>CM046396.1:6987500-8273333 GCA_025413875.1 Rhododendron molle | reverse complement strand
GATTCTTTGAAACAGGGTCTGCGAGATTTCCTTGTCAAAGGTTTCCCTTAAAACTTCTATTGATGTACTCCTTGTACTACTTTGGAGTCCAATGAAGGGTGGTAATTTGATTTCGTACTATAGATCCGATATCCTCTTTCTTCAATGGAAGAAAGAGGCCAAGCTTATTGAAGAAAATAGAAATCTGCAGTTTCTCGTATGATCAAACATAAAAACGTAAATATAAAATCTGCACTCACAGTCACCAGTGGTTTCAACAAGTCTATAAATGCTCTGAGAAATTCATTGAAATAGGGTCTATAAATGCAACTGCAGTTCTTTCTTGAGGCTTACTTTAGACATTAGGAGGAAATCAAATGCTTGAAATATTCTGTCGAAATAATTTCCCACGAGCTAAAGCTAATTTTTGTACAGGCTCAGAAACAGTGGTCGTTGCAAGACTTCGAGATCGGAAAACCCCTCGGCAAAGGCAAATTCGGCCGCGTATACCTCGCTCGTGAACTCAAGGTAAAACCCTAAGTCACATAATCGTGCCTGTGCCTGAGCACAAGCGCGCGAAAGCATCTTTTACAAACATTCCAAATTGTTCAAATTCGCGAGACCAAGGTTTCAGAGAGCGTGATCGAGGATTGAGAGCAGAAGCGGAGAGCGTTGTCAAGGGTTATGTGACGAAGAGTAAACCACGTTACATATACATACATATGTGCCCTTATATTGAGAGAAACTAAGCCCTTGTTCGGTTGTGGGTTTTGAGTAATGTTTTTGAATAAAGGTGGAGAGAGAAATGAGAGTAATGATTGTGGAGAGAGGTAAAAAGTAGAGAGAGATAGAGTGAAAAATGAGAGTAATGATTGAAAAGTTAGAGAGAAAAAAAAGTAGAAAAGTAGTTTTTTTCCAAAATTTTGGGTTTGGAGTTCCAAACCGAACAAGGCCTAAACTGATTCACTAAGATTGCGTGTACGGTGCATGTGAGTTTGTTCATTTTTTTGGATAACTCAGCTGTCCGGAGCGGCACCTCGACTAATCTGGGGCCGGGTTTGTTCGATTTTGTGATCTGGTAATTTTGGAAATTTTGGTTGCAGAGCAAGTTCATAGTGGCGTTGAAGGTGATATTCAAGGAGCAGATGGAGAAGTACAAGTTGCACCACCAGCTGAAGAGAGAGATGGAGATCCAGACGAATCTTAGACACCCTAACGTGCTCAGGTTGTACGGATGGTTCCACGACGACGACCGGATCTACTTGATCTTGGAGTATGCACATGGCGGCGAGCTTTATCGCCAGCTCCGAAAGACCGGCCATCTTGGCGAGAGACAGGCGGCCACAGTAATCCCTCCCTCTTGCTATGAATACTCATGCCTTTAATTTGTTAATACATTGGTTTATTTCGAATTGTGGTAGGTTTTCAGCTATGCTGAAGGAGAGACATTGTTCGGTTTGTGAAGTCTTCGGGGGCGTGGTTTGCCAATTCGGTTACTATGATGGGGGCAGTGCTCAAGGCGCGCCTTATAAACCTAAATAGGGGTATTAGTGTATTACAGTAGTTAGTGATGTAAATCCTAGGATATAAAAGAGTTTGCTTTACGCAGCTGATATAACTGGTACACTCTTATTTGGTATATAGTGGAACCTGGTGTTTCCCAATTGGAGAATCACGTAAAACTAGTAGAAGTTATGGATGTACCCAATTACCTAATGGGGAACCATGTAAAATCTCTGAGTCGTGCTTTTCTGTTTGCGTTCTCTTTACGTGATTGTGTGTGTTGGTTCAGGTAGATTCCATACCAGAAATTTGGGAGTACTTTTTTGTTATGTTTTGGTGGTTTTCCTTTGATACATTTGTTTTTGGGTTTCAATATCAGAATCAGAATAGCTTGATTTTTTGTTTTGATCTGTCTATTCGTAAAATCACAAGCATTGACACGGGCCTTTTCTATATAGAAAGGGAATCTTTGTAGCAATAGGAGGAGAACTGATGTGGATTATTCTAGAATCAAATGCTTATAAAAGAAGAAGCGAAACTTCTAAGAAATGATTTCACGGGATTCAGCTGATTGTCCTCAGCAGGGATGTAATTAAGATACAGAATCTGGGTTGTTCAAAGGATTTCTTGCAATTATTTCTACTATGGTGTGTGTCAATGATCCACTTTTGTTTCTTTTTGAACAAAATTTGTGATATTGTTACGCTGTTGATTATGGATTTCAACTTTAAATTCATTTGTGTTTCAAAATCTTAACTTTTATGTAATTCTATTGGAATTTTGTAGTACATTGCAAGCCTTACTCAAGCGTTGGCGTATTGTCACGAGAAGGATGTGATTCACCGGGATATCAAGCCAGAGAATTTGTTGCTTGATCACGAGGTACTGTTCAAAACCTAGGCGACTGCACATTTTTTGAAATGGGAATTTGCTGATTTAGTTCATTCAAGGAAAATGATGTAATCCCAATCGATAGATTTGCAGCTGGCTTTTAAACAAACAGTAGAGCTCAAGTTTTTCTCTTTAGTATCTAAGTAATCTGCCTTTTTATGTTTGCACAAAATCCTCAATTCCTCATTGATCTTTATCTTAGTATTGACACTTAGTTGACAACGTGGCTTATCATTCCGACCTTTTTGCACATTCAAGGAGAATGAGAACTACAACTAATGTCTTTCGATAGTTTTCCTGAGCCCAATATAGGCAAGCTTAATCCGTAGAAAACTGTCCTGTGTATTTTCACTTTTCAGATAGCTTATTCGTGCTGACTGGATGTTCTTTTTTAGCAACTTGTTTGTATATCTATATTGTCTAAACCAACTCTGAATCCTGAGAAATTGTTCCATGGATCAGATGAAGTGGCTTTGCTACCTTGATTGGCTTTGTGTACATTAGTCTTGCATGATCACCAAGTTGCAAGAGATGTTCTTTAGTTCTTCTAAAGTTTCTATCTTACACACATGCCATGAGATCTGTCTCAGCATATTGTAATGTACGATTTTTGGCTAATGACTAATGAGGCACGGAACTAGTTAAACCAACATTTTCTGCAAGCCACTTATCCTTATAAAAGAGAAAAGAAGTAAATCCTTCAATCAGCTTGGCAAGACAACAATCTTTTATGATCCAACATTTTGGCAAAATCCAGTTTATACCCTTTTGGATTTTCCCTAATTGGGTTAGGGAGTTCCCCATATTGGTTTGGGTAAATTCATCAACTTGGGTGAAGTGATTAGAACCTTGAAGTGTTGTGTCATTGTGTGGCATGTAGTAATCCAGAGCAACATTGATGTTCTATTTAAGTGCCTTCTGTAATGGCTGTAGGGTCGTCTGAAGATTGCAGACTTTGGGTGGTCTGTTCAATCCAGAAGCAAGAGACACACCATGTGTGGAACTCTGGACTATCTAGCACCAGAAATGGTGGAAAACAAAGCCCATGACTATGCAGTTGATAATTGGACTTTGGGCATCCTGTGTTATGAGTTCTTATTCGGCGTCCCTCCATTTGAGGCTGAGAGCCAAACTGATACATTCAGAAGGTAGAGGATGCACTTCTAGTTTTTTTCCACTTGTTTTGATGTCTTAAGACTCTTAACATTTTGAAAATTAGATGAACATATGAACGAATCAACTTTGAATCGAATGCAGGATTATGAAGGTTGACCTCAGATTCCCATCCACCCCTCATGTTTCGTCAGAAGCTAAAAATCTCATTATCCGGGTAAGCATGTTTATCAACACCACTTGTTGTAATGTGAGTTTAAAAGACTTGTTGCTGGCAAGGATTCAGTTGTTTATAAAGTGTTTCCTGAATTTTGCGTAGCTTCTTGTGAAGGACTCATCCAAAAGGCTATCACTTCAGAAGATCATGGAGCACCCTTGGATTATTAAAAATTCTGATCCGTTGGGTACCCGCTCTAAATTCAATACTTAGTTGTCCTTTGAACCTTGAATGATTGAGGAATTAGCTTAGTTTATTGTTGTTTGTTTAACATAGTAGGGCAGCAAAAGTGTGACTACTTACTAGAGTTCAGCTTCTAGCCTCAAATTCTGAGCACTCCAAATGTAAGCAAAATGTAACATGAGGTTATTGACAGATGAGGGGAGAATGGTCGTGTTTGTCAACTGGCACACACTCTACAGAACTTCCTTTTAGAACTAAAAATATTTGGAAACAACTGGATTCCATTTGCTATGTATCTATCAATATCTGATAAACCATTATGTTTCTTTCATGATCTTCAAGTGGTAAATTTTTTTTAGCTTTGGTCTTATTCTTTTGGCAAAAGAGAAGGTTGAGAGAGCACTAGTGACAGAAGAGAATTCGATGAAGATGCTGATTGCTGAAGATTTTTGTTAACTAGAGTATTACTTTAAGTATCTTAATCAACTGAAACTATAGGTTTATTATATCAATACTGGGCCTATATTTAGTAAAATGAAATCTCACATGAAAAAAAAGGGGGGAAAAGGGAGGGGAATAAGAAAAAAGGGAAGTCCTGTTTTTCTCATGCACCATGGTTTAGGTAGAAAAAGGGGAAGTTCCTCTCAGAATCCTAACAACAGAGGAGAGGCAATCTCAGAAACCTAACAGCAATGGCAATAGACGAAGGGGCAGAGCCAGAATTTGTTTTGATAGTGGGTCAGAAACCTAGAACTGTATATGATATGTTTTTACTGTATGAGGGCCTTGGAGAAATTTGGGGTTCGGGACCTTGGGCTTAGGTCAAAATCGCATAATACATGTACAAAGTATGTACTCCCGTGGTGAAGGGTGAAGATTCAATCTTGCTTGAGGTGGTTCTAGTCCTAGTGGCGGAAGATATTCGAAGCCTATCAGTTTCATTACCACTTTCTGCCTAAAGCTTGTTAAATCTGTGGTAGAGGTAGATCAAGCACTTACGAACAAGACCTAGAGAGAGAAGCTTTGAGGCGATTTTCTTTGAGCGATGTCTTTCTTCTCTTCTTCTCTCCATGGTGGTTTTGTCTCCTGCCTCAGTCTCGCTTGATTCTTTTCCTCCTCCTAAGCAGCAGGTGGGGTTGCTAAAACAACTATGGGGTCTGCTCCTACTCTTCCTCATGTTGATCGTGTCCCATCTTTATCAAGTGATGTATATAATGGTGTTTCTGCGATGGTTTGCTCAGTGCTTTCTTTTGATACTGTCATAGATAAGGATGCTCAAGGGCTCTTTGACAATTCTAAACAGAAGTCTGTTATGGTGGGGGCAGAGGTGGTTCTTCTTCTTAAGCCTGTGTGTTCTTCTGGTACTCAGTCTGGGGAAAATATGTTCTCTATCTTACAAAGTCTACCTAGGGATGAGGGTCAGGGCTCTCTTGATCCGAATGGAGATCCTATTACTCTCCCCACTGATGAGGAATTTGATGCTGAATTGACTTTTGATTTGAATTCTAGGGTTCCTTCACCTGCGAAGAAAGGAAGGGGTAAGGGAAATAAGAAAGGAAGGGGTAAGGGAAATAAGAAGCCTGGCAAAGGTGATATCCCTGCTGTCCCTGGTCCTGGTGGTCTTGGCAAGGGGAGGGGTGCTAAAGTTCTTTCTTCTTAACCATTCAAAGTCGGTGCTTGGAATATAAGGGGTCTGAATAATCCCCTTAAACAACAAGAGGTAAAAAATTTTATTTCCTTTCATAAGCTGTCTGTTATGGGTGTTGTAGTAGAGACTAAAGTAGTAAAGTTAGAGACTCTAATATTTCTACTACTGTCAAGTCTTGTTTTCCTTCTCACTGGAAGTGCGTCCATAACTACTCTGTGGGTCCAATTGCTCGGATTTTCCTTGGTTGGGATCCCTCTGTATTTGGTTGCTCTGTCATACATTCTTCTGACCAGCTGATTGTGTCTGCATTTCTTCCTACGGGTGGTTCTGCCTCTTTTGTTTTATCTGTTGTGTATGGGTATAATAAGGCTGTTGATAGAAGACAGCTTTGGGATGACATGAGAACCATTGCAAATTCTGGTGGTAATAAACCGTGGGTTCAAATGGGTAATTTCAACATTGTTAGATCAGCTTCAGAGAGAATTGTGGGGTTTGATTCTAATGTAGCTGCTGACTTTAATCAATGTTTCGCTGATATTATGCATGATGATTTA
Source organism: Rhododendron molle (assembly GCA_025413875.1). Taxonomy (NCBI): domain Eukaryota; kingdom Viridiplantae; phylum Streptophyta; class Magnoliopsida; order Ericales; family Ericaceae; genus Rhododendron; species Rhododendron molle. The sequence goes on along the minus strand of CM046396.1, from coordinate 8,267,245 downwards.
CCTGCCAAGGGTTTTTGGTTCATTTGGACCAATAAGCGAGGAGGTTTGGGGGATAATAAGAGTAGGATTGATTGAGTTATCTCCAATAATCAGTAGTTGGCGTCTTTTCCTGCCTGTGAAGCTTCTTTTCTCGCTCCTGGTATGTCCGATCATTGCCCCATGGTTTTGACTGTGTTGCCTTGTCTTCATAGAAAAGGGTCATTCAAATTTTTTTTAACTTTTGGCTTCAAAACCCTGGTTTTAAAGATGTTTTGGTTCAATCTTGGAATGAGCCTGTGCTTGGTAGACCTATGTTTGTGCTCTCTACTAAGTTGAAAAGATTAAAAGGTGCTCTTAGAAAGTTTAATCTTCATTTCTATTCTAACATCAATAAAAGAGTTTGTGAGACCAAGGAAGAATTAGACAGAGTTCAAGATCCGTATTTTAAAACCCCTTTTGATTCTGTTCTTTGCCATACTGAAAAAGAATTGTTGGGCAAGTATGTGGAGTTAAAGATTGGCTTAGGAATCTTTTTTGAAGCAAAAAGCTAGGGTTAACTGGCTTGCTCTGGGTGACCAGAGTTCTAGGTACTTTCATCGGAAGATGTGCTCCCATGGGGCAAGGAACACTATCCTTAGTCTTACAAATTCTGTTGGTACATTGATCGATGATCCTGAAGCTGTTAAGCAGGATATTTTGCGTTACTACATTGGCTTGTTGGGTACTCCTTTTGTAGGAAAAACTGACCCTATTCCTGCTCTTTCCCAAGCTATCCATCTAACTGTTCCACTTCACCTTAGGGATATGCTTATTGCCCCTGTTACTCAATCTGAAATTAAGGCTGCTCTCATGTCCATTAATGGGGATAAGGCTCCTGGGCCTGATGGGTTCAATGCTACTATGTTTTTCCAGAAAAGTTGGGATGTGGTAGGTAGTGATTTTGTTGCTGCAGTTGCCTCTTTCTTTGATTCTGGGATGCTCCTTAAAGAATGGAATGCCACTGCTATCTCCTTGATTAAGAAGGTCAGTGCCCCATCCCCTATCAGAGATTGTCGATCTATATCTGGTTGCAATGTCAAGTATAAGTGCATTACTAAAATCCTGGCTAATAGAATGCAGAATGTTTTGCCTTTTGTTATTGATCAAGCGCAGTCTGCTTTTATCAAAGGTAGATCAATTATTGATAATGTCCTTTTGATGTAAGAATTAGTTAGAGGTTATCATCGTGATCACGGGGATCCTAGATGTGCAATTAAAATTGATCTTATGAAGGCCTACGTCTCTGTTGACTGGGAGTTCCTTTTTGACACTTTGATTTACATGGAATTCCCTAGTTTGTTTGTGCACTAGATTAAGCAATGTGTTTCCTCAGCTAAATACTCAGTGGTCATTAATGGGAGTATAGAGGGATACTTTCCTGGCTAGCGAGGGTTAAGACAAGGTGACCCTATCTCACCTTACCTCTTCCTGGTTGTTATGGAAGCCTTTGCATCTATTCTCAAATATAGAATCCAACATGGCAGTTTTTCCTATCATCCCAAGTGTAGTGCTTTGAATCTGTGCCACCTTGCTTTTGCTGATGATTTATTCTTTCTAAGTAGTGTGGATCAGGTTTCTTTTGATCTTATTAATGGTGTGTTGTCTGATTTCCATTCCTTTTCTGGGCTGCAACCTAATATCCAGAAAAGTGCTGTTTTCTATGGGGGTGTAGATGAGCATCTTAAACTTCAGATGAGGGCATACCTTCCTTTCCCTGAAGGCCACTTTCCAATTAAATACCTGGGGGTTCCTTTGATCTATTCTAAACTCAACGCTGCAGATTGTGCTATTTTAAAGGAGAGAATTCTTCATCAAATTCTGAGTTGGGATTCTAAGACCTTATCTTATGGTGGCAGGGCTTTACTCATTCAGTCAGTCTTGTTTAGTATTCCAGTCTACTGGAGCTCTATTTTTATCATCCCTAGTAAGGTGATTAAGGAGATTGAAAGTACCCTTATGGCTTTTCTCTGGTTTGGTACTGAACTTAAGCATTTAGGGGCTAAAGTGAAGTGGGATCAGATTTGTTGTCCTAAGGAGGTAGGGGGTTTGGGATTCAAGAGAATTAAGGAATGGAATAGGGCTTCTATGCTCTGACACCTGTGGCATTCTGCAAGAAGGCTGACACTTTGTGGGTAAAATGGATTCACATATTTTATTAAAGAGAATTGTATTGGGACCATGGATATTCCTAGTGATTCTTCGTGGACCATGAGGAAGATCCTTGGTTTAAGGAAATTGTGCCAACCTCTTATTAGATATCATGTCGGTAATGGGGCAAATACCTTCCTTCGGCTAGATAACTGGCACACTCTGGGACCTTTGTATGCTAAATTTGGTGAGAGGGTTGTGACTAATTTGGGCAGAGCTTTATGGGCTAAAGTGGCTACTATCATTGACCAAGGAGATTGGTGCTGGCCCAGATTGAGAAATCAGTCCATTCAAGCAATTAGGGCTCATACTTCTCTCAGTTTGAGACCAAATCTTAATGTTGAAGACTCTGTTGGTTGGATACCTCACCCAAGTGGCATCTTCACTGTTAGGTTAGCTTGGAATGCCATTAGGAAGAGGTATCCTATTCAGCCTTGGCACAAGATTATATGGACTGGTAATGCAGTGCCTAGATGGTCCTTTATTCTTTGGTTGGCTGTCCTTCAAAGATTGAGCACAAAGGATAGGTTGAATAGTTGGGGTTTGCACTTGGATGGAACTTGTTCTCTATGTAATTCGGCTGCTGAAACTCATCAACATTTATTTTTTGAATGCTCATTTTCAACTGTTGTGTGGCAGCATTTGGTTAATAAGAACATGGTTTTGGATTTGCCTAGCAACTTGGTGGAGGGCCTTGATTGGTATGGTGTGCAGGTGAAGGGTAAAAGCTTGAGGTATATGAGTCTTACGTGTTCTTTGGCTGCTGCTGTTTATGGGCTTTGGAGAGAGAGGAATTGTCGAATTTTCCAGGGGAAAGCTATGGGGCATGATCAGGTGATGAAAGGCATTGCAGATGGTGAATCTCTAAGCACAAGGAGAAACGTAAAGCAATCTCTGAAGAATCAAGACCTATGCAGGCAATGGGGCTTACCTAATAGGAGTTTCTTCCCTGTATAGTTTTCTTTTGTTAGATACTGGTTGTTTTTGTGGTTGTATTTGTTGGTTGTTGTACGGGATTCCATCCCTAGACAGTGATTTTTGTGGTTGAGCTTAATCATATTTGCACTTATAAAAATAAAAAAATCTGTGGTAGAGGCCATGACATTGCCTTCAATTGCTGGTACAGAATAAATCCTCACTTTCGGTCTCAGGTTCCTTCTTTGAGTTTCACAATCTAGTTTTGATACATCCGTGGTTGCAATCCTCCACCTCCTCCCAATTGGTACTTTATTGCAAGTAAATGCTGGCCAAAACAAGCATAAACAAAACAAATAGGTCAACACAGTCCCAATTTTTTGGTTTACCTTTGGAAGTCTTGACTTCTTTAAGGGAACAAGATTTTATGATTGAAGAGTACAGAGAAAAGTACTCCGAATGGGAGATAGAACAGTCAATATAGCAAGGACCAACATTTGGAATAAATAAATAAATAAATAAAACATGAAACTTGGGTTGTCGAACTAAGATTACAATTTCTGGGACATTCCAAAAGGACCAAAACCAGGAGGGGATCTTATGGTCCTGGCCTACTAGGTACTTGAAGTACAAAAACATGTTAATTTACCGCAAATTATCAAATCATTGATGGATACCAATCGAAGAAAAAAAAAAACATGGAAATCAGGCCATGTTCTTCCTAATTAAGTTCTTGATGTGGTTATTTTTTCATTTTTTCTGATTTTTTATTAGATTCACTATAAACTTTTTTGGATTGGTCATTCGTTGCGACAAGAGAAGTCTAAAAAGTAAAGTATAACCATAAAAAAAACGTTCACTAAAAATGAAAAAATATGAAACAGTTATTTATTGTCTTTGGCGTCCTCTGGAACTTTTTCAACTTCGGTTCACATTGGTCCGCATTCGTATGATTTTGTTTTTTGCTTATTTTGTGATATGTTTCTGATTCTTCTAGTCAAGATGAGTGATTAATCCTAAAAATCATAAATCAAATCTAAACAAAACATTACTGAAAATTTATATCAAGGGAACGTTCAAAGTGAATGATTCAAATTGTTGTTATAGACTTCACATAATATGGTGACTTCGTGCGGAGTATGAAGTGGAACTGGCTTTTAAGTTTGGAAGCTCGATTTCCACCCCCGCTCTCTCATATTTTGGGGACAGAAAAGGGATTTTACCACATTAAATTTGTTACATTAGAGTCCTATACAATTATTCGCAGGGCGCTTAAGCTAACTCAAACTCTTGACTATTAGAAAAGGAAAAATAAAAGTGCAACGTGACGCCCGAGGAACTGAGGGAGTGCGACATCATCAAGTGCTGCCCAGCGCTCGCAAGAATCGATTTGAAGTGCCTGTATTGTTCGGATCCGCTCTTAGTACGTGTTCCGTATCAGCTTGTTCGTGCCCACAATAGAATTCCAGCTCTCCCATACTTGCTGGTTCCACGGGTACGTGATCGTCCATCATGCGCATGGCCGGCTTTGGGCTAAGGCCCAAGAGGCCCGCGCCTTAAGCCCCCAAAATGTGTAGAAACTAGGACCTCCTACTTTTTTGGATATCCATTATATATGTCCAAGCTTTTTAGGTATAACAACATTAGAGACTCATTTTAATACCCAAACCAGCTATTTTTCACTTACGGGACACAGGCCCAATAGTTGGGCCCAACCTGACTTGCTCAATCAGAGGAAACAAAAAAGGAAAAAGAAAATGCAGATCACGAGCAGCTATCTTCATGTAGAGCCCCTGAAAAATGATCCCATGTGGAGGGTTCCTCGATAAATTTTATGCATATTAATTTTACTCTTACAGCTCTAATCTCTTTGAACACGCAATAAAATGGAATGAGATGAATTAGAGATCAAAGGAGAGAAAACAGGATCAAAAATTAGTACTCCATTTGCATGGGTTTTTTCCTTGTCAAATACATGCATTTGGCTTTGAAAAAAATCATTTATCTACTTATTATTTTATTTTCGTAAATTTTATTAAGGACCTCATTATCTACGTTCGTCTTAGACCCCCAAAATCTCAGGACCGGTCCTGATCATGCGGCTAGCATGATCTCTTCAATTTTTTTTAACTAGTTTCTCCGTGTCACATTGTTTTAACAATTATTTGTATTTCTGTTGTCGTTTGTTGTGTGTTTTAATATATTGGTTACACATCACATGGTACCAAAAAATATGATACTCAAATGTGGTCACCAAACTATTGCAGCATGAACCACCGGAGGTGGTAGCCTAGTTGGTAGGCCAGTTGCTTCCCCCACACGAGACTCAAGTTCGAGTCCTGGGACGTCCTTGTCCTACAGGGGTGATGGCGTACTACTTCCAGCTAGTACCTTGGTGGTGCTGTGGTGACGGTCTGTCCTCCCGGACAATAGCTATGGCTCAACCGGACATTCCACAGCGGGTAGGGAGCCCCTATGATCACGCCCAGGGGAGGTTGCTACGCTGGTTGCCCCCTTCCACCCATTTTAATGATCAAAAAAAAAAAAAAAAAACTATTTCAGCACGGTAAGTATGACATCATTTTGTGGTGGAATCCACATCATTTCAACCAATAAGAGAGAGTAATATTCGCCCTCTTTAAAAGAGGGTGAACAAAATTGCACTAGTAGTTTGTAGCTGCCGGGGGTAGTTGGTGTGACAATTTGTGGGAAAAATGACTTCTTAACTTGGAATGAAGCGTGTGTCCCTTTTTCCCCTTCAAATAACCCTTTCACGGTTTTCCCACAGCCGTCTAACTCCAGATCAACATTTCTGGTTTTGGGTGACTATGAGACATTGAGCGTAAAGTTTGGGGGTTTTGAAATTTTCCCTTGCAAGAATGGGAAAAACCTCATGGTGATAATGCCTTCTAGGCTTGTATAAACACAGTTGCACACCAGTCCCTTGGATGCTTTCCAACGCAAAAAAAATACTAACAACTTGGAGAGAGAGAGAGAGAGAGAGAGAGAGAGAGAGGGGCTTATATAAACACAGTTGCACACTAGTCCCTTGGATGCTTTCCAACGCAAATAAACACTAACAACTTGGAGAGAGAGAGTGAGAGAGAGAGAGTAAAATGGAGGCTACTAAGAAGGCAGCAGTTGTGGCTATGTTACTGGTCCTAGTAATTCACTCATCCGATGCCCAAACCAATACCAGATGCAACGCGACGGTGATCAGGGAACTGCTGCAGCGGTGCTTGAAGGGGCCGGCCGACGCGTGCTGCCCAGAGTTGAAAAGGCCGGTAATTCGGACTGCCTATATTGTCATCTCGCGAACGGGAATGCCTTCACCCCAGCCATCTTAAATATATTCGACTATTGCCAGATCACTCTTCGAAAGAAATGCTAGATTCTCTCAAATCACAAATTCTATGTCTTCAATGGATGATAATACGATCTGTTGCTATCTTCTAGCATGTACGTACGTTTTGGGTAAATTTTAGAGATGATTTCTCTAGTTTCAACCGAGTTCCAGTTTCATTCCCCTAATATCAATTGCAATGTTTGTAACCCTAAAGTTCGATTAACGTACCTATTAAGTCCAATCGATAACGTTAGCTTTCCGAACTTATGAAAAAGTGCCTAAGGAAGGGTAATTTTGACATTTCAGGTCCATTTCTCATGTCTCTCAATCCTACTCCTTAACCATATCTCTCAATTCTACTCTTTAATTCGTCACTTTTCTATCAGTTTGGGAAGCAAACATTATCTATCGGACCTGATAGGTACGTTAACCAAATTTTGAGTTAAAAGCGTTGCAATTGATACTAGGGAGACAAAACTGAGACTAGGTTAAAATAAGAGGGATCATTTCTCAATTTGATCACTCACATGTTTCTGTTTATACAGTAATTATCCAGTGTTCAGTTTACTCGATTATATGTGTTCAGCTGTATTTATTGTTGTCGTTTGTTGTATGTCGTGTAAGATTTTTATTTCTCTTGGAAAATTATTGCTTTTATTGTCTGAGTGCTTTCTTAATTTGGTCGGTAACAATTTATTTTGGGATAATTTCACTTGAGTTTCAAACTTGTCAAATAAATAGCATCCATCCAGCACTGATTTTTGAAAAGCCGCTTTTGCTAGAATGTCCTCGCATTTTTTTTTTGAAAAACCCATTTCATTAATAGCCAAAATAGGCTAAAACAGCGAATCCATCTTAGAACAGAGAAAGGGGACCTACAGAAAGCCATCACATTTGTTTGTCTCTCTGTATTCATAACTAATCTTCACTAGTATGAACTTCCCCATTAAGCACAAGCATTCAAAAATCTTACTGATTAGGCCACCTGCATGCCATGCTATCCCAAGCGTGTTCATGGCTACATTTGTATTGATTTTAACCGACCCCAGTGGTGGAAGCTCCCCGCAACCAATTTCTTAGGGATCATGTGCCATGAAGTCCAATTTCTAAGGTAATTACTTACTACATATATAAACCTTGCGTTTTCTAAGGGTACTGTTGTTTCTTTGTGGTATTAGACCGTATATTATATCTAGTAGAGTCAACTATTCTTTCGTTCCTGACATCTTCAAAAAAAAAAAAAAAAAAACTATTCTTTCATTGACATTGATGCAAGATCGGATCCTTACTTTTAGAAAAAATAATACTGGCCGGAGAGGTAGATATCAACTACGCCTTCTTTTTTTGGTACATGATGTCAACTATGCTTATGTTCACTTTGATGCAAGATTGGATCCTGACGCTGGATAGGTTTATAGATGTCAACTGTTGTTGTTGTTGTTGTTTTTTTTTTTTTTTTGTTTGTGATGTCAATTGTGCTTTTGTTGGCATCGATCAAGAGAAAATTTCAAAACATACCCAAACTTTGACCCAAATGTCTCACAAACACCTGAATTTCACTAATTCTCAATTAAGTACCTATACTATTGAAGCGTTATTCAGCTAGGCGCCTACATTGAATCCGTCAAACTGGTAATAGAGAATACTGACGTGGACGATTGTCTCCGTTAGAGGTGCAGTGATCGGACGGTGACATGGCCTACGTTGGGGAGAAAAGTACTCACGATTCACCTTGATGAAATTTGGATTCATCTTTCGAACAAAATCAAAATCAATCACGAATCAGAACCCAAAATCCGATTACGTACAGTGCTGAATTTGCAGCCCATTCTCTTGTTAATTTTGTCAAAAGGGGTTCCCTTTGGGCAACAATAGAAGACCGGCCAGAACCCCCATACGAGCCCCACTTTGAAATTGTTACTTTCTTGTTGTTTTTGATCGGCAATTAATATGGTATTGAATTTCAAAATAAGAGGCAAACACCCAAAGAACCCAAAGGGTAGTGACTGATGATATGGGCAATGGGGACGGCGGAGAAAGACGTTGGGGAGAAAGACGTTGGGCAGCAAAGAGTGTTTGACTAGACGCGTAATAGTGGGTTAGGATATATCCTTGGAGGGGCGATTCAGCCATTAAACATAATACATATGCTGGCATTAGCATTTTTGGGTAATAATTTAACACTAGCTTCACAGATGGTCGAATTTGGATAATATTTTAAAAAACAAGAGATCGAGGGCAGTGACATTTTAGTTGTTGTGCCCTCAGCTGAGCGGATCAAACCAAAGACAAAAACACACACACACAAACACAAACACGAACACAGAATATACGTAGTTCTTCGGCCAAAATCGGGTACTCCAGGAAGGAATCGGGCAAACACGCACTATATATGGATGAGCTTTACAAGTGAGGTCTTTCACCTCACCACACTCTCACATCACTCTGTGCTTTACATTGCTACCTCACTGGTTTCTCACTCAAGAGAGATACAATTACAGAAAACCAGGGCCTTCAATTTATAGGCCATTCAAGACTTCCTATTCACAAGCCATGCCAGACATGGCAATCACTCCAAACGGCTTATAATGACTAGGCACAGGGATGTAGATGGCTGTCATGCCATTTTCTTCAACAAAGGCTGCACCTCTCAGCAGCCCATGTGGAGAATTGATGACAATTGTCAACATTAAAAACCCGTGGGGAGGCTCAGCATTTGTCAGAAACGATCATTGTGTCAGTTGTGGGCAGCATGCCCTGGAATTTTCGGATTCCAAATGCAAGCCTTCGGGAATTTCGTTTCCCGAAGCACGGGCCCATAATCGAGGGAGCGCGAGCGGAGATGCAAGCGCTAGGAATACAGAGTCGCCACTCAGATTTGAAGGTCCGACACCCAAGGAACCGTATTTCGAAGCACCTGCTGCGCTGTTTGAATTGAAAAAGTGAAGGAAACCAGTCCGTCATAACCATATCTGGGTTCGGGAGCCAGGTTGCGAGAGGGGAAAGGTTTTAAGGCACCCCTCTCGCCCAATCCGGAGATCGGTCTCTACTTAGGCATTTTTTTTTTTAAAAAAAAAAAACAATGTGATTCTTCTTCTTCTTCAACCAATTTTAAGCCAATTAGGGCGGGGGAACAGTTAATCGGGGATTAAAACTGTAACATGTTTGCAAGATGTGTTATTTTCGAGCATGGATGGATGGAATACTATGAAAAATGGGATAAAACCCAACCTTCTGATCAGAACATCAAGAACACTGCACAAGGTTTAGGCATGCCAACACCATGGCCAACTTTGCATGCATGAATCTGTGTGCATGCAAAGAACCATCGCGCAACAATTCTAAACCCTCGCGCGACTGTTTGTTCAAACCACAGGTTGAATTTTGATCCCCTTCTGGGCTCTGGAAGGACCAGTGCTCACCCAGGAGACAAACCAAGCAGTTTTATATGTACTGGAATGTAAATAGTTATTACAAACAGAGCGAATAGAATTGAAACACAACCCCTAAACAGTGGGGGTGAATAAACAAAGGCTTAAGCCTTAACAGCCATGCAAGGGCAGCTACTGGAAAGTAGAGAACCATCGCGCGAGGGTTCTGACTGAACTTCCAGGAATTGCTTTGCATGCTTGGGGTTCTGAAACATACTCAGAAACATCCCAAGGGCATTTCAAACCAAGTAATACTGCAAAATAAACTAAACTATGGATTTTAGCATGCATCACAGTGAAAGTATGGTTAAAAACAGTAAAAACAATATATGAGACCCAAAGGCCAACATCCCCTTCCCCGCGTGGTTCATCATCACACTGACACAAAGTGTCGCGCGAGCATCGAAAACCAGCGCGCGAGGGTTTGTGGTCCACGGCTTCTTGTAACTTTGCTGGCTTTAGGGCCAGAACTGGTATTGATTACCAGCCTTGGCCCTGCCAGCCCCCCTCAGAGATCAGAACAGAAAACAGTAGGTGTAGAGACCCGTATTTTCGGAAAATCGTTTAAAGGTTTTATTAATGTTAAAATATTGAAAAAAATGTGGAACCTTCTTGAATTTATATGATTCGGGGCTCAAATGATAAAATTGTAAGTTGAGGGAGTGCAAAAGTAAATTGGGTATGTACTAGTATATAAAAAGGGGGGTGTGTTGTAGGAGATCAAAAAATCTCCTATCCTCTCTATCTCTATCTCCCGTCCCTCTCTCCCTCTCACGGCTCTCACTCTCTCTCCTACTCCTTCACTCACAACTCACTCCTAAACTCAAAACCCACTCAAGATCCACCACCTAATCGACTTCCTCAAGTGTTCTAGGCCTCGGGTTGGGTTCGTTCAAGTTCGGGGAAGGAGGAACCGGTTGATTTTAAAGTTTCCGGAGTCTTGGGTTTGTTCAAATCTCGTGGGTTTTGCTCTCCAAGCTTGAGGTAGGGATTTCTCTCCTCCTTTATGTGTTTATGTGTTGATTTGATGTGTTCAAGAGTGTTTAAACGAACGTATTTGTTGTTGAGAGAAATCTGTCGAAACTAGGGATCGTACGCTGAAAACCCATGTCCTACCGGTAGGAATCTTGGACCTACCGGTAGAAACGCTGTCCAGTAGTGTCACTTTTGTGAAATTTTGGTCTCCTACCGGTAGGTATTCGAGTCCTACCGGTAGGTATTCAAAAATCTGTCATTTTTGGGAAATTTTGGTCTTCTACCGGTAGGTATTGAATACCTACCGGTAGGTATTCAAAAATCAGCGTTTTTGGCAAAACTTCGGAAGGGCATAACTTTTTCATCCGAACTCCGTTTTGGACAAATTTTATATCGAAATTGATGTACGGAAGGTCTACTTTCTAACGGTGGTGGTCTCATAGTGTAATCCTAAACCAATAAAATGTTATGGCCAAAATAAGATCGGTTGTTGTAAGATTTCATGTTAACTTTGGGGGTTAGGTTATGTTTGAACCTCACGAATGATTGAATACACTTCTAGGTCTTTGTCGTGGATACATTGGTATACTCTTGGCATCTTTTTCCCCTTAAATTCACTTGAGTGAGATACGGATGCTCCTATGTTTGTTTAAGCATTTGAATGGTCTAACAAGGCTTTGGTGGTATGCTACTATGATTTGGGAAAAATGTTCGTTGACACGTAGGAGAAATTTGTGGTGCAAGGGGTGATTGTGTATTAAGATTTAAATGGGAATACTTAAATAGTTATGATTAACTAAGTTTATGATATGATAACGTGTGGTACAACTATTATTCTTTTCGATTGAACTATAAATTGAAATATGAAACTATTTCCAAGTACTTGCATGAAGTTGAGCCATGAAATGATTAGTTGATGCTCCGTGGTACAACCAATAGATGGTGATGTGGGTATGTGAGTTTCATGATGTCGTGGTTGTTAATCCGCTTATATTGAATTGTTTTGATGTGTATGCATGAGGTAGATGTTTGGATATTTGTTGGACTAGTGTGGTACGATAAATGAGATACGCTTGTTAACCAACTGTGATATGGAATTTATCAAGGATAATGATTGGTTGTGATTGAGGGAACAGACTCAGGGTGACCCTACGCTCGGGGGAAAAGACCTGAGGTGACCCAAGTTGTTGTGATTGAGGGAACAGACTCAGGGTGACCCTACGCTCGAGGGAAAAGACCTGAGGTGACCCAAGTTGTTGTGATTGAGGGAACAGACTCAGGGTGACTCTGCGCTCGAGGGAAAAGACCTGAGGTGACCCAAGTTATGTGATGGAGGGAATAGACTCGGGGTGACCCTAACGCTCGAGGGAAAAGACCCGGGGTGACCCATGTGATTGTGACTAGCTAATGTTGAGAAAAACAATTGAAGTTCCTTGGTTGAAAAGGAAGGAAAAGGAAAGGAATTTGACAAGAAAATCATCTGGCATTCTTGAGCGAATCAACGGACTCCGGTATTTGGGCACAAATCAACGGACTCCGGTATTCAAGCTCGAATCAACAGAGCTTGACTTGTATTAGTTTTGTGCACCTCTACACTACCTTGCTAAAGAAATTGGAAGGTTTTATATGAAAATGGTTTATAAACCCACAAGGTGGAATTGAGATATAAGTAGATATTCAATTAAGAACATTGAACTTGAGTTGGTATCTCATAGTTTCTGATCATTGGGTTTGTTGTCCTGATGTCGGTTTGGTTGACAGATGTGTATCCGTGTGATTGTGAGTTACTCATGTTAGGTTGACGTCGAAGTAGAAAGCATGATAGTGTGGGGTAAAGATGAAGGATTATATAGATAGTAACGTGGTGATTTGTTTGGTTGGAATGTTTGTGTGATACATTATGAGAGGTTTATAAAGGATACCTGCATGCCAAAGTTATAAAAAAGGGAATTTGAGGTGAAAGTATTTTGGTAAATTATAACTTTAGACTAGAATATAATCGTGGGTAAGAAAGCGGAATAAGTATTTATATATCGACACTACCAAGATGACGTGATAAAGGGGGCATGAGAAAGGACACGATAAGTGCTCTTAAAGGACTAAACCGGGTAGTCGTGTGAGTTCCTTGTGTCGTCAGGAGGTTGGGTTCGAAGTGTCTTGTTCGTTTTACATTTCTCTTTCGTAAACCTGGTGTGTGTATACTTAGTCAAGACGTGGGCTTGTGAAGTGAGAAAAGAAAGAGTGAATAACCCTTAAAGAATCCGAAGTGCTTCTAAGTCATTGAAAGATAAATGAAAAGACAAAATATGATGTTGGGGATGACAAATGGAAGTTTTAGATGAAAGGTGTATACGCGATGTTAAGAAGGTTGGTGTGTGAAATAGAGTTCTATGTAAGCCTTTGCATAAGAGTTGGGATTAAGTCACATATAACTCTTCTAGTCAAACCATTATTATTTTATCAAAATGTTTTCCTTAGCACTCATCTTCACATGAGCATATAAAGTTGTTAGAGGTTTTCCTACTGGGCTAGTGTAGCTCGACAAAATCCTTCTTTTCAGGTTCAAGTCCCAGTAAATAGCTCGCATGCACCGAGTGCTTGGATGAAGAAGAATATTTTTTAGAAGCCAGCTTCATTAGTTACTTAATCATCTTGTAGAGGTTCCCGTCTGTTGTTACTAATGGATTTGTAACAAAAGAACTTTTGAATTTCTTTGACCAAACCGGTTGTAATCCAGTAATTTGTTCGTACTTGTACTTAAGTTTAATATTTGGGCCAGTGTGCCAAATTGTACTTCGCTTAGTCTTGAGGACTTGATTTGTAAATTAATCAGGTGGAAGACACTTTTGGGTATTATTCGTGATATGCGAGAGACTTTTATTTAAAATGGATTATTTATTTATGTTGAAAATCGAGGGCGTGACAGTAGGTATGCTATACCTTTGGTTGAGTTTGAAAGAGCGCTTAAACTTGAATCGAAAGAGTGCTCGAGCTTTGAGTTGAGTTGAGTTGAGGTTGAATGCTTTGGAGTGGTAGAAACAAGGTGTGAAAATATGTGTAAAATTTTGTAACCTTTTTTTCCAACTCAAGGTGTATGGATTTCTAAACCTTTGTCTTTTATTTTTTTGAACCCTTTAAAAAGACTAACATGGGGGGGTATTTATAGGGCAAGGCCCTTCCATTAATGGAAACCCTCCATTAATGGAATTTATTCCATTAAAAGAAACTATTCCATTAATGGAAACCATCCATTAATGGAAAACATCCCATTAATGGAAACATTCTAGAATCTTCTAGAACATTCTAGAATCCTTCTAATAATAGAAAGTTTCCAGAAATGGAAAGTTGCAAATTTAACCAGCGCGCGCGGATCGAAAATCGACGCGTTCCAGTAGGGTTCCAGGAATTTTAAAGAGTTTTGCAAACACTCAAAACTCAAGCAAGCCATCACTCCCGGGGTGTTCTTGATCCATTTCATCATCGGGGAAACAAAAACCGTAAGTAAACTAATCTGGAAGCCCAGATTGGGGTGTCTACACCAGTAAATCAACTACAGCATTACTGAACAATGACAGCTCGCACAACCCTAAAAAATCGCTCGATGACAAATCGCACAAACTCAAAACAGAGTCAACATCACACAAACTCAATACTAAGGCATAACTTGCAAAAACAGCAACAATGAGAGAGAGAGAGAGAGAGAGGAACACGTACCTTGGTCTACAATCCAAACGATGAAAGAATTTACACGATAGCACAAACAAATCGTAGATCGAGAGAGAGAGAGATCGAGAGATGATTGCCAGCCCTAGCCTTCAACGCGTCATTTGAATGTAAATTGGAGAGAGCATGTGATTTGAATGTAAATTGGCCCATGTTTTAAATACAATAGGTTAAAATTGTAAATTCACGGACCTTAGACTTCAAATAAAAGCATATGATGGACCAACCCCAGCAAGGTAAAAGAAGCTGGGCTAGAATCCAAATGGGTTGGTCCAATTTGGACCGTAGACCAATTTGCTGTTGTCTTAAATGAGTACCAGCTGAGGATCTGCTAACATATATATATATATATATATATATATATATATATATATATATATATATATATTGTTTTTCGATCTTGTTGCACTTTCATTAGGGTACCCTATGGTTTTAGGCACTTTCATAGGGTTTTAGCGGCTTAGACACTTTCATAGGGTACCCTAAGGTTTTAGGTACTTTCATATATAGGATACCATAAGGTTTTAGGCACTTTCAACACCAGTCAACCTTAGTCAATGCTTGTCAACCTTGGGAGGGGTTTTTTTTTTTTTTTTTTTGTAAATGTTGGACAGAATGTCCTTTAGACTTTACGGGAAAATATTTATGTGCTTATTATTATTATAGTAAAAACCCTTATAGTATGTCCTCCGACTCAATTTGCCTTAAGTAAATGACTTACACGAAATTAATTTAATTTACGTTTTATTTTTTATTTTTGAATATTATTCGCTCTCCTAGAAACTTATCAACTACATTTAATTACTGCCTCTGAGATTAGGAACCGATACATCTCAATTTGCACCTCACAGTTGGGCCAATTCATGTCCATTCAGTTGTTCTTAGCAGGTGTTCTGCTACCCTTGAACCACGGATATTTTTAGATGGGAGTCGTGTTTGTATCGGTATCAATACGCCTTTTATAGGAAATAAAATTTTGGCGCTTCTTGCATAGCATAAAGGGAAAAAAATAAAAGGTATCGAGAAAGTAAAATTTTAGGAGTAAAGAAAGGTATAGGTTATATTTCTAATATCTCACCAATTAGTTCTTAGATGACATAAAGTGGGCTAAAAATAGTAACAAACGCATAAAATCAGACCAAGCCGAGGCAAGACACAAAACACGGCCGACTCCCAAGCCCCTGGGGTATATGCCGAGAGCCAAACATCAACCAAAAGACAAACCACCAAGGCCGAACAAGAACCCGCAATACCCTTGCTGGAACTCGGACAACGATCAAGAGAAATGAGCAAATGAAGAGATTGATGAATGCTGTATTTAGGGTCTTTTTTATCAACTCCATTCTTGTTTTACACTCATCAAAATCTGTTGCTCCATTTTTATGTTGGAAAAACGTGCTTACTATTTGTGATGAACCAATTATATGAGTGTAATAAAATCGGAACTCAAAACCTAAAAAATTGATGGAAACAAATTGGTGATCAAGGCGAGTGTTTGTGTGTGACACTCTGTACTTAAGACAGATTTCGCCCCCGGTACGATGCTCACGGTTTGCATTGGACGATTATCTCCCAGCACTACTTGATCGGAATCCCCCCAAGGCAGCACTTCAATTGGAGAGTCTGGCGAACCATCTTGTGTTTGTAACTCTCTCATATAAATAGACTTGAATGAAGGAAAAATCAACTCATAAAAATGAATGAGGGAAATAATATTTATAGGCCAATTCGTAACTCTACGAAAAGTCACCAAGGAAAGAGGCACATGTGTTCGTGAAGGACGCGTCCATCCACGGCGAACAAGTGCCAATGAAAAGATGCAACTCTAAAATAAATCAATTTTCATTCACACTTAAAATAAAATATTATATCCTATAATATTTTCCAACAATCCCCCACATGAATGAAATTGACTCGACAACCAATGCAAAACAATGCAAACGATAGAGAGAGTACAAGTGAAAATTTCCTGCATAGGATAGGTAGCTTTTGGCTTTGAACCTTCCCTTGTGAAAGACTATCGGATTTACTTGCTAACCAGTAGACGCGATGCATTGAATTGTTCAGCGTTTTGTGTAAACCAAGACAATAGAATTCACATAGAATCTTTCCGAACACAATTGGTTCTTACGGTTGTGCCCATTTTGGCCCTGGAACACCGACTGGTTTCAGAGAGTGCTTTAGAGAATTCAGCCTTAGAAAATTCTCACAGAAGCGGCCCCTTCACACTCACATAGGTGATTTCTTATTACGGGTATCCTGCTATACCCCACTTGGATTTACCAAGGTATAAAAATCATTAAAAGTTAAACTTAACCTAAAACGCTGCAGACATCACTGTTTCACCGTAGGAATGAGTTGGAGAGATTTCTCCTCAGTGATACTCCTAAGTCTCATACAACTCGGTTGTCTCATTGAACCTAGATCTTGGGATCTCCAGTCAACTAGGTTGGATTGCCATTATAGAGACTTTTAAATAATAGGCTTTAATCTCATTCCCCTCGATGATCATTTGTTCTCTAGTCAAAACTCAACTCGACGGATCCGTCATAAATTCTTTTGATGTTTCATTCTTTAGAGAGAACAAATGTTTAACGGTACCATGTCTACAATATCGAGACTTCCCGTTACACGTGGTCTTCTATGCCTTTTTTCAACTGCTGATGACCATCAGATTATAACTCCTGACATAGAATTGGACCCCGTTGGAACATCCTCTAAGAGATGGCACAACCATCCGCTTATTAGCCTCTTTGTCTAATACAATGAGTTGATCAGAGTCCATCGTAGACTTTGCTATACACGCATAAGGATTTCCAAATCATTATTGCACTCCAATTGTATAGTTAGATCCACCTTTGGATTCTAAAACTTTAAATTGGATACACATATCACCATACTTTATTCTTTAAGTATAGTTGAACATCTCCCATAGTGCAACACGTATATGTTGTGGAAATTATAAATATTGTTTCCCCCGCAATTCTGAAATTAATTCAGAATTCAACAAAATAATTTCCGTAGTTTATGACATGACAAAAACAATGTCTAAACTTCTCTTCATCTCTCGTGTTCCAAGACATAGGAGCAAGAAACAACCCCCACATTGAGTGCCTCACCCAATATCGAGTAACTCTATACTCAAATTGAGATGATTTTATGCTAACTGCACCTTGCATTCTAAGTATCTTTGCCGATTCAATAGATACTCTTTATAGCATAAAAACCAATTTCACTTTATTCAAAAGTATCTTGTGGGACGTGGTTGTTTGATAGCTATCAAACACTCAAGATTGTGGAAACTTTAATATTCCAAAGCTCTCCATGCCAAATCAAATGTAGTGACCCAATCCGTTAGGTCTATTGAAAATAAATTTCAAAAAATCCAAAACATGAATTTATACGTTTGGTGTTTCCAATAGATTTGGCTTGACTACTCATAAAGTCAAAAAATATGTGACTTATTCACCAATAGTCACGTGACTTATTCACCAATGGTCACGTCTCTTGGTGTAAATGCAACGGTCATATCTCTTGGTTTAAATCTAATAGTCATGTCTCTTGACGTAAACCCAAAGGTCACACCTTGTGGTTTAAATATAAGAGGTCATATTTTTTAGTTTAATCCCAAGGATCACACACCTTCACATATAGTGCAATATGATATATTAGAGAGTCACACCCCTTTCAAATGTGATGGAAGAAACCCATTAATTGATTGGTCACAACCACCGTCACCTTTTCCATTCACAGGCAAAATATGCGACTCCATTTTCCAGAATTGAACCACGTACGATCATGTGTTGTTAAAGCCACACCTCTCAATAAAAGGTGTACTGAAGTGCACAACACAATTATGTCGTTCATTATTCTTGTTTCTAGGAACGACCCTACAATTCCTGGAACAAAAAGGATGAGGGTTCCCAAAAGATTAGTCATCACAACAATGCACAAACCAAATTGTTACTAGAAATTCCAATCATTTGAAAAATTCTCGCAAATCACAGAGAGAAATAATACAATCTGCCAAATTATCAGAAAATGAGAGCAAGCAACGTTAACGTACCTTTACAATTAACTAACGGTTCACCGGAAACATTAGATCAATCTGCCGAATTATGTTCAAAGTAAAAGACGGCATGCATATTCTAATTAATCAAGAACTGTATTCACAGGCCACTTTCGATACTGTCACTTTCATGTTTTTAATTAAAATTTTAAAAACTTTGCTGTTTAACAAAGGTTATCAAAAACCTGCACCTTATGGCCAACGACTGAGCAATTGCGCTTGCAATGTCAAACTTGGTCAAGTCTTAAAAGTTGTGACTCGTTGCCATTTCCAATGGCAAAGGCCGCACCCAAACATTAGTGTTAAGACACCAATATGACACAACCAAAAAAAAAAAAAAACAGAACCACGATTGTATATCGCAATCCATACTGATCACAATTATCACTACTCGAAAATTAACCTTGCAGATAAGTAAAGTGTTCTCGTATAAAAGATGGGTGCCAAAAAACCATGGGCAAAGAGAGGCATCTAAACAAATCAAAGTAATAAATGTCAACAAATTAACGCATGTCTACATGAAACCCTTCCATCATACATCAAAGAACCAATCAAACATTCATGACATGTAAGACTTGCATAAGGAATCTGATATTTGACTACATATAAATGTGCATATGTATTCAGATCAAAATCTGTGACCTCTTATCATGTCATATAACACCAAACAAAGACATAGCATACATATAAATATGCATATGTATTCAGATCAAAATCTGTGACCTCTCATCATGTCAGATAACACCAAACAAAGACATATCATACAGATAGCATCTAGGCGATGAGGAACTAGAATTAGGCCAAATTCACTCTAGACACATGTATTCAATCTACATATATGAATACTTGCACATGGATATAAATCCAAAGTCCTCAAACTCATGCAAAATCACGACTATATCGACAATCGCTATAAAGGAAAGCACAGCAGTGCACAACAGTTAGAAGTTAGTTTGGTAGTTTGTTCAAATTCATTTGAAATTCAGTTTGATTGTATTTCATTTGTTCTTTCTCTGTGAGATAGTTGAGATATAAGTTTGGATTGCCAGCTCATCAATCCGAGCAGTGTATTTGTGGTCCAATAGGAGTCGTTTCATAGGAGTTTCTTTTCTCTGTAAACACTGGAAAAACAGTTGAGAAAATAATAGAACGAGATTCTCTCTCTCTCTCTCTCTCTCACTTCTATTTCAATTTACTGATTTTGTCGTGGTATCAGAGCTATTTGACGAAGGTCACCATTACTGATCCTGCGTAGAGCGATGCTTCCTCAATCAAATTCAAATTCAGTACTTTTCTCACTTGGATCTCGTTAGTTGTTCAAATTCAACATTTGTTCGTATTCAATCACAAGATTCAATGACGACCGCAACAACAACAGTTGGATTACCACCGGCACTTGCATTTCTGGTTTCTAATTTTCATTCTCTGGTCAACATTAAGCTTGATTCAGATAATTACTTACTATGGAGAACTCAGGTGATGAATGCTTTACGAGCAAATGGATACTTAGGGTATCTAGATGGCTCTATTACACCACCAGTGGCTACAATTTTGGATTCCTCAAATGATAAGGTTACAAATCCAGAATTTACTCTTTGGACCTTGATAGATAATCAGCTCTTGTCTTGTTTGACTGCTAGTTTGGCTCCAACAACTCTGACTCACGTATTAGGGCTTGTGCATGTGTATCAAGTGTGGTAAACGTTGGAACATCGTTGTCGACACCCCAATCTGGACCCCTGAATAATCTTTAAGTTTTCCCGATGATGAAATAAGGAAAAATATACCTTCGAGACTTGGATTGTTGCTCCTTTGCTACTCCTTCTCTAACCTCAAGAAAACACCTTTTCAATAATGTAGGGTGGCCCTCGGTTCAATTGCAAAAGAGAAAGATGCGTTTGCTTTGTCAAAAATAACTTTTTCCATGACACACTGAGGGTAAAATGGGCACATATTTTAATGTATAAAATGGCTTTGAGTGAAACCAATTGGGTTACAAAGAGGACTCGACGAGCTTTCCAACGCTTCAAACCGCGTCCAAATCCGAGTTCGGGAGTGTCCGGGGCGCCCTCGCGAAGTTCGGTGTGCTGTGCTGATTCACATAGCGCGCGGCACTTCAAAAGGGCGCACGGCACCTTAGAAAATTCAAAAAATCACTCTCTCGCACGGGACTCCACTACGTCGACGGCACCTTGAGAAAAAGTTCGGTCGCAGAAAGTTATCGGCCACGCTTGTTGGACTGTGCCCGAAAATGAGTTTTATTCGGCCCAGAAGTCACCTCCCCTCTTTTAGTGATCATCCTTGGCTCTTTTGCCTATAAATACACCCCCCCCTCTAGTTGAGAAGCACCCCTTCAACTCAAAGTAAAGTTACCATGCCATTTTTTTTGGCTCTTACTCTCTCTCTCTAAAAATACTCCCTTTTGATTCTCTCTCTACAACTTCTTACACCCACCACCACTATACACATCTCTCTCTCTACACCCATTTGCTCTCAAGTCTCTCAAGTTCAATCCAAATCAAATTCCATTCCTCCACCTTCAAGCACATCCAAGTTTCGATCAAAAGGTATAAATCCATTTCCTTGGGCTAAACTACATTTAGCCTTGAGGGGAGCCGATCTAGACCCTTCTCGGTCTTTCTATACCGAGCTTGGGTTTCAAACGAGTTTTACATTTAAAATCTTTCTTTTCTTTTCTTTTTCTTTTCTTTTTTGCTTTTTCTTTTCATATTTCGACTAATATTGCTTAAAGATCGTGCGGGTACTGCGGGTACATTCTAGATTCAAGTTTATTTTACTTCATGAGATCTTTCAATATTTCAAAAAACTTTTAACATTATTTTACATGATAAGATGAACAAATGGGTCTCATAAATCATTTTTCAAAGATTCGGAAAATATAACAAACTATTTTGCGGACATATGGTTTGTTTTGTCATGTAAAAGCAAACTGATTTTAGAATGTGTAGACAGGTGCACCGCACGGCGTGTTGGTTGCACCGTGCGATGCATCTGGACATCGCACGGCGTATCATGTTTAAGCGCACGGCATTTCATTAGCTATTGTTTTCTAGCTCAAACTGTCTGGATCATGGTTACCCTTCATCGGGCTTGCTTTTGTTGTTATGATATCTGTCATTAGCATTATCAGAACAGGAACACATCTACGAGCCATATTAAATCTCATAAACAAGATTTTCTTGATCATCCCGAGTGATCGAATGCCTAAAAAAGTTATTTTATGCTCTTGGCTTAAAGAAATAGTATTGTTTTAAGATGATCTGGCCACTGTGCATTTTCTGATGTTTCTGAATAACGTCGCACGTGATACACAACGTGCCAAGCAATGTCCTGAATGCTGATGACAGTTTGGTAGCAAGACAGGTACCCCGCGCGGCATACCATAAGGCCGTGCGCGGCATTATGGTATGCCGTGATGGAGATGGTCGTAGTCCAGACAGTTTGCATAGCTTTTCTTTTACTGCATCATCTTTATCATCTCTGTACAGTTCGCACCACAAGCACGCCAATGTGTTATATTTAATCCCGTGTCCCTTTCACGTACATGTTTTAAAGTTTAGTTTTTCAAATGATATTAAATCCCCCATTTAAAATGCTTAGTAGAGACCGGTTTTACCGGGCGAGCGGGGTGCTTTTTCAACAAAACCTTCCCCGTTCGTAACGTGACTCCCGGATCCAAAATCTCAACGTTTTCGCTAGAGTAAAAGCCTTTTTCAAACAAACTATCGGTTTCTCGGATCATCCATCTCAAAAATCCGGGTGGCGACTCTTCGAGTTAGCGCTTTTCGGGCGCGGGAGCCCACAGTGGCGACTCTGCTGGGGACTTTTATTCAATACTTTACTTGTGCTTTTAAAAAAAAAAAAAGAGAATAAAAGTATTGAATAATCAAGAGGGCCAAGTTTGAAAAGTATTTTTCTTAGGGGATTTAAAATCATTTGAGAATATTAACTTTTTTTTTTACACTATGCACCGCACAAGCCTCGTTAGTGTGTTTCGGCTATCTTGTCCGGTTTACCGGTGACAAGCTCTCCCGGAACGCCTAGCAACCCTCGACTATGATGAGCCATGGTGCTGTTCGACCATTGTGTTGCAATACACTTGACATGGGGTAGTACATCTTGGCTCTAATCCGGGAAACCCTTTTGAGACCAAAACCAGCCTTCTGCACTTGTACATAACCATAGAACATTCCCAACTAGGACAGGAACCCGTGGTTAGGACTTATGTGATATATCTTGTTTATGTGCATTTTTTTTTCTTTGTACATGCATATCATTCATACATCATTGCATTCATACATTCTAGAGGTCAGGTCCCCGCAAACCGATAGGTTAATCCGCCTTTTAGAATAATTTTAGGTTCCACGGTCTTTAGGAAGTTGCTAACACCCGATGAAGAGTCATGCCTCATGGGACGCACGTTGCTTAATACTAATTAGTCCTTAAAATGACTCGTTTGAGAGAAATCAATTCTTACTAAGTCTTCGATACATCTTTCAATCAAATGTTCAAATACCAAAAAAAAACGACTAAAGTATTAATGATGTGATACTTACACCATTTAGGCTAATAGCGCCACGTCGCTCACGCCACCTGGTCATAATACCACGTCATTTCAAAAATAGAAATTGAGCATTTGAAAAAAAAAATGAAGACTTAGTTTGTTTTGACATCTCTTAAACTTCGTTGTTTATAAAGGATATATTGTTAAAAAAAAAAAAAGAAACTCTGAGGATCAATGCAACCTTTTGAAGCCGTTTTCTGTGAGTCTAAGAGACTTAAAATCTATGGGGTTTGAGATACCTCCGGTGTTCGCCGTGCCCGAACGGCCCCTCTGGTCTGGATCTAGCCTTAGGATGTGTTTGTATCTAGGTTTCGGTAGCCTTATTGCTTTGTCTCGGATGGTCAAGATAAGGAGATTGACTCTAATTCCGAAGCATTCGGAATTTAACCTGCCTGACACGACTTACCCATGGCTGCTGAAACCCTTGGTACAGTCATATCCTGAGTGAGATTCGGAGCTGAGGTAGGTCTGTAGGAAATTAGGACGGTGACAACAACGACGACTTATGTGCATAGAACCTTCCAAAGTTGAGACAGTGACTCGTTTGTTAGAACTGTGCTCACGTGTCATATCATCGCACTTCAATGCACATGGTCTGCCCACTAGACACTCGTCTACTTGTCTTCTGGGACTCGCACATACTCCTGCCTCGTCCTTCGCCCTTCTCTTCTTCGCCCTGTGGTCTGAAAAGATTGTCAAGACCCGATGAAGAGTCGTGCATCTAATTACATGCACGTTGTCTAAATCAAATGATCCTTGGAACGATATAGCCTTGGGGATGTAAAAAATTTGTTAAGTCGTCAATACATTTTGCAATCAAGAATTCAATGGATTAAAGAAACAATTGAGCTACAATACCGTGATACTCACACCATCCAGGTTACTGTGCCAAGTCACTTACACCACTTAGGCTAATGCCGCCATGTCGCCTACGCTGCCTCGGTTATAGTATCATGTCATTTACGCCAAACGATTTCTAAAACCAAAATCGAAACTTCGAATGAAAAATGTTGGGGATTTAATTTGTTTTGCTATCCCCCGAGACTTGTCATTCCTGATCAAAGGATACATTGTTAAAAGAAACGCTGAGGATCGAGGCTATCTTTAGGGATCGCACTGACGGTCTAGGAGACCTTAAATCCATGGAGTTTGAGATACCTCTAGCGTTTGCCGTGCCCATACGGCTCCCCTGGTTCAGTCTAGCCTTAAGGAACGTTAGTATCTAGATTTTGGCAGTCATATTGCTCTGTCTCGGATGGTCAAGATAAGGAGATTGGCTCTGATTTCGAAGCATTCGGAATTTAACCTACCTGACATAACCTACCCGGATTGTCAGAAGTCATCTGTGCCATGTCTTAAGTGAGATTTGAACAACGGTAGGTCCATTAGGACGGTCGAGGAGACCTTAAATCCATGGAGTTTGTGATATCTCCGGCGTTTGCCATGCCCATACGGCTCCCCTGGTTCAGTCTAGCCTTAAGGAACATTGGTATCTGGATTCCGAGAGTCATATTGCTCTGTCTCGGATGGTCAAGATAAGGAGATTGACTCTGATTTCGAAGCATTCGAAATTTAACCTACCTGACATGACCTACCCGGATTGTCAAAAGTCATCTGTGCCATGTCTTAATTGAGATTTGAACAACGGTAGGTCCATTAGGACGGTCTAAGAGACCTTAAATCCATGGAGTTTGTGA
This sequence comes from Rhododendron molle, assembly GCA_025413875.1. Classification (NCBI taxonomy): domain Eukaryota; kingdom Viridiplantae; phylum Streptophyta; class Magnoliopsida; order Ericales; family Ericaceae; genus Rhododendron; species Rhododendron molle. The sequence goes on along the minus strand of CM046396.1, from coordinate 8,242,338 downwards.
TACCTCTGGCGTTTGCCGTGCCCATATGGCTCCCCTGGTTCAGTCTAGCCTTAAGGAACATTGGTATCTGGATTCCGACAGTCATATTGCTCTGTCTCGGATGGTCAAGATAAGGAGATTGGCTCTGATTTCGAAGCATTCGGAATTTAACCTACCTGACATGACCTACCTGGATTGTCGAAAGTCATCTGTGCCACGTCCTAAGTGAGATTTGAACCATGGTAGGTCCTTAGGACAGTCTAAGAGACTCTAAATACACAGAGTTTGCGATACCTCCGGTGTTCGCCGTGCCCAAATTGCCCCCGGTCTGGGAACACTAGTTGCAGCAATCTTATTGCTTTGTCTTGGATGGACATAATAAAGGCGTTGGGTCTAATCCCGCTAAACAATCTACCCGTGACTGTTAGAAACCATCTGTGCAGTGTCTTAAGTGAGACCAAGCTGGGTTAGACCTTAAGACAACATCAAGATCGACGACACATACATGACATGTTCTTTCTTTTTCATAAATGCGTCTGGGACTCATCTAAAATTCACTTTTTGCTTTACTGTCAGTACTGAGCCACCCATCCTACACAAAACCACACTGCATTCTCCGATCACCTCAATGGCAGGGCAGACAGAATTGAATGAGCTGAAAAAGACTGTGGAGGAAATGAGTCAGAAAATGGACAAGATGCTAACTTTGGTCCAAGGGCTGGTTAACCTTTTCACCTCCATAATTCCGAACACAAATGTGGGACTGAATGATGATGTTAGGGACCTAGGGGCTGACAGGGCTGACAAACTTTTCTCAAAAGTGAAGCTCTCAGAAATGTTTAAGGACCTGGCTGAAATTCATGACGCTAGGGCTCACTCGAAGGAAGATACTGGACCCTTGATCGAAACCAATGCTGACATGCATATTGTCTCAGCAGAAGTACATGAGATCAATCCCAGAGGCAAAAGGGTTTGTCCCGTTGATAGCAGAAGGCTATACAGTTACAAAGCAAGTAGGGGCACCACGGGCGCCACCGTGGACCCTCAACTCAGTCACAGAACCAAACCAAGAGCCTTCTCCCATTTCTCTGAACCTCAATCCCTGGTTTATGAAAAGCTCCTTAAAACTGGTCTCATTAAGCCACTCCCCCAAACTCCTTTACCGCAAAAGCTTTCAGCAAATCACAACCCAAATTCCTTCTGCACCTTCCATCAAATGTCCGGTCATGTTACCGATGAATGCAATCGTCTCCGCCATGTGATTCAAAACCTCATCGATGACAGAATCATCCCTCCACCACAGCCAGACATCATGACCAAGCGCAATCCTTGTATCAACTCCGCCTTTTTGAGCAAAGAAGGGTAAACCATCAAGAGTCATGCAACGGTCCGACCTTCCACGAGTCTGGGAGTTTTCAAGTTTCGAGTCCTTGTCCTCTAAATAACCATCTTCATGTTTGAGTCAGTTTGTACCTCGAGTCTTTCATGCTTTCACTATTGAGTCTGTGTGTTTTCAATTTCAAGTCTGTAAGAGTCAAAAAAAATAAAATAATAAAGTGTCAGTTTCGTGTGCCTGAACTACGTTGTGACCTGATTCCTCCATAGGATACGTAGGCAGCCTCATCCTGAGGCCCGGTCACAAGCATTCGAGTCAATCCCAAGGTTCGGTCACGATTTTTGAAGCAGCCCCTGGTGGTTCGGTCGCTGTCTTTTGAACGTCACATCTCCATAATAAACTCAGGATTTTGAAATTATTTTCTACCGTCAGTTGAAAATCATGATAATCACTTCAAAACACGAGATGATTTTTGATTGAACCCTCACCTCAGGAAAAGAAAAAGAATTTCAAGGGATCACTTTCCAATGCCATAACCATTCTAAGAAGCAATGTCGTGACTCTGAAAAGGCTCGCTAGGTCAAAACTTCAAAATCTGACCTCGGCAAAAGTTAGAGCATGCAAACAAAAGTCTCTCAATGGAGCATCTAGGATTCAGTTGTTAGGTTGCGTAATCCAAAATGAAGAAAGGCCATCGTTTCTTTCATCCTACACATAAAGATATATCTTTCGATAGCCCCTTTTGAGCCTCAATCAAATTCTTTGAACCCCAGCTAGCCAGCTATCCCCCGCATCGGGGTGAATTAAAAGATAAAAATGCCAGAAGAAACATTGAAATTCAAAGCATTAAAAGGGTGAAAGCGCCAAACACACTGAAAGGCATTGAAAACACATCAAGATTCAAAGCATTAGAAGAGTGAAAGTGTCAAACCCATCGAGATTCAAAGCATCAACAGAATGAAAGTGTCAAACACACTGAAAGGTGTTAAAGGCATGAGAAATCAAGAGAAAATGCCCACCAAAGCAAAGGGCATAAAAAGTTCAAAGATAGCTGCTAGCTTTGAAAACCCAAAAGAAAGTGAAATTTTTGAGCCAATTATCCTCTCTTTGTTAAACCCAAACCATGGCCCACATTACAACCCAAAAAAAAAGTCCTTTTAGATTGGAAAGCGCAACTTGATAGCAAGAACCCTAGGCGTTAAGAGGCATGATCGAAAGGCAATACATGGAGAAAAAGTCAAAGCATTGCCCAAAGCAAAAATTCAAATTGGGGTCATCATCAGCAACTTGGGGCATAGTTCATGATAAAAACTCTCGTGTGTTTGACAAAACAAAATCAAAAGATTTGAATGAAAATCAATTGATGGAGTAAAATAATTTTGAAATTCCAAAAGGAGAATTCCGAGAACCTGGGCATGTCTGCCATTTCAAAGAGTCAAACTCTTCATCCAATCAGGAGCACCATTCAAAAGTCACTTCGTCTTTCTCTCCCTCATTTGCGTCAACGTCCACTCATTTTACCAAAAAGTCAAAAGAGTCATCTCGGTTTGGTCAATTCTCGATTCATGGAAGTCATTTCAACGCATGGAAGCATACCACCCCTGAGAGAAGCTCGTTGGGCTGAAAACCGCAAGGGTGGGCAGACCCAAGCAAAAATTAGAGCAAAAGCCTGCTAGGTCGAAAACCCGCAAGGGCGGCCTAGGCAAAAGTTAAGGCAGTTAATCAAAAGAGCTCGCTAGACCGAAAACCCGAAAGGGCGGTACTAGGCAAAATTTAGAGCGCAAAAGGAGAGTGTTAATACCCGAGCGAAACCATAACCTAGATTGCGCGTGGACAACTACTTGTCAAAACTGTCAAGACTGGGGTTCGTCATTCACTGGGGTACCACAACTCGATGTCATCTACCGAGGCTAGCGTATGCCTAACTTCAAAACTCGGGTACAAACTTCAGCCCAATGTTCAAGCCTTGATCAAAGGAAAGTTTCAGCCCAAAGCTCAAGCCCTGACAAAAAGCAAACTCCAACTCAAATTCAAGTCCTCACCGCAGGCGAATTCTAGCCCAAAATCCAAGATACCAGTCACCGGCCAAAGATAGTAAAGCAAAAAGGGTAATTAGATGTGTCCCCTATTTTTTTTTTTCAAAAAAAAAAAAAAAAAAAGGAATGTTGTCATCATTGTCGTCAAGTGCCAAATCGCGAATTTCGAATGTTGTCCAAAAGTCAATCAACCAAGCTACGGTCTAATCGGCCTAATGCTTCTTAGTCTCTCAAGCAACGGTCAAAAGGACCAAAGCATCTCATTCAATCGGCAACGGTCAAAAGGACCTAAGCTTCTCATTCAATCGGCGACGGTCAAAAGGACCTAAGCTTCTCATTCAATCGGCGACGGTCAAAAGGGGGCCTAAGCTTCTCATTCAATCGGCGACGGTCAAAAGGATCTAAGCTTCTCATTCAATCGGCGACGGTCAAAAGGGCCTAAGCTTCTCATTCAATCGGCGACGGTCAAAAGGACCTAAGCTTCTCATTTAATCGGCAACAGTCAAAAGGACCAGAACTTCTTTGTTTATTGAGCGACGGTTTAACTGACCTAATTCTTCTTGGTCTCGTAGGCGACGGTCAAAAGGACCTAAGCTTCTCATTCAATCAGCGACGGTCAAAAGGACCTAAGTTTCTCATTCAATCGGCGACGGTCAAAAGGACCTAAGCTTCTCATTCAATCGGCGACGGTCAAAACGACCTAAGCTTCTCATTCAATCGGCGACGGTCAAAAGGACAAAAGTTTCTCATTCAATCGGCAACGGTCAAAAGGACCGGAACTTCTTTGTTTATTGAGCGACGGTTTAACTGACCTAATGCTTCTTGGTCTCGCAGGCGACGGTCAAAAGGACCTAAGTTTCTCATTCAATCGGTGACGGTCAAAAGGACCTAAGCTTCTCATTCAATCGGCAACGGTCAAAAGGACCGGAACTTCTTTGTTTATTGAGCGACAGTTTAACTGACCTAATGCTTCTTGGTCTCGCAGGCGACGGTCAAAAGGGCCTAAGCTTCTCATTCAATCAGCGACAGTCAAAAGGACCTATGCTTCTCATTCAATCGGAGACGGTCAAAAGGGCCTAAGCCTCTCAGTCAATCGAGCTACAGTCTAAATGACCTTAAAGCCCCTTCGTCAATCAGGCTACGGTCTAAATGACCTAAAAGCCCCTTCGTCTCTCGGGCTACAATCTAAATGACATAAAAGCCCCTTCGTCTCTCGGGCTACGGTCTAAATGACGTAAAAGCCTCTTCGTCTCTCGGGCTATGGTCTAACCGACCTAAAAGCCTCTTAGTCTCTCGGGCTATGGTCTAATTGACCTAAAAGCCCCTTCGTCTCTCGGGCTACGGTCTAAATGACCTAAAAGCCTCTTCGTCTCTCGGGCCACGGTCTAAATGACCTAACAGCCTTTTCGTCTCTCAGGCTACCGTTTAACTGACTAAAATCCTCTTAGTCTCTCGGGCTACGGTCTAAATGACCTAAAAGCCTCTTCGTCTCTCGGGCTAGGGTCTAATTGACCTAAAAGCCTCTTAGTCTCTCGGGCTACGGTCTAATTGACCTAAAAGCCTCTTCGTCTGTCAGGCTACGGTCTAAATGACCTAAAAGCCCCTTCGTCTCTCGGGCTACGGTCTAAATGACCTAAAAGCCTCTTCGTCTCTCGGGCTACGATCTAGTTGACCTAAAAGCCTCTTAGTCTCTCGGGCTACGGTCTAATTGACTTAAAAGCCACTTAGTCTCTCGGGCTACGGTCTAACTGACCTAAAAGCCTCTTAGTTTCTCGGGCTACGGTCTAAATGACCTAAAAGCCTCTTCGTCTCTCGGGCTACTGTTTAATTAACCTAAAAGCCTCTTAGTCCCTCGGGCTACGGTCTAATTGACCTATAAGCCTCTTCGTCTCTCGGGCTACGGTCTAACCGACCTAAAAGCCTCTTTGTCTCTCGGGCTACGGTCTAATTGACCTAAAAGGCTCTTCGTCTCTCGGGCTACGGTCAAAATGACCTAAAAGCCCTTCGTCTCTCGGGCTACGGTCTAAATGACCTTAAAGCCTCTTCGTCTCTCGGGCTATGGTCTAATTGACCTAAAAGCCTCTGAGTCTCTCGGGCTACGGTCTAACCGACCTAAAAGCCTCTTAGTTTCTCGGCCTACGGTCTAAATGACCTAAAAGCCTCTTCGTCTCTCGGGCTATGGTCTAATTGACCAAAAAGCCTCTTCGTCTCTCAGCCTACGGTCTAATTGACCTAAAAGCCTCTTCGTCTCTCGGGCTACGGTCTAATTGACCTCAAAACCTCTTCGTCTCTCGGGCTACGGTCTAAATGACCTAAAAGCCTGTTCGTCTCTCGGGCCAAGGTCTAATTGACCTAAAAGCCTCTTCGTCACTCGGGCTACGGTCTAAATGACCTAAAAGCCTCTGCGTCTCTCGGGCGACGGTCTAACCGACCTAAAAGCCTCTTAGTCGCTCGGGCTATGGTCTAATTGACCTAAAAGCCCTTTCGTCTCTCGGGCTACAGTCTAAATGACCTAAAAGCCTCTTAGTCTCTCGGGCTACGGTCTAATTGACCTTAAAGCCTCTTCATCTCTCGGGCTACGGTCTAAATGACCTAAAAGCCTCTTCGTCTCTCGGGCTACGGTCTAAATGACCTAAAAGCCTCTTCGTCTCTCGGGCTACGGTCTAAATGACGTAAAAGCCTCTTCGTCTCTCGGGCTACGGTCTAATTGACGTAAAAGCCTCTTCGTCTCTCGGGCTACGGTCTAATTGACGTAAAAGCCTCTTCGTCTCTTGGCCCGGTCTAATTGACGTAAAAGCCTCTTCGCCTCTTGGTCACGGTCTAAATGACCTAAAAGCCTCTTCGTCTCTCGTGCTACAGTCTAAATGACCTAAAAGCCTCTTCGTCTCTCAGACTACGGGGCCTAATTGACCTAAAAGTCTCTTCGCCTCTCGGTCTACAGTCTAATTGACCTAAAAGCCTCTTCGTCTCTCGGGTTACTGGCCTAATTGACCTAAAAGCCTCTTAGTCTCTCAGGAGTCACGGTCTAATTGACCTAAAAGCCTCTTCGCCTCTCTGGCCTACGGCCTAAATGACCTAAAAGCCTCTTCGCCTCTGACTACGATCTAGTTGACCTAAAAGCCTCTTAGTCTCTGGCTACGGCCTAATTGACTTAAAAGCCACTTAGTCTCTCGGGCTACGGCCTAACCGACCTAAAAGCCTCTTAGTTTCTGGCTACGGCCTAAATGACCTAAAAGCCTCTTCGCTCTCAGGCACGGTTTAATTAACCTAAAAGCCTCTTAGTCCCTCGGGAGCTACGGTCTAATTGACCTATAAGCCTCTTCGTCTCGGGCCACGGTCTAACCGACCTAAAAGCCTCTTTGTCTCTGGCCTAATTGACCTAAAAGGCTCTTCGTCTCTCAGGAATGGTCAAAATGACCTAAAAGCCCTTCGTCTCCGGTCTAAATGACCTTAAAGCCTCTTCGTCTCTGCCATGGTCTAATTGACCTAAAAGCCTCTCGATCTCGGGCCACGGTCTAACCGACCTAAAAGCCTCTTAGTTTCTCGGCCTCACGGTCTAAATGACCTAAAAGCCTCTTCGTCTCTGGCCTATGGTCTAATTGACCAAAAAGCCTCTTCGTCTCTCACGCTGGTCTAATTGACCTAAAAGCCTCTTCGTCTCTGGCCTACGGTCTAATTGACCTCAAAACCTCTTCGTCTCGGCTACGGCCTAAATGACCTAAAAGCCTCTCGTCTCGGGCCAAGGTCTAATTGACCTAAAAGCCTCTTCGTCACTCTGGCCTACGGCCTAAATGACCTAAAAGCCTCGTCGTCTGGGCTACGGTCCAACCGACCTAAAAGCCTCTTAGTCGCCGGGCTATGGTCTAAATGACCTAAAAGCCCTTTCGTCTCTGGGACTGCCTAAATGACCTAAAAGCCTCTTAGTCTCTAGGGGCTGCGGTCTAATTGACCTTAAAAGCCTCTTCATCTCTCTGCTACGGTCTAAATGACCTAAAAGCCTCTTCGCCTCTCTGGCTACGGTTCAAATGACCTAAAAGCCTCTTCGTCTCTGCCACGGTCTAAATGACGAAAAGCCTCTTCGTCCTCTGCCACGGCCTAATTGACGTAAAAGCCTCTTCTGCCTCCCTGGCTACGGTCTAATTGACGTAAAAGCCTCTTCGCCTCTTGCTACGGTCTAATTGACGTAAAAGCCTCTTCGCCTCTCTGGCCTACGGCCTAAATGACCTAAAAGCCTCTTCGTCTCTCAGTTACGGCCTAAATGACCTAAAAGCCTCTTCGTCTCTCGGGCTACGGTCTAATTGACCTAAAAGTCTCTTCGTCTCTCGGGCTACGGTCTAATTGACCTAAAAGCCTCTTCGTCTCTCGGGTTACGGTCTAATTGACCTAAAAGCCTCTTAGTCTCTCGGGCTACGGTCTAATTGACCTAAAAGCCTCTTCGTCTCTCGGGCTACGGTCTAATTAACCTAAAAGCCTCTTCGTCTCTCGGGCTACGGTCTAATTGACCTAAAATCCTCTTAGTCTCTCGGGCTACGGTCTAATTGACCTAAAAGACTCTTCGTCTCTCAGGCTACGGTCTAATTGACCTAAAAGCCTCTTCGTCTCTCGGGCTACGGTCTAAATGACGTAAAAGTCTCTTCGTTTCTCTGGCTATGGTCTAACCGACCTGGGAGCCATTTTTTTAAGTTTCTCAAGCTGTGGTTCGTCCTCCGGGACTGCACTCTATCTAACACTTTGTCCTCCGGGACTCGCACTCTATCTGCACTTTGTCCCCTGAGACTGCACCTTATCTACACTTCGTCCTCCGGGACTGCAATTTGTCTCACACTTTGTCCTCTGGACTTCGCTTTGTCTCGCAATTTGTCCTCCGGGATTCGCTTTACTTGCATTGTCCCAATCGAACTACGCTGGTCTGATCCCTCCAACGGGGTACGTAGGCAGCTCCATGAGCCCGACCACCTTTGTTGCATTCTTGCCTTTAACTTAAAGATTTTGGAGCGATGGATTGGGATGTCTAATCTTTAACGTCACTTATACCAAGCAATGGTACCTAAGTTCCGTTAAAGAGGGACTACTGTAGACACCCCAATTTTGACCCCTGAACAATCTTTAAGTTTCCCCGATGATAAAATAAGGAAAAATATACCTTCGAGGCTTGGATTGTTGCTCCTTTGCTACTCCTTTGCTACTCCTTCTCTAACCTATAGAAAACCCCTTTTCAACAATGTAGGGTGGCTCTCGGTTCAATTGCAAAAGAGAAATATGCGTTTACTTTGTCAAAAACAACTTTTTCCATGACACACTGAGGGTAAAATGGGTACATGTTTTAATGTATAAAATGGGTTTGAGTGAAACCAATTGGGTTAGAAAGAGGACTCGACGAGCTTTCCAACGCTTCGAACCGCGTCCAAATCCGAGTTCGGGAGTGTCCGGGGCGCCCTCGAGAAGTTCGGTGTGCTGTGCTGATTCACATAGCGCGCGGCACTGTAAAAGGGCGCACGGCACCTTAGAAAATTTAAAAAATCACTCTCTCGCACGGGACTCCACTACGTCGCACGGCACCTTGAGAAAAAGTTCTGACAGTCGCAGAAAGTTGTCGGCCACGCCTGGAGGAGGAGCGTCTGTGCCCGAAAATGAGTTTTATTCGGCCCAGAAGTCACCTCCCCTCTTTTAGTGATCATCCTTGGCTCTTTTGCCTATAAATACACCCCCCCTCTAGTTGAGAAGCACCCCTTCAACTCAAAGTAAAGTTACCATGCCATTTTTTTTGGCTCTTACTCTCTCTCTAAAAATACTCCCTTTTGATTCTCTCTCTACAACTTCTTACACCCACCACCACTATACACATCTCTCTCTCTACACCCATTTGCTCTCAAGTCTCTCAAGTTCAATCCAAATCAAATTCCATTCCTCCACCTTCAAGCACATCCAAGTTTCGATCAAAAGGTATAAATCCATTTCCTTGGGCTAAACTACATTTAGCCTTGAGGGGAGCCGATCTAGACCCTTCTCGGTCTTTCTATACCGAGCTTGGGTCTCAAACGAGCTTTACATTCAAAGTCTTTCTTTTCTTTTCTTTTTTGCTTTTTCTTTTCATATTTCGACTAATATTGCTTAAAAATCGTGCGGGTACATTCTAGATTCAAGTTTCATGTTAAAAGTATTTTTTTTACTTCATGAGATCTTTCAATATTCCAAAAAGCTTTTAACATTATTTTACATGATAAGATGAACAAATGGGTCTCATAAATCATTTTTCAAAGATTCGGAAAATATAACAAACTATTTTGCGGATCTATGGTTTGTTTTGTCATGTAAAAGCAAACTGATTTTAGAATGTGTAGAAAGGTGTACCGCACGGCGTGTCGGTTGCACCATGTGATACATCTGGACATCGCACGGCGTATCATGTTTAAGCGCACGGCATTTCATTAGCTATTGTTTTCTAGCTCAAACTGTCTGGATCATGGTTACCCTTCATCGGGCTTGCTTTTGTTGTTATGATATCTGTCATTAGCATTATCAGAACAGGAACACATCTACGAGCCATATTATATCTCATAAACAAGGTTTTCTTGATCATCTCGAGCGATCGAATGCCTAAAAAAGTTATTTTATGCTCTTGGCTTGAAGAAATAGTATTGTTTTAAGATGATCTGGCCACTGTGCATTTTCTGATGTTTCTTAATAACGTCGCACGTGATACACAACGTGCCAAGCAATGTCCTGAATGCTGATGACAGTTTGGTAGCAAGACAGGTACCCCGCGCGGCATACCATAAGGCCGTGCGCGGCATTATGGTATGCCGTGATGGAGATGGTCGTAGTCCAGACAGTTTGCATAGCTTTTCTTTTACTGCATCATCTTTATCATCTCTGTACAGTTCGCACCACAAGCACGCCAATGTGTTATATTTAATCCCGTGTCCCTTTCCCATACATGTTTTAAAATTAAGTTTTTCAAATGATATTAAATCCCGCATTTAAAATGCTTAGTAGAGACCGATTTTACCGGGCGAGCGGGGTGCTTTTTCAACAAAACCTTCCCCGTTCGTAACGTGGCTCCCGGATCCAAAATCTCAACATTTTCATTAGACCAAAAGCCTTTTTCAAACAAACTATCGGTTTCTCGGATCATCCATCTCAAAAATCCGGATGGCGACTCTTCGAGTTAGCGCTTTTCGGGCGTGGGAGCCCACAATCGGTTTAACCCTCTCTCAAAAACACATATTCATGAGTTGAAAGATCGATTTTATAGCATCACCATGACAGGAACTATGGATTCTTATCTCGATGAAATCAGAAATTTTGCTCACAAACTTGAGGCTGTTGGTTATCATTTAGATGATGATGATTTAGTATTTTGTGCCAAGAAAGGTCTGTCATCAGAGTATAAACATGTGAATAGTGCTTTAAATGCAAAAGGAGATATTATGTTTGATGAATTAGTCACAATTCTTAGATATGAGGAATCATAGATGCACAAAGATGAAGGAACAAATTCTACAAAGGTGTTCTTAGCTGCACAGAAAATGACTGAAACCATAATGCCAAAGCAGACACAAGGCGGTGTGGCAAATTCTCAGGTGTCTCAAATTGAAAATTCTGGACCTTCTCATAACTATCAGTCACCAATGTATCAGACTTCAAATGTGGCAGGGCCATTTTATCCACAGCAGGGCTTCAATCAGTTCAATAGGAATATGAATTTCAGTGGTGGTTCAAATAGATGGAGAGGTGGAAAAGGTCCTGGTTATGGTCAAAACTCTAGAGTAGAATGTCAAATCTGTGGGAAATACAATCATACTGCCTTTTACTGTCATCATAGACAAAACTTACAGTATCAACCATCAATGTTTATGTTTTCTGGCCCAAGGAGATCTGCAAATCAGTCATGGAACAATGGCAATTATCATCAGTCATGGAACAATGGCAATTATCCATCTGGTTCTTGTTTGCCTCAAAATAATATGATGAGTCAGAGATCTTATTCTAGGAATATTGGTTCAGTTCCTCCACAGGCTAACCTGTTAACCTACACTCCTTTTGCTCAACCACAAAGAACACCTACAAGCTTCTCTGGTTATGCACCAGCACACGCTTTTGTAGCTTCTGGTTCAACATCTAGCTTTCCTGGTTCAAGTCAGTTAAATCAAGGATATTCTGGTGTTTCTGGTTATTCAGTTGGGAATCCAATACAACCATCTAACAATTGGTACTTTGACAGTGGAGCATCGTCTCACGTAACTCAAGATTTGGCCAATCTTTCACAGCCACAGCCTTGTCCAACTGGAGATGGTATTCTTGTTGGAAATGGAACTTCTCTACCTGTTGCTTACACTGGTAAAGGCATCCTATCTACTCCATCTACTCAGTTTCATCTTAATCAACCTCTACATACACCTTCTATCACTCATAATCTTCTATCAGTATATCAATTTACAAAGGATAATAATTGCTCTCTTGTTTTTGATTGTGATGGTTATACTATTCAGGACAAACTCACTCTTCAAACTCTTCACAAGGGGCCCTGTCTACAGGGATTGTACCCCATCAAGATCTTCTCTAAAGATGATTTTTCAACTCCAGGTTCTCATGCCTTTGTTCCAAACACCGTTTCTTCAGCTGCTACTTGGCACCAGAAATTAGGACATCCAAGTTTACCTCTTTTTCAGTCTTTAATAAAACAGTTCCATTTGCCTGTAACAAAACCATATGATGTTACTTGTTTTAGTTGTAATGTTGTGAAGAGTCACAAACTACCCTTTCCTCTCTCTAAAACAGTTTCTCATGCTCCTTTTGAGTTGTTGCATATGGATGTATGGGGCCCAGCTCCAATTCCTTCTGTTCAAGGATTTTGATATTATCTGTTTGTCATTAATGATTACAGTAGATGTTCTTGGTTGTTTCCATTACGACACAAATCTGAAGTCAAAATCACTCTTACACACTTCAAAGCTTATGTTACAAATCAGTTCAACACCTCTGTTAAAATTGTTAGGTCTGATAATGGAGGTGAATTCATAAACAATTATCTATCACAACTTTTTCTTCTTGCTGGAGTCATACATCAGACTTCTTGTCCTCACACTCCTGAGCAAAATGGAGTGGTTGAACGAAAACATAGGCATTTGTTAGACACTACTCTAACTCAGTTGACTCATGCTGGGATGCCAACAAAGTTTTGGCTTGAGGCATTAAATACAGCAGTATACTTGGCTAATCGATTGCCTCATTCATCTCTTGGCTTTCAGATTCCTTATATTCTTTTGTTTCATCAAACACCAGATTACACTACTCTTAAGCCTTTTGGATATGCATGTTTCCCTTGGTTAAAACCTTATATGCCTCACAAACTTGTTCCAAAGTCCATTTGTTGTGTTTTTCTGGGCTAGTGTACTACATCAAAAGGATATAGGTGCTATGACCCTATTGGAGACCGAGTTTATGTTTTTAGACATGTTCGATTTGAAGAACATTCTTTTCCTTATGCTAGTCTCGTGTCTTCTTTTGTACCTTCTACCTCTTGCTCTACTTCTTTTTCTGTTCCTCTAACTACTTTTGATGATATCATGATTTCTGTACCTCTTTCTCCTGCTACATCTGTGCATTCTTCATCTCTTGTCTCACCAGACACATCTTCCCCTTTAGTTGCGCCTGTCCCTCCTTCTGATTCTGCTACTTCAGAACCTATCATGTCTGAACCTGCCACTGCCTCCATTTCTCCTCCTCCTCCTATTCTTCCTGTTCTCGCGCCTGAAGTTGTTTCTAACACAGCTTCTTCTCTGCCTTCTACTAGTTCTTTACCTAGTTCCACTAATGTTCAAGCCTCTTCTAATTCATCCCTTCATTCCATGAAAACCAGATCTCAATCTGGTATTTTCAAACCAAAACATCTCATATCTCTGTTTACTGCTTCTTCTTCTTCCATCATAGAACCTAAACATTTTCAAGTGGCAATTTCTCATTCAGTTTGGCAAAAGGCAATGGCTGAGGAATATGAGGCTTTAATCACTCAAGGAACATGGACTTTGGTTCCACCCCCTTCTGATGGAAATGTCATTGGCTGTCAGTGGATCTACAAAATAAAGAGGCACTCTGATGGTTCCATTGCCAGGTATAAGGCTAGGTTAGTTGCCAATGGCAATCAACAAGCAGAGGGACTGGATTTTTTGGAAACCTTTAGCCCAGTGGTGAAACAACCTACTGTTAGAATTATTTTGAGCTTAGCAGTGCACTATAAATGGCCTTTAAAGCAGTTAGATGTCTCCAATGCTTTCTTGCATGGAGTTATTCACGAAGATGTTTATATGAAGCAGCCCTTGGGATATAAAGATCCCAATCATCCACATTTTGTTTGCAAATTCAATAAAGCTGTATATGGTCTTAGACAGGCCCCCAGGGCATGGTTATCTGTGTTTTCTTCTTATCTTTTGGAGCTTGGATTTCAAGCAAGTAAGGCAGACACGTCCTTGTTTCTTCTTCACAAGGGGTCCTCTCTTACTCTACTATTGGTCTATGTGGATGATATCATAGTCACAGGCAGTGATTCTTCATATCTCACTCAGCTAGTTCACTTGCTTAGCTCCCGATTCGTCATGAAAGATCTAGGATCTTTACATTACTTTCTTGGGATTGAGGTCACTTCTACACCGAATGGGTTGTTTTTTATCTCAGGCCAAATATGCTCAGGAAATTTTGACTAAGGCTGGTATGTAGGAATGCAAACCGAGTGCATCACCAACATCTTCCAAAGGTCCTTATGATCCTTCTGATCCTTTGTTTAATGACGTTACGTTGTTCAGAACCTTGGTGGGCTCATTACAATACCTTACTCTCACTAGACCTGAGATTGCATTCTCCGTTAATACTGTATGCCAACATATGCATCAGCCTAAAGTCAGTCATTTTGTTGCTGTTAAACGTCTTCTTCGATATGTTAAAGGAACTCTCAATCATGGTCTGCATATTACTTCGGGATCTCTTTCTTTAACTGCATTTGCAGATGCTGACTGGGCAGGAGATCCAGTGGACCGACGTTCTACCTCTGGTTTTGTTGTTTTCTGGGATCAACACCAATCTCTTGGTGTGCCAAAAAGCAGCCCACCGTTGCTCGATCTACAACGGAGGCTGAGTATAGGGCAATGGCTCAAACAGTAGCTGATCTGGTATGGATACAGCAGCTTTTATCTGAGCTGCACATTCCCATTTCTCCTCCCCATATTCTTTGGTGTGACAATCGCTCTGTTATGGCCTTAGCATCCAACCCAGTCTTCCATGCTCGCACTAAGCATATAGAAATTGATTATCACTTCATCAGAGAGCAGGTTTTGGCTAAAAAATTGGTTCTTTGTTTCATTGGTTCTACTGCACAGATTGCTGATATTTTTACCAAAGGGTTGGGTGTATCTCGTTTTCTCTTCTTGAAGTCCAAACTCATGGTGGGTTCACCCCCCATGAGTTTGCAGGGGAGTATAAAGGAAAGCACAGCAGTGCACAACAGTTAGAAGTTAGTTTGGTAGTTTGTTCAAATTCATTTGAAATTCAGTTTGATTGTATTTCATTTGTGCTTTCTCTGTGAGATAGTCGAGATATAAGTTTGGATTGCCAGCTCATCAATCCGAGCAGTGTACTTGTGGTCCAATAGGAGTTGTTTCATCACAAGAGATAAATAGGAGTTTCTTTTCTCTGTAAACACAGGAAAAACAGTTGAGAAAATAATAGAACGAGATTCTCTCTCTCTCTCTCTCTCTCTCTCTCTCTCTCTCTCACTTCTATTTCAATTTACTGATTTTGTCAATCGCAACCTTTCAAAAAGTCATATTTGTTCCCAACAAATACAACCATTGCCCACAAATGGGATACGAGGGGCACGTAAGCCGATTGTCAAAACCATATGCATCTATATACGACACAAGAACACTGCTCCAACAACAAATTACTGCCCCACTCCATCTTGCCAAACCATCGCAACATATGCACCGAATCTTCAAGTGAAATAACATCATAAGCATCATTAACACTAATTTCCGATATACCAAAAAAAAAATTTCATTAACACTACCACAACCCCGCCTCCTCCACCATCACCAGATCCCGCCATAGCCACCACCCACCGCCACAAGATCCTGACAGCCCCCAAATCCACCCCACCCTCCACCGAACACGAATGAAAGTACGGCTATAAGAAGCAAACTGCAAAAAAAAAAAAAAAAATTCTTCGAAACACAAACCATTAAGAAGTGTCCAGATCTTCGTGAAAATATGAACAATTCTTCCCCCAGATCCCGACAGTCCGTCCAGATCTTTCAAGCTTGTAATTTGGTCCAAATCCATATTCAACTTAGGTCCATAGAAGGGGTAATTTAGATTCATAGAAGGGGTAACTTAGGCCCAAACCTAGATTCAACTACATATCGATTCATGATCTCATACAATAGACAACTTAGGTTCATAGAAGGGACAACTTAGGTTCATAGAAGGGGCAATTTAGGTCTATAGAAGGGGCAACTTAGGTCCAAACCCAGATTCAACTTTGGTTCATAGAAAGGGCAACTTAAATTCATAAAAATGGCATCTTATGTCCAAACCCAGATTCCACTACATATCAACTCATGATCTCATACAAGGGACAACTTAGGTTTATAGAAGGGGCAACTTAGGTCCATAGAAGGGGCAATTTAGATCCAAACCCAGATTCAACTTTGGTTCATAGAATGGGCAACTTAGATTCATAAAAAGGGCAACTTAGGTCCAAACCCAGATTCAACTACATATCAACTCATGATCTCATACAAGGGGCAACTTAGGTTCATAGAATGGGCAACTTAAGTTCATAAAAGGAGCAACTTAGGTCCATAAGAGGAGCAACTTGGGTCTAAATCCAGATTCAACTACAAACTGACTCCATATATGCGGAATTTCTTTTTCTCCGTTTCATGTACTGGAAATTTCGTTTTCTCTGTTTCTTGTATGTGCAATTTCAGAAAAACTTGAGGGCATAATAGTCATTTTAGTTGGTCATTTCCATGTATTGGCAATTTCTTTTCTCCTTTTCATATCTAGATGAATTTGAAAAAAAGTGGTCGATCAGTGGGGCATTATTTGCCCCTCTTACCACTGTCAGGTAATTTCCCCAACTCCAAAAGGTAAAATGTCGCTATCTATATTGTTGTTGACTTGCCGTTGGAGAGAGATGAGAGCGAGGAAGGGAGGGATGAGAGAGGAGGGGTGAGTTCACATGCACACACATATATATATTTTTTATATCTTTAAACTAACAATTTTAAAGTCACTTTATACACTTTATGTCATATAACACATAATTTTTAACCAAACCACTAGAGATGCTCTTAAGCCGATCCTTGTTGATTATGGTGTGGAATGGGCGATGGTTCTTGCTCAATTGCTAAACGTCAGCTTCGGTTTCTATATCTCTGTATTCGAATGAGAATATGTAATTGTTGTATGACTTGATATGTACTCGGTGCTAATCTGAAGATGTTGTATGACTTGTTTAAATGAATATTCTTCTTCCGTTAGGAAAAAAATAAAATTTTAATTACTGTAGTACGTACTGCTTGCGGGAATACGAAGTTACGAACCAATGTATCTCGATTTGGATCTTACAGCTCGCCCACTTCATGTCCATTCAGCTGTTCTCAGTAGGTGTGTTGCTATTCTTGAAGCCCGGATATATACATTTCGAGACGGGAGTTAGAAGCGGATACCATATAGTGGTATCTTCTTCTTCTTTTTTTAAACAGTAAAAAATAATTTTATTAATCTTTGATCAAAACAAATTACTAAAATAGAAAGGACCCTAAGCACGGGGTGGGATCCTGGGGTGATGTGTAGTGGGCATGTAATGCTACACATAGACATCGATCTCATCAATCAACGGTCCTGATCTAAAACAATCTTTTACCGACAGAAGATATTTATTACCGGTCAAAATTAAAAATACATCGCAACCATTGATTGATGAGATCGACGGTCCGTGTGTCGCACTACACCACTACAGAACATAAGCAATCCCACAAATAAGGCACCCCTGACACTGAAGATCATATGCCGCCAGGACCCAAATAGGTTTTTTTATGAGATATTTCTTATACACTTGAAATAATATGTACTAGTAGATATATGACATGAAGATGAAGGATGTAGCTATAGAAGGAAAAAGTTTGGTGTGGGTTTTAGATGTATTTACATTAGAGTTGTTGATAAGGGTAATATGGGTGTTTTATAATGATACATATCGCCTATTTTTGTTTTTTTTTTTTGTTTTTTTTTCTTTTGATCGATCAGTATAATGATGCATCGCTGATTGCAGCATTTTTCGTCACTTTTTTAATTGGGATTTGGGAGTTAACGAAGGAGAGGTTTGTGTGTATTTTGTGATAAAAAGTATGAGATGTCAGTGTTATTTCGAAAATCTAAGGAGACATATCTTATTTGTCAAAAACCTTAGGAGACAATATGGAGTATCTTATTTCAGATCATTTATGGGAAATTTTTAGAAATGGTTCTCCAAATTTCATGCGAGTCTCATTTTCGGTCTCTAAGTACCAATTGCAACTCTTTTGACTTTCAAATTTAGTTTTCTTACCAAGTTGGTCCAATTGATAGAGTCTGTCAGCCAAATTATATTGGACGAAAAAAATTAGATTGAGGACAAACGTTATCAATTGGATCAACTTGGTACAAACTGCAACGTTGAAACTGCCATCAATCTGATTTTTTTGTCCAGTTTGGCTGATAGAAGTTATCAACTTAATCAATTTGATACAAAAATTAAACTTGAAGGTCAAAAGAGTTGTAATTGATACTTTGAGGATGAAAACGAGACTCAAATGAAACTAAGAGGATCATTTTTGTAGATTTTCCATATTTTATTGCAAGATTCTTACAATAAAAACACCAGAAAAATATGTATCTTATTGTAAGAATCTTGCAATAAGATGCATAGTTTCATGTGTGGGCTACCCGCCCGGAAAATAGGTTTCCGTTTTGAAAAATTGAAGGAGTCGCCACTCGTATTTAAGGTTCGCCATCCGAGAAACCGTTTTGATTGAAAATAATTGTTTGAAATTGAAAACCAGAGATTGTTTTTGGGTTCAGAAGCCACGTTACGAGAGGGGAAGGATTTTACGTACGGCACCCCACTCGCCCGACGCGATGTCGATCTCTACTCAATGTTTGTGGGACTTTATCGAAAATATTTTGTTTCATTAAGCAGCTAGCAGGTATTTACAACAAGTAAAGTGGATACATGTGCTTGTGTACAGGATATAGAGATGCCATGATACAAAATGAATGGATGCAAAAATTAAAACAACACTACTAGAAACACTCCTGAGCGCTCAAGAGTGGTTCAGAGCGCTCAGGACCTCTTGTACCCTGCAAAACAGAACTTAGCACTTCTGGATGCAAACAGAATATACAAACAATGGGAGATAAATTAGAACAATATTTAGGCAAGTTTGCTCAGCACTAAACTTAAATAAACTAGAACCGGTCTTGAATATCCAAGTGTTGCTTCCTTGCAAACAGAAAGATAAGCCTAACTGGGATATGAATGGACCAGTGCACATCTAGTATCTACTAAAATGCAGGAAAAGTAGTATTTGATGACAAAACACAGTTTTAGTGATAGCAGCACTCCGGAGCGCTCAGAAATGGTCCCGAGTGCTCGGGAGTGAACACAGTGCCCATAAAAGATTTTGTTTCTCTGTGTTTCTTTTGTTTTTGTTACTAAACTAAAATCAAATGAACTCATAATCAGTAGGAAGAACTGGTATGGGCCCTTGATTCCCCTCAGAAATTTGAAAACAATAGATTTTAGGCATAAAATAAGCTTTTATACCTTTGAGCTTGACTTGAACTTGGTTTTTTGGACTGATTTAGATGCTTGAAAATGGAAAGAAAATAGTAGGAAAATGGAGTTTTAGATAAAGTGGAGGTTTGAGGTTTTTTGAAATACTTTGAAAATTATTTGAAGCTTTTAGAAAACTCAAATTTTGGAAAATGTTTGAGAGAGTTTTAGAAGCTGAAACTTTCAGAGAATAACAGAGGGAGAGAGTGATTTTTCGTGGTCCCTTTGAGTGTTGAATGGAGGGGTATATATAGGTGGTGAAAAACATGTTTTAATTTTGAAAATTAAAAGAAAATGAAATGGGAAATGGTTTTGGTGGGAAACATGGCATGCTGATATATTCCTACTGGCTCAGGTAGACATCTGGCTCATGCAGGGTTTGAATGTAGGTTTGAAAAACGTGGTCAAAGATTAAAATCAATATTCAATGCCCTGTCAGTACTTCCGAACGCTCAGGAGTGCAGTCCCGAGCGCTCAAGAGTGCCACTCCCGAGCGCTCAAGAGTGCCAGCCCAACTTCAGAAGGGCCCCATGGACACTCCCGAACTCGGATTTTGGTGTTTTTCAAAGCGTTGGAAAGCTCGTTAAGTCCTCTTTGTAACCCAATTGGTTTCATTCAAATCTATTTTATACACTGAAATGAGTGTCAATTTTACCCTCAGGGTGTATGGAAAATGAATGGTTTTTGGTTTGAGAAAGACCAAGAAACATTGTCCAAGCTTTAGCCGAATCCCAATTTGATTCCTTTTCATCATCGGAGAGCCTTGAGGGCACAAATTAAGAATAGTTAATAGCTCCAAATTGGGGTGTCTACATCATGCCACATTGCTTGGGCATGTATAGTTTTGGTCTATCTTGTGCTCTCATATATATAATAAATTTCTCCAATCCATGACTTCAAACTGTAGATGTCGATTTTTTTTTAAGGCTAATGTGACATTTTTGAATTCGACATCACCTAAACCTCATTTCCAACTCTGACGTCAAAGTCTATGTATAAAGCACAAAACATCTACTTTTTGAATTTCAAACTTCCAAAAATAAATTTGGCATGAGTAGTCAAATTCGAAGCAATTGGTATGGAGCCAAATCCACTTAGGATTTGACACTCTAGTTAACATCGGGTTTGAATCACAAAAGAATGTCAGAAGTTACCGTTTCTAGGCGACGTAAGAGTTGAAGCCATGGGTTGGAGATGCTTATCATTTCGTCATTCATGAGAGATGGGTAGAAATTTACTACTCTTATCATTGAGGTCATAAAGCTTGAAAAACTGATGTCTTCTAAAGAAACTGATTTGGTTTCCGATGGCTTTGGAAACGGAAGAAAAATGTATTTGTATTTGCTTCTCTATTCTGCAACAGTAGCTATAGTATAAAATCAGCAATTGAAAATTTATTCCATGCTTCACGTCTCAACTCCTCACATGGTTGCATGCCTGGAACATATCACCAATCTCACTGATAATTTGTGTGCCTTAACCTAATCGAACAGATTTTTTGGATAAATGATGTATTAATATTTTCTTACATATGATTGTCGTCGCTGGGTATATGGTGCCAACTCATTGGGATATTACATTGGCGTTGTGATACTTTTTTCCTCTCTGGCCCATCCTTTTGTTTTTTCTCGCTTTCTTTCTATCAACAAAATTCTTCTTCGCTGTTCAACAATGTGTGTGCGTGTCTATATATATTTGTCTTACATATTTTATTTTTTTGATAGGTGTAGAGCTTTTTCGAAGTTTAATTCATTTTCTTTTATTTTTTCGATAGATGTAGATCCCACATGCTTCATGTGGGACTCATGTATCTACGTAATTGTTAGCATGCATGACCAACAATCCATTGCAAAACTTTGAAATCCATGAACACCCAGAGAGAGAGAGAGAGAGAGAGTTAACATGGAGGCAGCAGCATCTCAGAAGGCAGCAGTACTATTCTTTGGTCTGTTGTTGGTACTAATAATCCAGGCGTGCAATGCCCAAATATGCAACGTCCCGATGGGGGAAATTTTTCAGTGCCGAGCGGGTACCACGTGGTGTCCGCTTACGCATCCGAGCTGTCCATTGCGTGTTTGAACGGCTCAGATTTGGAGAGAGAAAAAAGAGAGAGAAAGTGTTTGGGTGAGAGGAGAGAGAGGGTTTCAATCCAAGCCATCCAAAAGTGTATCGGACGGCTCAAATGCGCCGAACGGGTACCACGTCGACGATACCCGCTTGGCACTGAAAAACTCCTTCCCGATGTGGGATCTAATGGCTTGCAGGCATGCCATGACGGTAACACGGTTACGGTCGGGACCCCCTCCCCCCACGGCCAAGTGTAGCGAGGTAATTTCTCGCGCGGACTTGCGATGCCTATGCTCTCACAAGAATTCCAAGTTCCTACCGGTCCTTGGCGTCGACCCGAGCCTCACCTTTCAGCTCCCAGCCAAGTGCAAGATCCCTTATCCACCCCAGTGCTAGGTGGATTCATATGCAACCCAATATATCGCGCGGTCTCGATCTCCAGATTTATATCGGGTTACATTAATTAGGATATTTGAATAATACTGATAAGAGGGACGGGGGACAATGTGGAATTTGTGGAGTCCAAGTACCATAGACACTCTCATCGGGGGGAAAATTTTTTTTGGTGTCCTAATATTACTTCAATTACAGGAATTGTGTATCTTCTATTGCTGTCTATTATATTTTTGTTGGTGCGTTTATAAATAATCCTATGATTTAATAAATTGTGATTAATTAAATTGGAGATAAGAGGGAGTTTATTTGACATAGCAGCTCCAACCCATCTATATTTGTCCAAAATGGAGGATGGATGGGACAGAATGTTTTCTGTCAAATACTCCCTCCGTCCCATAATGTTGGGCACTTTCAGGAATGTGTGTCATTTTTTAATTGTATATATCTTTCAATTCATAGTGTTTTATGTAATTTTTCAAACTTTGTATAATAAAACAAATTAAAATCTATCAAAGAAGATCCATATTAATTGCTTATAAAAAATATTATGGATTAAAAGATATAGTTAATTTTTTCATATGACTGAAATAGTGAAAGTGTCGAACATTATGAGACGGAGGGAGAATTTTTTTTTATAAACCATAGGCCATTCGATAAAATTTCAGGTATTGGGTATTGTGTATGTCATTAAGGTCCAATTACTCCATTGATTGGTGATTTTAGTGGTCCTGTATCACTTATTTTTCCTTACTATGTTTTTTTTTTTAAAACGCCCGCTACATCTGGTTTTGCTCTTTTCTATTAGCGAATTACCCATGCCTACGGCTACGACACTCCAAACTACGTCAAATAATTTAAATTCAATGAGTACATGGGATCAAAGTGTAATCGAAAATTTGAGAACCGAAGTTAAAGATGCTTAAGAATTTCGTGTCGTCGTCCTTGGTAGTAGTACTGTGAATTTTATGATTTTGAATCCTATTAATGCAATTTCGTATTTAAGTTATTTGGACCTTTTTTGGTAGTGCTGTTGGTGCAAGCCATTCGCTAGTTTAAACCAACAAAGTTGATTTAAGTTTGAGATTGAATTGTGTTCGGACGACGGCATGCACTAGTGAAATTACATGCATGAGGTAGGGGCTATCATGTACATGAGGTGGGGAGCTGTAATGTACAGAAGGTTCTCGTGTAGCATCTCCACCCATTTCAACATTGGACGATTCAACAATTTCAACTGTTCGTCCGTTTCAACATCTGGACGATTCAACAATTTCAACTGTTCGTCCGTTTCAACATTTGGACGATTTAACAATTTCAACTGTAGGTCATTGCAAACATAAAACCAGTTGGATATTTGATTTTATCTCCTTAAGCGTTGACTGCACTCCCAAAAATGCGCTACATGCGTCATTTCCCCACAAAAAAGTCTTCAGTTTCTCTAAGTTAACCACCTAAAAAAAAAATAGCATAACCATTAAATTAGCAACAACACTGATTATACAAGCACAATTAAACCAGAAACCAACAATAGCATGCAGGAGTGAATCAAACCACTAGCATTCAATTTTTTTTATCAAATTTCCACTAAAAATACCACTAGTATATTTTTTGTATTTTTTTTTATTCAAAATATTTTGTTTAATTTTTCTTTGTAATTTTTGGGATTAATTATTCATTTTGATGAGAGGAATAAAAAGTATGAAAATCTTGACCGAAGTTGAAAAAGTCCATAAAAAACAACACTTTAGTTGAAAAACACATTTTTTGAAAACTTTTGATCATAAATTTTTTTTTTTTACTTTTTAGATTACTCTCGTCAAGACGAATGATTAATTCAAAAAAATATAAATTTAATAAAAATTAAAAAAGAATAAGCAAAAATATCAAAAAATTAGTGAAAACATGGTAAAGGTTCATTGTGTTTGTCAGTACCTACTACCTATGGTACATTTTATTGTTTGAGTGAGACGACTATCCAAAAAGGTTCATCATTTTGAGACGGAGATAGTATCAAATTAGGTTCACCTTTATCCTTGAGGGGTTCATCATCATCACTTTCAGAGGTTTCTTTTGCAGCTTGCTACTTCAAGCCACTTTTTTCCATTTTGGCTAATGCGATATAGCAGAAGCGTACCATCTAGATTACTTTTGAAAGGATCAAAATACTCATGCCAATTGAGATATTTTGCAGTACCAAAGGCCAATCCATCAGCCGCACTATTGCATTCTCTGTATGCGTGTAAAACTTTGTAATCCAAGAACATCCCCAATTTCTCAAATATAATGCTGCAAAAAAAAAAAAAAGAAGAAGTATAAATAATGCTAATTTAACATAAATGAGACAGTAACATGAGGCTTTACTTGAATACATCATGGTATTGCGTACCAGTAGAGTCTAGACCTTGGAGAATTCGAATGACATGACCACAAACTCCTTCAATAATAACTTTTTGTATCCCCTGTCGCAAGCAATCATCAATTCCATCTTGTCCAGTAGCATGAACTCCAACAGTTGCAGCAACTGGTAAGAGTACTTCATTGAAGCCACCATCTTTTGGATTGTCAGTCTCACTCATATCCTCAACCGCAGTATCAATCATTCATTCAACAAACTGCACGAACCATAGTATCAATCATCAATTCAACAAACTGCAAGATGATGGAAGGGTCAAGCGACGATATTGAATTTTACTGGAAGAGAAATATTATTTAGTGTTTATGTTGAAAGGATTTTTTGGAAGAGTGTAGGATACTTGAAACAAGAGTGTGGGAAAAGAACCACTTCTATTATACTTGAACTCGAACTTCTTTATCTTATTTTTGTTTGGTACAAAGTGGCTATAACTCATCCATATTTATACAACTCCATTGAAGATTCTATTTATTTTCTTACAAGATAATATCTACGAAATTTTAGATTTATACATGCGAGTTTTATTTTCAAAATTATTCAGATATTTCTCAAGGTTATTCTAGATTTCTTCAAGAAGCTAGATATTGTAGATTTTCTGAAATTAAACTACATACTTATCTCTCCTTCAATAATATCTTCAATTTTGGGCTTGTTTATTAGACTGACTTTGGTTTTATTTATTGGACCAAAATACTAAATTTAATTCATGATTCAAAAAATTTGCTTCTTATCTTAGAGATGGTGAGTTTTGGTTCAGTTTTTATATTACTTCAATGGATGAGTACTTCTTGATACGGTACACACTTGTGCAAAAAGTAATTAAACATGGTAAATTTGATCCATCTTCAGATTATGGTAAAAACTAAAGTGCATACTAGTAAACATGGTAGATTATGTGGGGTGGATAACCAAGGTTTGAATTTGTATAAGGTATTTTGAATTTCCCCCTATTTCCATTTGAAATAGTCAAATCAAATCCCCCTTAATGAGAAAACTACATTTACATATAACAATCACCAAAAAAATGGTATCCGATGTATTTCACAAGCAAAGAGGATGAAAATATAACCGTTCAAAATAACATGGATGAAAACTTACGTGGGATGACTAATCATGAGGATTATTTAATTATTCTGAATGAGGATCCTCTGTATAATTTACAAGTTGAACTTTAAAAATAAAATATCAAATTTAAATAGAAATATACAGCTATTGTAAAATCAAAAATAAAAAAACTTGATAATTTATCCATTAATCAAAAGGCATTATTAAATATCTCCCTTCTTGCATTTTTAGTGGCAAATGTAGTATTTAAGCTCTCATACAACTTTCATGTATAGACATATATGAGAGCACATAAAATTCACAACTCGCAAAATTAATTAGATTTTGGGAGCCCGATGCGGTCATATTCTAGGCCCATGCCCGAAGCCGAACCTGCGTGGCTACCCATATCTCGCCAATCTGTTTCTTGCATTTTTCGCTTGATACACTTCCAACTATCCACATACATATATACACTTGCATTTCCTAAGGGCGGAACGCTATTGTTGATTCGTTTGGGACACAAATCGCAGCGTCGTTGCCGTGTAATATTCGATCGATTGTATCTATCTTAAGAGGTAGATGACCATTGTGCTTTTTTTGACATTGACGCATGAACGAATTCTTTTTCTTACTGTAATCGAGAATGGGAAATATACTCTGCCGTGCAAGACTCTTGACTGGAGACTCTGTTTCGCTGTTTGTTTATTTTCTATTATTGCCCACACAGTATACTACACTTTTTTCATTGAACCACCAACACACAAGGAAATGGGCTCATACAGCGTAGAAAGAACGCTTAGAGAGAGAAGCTCTAGGGTGGGGAGGTGGGGTTCTCTCAACCTATATCGATTTGTCACATCATCAAATTCACTTGTTAAATTGACATGGCAGCAAGGCTCAAGTGTCCGCGTAAACCTGCTGATGAAATGCTATGAACGACGACCTTTGCCTCATCACTAACCAGATGAACGTTAGTGATTCATGCATGATATCTCACATTGTGCTCACCTTTCCTCACTTCTACCTTCATTGAGCACAGGATGTGGCAGCACACACATACTTCATGAAACAAGATGGCAGACATAAGATGAGAGGCCTTCCAACTGACTGATCAAACATAAACTACAACTCTAGTAACAAGGATATCAAAAGCAACTAGCCGATGTAATGTAAAACAAAATATTGCCATTAGAAGATTGCAATAAGCAAGAAGTAGCGTTGAGAGTTATTAGCTAAGCGTCCAAAGCATTTTGATATAGCATGCAGTAAAACACTAAACGAAAGCTTAGCTATACAGGATTAGCTTTTGGTAACACACTTACACTGCAATATGATATGCTGCACATAAAAAACCCTTACACTCGCTAGAGCAAACACTTACACTCGCTAGAGCAAACAATACACATAAACAAGCTTTTATGAGATTGAATTCGAAAAAAACCTTACACTCGCTTGAGCAAACAATACACAAAAACAATTGCAAAGTAAGCTGGAGAAAGAAGGCAACATAACAATCAAAAGGACATTTAAGCTTTTTATATTCCTTGGCAACACGACGACATCTCAATAACGATACACTAGCTACTGAAAAAGATTACATTGCTAACATAAAAAGGACATGTAAGCTGTTTAGGATCAGGTTTTGGCAACACACTGACTTCTCAATATTGTACAGTAGCAGAAGATTACATTCCTTTGTTAGCATGTTTCCCCTAATGCACCAAAACACCTTCCTACACCTCATTCACATATGTACAGCAACAAATGCTGTGCATATATTGTCTAAGTTAAACTCTGATAATATAACAGAACGAATTGATCATAATCTGGCACGTATGTGAATGATTAGCTTTTGTTGCTTGTGCTATTACGAGTTTTTATATCACGTTCTTTCATATTTCACATATAGGACATCAATCGTTGTTTCTTAAGAGCCAGCATAACGAGATATGAAGAAAGCACAACTTGGCTATAGCATTTTCGTTTAGATTGATGACTGTGCTCGAAGGTTAGAAACATACAGTAGTAATGGTTCAAATCTCATGCTTTTACATTGAAGTCATGTGCTTCTGTGAAATCTGATGCAGGACGATTAAGTAAAGAAATATAAACTACTGATAGGGAACAAGGCATGATATTGTATTTAATCTTGGCAGATATTTATTCGTGTGATTACTATATATAAGGACATTATTTAGGAGTTTTATTTGTTATTTAAGAGTTTGTATTAAAGGAACAATTGCTGGGATCAATTGTCTCGATGAGACCGCATTGATGGATCTTCAGATACCAAATATCTGGAGTCAAGACGATCAAGAACATCACAGAAGAAGACTGATCTGGTAGTGCTAGTCCGATATGATGATGATGGTCAGCCGACGATGATTTATGGTGCTCAGATTTGAATGATGGTGAGGCAGTTTGGACTATGATCCAAGTTGAAATTGGTGATGAGTACTGTAGCTGCGACAAATCTGGTGGTGAGCATGAGGATGGGATGAGCAACGAACTGATGACGGTAAATGTACCCAAGCAGTGAAGATTTGCGATGGTGATGGCACAAGCAGCGTGGATGCTGATATGACTGTCGAACTGTCTTTTTCTTGTTTCTTTTTCTAAGTGAAGAAATTGATGGAAGCAAAAATGAGCACTGATATGGATCGATGTTTGCTCTAGTATGCAGGACGATTAAACAAAAGAAATATGAAGTCTTATGTATGCACACCTAAAGAAGCCCTAGAAATCTACAGCTAGGGATGCAATGGCATCTGTCACACCCTCAATTTTCCACATAAATATAATCGATTTTTATAAATAAAACCTCATGATATTCCGTATAATAACCCAAAAGAGTTAGCATTTCCATGTAACAATTTAACTTCATCCACCAAATGTTTCCAAAAGATTACAATTTTGGCTTCGAGGCCCGAATGAACATAAGTATCAAATATGAAAGAGAGTTAAGCGTTTACAATCATTCCTTGAGTCAAAAGATTTACAATAGGGTTACAAATACATCTTTCCAAAAATACTAGACAAAGATGGCCAAATAACCCTTCAAGTTAGCTTTCAAAACGATGCTCACATCCAAGCACTCCAAGTATGCACTACTGTCCCATGTTAGCACCTGAAAATGAAGGAAGGTCTGAGCTACACTAGCCCAGTAGAAAACTCTAGTCTAACAATGTATGCAGTTGACATGTAGAAAAGATGAATAAATGAACGACTGAATCAAGAATCAATGAGGGATCGACAAGAGCAAACCAATTTTGCACTTCTTTTCTAAAACCGGTCACATGCTTTAATAAACGATTTCTGAAAATCACCAAATGCCAAAACGTGTCTCGTTCAAGTGTCATGAGCCGAAGCTCCTGCCGGGCCAATTAAAGGACCCCGATGTCCTCTGCCAGGCACCTTACCCATAGGGAGGTCCTGAAAGATCAAATACGAGCATATAGCTCCTGCCGGGCCAATTAAAGGACCCCGATGTCCTCTGCCAGGCACTCACCCGTCGATGAGTCCTGAAATGATCTCGTTGTGTCCGTAAAGTTTCAAAATTCCTTTAACCGTCATGTTTATACCATTCAAACCCAACTTTGATACATGAAGCGATTTTCGTAAATCATGTCCAAACGAGCTTTAGGGTCATGGGAATGTTCAACGAGGTCTTCGAATACAAGTAATCAAGTTAGGGATCATTTGGGAAGTGTTTGAATGGGTCGAAAGTGATTGGAAACCAAAACGGTGAAAAATGAAGCAAAACAGTGAAAGCTGGAGATAAGCAACAGGTATCGATACCTAACACAAAGGTATTGATACCTTTTGGTCAAAAATGGTTCCAGACGCAAGGGTATCGATAACAATGGCAAATGGTATCGATAACAAGTGGTTTTCTGGGTTTTGGACACAAAGGTATCGATAACAATGGCAAATGGTATCGATAACAAGTGGTTTTCTGGGTTTTGGACACAAAGGTATCGATAACAAAGCCTAAGGTATCGATAACAAAGGCTGTTTGAGTAGATTTTCTGCAGATTTTCATGGGTTTCTCAACATCAACAACACCAACAACAATGACCACGATCAATGGCACAAATCAAGCAATAGAAACACGTCATATACATATATTGAGAGTTAGAACTTCCTACCTCAAGATTCAAGAACGAAAACAAATGATTTCTTAAGCCCTAGCTCCAATCTTTGAGTTCGAACGAAATGCTCCTCTACTGAGCTCACACCGGAGTGATACGTGCTTCAATACGTGAAGGAGAGAAGGATTGATGGCTGTTTTGAGGTGATTTGGTGAGGAAATGGGTAAGAGTGAGTGAGAGAGGGAGAGACCGAGAGAGTGAGAAGAGGACGAGGAGAAAAGGGACGAGAGAGTGGGAGTGAAAAATGGGAATTTTATTCCCTGCCTCACACACACTTGCTATAAACACACATTACACACTCACCCCTCCATTGTAACACTTTAACACATTAGTCCTAATTCTCAATTTTCCAAATCAATCTCATCCTTTCAGTTCTTTATAAATCATTTAAATAAAAATTACGAATTTACGGGTCTCTACAGCATCCACGACAGTACTCGACAGAAATTCGTTCCATGGCATAAAACTAATTCAATAAAGGGAAAATTTTACAAATGGTCCCTTTACTTTGCCTGAATTTTCATTTTCATCCCTCTAGTACCAATTGCGTTAGTTTTAGCCCTATAATTTATATTTTGCCTCAATTTCGTCCCTCTTGCTTACGGTGTCAATGAAGCAAACGGAATTGAAGGGCAAAATTGTCATTTC
The DNA here is from genome assembly GCA_025413875.1 of Rhododendron molle. Lineage (NCBI taxonomy): Eukaryota > Viridiplantae > Streptophyta > Magnoliopsida > Ericales > Ericaceae > Rhododendron > Rhododendron molle. The sequence continues at coordinate 8,212,391 of CM046396.1, read as the reverse complement.
TCCTCATAGAGGGACTAAATTGAGACTTCATACAAACTAGAGGGACTATTTCTAAAAATATTCTTTTTACTTTTGTTTTTGCAAATATAATTAAAAGACACCATACATAATATATTTTTCATCTCAGTTTTTTAAATCAAAATATGTTGAAAATATTAATGATGTTCCATACTTAATATTCCATACTTAATGATATGGAATATTAAGTATGGAATATAAAAACGCAAGAGGAAACAATTTGCAAAAATTTTCAACATATAATAGGAGTACTTAATATTCCATATCACAAAAAATTTTGGAATATATAAACAATTTTAAAGCTTTTACTTTTATTATATTCCATATCACAAAATTTTTTAATGATGTTCCATATCATTAAGTATGGAAATATAATGTTTTTATTATATTCCATATCACAAAAATTTTTGTTTTTATCATTTAGTATGGAATTGAAAATCATTATATTCCATACTTAATATTCATATCATTAGTATCATGTTTTTATAATGTTCTTTTTTTTCACCCAATAAAAAATAATGTTCAAAATATTTAGTTAATCTTGTAATCATTGATTAAGAAGTGGATCACTATTGAATAACAAATAAGTGAGTGAACTTTTGACTTGGGGGTGATATTTTAAGCCAACTCACAGCTTTGATATTGCTAACTTATATGGATCTGAAGATGTTATTTTCGTATTTCATTATGTAGCTCTATGTCGTAAAATTATTTGAAGACTAAAATAAACTGATTATGTAGCTATTAATATTCAATCTGTATTTATTTTTTATAAGAGTGGTCCTATGAGTAAGTCCCAAAAAAATACACTATACCCATGTTTTAATGCAATAGTATTTCATTGGTTAATTAAACAAAAATACAAGACACCTAAATACTATTGAACAATTTTTCTTTTTAATCGCGTAACAAAGAACATAACGAGATGAAAATCCAATTGAAAAAAATACGATACAGAGACATTTAACATAGGGGTTACTTTTCGAATTTTCTCATATTTTTGTGATATAGAATATAATAAAAGCTTTAAAATTTTCAACATATTTTGATTTAAAAAACTGAGATGAAAAATATATTATGTATGGTGTCTTTTAATTATATTTGCAAAAACAAAAGTAAAAAGAATATTTTTAGAAATAGTCCCTCTAGTTTGTATGAAGTCTCAATTTAGTCCCTCTGTGAGGAGAAATGACAATTTTGCCCTTCAATTCCGTTTGCTTCATTGACACCGTAAGCAAGAGGGACGAAATTGAGGCAAAATATAAACTATAGGGCTAAAACTAACGCAATTGGTACTAGAGGGACGAAAATGAAAATTCAGGCAAAGTAAAGGGACCATTTGTATAATTTTCCCTTCAATAAATGGGCCCTTCCACATGATAACTGCAAATTAAGATAAATATCATACCAAATTCAAAGGATAAGCCCTAATAACAACTAAAATCTTCTAAAACATATGCTTATATAGTAACTTTACACAGACAAATTATTTCCAGGATCAAATAAGAATATCATGTCTTGTTCCTATCAAGATCCTGATTAGGTATTCGTTTTACAGAAAAATTTTGAGACAATAGCGCAACAAAGTAACTCAGATAAGGAGATATTCACTGAATGGAATACTGAATCTGAGTGTTGAAGTGATCTCTGAATTAGTGATAGAGAGCCAATATCGTCATGTCCTTGCCATATCTACCATTACGCTAAAAATTTAAGCGAGCATCATGTAACGCGCATTTCTTACAGGCAGGCCACTACAAGTGACTTGATGCGACCAAGAGTTGAGAAATTGTATCTGAACACTTATAATGACTTCTGATGACATTGCTACAGCCTAGATTATTTATTTAAGGCTATAGTCAAGCTTAAAATTTTACAATTCTAGCATAAATTATTAGTTTCCTTCCGAAAACCCTAAGGGTTATTAGGATTATGATTTCTTCCAATATTTAAGAGTTTAAGATAGATAGTTGCAGTTGCAGGGAAGCATGAAATTGATTGTCAAACAATTTCATTGACGCTTCTCTTTCTTTTCCAATTTCTCACGGATTCTCTGGAATCAATATAAATTGAGGCCACTAATCTGGGCCTTCATGGGGAATCATCTAAACAAATTGACAAAAGTATTGCAGATTGAGCCTTTGCCATTTCCTTGTCCTACTACTAATGTATTTGATGTGAAACTATAGCCAATTGAGCCTTTTCCATCTCCATCGTTTCCTACTTCTAATGTTTTATGTTCTCGTATCATGTGATGCCAAGGAAAGATTGTCGCATGATGTGAGAAATAATTGTCCTTTCTCTTGTGTGGCCATGGCCTCTGCAACACTGCATGTAGACTGGCCCAGTAACTTTTTGGAGCCTAACCACATGGCCCAAGATGCTTAATCACAAGTTACTAGTAGTTGCTTGCATGGTTCCTTATATATCCTGGATCACCAATGTAGACTCCTGATGTGGGATGGAGTGTTACAGTTTATTCTTGTTCCTTTTTTCTCGGGCTTGTGTTTGTTACACTGCCTTCCCTTTTGAGGTGGGAGAGGATGCATGCATTAGGCTTAGGTGCATCTTGTTTTTCATGGTTTGCTCCACCATCATCTTGTTTAGACCATTAGGTAGGCGTTGACCCTTGCTTCTCTTTAATCTTTCGTTACAACAAGCCTAAATAACCACACACAAACACAAAAATGCCGATGTTGTGTCAATCCTGCCACAAGAATTCTGCTTCCCTGCATCAGCTTCAGGGGTTATCTAGCACTCTGTTTTACGACTCAACTTTTATGTTCCTCTTCATTCCCTACAAAGACAACCGATCGCACAGAAACGGGAATCTAGGTTCGACAGAAAAACATAATAAGAAGAAGAAGATTAAATGGAAGAGAATTATTAGTAATCCGATCTGTAAGATATGCCTGTAGTAAGTTGCACTCCAACAAACCATAGAAACAGGATAGCACATAGTAGCCGAAATTCACGTCTTAAAAAAAGCAGACAAACATAGTGAGATGTACTTTTAAACTTTAGTTGATACTGCGAGACATACTAAACATTTAGTTACTGGAGGAAATTAAGAAAAAGGGAACAGCGGACCTGTCCCGCCTTCCTTGTCAGCATCAGGAATGGTGGAGTAGCAATACAGGTTGTTGGTCATTTCCCAGCTCCAGTCCTCCTTCCTCACCACCAACATGCGGGGCCAACGGTTAATCCTAACATAGTGATCCCTGATCGTTCCTTCTCCCATGAAACTAGTGACAATAGAATAACAAGACTCATGGCCGCCCCATACCTCATCACCAGGGTCCGCAGTTAAGCTCCCATCTGGATGAAAGTAGCGCCGCATGGGTGGACCAGTTCCCTTCCAATAAGGATCAAGATTTCGCCAATATTCTGGGGCTGCCTAGAGGATACAAAAATGTTAGACTGTTCAATGGGAAATTTCAGGAGGGGTAATCTTGATGAAAGTCACCATAAAATTGCACGACTGGGGTGTAAAACGGGTGGGTTGGTGTGAATTTAGTGGGTCATTAATGGTTGGTCCTTTGATTGGTCATTTAACCATTTATGATCCATTTCACTACCTCATAGTTACCCTAACAAAATCAAACATGAAATACGCATTAACCCACTTAAGCAACATGACATACCCATTAACCCACTTATAAATCTTACATTATAACTATACACATACATGTATTGACATGTAAACATTGTATACACACTATGCATTCTCAAACGTTGCTGATATAAAACAGTTTGCCCATGATGATGCAAATTGTTCTGTTTCAGAATAAAAGGACACAGTTTTCTAGAAAAGGGTAAAAAGAATTTGTATAGCGTTGAGAGCCACCATATTGTAAGGTCCTTAATGAGTGGTTCTCAATAAGGAAACAAGAGATTTAGCACGATTAATTGGATGTGAACTTCAGAAAATCAACAGATATAGCAGATTTATTTCTCCCCACTAAACTTTCCAGTGTTTAAACAGTTCAAGATCCAAGGTGCATCATAACAACCATGTCAATAAACAGTTCTGTGAAGAACACAAAGTGAGTCAAAATCTCCTACAGGCTTAAGAAATAAACCTTAACTTAAGCGGCACATACCTCGTTAAAGCGAAACTCCCAAACATGATCACACAGATCTTCCTTCATGATGCGGGTCTGTCATCAATTTTTTTTTTTTTTGGCGTTAGAAGGAACCAGTATAAAAGCTTTACAGCTCGTGTCTGATGGGAAGAGAGAGAGAGAGAGAGATGCCAGTTACATACCCGTTGACCATCCATCACAGATATTGAGTAAGTGGCCAACTTTGACAACCCCCGGACTTGAGATGACCGAGGTATGTGTGCTTTTCCAAGCAATAATTCCTCACACTGCAAAAGAAAGTAAGCATATGCATTATATGCCCAAACCACACAGTTGCCCTTGCTACCGCGACACAGTAACTATTGAAAATTCAGCCAAAAAGTTCCAACATAGATGGACAGAAGGAATTTGGTAAAATAAACCATCTATGCAAGGCAATCTACTCTAGCCTAGAGATAATGATTCAGCAAAAGGCACGAGCATTGGGCTACACTGAATTACCTCTGCCCAAATGCTGACATGCAAGGACAAGAAACAGAAGAATTAAAAGAAAGACAGCTGCTAAGAACAAAAGAATGCTAGTCAGCTGTCTAGCACATTCAACAACCTATTAGACGTGTGCTTGTTTCAAGAATTGCAACCTTGAACATTCTTACGACAATTAAAACCCCTTTAAAAACACAGATAATTAACACATAAAATCAACCCTTTCAATCCTCTACTTTAACTTTTTAGAGATCTGAAGCCCCATCACTCTTCATCTTTATTGTTATTAACTGTTAAAGCATCCAACTCAAAATCAATTGTGGCAATGAGTGAAGAGACCACCCAGGCTCATATACTAGTTTTGGAGGAGATAATTAACCGACGTGGGACAATTTCCAACACTCCCCCTCATGTGCGACCCCCGACTCACACGTGAAGAGGTCAACAAAGGATCCGGAACACACGGATCACAACGATATAAAGTGCAACTATGGCACAAAGGAGAAAAGCCTCCGAAAACCTAACTCTGATACCATGTTCAAGCATCCAACTCAAAACCAATTGGCAATGAGTGGATTGGCCGCCCAGACTCATATACTAGTTTTGGAGGAGATAATTAACCGATGTGGGACAATTTCCAACATTAACTATAACATAGTTCCAAAGCTAGGCTCCAGAAGCTTTTATCATCAATTTGTTAGTACTTTATTTGTCCCATTGGTGCACCTTGTTAGTCTATTATCTTCGTAGAGTTTAATTAGCAGCTAAGTAGCACCAACATGGGCACGCAACATGACACGGATATGCACTCACTCTATGACACGTAAACTTTAATTTAACGGGGCACACTAGCACGTTTGGGAAACATTCAAATATATATTTAAGATATCTGACATCTCGTTTGTTGTTAGTATGGTAAGTCAGTTCATCTCAGCTCCTCATCTTCCACATTGGGAAGCTTGTCTTGTATCTTAAGGATCATACTAGACGTGGTCTATTTTATCGTTCAAATGGTCATTTGTGTGTCGAGGCCTTTACCGACGCTGATTTGGCAGGATCACCATCTAACAGATGGTCAACAACTGGGTACTGTACTTTTGTCGATGGCAATCTAGTTACCTGGAAGAGCAAGAAACAAACTCTTGTTGCACGATCTAGTGCTAATGCAAGAGTATCGTGTCATGGATCATACTACATGCGAAGTTGTATGGTTGAGAGCTTTGCTCAAGGAGTTGGGGTTTGGCGTGCAGTTACCTATCCCTATGTATTGTGATAATCAGGCAGCAATATATATCGCTTCAAATCTGGTGTTTCATGAGAGAACCAAACATATCGAAGTAGATTGTCATATTGTTCGAAAGAAGATAGATGGTGGTGTGTTGGCTACTCCTTTCGTGTCTACAAGAGCTCAGTTGGTAGATATCCTTACCAAACTATTGTTTAAACCACGTTTAGAGCTTTTATGTAACAAGTTGGGATTCATTGATATTTATTCTCCAGCTTGGGGGAGTGTTAGAATAGTTTAGTCTTTGTCCCACATCAGTTACTTAAGTTATGTAATAAGTCACTGGATAATATAAATAAAGTTCTCTTATGTGTTAGGGTAAATTAACACCCAAAACACTTTTCCTTCTTTCTGTTCAATTCTAGGGAAGACTTTCTTCGTATAATCGATTTGGGGACTTGGCATTTTGGGGCAAAGCTTCTATTGTTGAAGAAATGGAAACCTAGGATGGTCTTCGAGAAAGACTAAAATTCCTATTTGGGTGCAGTTTCAAAGCGGCTTATACATATAGGAAATACATATAAAGTGTAAATTTCTTTTGACAAACTCATCATTTCAATAGAACTACTAGGTAGCCCAGCCAAATATCGTTACAATTCTTATCAGTGAGATCACGTACTCGAGACTTTCTGGAGGCAACCAACTTCCTTTCCAATATGCAAGTGCATCGAAAGAGCTGTGCAGAACTTGGTGCATGTATGGAGAATGTGGTTGATGTGTCGCGAAGTGAATATTGTGAATAAGAGAATTTCAAATAGTTTTGCTCCCAAGTCCTCGATCCATACGATAGCGCAGTTCAAGGAGGCACGTGCACAGACCATTGTGACCTAGATCTTGACATACAGGATAGGTCCACTAGTGACATTAGGGATGAAATGGTCTAGGACATCATGATAGGTCCATTGTGACCTAGATCTCGTTACCGGTGCTCTCTCCGACTGTTTTTGGAGCTTGCGACTCGGCGGGCTCACAGCGGTAGGTTGGCGCATGGTGGTGGTCGGCCCTTGCATCTGCTTCGTGCTTGGCGTCTGTGGCGGTGCGTGGTGGCATATCTATCATTGCTTTCTTTTGTTGGCGACTCTGGAGCGTTTTTTAGACTAACGATTCATGGCGGTTCAGCTCTCGCGGTGGATTTCCCGCCAGTGGTCTCTACTATGCACCCCTTTGATTCATCTATTCCAATGCTACTACCGCTGCTACTACACCTTCATCTTCCTCCTTTCCGTTGTTGTTTCTGCTGCTGCTACCGTCTCCCTGGCCTTGGTTGTCGACCGCCGGTTATACCTGTTGGGGTTACCGGTTTTGCTTAACAGCTAGGTCGATCTCTGTGGGTTTGGGGGTGAAGCCCGTGCGTCTCCGCCGGTCCTACTCCTGGGTTCGACTGGATTTATGGCCTAACGGCTTGCGAGGCAATGGTGGTAGTCGGTGGTTTCCAATGGGACCTCCTAGCTGTCCACTCTGTGGTGGATTGTTGGCGCCGGTGGTGGTGGTCTACGGCCATGGAGTCTGGTGGTGTTTTGGTGCTCGTGGTAGGGATGGCTAGGGTTAGATGTGTGCTAGGGCTTTACTAGTTGAGCTCGTCCCATGTTACTTGGGCTTTTAGGCCTCTTGGGTGATTGGGTTGCGTCCCATTTGTTATAATTGTTTTATCTGGGCTTTAGGCCTTTAGATATTGGGGCTTTGTTCCTATTGGGTGTTGCCTTGGTTAGCTCCTTGCCAATCAAGGGTTTGGGTCTTAGATTGGACTTTACGTTCTCACCTTGTCCTATTAATCTTTGTAACAATTTCAAAGGTTAATAAAATTCCTTTTTGCTGTTCAAAAAAAAAGTGTGTCATTTGGCGCTACTACCAAAAGGCACAACCAGAAACTCCCAAACCATCACGTGCATTACTCAACGTAGATATCAAAATCTCTACCATGAATTCAGCACAAAATAGAAGCACACAGAAAACAATACATATGACAAATGGAGAGTAAAAAGCTCATGGAGTGTGCTTAGTGGCGTAACAGAATTCAAATGTACCATACAGGTATATGTTCCTTGCCAAACATGCTTTGCCCACCATTTTTTTCCTAAAAACTAGGTGTCCGGGCCAGCATGAGTTCACCTCAACTAATCCCGGGGCCCTAAGGTTAACAATCAGGCAAATCCTCTGATGGCCCCAAAGGAGATAATAGCACCTAACAGGTTTCAAAGCTGAGACCTTAGGAGAGAGCAAATCCTTAAGTCCCAGCCCTTGACCACCAAGCCAACCCCTTGGGGTTAACATGTTTTATCTTTCTTTTTTTTCTTTTTTTGATCCGCTGTTAACATGTTTTATCCACCTTGCAGATTTTGTGCAAGAAAAAACTGACAGAACCTAAAAAGAATAGAAAACGTACGAATATGCAAAGGAGGCAAACCACTAGCCAGCATGCTTCTAAACCCACCTCAATAATCAATAACAGAAATGGTGCCGACATGCTCTGGCCATATATCAAGAACATGCTCTGCAGAACTCGAGATTGAATAGGGACAGAAAAGAAAAGCAACAACAACTATGTGGATGTGCGAACAGCAAACTACCACCCAATGCTCAATTCTGCATAGGTAAAATCTCATAAACCCAAAATTGGAGTAGATTCAATGCTATTCTCTTGACTAAATCCGCAAGAATACATTCTCCTAATCACCATCCATTAAGTTACTAAACAAAGCAACAAAAGGCAACAAAAACCCGATTGACTATCAAAGGAAACCCAAAACATAAGCAAAGGAACGCAATTGTCAAACTTTTCCGACTCTCTAAAACTTGATTACAGACTATGTTACATCATACATGGATCCTTCCTTCGTTTTGGTTCAAGTACCCGTGTCAATGTGTCCGACGCCCGTATCCATTTGGACACTCGGATCCTCTAATCGTTATGATATTTATGGCAAAGAAATATCAAATTAGCTCGAAAAACGATATTTCAATTATTTCACATAGACAAGAAATAGCAAAAACATATTTTTCTTAACCCTTTATTGTTTAAGTACATTTCTAAATATAATTTACGGTATATATCTGAAAAATTATGCAAATATATCCTACAAACAAGTGTTCAGGACATGTCCCCGTACCCATACCCAAGTTGGGGACACATATCCCAATATCCTAAGATTTAAGTTTAAGAAGGTCCGAGTCCGATGCTAATTTAACATAATTTACAGACCAATTACCACACACTAATAAAAAAGTCTCACTAACCAAACCATGAAACACACACATGACACGCCCAATTGTCAAAACACAGTCATAAACCAAACCAAACCGAAACTAACCCCGACACTCGCACATGACACAACCCAATTTTCAGAACAAAAGTATGAACCAATCACCAGAGTGCAAACGCGAGCAGAAAATGACAATTAAAGTAACTTGCCACACAAACATACAAGTGAGACAAAACCACTGGCCAAAATGCTTCTGGGCAACCTCAATAAACTACTTAAGAAAAACAGCAACAAAAATTGTATGAGGGAGAGAGAGAATAGAAAATGAAATAGGTAAAGTATAAAAGTAGTAAATAACTAGGTGCAAAGAAAACCAAAGTTGGCAACCATCCCACAAGTTATAACCCAATCTCAACTCTCCATATCTGAACTTGCATAAGACCTCGATTGAACTACCAACCAAACACACTCCATAATACGAACTTCAAGAAGGATAAAATAACCACAACAAGAAAGCACGACACACAACTATACATGTCTCCTGAGGACTCAACAACTGATCCGAAACAAGCACCGCCCACCCAATTCCTGTCTCTGCAATACAGTGGCATGAAACCCCAAATTGGGCTGAACCATATTTAGCCAAAATGTACCAAGGTTACCAAACACAGCAACAGAAAGCAATAAAACCATAAAATCACAATTGGGTAACCACAAAATCCCAATTGGGTATCCATCAATTCTATATACAAATGTTTTGAGCTCTAAAAGACCTCCTACCCCCGTTCCCACACACACTCAACCATAGAAATGTTTTGAGCTCTAAGTGACCAACACACACTCAACCACGTTCCCAATATGCATTTCCCTCTCCTATGGGAATATGGTAATTACCTGCTATGGCTTATAGGAAAAACAAGTAAAAGAAAATTTAATGCGTATGGTCTCCGATTCATGAGACTGTATTATAGAAAAAGATAGCAACTACCTCTCAAAATAAAATTTTCAATAAATTTACTCACTCTAAATTCGTAACTTTATTAGATTGCAATAAAATTATTTCATCCTGTTCATCCAACTCAAATGATATTTATTCAAGATGAATTCAAACGTTCACAATCATTTAATAAGGGTGTGTATCGTAGCAATTCCTGAATTTGAAAAAAAAAAACTAAAACAAACGCAGAAACCCAATTGCTAATAACCCTTTGAAACTTCACTACAGACCAATTACCCGAAACTAACTCGAAAACACAATCAGCATCATAACCCAAATAGAACCAAAGCCAGAAAAAAAAACAAAAAAAAAAAAACCCAATTGTCACATTCACCCAGAAACCATACACTGTGTTTGGAACGTGAAAGTGAGAGAAGAGAAAAAGAAAAGAAAATAATTAAGGAGGAAAATGGGGAAAAAGAAGAAGAAAAAAATCAACAACGCACAATACTTGAATTTGTTATTTTCTCCACTCCTCCTTTACAAACCAATTTTCTCCTTTCTTTTATTTTCCATAGACCAAAATGAGAATCTAAACCGTTCCACCACCTTAGGTGGAAAACCCATGATTTCCACCACCGATTGTGGGCCTCATCGTGCCTTTGTTGTATAGATCTAAACCGTTCATCTTGATTGAAAATCGATAGGTGTATCAAAAATTGGATTTTGGTTTATATAAAATAGATAGGCCATGGAAAATTTAACTTTAAAAATCATACCGTCTATTTTACAAATCAAAATTAATTTTTGATTTTTCTATTCCAAGCTGAATTACCCCCAAAAAAATTAATTTTTGATATACCTATCGATCTTTGATGAAACTAATTTTTCGCATCGCTGTACTACCCTGCAAGTCTTATGAACTGTCCAAGTTAATGTAACAAATCCACGATGGAGCCCACAAATTGCGGCAGTAGAAACTTGGCATTTTCGACCTAGGGTGGAAAGAATTTAATCTCAAATAGTAAATACCCTGTAAAAATTACTGATAAAAATAAAACACCCCCCAAAACTTCACTACAGACCAATTAGCCCAAACTAACTCGAAATGGCAATCAGCATCATAAACCAACTGGAACCAAACCCAGAAAACAAAACAAAAACAAAAACTATCACATTCACTCAAAAACCTTATACCAAAACGAGAATTTCAAGAAAAAACCCAAAAAAATTCAAGATCAAAATCAAACCTTGGCAGTCCAGAGCCGGTCGCTGGAAGCAACTCCGTACCACCCACGTGAGACAAGAAGCGATAGTGCCACGCTGCGTGCGTCGAGATTCTTCAGTATCTTCATCATGATATCTGAGCCAAACAACACCAGAGGATCCTGCTCATTATTCACAACACCCCCCTCCTTCTCTTTCTCTCTCTTCCTCTTTTTTCTCTTCTTCTTCTTCACAGAATCCTCCGCCGCGCCATCATCGGACGACCCAATCGAGCAGTGTTCATCCCCCACGCCGTCAGCAATTGGGTAGGAGGAGTAGTCATTGGACGACCCAATCGAGCAGTGTTTATTCCCCGCGCCGTCAGCAATTGGGTAGGAGTACTCATCGGACGACCCAATCGAGCAGTGGTCATTCCCCACGCCGTCAGCAATTGGGTAGGAGTGGTTATTTTCGGGCCCGTCATTTTCAACAACTGGGCTCTTGCCCTTCTTCTGCTTCTCTTCTTGCCCCAACCCTGAGTCGTTGTTCGCCTCAGCCATTGAAGCAAAAGAAGCTCGCGAGAAAACTTGCGATAACGACTAACTGGGTGCGTCATAGATATATACACATGCAAAATGGAGGAGAGAGAGAGAGAGAGAGAGAGAGAGAGAGAGAGAGGAGGGGAGGGGATGCGGACAACAACTACGATTACTTCAGGCGATGGAGTACTATTTTTCTTTGGAGTTTTGTGGGATCGTGTGAGGTGGCAGTGCAGCATAAGTAACCTGCACCCGCAGGTCTGATGACGTGGCGAATCAGCCGTTTGTTTAGTGGGTCCGGTGTCCAAGTAAGAGTGGGGGTGGGTTTGACGTGGCGGAAGGGTGAGTGATTCTAGCACGTGCCAGAGAGGACAAAATATTGGTTGGAGATATTTGTTTTTGTGGGTTGAGAAATTGGAACCAAGTCGTTTTGGAATTAAGCAGTGGTATTTGAGAAGAGATTATTGTTGGAAATGAAGATGGAGAGATTTGTCTTTTTTTTTTTTTTCTTGATAATAGTATGTTCGGGCTAATTTGCACTCTTAACTAATTCTATGATCCTTAAATTAAGGACCGTACAAATTCTCCAGTAAACCCAAAGCTCAATGTTTGACATTTGTGGAATTCAAACTTGCGATTTTTGGTTGGAGATATGGTTTTTGTTTTTTTGTTCGGGGAAATGATTTTGACAACACTTTTTTGTTAAATGCACTTTGCTACTCGTCTTTTAGTGAAAAAAAGTATTCCCTTCGTCTCTTTTCTATAGTCCAGTATTTTATTTTGGAATGTCCCTTAATAAGTGTTCATTTTGTGAAGTTAGTGAATAAAAATTTGTACATTTTTTATTTTGTCTCTAAAAGCATGTTTTATTTTGAAAAATTAGTGAGTAAAAATACAACTATGATGTCCCCATAGGAGGTAAGTATGAAAAATAGAGATAAAAGTTAATGTGAAAAGTGTAATAATGATGTCTCCCCAATAAGTTAGAGTTACGAAGCTATGCTATACACTTAAAAGAGGACGGAGAGAATAACACAAAAGTTTTACTAAATTACAAAAATTAAAGAGATCCAAAACACAAGGGATCACGACGGAGCCGAGAAGCCCTCAAAGGAGGCACCCCATCACTCTGACGATCCAGAACCCAAGAAAAATAAGAGGATACTATCTCAACCAGCACAACTTACATTTTGCGTTATTGTTGAAGAATGGTCTACAAAAAGATTGCTTTTGTGGCATCAACATCCCCTCCTGTAATGCCTCCTTATTTGATAGTACTACTTTCCTATGTACCGTAACATAAATTTTTTACGAAGTTGCGTAAGTATAATTTTTAAACTTAAAAAAATAAAAGTACTTATCAAAAATTGAAAATTGCACACACATGATACAAAATGAGGCCCCACTAATGTCTCCTTTGACCATCCGAATCATTTTTTAAATTGATTAAAATGTGATCTTTTTGCATGATCTTTATTAGTAGTAACTTATTGCGCAAGGGAGGGATTACGTTGAATGAGAGAATCTTGTTTCGATTTTGTGAATCCACACTGCCGACAACGAGAAATTATTCGCTGCCCTTGGGGCAGGAGCTGACGTGGTGCCCCTCGGGCACATCCGAGCCATCCGTTCGGGTACTGAACGGACGAGATTAAAACACCCTCTCTCCCCCTTTCTCTCTCCCCTTTCTCTCTCTCCTTTCTCTCACTAAATCCGAGCCGTCCGGGTACCGAACGGACGGCTCGGATGTACGGGGCAAGGACACGTGTTGCCCCAAGGGCACTGAATAATTTCTCGCCGACAACAAACATTTATTAGCAACCTGCCAATCTTTTTATTTCAAATATTTGACTTTTGGTGTCTCACACTTTATTTGTCAGGCTAAAAAATAGTTTACCCAAAATTACACACCAAGGTCAAACTATTGCCGCCTAAAACCCTTTTTCTAAGGCTCATTCCACGCACTAAAATAAGTACTTACGAAAAATAAGTATTTATTTTTTTGAGAGAAGGATATATCTCGTAACGTAGGAAATAAATACTTTAAAAATAAAAACCTTAACGGAACAGGACTTAAATAGGTCACAGAAAAAGGAAATGTCCCCACTTATTTTATAGTCGTGGATTAATAAATTTCCTTAGTTTAATTTTCCGAATAAGTCCTTACCCGACCAAAGAAAAAATAGTATTAGTATAGTTTTTCCGAAGTTATTTCTGAAACTATTTTTCTTTCTTTGATTAAATTACTCAAACTAATTCATCTATTTTTTTTTTTTTTGAACGGCAAAAAATTTCATTAATGTTGAAATTGTTACAAAACTAATAGGAATAAGGAAATAGTGTTATGCTCAAAGAGCAATCTTTTGCCTAATCCGAAACCCAAACCTATAATTGACAAGTAGCCAATCAAGGGGAACTTTCTGGCCAGTCCTGTTTAGGTGAAGAATAGGCCACTAGGTCCTATACAAAGAGTCTATAGCCCAGTAGGTCCTTTTCATTATTTTGTTGACAAAAATACCCCTCACAAAAAAAAAGGTGATTGGAGAGAGACAAAAATATCACCACCACCACCGTCGCAGCCGCCACCCCCACCACCACCACCACCCACACCACCACGACGCCACCACTACCACCGCCACCACGCCGCCGCCACCACCACCACAACACCGCTACCGCCACCAATTTGACCACCACCACGTCGCCATCACCAACACCACCACCATCACCATCACCATGCCACCAGCGCCATCACAATGACCACCACCACGCCGCCGTCGTCGTCGCCGCCATCACAATTAACAGTGTTAATTTTTGCCTAAATTAACAGTGTTAATTGTGATATGAATTTTGATAAACATTAACACTGATAATTTAGATAGAAATTAACACTGTTAATTGTGGTGGTGGTAGCGGCGGCGACATGGTTGAGGTCATTGTGGCGGTGATGGTGGTGGTGGTGATGATGGTGGAGTGGTGGTGGTCGTGGTGGTCGTGGTGGCGGCGGCGTTGTGGTGGTGGTGGTGGCGGCGGCGTGACGACGGTGGTGGTGGTGGCGCTGGTTGTGGTGGTGGTGGTGGTGGTAGTAATGGTGTAGGAGGTTGTATAGGTTCATTTTTCTTTTTAAACGGGGGTAAAAATATAAAATACACTCCACAGGATCTATTAGAAATTGCACTCTATAAAAAAAGGATCTAGTGGGCTATGAAATTGAAAAATAGGACCGGCCGAGAATTAACTCGCCAATCAAGGACACCCTTTGGGATGAAGCCCACTAAAAAGGCAGAAGCCCAACACCCATATGGGCCTAAAAATCCAGATATTACAATAAGATCAAAGACGGGCCAAGCCCAGCCCGAAAGCCAAGCCTGGCCCAACACCCATAAAAAAAACCTAACCCTCTGCAGATTAAAAGTCGCCGACCACCCATAATCTGAGATCCCACTTCCGGCAGCCTGACCGCCACCAAAAAACCCAATGGCCGAACCCAAATCCAAAAGACATCAAGAACAACGTCGGTCACGATCCTCACCCATTGCCAGACCTCCATCACAGCCACCGAGAAGCTGTAATTTCATCTAATCCTTTTTTTTTTTTTTTTTTTTGTCAAACAGAAATGTCATCTAATCATTTTGAAAACACAAAATATCACCCTTTCAGCACCTATAAATAGTTCAATGGCCAAAACAGATACACCAAAGTGATACAAAGTAAATGGCTACTAACAAGGACGCACACACAAAGAAGGAAGAACCCAACCGAAGATCGCACATGTATTGCCTTAGGGTATTGAAGACGGTAACTTCTTCTGGCTGAGGTTGCTCATCAGCACTCTTTAAATTTTGCATTAGATTCCATGTTGGTTAAGGACGGGGTTTTGGAGTTAACTAACTCTCGCGGGATCGCGACCCTTTGTCCCGGCCATTGTAGCACGTACGTGTTCCTTCCCTTCATTTAAACCCCGGCTTTAGACAGGCCAAACAGCAGGATGTAAGAAAACAAGGGAAACTCGCCCTCAAAATCTAAATGTGTAAGACTGAAACAAAAAGGCACCTGTAAAATTGGAAGATGGGCCATGACGAGGGCAAGAAATGTGCGCCAAAGTGTTCCTTGAAATGCAACCACCATACATATAGGTGCCTCATCAGTTCCGTAGTGGCCCAAACAAATGGGCTAGGTCGCCAAACCAAGCCAGTGAGTCAAGAAGGTTCATTCAGCTTAACCGAGACGCTTGACTTGATGGAGGAACCGAACCGTAACCTGATCGTTCAGTGAGAGATCCACTCGGACTTGACGTCCGGGATTATTTGCTGGTGCAACCGGATTGCCTTGCCCGGAACCATTCTGTTCGGGTAACCTGATCGTTTGGTTTCAAATCCGCTCTAACATGACGCTCATATTATTCGCCAGTGCACTCAGGAGTCATATTCGGGACTTTTTGGTACACACATCTCTGGATTTTGATGAAGTCGCTCGGGAACAACCGACCCGAACCCTGCATGTAGCTCGTGATCCGAAGGGGAAGGCTTGTCCTCGTGCACCTAACCGTTTGGCCATGTACGTCATCATGACATAGGTTGAGGCCGTTACAGCACGTGTGTAATCATTGCAGCCAGCTCAAGCCATGTGGTCCGTAACTGCCTTATCTGGTGCGTCATATGTGAGGTCACCCGAGGCGATTATATACCCGAGCGTACCCTCCACGTGCGTGCTTAATTGGTGGCCAAGTCAAGTGAGGCCTATATGACTTGTTGCAAGTGAGCAAGAGGCGAACTGCGCTGTGCACAGGGAATCAAGGGCGAACCCCAAAACCTACTGATCCTCAAACCGAACCCCACAAGTTCCAAGATTAGAACACCATATTTTTGTAAAGTGGCTGCCTGAGAAGTAAACACCATAGACTTGCTCTTTCTTCCTAATTTCTCTCATTGCCATAATTAAAGATTCTAAAACTTGAAAAGAGAAAGCTTATCGTAATTGTTTGCCTGAATGAAAAACATCAGCAGAAAGAAGGTACCCAGCCAGTTGCCATATAACCCAGCAAAACAAGAAAAACAATTACTAGATAGCCAAATCTAGGACATGTAAAGGCAGAATGCACATCATGTAAGAGGTTGTCAAATTTTTCTCGATCTGAATATCATAGCAGTAGATGTCTCGCATATCATCGGATACGTATTTTTTCATCAGCATATCATCAGATACGTTAACAAGTGCACAGTTGTAAACATAAGTTCAAAACAAAGTTATAACAATCGTAAAATGGAAAATCTATTGGATTATGGCAAAAACAAAGTCTGATGATACAGAATTTCATGTGATCAGCCATATAACATGGTCTAGTAAGAAAAGTTTTTGGCACTAATATTGCACAATACATCCCTAACTTGCATGCATTTTACGCATTCCTATTACTTCTTTCTTTAAACAACTTGAAGAAATTAGTTACACATTCATGTATCGTGTCATGTATCGCGTACCGCATTATGGATCGTAGAGCATAATCAAATCAAAGCGAGCCTTGTGTCCTAATTAATTGGGGTCGGCAACATGAATCCTATTTTTTCATTAAACACTATCCAAGGCGCATCGTAGGGCATCTAAAAATATAAGATAACATTAGAATCTCAACATGGTTATACTAACAATTTTACCTCTAGGCATACTGAATCGTAAGATAAATACTATAAGGTATGCACATCGTAAAATACTTATGAAAGCTAAGATACCTGTATAGATATGCATTGATTATTTTTCAGAAATAGAAGAAGGCCAATAAATTTACTTCTGAGAAAATACTTAATTAAGGTATTTGATATTGTTGTATAGAGAAGACGAATGAAAGCAAAAATAAATAAGAACGTGAGCACATTTTACCTACGTGTCTCATCTAGTATCATTGGACCTACATGTGCAGGAGGTTGCTGGTGGGGCAAAGCCACGGATGTAAACCAAATTAGGTTTAAGAGAAATGAGAAAACTTGATGCACACAAGGCTTTAGAGTCTCTTCTTTGTAACAAAATAAATTGTCCCTTCTTTTTCCAATAAATCCAAATAGAGGTGTGAATTACGTTGGGCTAGCACGTAAATAGCACGAGCACGGTGCTATTAAACGTGCTCGTCAAGGCTTGGCTTCCAAATTTCTTCATTCAATATATTAAAAAGGTTGTCTTTTTTTTTTTTTTTTGGCTTTATAATACTTGATACAGCAGAGCACATGCACGGGCGACACGGCTTGTGACATCCTGAAGGGCTAGGCCGGGCCTAGAGTTTTCAAACACAGTGCGGCAAGATTATTAAATGGGCGTGAGCTCTAGATTCTCTTCTTTATGACTTAATGCCACCGGTGAGACGTGGGCAAACCCATGGACACAAACCAAATTAGATTTAAGGCAAATGAAGAATCTTGATGCACACAAGGCTTTAGAGTCTCTTCTAAAATGCTTTGTTCGGTTCCCATTTTAGTTTAGTTTTAATTTTGTTTTCCAATTATTACCATAAATCTTTCTCTAATCATTACCATATATCTCCAATTATTCATTTAATTTCTCTCTCTATCTCTCTCCAATCATTACCCCTCTCTCCAGTCATTACTCTATTTCTCTCTCTACCCACTACCAAAACTAAACTAAACTACCAACCAAATAACTTAGTAAATTGCCCCTTCTAGATGCACACAATTGGGATCGGCTAAACGAATCCTATTTTTCCATTGAACACTATCCAAGACGCATCGTAGGGCATCTAAAAATATTAGATAACATTAGAATCTCAACATGGTCATACAAACAATTTTACCTCCAGGCATATTGAATCGTAAGATAAGTACTATACGGTATGCACATCGCAATATACTTATTAAAGCTAAGACACTTGTATAGATATGCATGGATATTTTTTCCAGAAATAGAAGAAGGCCAATAAATTTACTTCTGAGAAAATACTTAGTTAAACTATTTGATATTGTTGTATAGAGAAGACGAAGGAGAGCAAAAATAAATAAGAAAGTGAGCACATTTTACCTGCATGTCTCATCTAGTATCATTGGACCTACAGGAGGTTGCTGGTGGGGCAAAGCCATGGATGTAAACCAAATTAGGTTTAAGAGAAATGAGAAACCTTTTTGCACACAAGGCTTTAGAGTCTCTTCTTTGTAACATAATAAATTGTCCCTTCTTTTTCCAATAAATCCAAATAGAGGTGTGAATTACGTTGGGCCAGCACAGAAACAGCATGAGTACGGCGCTACTAAACGTGCTTAGCAGGGCTTGGCTTTCAATTTTTTTTGGTTCAATATATTAGAAAGGTTGTGTTTTTTTTTTTTTTTGGCTTAACAAGACCTGATATAGCAGAGCACAAGCACGGGCAACACGACTTGTGGCATTCTGAAGGGCTAGGCTAGGCCTAGAGTTTTCAAACACAACGCAAGAAGTTTATTAAATGGGCGCGAGCTCTAGATTCTCTTCTTTATGACTTAATGTCATCTGTGAGCCATGGGCAAACCCATGGACGCAAACCAAATTAGGTTTAAGGCAAATGAAGAATCTTGATGCACACAAGGCTTTAGAGTCTCTTCTTTATAACTTAATAAATTGTCCCTTCTATATGCACACAATTGGGGTCGTTTACACGAATTCTTTTTTTCCTTGAACACTATCTTAAGCGCATCGTAGGGCATCTAAAAATATATGATAACATTAGAATTTCAACATGGTTATACTTATAATTTTACCTACAGGCATACTGAATTGTAAGATAAGTACTATATGGTATGCACATCGTAATATCTATTCTAATAAGCCCTTCGTCCGGATTTAATAGTCCTTTTTGGAACTTCGTTTCATTTTTTAATCAATTATATTTTGTACTTTATACTAATATTTATGTAATTTTGAAAACATTGTCTTATAAAACTAATTGAGATATATCAAATAAGACTCATATTTGATATAAAATTCATTATCAATTTAAAAATATAACTCATTTTTTATCCGGTTAGAATTGAACGAGTGACTATTAAATCCGGACGGAAGGAGTATATAAAGAGAGAGCACAATTTGGTGTGGACTCACTTTTGAGGCTGGCTGAGATGCTACATACACTACCATCCATCCACTACATCATCCACTACATTTTTTGTGGGGCTCACCTCGGGTTCCAAAAAAATACAAAAAAAATGTCCATAAATTTTAGAATAATATTTTATGTGGCCCTGTAAAAAATCAGCTCCAACAGATATTGGTAAGTATTATTTCTTGATTTGTAGGGGCGAAACTACTTAACTGCATTGTTTCACCCCTACGAATCAAGAAGTAATACTTACCGATATTTGTTAGAGCTGATTTTTTACAGGGCTCCATAATATATTATTTTAAAATTTATGAACATTTTTCTGTATTTTTTTGGGACCCGGAGTGAGCTCTACAAAACATGTAATGGATGGTGTAGTGGTTGGATGTAGTGTATCTAGACGTAGTGGGCTCATATTTTCCTAATTCAAAAACTATCTCCACAAATCTTTTCACTCCATGTTACTGCAAGGGGTAAACATGGAAAACCCATTCACATATTTGGTGACCGCTCCTTCTCTCTCTCTCTCTTAAACGCTCTTGCCTGTACCCCATGACTGTAGAAATTGGCTCATCAACTATGCACTTTGGAACAGTACAGCAATTCCCCATTGGGAAAACTCCATGCCTGCCAGAAACCCACTTCATAAGAGAAAAAATGGATGTTTTACACAAGTTTCAGAAAAGGTACTTTTTCAAGGGTGAAGCTATTGTACACAGGGTATACTGTATGTTTAAATTATGACAATTTGTGATTTTCATTATGTCGATTTTTGGTTTTATAATGCATATTTATGACTCAGTTACGACTTGAACTTTACAATTTACCTATTGAACAGGTCACTGGCAGGTTACCCATAGTTAAAAAATATTGTTATGATATAACCATAATTAAATCCATAATACTTGTACCCTAACCAGATATATGCGTACAATATCAAAAATTAAATAATGCTACCCACAAATGTTATAACAACACCATAAATTGGCATTGTCTTACCACAATGAGTCGTACCAAAAATTCTTTGACTCGTATGATATTCCGTAACAAAATCAAAATATGTCGTATCAGAATCATTAATTGTTATACTCAAGACAAAAATATTTGTAGAATGCCATAAATTTTATAAAATAACCACAATTGTTATGACAACACCTAAAATTGTCGTTTTCTTAACCATGTCGTATTAAAAGAAAACATATTTAAATACAAATTATATAACAAACCACAATTGTTATGACAATATCATAAATTGACGCTTTTCTTACCACAATGTGTCGTACCAAAATGAAATTAATTAAAATATTTCGTAATTACACATGTCTAAAATACCACAAATTGATAATATAACCAAATTTGTTATGACAATACATAAATTGGCGCTTTTCATACCCACAACGGCGTGTCCAGATAAAAAATTTCAATCAGAGAAAGTTCAATTAGCTTATAGTTATAATCAAAAATATCATACCACAAATTCAGTAATTATAACCAAATTTGTTATGACAACATAAATTTGGCGTTTTCATACCCATAACGTGTCGTATAAAAAAAATTCAATCGGAATGATAAGGTGTTGGAATTTGGACATTTATCTAAACGATCAGGGGTTCAAGTCTTGCACCCTTCATTCCTTTTTTTTTTTAAGAATGTTGTTTTTTAAGGTTAAATTACATAGTTAGTCCTTGTAGTTTTATACTTTGAAAAATTTAGTCGTTTAATTTCAATATAACAATAAAATCTAAAATGCACCATCTGAGCCCCACGTAAGGTGTTATGTATATATTTTAATTATTTTATCGAAATCGTCTATCTTTTACATAATATCAATTAGGTCATTCGTACCAAGAATGAAGTTGATGGCTTATAGGTAGACACTTAATTGGATGAAAAATATCATTATATTATTAAATTTGCGTGTCGATGATGGAGCTTCCTAAATCAGATCGAGGCAAAAATTTACGTAGGTGACTTAATCAACAAACATACAAAACTCAACGGAATTGATCGTCATTATTGTGTCACGATCGCATGGCTACCTTACATTCAACTACAACAGAGGACTAGGTTTCATATCAAACATAAATTGAATGTACAATCTAAATGTCGTTAGTAAGTGTATTTTTAGAATGATCGATCAGGACTGTTAGGATGCCAAGTTATATGACATTCAACATTGTCACCAAAATTAGAGATTATTGGATATCGACAACTACGTAATCGAAAGACTTTTAATATCTAATAATGCAACAACTGAGCCCCATGTAAGCAATTTTTTTTTAATCGGACCCGTCTATCTTGTACAGAATATGAATTAGATTAAATGTACTAAGAATGAAGGTCATCGCTTATCATTAGACCATTAATCGGATGAAAATATTCTTTTTTTATTGAATTAGGGAGCCGATGAAGAGGCTTTCTAAACTTGATAATAGCAAAAAATTTCGTGGATGATGTAATAAACAAAGATAATGCAATCAACGGTTTCGATCGTCATTATTGTATCTCATTTAATGCATCCCGAAGTTATTTAGAATATCAGGTGTGCTCTCTCTCGCAGTCTCTCGGTATGAATCTTTTTTTTCCCGCTCTCTGTATGTATCTAGCAGCTAGGTATAATAACATAGGGCGGTATCTTTAGGAGAATATGCCGATCTAAGGGCTCCTATTGCCAACTTATATTTGAGTCATTGGATTCAACGGTTTATTTATTCTCATAATTGGAGTAAAGTGCTAGGGATGCCAAATGGGCGGATTTGGGCCAAATTGGGCAAGTTATAAGTGGGTTAGGTTTCATACAAAATATAAATTGACTGTACAATCTAAATGTCCTTAGTGAGTGTATTTTTAAAATGATCGATCAGAATTGTTAGAATGTTAAGTTCTACAATATTTAATTTGTGATATTTTAGACTTGTATCTTGCTAAGGCATAGTATTATTGATTGTGCTACGATATATTTTGGTCTTGTATCTAGTATCTTTTGATCGATTTCTTTTGCTACGACACATTGTGGTAAGAAAGTGTCAATTTTTTGTGTTGTCATAACAATTGTGGTTATGTTATATAATTTGTAGTATTTTACACATGAGGGAGAGGGAGAGAAAGTCAAGGAGGAGAGATGATAAGCGACCAAGATTGCATAATCTTGGAGCTTAAAGTTCCCTAATTTGCGCGTATGTGTGCCTAGGTTATTGCTTCTATCCCTTTTTGCGCGTAAGGCTGTTTTTGCCAAGTTTCAGGTTAAACGTGGTTTAACGGCGGTTTTTATCGCCAAGGATAGCTCACGGAAGCATCCAAGTGCCCGAGGCCTTGTGGCGGCTTCCCATCAACTCCCGTTGGGTGATTAATGAAGTGTCTCAAGCCATCGGGTGGTCATCGGGCCTTGCAGACCAAGGCAAAACAAAATCTGGAATCTGCCAACTTGGTACCTGTACTGTGATTTGGCCAGTACCGGTACCTACTCTCCAGGAGTGGTGTTTTGGGAGCAATTTGAAGGCTTGGTACCTGTACTGAGATTTGGCCAGTACCGGTACCTACTCTGCAGATTTCACACGTTTTGCTTACTTTTTCAACTTTCCATTTATGGAATGTTTTCCACTTTTGGTGTGTTTTGGGATATTTATTGTGAGAGGTGGGCTTTTTTTTTATAAATATATATCTCTCTCTCAAATAAAAAAAAAAAAAAAAAAAAAACCACTTTAAGTCTTTCTAGATCTAAGAATTCCTCCATAGCTTTTGAAGCTTTTCTACTTGTAATTCCTCAAGAACGCGTTAAGGTATTTTCATTCCGTTAATTTCTCGAGTTTTAAAGTTGCTTGTAATCTTTGGATTGTTATATAAATCAAGTTTATTTTTAGTTTTATCGGCTAAATATGTTTTCCGATTTCGCCATGCTTTCTAGTCTTTTGATGGAGCGTGAGTAGTTGCTTAGGCTTGGCAACGGGGTGACTAACACCTCGTGACTTATGTTTATCTTGCCTTTCTCAACTCGAAACTTGGAGTTTAGTATGGAAAATAAGAAGGGCTCGTTTTTATGTAACAAAACTAGTCGATGTTAACCTCCGGTGATCGTATGCTTGCTCATATGGTTTCGTGAGCTATGTCTCGCCTTGTGTTTGCCATAGGAATCAAAAGAACTCGCTTAATTTTCATACTTCATTTCAAGTCTCTTAATGGTTTCAAAGCTAAATCTTCCGGTTGATAGCCTAAGCCGTGCGATTCAACCGAGCTTTCATTGAGAATGGTTCGATTGCTTAAGTTACGGGCGTTAATAGCCCTAATGCCATGCCGCTTGTTTAATCTAGTTAAAACCAATTTTCAAGTCTTTTTTCTCAAAGTGTTAAACAATTTTCAAAGCAAACCGTCAGTTGGCCGTCTCCAACGCCACAAACCCTTACTTCTACAAATCCTAACAAGCTATCAAGACTTTCTCTGTGGGAACGATCCGGACTTTCCGGTATTTATGCTGACAATGACCTAGCCCTACGCTCGGGTAATTCAACCTTTTTCGAAGGCAAGGTTGGGATGAAGCATATTTTGGCGCCGTTGCCGGGGATTTTCTTATTATAGCTTATTGGGAGGTTCGACAAACCACTGTAAGTATTCCATTTAATTTTCGTTTTGTGCATCGTATACTCGGCCTAGCGGATACCTCTAACTGAGCCTCCAATTCGACTTGAGGTTTAACGAAGCTAGTTTGAGTATCCCTTGCCTTTTTCTTTTCTTATACTATTATTGCATCTATTGAGGCGGCGGCATAGCCCCTCATAATTGTCTTGAGAGAGAGAGGTGGCGGCATAGCCCCTCCAGTCTGTTTTTCTTATTGCAGGGCGGTATCATGGAATTAAACCGGTAAGCAGAAATTCATGTGGGTAGTCTACAAAAGAAGGCCTCGAGTATATCGTAGTCCTCGCTCCAACCGACTGCACCGGTCTAGTTCTCCGCCTCGTGTAAGAAACATCAATCTCCGAACTTATTCTCCGCCAAGTAGAGTTTCTCGACAGCACTCTCCATCAAGACGCCCAATGGCGGATGATGAAGCTCCCCCGGTCAGGACTCTTAAGGATTATTTGAACCCGGAGAGGGTCACTCAACAGTCGCCCATAGTTTTTCCACGCCCTACCACCGATGCAAACACATTCATTTTTAAATCGGACTATCATCGGTGCATTCCATTCTTCCATGGGTTGGAGCGCGAGGACCCGTACCAGCATATTCAGGAATTTGAGGAAACCCTTCAGTCATTTGTTACTGTGGATGCTCACCTCAACCAAGCAAGATTGAGGCTTTTTCCGTTCACTTTGAAGGATAAGGCAAAGACGTGGTTTCACTCATTGAAGCCTCAATCATTAACCACATGGGAGCAGGTTCAGGACGTCTTTCACAAGAAGTTTTTTCCGGCTAGCCGAACAAAGCTCTTGATGGATCAAGTCCAAACCTTTAAACAACGTGATGGAGAAGCTTTTCATCAGTATTGGGAGCGTTACAAGGATTTGCTCTCGGCGGTTCCTCATCATAACTTTGCCTCGTATCAGCTGATTCATTACTTCTATTTGGGATGCTCCCAACAAAGCAAGCAACTACTTGATACTATGTGCACCGGCGGGTTTATGAATAAGTCTCCCGAGGATGGTTGGGATTATATTGATGAAGTAGCCAAGAAGTCTTTGACTTGGAGTTTCGAGGATGCCGGAGACCGAGCGATGGCAAACCAAGGTCCCGGGGGCTCCGGGAAGTTCTCCATTAATGAGCACCAAGCCATGGAAACACGGATGGAACAATTGGCGAAAAAATTGGAGAATTTGGAATTAAAAGGGGTAAAGGAAGTCAAAGCGGTGAGTGCGGTGGAGGAGCGTTGTGTTATTTGTGAAACGACGGGTCATTCAACCGATAACTGTTCATCTATTCCCACTCTCAGACAGCACTATAGCAACCTCAACCTTCCAATTGAAGAAGTTAGTGCAGTGAACCAAAGATTCGAGTCTTTCCCCCAAAACTTCAACCAAGGCCAAAGGCAACATCCGGGATTCCGTTGGAACAATCAAATTGAGGGAGGACCATCTCAGGCTACCTCCTCTACTCAAATGCAATCGTGGCGGCCTGCTCAAAGTCAATGGTAGCCTCGTTTTTCACAAGGACCGCCAGGTTTTATGCCTTCCGGACCATTTCAAGGATCTAACCAATTCCAACCTCCGCCAAGGCGATCTTTGGAGGATACTCTCCAATCTTTTATGCAAGCTCAATCTAATTATAATGAAGGCAACACGCAAATGATGGGGGAGTTGAAAAACCAAATGGGCAAGTTAACCACATCCATCGGGCTTCTACAACAAGAAAGAGGCAAATTTCCTACACAGCCAGTAGCCAATCCACAAGGCCAACTTCTCATTGGCACTTCTTCGGTACCTCCGCCCGAGCAAGCTCAAGCAATCATCACTCTAAGGAGTGGCAAGACCGTTGACAACCGGGTGGTTATGCCGTCGGATACACCTACTAACGTGCCATCTCCATCACCGTCAATAAGTTCTCCTTCACCGGAGGAATGTATCGAGCAAGATCTTGAGGAAGACGGGGAATCTCCCGTGCAAGTTTCTAAAGAAGACGAGACCGTTCTGGAACCACAAGTCTCTCCCGTTCCGGTACCTTACCCTTCCCGACTGAAAAAACCGGTAAATCCATCCAAGCAGGCCGATATACTTGATGTCTTTAAGAAGGTCAATGTTAACATTCCTTTGTTAGACGCCATCAAGCAAATCCCCGCCTATGCCAAGTTTTTGAAGGACTTATGTACCCAGAAGTGCAAACTTAGTGTGCATCATAAGGTACTCCTTACCGAGGAAGCCAGCCAGGTAATCCATACAAGCCTTGCTCCTAAATACAAAGACCCAGGATGTCCTACAATTTCGGTGAATATTGGGGGTAAGAGAGTGGAGCAAGCTCTTTTGGATTTGGGGGCGAGTGTGAATTTGCTACCGTACTCGGTCTATCAAGAACTCGGTTTGGGGGAGATGAAGCCCACACGAGTTACTCTTCAGTTGGCGGATAGGAGTGTTCGCATTCCTCGTGGGGTGGTGGAAGATGTGTTGGTCCAGGTTGGACAATTTGTTTTTCCGGTGGACTTTGTGGTACTAGACACTTGTCCGTTGTCATCATCGCCGTTATCTACTCCCGTTATCCTTGGTCGGCCATTTTTAGCAACCTCAGATGCAAATATCAATTGTCGGGATGGACTTGTGAAACTGTCATTCGGTAACATGAAGATGGAGGTTAACATGTTCAATGTCGGGGCACAAATGGGTGACGATGACGATTGCCAAAAGGTCAACCTTGTGGATACGTTGGTGCAAGAGCACGTGGATGAATTCTTATATAAAGACTCCTTGGAGTTGGCACTTACCTCGGAAGAGGCTGCTTTTCTTGAATCTGAGGAGATGGAATCTCTCTTTTCCTTGCTTAATGAAGAAGCCGGTGCCGAGGCGATGTGTGGAGTGGAGCCTTGGTCTCCTAAGTTTGAAGCACTACCCCCTATGGAGAGGAAAACACTCCCCTCTAGTGTTGAGCCACCTATTCTCAAATTGAAAGCCTTACCGGATACATTGAAATATGCATTCCTTGGTGAGAATAACACATTTCCGGTGGTCATTTCCTCTTCACTTGAGAAATCACAAGAGGAAGCATTACTTGCACTTTTGCGGGGGCATACTAAGGCTATCGGTTGGACCATTGCGGACATTCAAGGCATC
Organism: Rhododendron molle; assembly: GCA_025413875.1. Taxonomy (NCBI): domain Eukaryota; kingdom Viridiplantae; phylum Streptophyta; class Magnoliopsida; order Ericales; family Ericaceae; genus Rhododendron; species Rhododendron molle. The sequence continues at coordinate 8,184,822 of CM046396.1, read as the reverse complement.
TCTCCTTCTCTATGTTCTCATCATATTTATTTGGAGGAGGACGTCAAACCATCAAGGCAACCTCAACGCCGGCTCAATCCAATCATGAAAGATGTGGTCCGGGCTGAAATTCTCAAATTGCTCGATGTTGGGATTATTTACCCCATTGCAGATTCTAAATGGGTAAGCCCTATTCAAGTAGTTCCAAAGAAAGCAGGGGTGACCGTGGTATTGAATGACAAAGGCGAGCTTGTGCCGACCCGTGTTACTACCGGGTGGCGAGTATGCATTGACTATCGTAAGTTGAATGCGAGCACACGCAAGGATCATTTCCCTCTTCCCTTCATTGATCAAATCTTGGAGAGAGTTGCCGGCCATGCCTTCTACTGTTTCCTTGACGGCTATTCGGGTTATAACCAAATCGAAGTAGCCTTGTCTGACCAAGAGAAAACGACCTTCACATGCCCATTCGGGACCTTTGCCTATAGACGCATGCCATTCGGCTTGTGTAATGCTCCCGGCACCTTTTCAAGATGTATGATGGGCATTTTCAGCGATATGGTCGAGAAAATTGTCGAAGTCTTCATGGATGATTTCTCCGTGTTTGGTGACTCTTTCGAGTCATGTCTCGCCAACTTGGATAAGGTTCTAGCACGATGTGAGGAGAAGAATTTGGTTTTGAACTGGGAGAAGTGCCATTTTATGGTCACTCAAGGGATTGTGCTCGGGCATATTGTATCGGCCAAGGGCATTGAGGTAGACAAGGCCAAAATCGACCTCATTTCCAACCTCCCTACTCCAAAGTGCGTCAAAGACATCCGATCATTCCTTGGCCATGCTGGTTTCTATAGACGGTTCATGAAGGATTTCAGTGCAATCTCAAGGCCGCTTTGCCATCTTTTATCCAAGGATGCTCCTTTTGAGTGGACCGCCGCATGCGAGCTAGCTTTCAATAAACTCAAAGCTAGTCTCACCACGCCTCCAATTGTTCAAACGCCCGATTGGAATCTTCCTTTTGAGCTAATGTGCGACGCGAGCGATTATGCCGTCGGGGCCGTTCTTGGCCAAAGGAAGGACAAGCATCCGTGGGTAATTTATTATGCGAGCAAAAGTCTTAATGATGCTCAAATGAATTATTCCACTACGGAAAAGGAGCTTCTAGCCATCGTGTTCGCCTTGGATAAGTTCCGGTCTTACCTAGTTGGTGCCCCGATCACTATTTACACCGACCACTCAGCACTCAAATATCTTTTCACCAAGCAGGATGCCAAGGCCCGTTTGATCCGGTGGATCCTTTTGTTGCAAGAATTTGACATTACCATAAAGGATAAGAAAGGGGTCGAGAATGTGGTGGCCGACCATTTGTCGCGATTGGAATTTGAGGATTGTACTTCGCACATACCCATTGGCGATAGTTTCCCCGACGAGCAACTTTTTGGTGTATCAACGTCCCCGTGGTTTGCTGATATTGTTAACTATTTGGTCACCGGGCTACTTCCAACACATTGGTCTTCTCATGAGCGCCGGCGGTTCCTATCGGAGGTGAAGCACTTCTCTTATGATGATCCATACTTATTCAAGTATTGTCCAGACCAGATCATCCGGCGGTGTGTGCCTGATTCTGACCAACGGGGGATTCTCCAATTTTGCCATACGGAAGCATGCGGCGGACATTTTTCTGCAAGAAAGACTACCGCCAAGATCCAGCAATGTGGTTTCTATTGGCCGACCCTCAATCAAGATGCCTATACCTTTTGTAAGTCTTGTGACCGTTGCCAAATGTTGGGGAGTGTGACCCGACGGAATGAAATGCCTCAAGGGAAGTTTCTGGTTGTGGAAGTTTTTGACTGTTGGGGTATTGACTTTATGGGGCCGTTTCCGGTGTCTTTTGGGAACTTATATATCCTCTTGGCAGTCGATTATGTGTCAAGATGGGTTGAGGCCATTGCCACCCGCACAAATGATCACAAGCAGGGACGGAGCCAGGAATTTCGCCACGCAGGGGCGACCGTGCATGTTAGAAAAAAATATAAATACACATGCATAATCACGCAAATACATTAAAACTCAAAATTTCATAAATACACAAATCAGTTTAACTAATGGAAACGATCTTGATGTATGTGTCTTGTTTTTCTTCATTGTTCATCTTCTTCTTTTTCATTCATCACAACTGGACGAATTCGGTACATGGGTTTTCATCTTACATGATTTTACCAGGCAAAAAACAAAGAATTAGTAGAAGTTTAGAACAACAATCGAGGAAAGATATACCTACAACTTAAATTTCATCAAATTACTTAGGGTTTCCAAAATCTCTTCTCCTCCGTCGCTATTTTCTCAAAATTGCCCTTGAAGTCTTAACAATTGGGAATGTTTGGGCCAAGAGAGAGGGAGGGAGAGAGAGCGGATTTGGTGTGCCATTGAGATTTTAGGGCAAAAGATAAAATAAAACTGTAAAACACTAAACCCATCTAATGAAAGGTGGAAGGTTATTACTTGAATATTCACAATATTAACCCTATAGTTTTATTTTTTGTTATATTTTAGCCATTAGCTTTTAGTAATTAATGTTGGTATCATCGTATTTCAAATGTTACTATTATATATTTTTTTCAAAATTCTACACAGGGGCGAGCTTATATACTTTTTGAGGATTTTTTCTTTTTTACATATAATAGTAATATTTCTTTTTCTTCTTGCAGGGGCGACCGCCCCTACTGGCCCCCCCTGGCTCCATCCCTGATCACAAGGTGGTGCTCGAGTTTCTGAAGGAGCATATTCTGTCAAGATTTGGGGTGCCTCGTGCTATTATCAGTGACCAAGGGACGCATTTTTGCAACCGGCCATTCGCCGCCTTGATGAAGAAGTATGGCATCACGCATAAGGTCTCCACCGCATATCATCCTCAAACCAACGGTCAAGCAGAGCTTGCTAATCGTGAGGTAAAACGTATTCTTGAGAAAACGGTGAATCCCAACCGGAAGGATTGGTCTTTAAGGCTAACCGATGCTCTTTGGGCATATCGTACTGCATACAAGACGGTTTTGGGCGCTTCGCCCTACCGGCTTGTATATGGTAAGGCATGCCACCTTCCGGTAGAATTAGAGCATAAAGCGTATTGGGCAATTAAGCAATTGAATTATCGTTTGCCCGACGCCGGAGTTCACCGTAAACTCCAATTGAATGAACTTGAGGAAATCCATAGAGATGCTTATGATAATACTAACATTTACAAGTCTAAGGTTAAGGATTTTCATGATAAGCACATTCAACGGAAAAATTTTGAAGTAGGTCAAAAAGTGCTTCTTTATAATTCAAAACTTCATCTTTTTCCGGGCAAGTTGCGTTCACGTTGGATAGGGCCCTATGTCGTGCATAAAGTTTATCCTCATGGAGCCGTTGAGGTCATTAATCCCGCCAATGAACATATTTTTAAAGTAAATGGTCAACGGCTTAAGCCGTTCTTAGAGAATTTTCCTGTTGAGGACATTGAGGAGGAGTTAGTTGCACCGGTGTATCCGGCTGATCTTGTAGTTTGAGTTGCTTGTTTACTCTATGTTTGCACGGGGAGCGCAAGCGTAACCGCTGAACTTAACTGTTTGTCGGACCCGGCCCCCGGGTAGGGGGTACCCACCATTGACTTGGGTATTTGTAGCTCCGCACGCCGCTACTAAAAAAAGGATCGTGTGCCCAGCTCCGGTTAGTAAGGGCAATGTTTTATGTCTTGTACATATTTGCATGTTTGTTTCGTTTCGGGTTTTTCTCACTACGAGATTTCACCAATGCATCATTGTTTCGGTCTTTAATTAGTCCGTCTTTGTAGTAGTTTATCGTTAACGATCCATGCTCACCAGATATGTCTCTATCGGGGGCAATTTAGGTCTTTGGGTGAGCCTTGATATTCCCGTGCTTTGGCACTCGGCTCTGTCTTGTCTCACTTTGTTTCGATCATAGGGAACGCTGGGTTTAATTACTTGGCGCGGTCAAGCGGTGAATTTTACTTCGGGCATGATGTAACAAATTCGATGGTCTAGTATAGCCACCCGAGTTTTATCTCTCCGGTGAGACTCGGGAAGAAAAGTATGACTCGTAAGATTGCGTGAATATCGGGTGGTGTTCTTTTCTGTTTTTCTTTCCTATAATTGTTACTGTTGGTGCCCGGATAACATGAGCCGGGCGTTTCTAATGTCATTTGGCTCTTAGTAGGTAGTTCGAGCTTCAGTCTTTTGCAGGGTATACGTGCTACCACACCAGCCTTGGTGGATTGAATCTAACGTCGGAGTGATTGAGGCATTCAGAAGCCCTAAGCATGGGTGCGATTGCGTGTCGCGGTTGTTAGGCCAACAAAGCTTTGACCATGATTCTGTGTGACTAGCTGTGGTTCTGATGGAAGAGCCGAAGGAGTCGACCTTGAAAGCCGTTCGGATGACGAAAGGAGCCGGTGGCGACAAAGCCTCCAACTTGGTCGAGGTATCCGGGGGTTGACATTCCCCCGTTGGTATGTTCTTTTGTTCCCTTTCCCTACTGTTGTTCTCCATGCTATGAGGACATAGCATATTTTAAGTTGGGGGGAGGGATATATATGGTTATATATCTGGTTAGTCGTTTTTAGTTGTTTTTCGTTTAAATTTTTCGATTTTAGTAGAGTAATCCTTCCGTTTTGACAAATTTAGTAGATTAAAACAACTTGGCACATGTTCGTTGATTCTTAGTTGGCAAGAGTTTGGTATTTGATCTTAAGTGATTCAGTACATTTCAACTCGTATGCATGTTTACGGATGAGCAATCAGGTGTTAAGTGTGTTTTGAGCGAGTTTTACCCTTATCCCGTTCATTTTTTATCGTAAATTCTTAGTTTAGGTAACTATTCTCATGCCATTCCTAAGTTTGTTTAATATCGTTGTTGAATCGATTGGGAATCTATAGCGTATTTAGGAAGTGATACAAGGCATTATTTGTTTGATTAAACCACCAAATGTGTCCCCTTGTCCTATTTTGTATCCGAGTCCGTGTCCCACCGTTTGTTCATTAACTTAGGAAGCCGGAGTATGGAGGGTTGTTGGAAGGTCCTACATTGCTCTGAGGTGCTTTGGGGTTGTTTGAAAAGTTTTGGGATTGAGCTGGGGTTGTATCAGGTGAAGTGGCAAAAATTTCAGAATTTGGGTACCCGAACCGGTACTGTGATTTTGCCAGTACAGGTACCTGCTTGGCAGACATTGGAATTAAAATTTTTAGGACCCAGAACCGGTACTGTGATTTTTCCAGTACCGGTACCTATGCGGCAGTTTAAAAAATTATTCGGGCTCTTTCTTTTCTCTCTCCTACCCACTATATACACCAAAACCCTTCTTATTCTTTCAACCCACGACCCAGAGAAGAAGAAAAAAACCCCAGGCCGTCGGTTTTCCTCCCTAAAATCCCTCAAATCACCACCAAATAAACCCAAACTCTTCCTTAATCCTCCATCAAACTTTGAAATCTCACTGAAGCATGAAGATTCGTGGGCGAAATCGAAGTTTGAAAGGCTGGTTTTGATCCCTTGCTGTCCGAAATCTGCCATTTTCAAGGTAACTTCGAAACCCAACTTTTCTCCATGGAATTTCTTCTCTCCCCACCATGCTTTCACTATGTTTATCCCGAATAGTGGAAGATTTTCGAATTTTGTGATGGGTTTTGCATATTTCGAACCCTAAATTCCCAAAATTCGTGGGTAATCCGGAATTTCTCCTACCCCCTCTCCAGATTTCGAATTCCTTCATAAATCCTTACCCATTCCCATACACTTACCATATTAAACCTTACTCCCACACCCCTAACCCCAGAAACCGAAAAAAAAAACTGTGGAACCCGAGCCCAAATTCTCGAATTCTTCTCAGTGGACTAGAATTGGGTTTTGTTTGAACTCTGTTTTTTGTGATTTTCAAAGGCTGCATGTGCTATTGGCTACATTGCTAGTTTGATTTTGGGAATTAGTAATTAATAGCTGCTAATGGGCTGTTGGTGATCGATTCTTTTTCGGAAATTTCTGTGGTGGGTTTAACTGAACAACGGTTTTGGGGACTGTCTTGGGTTTTGGTTTGCTATTGTATTGCGAGTTCGGGTTGCATTGTGTTTGGACTGGAACAGGGGTTTTGGAGGTTGTTGGCTTGGCTGTGATTACCAGGGCTGCTTTTTATTTTTATTGCTGCAAATGGGGGATTAAATTGAGTGTGGGGTCTGCTCTGTCTCTGTACTGCTCTGTTGGTTCTTGTTTGAGAAATGGGAAGGACTAAAAAATTTATGGGCGATGCTATTCCATCTGTAGATCGTAGCACGGGTAAAAGTAAAACCACTTATTTGAAACGCTCTGACCCTGAGAAGCAAGCCGAGCGTGCTGAAAGAAATGAGGAGGAAAGTAGAAAAAGAAAAAGAGAAGAAAAAGAGGAGGCGAAAAAGAAGTGGGAAAGAGATTTGACGGGTAGGAGCTATACATGTGAGCGACAGGTAGACAAGTCTAAAATGGGGACTCATTCCATCATCGAGATCATCAACCAACGGGGTTTACAATTCTTTTTCAAGCCAGTCAAGGGCTATAAACCGAAGTTGGTATTCGACTTTTATATTAACATGGAGGTGGATGAATCCGAGGGGAGAATTGATTCCAAGATTGGCAAGAAAACCGTGCTTGTAACTCCTGCCATCATAGCCAAATACTTGGATAATTACAAGCGTCCCAAACACGGTACTACTACTTACCCCGCCTTGGCTTGGTCCAAAACCGAAGAAGAAATCTCTAGCACTCTTACTGATAAGCCTCTCCAAGATGACCGTTTTGTGCATGGCAAGCTTTTTGAGAAGTATCGTGTGATAAACAAAGTGGTTCACTATAACTTGTCTCCCCATAGTTCGGAGAAGCGACCGCGCAAGGAGGATGGAGAGGTTCTTTTTGTGTTCGGTTCAAGTGAGGAAGTGGTGGATTGGGCGAAGTTCATTTGGAGGGAAATAGTGAAGTTTAAACAGCGGTCTGCAACATCAAAGCCCAATATTCCCTTTCCGGCTATGGTGACTGTCCTATGTGAAACTCAAGGAGTATCGACTCTGGAGAAGCTTTTTCCCGGGAAACCTGGGCCTATCACGGGTGGATCTTTGGAAAAGAGCAAGTCTATGTCACAGCCGCCTCTCCCCGATACCTTTGTTTACCACAAACCTACTGCTAAGACACAAGCTGGGAGAATTGAGGAATACATGGGTATGATGGCGTCCCAACTCCATTCGCTTCAAGTAAGGCAGAAAAGGCTCGAGACTGAGATGCGTCATTCGAGGAGAGACATTTCAGCTTGCAAGAGAGGGATGTTGTGGATGGCAGCCAGGAGTGGCAAAGAAGGAGATGAATATGTCCCCACCGAGGCCGACATGAGAGAGTCCTCTCCTGAGGAGCCTGTGGTTGGTTATGGGGCTGGTTCTAGTGGCGGTGGAGAGCCGAGTGCTCGTAGGCGTGGCAAGGAGCCTGTGGTTGAGCACGGGGAGGAAGATGAGTCAGATTCTGAGGATGAGGACGATGATTAGGGTTGGTGGTTCAGTTTTTAGCAAATCCCTCTACTTGGTCGGGGTGCTTGGAGGTTGACAGCCCACCTACTCTTTCTTATTTTCAGTTTTTAGCAGTTACTTTCGTAAATGGTAGTTCTTAGGAAATTTTTGATGGGGCCGGCATGTGGCCTTTTGACTTGGTAGTTTCGTGTTGGTGGCGGCCAAGGGTAGATAAACCTTGCTAGTATGGGCCGCCACCCGCTTTGCTAACCGTTCTTTCATTAAACCAAGGTCATTATAAGCTCTTAAGTCCTTAGTTGATCTTAGTACGCTTTGATTCCTTTTTGATTCAATGTTTGAATATTGGCATGCTTAGTTTGTGGCATTCTTCTTTTCGGTAAACTTATGGCTGTGTAGATTAGTTTTCTTTCATTTGGTGCTCTCTACATATTAAGGCATGGTATTTTTGTTCTCCAAGCCTATTCTTCGAGCACAATTTTTGTGGGATATGGTTACTTTGGTAAAAAGATGCTTTTTGTGTCGTATCTTTCTTTTGATTTTGGATACGCTTGTTGGATGCTTGTGATTCACTTGCTTAGTATTTAGTTGCTCATCTAGTTATGTGCTGCGAGTTGTCATGGAATAAATGGTTCGTTTTGTTCAAACTCTTGCTAGTATGATTCGTAGATCATGTGCTATAGCTGTTTTTTCGGAAGGATTGCTAGGTTTTATTTTAGTATTTGTTATATCATTGCTAGGGACTAGCAACGCTCAAGTTGGGGGGCGTGATAAGCGACCAAGATTGCATAATCTTGGAGCTTAAAGTTCCCTAATTTGCGCGTATGTGTGCCTAGGTTATTGCTTTTATCCCTTTTTGCGCGTAAGGTTGTTTTTGCCAAGTTTCAGGTTAAACGTGGTTTAACGGCGGTTTTTATCGCCAAGGATAGCTCACGGAAGCATCCAAGTGCCCGAGGCCTTGTGGCGGCTTCCCATCAACTCCCGTTGGGTGATTAATGAAGTGTCTCAAGCCATCGGGTGGTCGTCGGGCCTTGCAGACCAAGGCAAAACAAAATCTGGAATCTGCCAACTTGGTACCTGTACTGTGATTTGGCCAGTACCGGTACCTACTCTCCAGGAGTGGTGTTTTGGGAGCAATTTGAAGGCTTGGTACCTGTACTGAGATTTGGCCAGTACCGGTACCTACTCTGCAGATTTCACACGTTTTGCTTACTTTTTCAACTTTCCATTTATGGAATGTTTTCCACTTTTGGTGTGTTTTGGGATATTTATTGTGAGAGGAGGGCTTGTTTTGTATAAATATATATCTCTCTCTCTCATTCAAAAAAAAAAAAAAAAAAAACCACTTTAAGTCTTTCTAGATCTAAGAATTCCTCCATAGCTTTTGAAGCTTTTCTACTTGTAATTCCTCAAGAACGCGTTAAGGTATTTTCATTCCGTTAATTTCTCGAGTTTTAAAGTTGCTTGTAATCTTTGGATTGTTATATAAATCAAGTTTATTTTTAGTTTTATCGGCTAAATATGTTTTCCGATTTCGCCATGCTTTCTAGTCTTTTGATGGAGCGTGAGTAGTTGCTTAGGCTTGGCAACGGGGTGACTAACACCTCGTGACTTATGTTTATCTTGCCTTTCTCAACTCGAAACTTGGAGTTTAGTATGGAAAATAAGAAGGGCTCGTTTTTATGTAACAAAACTAGTCGATGTTAACCTCCGGTGATCGTATGCTTGCTCATATGGTTTCGTGAGCTATGTCTCGCCTTGTGTTTGCCATAGGAATCAAAAGAACTCGCTTAATTTTCATACTTCATTTCAAGTCTCTTAATGGTTTCAAAGCTAAATCTTCCGGTTGATAGCCTAAGCCGTGCGATTCAACCGAGCTTTCATTGAGAATGGTTCGATTGCTTAAGTTACGGGCGTTAATAGCCCTAATGCCATGCCGCTTGTTTAATCTAGTTAAAACCAATTTTCAAGTCTTTTTTCTCAAAGTGTTAAACAATTTTCAAAGCAAACCGTCAGTTGGCCGTCTCCAACGCCACAAACCCTTACTTCTACAAATCCTAACAAGCTATCAAGACTTTCTCTGTGGGAACGATCCCGGATTTCCGGTATCTATGCTGACAATGACCTAGCCCTACGCTCGGGGTAATTCAACCTCATTTGAAGGCAAGGTTGGGACGAAGCAAGAGAACAACCTGTTACCTGCTAAGCCCTTTGTTTATTTTATTAATTGATTTAATAAATGGGTGGTCCGGATTATTTACTTTGAAATCCAAGGATTTAAAATCATGATGCGTACGGTACACCCCCTAATAAGGGGTGTGTACCATAGGACTACCCCTTTTTCAATTCTTCTTTCACTATCACATGCTCCACTTTTCCGCCCACGTACTCACCCTCATTCTAACCAAGGCAAGTTATCTACTAACTCGTTTCTCACATTTGAAAAATGGAAGCCAACTATCGATGTATATTTTAAGGTAGAGCATAAATTTAATTCCAGTTTTCATGTATGTTTTTTTTTTAACTTTGATCTGTTTTTCGTGTGATTTGATAGGGCACCAATTAATCACATGTCTCTCTATCTGTATTTTCCAAGAGAGAGAAAAATTACTACAGTTTGGAAAATTAATACGTACTAACATTCATAGTCCAGTTTAGAATTTTTTTCCCTTAAGTTCCTAATGAGAACTAAAAAACGTGGCCAGGCCACACGCGAATAAGTGGGAAGCATTCGTGCAAATTTGCCCCGGGCTAGGCCACACGCGAATAAATAGGAAGCATTTGCTCAAATTTGCCCTAGCCTCTAGTACTTATTAAAGCTAAGATACCTGTATAGATATGCATTGATATTTTTTCAGAAATAGAAGAAGGCCAATAAATTTACTTGTGAGAAAATACTTAGTAAAATTATTTGATATTGTTGTATAGAGAAGACGAAGGAGCGCAAAAATAAATAAGAAAGTGAGCACATTTTACCTACGTGTCTCATCTATTATCATTGGACCTACAGGAGGTTGCTGGTGGGGCAAAGCCATGGACGTAAGCCAAATTAGGTTTAAGAGAAATGAGAAAACTTGATGCACACGAGGCTTTAGAGTCTCTTCTTTGTAACATAATAAGTTATCCCTTCTTTTTCCAATAAATCCAAATAGAGGTGTGAATTACGTTGGGTCAGCACGGAAACAGCACGAGCACGGTGCTATTAAACATGCTCAGCAAGGCTTGGCTTTCAAATTTCTTGGTTCAATATATTAAAAAGGTTGTCTATTTTTATTTTATTTTTGGCTTAACAAGACCTGATACAGCAGAGCACAGACACGGGCGACACGGCTTGTGGCATCCTGAAGGGCTAGGTCGGGCCTAGAGTTTTCAAACACAGCGCTGCAAGTTTATTAAATGGGTGTGAGCTCTAGATTCTCTTCTTTATGACTTAATGTCACCGGTGAGACGTGGGCAAACCCATGGACGCAAACAAATTAGATTTAAGGCAAATGAAGAATCTTGATGCACACAAGGCTTTAGAGTCTCTTCTTTGTAACTTAATAAATTGTCCCTTCTTTTTCCAATCATTCCAAATAAAGGTGTAAATTAGGCCGGGCCAGCATGAGCACGGCATAATTAAACCTGCTAGGCAAGGCTTGGCTTTCAAATTTCTTTGGTTTAGTACATTAAAACTGGCTGTTTGTTTTTTCTTTTCTTTTCTTTTTTTGGCTTTACAAGACCTGATACAGCACGGGCAAGACACGGCTTGTAGCGTCCTGAAAGGCAAGGTCGAGCCTAGATTTTTCTAACACGGTGCCACACGTTTATTAAATAGACGCAAGAGGCTCTTCTTTGTAGCTTAATAAATTGTCCCTATTTTACCTTCTTGTCACATCTAAGGTGATTGGACCTAGAGCACGTTACTCGTGGGGCTAAGCCATGGATGCAAACGAAATTAGGTTTAAGACAAATGAAAAATCTTGATGCACACAAGGCTCTAGAGTCTCTTCTTCATAACTTATTAAACTGTCCCTTCTTTTTCCAATAATTCCAGATAAAGGTGTAAATTAGGTTGGCTAGGCACGGAAACAGCACAAGCATGCTCGGCAAGGCTTGGCTTTCAAATTTCTTTGGCTCAATACATTAAATAAGAAAGTTTTTTTTTTTTTTTCCTTTTTTTGGCTTTACAAGACTTGATACAGGACAGACACAGGCACGACAGGACACGGCTTGTGGCATCCTAAGGACCAACCCGAGCCTATAATTTTCTAAGTGGGCGGCACACATTTAATAAATAGGTCAGGCTATTTATTAAACATGGAAATACACAAGCAGGCTAGCACAGTATGGTTCATTCGACACAAATTTCAATAAGGACTTCTCAATCCTTGCGATTTCCAGCCCCTTTGGTAAATTTTATTAGTGTTCTTACTATTGTTATGATCGTGGTTGTATTATTACCATTTCTATAATTACCATCATTTTATAACACCTACCTTTACTATCTTCTTCAAAATCATATCCAGTCCATCAAGTTGAGTATGATTCTCAAAATGCACACAAACAACCATCCCTTGTCTTGAGTTGCAGAGATAAATTGGATCCGAATCTTACACCCTAACATCGATCCATACTGAAATGAATATATCACAGTTAGCAATATCTGACTGGTCTTCCCACAAAGCCACCAAGATGGTGTCACAGTATTCTATAATCAGCCAACATGTAGCGCAAGAAGTTGGAAAGGTAACATTTAATAGAAAACCAAAGACGGATTTAAGCAAAATTATGAGAATCTGTAGAAACGTAGAAGACTCTCCTACTAAACTCGCATTTATCAGTGGCATCTTTAAACCACTAACCTTTATACACGAAAAAAAGAGGCGCAGAAATAATAGACGCCGAAAATGGAAGGTTTAATCAAGGCAGTCTGAGCAGGCAACGAACTGTCCATATATACTGCCTTGTTATATGGCTAGACAACAAATTTTTGAATCATTATTCATATTCCGAACTGCAAATTGCTCTTCATGGGAAGTCCACTTTGTATATTTCATTGTTACTGTAAGTATTCAATCAAGTACTTGTTCCTTTAACTTCAAAACTCACTACCCAAGACACAAGAAACTCGAATAGCCAACTTAAAGTCACGTGGTTTTTCGATTCTTAAATACCAATTTTAGATCCAAATCAGCAGTTCATCAAACCAGTAAAGAGTCTATCCAAACGCTATTCAACGTAACTATGAACTTTTTTAGAAAGAGAAGTAAATCTTGGATTTCATTTCTTGAATCTCTGAGTTGATACCAAATACAGACGAGATCTCTCTCTTATAGTCTTATATACAGAATTAGAGAGAGAAAAGTACAACTCAGTTTAACCACTACCAAACTATTTTACAAGCTAAAACCACCACTAAATCTGTTACAATCAGTTACACCTAATCCTAGCTTGAGCTGATGGCTGTGCACTGGCTTGGCTTGACTTTGAACTAAGTTTCAGCTGATGTGGCAGCTTCATCAGCTGACGTACTTAACAGTAACAACATGCTCTGGAGAATCATGTGGAAACAGGACCATATAAGGATATACCCACCATAGAATCATGTAAGTGTTTATGCATGCTGCTACGAGAGAGAGCAACATGCATACGTAGATAGACACTACTATGAAAAGTGACGGTAAACGAAACATAATTACCTGAATCTACATCAACTACAACACGTACCTGAATCTACATCAACTACAACACGTCTTCCGTGATTTCTTCTAGAATGCTGTTTGGCCGACATGGGAACAAGAAGAGGAACTAGTAAAAGGTTAGAAGAAATACAAGGGGAGTCTTAAAATTACAAATATCATGAATGAAGTTACTTAAAAGAAGAAGCATACTCGTGCAAATCCCCGGGGTGCAAATTAAAACGTCATGAACTGCATCAACATCAATTGGTACAGGTGGTCCCACAACTTTGAGAGTAGGCATGAGCTGAAGTTCCATACTTATCCCAGTTCTCAGTTGGTGGCACATTGAGGTCTACCTGTCGTACCGTCGCACTCCTCCATGAGTTCCTGATACACCCTCTTAAAGGAGGCCTTCTTGTAATCCTGATGCTCATGATGCAGATGTATCTTTCTTGCTCAGGTCACACACACTCAACAAGACTGGTCATGAAAAAAGAACTCCTCGTTAGCGGTACATATAATATCCTTCCTTAGCTTTGACAAATCCAACTTTCACTTTCCCCCTAAATGTTCTTTTCAAATGCTGACTACGTAAAAGAACAATGATTGAAGGATCTGTGGGGTTTGATTACCTCCTTCCATATTTTCTCATTTGCCGGATCGACTTTCACTCGGCCTTAGCCTTCCTCGTGGGTCGTGGCTACCAACCCTATTCCAGCCGAAGGACACTCTGATGCCAAAGTCATTCCTCACTCAAGATGGTAGAAAATACACCACAAGACTCAAATGATTCAAATCACATCACAAGAAACAAGATACCTCGTTTAAGGTTTGTTATGTACCTTATATAGAAAGAATGTACTTGAGGACCAAGTAATGATATGACGAGCACGTGGTCCCTTGACGTCATCCGTAACCATTTCCCTGAAAGACGTCATCCATGAGTCATGATGATTGCTGTATGGCACGTAAGTGGAAGCAAATTGGCCAAGCTGTGCCTCTCAGCCTGATCTGTCAAAAGCGTCTCGTCTGGCCCTTAAGCTACTGTCCGGCTTAATCATGAATCATCCAAACTATACCAGTTGCTTGGCCCAAGTCAAGCACTTAAGTTCTTCGCCCTTCGGCGAGTTTGGCTCAGCCTGACCAGCACGTCTCTTGTTCGCTCCACTACAACATCAAAAACCAATTGCATTCTACCAATGAGAACACATGTTTAGCCATGATTTTCTGCTTATAGCACTAAGCTTACATTCAAGAAAAAGAAAATCTAAAAATAATCTGGTTCAAGCCAAGACTAGATGTGTATGCTACGAACATGAAAAGGTAACCTAACAATATATAGTTATAACAGTGGTTTTGTATTGTTGATTTTCTTTCTACTCTTTTTAATGCTAAAGTCCTCAACAAATAGTAAAATCTTATTAAAACTTAGTACGCCAACTTGACTGAAAATCAAGAGTGTCAACGTTCTAAACCAATGTGACGTTTTGAACTTCTTTGATCAAGAGATTTTGCTCGTATTTTTTCCTTTTGTTTTGGAAAGTAAAACTAATTCATCATTCCTCAATGGGCATACTAGGTAAACAAAATGAGAAGTCCAAGATCTGAACGAATTTTGAGGTGCCTGTCAAAAAGGACCTACCGAACTGGCTGCAATTTCCACATTTCGATCAACATGGCTATGGATCACTCCATTTCATCCGAAGTGCATGTCTTAACGAATAACGCAAAGGAAAACAGAGACAACAATGACACAAATGATATGACAAATAAACCCCTAACCAGTAACCACAAAGGACAATATTAAGATATCAAGGACCAAACCCTAGCATTAAGGAATCGGCTTTTGTTTTCCCAAAAAACAATATTCAGTTTTGATCTTTTGATCCAGCAATCACAAGAATAAGTAAATAGTAAAATCAAGAAAGGGCCTTTAGAGGATTGCTCACACATTGACAAAATATTGTAGCAAAAAAAGAAAAGGAGAAAGAGGATACTTGATGCTGCCCCATTTACAACTAACCTTGACCAAGGGCAACATGAAAGGTTCAATCATCATACTTTAGCATTGGAAATCAATTTTTTTTCTGAATCTCCATAGAAATCATCAGCCAAATAGGCTAAACTGGTTCCACTTCACAAAAACCAATTTAACTCCAGATAACACTATATAGAAAATCAAGTTCCCTAAACTATTTCAAAGTTTTGAACCCTGGTCTTAGATGACAATAAGGTGACTTTTCAGTTTTCAAGGTGATCAGATTTTAATCTCCAACAGAAAATTTCAACTTCAATGTTAATTTGGGATGGTAAGTCTTTTAGCAATTTACACAGATATTAACATCTAATCACCATTTTATGCTACCTGATGTTTATTACAAAAACAATGCATGCATTCAACACAACAACCGATTTTGGCATCCAATCATGTCAACGTCAGGAGCTGTTCAATTTTTCCAAATTTTGAAACAATCAAAAACTTATTGTAACAACAAACTCAATGTTGTATTCAGTGTTCTAAAATTTTGAAAACAACTCAGACAATGTAACTAGCAACCACTATCATATGATATGTGCATATCTGATTGAAGAACCATGCAACACTGAAGAATCAAAGCACCAAAAAACAGTATCAAACAGCAGGAAATAGATTCAACCACCACAAACATTAAAATCATAGCATATCAAAGGGCAAGAAAAATGAAAACAAAGTACTTAAATATGGTGGAAGATCTTACCAAGTTTTGAATACTAGCAAATAGCAATCATATCGTTGAAAAATTTAACTAAAAGTCTTATCAATTTGGTGCTCAATGCTGCTCTCAGCTCAAACTATCTAGCTGCACCTGCTTGTAGCGGATAATTACACCACGCTCCATCAATGATCACCTGAAAGTAATCTGCGTCTGGAACAAAAACAGAAGGATTAGACTAGGTGATTCTAGCTTCACATCATACCTGTCATTTCCTCCTCATTGCCAAATTCCACAGTACCCTACCCTGGCTGCAAGAGCTAATTTCAGTAAAGAATGTAAATCCTGGATCACCGCATTGCCCACAACACAATGAAATAGCTTAAGCTAAAGTCACCAGATGCTGCTATAGACCAATCCCAAGCAACTGTGCCCATCATCGAATATGTGAAAGACCCATTGATATATTCACTGAGGGGCCAGAAATCCCTATGTTTTGCTAGAGTAGTCAAGTTGAAATAAGAATTTCCAGCTATTAAGTGTTATAATGTAATATTTTCCGATCAAAAAAAAGTGTTAAAATGTAATATCAATCAAGTTTACCATTAGACTGATGAAAGTATCATGATATGAGTAGCAGTTCTTTTGAGAAGCTAGTCATATTTAATTAACAAACAAAGTAGGAATTCACTCATTAATGAATCGTTTAGTACAAGTCAGAAACAACATGGCACTTGCTTGAAGGAAAAAAACAGCTATTCATGCTCTAGATCGAACATGAGAAAGAGTCGAGTTTATTGTTACATTTTGGATGAAGTCCTTTACCATAGCTTCTCCGTTAACCTGATCATGAATGAATTTACAGCAAGCGCATCCAACACTATCCATGACGACTCAAATAGCTCGTGAAAGAAATCAGTCCCCGTCTCCTCAGCCGCATCTCTGAAAGCAATCCCAAATGCATTGCCTCTATCAGCACCAAGACGCGGCTTCCCACAAACTCCAACAATCAAAACCTTGTTTCGCTCTTGAGTGTAGCAAATGCATATCAAAGGCTTCATTTTCGCACCTTTCTCCTTCAAAGCATCCATCAAGAAGTACCCAAATTTAGTCAAAGCCTGGGGATAACCCAACAGCTTAGTATCTGCTGAATCTTCGAGTTTCACCCACCTGAATTTACTCCCACTTCTTATAGATCCCTTCTTGGTTATCGCAGAACTCCCTTGTCGCAGAATCGCCCTTTGGACCTTTATGGCTTGTCTCATTCCAATTTCCAGCTTTTCAAGCTTGCTCAATGACAACGAATCATAAGCCACCCCAAACTGTTTGGCAGCACAGGTGCCATCAGATTCCACAAACGACTCTAAAAGTGCCGTCACTCCAAACACCACATCTGCTGCAGAAAGTCTAGAACTATACCCATGTAATAGACAGAAACCTCTGTAGTAGAAATCCGTTAATCCATACTCAGGTAAAAATTCTTCAAACTCATCCTTCATTTTCCTCTTGATCGCGACATTCATGAACTGAAACTTCTGTCTACAGTCTTCGAGCGCAAAACCCATCCGAGCAAGAAGCAGCATCAACTTTTTCATCCCGTTGTCACTCCACGTCTTCAATTTAGTCGCCATGTAGGAAGAACACAGCATTGAATCAAACAAGTTCCATTCTTGTAGCAACATCAGCTTTGGCTCGTCTTCACACGCAATCTTTGAAGAATCAGGAGCCAAAACCTTTGTTCCATCCTTCAAAGTCACCGTTGTAGCCGCATCCAAATTCCCCGAGCTGTTAATATGCTGCTCGAGTTCCATCACCCCGGCTTGATACCTCTCGTTTGTCAATCTTTCATGAACAAATTGGTCGGTTAAAGCCACACAAGCAAACCACAGCAGATCATTCGTGTTCTTCCTAAGGGAATGAGATAGATCATACATCAAACACCCTGATGGCTTCCCATGGAAAGTACCCATGTGGTAATACTCTTTCTTCAATTTCCTAAAAAGCTTAACCGGGTCTTTCTCACTTTCCCCCGAAACCCTTCTCCTCTTCTGAGAACCCTCACCGCCGTCATCTTCCCCTTCACTTTCGCTCTCGCTCTCATCTTCACTTTCCAAGTCATCTCCGCCCTCATCATCGCTATTCAAATCACTTGCATTTGCTAGGGCCGAAACCGGGACCCTCAAATCATAGGCCAAATCAGCTTGGTCCTCATCATCCCGCGTATAGAGCACAACCACGCCATCATTCTGATCGCTGAGGTTGTGCAAGTGAATCGGGCGGTGGCTATCCACCACGAAGACCTTGGCACAAGGGCCAAGACCAAGGACCTTTCCGAGGTCTCGGTGACACCCCCAATTGATGAGCAGAATCGTGACTGGCTCCTCGGGAGAGGAACACGAATCGGGGCCCGCAAACTTGTGGATTTCCTTGAAGGTGGAGACGGGGTAGCACGCGTACCGAACTGAATCGGATTCGAGCACGTGGCCTATGATTTTCAGAGCGCAGAGGGAGTCCACGTCGGAGGTGGAGGGGAATATGAGGAGAGGAGTGGTGGAAGAAGAAGCCATGGCCGATTCGCGCAACCGAGCGTAGAACGACTCGATGCTTTGCTCTCGCACCATGATTTTTCCTCAATTGGTTCGTTCCTAGATTACGGGAATACCAATTCTTTTTCTAGACAACTTTTCAGTCACAAAATTGACAGGACGGAACAGTAGATAGAGAACGTAACCAAAGAGAACAGTTACAGTAAAGATTATGTGCAGCAAAGGAAGAGAGAGAGAGAGAGAGAGAGAGAGTTGAAGATGGAGGCTAGGGTTTTGTGAGTACCTGAAAGGGGAAGATTATGAGGGGGGCCTGATTTGTAATGTTCTGCTTTGGCTGTGTTCTGCTTTTGCCCATTTGCTAGAGAGAGAGAGAGAGAGAGAGAGAGAGAGAGATCTGGAGTTGGAAATTTCAAATTAAAAACAGTCCGATTTTTTTGGTTGCGTTCGACATTTTCATTACAAATTTGAATTTTTTGACGGTCCCGCGTAAATTTGGCGGTAGCACGTGGTAGGGGTGGTGCGCGTGATAGGAGTAATTATTCCATGCGCCTGGGGCGGAAAATTTTTCAGTGCCGACCGGGTACCACGTGGTGCCCGCTCAAGCATCTGAGCCGTTTATTACGTGTTTAAACGGCTCAGATTTGGAGAGAGAAAGTACTGGGGTGAGAGGAGAGAAAGGATTTCAATCCGAGCCGTCTAGAAGTGTATCGGACGGCTTGGATGCGCCAAGCAGATACCACGTAGGGTATACCCGTTTGGCACTGAAAAATCACTCGCCTGGGGCATTCTGTTGCAGTACCCCAAACTCTTCACACATTAAAGGGCAGAGTTAGGAGTTTCGGTTACTGTGTAATTGGGCATTATAATGTCGTACACCGGTTATGATCAGAGTCGATTTATACAACTATTTTCGAAAGGGAACGGTTCCGCTCACACCCTTTTTGACACCTCACTCTTTCGGGTCTCACTGTGCTATTCTGAACCGTTGATCTTGTTTAAATGAGTAAAATAGAGGGTCTTGCAAAAATTTAGCTCATTTTGATATTGGTAAGGACTTGATCCAAACAGTTTTGTAAACACCCGTTCTTGTTATAATTCCTATAAAACTGTTTGGATCAAGCACTCATAGATATCAAAATGAGCTGATTTTTTACAAGGCCCCTTATTTTAGAAATTTAAACAAGATCAACGGTTCGGAATATCATAATGGGACCCAAAACAAAATCGGGTGTCAAAATGGGTGTGAGCGGAACCGGCTCCCATTTTTTAGTACGGAGTAATTACGGGAACACTTGCAGCTTGATCGTATAACCAGAATCTGCCGAAATTTGTGACTCATCTTTGATTTTATTATGGCATTCAATTAGGGTCATTCACTTAAGCTGGGTGTTGATCTTCCAGAGTAATCGTTTTCATCTTTTCCTCCACATATCCTTCCACATTCAATATCAAAACACAGGCCTGGTCAGTTAGCTAATTCTCAGATTTGGAAGAAAAGAAAAATGGGAATTCTGCTCTTTAACAATGACCGCAACTAATTTCATATAGGGCATGGTAACTTCAAAGTTCACCAGTCGAAGCACTATTGCTGCATCACTAGTGTTCCACATCCAGCAATTCTGATCATAGAAACTTTAGTGTTCCGCGAGACGGCAAAATACATATGGCTATATTTGATTTTTCCCCCCATCTTGGAGAAAACTATACAAAATACTACAGATTGATGCAACGCGAACATCAAAAGAAGAAAAATCTGATTCTATACACAACCTTAGAACCATGACAGAATGTATCTCTATTTTTTTTTCTTTCCTTTACCCTTGTTTTTCTTCTTGGACTTGTTATTTCCCTTCCCCTTGTTGGTTTCAGCGTCCCGACTGTTTCCACTGTTCTGCATTCCAGAAACAACAGTAGCATCCAAAGCCTTGGCTTTGTCGGCTGTGCTAGTTTCCTCACCCTTGTGATTGCCTTTGTTTTCATCCGATTTACTGGTCTCGGATGCCTCGCTGTCAGCGTTTGCATCATTAGGCATGCGCAGCTGATTTAACATAGTTTCCAGCTTTGGCTTTCTCAAGTGAAAGTTCCTCAAAAATGAAGTGATCACTGTAGCATTTTTCTTTAATTCACTGTCACTGGAGATCAATAAATTCTGTCAAGGTAGTTCAGTATTTCTCTAGAATGATAAAGCAGACACGCATGAAGTACACATTTTGTTCATACAAATGCTTCTTACGATTTAGAAACAGATTCAAAACACTACTATGAAAAGCATTACACTGTAAATTTAGTTCACTTGACGGGAATATGACGACAACAAATTACCTCGGGCCACCAAGTTACTGTTAGAAGTTTTGCAGAAAATATTACTGAAATAAAGGGTTGACTAATTACATTGTTTCACAAGACTTGTAACAGAACCTAGTTGCTGAAAGATAGTAATATAGTAATACTGCTCACTTACAGCACCAAAATCCAGAATTAGTATATCAATCACGTCTTGTGTTCTAACCAGATTCCAAAATTACGCACTGAAGCAAATTAGTTGTCTCCAATCAGTCTATTCCCAAAAATCGACAAGACAGTCTCTTAAGACAGTCAACTGATGCCTATTTCAAATGAAATTATTGAGAAACCAAATACGAAGATCATAGAATTCTATGTATGCGTTATAGTAATATGGATGGAAAAGCATACAAGTAAACCCAAGCCTCAATAATGATAATGGGTATAATGGTAATATTTTTTTCTCATGTACTTTGCTTCTGTTTTTGAAACATTTGGAACTTTAAACAAACATCTTTGTCATTTCCAAAAGAATGGTAACACTTCAAAGTTGTCAGCCGTTGTTAACTTGGGGGGGGGGGGGGGGGGTGGGGGGGAGTGTGGGGTGGGGGGTTTTCCGTTGATTTCAGAACAAGTTTTCACCATCTCCTCCCCACCACCTACCACCTTTCACCATCCCCCTAGCGTCGGAATCCCTCCAGCCACCACCTCCAGGGTCTGGCTAAACCATCCGGCCACCAACTACAACCGTCGGACCACCTCCGATGAACGTTTCACCACCTGAAGCAGCTGGCCACCACATCCGGCCTGGTTTAGGTGACACACTCCAACCACCCCCCATCTTCTGCCAACAAACCCCCTCTCCCCGGGCAACCTTTTCAGTGACCTCCACACTTGATTTTAAAACAAGTTTTTTGACACATGTGCCCACAGATATGGTTTCGTTCTCTTATTTTTAGCCAAGGAAAGAAAACTTAGTTCTTGTTATTTTGTCAATACAAAACAGAAAACTGTTAATGTTAACAACCATAAAGTTTTAACACACCTGACATTCAGCGCAGAAGATAGCTGCTCAAATTCATCGAGCATCACTGAAAACACGTCAGCCGGGGTGACCGGCACGTTACAACCCTCTATTGGCTTGAGAACAGGAAATCCATCTTCATTCAAAAACAACTTATCACCGGACTTGGTCAGTGCAACAGAAATGAGGTTTATAATTTTCTCTACCTCTACCTGAAAGACACACAACATAAAAAGGAATCTACTAAACATCATTATCCCATTATTTACAATGGCATAAAATGTAATATCAAGCAATCGTGCATTACCTTTATCTTTGAGACGCTTGACACAAAAGTGTTTACATTTCCCTGTCCTTTGTTATCTACAGCCTTCAAAGCATTAGATATTTCCGCAAAGAACCCAGAAATCATCTGCAGGTTGCCTTCATTTATATTCTCACTGTTCATCTTCTGATCTGCCAAAGTAGCTGATTCTGAAAATAGAGCCTCAGGAGTCTTCTCTTGATTTTCATTGCTCAAAGAAAGTTCTTTACCACAAGAATTGGTAGTATCCATCATGACAGAGACAGGGTGACCTCGAGGGGCTTTGTTGTCCATTGGAAACAACACTTCCATAATGTCCTCTCTCCTGTGGGTAACTCTCAAGTCCACAAAAATGGCGTGTGGCCCGTTTGGAGATATAAATTTGGAACAATTTTCTCCCAATCTCACTGTAAGTAGAGGATTCCCAATCTTCATGAATGCTTCTGCAATTATATTCACATCTACACGCTTCCTTGCTCTCCTAAAGACATCATAGAACTCCCTCGGTAGTCGCGACATAATATCATTCCTCCCCAGCAACTGAAAAAGTACATCATAATACTTTCCAGTGTTCAAAAAAAGCAAGCAGAGCATAACAACCAGCCTCAACAACAGCAGTGGATAGTAGGAATCAAAATTCAGCTTGGATTTTTTTATCCACTCTACTGTAACTGGCTTATTGTAAAGGATCTGTTCGATGATACTGGCCGCAAAATCAAAAATGCCGCTTGTAGGTAAACGCATATAATTTGCTACATCAGCCCTTTGGTTGGACTTTGGTTGCTCACAAATTAGCCATTCAACGAAAGAAGATTTTGTGGTGAAAAGGAATCCATGAAAGGAGTATGCCAGTATCAAAAGCCTCTCAAGAAGATACATTAAACAACTAGGCGATATATAGTCATATTCTCTCCAATTGGCATTGTAAGTATCTTCCAGAGCTTTGTGAAACTTATACACAAAAGATACCTCCCTTGGAGCCTCGGTTAAATTGCCTGATGCGGATTCCTGTGAAGATTCTGATTCTGTGTTTCCACTTAGGTCATTGATAACTTCTCTCCACATAGGATTCACATCAAACCTCTTTAAAATTTTCTTGTAAATTTCTTCAGTTGGCTTTCCAGAACCAAGCCATATCATTACCACCCTTCCAATTTGCCCATAGGTTAGTTTACCCTTGAAGCTAATATTTTCAAGAACAACCTCTTCAAGTAAATTCCTGGAAACCTCACTCGTCCTCAGAGAAGTCATATCCTTGGTTAATGATTGCTGCCAGTCTGAAGGAAACACTTTCTCAAAATATCCAGTAGATAGATTGAGAAAATTGTGCAACGTCTGAGCATCATGGTATTTACAATCAAGATATTTGGATCCCAAAAGAAACTTCGCCACCTCAAATATATAAACAAGACTGATGCTTTGGCAAAAACCAGACATGGAATTCTTAACTGAGAGCTTATGAAGTGCTTCAAGAGTTTCCAACACCTTGAGACCAACAGAAAGTAACTCCCATCGCCAATGACTCCTGGCAGCAGAAACAAAATGGCGAGCGTCACTGGATACCAACTTTCCACTCCTCTGAAGAAACCTGTCTGCAATATCTTTCACCCAATACGCATCAGAGTTCAAAATAACATAGCTTATGTTATTCACCTCCCTCCGAACACCAAAATAATTCAAACAAAAGTCACCGTAGTTGATACACTGACTGCAGTCCTGGTTTTCAAGACAACTTAGGTACTGAAAGATATTCTCAACCTTCTCTTTCCAAAGATTCCAAATCCAAATCAGTGTTCCAACAGAAACCCGATTTTGTGATACACTTTGTTCACAATGCTCACTCAAATCCGCTGCTAGCCCATCTTCCCATTCATACTTTGATGCACTTGAATGCAGATGAACGTCTAGAATTCTTCGAGTGGATAAGATTTCACCTGTGAGGCTTTTATTACCACGAGAAGCATTCAAATACTGGTTCAATGAGAACAAGTTGGTTTCTTCATTTGATAAAATGCTAGCCTCACAGCAAACAAATTTATAGAAGAGATCTGATTCATTCTTTGCAAATGACTTGGCTTTATCTAAAATCTCCTTCTCTTCCAGAAAATGCTTCAGTGGCCAACCTTTGCTTCTGGATACCCACATAGAAGTGGCAAAAACATACTTTAGGATAAGCATGCATGCCTCTTTGAAGTGTCCCGCTTTCCCTAGCAAATCAGCCTCGCGTAGAATATCTCCTCTAGTCTTTGCAATCTCTGCAGCCTCCAAAAAGTTTCCGGATTCTTCTTCCATGATTAAAAGCTCATCAAGGCAATTCAAAGACTTCAAGAGTTTGCGCCTTGAATCCATTGAGGTAATAGCTCTCACAAATTTCATCATCAATTTATTGTCCTTAATTCCATTATAGTGAAGTGCACAACTCTCAAGGAACAGTTGCTCGATTTTGTCAATTTCACTACTTCGTTTGGCCATAGCATGATCTCGCGGGGCATGTTGTTTCCAGTACTGGATGTATTGTAAGCCCATGTCGAATAATTTTCCTTTTGTGCAAACTGACAAGCACTCTGAAAAGTAATTTCCCCTAGCATAAACTTCAGCTGCCTTGTTATGACAACCAGCCATAGAGAAACATTCCCCAGCTTTTTCCAGCTCAGATTGCCCACACTTTTCTAAATAAATTCGCCCTTCAATAATAAGAAGTTATAAGCCGTATGTCAGATTGTGTAAACTCCCAAGTCCCAACTGATTTTGAAGTTTAAATTTAAATGCTCAAGACT
Organism: Rhododendron molle; assembly: GCA_025413875.1. NCBI lineage: Eukaryota > Viridiplantae > Streptophyta > Magnoliopsida > Ericales > Ericaceae > Rhododendron > Rhododendron molle. The sequence goes on along the minus strand of CM046396.1, from coordinate 8,160,027 downwards.
TGAAGAATACAAAATTATAAACCAGAACGAGATGAAAACAAACCAGAGCAGGCATATTGCTGCTGTAACCGTCTCAAGACAATATACTATAAGATCAAAGTTCTAGCCTTGAAACAAAGGTAGAAGATCTGAAATTTTAGTGTACTTGTTTTGGAGCCCTTTTATGGTTCAGAAATTTGCCAAGAAAGAGAACAACCAAGCTTATCCTATACTACTTTTTTCTGAAACATATTTTCGGCCAAAAAAATTCCCTTACACCTAAGCAAGTTATTAATCCACACTTGCACACACAACAACAAAGAAAGTTCAAGATTTATTAGCTTTCAAACATTCTGTACAACAATCTAATTGTTCATAACAGCAGTTACTGCATAACTCAAACAAAACTTTAGGGGGTGTATTTTTTCAAGAATAGAATAAGGCAAGCATTGTATGTTTTTATGTCACTGAGAATACGCATTTGCGCTGATCAAAAAAAGAATATGCATTTGCGAATTGTGAGATACAGTCACCCTCTGCATATCAATATAGTATATGTATATGAAATTATGAATATGAATTCCCCTGTGCAAGGATATCTACCGTGCATCTAATGTAAACTAGTATAGTTGATACATCTGATATGATAATACCTGATTAGCTCTTGGTACTTGGTCCGTTTTGAAATACAAGTTGCTCCCATTAAGGAAAGGAACAATTTTACAAAAAGTTGAAATTAGAAGGCCACTTAAAATTGTTAAAGTAGCTTAAAATGTTTCAATTCTAGTCTATTATTTCCACTTCGATTTTACATGTGCTTGAGAAGAAGAAAAACAGACTATTATTTCTACTTGGATTTAACATGTACATGAGAAAAAGAAGAACACCACCTGCTCTTTCAAACTCCCCCAATTCACAAAAGCATTGGGCTGCAGATTCGGCGTCACCAATAGATTCGTATATATCAGCAGCTTGCCTCAGAGCATTAGAAGCACCTTCAGGATTTGAACCACGCATATGGTCTGCAGCTGTTCTATGGCAAGCAGCTTTAGCTCTTCTTTCCCACAAAGTGTCTTTTGCCCTCTCAAAGCACATCGTCGCCATCACATAGTTATTCTCGTGAAAGAGCTGAAAAACATGCGGAGGTAATACTTGTAAGTAAAAACAAGACATGATTCCACAGAAATTAGGAAAGACAAAGCAACTGCAAAAAAATGCATGACGGTTACAATAAACCCTCGATCCCTCTTTTTTAGACCACTTTTCTCTTTGGTTGTTCCAAAAAGAATGTCTGCTTTGATATCATAACTTTGTCCTTGTCTTTTGAAATTAATAAAAATCTCGAAAGAGGGATGGAGGAAAACATGGAGAAGTTCAAGGTGATATTGGGAAGTTAAAATCCACAAGTGTTATACTTTCGTCTACTTAAGAAGTTGAATTCCCCCAAATGGTAGATAAACAGGGACGGTGGGAGAAATAACATCAACCATAGCAATATTATGCTTCGTAGCTAATTGTAACAATTGTAGCAGCAGTAATATTGGGAGGGATTAAGCAGACCTTGATACCCCGTGCCTTCCACTCCTCTGGGCTACTGGCAACTTGCATTGCATGAGCAAGTGAATCATCCAACTTTCTTACTTGGACAAAGTTCTTCTTCTTCCAATAGTCAAACATAGGCTTGGAGAGGTCCTCAATATTCTCACAAATCCATAATCTTTGCCTTGTGCGAGTGATTGCCACATATAATTGCTTCAGTTCAGAACATAGGATATTATGTCTTGCCTCATTGAAACTTGGAAAGCAAGTATCAGCATCCAGCAAATCTTGTTCTTTCATGAACTCATATATTACTCTCCATTGACTTTTCAGAGGTGATGATCCGAAAAAGTTGTACAACAATACATCCTATACATGATAAGAAAAAGTCAAACTAAAGAATAAACTATCTGAGCTAATACTGGGATGCATAACATCATAACATTTGACCCAAAAGAATTGTTACTGGCGTTGTTACCCTGCCAAACTGGTCAATCTGTCAAACAAACACCTTACAATAACCATTATCCAACCATGGGAGGATCAAAATTTTGTTTCTGCATGTTACTCCAGAAAGCTAAAAAAGGAGGCGTTTCGGAAATATTTTGGACATATTCTGTACACATTTCGGAATCAACAAAAATGTATTCAGAACATAATAGGCTTGGCTCATGAACTTCGTCCACTGGTACGACTTGGCTTTACAAATACTTGTTTTTCTTCTACCTACTGCTCCTTTCTATCTAGTATCTACACTAATGCTAAACCCAGGTCGTAAAGAAGCTTTTTGTTAGCCCCAAGGTTATAAATTTTGATGATAACAAACACAAACTAATTGGAATTATATTCGTCAATTGGGCTTCATTAGTGAACTATATGCTTATTGGGCAAATTATGTTATTCCTTGTTTTTAAAGGGACTTATGAGCAATTCCCTCATCTATCTATCAATATCCTATACAAATGTGTTTGAGCCCCACAAGCCTCCAAACCCCCAATCCTAAATTCCTAGATTTTTTGAATTTTTAAACTTAAAAAATCCCCCCACACCAGTCACACGCAGATGCCAACCGAAAAAAAAAGAAGAAAAAGAACCCACGTCCAATCTGCCACGCCTGTTAACTTCCATGTCCACTACTAAGACCTCCCACGTTTTCTCTTCTACCACTATTTCCCCTCCACCTATTATAAAACTCCCCTCATGCACGTTGCACCATTAACTTCACCCCAATTCATTCTCTGTACTCATCAAACAAAAAAACTCATCCAAACAAGAGAGCATTTGATTGCTATGAAGCCAAAAAGGAACAGCCGAAGTGGTTTACAAACGTAAGTCGATCTCCACTCCCACCACCACCCCGACCAAACCTCTCCATCTTTGTCTTGTTACCTTTTCTCACATTCCCGCTCCTAATTAATGGTGCTTCCACTTTTTTGTTCTCTAGATTTTGATTGAAGTAAAAGACTGTGTTCACAAACTACAAGAACTTCACTACGATATTTGGTTTCAATGCTCATCCACTACTGAAACCGAAATGAACTCACACCTGCGTAAGATGATTTTATGTTGGCTTATTTTGTGTAATTCCCTTTCTCCCTCTCTCACTATTATGTCCTTGATTTTATCACAGGGTTAACAGAAAAATGATTATGGAGAATGCATGGTATACAAGTGGGAAAGATTTTGAAGGTTAACTCACTTGAGGAAAAAATATGTCTGTATCATTTTTTTCCCCTTTGATCAAAATGTTTTTCCATTCCTAATTGACGAGTCCTATCATGATTCCTTTCTTTGTAAATTAGCCAGTTCCATTTGAAAGTGATTAAGTGATGTAAGTGGGTAAACCGTAAAGATATATATATATGACTTAAACCTAGCATTATGTCTGTTCAATGCACAGAAACGGGGGGAAAAATGTGGACTTTTTTTTGTTGTCCCGTGCATCGAACGGGCACAAGCTAGATGAAAAAAAAAACAGTTTAATATTTTTTCTAGTCCCGTGTTCTATACAAACTAGCATTGGTCTCATTTTATGCACCGAAAGACATGTGTGGTGGAAAATAAATTTGGGGTACCACGTAACAGTTGTCCCGTGCATCGAACGGGCATAAACGCTAATATCTAATACTTACATGGTGTGCTCCACACTAGGGATTTTTTTTGAAAGTCTAGGTTTCTACATCTTATATGAAGAAAGAGGCGATGGAAGCCATGAAGGAAAGAATCAAAGGTTTCTACGTCTGATATGAAAATCAAAGGGGAATTTGGGACTATTGAAGGCACAAATTGAAGGGATTCTCTTCCTCAAAATTCCTATCTCCAATACACAAGAAAATTCAGTTCAAAAAAAAAAAAATAGACAAGAAAATTGGAGGAGAAAGAGATTAAGGAAAATCTCCTCCTAATTGCTGATGAAGTCTCCTAAGGAAAGAAGAAGACTGATGAAGATAGAAAGATCCAAGAAGGAAAGATTGTGGGCTGATTATGTGCAACGGCTAAGAGGAATTACGTCCAGTCTTGAGGAATAACGTTCCTCTTTCTCGCCATTCTTAAAGCAATATACACATCTCTCGAAGGAAAATTTCAGTGAGCTTTTAGAGCATCCATAGTGGGAATAATCAAAACCAAAAGGTTGCTAAGGTTAGCAACATTTGCTTAAAAAAGAACACATATTGGAATAACCAAACTTAACAACCTCTTAGCAACTCATCAAATTTTGGCCCTTGAACAATCAAAACTAGCAACCTTCTGCCAATAACCAAATTTATTGGCCCCTACGTCTTCCCAATCAAGTACAACCATCATAGGAAAATGAAACCCTGAAACACTTTGGGGGAAAAAGGAGAACCCAAATTAGGTTTCTCTCTCACACTTTGTATTTATATGGACAAGAGTAAAAGTACAAATACATCCCTAATTAACAAATACATAACAAAGTGAACCCTAACTTAATACTCCCCCTTAAGTTTGTGCAAAGATATCTATCATGCCCAACTTAATGGGGTGAAAGATCTTACTACTTAGTCCCTTCGTAAATATATCAGCTAACTGGTCCTCAGACCTTACAAACGACGTACATATCAAACCCTTGCTCAGCTTCTCCTTTATGAAATGCCAATCAATTTTTATATGCTTGGTTCTATCATGCTACACAGGATTATGAGCAATATTTATAGCCGCTTTGTTATCACAATAAAGCTTCATAGGACCACCATTAGAGATCCCCAAATCCTTCAACAAGGTTTGGAGTCACAAAAACTCACACACACCATGAGCCATAGCCCTATATTCAGCTTCTGCACTTGATCTAGCTACCACTGACTGCTTCTTACTACACCAAGTAACCAAATTCCCACCAAAAAAGGTGCAATAGCCAGAAGTAGAGTGTCTATCATCTACTGAACCAGTCCAATCTGCATCAGTAAAGGCTTCCAACCTCAGGTGACCATGATTGGAGAACAAAATTTCTTTACCTGGAGCCGATTTGAGATATCTCAAAATATGGTAAACTGCATCCAAGTGTACGTGGCTCATGCATAAATTGACTGACAACTTCAACGGTATATGTAATATCTGGTCTAGTATGAGATAAGTATATCAGACAACCCATAAGTCTCTGATATCTCTCCTTATCTGTATGCTCTCCTACATCTCCACTAAGATGATGATTAGCCTCAATGGGAGAGTCTGCAAGTTTGCATTCCAACATACCTGTTGTCCAAAATATCAAGAATATACTTCCTTTGGGAGATAAAAATGCCTTTGTCAGATCGGGCCACCTCCATCCCAAGAAAGTATCTCAAAGATCCCAAGTCTTTAATCTCGAACTCTTGAGCAAGACGAGCTTTAAGACTGAGTATTTCATCAACATCATTGTCTATCATTATTATGTCATCCACATAGACAATAAGAATAACAATCTTATCATTACTTCCCTTGATGAACATAGTATGATCTGCATGACTCTGCCTGTATCTGAATCTCAACATGGCTTTGAGAAATCTTTCAAACCAAGCTCGAGGTGACTGCTTTAATCCATAGAGGGCCTTTCTCAATTTACACACCTTCCCTTCAGTAACAAACCTGGTGGTATATCCATGTACACTTCTTCTAAGTCACATGAAGAAATGCATTTTTTACATCAAATTGTTGCAGAGGCCAATTCAAAATAGCAGCACAATAGAACAAAGTCTGAATAGAGTTATCTTTGCTACCGAAGCAAAGGTTTCCTCATAGTCGATACCGTATGTCTGAGTAAAGCCCTTGGCAACAAGTCTCGCCTCGTATTTCTTAATCGTTCCATATGCTTTATGTTTTAATGTAAACACCCATTTACAACCTACTGATTTCTTTCCCTCGGGAGGAGACACTAGTTCTCAGGTGTCATTCTTTTTCAAAGCTGTCTTCTCCTCTACCATAGCTTCTTTCCACTTAGGTATTATGAGTGCTTCCTTCCAACTCTGTGGAATAGACATGGAAGAGAAAGAGGAAACAAATGCACGATATGAAGGGGATAAACAATCATATGAAACAAACTGTGAGATGGGATGTTGAATACATGTTCTAACTCCTTTTCTAAGAGCAACAGGAGCATCAAGATCATCATAAACAAGAAGGGATGGTTCATTACCCGATGAGTTATCCGAAGAATCAAAAACTAGAATTGAAGCTGGAGTAGGTGATAGTGATTGGCAAGGTGGCATCGCACAGGCAGGCTGTCCCTTTTTCTATCGAGAAAACTTCTGCAACTTAGGCAACCTATGCGGGTAAAACCTATCGTCATCAACATTTCGGCCACTCATGTCATGTTCTGAAACATGTGCATGAGAACGCACACGACCACCACCTCGACCACTTCCTCGTCCACAAGAGGGATGACCATTCAACTTCCAACAAAATTCCCTCGTATGCCTAGTTTTGTTGCAATAGTCACACCGGAGCAATTCCTTATCAACAAAGCCACTTTTATCACCAAGCTGACCCTGGGTAGACTTACCATCCCGTGGAGGAGGAATGGAACCTAAGGCAGAGCAATTTGGAATTGGAGGAAGGGCCATCGCACTCCGTCTACTCTCCTCCTGTTGAGCGCATGCATAAGCCTCTCTTAGATTGGGAAAAGGAACACGGCCCAACACTTGCACTCTAATCGGATCATATTCCACATCGAGGCCATCAAGAAAGTCATAGATGCGTTCCTTGTCAACCATCTGTTGAAAAGTAATTGCATCGGTAGTACAAACAACTTGAAACCCCTAATAATAATCAAGTTCCTGCCACACTATTTAATTCAGCATAATACTCAGCGAGAGGTCGATTGTGTTGATCCAATCGGCGGAGTTTCTTCCTCAACTCAAAAGCTTAAGCATCATTAACTCTCTGGGAATAGGTTTGTGCTACAGCAAGTCAAATCAAATAAGGAGTGTCCAGAAGCAAAAAGGTATGGTGAATGGTAGGAATCATAAAGTTAAATAGCCAAGTCATGGCTAAAGCATTCTGCCAAGTCCATGTTTCAAGTTCTGGTCCAGCAACTATTGGTTTTTGCAAAGGGCTCGTGATAAAGTTCTAGGGATGGCAATTTGAACCGAACCGATGGATATCCGAACCGTAACCAAAGTTTTTTGCCAGAACCATAACAGAAAGTTTCCCCGCGGGTACGGGTATGGTTGAAGCATTGGATAACCGAATGGGTATCGGTTCGGTTATGGTTTAATTGTTACCCGAACCGAACCGAACCGAACCGAAATAATAAAAATTACAAAAATACCCTTTATATATAAGTAATAATCCAACAGTTTGTATCAATTTGTCTAAGGTTCCCATTTCACAATTTGCCGACTCTCTCGTTCCTCTCTCTCTCACATTTCTTGAGCCTCCTCTTTCCTCTCTCTCTCTCACACTAATTTCATGAGCCTCTCTCCCTCTCCCTCTCCCTCTTATTCTGCAAAGAATTCCTAGGTTCACAGTGTATCCATGGCGTACATCTCCTTCGAGCAGTACCATCAAACGACGATTCCCAACCCACAAATTTGGGTTTCTCAAGCTAGTTTTCCGAGGGCACAAAGCTTACTGCCCATCGATCGCTGTCGGGGCTATTTTCTCAACACTCAGTTTCACATTTGGGTTTCTCACGCTGATTTTCCGATGAACTCATCTCCATCTTTTCTTCTTTTTGGGTGAATACGGCTGAGATTTAGTAAGAAATGGGTTTCATTCTTTTCCCAATACTGTTTACTTTCTTGGGCTATGTTTGGATCTGCAATTCCTGTTGGAACTTGGAACCCAATTCGGATACCCATTCGGTTCTGGGATTACTCGAAATCCGTTTGGTTCGGGTATGGGTAACCACTCCTCTCTCCGTTCGGTTATCGGGGAGGATTCGGGGTGGATAATTATTTCGGGTATCGGGTACAAAAATACCCATATCCGCCCCGAATGCCATCCCTATAAAGTTCAACAAGCCACGAGCAGTAATAGCCAAAGTGAAAGTGCAAGACCAAAGCAAATAGTTGAAACCATCCAAACTTAATGTGGCAAATATCCAGAGAAGAGTTATCCAGAGTCCCAACATGACTCAACTCACTCTTTGTACTAGCGGAAGCATTTTTGGGGATCCTCTAACATTCCAACAATAAGCAGTAGACAACAAACAAGGCTTATCAGGTAAGACACCAAAAAAAATTGACTGAAAATGCTGAAAGTACCTCCAACAAGTTTGAAAAAAAGGCAGAAAAGGACCTCGGATGGTCGCCCAGCTGATTTCGGAAGTAAATAGCTCACCCAGTCAAAAACGAGGAAACCCAAGGGATTTCGGAAGCGAATCAGAGCTGGAAGTTTGAACCCAGTTAATTTTGAATTTTGAAACCTGATGGAGGTCTCTGGTGGCCGGAAAAGAACAGAGATGGTCGGCGAGTGTAGTTCCAACTCATTTTGATTATGGACAAAAAAACCACTTCACATTGCTAACTTAAGCAATCTCTAAATGAATAATCAAAATCTGATATTTCAAGTTTTGATTATTCACTTTTGCTTATTCCATTATGGATGCTCTTACTTGCAACCTCTCAATCAAACTCTATGCTTCATCTAGAATATTCTACACTAGCTTGAGTGTTATCTTTGAACCTAAGTGTAAAAAGAGATTTTACAGCCTTGTTTCAGAAATTTGTAACATGCATTTATGAGTATTTTTTGGGTAAAAAAAATCATTTGGGTTAGGTTTGACTAGCACCGGAGTCTTAATCACTCAGGTTATCTTAATCATTCGCTGTAAAGGTTCTCTAGCACCTGCGAAGCTAGAAGTGTGTAACAACTATTGGAGATAGTGCAGCAATTCCCGAGTAGGACACTTGGGGAGTGGAGTAGGCCGTGAAGTTGCGGACCGAACCACTGTAAAATCCTCGCATTTGATTTCTCTTTCGCTTGCACAGTTATTTTCCATTTGGCACATCCATATTGCATAAGTAAAATGATATTTCGTAAAAATCCGACTTGGGGCAAAATTGTTTGCAATAATTAGTTGATTAGTTCCATGTATTAAAGTCCTAGAAATATGTAGAAATTGATTTTAACTTAGCATCCATGACTCGGCTCTTTTTCTTTGTCAGACTCTTAGTGGCAGGATCCGTCTAAAATGGGTACGCTCCATCGACGGAAGCTCCCTCCAAACTAAGATAGGAGCTTATCGAGCTGTTAAGGCAGTTATTCTCTTACTTTTAAGGGTGTTATGCCCTTGTGGAAATAAGAATATGAAAATCATACCGGTCAAGAAGTTATGCAAATTGAAAATATCTAACTTCCGATACTTACCCTTTAAGATTAGGAAAATTCTCAATAAGTATCACTTTTCCTTTTAAGTTTCTAAAGATATTTTAAATACGTAGTCCCTCCATCCCAAATTGCTTGCCCCTTTTGGGGAACTATGTATTATTCACGCAAAAAATAATGCTTTTATGAGATTTGTTTCCAAAAAGAATTTACACCAATTTTTTCTTCTCAATGAGATCTTCAAATTGGTGTAAAAATTTTGAAAAAAATTTCATTCTTATGCATTGTTTTTTTCTTGCAAAATGCACAGATTCCCAAAAAGGGCAATTCATAAGCTACAAAACTTATTGAGATAGACTGTCACTTCGTTCGCCATCATCTCCATTTAGGCACCCTTAACCTGCCATTCGTCTCACCTCTACTTTAGTTGGCTGACTTCTTCACGAAGACTCGATTTCTCTTTCTCCTTGGCGAACTCTTGATACTTTCTGCACTCACATCACGAGTTCGAGGGGAGGCGGGTGTGAAATACATGTTAAGGGTTATCTTTTATTTTTTATTTCAAGGGTAGTGTAGTCTTTTTATTGCTTATGGTTTCCTTAAGATTAATAGTGTTAGCAGATATGATCTTTCGTATTTTTGTATCATGGTTATCTATTGAAATTCAACTAATGATGGCAATTGGCCTCGACCCGCTTGGTGTGACTTTTCATCAAATTAAGGTACCCAGGAGAGTTTGGGAAGATTAGATAAACCCTATTGAGATCGGGTAGGGTTTGGGTTGATATTACCCCGCCCCGAAGTACTTGTATTTGTTATAAAATTTATTTCTACCCTAATATAATTATAATTACACTTAAGAAACTTTATGTTTATGCTAAGATTACAATCAATATACTAAAAATATTATATTTTGTTAAGTTATGGGTGTATGTGTAATTAGCGTGTAATTAAACCCTTGTGTAATTAGATTAGGAGATAAGGGTCTCAGTGTAATTATTCTCTTAGTCTTGTATGACTCTAACGTAAAGAGAAAAGAACCCTAACTTCTTGGTCTCAATTATGGCGTCCAATTTCACATGGTATCAGAGCACCGATGGCTGTCTCAAACCAGCAAACCCTTGCCGGTTGAACCTTTTTCCGAGCTTTTCCGCAGCAATACAACCTACTGACAGGCCTTTCCCAACATTGTGTTCGTCCCTATTGCCTCTGACGACGCCGTACGACGTACGGCAGGCCTTGCTCTTGCTCTACGGGCTCCTCTTTGACCACGAACACTGCGAATCTCGCCGGCAACCTCTTTCTGACCTCGTACGACTTCAGTTTGCTCCCGCCACCCACTGGGTAATCACGTACTGGTGTGTTTTCAGGGTTTAGGACTGTTTAAGGTTGGTTTTTTGGAGTTTCAAAGACTAGATCTGTGATTTCGAGCTTGTACTGGACTGAACAGTTCGCGATTAAGTTTTTTTTTTGTAATGGGTACTCTTGGTTGCTTCTGAAATTGACGGAGTCATCTCAAGATCAACTGGACCCGCTTAGTTGCATTTTTTCGAACCTTTGGAGGTATTTTTTGGGTTTCCGTCGGTTTGTGGTCCATTCTCTTGTAGAATTTTTTTGTTATTTGTCACTGCTTATTCGTTGAAATGTCGAATGATAAATAAAAGGCTCCCACTAGCACAAAGGAGGAGTTGAGTCGTGTTGGGACTTTGGATAATTTTTCTCTGGATATTTGCCATATTAAGTTGGATGGTACCAACTATTTGATTTGGTCTCGCACTTTTACTTAAGCTATTGAGGCCAAAGGGATGTCAGAATTTATTGAGGGTCCTGTTACTCCACCTGTTGAGGCTATTGAACTGAAGAAATTTAAATCTCAATAGTCGTTAGTTATGACCTGGTTGTTTAATTCTATGAGGGCTGATATTCGTTATATTTTTCTGCTTCTTGATACTCCACATAAGATTTGGACTACTGCAGCCCAAACCTATTCTCAGCAGGGTAATGATGCACAGTGTTTTGAGTCGAGGAAGAGGCTCCGTACATTGGAACAAAATCATCGTTCTGTTGTTGTGTATTTTACTGACTTGAATGGAGCACGGCAGGAATTCGATTATTATAAGGAATTTCAAGCTGTTTGTGTTGTTGATGCTGTTGCTTGGTTAAAGCGGTTGGAGAAGGAACGTGTTTATGAATTTTTGGCTGGGCTTGATATAGAATATGATCCAATTAAAGTGCAGGTGTTGGGTCGTATTCCGTTTCCGTCGTTAGAAGAGGCTATGCCATTGTTCAGCAGGAGGAGAGTAGGAGGGGTGCTATGTTGGACACTCCTGCTCCCGAGCGTTCTCCCTTGGTTGCCATTCCTCAGGGTGGGCTTGTTCCACAGAGTTGTAAATCAGTCTGGTGCTAGCAGTGGCCCTATTGATCGAGAGTCACTCCGGTGTGATCATTGCCACAATACCGGCCATACCAGGGATTTCTGTTGGAAGTTACATGGCCGTCCCTCTCGTGGGCAAGGGGGTGGACGCAGTGGTCGAGGTCGTGGTCTCATGCGTTCTCAGACCCATATTTCGGAGTCTACATGGGTTGCTACCTTGCCTGATTCTGGGTTCAGTACTGGGGTTCAGGCGTCTTCTGATCATGTTAGTGGTTTTTCTCAGAGGGAGATGCAAGCTCTCAGGCGCCTAATGGCTCGGGCTGATTCTCCATCTACTATAGCTCCTACTTCTACAGCAAGTCCCAATTCATCCTATTTTACTCACACAGGTATTCCGGCTAGTGCATTTACTGCCTCTTCTGCTATTCCTTAGATTATAGATTCTGATGCTTCAGATCATATGACAGGTTGTTCCTCTGTATTTGATTCTTACTCTACTTGTTCTGGTAAGGATAAGGTCAGGCTAGCAGATGGATCATTCTCTACTATTTCAGGGAAAGGTTTTGTTCGCTATTCTCCATCTATTTCCCTCTCTTCAGTTCTGCATATTCCAAACTTTGCCACTAACCTTCTGTCCGTTAGTAGCCTTACTCGTTCTGCAAATTGTTCAGTAACTTTTTTTCCTTCTCATTGTGTTTTTCATGAACTAGATACGGGCAAAGTGATTGGCAGTGGTAAAGCACAGGATGGCCACTATTTTTTGGAGTCTGCACCTCGTTCACCTATGTCATATGGTCATGCTCTGCAAGCAGATACGAATTCCGCTCTTTCTATGTTACATCAGTGGCACCATAGATTGGGTCATCCCTCTTTTGGGATTTTAGAGAAACTTTTCCCTAATTTAATTAAGCATTGTTCTAGGAGTAAGTTTTTTTGTGAAGCTTGTGAGCTTGGAAAACATAGACGTTCATTTTATACACCCATTAATAAACGGAGTGCCTCTCTTTTTATAGTTATTCATTCTGATGTTTGGGGTCCTTCCCCTGTTATCTCTCTTAAAGGTTTTCAGTGGTTTGTAACTTTTATTGACTGTTATTCTCGTGTTACTTGGTTGTATTTACTTAAATCAAAGAGTGAAGTCTTTTCTTGTTTTAAATCTTTTCATGCGATAGTGCGCACCCAATTTGATGCGACTATAAAAATTCTCCGTAGTGACAATGGCACTGAGTATATTGATAGGACTTTTCTGGATGAAAATGGCATTCTTTTTCAGACGACTTATGTTGACACTCCACAACAAAATGGAGTTGCTGAACAGAAAAATCGTCATCTTACTGAGGTTGCTCGCTCTCTTTTATTTACCATGAATGTTCCCAAATATTTATGGGGCGAAGCGATTTTAACTGCTACTTACCTTAATAACCCTATGTCATCCAGTGTTCTCCACTTCAAAACTCCTATTGAGTGTCTTCCTGGTAGTTTCTGCGTCATCACTCTTCCTCCGAGAGTCTTTGGTTGTATATGTTTTGTTCATGCTCGTCACCCCTCTGGTGGCAAGTTAGGTCCTAAAGCCCATAAATGTATTTTCATTGGGTACTCTCCTATCCAGAAGGGCTATAAGTGTTATGATCCTCACTCTAAGAAATTTCTTGTCTCTATGGATGTCACTTTTTGAGAAACAGAGCTTTTTTACTCTCCCTCCGCTCCATCTCTTCAGGGGGAGCATAGGCAAGAAGAGATGAGGGAGGTTTATAGTCATGGTCAGGGGGAGGAATTATTTTTTAATCATGGTGAGGAGGAGAAGGGAAAATCTGAAGAGGAACCAGTATCTGCCGAAAGAGCAACACATGACATTGGTGGTGATATCGAGAACAAATCACAACGGTGGCAAAGGCCTGACTTGCATGTCTATACTAGAACTAGACGGAAAAATGGAAAGCTCTCCTGTGTGATGCCACCTTGTCAATCACAATTGCCTACTCCAGTTCTGGATTCCTCAGCCGACTCATCTGGTAATGAATCTTTTCCCATTGAACCTCTTTTTATTGATTCTGATAATCTTCCTGTTGCTCTTCGAAAAGGTGTCAGGTCATGCACCCTACATCCTATCTCCCAGTTTGTTTCTTATGATCGTTTATCTCCTTCGTACCATGCCTTTGTTTTGTCTCTTTCTTCTTTATCTATTCCACAGAATTGGCAGGATGCACTGGTGATGTCTAAGTGGAAAGGAGCTATGGTAGAGGAGATGACAGCCTTGAAAAAGAACAGCACTTGGGAGCTAGTATCACTTCCAGAAGCGAAGAAATCAGTTTGATGCAAGTGGGTTTTCCCTGTTACGCAGAATGCTGATGGTACCGTTGAGAGGTACAAGGCGAGACTTGTTGCCAAGGGTTTTACTCAAACCTATGGTATTAATTAGGAGGAGACGTTTGCTCCAGTAACAAAGATGAACTCTGTACGAGCCCTATTATCTTGTGCTGCAAATTTGAATTGGCCCCTACAACAGTTTGATGCAAAGAACGCATTCCTTCATGGTGAATTCGACGAGGAGGTGTATATGGATATACCTCCAGGTTTTTCTTCCTCTGAGATTGAAAGAAAGGTTTGTAGGTTGAAGAAGGCTCTCTATGGGTTGAAGCAGTCATCTAGAGCTTGGTTTGACAGATTTTCGAAAGCTATGTTGAGGTTTGGATACACACAGAGCCATGTAGGTCATACTATGTTGATGATATAATAATGACAGGCAATGATGTGGACGAGATTCTTAATCTTAAGTCTAATCTGGCTCAAGAGTTTGAGATTAAGGATTTGGGATCACTGAGATACTTTCTAGGGATGGAGGTGGCAAGGTCTGATAGAGGTATTTTATCTCCCAACAGAAGTATATACTTGATCTTTTGGAAGAAACAGGTATGTTGGGTTGTAGACCTGCGAATTCTCCTATTGAGGCGAATCATCATCTTAGTGGAGATGTGGGGGAGCACACTGATAAGGAGAGGTATCAACGACAAGTGGGTCGACTGATATACTTAGCTCACACTCGACCGGATGTTACTTATGTAGTTGGTGTTGTTAGTCAATTTATGCATGATCCTCGTACTCCACATCTGGATGCAGTTTATCGTATCTTGAGGTATCTCAAGTCAACTCCAGGGAAAGGAATTCTGTTCTCTAATCATGGTCACCTGCGGTTGGAGGTTTTCACTGATGCTAACTGGGTTGGATCTGTGGATGATAGACACTCTACTTTGGGCTACTGTACTTTCCTTGGAGGGAATTTGGTTCCTTGGCGAAGTAAAAAGCAATCAGTGGTTGCCAGATCAAGCGCAGAAGCAGAGTATAGAGCTATGGCTCATGGTGTTTGTGAGCTCTTGTGGCTCCAAACCTTGTTACGTGATTTGGGAATTTCTGATGGTCCTATGAAACTCTACTGTGACAATAAAGCTGCCATCAACATTGCTCATAATCCTGTCCAACATGACAGAACGAAGCACATAGAGATTGACAGGCACTTCATCAAGGAGAAGCTGAGTGATGGATTGATATGTATGCCTTTTGTGAAATCGGAGGATCAATTAGTTGACATATTCACAAAAGGGCTTGGTAGCAAGAGTTTCCACCCCGCTGTGTTCAAGTTGGGCTTGATTGATATCTTCGCACCAACTTAAGGGGGAGTGTTAAGTTATGGGTGTGTGTGTAATTATCGTGTAATTAAGCCCTCGTGTAATTAGATTAGAAGATAAGGGTTTCAGTGTAATTATTCTCTTAGTCTTGTATAACTCTAACGTAAAGAGAAAAGAACCCTAGTTTTTTGGGTCTCAATTCTGGCGTCCAATTTCACATATTTTCACTCTTATTTTTCACTATTATATTAAAATACTATCTTATAACATAACTATTTCCTTCCATCTTGCTTTTATGTTAATTTTTTTCCTTATTTGTTGTGGGGTGGGTGGAACGTGTAAACCCATCCCCCGACCGGGACAGGGATGGGAGCACTCTAGAATTACCCGGTTGGGTCGGGCACAATCTGGTAATTTCCGGGTCGGGTGAAGACAAAAGCCCGCCCACCCGCCCCGTTGGCATGCCCAAACTCGACACATTTGTTTTGTCTATAATCTATCACCGTTATAGTTCCTAGAATTTCAACATGTTCTATGGGTTATTGTATATGATCATCAAAACATTGGAATTTCAGAAATCCACCGATGTTGCGTTTCGGTCTCCTAAGAAATGGAAACATCTTGGCCATTTCAAGTGGAAGGCGGAGCATCCTTGGCTCAGCATTATAGCAAATAGGGCTTCGGCGTTACTACAGCGTTCGACAACGCCTTGCATTGTCAGCTTTGCTACCGACGCTTCGTTCTGCTTCGCTAACGCTCGGCTAAGTCTTCAACCTTCGCGCTGACCGTTCGCTTTCTCAGTAGCAAAAGCGCTTCTCTTTGCCCCTTAAGTAGAAGGACAAGAAAGAGATTATTGGTTTTCTTGCTCCCGCTTCCTCATCTCCGATCATCAAGCCAACTTTGCTCTTTTGGAGCTGAAGCAGCGGTTGAAGCGGACATTTCGAAATGACCGCATCGAAGATATATTTCTATATATACACGGTTACGGTTATCCCGGACTGCATACTGAAAAACGTGGCCTACTTGAAGGCAGGCACTCTTTCAACCCCACTATACTATTCATAGTTGTGGGGCACTTTGTACTTACAACCTCTACAATAGGTATCATCGAGACGGAGGGCAATCATTAATAAGAAGAGTCGACTAGCATGTGTTAAGCATGACGCCATCCCGCTCACTTGAAGAGAAAATTTCGTTCGTCGGGGAAAGATAGATGAGAAAGTATCTAGCTAATGGGCGGCAATTTAGGAAATCATAGTAATCTGAGTCCAGCAATAAGAAGAATAGAAGAACTTTGTCACAACTACCCTCATCACTGAAACAAGAGGTAAACAAAACTAAAATTAAATAAAAACAAACACATACCTGAAACTCTAAACCCTTGCACTCCACAATCGTCAAAACTAGAGCTTGCTTTCCAACATGGTCAGATATATCCTGCCTGGCAGAGTCATCCCGTACTAATATAACCTGCTCAGCACCAAAACCGACTATATCGCCACTTACAGTTCCACTCTTTCCAAAGATAGTAACAATTGCATTTTCGTCGTCTCCAGATTCAAGAAGAACTGGAGCCTCACCGTATATTAGGCTCGTCTCAGGTTCCAAAATATCAACAGAGTGACTAAAGAAACGGTACAACAGGTCAATTACACTCTGTGCTAATTTGAGAACCCCATCATGTGTACGAAAGTTCTGTTTAAGGTTGCGAACTGGTGATAAAAGTCCTTTATCCTTTCTGGCAGCCGACCCATCACCACTTGACTCCATGACAAACTTTTTGTAGAATAGATTTCGTATATCTTCGAACCTAAAATCAATTCCTCTAGCAATTGTCTGTGCTGTATCGCCCGCAAAAACAAAGCCTTCATCAACATTCCGGCAGATATATTTGAAAAGAGCAATTTGCCTCATAGTCAAATCTTGCACTTCATCAACATATACGAAATCCATTTGATCACCTTCAAATCTTCCATTCCTAAGTCGAAAATGAATATCATTCACCAAATCGGCTGAATCAAATTCACCATTTTCCATTTTGAGTTTTTCATAATCTCGAAAGAGGGAGTATATTTTCTCTCTCTTCTGCCTGCTCAAAGTGGACACGCGACCCTCAGACAAGGCAATGTAATCATCCTGACTAATTTTACGCTCGTGGGCCTCACCCACTCCCAAGCCACCTTTTATATGAGAAATTATCTCAGTGAAGACTCTGGAAGGATCAAGTTTCTTTGTTAGCTGACAATTGAAATGCGGCCAATAAAATGAACAAAACCTTTCGTAGTTGACCTCCTTTGTTCTTAGAAAAGTTTCCAAAGCAACTGATCTTGAACTTCTAGTTCCAAAATGAGAATGTTCGCTTACACCAATGAACCTTTCAAAGTATGAATTCCCCAGTGTCCCATCAAGCATCATTAGAAACTTATGAAACGTGACGACAAGGGGGAATTTGCTAGGGGAGATATCAACAAAGGAATCTGGGATATCCTTAAAACGTGTTGTATCATCAATATCAATTGAACCATTTTCTTCAGAGAAACTACCCCCACGAGCAAACCTATGCACAAAGCATGGCATATGGTTAAATTTTCATGCAGCTATTGAGAAAAAGTGCAAAGTCACTTGCATAAAACAAATTCTATAAATGCCTTTAGAAGAGATATCCAATAAATACTTGTTCAGAAGAAACTAACAAACTGGAAAACGCAAGATCTTAAAGGTAGCATTTTCAATTACTCCCGACAAACACAGATGCTGTTGAGAATTGGGAAGAGGCAGATGCAGTGCAACAAATAGAAAATCATACATCAAATAGAAAACAACACTAGGAAAAAAAATCCTTGGAATTGCTAATTCTTGTATATATTGCGGAACTGGTGTTCTAAAATTCAGTTTGCCACACTTTTGCGTAAGTCTAGTCCAATCTTCTGGTGATTGGTTATTTTGCTTGGCACTTGCAACATATTTAGATTGGGTCGAACCACCATGTTTAGGCTGTGAAGCCAAAGTGCGACTTATTTTCTCCCATGATGTACTAGGTAGAATGTAAAACAACAGAAACAATGTCATTGATTAAAATCCAAGATATCCCTAAAGATAGAGATCAATTCATCTATTGACTTAACAGAAAAATATTCAAGAGTTCACTTCTTCTAATTTAAGGAAATAATATAAAAAAATGTCAGGATACATGACACTCGATCCATGAAACGGTCTTGACCATTCATTTCTTTTCATAGACCATTTAATGGATCAAGTGTCATGTATTGTACCACTCCTCAAATAATATACAGAATCTTAGACTCAGTAACAAAATCCAATAACCTTATGAAAAGCAGAAAATATCAGGGAACAAGCAGTTCTCGTGTTCCATTTCGTTGTTGGTGGCCCGGAATAAACGGGCTCGGGCCGACTCTGAGGCATCTTCTGCTGAACGCCTCGGGGTTGGTCCCTAATGCCTGCTAGTGCATAGCTTCGGGCGATGTTTAAAGAGCTCGGGCAACCGGTGAGATGCTGCTCGGTATATCACAACGTGACGACGCATTATGCTCCGGATGTAACCCTCATCCTCGTGCATCCAGGACCCTCGGGCATGTGCGCCATCAGGACATAGGCCGAGACGGTCACAGCACGAGGATCATCATTAGGGCTGATCTGGCCATGTGCTCCGCAACTGCCTTATCCCGTACGTCGCCTACGACGTCACCCGAGGCAGTTACCCTAGTGTACCCTCCACGCGCTTGCTTGGAGGCCAAGCAAAGCGAGGTCTATAAAAGAAAGGGACTCTAAACTAAAGAGGTACGCTGTTCTACCCTAACCCTAGACCTACACACTTCTCCCTAGATCGAACTTGGTCGTCGGAGGGTCACTGGGCTTCCATAGCCCTAGTGACTTGTTGTAGGTCCGGCGGAGGAAGGAATCGGAACCCACTCACGATCAAGATCCTGATAAACCGAACCCCTAAAATCAATAAGATGATTACATTGTACGTTGCTTAGCTAAAATCAATAAGATGATTACAGAAAATGTAACGGGTGTCACTTATTCAGGAATCTGTACAAATCAAAGGTGCATGCCTTGTATTAACAGAAGCAAGCTAACTATCATATTATATCAACATTAACAATAGATCAAGACTGATCATTTAACACATTAGATACATAAACCATTTAAACTCGGACAAAACTAACTCCAAAATGTCCAACCTTTGAATAGATAAAAACTTACTGAGAAATTTTACATGACAGGTTGCAATTCAGTTTATTGTCTTCCTAAGTGATCAAAACGCCAAAGTGGGAAAAGAACAAAAGAAAAACACAATACATTATACACGAACAATCTAGCTAAAAGAACCATGAAAACAAATTAGATGCTGTAAATATTTTAATTAGCTAATCACCATTGCAATGTAGACAATAAAATAAAGTAATTGCAAGAGAACTAACATATTGCGAAAGGATGCAATTATCCTATAACTCAATATTTTACATACCTTTTCAGCCCGGACACATGTTGTTTGACAGCATAACACAGTTTTGGACTGACTGTCACAAAAAGCTGGCGTAAGACACTTCCCTTGGTCTCTACAATGCACTCGGAACCATCATTCCTCAGCATTGCCTCTGTAGTGTTACTGGACCCAGCTCCATAAAGTCCTTCTGAAGCTATCTGGTGCTGCTGCTCCTTCTGAAACAGTTTCGTGGTCAAAACTGTAGTTTTTCCAGTTCCTGACCTTCCAAGTATAAATGTGCTTTTGCGGAACCGAATAATCTCTAACTCCTCATCATTTACATCAAATGGGAGGTCCATTTCTCTACCAGCATCATCCGAAAGCAAGTGGTTCACCATACCGCACGACAGAGAGTAAAATTTCATCAACGACAAGCTCTCACTCACCTTTGAATTCTCGACATAACTTCTACCATCAATTGAATCATCGCCAACCTCAAGGTTGCCAAGATTCTTAAGCCGGACAATGTCAAAAGAGGTATCCCAACCCATTGGAACATCCAAGTCACTAAACACAAAGAGAAAAATTAATCAAGTGAATTAATTGAAGTTCAGTGCATAATAAATTACACCAACATGCTCAAAGGCAGCAATTAGACTTCAGGCTATGTTTGGATGAACGTAGCATTATGTAGGAATAGGTATTCAAATACTAGGAATTTACGTACCCAGTAATCTATTACCTTAGGGAAGCTCATTCCAAAGTTTGGATTACTTCAGGAAAATCTTATCCAAGGAAACATATTTTAGAAAACTTATTAGAAGAGACAAATTAATCAAGTGACTAGGGTTGTATATATCACGAGGTATCACATCCTATTCTAGTCGATTCCAAATATGGGAATCAGGGGGAGAGAACATCAAACTCTCATTTCCTCTAAAAGATTCTGGCCGTTCCAACTTAACCATAAAATATATAGTGACTATGTTCACATCCGAAAAGATTATTGATCCACAAGAGAGAACCTACCCCTCATGGTGTTTCTTGTTGCAGCGATTGATAAAATCATCAGTGTACATAGCAAACATCCCATCAAGGCGTTTGGCCAATTTTGAGATCTCTTCCAATGGCAATATATCCCACACCTTCAAAACTTGGATGTACCTCGAATCCTTCATTATGTCAACAGTGCATACAATGTAGAGCCCTTCGACCTTAAATTGTTTCAAAGTCTGTGAAGAGCTCTCACAAACTGAGTCCACGTTCTTCTTCTTGGGTCGCCAACCACATGAAAGTTTCAGTAGTAATTGGATAACTGACTTTCTTGTGCGGACTGATTTCATGTTTCGAAATGACTTTCTGAAGTTATCACTGAAAGAAACCTGTGATAGCCAAGGGACAATATTAATCCAAGCTATGGGAGAGCTTAAGACTAAAATTCAAAGATTACATAGAAATGAAGGATATCCTTTAACCGCCGCGAGTTCTATACCTTCCATTTGGCCTCTTTAAAAAGTACACTATCTGCATTCAATAAATCATCAAGCTGATCAAGCTCTTTCTTGGCATCTAATATGGTTTTGGCCATATTGTTATCCTCATCAGCACCAAAGAATGATTGACGATCCCGAGCATCCCGGACTAGTGCTTTCCAGACAGATTCACTATCAGCTAGCGTCCTTTCATTCCCCAGAATCCAAAGACAGTGCCTGTAAAGGAATCAAGGGCCATAAACATTCATCACCAACATAGTAGAAACATTAGAAACATCGGCTGTTCTATACTGTCTTTTTTTCTTAATCCAGGAAACTGTGTCAGTTTGTTTGGAACAGCTTCGGCTTTTGGCTTATCAGTCAAAAACAAAAACAGCTTCTGCTTTCAAATAAGCTTCTTTCATCACAAGTCAGTTGCCAAAAAAAAAAAAAACACAAAATAATCTAGGAGAGCGTTTGAATCCATACCGAGCTCTCGTTAATGCAACATTTACTCTCTGAGGACTGGAAAGGAATCCAACAGATCCGCCACTGTTAGATCTTACTGTCGAGATTATTATTATGTCCTCCTCTCCGCCTTGAAACCCATCAATTGACTTCACCTTCACCGTGAATCCATCAAGGTTCTCAAATTTTCGTCCAAGTTTATCACGGATTGCCACAACTTGAGCAGCATAGGGAGATATCACGCCAATGCTAAGCTTCTTGTTGGAGACATTCCATTCTATGAACAACAGCATCAACAATTAAAAGCAAAGCAAACTGCAGTAAATAGCATAAGCAACCAATGAAGAAGTGCTACATATATTTATTAAAAGAAGTTCTAATGTGGTTCCATGGATTCCCCAACTTTTATTGACTTAAGGAAAAATTTATCTCAAGTTTGAAATTGAAGACAATCTTGTAACATGTCATGTGGATGTCAAGTAATATCGTAAGCGGGGTCAACTGGTAGTTTGCTGAAATGGGTTTCAATAAAGTTTTCTAAAGTTGGCTATTGGTGGGAAATAATTTTTAACAGTTCTCAATGTTACACACCTGTTTACATTCGAAAGAAAAATCTAATGCATAAACGATCGTGTTTCTTGAAATTTCAACGTCTTCTTCACAACATCTAAGAAAAGGAAAACCACAAAAGAAAATAAATAACAAAACACCTTCATACCTACCTAGAGCCACTTGACAATCCCAGCATTACTTAGAGACCCTAACGAAGAAACCTGATAACATTATTCTGACAGCAATACTGTACACCCAAATATTTTTTGAAATTTATCCATGTTATAGTTTGTCCCACATTAGTTAATTACAACCTCCAAAACTAGTGGGTGATCTTGGATGGCCTCTCCACTCATTGCAAATTGGTTTTTAAGTGGATGCTTTGACAGGGTATCTGAGCTTGGCTTTTGGAGGCTTTTGGACAAGACTCTCTTGATTGATAGCCCCGTTGTTTGTGCCATAAGTGCACTTTGTTTTGTTATGATCCCAATGATACGAATCCTTTATTTACCGCGTCATGTGAGGGTCAGGGGCCTCACATGTGAGTGAGTGTTAGAATTTATTCCATATTGGTTAATTATAACCTCAAAAACTAATATATGAGCCTAGGTGGCCTCTCCGTTCATTGCCAATTGATTTTGAGTAGGATGCTTTAACAATCCACTGATCGTTGAGGGGTTAAAACTCGACCTATAAACATAATGAAATTGCACAAGAGAATTTGCCAAGAGGGCAAAAACTATCGAAGCAACAAGTGGTTTTTTTATCAGCTGGAGTTATATGTGCTTGATAGAACTATCACTCATATTAACTTCGAAATGACTCTTCAATATGACATTTACAGCCTCAGAAGTTCAAAACAATATGATCATAAAGAAGATATACTTACAATATAAATACGAATGCACAATCTTCCATGGTATACAGCGCATGTGAAACCAAAGTAAAGATTGTAATACAGGTGACATGAGTTGACATACCTTTGTATAGATTCTGCAATATCTTCACAACAACAGCCACCTCAACCATATTTCTTCTGCTATGTCCAACATCATCCTTTTCTTCTTTGCCACCAATGACATTGATAAAAGAATAGGGACCAAACATTGACCCGGGAAGATACTGCCATTCGTAACTTTTGTTTTTCACATGTGGTGCATCCAAGATTTGGTTGCAATAGAATGTGGAATTTGGAAAGGAACTTATGGAAGTATGCATCCTATACTGCATGTTAAGAAGGTGCTTCGGATGGCCCAACAAGCTCAATCTTTCAAATAAGCTTCTTCCAAATCCAGCTTCAACACAAACCTAATAAACAAAATGAATTGAAAATGATAGTAAAGAAATGTGGTAGAAAAAGAAAAAGAGAGCACAGAAAAGTATTATGTCAGAACTACACAAGAATCCTCTTTTCCTTTTCCAGGTGTCGAAAGAAAGTGAAAAGAAGAGAGAAGAAATGAATGAGAAATTCTTGGGAATTGGTTATTTCTCTTTGTTTCTAATTCCCACAATGAAAGGATAATGAAATTAAAAAGAAATATCTTCCTCTTGATTGATTTTACATGCAAAGGAAATATCTTCCTCTTGATTGATTTTACATCCAAAAAGAATGAAACTAATAAGCAGCTCAAATTAACGAAGACCCAAAAAAAAGTGAAGAAAATGAAAGGAAAACTTCAAAATAAGAATGACTATGAAAATATATTTTCACTTACCTTCCCTCTCAAAACTTAAAACCAAACAAGGGAAGAAAAATCATTACTCCCCTTTCTTTTCCATTTCGTCCCTTAGTTCCAAACATGGCCTAAATTTATAAGGTAATATGATCAATGGCATTTACTTACATTACTAGTAACCATTGCTGGTAGTTGGCACTCATCACCAACGAGGATAACATGACCCACACCGGACACTTGAAGAGGTATGGTTGATTCACATTCCTTCAATTGTGCCGCTTCATCAATCACAAGCAAGTTCAGTGGTTCCATTACCACAGAATGTAGCTTATAGGAACTAGAAGCAGTACAGAAAATCAAGGAAGCCATTCGGAAACAGAATTCTCTAATTGAACTCGAGTTCATTGCACTTGGCAGTTTAAGGCCTTCAAGAGAAAGTCGAAGGGATTTTAGAACAGAAAGGCAGTTCCTCCTTGTATCCGCAAAAGATCCAGAAATACCTTCACTTGCATCGGCATGAGAAAAGATCTCCTTAAGTTCCTCAGAAACCAATTTCTTTTGAAACAACAATGATTCCAAATGATCAAGAAAACAATTGAGAATTATCATTCTTTGGAAGTTCTGTTCCAAAAGGAAGCTCCTTGATAAATGTGTACAGAATATGGATATACATCTTCTCAGGGATGATGCATTGCATTTAAATCGGTCTCTCACAAACTCAAGAAAAGATTTGAATTCTGCCTTCGTGCCTTCATCATGATCAATGTGTTCTTTTTCTTTGATAATTTTTTCATTTTCAACGAAAACCTCGTATTGAGAAACACAATCTTCAAGAAAATCTATCATGGATGTTAAACAATGCCTCCAACCAGTCAGTGGTCCTAAACACTCTGTGAGCCTTTGAACGCGATAATCTAGGTGGATATCTTGAATTTCCAAATCAACTTTCAGCCGCTCCTTGTTCCCAAACAAGAGAATATCACCCAGAGGACAAAAGAAAGCCTGCTTTTCTGATTCAGCTCCATAGAACTCCCTTGCCAACTTTATAACCCTAGAAGCAACCTCTTTTATAGCTATATTCGTAGGAGCACAAGTAAGCGTCCTGCAGTTCATCCTTAAAAGGGTAAAAAGCAACACACTTACTGTTTTCGTCTTCCCCGTCCCTGGTGGCCCCCATATAAGTTCCACTGTAGACTTGTGGTTACACTTAATTCCAGCCAGAGAAGCTGAGATCGCCTCTCTTTGGGATTCATTCAGCTTAGATAAAAGGTTCATAACCAATGTATCAGTCAATTGGCTCTTCTTATAAACACTACAATGTTTGCAATCCTCTTGAACCTGTATTCCAGACTCAAAAGATCAGTAAGATCCACCCAAAAGTCCCATAGACATTTTACTCATAACTAAATGAAAAGAGCATGGGAGAAAACAATGACGTTAAAAACTACAAATCTAAGAAAGGATATGAAATGAAACAATACAATTGCAGTGAATCAAAGATCAAGGTTTCCATAGAAAAGGCCATACGTGTGCAATAAAAGGGATTTCCTACTACTTTTCAATGAAGTAGGCACCTTTTTGGATTTCTCAATACTTCTATCCAATTATGCAGACCCAGAAACCCAATGGAAGATTTCTGGCGTACATATTATCATTCAGCAGCTCTTTCTGATTCCTCACAAGAACATATTGTCTTAAAATTTATATAAAAAAAATACGGAGTATCAGCACAAAATTATTGTATTTTGTCCCACATTGCTCAGTTACATTGTGTAACGCACGATCTCTTTATATAAATAAATGATTATGTGTGAGGGTTTATTTAACACCCTACACAATTTTCCTCTCCAAACAACATGGTATCAGAGCGGGTTCTTAAACTGCCCTTGAAACCCTAAACCCTTACCTCTGACAGCCACCACCCCCATTCCCCACCATAGCCGCCAGCCACCCTAGCCCTAAACCATTGCCGTCATCACCCAACCCATTCTCGGCATCCTTCTCCAGCACATAACCAGCTCCCTCCATTCACGCCAACCCTGGTACACGCCAACCCAGGGCCTGTCAACCACTGCCGATCCAACCCCTGCCCAGCCTCCGACGACCAAAGCCCAGCCTCCAGCGACCCTCCTCCGCCCCACCCAGCCTCCGGCGACCCCTCCTCCGCCCTTTTAGCCTCCGGCGATCCACCCCCCATCCTCGTTGACGCCCCTCTTGCCTCCGGCGATCTTCTGCCGCCTTACCCAGCCTCCGGCGACCCCACCTCCGCCTTACCCAGCCTCCGGCGACCTTCACCGGTCCGCGCCTGACTCCGGCGGTGCTTCCTGTTGCTGGGTTCTGTATGTTGCATCCTCTGCTCTCAACTAGACATGTTTTTTTGCAACTCTGGTATATGACGTGTTGGTCTATGACGTGTAATAACACCTCTTATGGTATTCTGATGTGGGTTATTTGTTCACAAATTCTTCTCGGTTGTGGGTTACTTGTTTGCTGCTGTCTGGCTATTTCGGATTCATGATTTCTTCTTGGTCTTGCTCTTTTACTGTTGTTGTTCACCGATAATCATGACTTGATGATGTTCGTGGCTGCCTCTGTGTTCTTTGCCTAGTTTCTTGTTGCTTGCTTCACTTTTTTTTGGGTTACTTGGTATATTTGACATGGGCTCCGGTACCGAATCTATTTCTAGCTCTTTATCTACAGGTAGTAGTACTATGACTGCCGCTATTAGTCGTTCTTCTTGGTCTCGCGAAAGGTTGTCTATTACCTCCATCCTGTTGAATGGTCGAAATTATGCTGTTTGGGCTAAGGCTGTTGAGGTCTATTATGTGGGGGAGTCCGAATACCATTACCTTACTGATAACCCTCCCGCGATGACTGCCGCTTCATACGGTGCTTAGGTTCATGCCGATGCTAAGATTCGGGTTGAATTGTGGAATAGTATGGAGGAAAATATTAAGAATACTCTGATTTTCTTATCTACCGCCAAAAAAGTGTGGATGAAAGTTAAAGAGATGTTTTCTGGGGCTGATAATCTCCGGCGGACTTATGCTATTCATCAACAATTCTTTTCTCTTGAACTTGTCAGCTTATCCTTCGAGGAGTATTATGCCAAATTCTGCGGCGTTTGTGAGGAGCTCAACACTTGTGAGCCCATTTCTTCAGATATTCAGGTTATGGAGCGTCAGCGTGAGCGCTTGCAGGTGGCTCGTTTTCTGTTTGGGTTACCTTCACTGTCTTATGATCTCTGTTCTAAATGCCGGCCGCCTAGGCGCCACCTAGGCGCTTGGAGGTGCCCTACCGCCACGCCAATACCCCTTGGCGTTTGATTTGGCGCCCAGGGAGGTTTGGCGGTGTTTGGCGGCCGCCTAGGCGGCCTTGGCGGC
This sequence comes from Rhododendron molle, assembly GCA_025413875.1. Lineage (NCBI taxonomy): Eukaryota > Viridiplantae > Streptophyta > Magnoliopsida > Ericales > Ericaceae > Rhododendron > Rhododendron molle. The sequence continues at coordinate 8,132,747 of CM046396.1, read as the reverse complement.
CATGGCGGTCTCGGTGGCCTTGGGGTCTTGGCGGCCTTGGCGGCGTCGTCAGCATCTTTGGAGGCCTTTGGCGGCCTAAAATGTATAGTATTAAACTATAGGGGTATGAAGGAGAAGAGTTAAGAGGAAGGAGATGAACTTTGAACTTGGCATTAGGGATCTCCGATCTCGTTTATTTCTACTTATTGTCTTATTCAACTTATTTGCTAGTTGCTACTACTTAATTTTATTTAGATTTGTACTTTGAAGTTTGAACTTACATTATGAATACATGGAATATATTTTTATTGGATAATGGTTTGTAAAAAAAAAAAAATATATATATATATATATATCCGCCGAATTGCTTGGCGCCGCCTAGGCGGCTTGGCGCTTGGAGGTGGGTCTCCGCCCGACTACCTCCGAGCGCCATTTAGAACATTGCTTATGATTCTATCCGGTCTAATCTTTTGGGTGACAAAGATATACCTTCTCTCAGTGAGGTGTTCAATCGCGTCCACCAAGCCTCTGTTTCTGACCCAGCGCTGTTGATTTGACTCCTGCTGCCCGTTCGGCTTTGGTTACCACGGTTCCTTGTGGTGGTACTTCTTCTTCTCGTGGTTTTGACCGTGGTGGTCGCGAGACAAAGGGAGGCAGTCGTGATCCTCCTAGCCATGGATTTGGTCGTGATTCCTGTAGCAGTGGTCCGGTGCAGTCTGTTCGAAGTCGTGATTCTAGGAATGGTAGTCTTTCCCGTGGTCGTGGGCCTCGTTCCTACACCCATTGCCATGGTACTAATCATACTGTTGAGTATTGTTGGATCCTTCATGGCCGCCCATCTGCTCATTAGGCTACAGTTTCTGAGGATGATAGCCCCACCCCCTGTGTTGTCACTATTCCCGAGGATGAGTATCACCGGCTGATCTCCCAGCCTACCTCTCATGTGCCCTCCTCCTCCACTGCTACGTTCGCTCAGAAAGGCTCCACCTTTGCTGGCCTGGCCTCTAATAATCCATGGGTTATTAATTCTGGTGCTACCAATCATATGACAGGCCACTCCATACACCTAGCTGGTTTTCGTCCTCTTGTGAAGCTGTCTCGTGTCGCCTTGGCCGACGGTTCCTCTTCTGCCATTGCTGGTTTGGGTTCTGTTATTTTACATTCTTCTCTTACCTTAGACTCTGTTTTACATGTTCCTTGTTTTCCCCATAAACTTATGTCTGTTAGTAAACTTACTCAATCCTTAAATTGTTCGATTACATTCTTTCCTGGTTATTGTGTTTTTCAGGATCTTCAGACGGGGAAGAAGATTGGTGGCGGTTATGAGCGTGGTGGTCTATACTATTTTGACACTGGCGAACCTCCTGCCTCCGTTGCTCTTCAGACTTCCGTATCTCCATATGAGCATAACTGCCGTCTTGGTCATCCCTCTCTTCAGACTCTCAAACAGTTAGTTCCGTCGTGTCGCAGTCTTCAGTCTTTGCCATGTGAGGTCTGTGAGTTCAGTAAGCATCGTCGTGTTTCTTTTCCACCTAGGGTAGAGAGTCAAGTGTCTCGTCCTTTTCATTTAGTTCACTAAGATATTTGGGATCCTGTGCGTGTTTCAACACGTGGTGGTTTTCAGTATTTTGTTATTTTTGCAGATGACTAATCCAGGCTTACTTATGTTTATCTCATGAAAAACCGATCAGATTTGTACTCCATTTTCAAATCTTTTTATATGGAAATAAAGAATCAGTTTGATGTTTCTCTTCGTATCTTTCGTTCTGATAATACTGGTGAATATTTCTATAATGTTTTGTCTGTCTTTTTTGATGAGCATAGTATTCTTTATCAATCTTCGTGTTCTCGCACTCCCCAACAGAATGGGGTTGCCGAACGCAAGATACGCCATTTGACAGAGGTTGCCCGAGCCCTTTTAATCCGAATGACGGTTCCCAAATCCTTTTGGGGTGACACCATTCTTACTGCTGGATATCTTGTGAATCGTATGCCCTCTCGCGTTCTTGGGGGCCAGATTCCCTATAGTATTTTGCACCCTGGTTGTTCTTTATATTCGTTACCTCTTAAAATTTTTGGGTGCACGTGTTATGTTCATGCCCTTGATCCTGGCCGCGATAAACTTGATCCACGCTCTATCAAGTGTGTATTCCTGGGTTACTCTCAAACTCAAAAAGGTTATAAGTGTTATTCTCCCACTCTGCATCCCTAGTTTGTCTGTGCTGACGTTACATTTCATGAGTCGTTACCCTATTTTCCAACTTTCTCCCATGGGGATCAGTCTGAGTATATGCATATTTTGGTTCCTTCTGGGCAGCCTCGAAAGCAGCAGACCCCAATGCAGGTCTACGTTCGCCGTGCCAAAGTGGCACCACCACCACCCCCGCCCGCTGCTGAGCCTTCTCCTCCGTTGCGAGATCCAAATCCACCTCCTTTACTACTCCACCTTCTCCTCCTATTGCTCTTCGTAAAGGTATTCGCACTTGTACTATCTCTCGTCCTATTGCTAAATTTGTGTCTTATGATCACCTATCCCCCACTCTTCGTGCTTTTACTGCCTCTGTTTCCTCTATTTTTGTTCCTAACACTGTTCAGGAGGCCTTGTCTATTTCTGAGTGGCGGACAGCTATGGAGGAGGAGATCTCTGCGCTCCATGATAATGGGACTTAGGAGTTGGTTCATCTACCCTTTAGAAAGTCAACTGTGGGGTGCCGCTGGGTGTTCACTGTGAAATATCATTCTGAAGGGTCTGTTGAGCGTTACAAAGTTCACCTTGTTGCTAAAGGCTACACCCAAACTTATGATGTTGACTATGCTGAGACCTTTTCCCCAGTTGCGAAACTTGGTTCTGTTCGTCTCCTAATTTCTCTGGCAGCAAATCTAGGTTGGCCCTTATTCCAGTTAGATGTCAAGAATGCTTTCTTACATGGTGATCTTTTTAAGGAAGTTTATATGGAGCAACCACCCGAGTTTGTTGTTCAGGAGGAGCGCTCTCAGGTATGTCACCTTCATAAAGCTCTTTATGGACTTAAACAGTCTCCCAGGGCCTGGTTTGGCAAGTTCAGTGATGTAGTTCTAAAATTTGGTATGCGTCGATGACAGTCTGATCATTCTGTTTTCTCTCTCACATCTACTCAAGGCAAAGTGTTATTGATTGTATATGTTGATGATATTATTATTACGGGTGACGACCAGAAAGGTATTGATGCATTGAAGGTCTTTCTGCAGAGCCAATTTCATACTAAAGACTTGGGTAGATTGCGATACATTTTAGGTATCGAGGTGGCACGATCTAGAGATGGCATTAGTTTATCGCAGAGGAAATATGTGTTGGATATCTTAGATGAGATTGGTTTGTTGGGAGCAAAACCTGTCGTTACCCCTATGGATCCCAATGTCAAACTGTGCATTGATCAGGGGGAGGCACTGTCTAATCCTGATCAATATCGCCGATTGGTTGGTAAACTGAATTATCTCACTATTACACGTCCTGATATTTCATTTGCAGTGAGCATTGTGAGTCAGTTTATGTCTGCTCCTCGTCTGCCACATTGGGAGGCCGTTCTTAGAATTGTCAAGTATCTCAAGTCTCATCCTGGACGTGGTCTGTTTTATAAAGCTAATTGTCATTTGCGTATTAAGGCCTTCACTGATTCTGATTGGGCAGGAGGCCCATCTGACAGGAGGTCAACCACTGGATATTATGTTTTTCTTAGTGGCAATCTTGTTAATTGGAAGAGTAAGAAACAGACCGTGGTTGCACGGTCTAGTGCAGAGGCAGAATATAGAGCCATGGCTCACACCACGTGTGAAATTGTGTGGGTGCGATCTTTTCTTGAGGAGATAGGATTCAATGTGCAATTGCCTATGAATTTGTATTGTGATAATCAAGCAGCAATTCATATTGCATCCAATCCCGTTATTCATGAGCGGATTAAGCACATCGAAGTTGATTGTCCTCTGGTGTGAGAGAAGTTGACTGAAGGTGTTATAGCTACTCCCTTCGTGTCTACAAGTGCTCAATTGGCTGACATATTCACCAAGTCATTATTTAAGCCTCGGTTGGAGATGTTATGTGACAAGCTGGGTTTGTGTGATATCTATTTCCCAGCTTGAGTATTTTGTCCCACATTGCTTAGTTACATTGTGTAACACACTATCTCTTTATATAAATAAATGATTATGTGTGAGGGTTTATTTAACACCCTACACAGTTTTCCTCTCCAAACAACAAGTTTAACCACGTTCAACTGCTCCACATGCTGCAATATATGAATACATATTTGATGGCTCAGTATCCACTAAGTAGAAAAATAAATGCAATTCTTACCGAAGAATCAGAGCAAAGAACTTCCTCGATGATCTTGAGATTCTCCAACATGTGTAATGCATTCCATATTCTTTTGTTAGTTGTTATATTTATCAAGAAAATGACAAAGAGCGATTCCCTCAACCCATTTTTTACTTCAATGTCTCTTGATGCTTTGACTTTAAAATGAGTAGAGGAACTATCATCACCTTCATTCTCCTCCTCAGTGATTTTAGTGACACATCCAAAAGTCCACATCCTTCCAACTCGTTGTAAATCAGACACACTTTCAGGTTTTGCATCAAAAACAACAAAAACATCCCCAGGCAAGATTTTGTAAGGCTCCTTTCCGTCATTAAATCTGTTCCTCCAGTAATCAACTTTAATGTCAAACAAATATGTTCCGTACGGCTTGGACTCATCAAGGGAGATCACCTCAGCATAAGGTGCTTCATGAACACTATCCAAACTGGAAAACAATGCTGCTCGTGTTTCCTCCAATAAAGGGGAAACAAATGAACTAAGATAATGCTCCACCGATTCAAACGATTCAGGAATCTTCTCCACCTAAAACCGAAGCAATGAATGTTGGTTGCAAGTGAAAGTTAAATCAAGTTCCTTGAGGAAGGCAATGTTCAAAACAATTAAATCAAGTTTCTTAAGGAAGGGAATGTTCAATACAAAGTATGAAGCAAAATGAAGCACACGTATATTGTGCCATAGGCCATAGCTGACAGGCCCACAGGCAATAGCAAATAGACCACATTAGGATAGTAAATTTTTTCACATGCATATTAAATAGTTTTCCGGAAAAGTACACGTTGATACCTTGTAAAAGGCTTGAATGCGGTTATGTATGAGCATGCGTATGACTAATGACTACAAGTGGAAATGCTAACCATTTCAGGAAACTGTTAAAGACTACAGATACTCGAATTATCGAGATTCTATTCAGCTAAAGTTGACATGTTTTGTGATTCCAAACATACATTTCTATGTTCCGCTATGGAAGAATTAGCAAGAAGGAACAGAACTAGATTTGTGTGATATCTCATACATGTACATTTTCATTAAACGTACAAAACCTGTTGATCACCAATAAACAGGACAGGGATGGCAACAAAATGAATAAAACAACATGATTATACCCTATATTCTTCTTACCCTATCTTCTTCCTCGAACATAAAGTTTAGAAGAAGAAACATGCAGTTTGAAAGCAAAAGCACCACACAAACTACTGATTATCACACCACAAAATCTTACTTTCTCACAAAAATTAATAAAAGAAGCACATAAGCTTCTGATTTTTGCAAGAGATTAAGGGCACATATAATATTTAACAATGGCGACGCTTTCCCATGTTTGCTAAGCATTTGAAGATGCAAGTTGAAGAGATAGCCGATTGGACTGCCTATTTCTCAAAATAAGTTGGAATGACCATTTTCTCTGAACAATATCAGATAGATTCATTTGTACTTTGACATGGATTCAATCAACAAAATACGGTGGAAGAAAAAACTGTTGATGGAGATAACTAAAATTTAAGACCTATAACCTCTCTTTCTCCCTCACTCGCCTTCTAAATTTAAGAGTGCTTTAATTTGTGTAGGAAATGGTCATGGCTACTTTCAAATGAAGCCCGTTGGTTAGTCTACCGTACCTTTGTACATGAATGGATGCTACAGCTATGATCAACTACAATGAAGTTATCCAGTTTCTAGATCTTGTTTTCTTCCTCTCAAATAATTATACACAATACATCTAAGTATTTATGTCCCCAGGTGTGTATCACACAAAAATAGTCTTATATGTCTTCATAACCAAAGGATTGTATTACGTTTTTTGCATTTATTTGCTTTAGGAGGTCAATCTTGGAATTGGTCTAAACAAAGATTTTTACCCCTTACCCATCAGCCTGCTCATTTTACACCATTGTCACCCCACAAGGATTGCATCAAAAATAATACCTAGACGATACATAGCTTCACAACCAAGTACTAGTACAAAATAGCATTACTTCGAAAACTGAACAATGTAAGATGAAACTCTATGAAACAAGCAATGATTTTTCGATTCAGATGCAACCCTGGACACAAACTCAAATTATCCTTGAAAAACAACTTCATTGAAATTTCATCATTTGGTAACTCTGTCTTTGTTTCGTTTTTAACTTTTTAGCAACTCAGCATAAGGGTTACCACGATGGACTTCATGCCACGGAATGAATTGAGGAACTAAGAACATTCTGATACCGACTACCCTTACAGACGTTTAGAAAAAACAACACAGACCCTTGGCGTTGCTTGCATGAAGTGGCATCCATGAATTTGTTCGATGTTTGTATGATAACCACACTAAATAACATCTCACTTTTGTATATCTTTCAAATATATGGACTTCCCTCATTTCATGCCTCAACTTTTTTCTCTTAACATTGGTTGATTTCCAATTGGCAGTCTATAGATTGTTAGTATGTTAAAAAAGTCACAGTTGAAGCATCCCATTATAAGATCCTTCAAGATCAATTGTTAAAATAGCTTTGACAATCTTTATCGATTAAGGTTTAAATTTTTGTACTTCTTGTTACACATTATTGCCAAGATTATGCATTAGAAACTTTGTGTTTAGTAATAAAAGTTTAAGTCAAGTATTATCTCTTTGTGACTTATTCTGAACAAGTTTTCACGACTATGATCAAGCGAGTGCCTCAACTACGTTAAATTTCTGGGTCCGCCACTGGCTGCATGTGAGGGACGGCCAGTGGTCTAAAACAAGAAATAAATCGGCGATTAATCACTGGTGGGGCCTATCCGATTAAGTCCAACTAACGATTAATTGTCGATTACTTATTAATATGCACAGATTAATCCGATTAATCACTCGAAGGTGGCCGACCACCCGACTAGCGCCTAGCAACTTTTGGGACATTGGGGAGGGCATAGTGATGCGGTCCAGAAAAGGTGGCCAAGGGTATTCCAGTAATTTAACCATTATCCAGTTTTTGAGGGTTAGGATTGTCCATGGGCCTACTTGGGATATTGGCTAGTCATGGGCTAGATTCTTAGGAGTGTCTTTTGGGATTTAGTCAAGTCAAATGTCTATTTAATTTATAGTCAAAGTCTTTAGAGTCCATTAGTTAATCAAAGAGTCTTTTGGTTTTTCCATATTATTAATGCAGTAAAAGAGTCTATGTTCAACGTGTCTTGGGAAGTCTAATGTTAATGTTAGTTGAAGGTTATTTATTTTGGGAAGTTCAAGAGTCAAGTTGAAATGGATATAAATAAGATTGTAAGCCTTATGGCAAATCATGATGATTGAATGAATGAAAATATTAGCTTTAAGATTATTGATTGTGTGATGCAATCTCATTCTTTGGTGTGATGCCTTTGGTAACCTAGGTGTGAGGCCTAGATCTATCTTCCTCTTAACTCTTCTCTCTTTCTTACAAAATACTGTTCACATCTACTGTTCACAGCCCAAAAAACAGTCTCTTTCCCTCGTGTTTGATCATACTTAGCCCTATTCCAAACCTGTCCTGCATCACATAGGATAGGTTGATATACATTGTTGAGCACGTTTCTTAACGGCTTAAGCTTTTAGAATAACTGGCAAGTAACTCAACACTATGTAATGCATAGAACACGAGACAATACAATAAAAACAGGGAAGTGTTATTATTGATATCTGGAATAGCTTTTTACATCACAAAAACAAAGCTTTTCTTTCCACCACATTCCTCTGGATTTCATTTTGTGAAATATCTTCATCTTCAAATTCAAAGCATTGTAGCATATACAACTAGTATGTGATTTTTGTGGAATACTCATGACATCTCCCGGAATCGAAATATAAAACAAAGTGAAACTAAATTTTGTTTCTGAAACTAAGTCAATGTGTGTGACCTTATCACAGTTTCATGAAATACCACAACTAAAGATTTCAAAAACTAAAAGGGAAATTTGGTCCTTTACACTTCCTATTTATGTATAATCAATTACAACAATATGTAAAGATGTCTAGTCAAAAGAGGCATAAAATTCATCAGTTCTATGCATCAACATATACTCTCAAATCAAATATCAACCAAGGAAAGGGAAAAAAAAAAACGCCAACCTCCAAATTTGTACATTCATAATTGAAAGAGAGTGCAAAAAAATCGAAGGGCCTTTGCCGGGCCCGGAAACAGCCCGGCCCACAAAGCCGAGGTTGCATAAGACAAACTATCTTGCTTAATAACATTTTCCATAGAAAGAATCAACAAACAAAAACCAACTTTGTTATAATGTTTATACATATATACATATAAATAATCTATTCCCAAAAGACTGCGAAAAATTTCAAAATATCTGAATGAATAACTGCAAATGGACCGAGCTTGGATTGGCTCGGCTTAACTCGTTTAGAAATCGAGTCGAGCCCGAGCTCGAGTTTTAGGCTCATTTAGTAAACATTCAAAAGCTCAACTCGGCTGAGCCGAGCTCGGTCCGTTTTATAGGCTCTGCTCGTTTAAAAAAACTAGTTAAGTAAATTAGCAAAAGGAGCCCAACACTCAGAACTCGGCTAGTTTGCACCCCAGATTTTAGTCTAACCGTCCGTGCACAGTGGAATGATGAAAAAAAAAAGGGGCAAAAATGAAACCTGGTTCGCGTAGCGATTCTCATTGAGGATGTCTTCAAGAGACCATGAAAGCACCAAATCAGTAAATGCTTTCTTCTTGTCTGACGAAACCCCGCTCGTCATCATAGTTTCCCGCCCTTTCCTATCAGATTTCTTTATCTGTAAATGCTTATCTCCAATAACAACGGAAAAAATTCAAAAACCCATTTCACATTATTAAAATTCACCACAGCTTAAATGCTTAGAGAGAGGGGGGCAACAAAGGAGGGAGATAAAATAGGATGAAAGAGAGAAGTGGGTTTTCTTGGTTATGAAGGAAGGGAGGAAGTGAAAAGGACACAGGGTGAGGAGAGATGCACCTAGGAATCTGTCAGTACAATTACTTTGCCGAAATCACAGCTTAAAGAAGAGATATCTCTTCTCTCTCTCTCTCTCTCTCTCTCTCTCTCTCTCAACATGTACAGGATGATCTAAATAGTAGTGTTTCACCAGAGGGAAAAGCAATTCCCAAAATAAAACTTTTAAAAGGCGCTTTGGAAAAGGTAACAGGAAGAGAGAAGACCCAATGAAGAAGAAAGTCTTCTGATCTTCTCGCATTCCCTGTTGATATTTGATGAAGAGACCCAATGGAGAAGAAAGTCGTCCCATCTTCCACTCTGCTACATGGACAACATTTTTACTTTCCATTTCTGAAAATGAGTTGTTTCTACCTTGCTTTTATTTGTGATGACTAATCTCGAATTAATATCGGTAGTATTTGCTTTTGTCTTTATGCGCTCAATTGTGTTAACTTGGGGAAAATACAAGACCAAGAAAAGTGTCAATTCTAAACAAAAGAAATTGATTTTTGCGCTCTATTTTTATACGTAATAAATAGAACATCTGTGTACAAAAATTGAGCGACAAATTAGCATCCTTCTGATAATGGATATTATTATGCTTACGATATGGGAGGACTGGAGGAATGCTGCGAGCGTGCCTACTCAAATGCCACTACGCTATGGAAAAGTGGAACGTGGGGAAATGACCCCCTTGGCCCCTTCTGTTCTGCCTTGGGCACCAAGGCAGGCGAGTATGTTTCTAATATTCGAATTATACCCGTCGTGATGGTTATATATATGGGTGGGTAGGGACAAGAGACTCGTTATTCGGCGACCTAGGAGAACCATTTAGTATTGCATATGTGGTACTTTCAGTCATTTACGTAACAACAAATTATGCAGTATGGACATTATTATTCACTTTTGTTAGGTGGTTGATTGAAAATGAGTGATTCACATTGTGTGGCGATGATTTTTTTATTTTTGGAGAATACCACATGACCATAGAGCTAATACTCCGGGAGTACTCAATAATTCACCGTGGGTGGATGTGATAAAATCCTGTTGTAATGCTTAACATAGGGTAAAATAGGATTGAGTTTGATGTGATCTAGTCCAGCGATTCAAACTATATTTGTTTGTTTATCATATGTACAATAAAGTAAGCTGATCGAACTTTGACAAAAAAAATTTGAAAAAATATAGATAGAATTTTGACTGCACATTTCTCTTGTTAATACCAAATTAAAAAGAGTTGGTCAGTGTCTACTTATATTAGGATTCAATAAAACTATAAAATGTACATACGAGTTTTGTGGGGCCCACCTTGGGTCCCACAAAAATGATTCGAATGGCTTTTTATTTTTAAAATATTTTTTATGAAGCTTTATAAAAAATCAGCTCAATCCGATATCGGTAAGGATTTTTTCAGAATTTGTTAGTTTCTCTTTTGCCCCCACAAATTCAAAAAAAATCATTACCGATATCAGGTTCAGCTGATTTTTTACAGGGCATCACAAAAAAATATTTTAAAAATAATGAGCTGTTCGAATCATTTTTGTGGGACCCGAAGTGTGCCCCTCAAAATCCATATGTAAATGGTATGTACGAAGCAAATCCTAACCCTACCAGAAAAAGGAAAAAAAAGTACCAATTTCGGAAAATTCCGAAATTATTACATATTCTGAAAAAATAAGACTTCTCCAACAAGAATGAACATTATTGGACTTTCCTACCAAAAGTTATAAGCAAAAAGATTATTTTCTAAAACAGCAAATTTGGCCTTTCGGAATCCTAAACGGCCGAAAACGACTAAAAAACACGCGGCACATGGCCAAAGGTGATGTGTCCTGACCGTTGTGCCGTTTCGGATCGAACCCAAGTGGGCCCAAAGCCAAATTCCTCTCAGTTATTTACGAAAATACCGACTAGTAGACCTTGGAATGCTTAAGGTGTTACTCCTCGTCTTGGGCTACTGCATCATGAAGGGAGCGAAACATTATTTTATACTGTACTCCTACAGCATTGCCACGTAATGCTTCAGGCCCGTTCTCCACCACACATAGTTATGGAGCTCAACAGCATGAATCCCATTACGTATTGTTTTGGCTGAATAATTACTCAAAGAGAGCGGTCTCAGGATAAGCTTTCCTGTGGTAGCCGTGTGATTAGCGAGATTAGTAAGAGATGGGTTTCCAACGGTGGTGATGGAGCCTTTTGGATCTGGATGCTTTACGATCGGCCGGGTATAGGTGATGTCCATTTCAGACCTGGATTTTTGTTTATTTTTGAGTCGGGCTTTGATTCATGCAACGGATTCAGCCCGCCTGTGCACCAGCGGTGTGAGAGTCCGTAGCTCGGGTTACAAGCTCACATTACCGAGCCCGAGTAACTTGGATCCTCTCCGGCTCATATTACGAGGGCGAGACTAGAGTAGTCATGTTCGGCCCATTTGTAAGCCCCCGTCCATTTTTATAATCGGGACCTTTTATGTTTTTAGATCCCATCAAGAAAATATAATGCAAAATATCACATTAATCAAATATTGTTTAATAATTAGGGACATAGAGAAACTAACTACTAATCTAGTTTTTTTTGTTTTTTATATATAATTCATGTGTCCGGTTCAGCTTTCGCGACTAATCTAGTATTGTAATATGATTTTTTTTTCAAGATAAATATGCTATGAAATCGCATCAACCTATATCCGATCAACATGTTTATTTACGCATCGGATTTTTCCAAAAGGGCAATAAAAACTATTTTGGGGGTTAGGGAATCAAACAAATAGAGCCATAAAAGTTTGTTTGACAATGTAGGATAAAAAGGGTAAAGTTGTAATTCTAATGGGTATTCCTGGAGCATATTTTGAATACCTTAAGAGGCAAAAATGTCTCAAAAAAATAACGTAGAATTGTTTATGTAATTCTGCAACTCAACCTCACTTGCCATGGCTCTGCCATATATAGCTACTAGTGTCAATAACTCACATTGAACCTCCCTTATCCTCCGTATGCTCAACGTCAAACAACAGATGAATGATTATTAACTGTGGTGGAACCAGAATTTGACGCAGGAGAACGGCTTTTCAATAGATATCTTGGAAAAAATTCTCATGGATAGAGTACAATTAACCGAATAATACCAAATCTAAACCATTTTCACTATGCGTAAAAACATTCGAGAGTATTGTTTTTCCAAAAATTCCCAAATACCGAGCACGAAAATTACAATATCCTACACATGAAAGTGTAATTTTAATCCAGTCGTTTTCCAAGATGTCCAAGCAATTCATCAATTATAACAAATAGCAAGAAATCGAAAGAACTCTTCTTCTTTTTTTTTTTCCCTTATATAAATCGAAAGAACTCGAACATAAGAGTTTACGCAGAAACAACTCAGGGACAACTATCCCTAAGAGGGAAATTATGGCCTAATCTACTCAAATGCTATAAATCAAAATGTTTACAAGATGCTTATAAGATAGGAATTGCCAACTAACCCAAAGCTACACTCAAACTCCGTGCTTTGATATAACTCTCTAAGTTCCTTCTTGATTCCATAGCCTCCACATGGATTCAATCACCTCGATCTCCATTCACCATGGCTCCGTTCCATTCGGCCAGGTAGAATTGAAATCATTGATGCGATGCAATGATGATTTTTATGACTAGAAAATTTAGTGATATTAAATGATCGAGACATGATGTGTTTGACTCTAAATTGCTACTAAGAGCATCCACATCAGTCTTTCTAAAATTTGGACCAAATTACGCATTAAAAACTCACTTTATTGTTCTAGCTACTAACTTTTAAAAGATCTACTACGTCAAATTCTCTATATTAAATTATACCATAAAATATTATTTATTTATTCTATAAAAAAAAAGAGCAAATTACGGCAAAACTAAAAAACCTGCAAACCCAAGGTAACTCTCTCTCTAACTTTACACTTCTTCTCAACTCCAACCCAAAAAAACCAGCATACAAAACCCCAAACCACACTTTTCCAACGCCGATCTCACCCTCTCTCTCACCCTGGCAAAATCACCCCCTCCGACCAACCCCTCCCTCTCTCCAAACTGACCGGAGGTACCAACGGCCACGCGGGGTCCACTCCGAACCCGCACGGATGATCATAGCCGTTTAATAATTTTAAAAAAAACAAGTGGGCATGAGACAAATCAGCTCAATCCGATATCTGTGGTGCTCGATCCAATTTTTCCATTTTTGAAAAATAAAAAAAATGGGAAGATTAAATGAAAACGGGGAAGATCGGATCGAGCACTTACGCATATCGGATTGAACTGATTTTTCACAAGCCTACTCGGTTTTGTGTTTTAAAATTATTGAATGACTCGTGCCCAGAGTGGGCCCCTGTAGCCGTCGGTACCTTCGGTTGATTTCTCTAGCATTTTCGCAACAAAAAATGGTCTCTTTTCGGAGCTTTCCCTTCTAAATTACTTGATGTTGGCTTACAATGAGTGTTATGTGCACATTTCACAAAACCACATGGGTATTATTGCAAACCATAAGAGGTGAGTTCGCACATAAATCACATGAGATCAAAGTGAACTTTGCCCCCCACTCCCTTTTTTTTTTTTTTTTTCAGAGGTGCTATGTACATAGATAAGAAATTTGTGTCAGCACGCACAGATCCTTTGTGGCCCCGTTTCGAGTACTCAAAAAATTATTGAAACCACTTATTTTATTTAAAATACTTTGTTTATGGTTCCTAACTTCCTACCAAAAATCCGCTTTAAATTGGGTATTGTTAAGGGCATTTATGAAACATTCAACTTTGCCTCAGAATTTAGACTTGAATTCTGGGACAATGTTGGAGTACTTCGCAAACGCACTTAATGATATTAAATTTAGCTGATTTTCGGTAGGGATCATAAACAAAGTATTTTAAATAAAATTAGTGACTTCGATTATTTTTTTTTTGGACCTAAAACGGGTTCAAAAGGAATCTGTGCCTGCTGGCACAAATTTCTTATTTGTTTGTATATCATTTCTTTTTCTTTTTTTTTCCATCTCATATTTCGTCTCAGGAATCATCTTAAAATTCAAAAATGAAAAAAAAAAAAAAAAAACTATAAGAACGAAAAAGACCCAAACCGGCCAAAGGAGCCTTTTTCAACTCTTCTCGGGCATCGCCGGCCCGAGAGGTAGGCTAAAGAGCCTCTGTTAAAAGACGAGACAGAAGAAAGAAAACGTACTGCCTAGGTAGTCCCACCCAGCAAATCTATTCACAAACAAAGAGAACCATACTTTGAGCTTGAATATCAGACGATTCAGACGCCATGGAAAGAGTTCAGCTGCTTGGATTCTGGCCTAGCCCGTACAGTTGCAGAGTGATATGGGCTCTGAAGCTAAAGGGCGTGAACTACGAATACGTAGAAGAAGACTTCCCCAGCAAGAGCGAACTGCTCTTACGATATAACCCGGTTCACGAGAAGATCCCTGTGCTCGTTCATCGAGGCAAACCGATCGCCGAGTCGCGCGTTATCCTCGAGTACATCGAAGAAACGTGGCCGGAAAATCCGTTGCTGCCGGAAGATGCTTATGAGAGAGCCGTGGCTAGATTCTGGATCCAATTTGGAGAGGATAAGGTACGTACTAGTAGTAGTATCTTTGCTTTTTTGTAACCCTAAACTTCGTAAGCATATCCTAGTTTAATTGGACATGATTAGAATTCCATTGTTCTTCAGTCAATTTTGGTCAATAAAAATGATGTTTTCCTCTAAATCAAAGGAGCTGTTTTTTTTTTTTTCCCCTCAATGCTTCTGATGTATATAGAATCATCTGTTTCTTGAAAGAATTTACTGTTGGAACCAGGATTTGTTTATCACTGGGATTGCAATGCACCGAAAAATAACCAAGATTAAAAACTTACTTGACCAATTTCAGGTGTCCGGAAACTAGCAATCGAGGCTAGTATTACGATACTATATCCTTAAAAGCAAATTCATCTTTTCCACACGGGAGATCAACTTGCAAAATTGAAAAGTTGGATTATGAAATTGCAAAAGATAATTTCGGAGTTAGGATTAATCTTGGGAGAATTTTTGGGAGGTCCACTATAGCATGTTTCTAACCCTACTAGTCCACTTCTAAAGTTCTTAACCCCTTTAGTCCACTAATAATTCCAATGACAAAACTACGATATGTAAAAGAAACAAGGCCTTGTTTGGCTAACACAAAAAATATATTTTTCCTTTTTTTCCTGATCTTGTTGCAACCACAAGACCACCACCACCACATCCACCACCACTCCTCCACCTCCACACCAACATATAACGTTATATGTGTGACAAAAATTTCTTTTTTTAATTCCTGTTTTGAGCCTTTTCTTTCTTGAACTCGCCACCCCTTAATATATAACGTTATATGTGTGACAAAATTTTTTTTAAACCTGTTTTGAACCCTTCCCTTTTTTTGAACCCATCACACCTTAACATATAAGGTTCGTCAACAAAAGTGCACATATAATCTTATATGTTCTAATTTGTTTTCTGTACGTTATCAAAAACGAAGATAGATCTGAGACATATAAGATTATCTATTGATATCTGGAACGTATTTTTTGCCAACACAAGCACATATAATATTATACGTATATATCTGAATTTTGTACCATGCCACATGTTATCTGTATGTTGAAAAAATGCACATATAAACTTATCCTAAACTTATATGCAAAGTTGTTAATCTTGTACCGGTTAGCGTACCGTTTTTGTTACTGGAATGGTAAGTACCTGTACCGGTCCGTATTTCGGTACCGTTCCGAATTCACCGCCATAAATCTAATTTTACTCAACATATTTATACCTAATTGTAAAACTTTAAAAACTAACTATATTGAATGTGACTAGGTTAAAAGCCTTACAAATATTGACAAATTTGAAAACAAAAGATTACACTCAGAAGATTTTAAATTTGAAAATCGGATTACATGAAAAAGTATGTGCTCCTCCAGAGTGTTCGTTGGGAAAAAGTACAGAAAATTAAGGCTATTTTTTTGTATTCACAAAAAGATAACACGTACGAGACTGAGAATTGCAGAAAGAAGAGTGGGAATTGCTGAAATAATGTACTAGAACATTAAAAAAACCGTATAAAAAAAATAAAAAATGTACTGGTAGATCAGATGAGGGCTTCGACTCAGCCCGACTCCAACCGTTCACAAACTCCTTCCCCTCTTCTTTCACTGCTACCAAAGGAACAGACGACGATAGGTTCTCTACTGTCCATGGACCATGGCTTTTCTCCGACGGCAACTAGAGAGGGGAGGCTGCGCTCCAGATTTATTTTTGGTCTAGGGTTCCTCTCTACATGACATCTTATATAGGAGGACATTTTTGTCTTGATTTAATTTCTTTTTTAAAAGGAGTGGACTTAAGGCCTTACTAAACCATATTAGTGGACTAGAGGGGTTACAAACATTAGATGTGGACTAACTGGGTTACAAGTTCTCTATAGTGGATCTTAGACCAATTTTTTATACTTTCAATTGAATGGGTCAAGGATCCATGGATGAAGATAAAAATGCTAGTATGAAACGATCTACTCTTCTAGTACTGTGTTATTCGCTTGCTCTTTTATCCCAAACCATTAACCGTATGGTTGCTTAGGAAATTGTTTTTGTTTATTTGGTAGTTGAGTTTTTGCCACTTCGCTGACTATGTTGTCGCTCAACTGGCCAAATCAAAGTCGCGGGGGTCCAAGGGCAGCCCCTACGTCGATGGTCATTGCACATAGATATGGGTATTACAGAAATTTTAGCGATGTAAACCCTAGACTTATTCCTGCTACAGGCAGCATGAGTCAATGGATTTTGTACTCTTTAAACATCCTGCTACTCCTAAAGCTTTTGTTTTTCAGATCCTAATAGGGAAATTCCAAGCTAAACAATCAGTCCAATTCTCATAGCTGTTTTTGACCTGCTTCCAAGAGCAAAGTCATGTTCCTCAATCATTTTTCACAACCAGCTAGGGTAAAGATTATACTGTCATATACTCCAACAGATTACAAGTATAAATTAACATTTTCTTCATAATCAAGATACTATAAGCTGCAGGACTCTGTTTTTTACTTGAGACGTGATAGAACTTTCGCATGAATTTCGTAGCGATTATGTAGCATTTGAAGAATGTATGATCATGCCCAACGGTTCGTTCTGCAAAATATAAAATTTGATTGCTAAATTTTTTACCTCAAAAAATATTAGACCATTATGAACCAATCATACCCCTGATATTTTTTTTTCCCTGCTAATCCGTGATTTTGCCACCAACATTGTTTTGTGGTCACACAGGGTCTCACTTTCTATGATTTCTTTTGATCAACTACTGGAGAGGCACAAGAGAAATCTGGACAAGGAGTCATCGAAGTACTTAAGATCTTAGAAGAGCAATGCCTTGGGGATAAAATGTTCTTCGGGGGAAGCTCTTTGGGACTAGTAGACGTATCATTTGGATGGCTTGCGTACTGGTTTGGAGTCATGGAAGAAGTTGTAGGCGCCAAATTGTTTGAACCAAATACTTTCCCGCGATTGCATGCTTGGACTCAGAATTTCAAGGAAATTTCTCTGATCAAAGAAAATCTTCCCGATCGCGAGAGATTGTCGGCTCATTTCAAGCGCGTAAGGGAGAGTTTCTTTGTAGATCTCTCGAGCCACAATGAGTAGTTCTTGTGGTTTTGTTTTGGATATGATGATCAAATGTCTTGATTTACTTTTGTATGTGAGTATATTTTTATACAACTGTGAAAATAAGAGAGAACATGTCCTTGACGAAATTAGATTCGTATTAGTTGATCTTAGTATTGGACTATGTGCTTGTATTTGAATTTTTATTTTTATTTTTAATCTTATCCAAGTTGCTTGGTGCTTGTATACCATCCAACATTATCAAGTCAAAAATTAAGTTGATCGACATTGACAATTCGAAATTTACGCTTACTTCCAAGTTTTTCTTTGAAATCACGAAACGACTTCTAATTTTTCAAGATAACTCTGAATCAATTATTTTGCTCTAAAATGTTGGATGGATATGGAGTACTTTCCGGACTCGAAAAGGAAAAAAAAATACAAACGAAGCCCCGCTAAATTTTCAAGATCTGAGGCGTATAGCTTTTTGGTTGAGAGCGCCCTCAAAAAACTCTGAAGGTTGGAAACCTTTTGTCTCAAGCAGTCATTCAAGCCATTTCCACGCATGCCATGGCCTGCTTTCTATTGCCAAAAAATTTGTGTGATAAGCTTAACTCTGTAATTAGTATACTATATAACGAGGAATTATTGGTGGAAGGGCGATCCAGAGGACATGGGAATCTGCATGCTGGGCTTGTTGGGATAGCCTTGCTTACCTCAACAAAAATAGTGGTTTAGGCTTTCGCAGTTTTAAGGCTTTTGACCTCACATTACTGGCTAGCTAGACAAGGCTGAAAGAGTTCTCATCAACCTGAAGGCGCACTGGGCAAAGTTTCTTCAAGGAATTTACTTTCCTAATATTCATCTTTCCTGGAAGCAAGCAGGGGAAGGAACGCATCTCGGGCATGGGCTAGTATTAACTTCAGCTGATGCGGACGTGTTTTCCTCGTCGTGAAAGAAGTAATGAAAGAGAAGCCCCGGGTCATACCACGTTCGTTGTTGCCTTTCTGCATGGGAGAGAAATTGTAAAGCAAGGGTTGAGGAAGCATATTATGAATGGAGAGACGAAAACATTTTTGGGAGGACAGGTCGATTCCCTCTTTATCTGGCCTCAAAATCAAGTTGGGTAATAATCGCAGAGGAGAGTAGATTTAGTAGAGTCTATGATGTGATGGATAGTTCTTGAGGAGAATGGAAAAAGGATCTCCTTAAGAATTTGGTGTCTGAAACAGAGTTTGAGGGCTATGGGATCCCTTTGATCCAGTGGCAAGATATCATGGTTTGGCATTTCAATTCATCGGGCTTATGCTCTGTTAAGTCGGGGTACCAAATTGCTTTTGATATCCCAAAGGAAAAGGAGAAACCTGAGTCTTATTTCAAAGCTAATCCGAAAGTCTCAAAGAGTATTTGGAAACTCAAAACAATGGCAAAAGTAAAGACTTTTCGGTGGAAAGCTTGTCGGAACATTTTGACAACAAAAGAAGACTTCTTTTTTTCCCCTTCCAGAAAATGGGCCTCTTCCCTCCTTTGTCCTCTTTGCGAATCGTGTGAGTCTCTGGAGAATCTTTTGTTTGAGTGCAGCTGTACTAGGGGGGTTTGGTTTGGGTGTGGCTTGTAACGGTTGCATGAAGATTCGCCTCCGAGTGTCTCGAAATGGTGTTCAAATATCTTGGAAAAATCCAGTTCAAAAGTGGAAGCTTTGAAGTTGATTAATAAGGTGGCGACCTTTGGGTGGTTTATTTGGAAGGCTAGAAATGATTTCTGTGAAAACCAAACTATAAATTAACACACAAATGGTGAACGGAAAGATTAGGTTGATCACAAATGACAAATCAAAGATTACAATGACCCAATATCTTCCCCTCATAGACAACCAAATGCTACTGTATTCCATCCCAAAAGCTTCGCGAAAATGCGGATGAGGCACACTGATGAGAGAGAAAGATATTGCTGAAAAAAATGACCACCTAGGTAAACGACGAATAACAGCATCATCAAGGTCAAATGGCCAATTTGTGGCACCAAGGATGAGGATTCTCTGGCTGTCTTTTGTTCTCAATCCATCCCAAGCTGCCATAAACTCATTGCACATCCTTCTAGTTGCTTCGTGCTCAAAAGCACCTCCGCGAGCACCGAGTAAACTGTCAACCTATGCAAATAGGTGTAAGAATGAAAAATCTCTTTATGTGCACCAAATAATATACCATGCCATAGGAAGCATTCAGCCTGGGCTGTTGGTAAAAGCTATTCAACTCAAGAATCAGACTCCTGTAACCAAAGCTCAAATAGTTCCCCATGTCAACAACAATTGCACAGATGGAGAGTCCAACAAAAATGTCAAAACATAGTTGCAGTGGTTGCAACACAAAACATAGGTGTAACTGAACTAGACACATATCCATATGAAGGAACGAAAGGAAGTACATTTGAATTCTACAATCCTGTATCTAATTTTGTCTTCCCTTCCAACTTATTCAAGCTATTAGTGTCATCTCAACAGAAGAAAGAGCAAAAGAGGGAACCCTTTTGGCATCGTACTTAATCGTATCAGAAAGCAAAAATTGACTCCAACACTTAAAAACGTCTAAAAGCAAGCTGATAGTGACACTGAAGAAACTTTAAGTCCAGAGATCTGAATATTGTATGCACAATGATCTCACCTCATCAACAAAAATAATCACAGCAGCCAGTTTGCTAGCAAAAGAGAAGAGGGCCTTAGTAAGCTTTTCAGCATCTCCAAACCACTGCAGCAGAAAAGTGGGGAAAAGGTATATTAGCCACCGGCAGCTACATATGGTTATTTCGATGAAGTCAAAATAATCACATTATCAATTAAATAGGAAACGAAACAGACAATTAGTGGTGAATTCAACTGTCGTCAAACCTCAAATTAAAGGAAACTCTTGCCACTGGTAAATACGATTCCCCCATGAGAGCATTTTCCCCTAGCAGCAATAAATGCTGCTACGGCAATGGGCTGCCAATTTAGAGACTAGGAAGTCTTTGCTTCCCTGCCAATAAGTAGGCAATTTCATGACTTTGATGCATATCTTTTGGTGGAGAACGAAGGCTATATTTCTACAGTCTACACTCTTCTTAGGGCAAGAATCAAGATAGATGGGATTGAAGCTCTTGAGACTCCATACATTTTATACTATATCATTCATCTCTTCTAGAGTGTCACCCACATAATGAGAGAAAGTGAGGTTTACCTCTTCCACTGGAGGATCAATCATTCTACCCGGAAATTCTTGTCCTACACTTAATCATAAGGCAAGTTGTTTCTCATCTTTGTGTTTTACCTCTTTGGTCGATCCATATTTATTCCCTGAATCCCTTCAAACATTAGAACCTTCATCTCATATAGAGACTTCAAGGTCTCACAGAGAATTCTCTTTGATGGGGTTGCTTGGGTATGTTATTGGAGGTTGTAGGTTTATCAAGACAATGAACAAGCTAAAGTGCAAGCTATAAATAACTGAAAACTCATCATAAGAAAACAAATTGATGACCATTAAGGCTGCCAAAGTACACAGAGTCACAGACTTTACTTGGGCATCATACGAGTGAATAGGAACTGCCTCCAAACGTAGAGCCAAAGGACATCAAACAAGATCAACTGAAAAGTATTCAAGAACTTCATGTATTGCCTAAACAATCAGCACCTCTGCAGATTTTCCTCTTCTCAATCTACAACACTAAGATCGTAGTAAGGAAAAAGATATACGAGAGTTCAACAAGGACCATGATGCTTCTTCGTATCCACATAACAGGAATGATTTTTCGTATCAATACAACTCGGATGATTTTCTACTCCAAAAGAACAAAGGTCCAGGAGGAGTCTAAAAGGAAAAAAGAAAAGCACAAAAACCAACATACACAAACGAATTCACAAACAACTTTCCAATATCTAGAAACCAAAAAGAAAGGGCTCCATCAAAAGGGAGGATTCAGAAATCCAAAAAGCAGACATGCAACTACTTTGTTATACAAGAAGACCTGAGGAGAAAGCTTGGAGTTAAGGCGCCAAATGCATTTCCCCAACTTCCAGTACTAACTGCCCAGAAAACCAGAAGCAAAAAATGAAGAAAGATTATCATTTGTATTTCCTTGCCGATAGATTTAGCTACAAAATGATGGGGGTATTACAACAGCGAGTCCAACCTAACCCACTTGCATTGACACAAATCTGGTCGCGGAAACATAACGGCAGCCTCTGCAAAAACTTGTGGCTCACTTTAACTACTGAGAGCAGACAAACCTCAGAAATGTGCATTATTCATCAACTTCTGACAGCCTGAAAGCAGCTTCCAAAGTCTAATAAAAAAGTAGCAGCAACCGTCTTTTTGCCTTCAAGAATCAGTTTAAGATACATTTTTGTGACCTACTATTTGCGGGCAGCAATGAAATTTGTCTCCTGCGGTTCCAGAGGTGTTTCAGAAAGCCATCCAATGCCTGATTAAACAACAGTCCCTTTAACCCTTATCCAACCAAAATTTCAAAAGAAGATAATAATTAATAATGCAATCTACATTTACTAGTTCTATACTTCCATTAGTTCCATACAAGGGCACAAAATTATTCAAAATGCATTCACAAGGGTGTAAGGAGGGTTCTAGGGGGAGGGGGTGGGGGGAGAATTCCATGATTTCTCCAGCAAGCCAACAATTCCATATGATTTCATTGGATAGGAACCACACAATTCCCTACATACTATCACATTTGGCTATGCACTCAACAATCGGTGGTTATATCTACTTGCAGCACCTTCACAACTGATGAAAAATCTGCATAAAGATTGATTTAAGAGGGGTCAAAGTTATATTAGAAATATTTTCGAATGAGAAGTCTTTCATAATCCAGATTATCTCAGGGTGAGAATACCTCTCTTCCTCAAGTTGGATATTTATTACTTTCAATCTTAACCAACATGATTATCTGCCGCATATGGGCTTGAGAGGGTGAGATAATCTCAAAAGGGAAAAAAAGTAGTGATTTTCACGCTTCCCTTTTTTATAACAACACTCATTTCTTTTACTTTATTGATTTGAATTTACAACTCTCTCCTTTCAGTGGTTCAATATTTTACAATCAAAGGGTAGTGTAATAAATTAAAATGACTAAGAATAAAAACAGAAGTGCAACTGGTAAAAGGGGAGTGCAAAAATCAATTCCAGAGGGGAAAAAAAGGGAGACGGACGGAGATAAAAAGTTAGGTTGAAGTGAAGTTACTCTAGCACTCTCCCATTTTTTTGTTTAGCATATTTCTTACCCTTTACGTCAAATACTAGAGCTCGGGCTCAGCTCATTTGTAAACTAGCCAAGCCCTTAACAAACCGGGATTGGCCAATTTACTTAACGAGCCTCTTTACACGAGCTAAGCTTTTGATTGAGCTTGGCTCGTTCAATAAATGAGTCTACAACTTGAGATCAAGCTCGGCTCGATTACTAAACAAGTCTAGCCGAGCTGAGCTTTATAGCTGCTTGCGAGCAGCTCCGTATGTTTGCAGCCCTATACATCCCCAACTAATAGCGAACATTCCAAAATGGACGTTTATGAGTTCTAAAAAAAGAATAAAACACTAGTTCCCACAAACTCAATGTTAAATTGCATAAGTTTCACAGACTTTTCTGAAGGAAACTATACCTTTAGGATACAAGTCTTCCAAATAAGATACCGCTGAAAATAAGAGCACCAAACCACTTGTTGGAGACAAATCTGGCAAACAAACAGGAAGAGGGTACCAGTAATCAGTATTTTCCAGACTTGAGTGTGCAAAATGGTAGCATGTTTGAGAAAGTCAAAACCAAAGACACGGAGAACTTGCCTCACCAGACCTTTAAGCCCAGATTAAGTTGTGTGTGAAATGTGAATAACAGCTCACGGATAATTGGAGCTGTAAAAAGACTAGAGACTTGTCTCCTGAGTCCTGATACTACTTGATCAATCTACTATTGAAGTAGGAATAGGACTTAACACATTCTGAATTTGGCTCAGAAATATGGTACCACAGCTATGTTGATCAGTAACATCAAGGGGAAGCAAAGGAAAATAAGAAAGTTGAAATTTGACATGACACATACGGCAGACGGCCACAAAGGCAGAAATTTTCCTGGCTACTACATTTGAACTTCAAAGTAAATTACAGAAAAATTCAAATAACAATGAATAAAAACCAACTAAAAAGGAAAAAAGAAAACCTCCTTATCATCTTACGGCATAAAGACTCTCAATATGAGTGTTTCACAACATTTTATTTCGAATTCCTATTTGATATTAGATGAATATGCGTGTGTCCGCATGGACACTGGAATCAGCAGCGTGATCAGAAAAACTAGCCGTTAGAGATTGGGACGTCTTACACAGTTAAGATAGTGAAACAGATGTACTGAGATAAACTTGGGGTTTCAAGGGAGGAAGGTGGACCAGGGTGAGACAGCGAGATGGGAATGCGGAAAGCTTCTATCGCTGAAGCCAGGAGAACAATTAGAACATATAATTGGGTAAAGATAGATATTCTGTCCAACATTCTGAAAGCTATGATCTCAAGCATTAGAATAGTGATTGGATTGAATTCAGGAAGGAAAGAACCCCTCCAACACCACCTATAATGACGTTGCACAAAAGGAATCATTTTACAAAACTCGTCACTAATCGTCATTAAATCAGAATTAAATCAGAAATGACTGCATTTTAATTATGACATAAGAAACCAAATTAATTATACACTTATAGTTCATTCGCAAGAAATACTAGGTCAATTATAGCTTGTTTTCATCAAAGTGTCGCAAATGGTCAAAATTCAATATCCATACTATCCTAAAACAATATAATTTCATATTGGCCCATAGGCAAAAGTTGAGCGGAAACTGTAATACCCACTTCCTATTGCAGTCAGCCCGGCAAGAAAGATCAACCATAAAAATCTGCCATGCTAGTTGACCAGAGGCAGCTGCCAAAGATGCGTAAAATGGCCATCCTGCTCCACCCAGAGAAACAGAGAGTATGAGCCAACTCCATTTAACCATAAAAGTACCAAACATGAAACAAAGTCCAAGTCAATACCAATATTAGCATGGAATCCACTAAGGGCAAGACTACTGATGCATGCTATACCAAATCCTGTAACCCACTCCTTAGTTGAATCCCCAAACCGCAAGGCAGTAGATTTAACACCCACTTTCATATCATCTTCTTTATCCTGCATGCACGACAAACAATTACTCTTCACGTAGAGGCCACCACATTTTCCATAGTTACTTGAACAAATATCACACAGTTTGACTACTACAACAGTTTTTTAAACCAGCCAATTATGCACGCAAAACATAAACAAAAAAATTTGTACGTTCAATTATGCACAAACATAAGTGTTTGATAGCAAAAAGAAATTATTCAGATATTATATAGCATATTTTTGCTAGGGTTCTTTTGTAGGAATGAATCTGAGCTAGACAATAGTTAGAAAAGTAAGCAAATGATTCAAAATTTAAAAAGAAAACATTTGTACCTGATGTGCATATATTGTGTCATACACAAGTGTCCAGAACACCCCAGAAATGTAAAGTGGGAAGATAACAGCAGGATCAAGACTTCCCCTAACTGCAGACCATCCTAATAATGCTCCCCAGTTGAAGGTCAAACCTAAATAGGCTTGTGGCTGCTCCATCAGTAGAAAGTAAAATCAATCAAACTTCCCAGAAATCTTCATCAGAAGAAAAGAAGAGTACCATTGACAAAAACCTATACTTAAAAGAATTACCCAAAATGTCAGCCTCTTCATGAGGGGATAAGAGAAGACTAGCAGCAAGGAAGAAGCCCCCAAAACACGGCTGTTGGAAAGCACATAAACGACAATATTTTTAACATATGGCATACGCTACATTAGTTTTCAAACAACTGCCCAATGAACATAACAAATACACGTAAGAGTTGAATTTTTGAAGCACCCCCAAAAAATACATGTACAAGAGTTGATTCAGCTAGACTTGCGCATAAATATGGCTCTTCATTTATTTTCCATATTTGTATTCAATTAATACCCTTCTGTGTATGCATGCGTGCAGATGCCCACAGAACTGATTCAGTCAGATCCGTGAACCAAAAATGTGAATCTTTTTCACGCTACACATTTACTGTCATTTTGGGTTTCCATGCATGTGTGGCAACAGAATAATTGCATGCAAAAAAACAATTTACAATTTAGAAAATCTTTTGTCAATCTTATCCAACTCAAGTTAATATTCTCATTGTTTTATCTTTTCTCCCACCTTCATAATAATAAAGCATAGGCATTTTCACCCTCGTACAAACCTTGCAAAGGTACCCTTAGGTTATCGGCCTACGAGGGTCTCCACTAAGCATCCATGGCTGAATCACACTAAAGCAGAGAACCCAACTATGCCAAGGCCTCCTAAAGGGGGATTGCGCTTGTTGCAGAACTTAACCCAACACCTTGCTTGCATTGTATTACTTGGTTTACATACCGGAACTGGTAACATTTGATCAATAAAGGGACAATAATTGGTGAACAGGATAGCATTTAAAGGTGGTAATTTTTGGATAAGTAGCTTTTGCTTAATTGATGGTTTGAGTAGCTTTGGAGTCCATTATTGTATACTACAACTGGACTCTACACATTCCAGCTTAGATCAATACAAACATAAGATGCACAATTAAAGTGCACCCATCAAGAGACTCGTTTCCCTGACACCTTCAAGCAAGCTATAGCCCTATTTTGTAGTTCTCCTTGGTCATTGTATCAAGATAAAGAGAAGCATATATTTCATTAATGCCTCTAGAAATGCAAGGTAAACCAAAATGACTGAACTCCATCCCCTAATTAATTACAGTTCTGAATCAGCAGCAATAGCAAAGTTTTAAAATCGGCGAGGCTGCTAGAAGGAAAAGCACTTATAAATAATGCCACTCCACAATTAAAAAGAACTGTGAAATAAAACAAGAAGACTGGCTCATTTAATTGTAGCGACATTTGAAGGCACTTCCCATAAAGCCGTTTATTGATAACAATTCTTCATAAGTGTCCAGGTGATTCCTAGGATCACCCAAACAACCACCACAACAAGATACACACACACACAGAGAGAGGTTGAGATGACCCATACCTATAATTGTTCAGTTGGAGGAGAATGCCAAGGCCCAAAAGCAATTGAAATCCAAGAAAACAAATGCCTTGAAACGGTGTCAAAGCTCCACTTGCAATTGGTCTCAATTTTGTACGTTCTACCTGCACAGTAAAATTCTAAACATTCCAGTACAGAAAGCAGACAAGAATAATCGTTCGATGAATAAGAACAATGATTAACAGAAAATGTTTTCCTCAAAGTTAGAACAGTGCTGGTATGATCATGGAGAGGCAAAAAGGAAAAAACTTCTTCTAAACAACGAGCATTAAAACAACTAAAACAAATTATGAAGTGTCAATCTAAATAAGGACTGCCCCAACACCGATCAAAAAAGAACACGACAGAACTAAATGGGGGAGGTCCAAAAAGATGCAAAGGAGTGTAATTATTATCTCGCTTTTTACGAAGTCTTTTAAGCGGCCCATTTACTTGTAAGAAAATCAAACTACTTCCTCAAACTAGCTGGGAGATAGGGAGATCTGACCACAAGATGTTCAAGTTGTCAATCCATGGTGGTTTTTAAGTACAAATCTTTATAACTTAAATGAGCAAGAATTTGATATTCTCTTATTTGACAAGTAATGAAAACCTCTGCACCAGCGCCAATCAAGAGAACCATTGCACGGTACCACCAACCCCGATTAAAAACAACCGTGGCATCAAACGACTGATTAAAGAACTTCACCAGGGAGGTTCCGAAAAGGTAGAAAGCATTGTAATTATCAATTTGTAATGTAGTTCGTGAGACTATTTCTTCTAATCGGCACATTTACTTAGAAGAAAATCAACCAAAGAGCACATGACTTTTCGCCATATTATCACTAAGACAATGGATATCTATTCCAACAGCAATTCATTTAGGAACAAAAAGCTCAGGAAGTACCTTGGTATCAATATCCCGGTCAAGGAGATCATTAACGGTACACCCGGCACCTCTTAAAAGCAAAGCCCCACAACCAAATAGCGTCAGCATTTTAATATCAGGAAGGTTACCAGGAAATGCTGCCAATGTAATTGACCTGAATCAATGAATATGACCCAAGGGAAGTGTCAGTAGAATATTTTATCCCAGAAAATCTTGCAACTTTAGTTCTCCAGAACATTGAAAGACTCAAAAGCCTGTTTGATGGACTAATAGCAATGGATGTTTAATCCAGTAATCCTACATGTATAATGTGAATCTCTAAAAATATGCAATATAGATCTTATTTGATAGATCTCAATTAGTTCAATTGCAGACAATTTAAAACATGACATGAATGCCAAAAATGGACCACCAAACACGGATGGAGATTTGATGTGGCTACAACAAATCTATACTGTATAGTATTGCAGAATGACATTTCGTGAGGAGCAACGTGGATGGATGTGGCATGTGGCAGTACTTAATTGAAGCTAAAATTCATTATATATGTAAATCTTACGTTGGCAATGTATGTAATTATTCTTTCCAAAATAATATCAATCCCACCTACCTAAGGAATTAAAGAACCAATTACGTTTAATTAGGGAAAGAAAGTCATTTATTTTTTTCAACCCTTTGCAAGCATATTTGTTAAGAGTGTGTGTGTGTGTGTGAGTAGAGAGAGAGTTTGTGTGTGGTTCTAGCATTATTGGATAAATAACTCCCCCCGTCAATGCCATTGTACTAGCACGTAAAGTAACTATCATGAAGATTTTTCATTCCACGCTTAAATTAGATCGTCTGATGTTAGTTGAATTCAATTCCGAAATGTACTGCTTCAAGTCTCTTTGAAAGATTGGATTGAGAAACCTGCGCCCCCAGCACAAGTGTCCTATTGGGGCGGTCCATGTTTGGCGTAAGATCCAATCTGTAACTGAACGAATAAAATAATTAAACTCATTCGGAAATAAGGGTTTGAACCTTTCCTTTCCTTTTCTTGGAGGGATCCTTTTCTTAGGGCAAGACACGTCCACAAGTTTTGGATACGACTATACTGGTTAAAGAGGAGCATCTTCCTTCGTTATGCATAGTACGGTCATAATAAAATAGCTTCTAACATTGAAGTTCATTCGTGTTGGATGTCAAGAAGCTGGGTTGACAGGCTTTGCTCAGTTTGTAGCTCCAGTATTTTCAAAGGCTAAAAGTTGACAAAAGAACCTTAGACTAAACCCAATACCGATCATGTGTTTTTCTTAACTCTTTGTTTTTAGACTAAACGCAATACCAATCATATGCTTTTTAACTCTTTGTTTCACTATTAGGTGTGACACACTCCAATAGCTAGCATTAGTATAAGAAATGCCACACATTCTAGTACTAATTCTAGAGTTGTGCATGTTATATTTGAGACATTCAAAATGGTGCCAAATCTATTATATTTATGCAAGTCAAAAAATCTAAATAAAGTACTAGGATGGTGTAATTTCTTTTCCTCTGCGAAAGTCAGCAGTGTAAATTGGAGTTCGTGAGATTCGAAAGTCAAATGCATGGGGTTAATGGTGCCTACCAGGCTACCACTCCACTTGAGGATGGTGTAAAATTAGCTTCAACCTTATTGAAGAGATACCACGTGCAAAGTACATGTACCTTTACTGATTTGAAGTAAAAGGCATAAAAAAAACTAGAAATCAAACAACCAAAAAATCATACCAGAAGCAAGGCCAAGCAAGCAACCACGTCCCAATAGGCTTATCCAAGCGAGCAAGGTGGGCATACGGCCGGGCTTTCTCCGGCAAGTACAAATCCACCCAAGACACCTCCCCAGTCTTCTTCGAACCATCGGCATCGCCACCGTTGGTCTTCGGAGCACCACCTTCCTTTTCAGCTACACCGGACGACGTGGAGATGCACGCGTTTTGTAATAATAATACGCTGGAATTGAATCTGAATTTGGAGGTGAAATTTTCATATTGGGAGATGGGGAGGCGAATGCGGGAATCAATGCTAGGGTTAGGATAAGGGGTTGTGGGAGTCGGTGAGGAAGGGGAAAGCAGAGGAAAGATGGAGTGAGAGAAACGATTAGAGAGTGGGTGCTGGTGGTGGTGTAGGGTACGAAGTAGACGTGATCGAGAGAGCCGTTGAAACACTGCCATTCTTTTCTTTCACTGTGAAAATCCAAATTTGTTCACCGATTAATAATATGGGAAAAGGTCGAAGCGATGGCATGCCTCTAAAGTGGTAAATATTATGCCATAAATGTATGTCTCTCAATGGTTTAAGGTACATACGGTATGCACCGTTACACCGTAAAATGTTACGCCAATGTAACGCCTTCAGTGGTAAATGTTATGCCTCTCAATGTTACGCCTATTGGTAAAATATCACGCCAATTTTACGCCTCTCAGTGATTAAATGTTATGCAATGCATATTGTATAGTATCCCCTAAAAGAGATTGTGTATTATAGCGTTTCCCTAATACATACTCCATTGATCATCTCTGTGTTTGTTTGGTTGGTTGGTTCCGAGTTCGTTGCCGCCTCATTTTAGACATGCTGTATGGAGGAGTACTTGTTGTGATGTCTGCTGCGATGGAAAATGCCGGCGTTTTGTTACCAGCAATGTTTTAAATGGCGAAAGGCGCACTGAAGTGCCAAGGTCCCCTGGAACTTAAGCGCAAGGCGCAATTTCTTAATTCTTTTTTTGCTCGGCAGCGGGGCACAATTGTGTTCAACTACTTTCATTTTGGTTGGTAGTGTGTGACTGCGTTCTATTGTTGTTTGGGGATAAAGAAAATTTGTCAAAAAAAAAAAAGCATACATTATTGTCTGGCTCGACTTGGGTCCATTCCGATTAAAACAGATTCAGCATCATTCCCCTTCATTTTGCATTTGCTAAGCCAAGTACAATGGGATAGAGCAGGGCAAGAACTCAAACCAAAACAAAAAAATGGACAGAGCTTAGACAATAAAAGAGCCACACACACACAAAATTGATTTGATCGAGAAGCAAAAACAGAGCTGGACAGAGTAACCGGGCAAGAACAGGGCAACTATGGAACTAATGAATACTTTGCATCTCCATCAGTCATACCAAATTTTTAGCCATTTAAGCAAGGAAAAGTGCAATTTTTCTCATGTTGCTAGTCATTCAATACATGTGTACCCAATAACCTAAGCAAAACCAAACGCCATTTGTACCAAATCAATCCTCTCTCCCCTCTCTCTCCCTCTCTCTGAAATTTGCAACAGCAGCAACACAAACCAGTAACACAACACCAAGGCTATTCCGATTACAAACCCAGAACTTCTGTTTCAGTTGACAACCTCAAACCCACAAATACAAAATCGATCCTAAAAAAAAGTTACAAATCAAACACACAAATCAATTCCAGTAAAAAAAAAAAAACAGAAATTGAAACCCAGAAATTCAAACACACACACACCCCCATTAAAAATTCCAAGAACCTACCCGAAAACTTGCCGAGGAGTGGAAGCAAAGAGAGAGGAGTCGGAATCCGATCCACGGGCAACGGCGGTCGACGACGGATGACGACGGGCAAGGCACTGTAGCGTAGGTTTTGATTCCGAAATCCGCCGCCGTCAATTTCACCAGACCCACGTCTGGGTCTGCGTCGAGGGCAAGAGGGAGGGAGAGAGAGAGGGGCAAGCGAGGATCTAAAATCTCGCCACAGCAGGCAAGTGGTCTTGGCGGCGGAATAACTGGCGAGGCCGGAGCGAGGCTGTTGTGTCTGGGTTTGGGAGCCGGAAATCTCCAACAGCTTTATAGGGCTCTCTGTTTGGTTAGATTTTGTTAAAAAATGAAAACTAGTATACTTTTTCGTTTATTTATTTATTGGGCAATTTACCTCTAGGTTCAGAAAATTGAAAGTAATTCCCACCAAGTCTCATCTAATTAACGAAACACTAAAACCCTATGAAAGTGCCTAAAATCCAAAATACTGAAAGTGCCTAACCCCTAGGGCACCCTATGAAAGTGCCTAAACCTCAGGGTACCCTATAAAAGTGCCTAAAACTCTAGGGTACCCAATAAAAGTGCTGCTAAAACCCTATAATAGGAAAGTCCACCCTAAAACTCCTATGAAAGTGCTAAACCTAAACCCTCTATGAAAGCATCTAAACCTAAACTTTAGGGTACCTAAACCCCAGGGTATCCTAAAATCTAAAATCTTAAAGATCTTAAAAAGTACCCTAAAACCCTAAAATCTAAGGGTACCCTAAGATTTTAGAGCTAGGGTACCCATTAGGGTACTATAAAACCCTAGCATATCCTAAAACCCTAAGGTGACACTTCTATTAATGATAAATGTATTTTTGTAAAAATGGACTTAGTGGTAATTAAGTATTTCATCTCTCCTTAATGGGAATTAAGTGTCACTTTTCTGTACTTAGAGGTAATTTTCTCTTTATTTATTTGAATATAAATAAGATGATTGGACTCGAGTTGCATTTTAACATGCAAAAGCCAAATAGGCTAAGGGGTGTTCCACTCAGCCTTTTTTTTTAAAAAGTTTTTTTTAATTTTTAATTTTAAATATAATAAAAATAAAAAATATATTTTTATTTTTTTTTGCACCGTATAAAAAATCTCAATGAAATCTATCAAACAAAATCTATATTGGTAGGAAAATTATTTGCGTAAACACATGATTTTTGGACTTGAAAACGGGGCCTAAATGACAGCCAAACAAATAATTATTTACAATTTGCTTATTTTCATGCACATTTAGTAAAAGTTAAGGTCTCCAAATAGCCCATTTGAACGGTGAGAGATGGTGAGATAAGAAATGACAAAGGGAAATCCTCTCTTACAAAATCTTACAATTTTTTTATTTATCATCAAAATAGTTAATCTAAATGAACAATTTGGCAACATACCAAAACCCTTTTTCTTTTTTTTTCTTTTGAAATCACTCCATAAGGGGACTACTTCAAACGTACTACTGACTTATGATAAAAGGATACCTTCGACACAGGGAACATAAAAAAAAACTCTGAGATTTATATTGAATTGTTGAATTGAACCATGATTTGTAAAACGCTATTCTTTTTTTTTTTTCTTTTTTTTCTATTATAAGTGATTTGTAAAACGCTATCTAGCAAATAAATTACTAGTATATTTTTGGTAGGAACGAAACTAGATATAATTTCTTGGTAAGAAAGTTTTACTAGTATATTTTTGGTAGGAACGAAACTAGATATAATTTCTTGGTAAGAAAGTTTCCGCAAGATCTTTTTTGGGTACGCTTCGATTGATCAAAAGAATGTTTGAAATCCAATCACACTATTTATTAGGGGCGCCGCTATTTGCAGCGTATTTTTTGCTATTCGCAGCTGATTAATTTTTTTTTTCATAAACGGACAAAAATGCCCTCATGCAGTTTGACCATTATACCTTAAGACCTCATGTTATTTTACCATTTTACCCTTTAAAAATATTACACACAACCCATTACATACAACCACAAAAAATCCCCTGATTTCCCTCCAGCCAGCCCGAACACCAAAACACGTCCATCTCCTTTCTCCATTCAAGCTCCTCCATTTTTATCCGTACCCAGCTGCCATCACCCACCACCAGGCCCTCCCACCAGCAGCCAAGTCTACCTATCTTCCTCTCCTCCTCTTCCTCCTATATTGGCAATGGAAACCTCAATTGCTTCATCTCCCTCCATTGATAAACAAGAAATAGGTGACCCATTAATACACCACGATTTGGAGTCAGAAGATCACACAATGGAAGTTGAGAAACAAGTCTCAGATGTTGTAGTGATGGAGCAAAAATCGCAGCAAGAGGTAAGCCCGCCCTCCATTTTCAATTTCAGAAGCCCTCCATTTTCAATTTCAGTTCTGGCCCGACACAGTTGGACACACAGTGCCAAAACTTTACTAACTTTTCGGATTATAATGTCTGAATTATGTACAACTATTCGGATATTAATATCTGAATATTGTCAACATTGTTGGACTCTTATATCCGAACATAGTGCCATTTTTCAGATATTAATATCTAAATGAAACTGCAGAGAATCCTGCACGTACAGTTGGACAGACAGTGCCAAAACTTTACTAACTTTTCGGACTCTTATATCTGAATTTTGTGCCAGCTTTCAGATATTAATATCTGAATGAAACTGTAGAGAATCCTCCACTTACGTGGTTTGTCTTTGGGTGTTACAGGGTGACACTTCAACACTTGGTAGTTATGTAGGGCCATCGACTATACCAACTTCCACTCCTCCTCCATATGATTATACGAAGCATTTTACAACGGAGATGGTGAGTGTTTTTTTGATAAAGCATTTATCATGTGCAATCTTATATTACGGGCTATAATTTTATTTTTATGTGTGTGTAGGTTTTTGCATCTGATGAAGCCTTGGTAAATTGGATAAGATGCACTGGTAAACAACACGGGTTTATCATTACGATTAAGGATTCTGAGAAATGTATTAAGAATCGCACACCTAGGATGAGGTTTTCATGTGAAAGGAGCGGTAAGTATAGGCCGTTTGTGAAGAATGTTGATGGGAAGGAGGTAGCTGTGAAGAAAAGAATGCGGTCCACGGGCACCAAAAAATTTGAATGCCCATTTGAATTGAAAGCTGTAAAGGGTAATGATGGTTGGACTGTCTCTGTCCATAATGGCACTCACAACCATCCTCCAGCGGTGTACTTGGAGGGCCATTCGTATGCCGGGAGGTTGTCGGCAGAGCAGACTAGCACGGTGGTTGATTTGTCAGTCGCTTTGGTGAAATCCAAAGAAATCCTAACCCATTTGAAGGTTCAAGATCCTGAGAATGTAACGTCTATTAAAATCATGTACAATGTACGACACAAGTACCGAGTGATAGAGAAAGCTGAGAAATCGCAAATGTAACATTTATTGGATCGGCTAGAAAAGTACCAGTACATTCATTAGACCTGTGGGAATGAGAATGAGAATGTCACAGAGTTATTTTGGTCTCCCCTATCTGCCGGGGAGATGTTACGTGCTTTTCCCCAAGTGTTAATGATGGATTGCACATACAAGACAAATAAGTACAAGTTTCCTTTGCTTCAAATTGTTGGTGTAACATCGACAGATATGACTTTTTGTGCAACGTTTGCTTTCATGGAGTGTGAAAAATGAAAAACTACACTTGGGTCTTGGAGAAGCTAAAAGTCATGATGGATCTCAACGCGCTTCCGTCCGTTATTGTCACGGATAGGGAGTTGGCACTTATGAATGCCATCATAAATGTTTTCCCTCATGCTACCAACCTCCTATGTAGGTGGCATATTGGCAAGAACGTATTAGCCAAGTGTAGAAAGATGTTTGATGACAAGATGTGGGAGGAGTTTATTTGCAGTTGGGGCCTAGTTATCCTTTCAGCAAGTGTTGCACAGTACGAGGAGCGCCTTTGTGTTTTGAAGCGTAATTTTCAAATGGTTCCTGCAGCACTTGAGTACGTTGAGAAAAATTGGTTGGTACCCTACAAAGAGAGGTTTGTAGGAGCTTGGAACGACAAAGTCATGCATTTCGAAAACCTAACAAGCAACAAGTAAACGCTTCGTTCGCAACTCATTAGGACTTTTCCTTAATATTCATATTATTCACGCGTTTTTGGAAAATTTTCATATATTCATGCTATTTGCTACGGCTAATATCTTGCCTTATATTCATAGGGCAGAGAGTTCACATTCGAAGCTAAAAAATCATCTTGAAAACTCGCAATGCAATTTTAATACTATATGGGAGAAGATTCACAGATTGATGCTATTGCAAGTTACTGAAGTCAAAGCTTCTTTTGAGAAGAGCCTAAATTCTGTGCAACATGATTTTAGGACAACTTTATTTGATAGGCTAAGGGGAGTTGTTTCGTCGAATGCCATGACACTTGTTTTAGCGGCATTTCATCAAGTCGAATGGTTTGTGGAATTAAAGCGTCAGTGCGAGTGTTCTTTGAGGCACACTCATGGTTTACCTTGCGCTCATGAGATTGCTCCTTACAAGATGGAAAATATCCCCGTACCGATTGAGTTAATCCATGACCATTGGAAGAGGCTTTCTTTGCTTGCACCCCAGAACAAGGGTTCGATGGAGGAGACGCTTTTGGCTCACTTTGATTGTTTTTACAACAAGTTCTTGAATGAAGAAAACTACGATGTAAAGGTCAATTATGTTAAGAAGATGCAAGAGCTTGCGCATCCGAAAAGCAGTTCTCTCCTTAAACCGAAAGTGAATGCACAACCACGCGGTCGAAAGTCAAAGAAAAAAAAAATGTAGCCAAAGAAAAAAATTCGACGCGTAGGGATCCCTCGGAGTTTGAGCATGTTCTGGCCTCCCTTCAAACCCCTAAGCCCGTCAAAGAGATACCGCCGCGCAATATGAAAGGAAAAGCAAAAGTTCCAGCATAACTTTTCATATGCCCCTTCATCAATCAGTTCCCTGAAGCAATAAGACCTTACATAGAATCGGTCAAGGATGTTGAAGATATGGGAATTGTGGGTTTCGGGCAGTGTCGGGCTTCATGAAAGGCGATGTTCATGAGTGGTTAACGGTCAGAAGTGATTTACTGAAAGAGTTGAAAACACATTTACACCTTTACGAACAAGTGGTAGGGGGGACCCAGAGGGCTAGAGAATTACTTCACATCTTGCCATGGTATGAAAGTCCGGCGCCCTAGGAAGACAATGCCAGACATGGGTCACATCATAGCATCTGCTTATAATTGTATCCTTGTCCATTTATCAAATGTTCAATGTCTTACATTCCTCCTCCTCCAATCAAAGCCTTTACCCTTCATGAAACGAAAGGTTATTGCCATCGGGTTTGTTGACGGCGGACACTTTTTACAGGTATTATTTTGGTAAATGATTTGTTGTCATCTATATAATGAATTGTGCTCTTTAAGTCCAACTTAAATTGTCTTATATAAGTACCTAATGCAATATGACAGGTATTCCTAAAAAAAGGTTCCCCTATGCCGCCAATAGCTTGCAATTGGAAAAGATATCGTCTTTCTATCGCTAAAAATTGGGATGCAGCACATGTTGCGGCCATTCAGAAGTTCAACGAGATCATCGGCGTTGATGTAGCAACCAAGGAGGTCATCGATGTCAAGTAGCCATTTTTAGATTGAGAAGCGATTTCATGTGTTGTATTACATAATGTGTTATAATGTTATGAAAATTGGATGCATCTGCTTGTAGTCTTCAGATCGTCGAGGAAACTCTTATATTGTATTTTTGTTTAAAAACTCTTAGTTGTCTAGTCTGTGACATTCTGTTTGAAAAGTAGAATGGTGTCATGGTAGCTCAGAGTTTTCATTCTGTTCGGATAGTAGAATCCAATTAAAGGTACATAATTCAGATATTAATGTCCGAACATGGGTATAAATTTCGGATAGTTATTTCCGAAGTTATTGATCCAATTTGAACATTAGTATCCGAATGGTGTCATTGTATCTCTTAGTTTTAATTCTGTTTGGAAATTCGAATCCAATTAAAGTCATTCAAATCAAATATTAAAGTCCGAAAATGGTTATAACTTTCGAATATTTGTTTCCGAAATAATTGATCGAGTTCGAACATTAGTATCCGATTGTTGTCATTCTATCTGATAGTTCTCATTCTGTTCGGTAATTAAAATCCAAGTAATGGTATATAAATCAGAAATTAAAGTCCAAAACCTTTTATATATTTTGGATATTTATTTCCGAACGTAAATTTCTCTGAATGAATTGGCTGTAATGGACGACAATTCATTATTGGTTAGAATGGGATATAATTCTTCCTCGTATAATGTGCTAACATGAAGCATTGAATATTTGTCTAAAGCATTGTGCGTTCATATGGCACTCATTTTCACATACGAGTATCGTGCCTAGGAGAGTATCAACAATGATTCAAACCATTAAATTTACGTTTTCGTGCCCTACTTAATATTCATATTTTCACGATATCCAATTATCACAAATACCCTAATAGTTATCCGCAATAAAATAAAAGTCATTCCATCACGGAAAGTAGTCCATGAATCATGGCCATAAAGTGTGCACAATAAATACAAGGCCATAAAGTCCATCAACAAGAAGACATAGAACACCAAGTCTCAAGTACGGTCACGGCGTTGGCGCCTAGTGTAACGACTCGTTTCAGCAACCTCTGAACTAGGGCCTGCTCTGCTCGCTTCAGCAGCCGCCGAACTAGGGCCTGCTCTGCTTACTTCAGCAGCTACCGAACTAGGGCCTGCTCTGCTCGCTTCAACAGCCTCCGGTCCCCTCAATGTCCTCCGCACTTCAACAAGTGCTTGTCGCAGTTCATACGGGCAAGTTGAAGTCATTGCCCTAGTCCCACCCAACACACTATCCAAAATGGCCAAGTCTCAAGTACGGTCACAGTGTCGTGTCCGTGTCCGTATCCGTATCCAAGTCTCACTCATAGTTGTCAATGTCCCATGTCTGTGTTGGACACGGTATCGTGTCCGTGTCCGTATCTGTATCCAAGTCTCACTCATAGTTGTCAATGTCCCATGTCCGTGTTGGACACGGTGTCGTGTCCGTATCCAAGTCTCTCTGATAGTTGTCAATGTCCCGTGTCCATGTCCGTATCCGTATCCAAGTGTCACTCATAGTTATCAATGTCCCGTGTCTGTGTCTAAAGTAATATTCAGATATAATTAATGCACAAAATATATTTGAATACAACTATGTACTTCCAACAAAGACGTGTAGCCACTCAGCTGCTTGCAATTACGTCTGCTTGCTTGTCCAAGTTGTCTGTACAAATGGCCCAACCCTCCTACACCCCAAGCATAGTTGTGAACCCGTCCCAAGTCTTCCAAAAGGGTGAGGAACTGAACAGAAACCGTTGTCCCAGTCTTGTCAGCAAATATAGTGCTGCCAAGAAGATAGAGCAAGTAAGCCCTTGCGCAACAATCAACCCTTTCCTCCGAGTCCTCATCTGCCACCTGACTAAAAGTTTCATACAACCATTCAAACTCAACGCGATTGTTTGTTGTAACTTTATCCCCCGCAACGTCCTCTGTCACACCAAGACACCTCTGTACCATTGCCAAACACTCCTCCTTCTTCTTCTCCATTGCACGCACCGCTAACCCCTCCACTTGAAGCCCAACAAGCTGCGGCACGTCATCCAATGTAATAGTCATCTTCCCAAATCGAAAGTGAAAGCTATTTGTCTCCGGATGCCATCTCTCCACAAAGGCAGACAGTAATACCTTGTTGCCTTATGAAGAAATTATCTGAGAAAGTGGAAACAACCCTGAACTTCTAACCCTCATAAGTAACCTCTCGTTTGCCTCCACTATTGACCACTTCCTCAAATTACGTCCATGCGAGTGCAGTTTCAACAATGGTCGCTCCCTACCGTTCCAAATATCAACAGCAACATGGTTCCTAAAATCCACTAATAAACTCCGATCTTGTGGACCAACTGCCTCATCATGTACCTCCTCTTGCCTCGCCTGACATCCTCTCCCCCGTCCTCGTCCTCTCCTCCGTCCTCCGGCTTGTGTCATTTCCTGTATATATTGCAAACAATAGTTTAGTATAATAAATGAATTATAAATGAAACATAAACGAAAAATTCTAACTTTCATGTACCTCGTCCTCGTGTTGATCGGACTCACGCTCATTCTCCCGTACATCAATATGTGGCTCATCCTCACAAATTTCAGCATGTGGCTCTTTCTCCCCTACATTAGCATGTGGCTCATCCTCCCCTACATTATCATGTGGCTCATCCTCCTGTACCTCCGAATGTATCTCAACCTCCACATCCTTCTCTACCTGAGCATGTTGTTCAACCTCCCCATCCTCCCCTACCTCCGAATGTACCTCAACCTCTTGCCTCTGCCCTCGTCCTCGTGTTTTTACTCGTTTACTTTTTGAAGCTAAAACTTGCTCTGCCTTCCTCTTCCTTGCAGAAACGGTAGGAGGAACTCGTTTGATTTCCTGTACATTGCAAACAATACCTTAGAACCGTAGTTCTCAAAATCGTTTGATTCACACAAAAACGATATGAATGTATACATGAATCTATACGAATCTACCTCACGATGTTGCTCAACCACCACATCCTCCTCAGCCCCAACCTCTTGCCCTTTCCCTTGTCTTCGTGTTTTTCCTCGTTTACTTTCTGAAGCTAAAACTTGCTCAGCCTTCTTCTTCCTTGCAGATATGGTAGGAGGAACTTATTTCATTTCCTGTACATTGTAGACAATACATTAGGACTGTAATTGTCAAAATCGTATGATTCACACAAAACGATATGAATCTATACATGACCATAAGCAATGAATGCTAATGTCTTCATAACAAGCAAAATTAAATCTTATACCAACAAGAGAACACAATCAAGCCTACAGTGGATTGTGGATATCCAGATCCTACTGTATCGACGAAGTTATATAATAGAAGACATGAAGTAAAGATAGGAGGATCGGATACTAATTTTTGAATAAAGATAAGTAAATCGGATTCTAATAACTAAAATAGAATAGACTAATCAGACTGTAATGTCCGAATGGGGTATAAAGATTTGGATATTAAAATCCGAATGACGCAATAAAATCTGGATATTAAATTCTAATGACCTAACAATTCAATCTTCATAATATTCGAATAGCATGTCTACAACCCAATCGAACAGCCAAATATAGACAATATGTGTATCCTCGAGTTTTAACACACTTATAACTTATCAAGCAACAAACCACCATAAGCATTATAAAAACTCATTAGACGGTACTAATCAAACTGTAATGTCCGAATGGGGTATAAACTTTTGGAAGTTAAAGTCCAAATGAGGCACTGCATTTTGGATATTAATTTCTAAAAGACCTAATAATTCAACTTTTATAATGTTCAAATAGGGGCCAATCAAAAATTAAAATCCGAATGAGACAATCAATTTTAGATATGAAAATCGGAATAGGAGGCAAAAAATTAGATTATGCAGTTAAAAACATAAGAGTTTTCCATATGCTTTATTAGAAACTTTTGATTTTAGTGCTGTCAGATAACTGAATGGTTATACTTGTGACATTTTTATGAGCAGGCCAGATTGGGTCAAATATACTTGTTCTCTGAGATTCACAGATTAAGAGAAACTAGTGAGCTGCGCTACAACAAAGTTACAAAAAAAAATGTTTCTTCATCAAAGAAGGTGCAATGTGAATAGGGGCCAATCGGAAATTAAAATCCGAATGAGGCAATCAATTTCAGATATAAAAATCCGAATAGGGGGCTAACAATCAGACTTTAATATCCGAAACTGTGGAAAAACAGTCGGACTCTAATGTTCGATCAAATCTAAAATATACGAAATAGCAGTACGTACTTACTGTGGGTTTCTCAAAAAAATTCAAACAAAAATCGGAAAAACCCGCGTAATAACAAGATTCAAAATTTTACCGATGTTCAACTTCAAAAAAGTTGGTGCTGCCGGAGTGTTGTGCTTTCTTCTCTCAAATCCTTCGCCTCAAAGTTGTACTGGTATTGTGGTGTTGTGGTGACTGATGGAAGAGAAGAAGAATGGGACAAGAAGAGAAGAACGCTAAAATTGACTTGAGCTCAGCTTGCCCAAATTTATCCGCAGCTTTGAATTGTCACTGCCACATTCGTGGCTGTTGTAGAAGCTCGGCCAGGTTGAGGTGCTGGACGTGATGAACCTCGCATGAAGTAATTGTATCTTGATGTTCGTTAACTTTTGGATCCGATTTTATATTGTGCATTGCGACACGGGGGAGAGAGAGAGAGAGACGGGAGGTGGGGCTGTGGGGTGGGGGTTGGTGGTGGCGGTGGCGGTAATGGTGGGTAGGTAGGTGGTGGCGGTACCCGTGGGTGGAACGGACTGGAGCGGCTGTGGAATGGAGCGGCTATGGAAGAAAACCAAACCTAGGTTAGAAAAGAAACGGAACGGAACGAAGAAAAGGGAAGGGAACGACTGGCTTTGAATTGGGTTGTATGTTTTATTGTATAGAAGGGCAAAAAGGGGAATTCAGGGATAATTTATTGGCTGCAAATAGCAAATCTTTATAAGGTGGTGGTTTGTATGTAGCAATCGACTGCGAGTAGCAAAAATTGGGCTGCGAATAGCGGCCACCTTTATTAATTGCCCTCCAAGTAATAAATCAATTGTTTGCCCTCATCCCCCATCCCAGTTGGCGATATGACCGTTTTCTTTCATTTATTACTCCTATTACTACTTGTGTGGCGCAGAACAAATCCTCTCTCTTTGGCTGGCTCTGTTGCCAATGGCCATGTCTATTCTCTCTTCCAAGCTCTCCTCCTCCTCCTTACCCTTCACTTTCTCAGTCCTCGCTTCCTCAGCATCTTCTTCACCTAAAGGTACTTCCACACTACTCCAATTCCTCTCTCTCTCTCTCTCTCTCTCCGTGTGTGTGTTTGTGTGTAGATATATCTGTTTATATGAACAACAATTTTGTGTAGTTTTATTGATGCTTTATTGGAGACAGAATCAAATTCGAGCCCTAATTCAGTGAAGTTAAGAGATGACTGGAGAAAACGGTCCAGACCCATTCCTCCTGGGGGAACTTATCCCGCCAAGGACCATTGCAGGTTCACACTCTTTCTTCACTACTAAATGGGTAATGACAATCCTTTCCCTTCTTGGGATAAAAAATTCTACAACCACAAACACTTACACAGATTTTTTTACACACACTTGAGGCGTGGTGTCCCAACATGAATGTGACTGTGTGTATTGTGGTTGTGTAAGTGTCTGTGATTGTAGAAGTGTGCGTGGATCCCAACATGAATGCGAGTGAGTGTATTGTGCTTGTAGAAGAGTTGTTTTGGGATCGGGGTGGGGTGTGAGGGCTTGATTGAGAGTCTTTTGGTAGGTTCGGGCAAAATTTTTGGTAAAATCCAAAATCCCAAAAGTTTACAAAAGATATATAAAAAAAAAACTCAGAAAAGACCATTATCACAGTCTTTGTTTCCAACTTTGGTCCGTATAATAATACCTTTACGTTTCCTCTTGTCAAGACCAATGATTAATCCTAAAAGTTTTGATTAAAAGCTAAACAAAATTTTACTACTAAAACATTGATAATACCCTCTTACTTTAAGAAAAAACTATTGGGGCAAAGTCAGCCTTAATATTAGTAAATTTAACCTTTTGGATGTTGTTTCCTGAATCAGTTTTTAGTTTTGAAGAACACTTTCAACTTGTTTGGTTGACAGTTTTTGAAACTTGTTTTTGCCAGAATTCTTTGAGAAATAATTTACTCTTTTGAAATTACTGTAAAGATAGTTTTTCGAATTATTGAAAACAATTTCCACCAGAGAAAAAGGCTAAACAAAAATGGGCATCAAATTTTGAAAAATGTGAACAGAATGCAGATGGATGCTTTTGTTTGTACTTGTTTTACTTTTATCAGAATGATGTCTGATGATGGCGCTGGAATTGTTGTTGGTTTTGGGCCTTTTGGCAGTAAATGCGGGTTGTGCGATACCTACTATATAGCCCATGTGAAGAATGCTTGTGCTTTCTTGGGAGATGGGATGTCTAGAATTGAAGTGAGCTCTCTCCCATTTCTCCTGATTATTGTTTGGTTTATGGTTTTTGAGTTGGTCTGTAATTATGGGAGAAGATTCCCCGTACACAATCGTCAATTCTTGGCTATAGGAGCAGCTTTGGATGAGCATTTAACTACGAGTAAAAGTTAACAATATAATTTAATCACTAATAATGACCCCTCCAAACAAAAGTTTTCCGTTGCGATCTGACATTGCCGAGTGGAACACTACAACGTATGCAAGGTGTCAAATGAGCTGGTCAAGTGGTCAGAGTGTGAGACTTCTCTTCAAAGGGTCCTTTTCGTTAAATCTCAAGGGTGAACCTATGGTTAATCTTATTCCTCACTCCCCCTTAAAGTTGCTACCTGCCCGGTAATATTTGGGACCGATGGATTACATGTATGCGACAGGTTACTCAGGTCCATTTCCTTAACACCCTTGTGAGCATAACAATAGAAAAATGACTACTTCTTTTTCTATTTTTTCCCCCCTGCAGACGTCCCCTATTTTTGGAACAGTTTTGCTGTTCAGGATTTGATTGTTGTTGTGTTAATGAATGTTGTAAACTGCAGCGATTGCTCAGAGTCCCAATTTCTTGTTCACTAAGATCAGTTTTTGTGTGACTGCGAGACTTTTGTTGTGGATGCCTTTATACTGCAAAAATATAAAAATTGACTTACGTTTCAATAAAATTTATATCCTTTTTCCATTGTCAGTGAAATTGTCAGGTTAATATTTTTCATCTTACGCTGCTTCAGGGCATGGAACCTGTGGTCCATGGCCGAGGGAGGAAAGGAGATTCTTTGGATGAGGTTTACTTAGGCGTCTATGAGGAACTACTTTATGCTCGTAAAACTAAGCCTGTGGAAGGTAAGCTTGTGTATGAAACATTTAGTATTGTATGTGAAATTCCTTTTCTGTAGCTTTTATCACTTTCCGCTTTTTATTGAGTTATTTTGGATTTTTCAATATTGCCGTGGATAAGTTGTATTTATTATTGTATGTGAAATTCCTTTTCCGTAGCTTTTATCACTTTCCGCTTTTTATTGAGTTATTTTGGATTTTTCAATATTGCCGTGGATAAGTTGTGTGAGTATTGGATATTAACTTGGTAGCATCCTCCCAAAAGTGCCTCTCATAGCTGTATTTGAAGGCTTCACAGCAATAAGACTCCCCAAAATTTGGAATTGGATTGAAGGGGATTCGTGTACTAAAACTGTTTGACCTGCTTGAATTTATCTATTGGTAGGAGCTCAGTGGACTGGGATAGTAACAACAATTGCCATTGAAA
Source organism: Rhododendron molle (assembly GCA_025413875.1). Lineage (NCBI taxonomy): Eukaryota > Viridiplantae > Streptophyta > Magnoliopsida > Ericales > Ericaceae > Rhododendron > Rhododendron molle. The sequence goes on along the minus strand of CM046396.1, from coordinate 8,087,957 downwards.
TGCTGAAAGCAGGCATGGTAGAAGCTGTCATCTGTGTACAGAGGTAGTGGGCTGAATAATGATCTGCTTGCTGTTTATTGTCTTGTTAAGCAGTTTTGGTGCTTCTTTATGCCTTGTTGTTTTGTCATCTTGGCCTTCTGGGTTTATTATATTTCAGTGATCCAGAGGATAGACTCACTCCAAGACCTGTTTTGGCAAGGTTTGATCTCAAATGCTCAATTTGCTTGCATAATTTGACTGCCCAAAAAAAGGAAAAAGAAAAAAAAGGAAGAAGGAGTTCTAATATCTACCATTTATTTGCTTCTCCACTTGTGGTCTTATATATACCATATATATCCAATAGGACACCAGAAGAAGTTCTAGCAGCTAAAGGTGTCAAGCCGACGTTATCTCCTAATCTCAATACCCTTGCTTTAGTTGAGGTGCTTTCTATCACTTGTATCAATCATGAAATTGTCCCTATTCGCTTTTCCCTTTGCCCTTATTGTTAAAGTTTTATTAGTTCCACAATTAGTATTTAGTAGGCTATACTGAACTCTTTCTTGTACTTATTTCTTAACCACTGGATAGGAATATTTCTTAAGATCTCTTTCGGCACTTATTATTATGTCATTGCAATTGTTTGGGAAGGAAAAGTGTGTAGGGTGTTCGATAACCCTAACACATAACAATCTTATTTATATAGATGACTCACATATTGAATAAGTAAACTAAGCAATATGGGACTACTACTAATACTATATTTTAACACTCCCCCTCAAGCTGGAGACTCTCCAGCTTGTTACATAGCAACCAATGAAACAATTATCTCAACTACTAACAACAATAACGAAAAACAACCAACTTGTTAAAACAATGGAATAACTTTCAATAGCAACGACCAACGAACGAAACGACTTCAACGAAATAATTTCAACGACCAATGAATCAACTAATGAATTCAACGACCAAAGAACGATTTCAACGATCAATGAATGACTTCAACAACCAACTTTAACTACCATCAACCAACTACCAACGTCAATGAATGAATTCAACGACCAACAAACAACGAACGAATTCAACGACCAACGACTAATGAACGATTTCAACGATCAATGAATGACTTCAACAATCAACTTTAACTACCATCAACCAACTACCAATGTCAATGAAATAGATGACAAAACAATATATGTTACCACGCTCACCAAAAACATGGCCAAAAACCCGACTAGGAAACCCAAAATTATGACCATGTCCACGAGTGAATGAAGAACCAACAGCAATGCACAGAGACAGTGAAAGCAGACGTAGATTTCATTGCAAATATATCACCGGACAAGAAACCAGCAATCGACCAATAGATTAACCCAACATCACCCAGAACCTCAGAGTGGCAGGTTACCACTTTAAACCAACAATATAATTGAACACAGCCGTTTACAGACTGAAACAACAGGAGTCGTGATGAACAATAACGACGATGAACAGTAATTGGTGAACAGCAACACTAATGAACAGTAACCTGTGAACAGTATGCAATGAACAGTAATTGGTGAACAGTGATTATGCGATAGATTTCAATGGAAGGGATTATGGTTAGGACAGAGGCTAAGATTAGGGTTGTGGTGGTTTGGGATCATCGGCAGTAGATTTAGGGTTTCGTGGTGAGATGATGATGGAGCTAGAGGGTGGCGGTTAGGGTTTTGTATATCTAAGGTGGATGGTGAACCCGCTCTGATACCATATTGTTTGGGAAGAAAAAGTGTGTAGGGTGTTAGATAACCCTAACACATAACAATCTTATTTATATAGATGACTCACATATTGAATAAGTAAACTAAGCAATGTGGGACTACTACTAATATTATATTCTAACAATTGCCTTGTAGGTTTGAGATAATTATTTTGCTTTCTCATAGCAGCCTTGCACGCACTCTTCTCATTCTCTTAGATCTTTTCTTTAACACCCCCTAACCCACCAAAAAGGAGAAAAAATATGAAGTGAAATAATTTGCAGTTGATTACTTGCGTTTTTCATTATTTCTTTTGGATAGGTATTGCAAGATTTTGTATCACTGGCTTCTTTCATAATTATTAGGATCTTTTCAAAAGTATTTTCATGTTGAGAACATATAAAGAGGTTAATCTTTTTTTTGAACGGCATAAAGAGGTTAATCTAACACATTTATCTGGACAACAGGCAGCAGGCGTGAAGCGTCTACTCTTCTGTGGTGTTGGTTGCCAAGTGCAAGGTATGGCTTTTGGTCATGATTGGTATATCGTCCTTTAAGTATTTTCTTTGTTGTGATTTGAACAATTGTAATGCAGGGTGATTTCTTGAATTTCAGCATTAAGATCTGTGGAGAAGCATTTGAATTTGGAGAAGCTTTATGTTTTGGGGACTAATTGCGGTAACTAAAAGTTTGTCACACTTCCCCCCCGCCCCCCTCTTCTTGTTTTCACCGTTCTCATGTCTATGGTACTCTGGTGACATCCCATTGACTGCATGCGTCATGTGGGAAGTGAAATAATGCTGGATATCGGTCTGCAAATGACAAATTTGTGAGTGAAATCGTAGAGTAAAGATTGTTCAGTTAAAGAACTCAGGATTTATAGGATCAACGTTTTCTAACTGCATGAATTACTGAAACGGCTTTGCTTTATGCCACACTGAAGTAGAGTACGAGATGTGCTCGGTCTTTCCCCGTGGTAACTAGTACCACCTTCTGATCCTCTCCTGCTATCTTCCAGCAATTATTCTCCCCACTTTATTTCGTCTGTAATAGGTCTGATGATGAAATAGTGCACAATGAAACCCTAGTTCAAAGTGCCATATTGATCAAGTATTATAGTCTCTTTATTTTTGGATGTGTTGTACATCGATCCATGGGCATGGAAAATGGTGAACTGGTATCAAAAGTTATTGAGCTTTATTTGATCCTTCTCTAAACTAAATTCAACATAACAAACTTCATCAATTGGAAATTGTAGACTTGATTCATATGACTTTGCAATGTTTCATGAAATTGGGTTTTCAACCACTCCATATGATCCCACTCCATATTGATACATTTTTTCTTTCTTAGTGGATAATGGGACTCGAGAAGGGCTAGATAAGTTTCTGAAGGCTGCCAGCGATGAACCAGAAACAGTTCTTCATTATGAGTTCATGCAAGATTACAAGGTTAGATTTGAAGCAAAGTCCCACATCGCCTGGGTACCAAAGTAATATGAAGTATATAAGTGTCAGGGCACCCTCACTTCAATAGCTAGCTTTTGGGGTTGAGTTCTACCCAAGACCGTGTAACAGGTCAATGATGACAACTTTTTCCGTTTTATGGAATTCTTTGAAGATTTTGGTCCATAGTTTTCGTTTCCTTTTCTTGCATCCCTTGCCTGCATGTGGGTTGTCTTTGGTGCTTGTAGATTTTCTCTATCCACTCTCCGCTCGAAAAAAGAAAAAAAGAAAACTATGAAAGCAATATGCTATGTTGTATACTATTTTGTAGCTGCCAATAGTTTGCATTTTGAATATTTACTATGATTAGCTTTAACTGACACATATAGTTGTAACTTGTACCTAGAAAGCATGATATCCATTTGCATTATCAACCCATGTTATTTAGAGCCTTATACTTTTTAGATTCTTTTATCAGGTCCATTTGAAGCATTTGGATGGGCGTATTGAAGAGGTAACTTTTTTCCCCTAGTCTCTCTATTTAGTTTTGACACCTTCTACATTGCTGCATCCAACTGTAAATTTAACTAAAGCAGGTTCCGTATTTCTCTCTGCCAGCAAATGAGTTAGTTGATGTTATTGCGCCATCTTGTTATAGGTACTCTTTTAATGCTCTCCCACTCTTCCACAATTATTCAGATTTCCATGTCAGCGGTTACCTTATAATCAGGAAATTCCATGCTATTGCACCATCGTTACAGTTATTTTTGCCGCTCTAGCCTTAACTTCTTCCTCATTATATCTGTTAGAAAAAAAACATCTCATCATTGTCCTGAGTTGGAAATGAATGGCGCATGTTCTACTTAGTGATGATTGGTACCATGACCATCTTGCATCTATTAACATTGAGAAGCAGAGAGTTGTGGTGGAGGTTGTTTCACAGATATTTCAGTTTAGGCTCGGTTTTAAAATTTTATGCACCTAAGAATTGACAAACTCCTGAGTGAATTTAGCAACCATGACAGGGTTAAAAACTTTGTACTCTATAACACAGGTGGATCGAAAATCTTATATGAAGGAATTTAGGAAGTTTTGTTCCTTTCAACTGGAGTTTGCTGGGGTGGACATGTTGTAAACCTAAACGACTTCCTTTACATGTGAGAAGTCTTCAGTTAGACTATATAGGTAACTTTTACCGTTGTGCATAGGGGTGTACATGGTTCGGATTGGACCGGTTCAATAGAAATCCAGGAACTGAACCATATCTAACGGTTCCAAAGAATTGAGAATTGTAACCAGACGGTTACACATATGGGACCAAACCACAACCAAACCATTAGACCGGTCCGATTTGGTTCAGTTTCCAGTTCCAAACCATGTTAGCATCCAAAAAAAACATGAATAGCATACACCTAGTTCTTTAAAATAGCTAACAAAATAGACCACAAAATACAACTTCATTAATCTTGAAAACTAAATTTGTCCACAAAATTGTTGCAACTTCTTCATAAAACTACTACAATTAAAGCAACCTACAAAATAGATCTAGAAGCCCAACAAAATAACTAAAACAACTACTAAAATATTCTTAAACAAAACCTTGAAAAACAATAGGAAAATAGTAGGTAAACAGTCCAGTTCGGTTCAAACCACGGTTCACAGTTATGGAACCAGGGACTGAACCATATCCGGTTCTAGGTTTTTTTAGAACCAGAACCAATCCATTAAACTACAGAGCAATCCAAATAGACCGGTTCGGTCGGTCCGGTTTACCGTTTTTTCCTGTTTTCTTGGATGTGCAGTAGGCAATAACTGGTTTTTCAGTTTTCTTGGATGTGCAGTAGGCAATAACACCTTGAGTCAATTCCCAGCTGCAAAATTAACGTCTAGCATTATGCCATGTGTGGAAGTTATGGTTGGATGTTAGACGAGTGCAATCACGTGTCCGAAAATAGAACTGAATGAAAAGAATGTGTTTGGAAAGTTATGATAGATATATATATAGGTTCCTTTTCTAGTCTTGTTTCTTTGAATATGACAATTGATCCTCAGCGGAAATAACTTTTTGTCCTTTATGGAAATGCCTTAACTTGATCGTGTGTGTTTGTGTGTTGCATGATAAGTGTCATATTCATCTATTGGAGATCATGAATTGCCTTAAGAAGCAATACAAACCATTTCTCATGTGGAAGTTTGTTGTATGGACTGTTATATGAGATGCAGCTATACTTTGATCATTGTCTCCCTTTGTGAAATGTAACTGGTGTCATGATCCTTCATGGTAGCGTTCAGTTACTACCAATTAGCAATTTAGCATGGGTAATATTATCATTCTTGCTGGTTATTCTTCCATTAAATCTTTTCTTAATTTGTTGTGCAGCTGTTTTGACTACACGAATGCATTAGCGGTGCGTTTTTTCTTCTTTATCTGAAGAGATTCCTTTTTATCCTATCTATTTAGTTTTTGGTTACTCCTATATGGTGGATTCATGTGTTTATATTTTCTGTCATTCTAAAAACTTGGTTTTCGTGTTTAACTTGAAGGTTTCAAGTTTGATAATACCAAAATTGTGATTACCTAAAGTTAACTTAATCGTGTAGACCAAATGTTCGGCAATTTCATTTTCATACTCTGGTTCTGAGTTTTGTCAAGCTTTACACACCATTTGTAATGGAGTAAGGAAGGGCCAGCTAGCATAACCTTGAAAATTTTCATGTTCCACAACGTGGTGCACCTAAATAGAACAGAATAAGGACCGGGTAAAGAATAGGGTACACAAATCACATGAGGGTTTGGTGCACTATATCCTTTTCCATCACATTTTCCACCTTCTCCCATGAGTAAAATAGAGATGATTGAAGCTATCAAGATCGACCACAATCAAGGGTATATCTGTCGTCATTTAAACTCTGTTATATTGTGATTACTTAAAGGAATTTCCAAGCTTCATATCTCCCTAGTCCTCCCCTTGGGAAATTGACGGCCCAAGATGTGTTTTGATAATTAATACCCCCAAGGACATGCTAAGAACATTTGTTAATGCTGAAAATGTCCTTGGTAGGTATTAATTATCAAAGCACGTCCTTGGCCGTCATTTTCCTCCTCCCCTTCACGACCACTTTTGTCAAGGTGCCTGAATTATGTTAACGGTATAAACAGTTGCATGGAGAATAAGATAGGAAAGCTACAAGTTGTGGGCGCATTAGATTGTGCCCGAGGACAATAGGAATGTTTATGAATATCTTGGCTTGTAAGGACACTCAATTCTCATTGCTGCTTGTGTTGAACTTCTAAACACAAAAGAATATTGCATGTCCAAGTTCCACCTATTTGGTATTAGTATATAAAGTCTTTTTCTCTGAAGTGTGGTATTAAGGATTCTATAGTACTAACCATGGAAACGTTGAACACCTAGCTTACTGTCCACCAGTGAGTCTTCAAAGTCTAAATTTGTTCTACCCATGAAACCTTGAGATCCCGTTCGTTTTGGGATTTTGGATTTGGATTTGTAGGTGATGAATGTAGAGAGAAATATAGTAATGATTGGAAATAAGGTTAATGATTGGAGAGAGATAGAAGGAAAAATGAGAGTAACGATTGAAGAGAAATAGGATAATAATTAGAATCCAAAATCCAAAACCCTTAAACGAACGGGGTCTGAGGTTTTGAGTTTGGGAAAGACGTACCACAGTGGAACTTGGATTGTTTGCATTGCTTTCGATTTATAGGATTCCTACCTTTGAAGCTCATCTAGGTCATATCAAATTTTCCACAGTTTATTTTGTCAGGATTTTTTTGCTCTCTCTCTCTCTCACACACACACACATTAGCAAGCATGCATGACACCTCCGATCTACTTTCACAACACACAAATACGCATGCATGCATGACACCTCCGGGTCATCCTGTTATCTTTTTCTTTAAGTAACATAAGAAAACAATCCGATGGTTAGTTCTTGATGTTTCTTGATATGGCATAATGCTGCTGGGCGATTGCAGGATTTGGTAGTGGGATACATGGGTGTGCCCAAATATGGTGGAATTAGCATGACACAACATCCACAGTATGTCACTGTCAGGTAAATCTGAGCAGACTTGTCATGATCAAGTCTATGCTACTGCTTTCGAAAAAATAAAAATAAAATAACGGTCTCTGCTGCTGCTTACTTGTTCACCTTATTTTTCACTTACCCTGACATGGAAACATGTTATTGTATTGATTTGATTTGATTTTTCCCATTGAAATTGCAGGAATCAGCGTGGTAGAGAAATGCTGAGTCTGGTTAAAGGCCTTTTGGAGATTACTCCAACAACTACTAGTGTAATATTCTAATCTTTGTAACATGTCATTATCTGTCAAACTATTATGGAGCAACTGCCTTATGTTGTTTCTTATATTTAGGGTGATCGGAGACCTTTTGTTATGGAGACAGTAAAGGCAGATGATAAAGCCAAGTTAGGTATGTAGTGGTTACTTTTATTCATTATTAGAAAATGTCCATTTTACTTTGCTGAGAAAAGTCCTGGATTTTCTGCTTTCTGCTTTGCCCAATGTGAACTATAAATAGGAAAAGTGAAACCAGAACTCAATTTGATTTGGCCAATTGGCCATACACTAATCTCCGTTATTATAGTCTAGTTCTTGTCTTTTCTCTTGGAATAGTTGGGCCCAAAACCATCAACTATTGTAACATTCATAATTTACTGCTATTCTGTCTCCTGTCGGAAAGATATAAAAGTACCCTCCAAATAAAACTGCAATTTTGTGTCTTGTGAATCCAATGCGATTGTTCACAAGTTTCCAAATTCTGAAAATTTGTATTTTGAGGCAGGGATGGGTCCTTCTAAGCCTGCTCCAAAATTGATTGGGAACTTAATAGCATTCCTGTTGAACTTGGTAAGTATTGTTTTTAAATCTGCAATACTGGTACCAGAAGCTGAAAATGACTTGCATTCTGATTTGGTTCTTTTTGTTCAGATTGGTCCAAAGGGTCTAGAATTTGCTCGTTATTCGCTCGATTACCATACTATCCGAAACTATCTGTACACAAATCGTTCATGGGGAAAAGAAAGGTATCTTCTGATGATTAGGGCCTCAGATTGCTTAACCACTAAAAATGAAATTATGACAAAATAATCTCAGATTACTGATCAGAAAACATCAGGCTTTAGATTGCTGCTAACTTATGAATGTTGTAATGGGTGCAGAGCGGATAAGCATATGCCTTCTTATGCAAAGAAACTTGTTGCCATGTACAACCAGAATGGAGAAATTGATCAAATGCTTTCCAACAAGTGATTGTATGTGATGGAATCTGTGTCAGAAATAAACAGCACATTCATGTACGTAAAAATTATGAGCGGAAATGTGATTTTGTGTGTTTTTGTGCCTGTTCTATAGGATGTCTACTTTATCTTCTCCTACGTGTACCAACAGCATTGCATTCCCAACAACTTTGCATGGTTTGAGGTGTTCACCAAAACAAACAATATCAGCTAGGATCTAGATAAATGGTTATACATAGCAAAGAAGTTTCCTGTGACTTCTTAGATGGTCAAGGGAATTTCTGCTCAGTGTCTATGGGAAAGTAGGGATGATGTTGTTGCAACCTAAACCAGGTTTTTGTTTTACATACGCATGGGAACCCTGTAATTGTATTGTTATGACACAAATTGGAAATTGATAATCATGTTTTCGAAATTTAGAAACTTTTTGATCATTATATCCATCATAGCAACTCCATAACTTATTTTGCGATAATTACTTGAACTCACAATATCTTAGTATACGGATTAGATACTTGACAAATCAGCTTTAAACTTTCTTCATGATTGTTTTCATTTTTAAATGGAAGATATAACCTACTTGCTGAAATGTGGAAAAGTAACTTGTAAATTACATGCCTAGCACAACTATTGGACGTGCCAATGATAGCCTTGATTTGAGATGAAGATCAAGAAGGGGTGACTGATCTTCAATAATGTGAATAAGAAGCTAAAATTTAGACAGGTTTGCTACTTCCAAAATATTGTCACTTTGATATTTAGATTGTTACCTGGACAATGTATCTGAACAGAACCATGAAATAATATGTATCAATGTACCCATTCCCGTAATACTAATTACTTTTATTTAGAAGCAAGAACCAAAATCTGAAACTAGTTGATGGGATTATTGAGGCTATCGTACTTCAAGTTGCTTGAAATATCTAAAATACCAGAAAGACAACGAAGTTCTTGCTGTTATGAAAGATAAATGTTTCATCAAATCATTAAAATTCTTGAAGACCGCGTCAAAAAAAGGAGGACTTACAAATAAATTTACAAGAAACAGGCCTGGTTATAAGGGTTTCTTTGTCACTGAGAAGTAGGGATCTTGGATAGTGTTTGTGGTGGTCTATCTCAAGAGAGATCGGCTGTGCAGAGTGAATGATTAGTCAGCTGTAATGAAACTCGATCAGTCTCTTGCTAGTTAGGCTCAGTTAGAACTAATTTTTTTTTTGCTCAGTTAGAACTATTTGCTAAAAAGTTTGAACGATTCGATTTAGCAACTCAGGATCAAGTCAGATATTTAAAATCTTGCTTTATAAACGTTTTGACTGCCATTAGGCTTGTTTCTGAACTGGCGCAATGTTTTCAGAATCCAGCTTTTGTACCTTCATACTACTTATCCATGTGAAATACATTAACTCTTGCTCTTGAGTTAGTTCAATATGGAATTCCTTTAGTTGTATGCCATATAGGGAATACCTTTAGTTGTATGCCATATAGGGAATACCTTTAGTTGTATCACTTGTATGATGTCTCTGTGAAGGCTGAACCATGGTAGAGACAAGGCTGGTTTTCTTGAAGGTCAATTTACTCCGTTAGCAATGGAGCATAATGAAGGTCAATTTACTCCGTTAGCAATGGAGCATAATGAGCTTGAAAGAGTGTCTGATGTTGAACGTAGATGTCCAGTATCCATGCACTTGTGCATCAACCTTCATTTAAAGGCTTAATTTACCATTCTACAATTTGTTCTCTCAATCTTCTTTGGTTAGTAGTATTCAGTTTCGTTTTGTTTCTAGGATTCTTTTATGTGTATCCATGCACTTGTGCATCAACCTTCATTTAAAGGCTTAATTTACCATTCTACAATTTGTTCTCTCAATCTTCTTTGGTTAGTAGTATTCAGTTTCGTTTTGTTTCTAGGATTCTTTTATTTGTGAAGGTTTCAACTTTCAACTTTCCTCTTTATTAGGATTATTATGGTTAAGACTATAAAGACGATTCGTTATTTGAATTAATAAGCTTTGAATTTAGAGAATAGAGAGCTGAAGGCTTTTACGTGATTACAGTTCTTGCGTTTGTGTACTTCCGCTCTAGCTTTTTGGATTATCTCCATCTCACGGGCCAGCTTTCAATCTATTCTGAAGATTTTGAGTTGATAGATATTTGAAACTGCTTGATGTCAGCTGTAAGTAGGTCCGGTGTTTTTGTCCTTCATTTACTAGTTTGACTTCAATTTGAATTGATTGTCGTAACTTAGCAACTCACTGACTAAAGAGGCTCTGTTTAACCAAGAAATGCCGGAGCTAGATCATGGACCAAACCCTCAATAGCAATTAGTTGTGCCTACAACAGTTGACAGCTTTTCTAACAATGAAATTGTATCAATTGCACAAGCGAATGATGATTTTGGTAATGATGCAATTCTGGCAGTTAGGGATCAACTTCGAAGATGAGAACTCACCTAGGGAAACTTTAAAAGCTTATTTATTGGAAAATTATTAGTTTTACTGTACTGAAAATTATATTTTTAGAACTTTCTTTAACATAGTATGCTTAGTTTTTCTTTGACCCCACTAGTACTAGTGAAATTCCAGGAGCCGCTATTGTCCATGACTACTACTCTGTCTACTGAATAACTGGTCATTCTTCGGGGACCGTGTGATTCGTCAAGTTGGATTTTGATGGCCTGGAAAACTAGGATGTAACCTTGACTGTCTAGTAACCCTAGAAGATAGTTTAGTGAGAATTTGATGGTTGCCGCCTCCTTGTGTTTCCTCTCTTTAAATTAAGTAAGAGGCACAAGAGTCACAAAGAAGATCAGAAAATCCCAGGGAAAAGGACAAAGGTACAACTGTAGTTCCCATGTTACCAGTTGGAAGCTAGAGCAAAATTCGAACACTTAACCGATGCGCGAGACAAGTTGAAGCAAGAATCCAAGGGTTGGCCTGGTGGTCAAGGCGTGAGACTTAGTGATATGCTTCATCCTGAGGTCTTAGGTTTAAAACCTCTTGAGTGTCATCAATTCCTTTGCGGCCAGTCCTCCGGTTTTAATTGGGTTTTTCAGAAATGGGCGGTGGAATAGTGCCTCTAGAATTAGTTCAGGTGTGTGTAAGTTGGCTCGGATACCTGAGTTATCAAGAAAAAAGTGAGACAAGTTGAAGCAAGGAGAAAATTCATGTTGGGGTTTGACATTGGATTATACTATTGTTTCTTGTAAAATAAACTTTTTGTGTGGCAATGAAGAAATTCTGTATGGGACATTGAGATAAAGTACTTTTTGCCTGGTTTAATCAAACAGCATGGAGACTCATATGGGATGTCCTTGCATGTATTTTTTTTTTTCCTGTATTTCAACAGGAAATATTCATCTCACTTATTGAGCAATGAGAGAAAGCAAATGTTGTTGGATCAGGTGGGAAAGGAAATACAGAGTAAATGGCACAAGCTAGTGCTATCCTCCTGGTTATATTTGGTTCTATGAAAATACTATAGAGGCTGAATTAAGAACCTTCTTGAGATGTGAATCGTGATTCCTTTTACCTTAATAGAAAGGAAGATTGAACTCTTGGAAAATAGGTCTCTCTCAATTCTTCCCTCTTGCTTGCTGATTTTCTCTTGTGAATATAATTTAAGGCTTCAATGAACTTGAGAAACAGGTGAGAAATGGATGGTAGTGTATAAGTTTTTTTGTCACAAGCTATCGGAGATTACAAGTATCAGAATTACATTACACTGGAAACAAGTCCACAATCCCTATAAGCCAAATCCGACTATTACCCAACTAATAGTCCGATTAAGGGGAGAAAAAATCCAACAAATACAAGGGGAGTAATATCCACAGGCACGCGGGAGATTCGAACTCTTGACCTCCTAATTAGATGCAAGAGTCCAACTAGCCACAGTTGACAGTTTGACCATGAAGAAAGGAATTTGTGAATGGAGATTAAAGAATGGAGAATGAGAAATGCTAAGTGCAAAGAAAATAGGCAAAAAAAAGATCCTTTGTATATGAACGACTCAGATTCACTGCAAAAAAAAGACCCTTTGTACATGAACGGCTCAGTTTCACTGCACACAGTGAATCTGAGTCGTTCATGTACAAAAGGTCTTTTTTTTGCCTATTTTTTTTTTTTTGTGCCTAGCAAGCCCCATGGAGAATTCCGGTGTGTGTGTGTGTGGGGGGGTGTTGGGAGAGGTTTTGGGATCTGAGGAGGCTCATCTATTCATTTGTCCCTTTGGAATTCTAGTCATTTATTCCTAGAGGCCGCGTTGACTATAGCTAGATACTTGTGGGATGTGGCGCACATGCAGTGTGTTAATTGAATCATGGTTTAGAGTTTCGGTCAAAGAGATTTCTCGACCATATTATTCCAATTCTCAAACCCCCTTTTATGAACCTTCTTCTTTTTCTTTTCCTTTTTTTTAGTATGTGGGAGGATGTTGCATATTAGGGTTTTTTTTTTTTTAACCGAATGTTCGGACCAACTTGCGCGCACCTTACACATTAGATTACTTAAGGCATTATTTGGATCATGAATCTGCAAATGGATTTATAGAGGATAGTAAAATGATTTAAGGACATATTTGTAAGAAACAATTTTAGCATGGTCTCTCCATTATCTTCTTATATTTTCCTTTATCACTTTCTTCCCTTCTCCCCGTTCATCCCTCCATAACTATAAAAACTGAATAGGATCATATGATAAGCTCAGGATTTGAAGAACGAAGGGACTCTCAAATTTTTTTTTGGCATCAAAGAAGAACATCATATATATAAATGAGAAGAAAGATTACAAGAGTTTAGCAATTACAAAACAAAATACAATTGTTCAATCGCCTAAGATAGAGGGCACCAACGACATGCGAAGGCCTTGAAGCTTAAGGAATAGAACACAATGTGAATAAATACACCTGTTCCACAAATACACCCAAGGAACAGGTGTATTTATGAGAAACAATTTTAACATGTGAACACAGGAACATGGCAAAGCTTCACGCACAACTTGAAATCCTGAGCTTATTGCACTGAACCATTCATCTCGTAGAACTCCCAATAAACATCATCCATGCGAAAAATCTTCATTGGTCATCAATAAAAACGGTTACAAATAGTACTTCGTTTCCTATATGTACCTTTCTTTTCACGAACAAAATGCAGTTTGTTTCTGCATTTGTAGATGTCCAATGAGCTGATTTTTTCCACATATAAACTTCATCACGTGTTATATAAAACTAAACAGTCCAGTCATTGTCTCCCCTTTGTGGAAGGTCTTGGGTTCGAGCCCCACAGGGGGCAGGCCCTTTAGGGGGCCAGGGCTATGGATAGCTTCTGGTCTCCCCGTGCTAATTCTAATACCCCCACTAACCCCCGCTGATGTATATCGCTGTGAAAAAAAAAAAAAAAAACAGTCCAGTCGGAGTCGGCAACCGCAAGAGGATTACGGAAGGGTCTAGATAGGAGCTGATCCCTCTCTCCTAACATTGCTATGTGTACGATATAATGTGGCATGAAAAAAAACACATGAAACAGAGAGCCCCCTCCAGGGGAAAATCCCAAGTTTTTGGTACTAGTTTGGGCATTTTTGTAAAAAGGAAGATGAGACTTTTTGATTTTCTAGTTTTAAATATTGTGTAAAATTTTCACGAATCCAAGTGAAATGATAAGGATTCTCTTTATCTTTATCCAAGTGTGTTGAATCCAAGGCTTTCTGGTTTTCTAGTGTATTGAAATGATAAGGACTCTCTTTATCTATGTCACATGAACATCCCCGTGTGTGATAGAGAATTTTAGGCCACCGAATTGGACTTTTAAACACATATTAGCGCTCAACCCTCGTACCTGAGTTCATGTGACATAGGCGACTTTCGACTTTATGCCAGAGAATTCTTTACCCCTTCCCAGTTCCCTCCCTGTCCATGTGGTCACCACATTGTGGTGCACGGCAACATGGAATTTCTATGCACATTTCCTGGGCAAAAACAAGTGAAAAATCGGCATCACATTGAAGGGAATAGCAATGTTTAGGGTATTTAGGGCACAAGGTCCACCTATATTTAGTGGGCCCTGGGGTGGACCAGATTATGGATACGGAGCCCATGAGTAGTATTAATGACTATCTGGACCAATTTAGATAGAGAGAGAGTGAGAGAAATTTGTGCTATTCAATACACTAGGATAAAGATAAAGAGAGTCCTTATCATTTCACTTGGATTCATGAAAATTTTACACAAAAATTAAAACTAGAAAACCAAAAAAAGCCTCATCTTCCTCTTTACAAAAATGCCCAAACAACTACAAAGACTTTGGGATTTTCCCCCGGGAGAGGGCACTCTGTTTCATGTGTTCTTTTTTCATGCCACATTATATTGTACACAAAGCAATGTTAGGAAAGAGGGATCAGCTCCTCCCCAGACCCTTCCGTAATCCTCTTGCGGGTCTCACTATCGAGCCGACTTCGATAATCTGGACTGTTTAGTCTGTATAACACGTGATGAAGTTTATATATGCAAAAAATCAGCTCATTGGACACCTACAAATGCAGAAACAAACTGCATTTTGTTCATGAAAAAGAAAGGAGCATATATGAAACAAAGTACTATTTGTAAACGTGTTTATCGATGACCGATGAAGTAGATTTTTCGCGGGATGAAGTTTATTGGGAGTTCTACAAGATGAACGGTTCGGATTGTTAATGTCGGTTCGGTAATAGGACTTAAAGGAGGAGTATTGAGGAATATGGAGAGAGAGAGAGAGAGAGAGAAGTTTATTGGGAGTTCTACGAGATGAACGGTTCGGATTGTTAATGTCGGTTCGGTAATAGGACTTAAAGGAGGAGTATTGAGGAATATGGAGAGAGAGAGAGAGAGAGAGAGAGAGAGAGAGAGAGAGAGAGAGAGAGAGAGAGCATGTTGTTAGCAAAGTCCAGCACAATTAGCAATGTGATTTGCATCTCCGGTGGCAACCACCAACAGTGACAGAATGCTGCTTGTGCTTAGTTTCTTCTTTCCAAATCCTTCCAATGTCATTTGCTATTTTAATGGCATCTAAAGAGGCACCAGAGAGACCTCTCCTTGTGAAACCAACTGCATATAGGCCAGCTTTGCCTTTCCATCCATTTGGAAATGAAGATTTAGGGATCCCATTTCTGCAAAAGAATTCATTTTCCTGAAAAAGAAAAACACAATATATCCCAAACAAGTTTAGCGTCTTTTAAGGAAAAAAAAAAGGGGATGAATACAAAGGTCAAACGTGCATCACACACCCAAAAGGAGCCCCACATAGATCTTCCCCGAGACCCCCCCGGTAACTAAGGTTAGTATAGACATTAAGGTTCTTGAGGTCTAGAGGTTTGTCCGGTCATTAACTTTACCGTTTCAGAATCAATCGAAATGTACATAAGTTGACCCAAACACGGTTACTATGAAAGACTTGAAAAGGGCGCAGTGGGTATAAAAAGGATAATCAACTTCTATTACCAAAACAATGGCCCCAAAACAACTCTGCCTCTTGGAAATACAAGTCTAACTGTGAAAAACTTGAAAAGGGCACAGTGGGTATAAAAAGGATAATCAACTTCTATTACCAAAACAATGGCCCACTCTGCCTCTTGGAAATACAAGTCTAACTATAGAAAGAGCACAGTAGAAAGAACTTGTAAAATATGTTTAAAAAGAGAGACTTATTCACGGAGCCGCTATAAAGAGACTATTTATGGAGCCGCTCGATCTCGTATGTTTTGGCAACCAATGATTGAGATATATTTTTAGATTTTGACAGGTAATAAATATATTTGACCGATCCGGATCGTCCATAACACTTTTGGACAACCGAAATTGAACTCCGTAAAATTTGTTTACGGAAAGCTCCGTAAAGAAGTTTTCCTGGTTTAAAAAACAACTGATAACCAAACATGACAATAACACCACCAAAAAACCCAACTACCAGATCAGAAATCAGGGCAGGAACGGAGAATCTACAAAAACCCAACTTCCATAACTGTCGCATGAATCCATGTGAAGGAAATAACTAATACAGTTACATACACTGCATATAATCTAGTACTATACAAATATAATATAGGCCATCAGTTTGAAGGAAGTCTCACCTTTAACCAAGAAGGGACATTGCTGCAATACCCAGTTGCCAAAATGACCGAATCGATCTCAAGATTTTCGCCGTTAACGAGCTCGACTCTGCCGAGCGAAAACCTCTTGATTCCAGGGACCACTTTGATCTCACCAGATCTGATCTTCTGCAAAGCACCAATGTCCAGCACTGGGGTCTTTCCCTCAGTGTTCTTGAGCTGTAAAGGACCTTTAGATGGCCTTTTTAGACCATACTTCTCTATGTTTCCAAGAACTAACCTTGCTACTGCTAGCAATATTTTATCAACTACCCAGAGTGGCAAGAATTTCATCATCGAAACTGCTATGTCAAACGTCGATTTTCCGAGGATTTCTCTTGGCAAGACATGAACCTGCTAAATAAACATGAACATTTTATAGTTATAATCGGTAATTCATACTAGTATAATCCTAACAGGGTAAAGGACATTGATTTGATGACTAACCGAACTCCGGACCACCATCGATGGAATCGCATTGTGGTGGCAAAGATCAAGTGAAACCTCCATGCCTGAGTTCCCGCAACCAACCACCAACACCCGTTTGCCTCTGTAAGTTTCACCGGACTTGTAGTCACAAACGTGCATGACTTGGCCGCCGAACTCCTCCAAGCCTTCGAATTCCGGCACAACCTTCTCTGCATTCTCACCGGTGGCCACTACTAGCCACCGGCATATGTACTCAACCTCCCCACTTGAAAAACCATTATCGGTGCTTCCAATGGTCTTGACTCTCCACAAGCCGCAGGTTTCATCGTATGTGGCCGACTGCACGTTTTCATTGAATTGCGGATTAATGTCGAAATTTCTTGCGTAGGATTCGAGGTAGTCAAGGAACTGGTACTTGGTGGGGTATTCGGGGAAGTTGTCGGGAAACGGGAAGTAGGGTAGTTGGCAAAATTGCTTAGGGAGGTGAAGCTTGAGGCGATCATAAGTGTGGTTTTGCCAAAGCGAGGCAATGCAATTGGCCCTTTCAAGGATGACAAAGGGGACTCCTTGTTGTTTTAGGCCGGCACCAACTGCTAGTCCCGATGGACCGGCCCCCACAATGACCGGTCCATTTATCAATATACACCGCCCAGGGAAGAAGTTTTCGTGATCAAGATTTTGAATTATGGTTGGCATAGGAAGATGATCTATAGTGTCATGCATCATTCATCAAGAAGTATGCACTTGGGAGCCAGAAGAAAGGAGGTCAGGAGTTCAGCTCCTCTTCCAAGGTGCCAATCTAACTATTCTAACAATACTGACTTTCACCGATCAAAAAACAGAAGAAGAAGTATATGTCTTGGGCAAGTTTTAGATGGAAATGGTATTCATAGGAGCAATCTAAGTGTGGAATGTGGTCTTTAGCTACTTTAAGAAATGGATGGGACCAAAGAAGAGAGGGGAAGAGAACAAGGCCCTCCTAGTTTTGTTGGTTTTGAAGCAATGTGTGGAGGGGGTTAGAGGGGATGGAGGGGGTTTAAATAGGGAAGTTGGCCATATGAAGAGCATGTGATTGGAATTGAAAATGTTGCTTTGAGGGGTCTTCCCAAATGATAAGCCTATGCCCCTACTTCCTTTTGTTTATTGCATATTCATATCATATATATATAGCGATGTTTTTTATTAACTACTGCTATGCTATTTCCTTTTAACTCATAGAATCCGTTTGTTTGACTGAATACGAGCATCTGATTTTGAAAACAAATTTATGGTATTTGGTTAAAATATTTACAACCCGGATTAAACATGTGCCAGATATATAATTTCACAAAGTATGAGATACATTACCTTGGGAGGAGTGGGGCATTATCTCTCTGATTACTATTCATTATTCAACCAGTGGAATTCCCTTCACTAGGAATTCCATTAAACAAACGGTCCTTTTGGGTCCGGAGTCCCTTCATGGATTTATAGTTACACAATGCCACTCCCTGCGACTGAAAAGAACTCGCGAATGTGATGTCTAATATCATAAAAGACTTCATTGAAACCATTCCTAGCACCAATTGATTTTGGGAGAGATGGTGAAAAAAAGGTCGGATAAGTCCCATAGGTTATTTATCAAGAAAAATCAGAACTCCAATTTCATGGCCCTTTTTGAAAACCAGCATCTTTTCAGTCAATATTCTCCGAATCGTCCCATGTAGTAGCAGTCTGGTCTGACGACCTAATTAGTAGTTATGGACATTCTACCACCCTAATCAATAAAGGCATAATTTTGCACATGGTTTTTCATCTCCCATTGTTAGGTTAATTTTCATAGTACTAATCAAGGCCCCCAAAGTCAGCTACCTAGTATGATTGATCTCCTTTATTACACAAGTAATTAAGGATCTCACATCCTGTTTTCAAAAGGTCAAATAATACAGCATTACACTTCAACAACAAATAAGGAAATTATATCTGCAACAACATAGGTAATACGTAGGTAGTTGGATATTACAGAAAAAGTCCCTTCGGAAAAGATTTTTGCATTCACCATTTATGCTCTTGCACAGTTGCACACATTTTCTTGTTTCCATTCACCTGAAATAACAAAATTTTCCCTTCAGAGATGTGAAAAATGAATTAAGAATTACAGATAGTAGTTCAGTAATTTCACGTGAGTAATGATGAAAATAGAATACAGAGGGTAAAAAGGGGTCGAAGTACGAAAATCATTTTCCTTGTGTTTGTGACAAAGACCATGTTTTGCAGCTGCTAGCTTGTTGCCGGTTAGGACTGCGCGCAAAGAGTTCCCCACTTCCACCTGATGTACTAGCATACTTCTTCATCCATACTCACATGAGCCTATGATTATTGGTATAATTTGACTTCAAATCTTGCTGTAGTTTTCAAAATAAGCTGGCTGCATGTGTGTTTTTGTCGGACGACAATCATATAGTACCGCATTGAATTCAAAGCGGCATCAGAATTACGCGTTGTTGAGAAATTTGGGTCCCTTGGGTCGACTCATCGATTGTGTCAAAGTTCAAAAAAAAAGAAAGAAAGAAAGAAAGACAATTACAATGAAGTTTAAATTTTTTGGATATTGTGAAGTTTTATGCTGGAACTAAGGATCGATACTATGCTTCTTTGAATATACCTCTCTCCTATGGGACATAGAGCACCCTGTTGTCTCATTTTTTTTCATTAGACAGATTACCATGCATAGATGGATACCATATTTTGAAAGCAAATAGTTCTTGAAAGGGGGAGGATCAGATTGCTAATTATGTGCAGCGGATTTCAATCAATATGGTTCCATAATATACTTGGACAAATGACCCTTGACAGAACTTAATGGAGAAAAAAGATTCATGTAGCCGACCTCAAGTGATTACCTACAGATCCAAATCCAAAATTCCAAAACGAATGGGGTCCAAGATTGATCAGAAAGAGGCCTTTCTTGAAGCTTCCTTGTTCATGTAGTTTAATTTAAGCTTAGGGGCCCTTCTTGAAAGCTGAAAGTACCTTCATCATGTTATTTAATTGCAACTAATGCAAGTATTCGAAGTAGCAATTCATTGCTTTCTTTTCCTTTCCTTTTCATCTTTCTTCTTTACTTCTTATATAATGTTTGTGGGAATTTGTAAGTGGGAATTCTCCCCCTGGCTTCAAGATTCTCTCCACGAGGATAGCGGCCTCCCCTGAAGTACTGGTCTTAATTTTTTGCAATATAATTTCTTCTAAAATTTGGGGAAAAAAAAAAAACTCCTGCAAGTAATTGAAGCATACATGCCCAATCACTGAACTAACCCATCAAAGTTTGTTGAGTGTCTTTATTGGTTAATGTTTTAGACCGTAAGTTGTAACAAATTAAATATTCAAAATTGACAAAAATAAATGATGAACCTTTGTCGGCATAACTTTGTTTTTTAGACCGACTAGTCTGGGGTATTAGTTATCGTCCATTATCGGAGATCCGATTAAGCCAGGGCAAATCGTTGAATTGGCCGACACAGAAACTGATAGCACGCAGGTAAGAATCAAACCCGGGCCAAAGGCTTTCTAAGGTGTCAGATGACTACCACGGCGCCATTTTCTGGGAGTTGTTGTCGGTGTAACCTTTCAGTGAACCCTTTTTGAATTAATCGCACTCGTTGATGAGCTAGTGCCTAGAGCTCAACAACATCTAGGCGTGTCAAACTTTAATTTTCAATAAGCAATATATATAAGTCCAATAAGATAAGGTAAAATAATCTAGTTTCATGGAGATTGGATAGTTTGGCTCCAAAAAGTAAGAAATATTCCCACTACTTTTTCAAGTACCAAAAGGGTTGGTAGTTGCTCCCCAAAACAAGCGGCTGTTTATTCAACATATTTTCCAAAGCAGGGTTTCGAGAAACCTATCGTTATCAGTTATACGGTCATATATTGGTTGATATCGGACATTGTTGATTCTTATGGTCGAAAACGCACACAAGTAAGTAATGGTACTGGAACTTCGAAATCCCGTTACGTAACAGCCGATAAGATACATAATGACCTATATTTAAACCCTGGTCCAAAGGCACTAATAGCATAACTAATCACTTGGGTTTTGGGATGAGTTACGTTCACGATATTGTCTATACGGTATTTTTGGTATTTTAAGTCCAAAAATACCCATACCCATTATTGAAAGACAATTCATTTTTCTTAACTTTGTTGTCTGAATGGTATTTTTAATGGAAACAAGTGGTATTGTGGCGTCTATCTGAAGACAAAAAAATATAGCTTCAACTCACCCTTTGGGTTTCTAAGGGTCGTACAGAGGTTGTCAGTTCTTTTGTAGTCCAAATTTGATTAGCTTACTTTGAGGAACTAGACAATATAATACCTTGCTTCTGCTTTTCATGAACTGAAACAAATGATCATCTCAATTCTTTAATGATAAAGTAGTTCAAGGAATAAGCAAATTAAAGGACAGTCTGTGAGAAAACGTAAGTGAAAAGTAGGACAGGAAGTGCAATGGAATCATGACTGGAAAACTAATCCGAAGATGATGATCAGGCACTATTTGACAAAGTCCCCTGCCATTTATGTGGGAAGGAGGGGCTGCTGTGAGCAAACATAGCAGCGTGCAGCAAAGTTTAACTTTTTCTTGGAAGAGTTCTCTTAAAAACTGGACCGTTTAAAATACTTTTAGACAGTGAGATTGCGCGTGCTGCTGTGTTTTGCTCACAATAGCCCCCTTCCATTTATGTGTGGTGTGTTGGTTTTCACCTAAATAAAGTAAAGCTCCACCAGTCGCGTTAAACAGGGTTTCAGCAAGAGCACCGGAAAGAGTGCAACAGGGTCAGCTCTCCTCCATACCTCGGGTATCTCACTCCTCTATCAACCGTTGATCTCGAACGTTTCGCGGAGAAGAATATAAGCTTGATAATAGCTCGTATAAAATGAACATTTTAAGTTAAAAATTAGGGATGTGATTTTTGACACTCCACTTTTAGCCAATGACACTCCACTTTCTATTTTGAAATATCACATAATCAACACACAAAGTGGAGTGACAATGGTTAAAACTGGAGTGCCAAAATTAATTTCCTAAAAATTATGTTTTGTTGTCCATTTCATACAAGTAATTCACATATCTATTGATATACAATCAAGCTGAATTTTTTACACAAGTATTGTTTTTTGCGGAATGTTCGGGATCAACGGTTTGTATTATTAATGCGGATTCGATATGGACCCGCCAAAAGAAAATATGGAGGAGTATGATGGATTGAGGTAGGGAGAGGAGCTGGCCCGACCGGAAGAAATTTAGGCTCTAGCAGGTGGTTTGCCAGAATATCTCTTTGTAGCTTAAGCCAGTGACTAAGGGGACGTTTGCCAACAAGAGATAGAAGGTGGATATAACATCTCACTAGATAGAACATCCGATTACTCATATCTTTTGTTTTTATTTATATATAGACGATAGATATAATATTTTCCGAATTGTATATCAGCCCGTGGCTGGATATAGTAATCCCTAGAGTACCCCTAATTCTTTTTTGAAAACCTGTCATAAGCATATACAAAATGATTTTAACCTTTCTTTTATCCTCCATCTATTTTATGGGTATTTTTCCAAAAACATGGTATCACTCCACTTATTCTCATGTCATATAGTCGTTTCAATTACAATTACAAAAGATAATTATCACATTTAGTTTTTTAATGAATATAGATATTTTTTTTATAGGTAACCTCTATTTTCATTAAACCACATTGATTTCAACCAACTCAAAGTCCAACTCCTGGCTTCGTCACTGAATTCTGGCCTAAATTTCTGACAATTTACAAAACTTTCTTGGAAGAAGTATTTCTTCTTTGTTTTTTGTTTGTTGTTTTTGAACATTCTTGGAAGAAGTAAATAAAATGAATCTAATCCATAGAGCATCCACAATGGTTTTGTTAACTAGTGTGTTAATTGTGTGTGTTCATTAGACTTAACAAACAAAATTGTATTTTTTGTGCCACAATGCATGTGTGTTAGAGTGTGCTAGAGTATGGTTATTAAGTTTGGTAACCAAGCTAACAAACAATAAGTGGATCCTATCTCTATAAATTCAAATTTCAACCATAAAACATAAATGTCCCCACTACTTTCTTTAAAGAGTTAACACACTCTTAACTAACCCATTGAGGTATTCATATATAAACTAACACACTCCTAAGTTAACACACACTTGTGGAACCCATTTTTTATCCTAACACATACCTTAACAAACATTTTGATACACAAATATAACACACCTAAAAGATAGAAAAAGGGTACTCCATGCATGATTGATTTTACCCTCTCTCTTGGAAAAGGATGTTTTTGGAAACTATGCCCATGACTTCTAAACAAGATTTATAAGTTAGGGGCTCAACGTTGGGGTGGGTTTTATATTGAAAGAAGAACAAATGTATGTAGTCCACGGTGGTCCGGGCGTCCACGAGGCCGCCCATGCCGACAAGGATACGCGTAGTATGTTCACGTGGAGTCGGTTAACATCCCCCTCGTGTGTTAATAAATTTGGAACCCCATTCAAAATTGAGATTGCAATAGGGAACTACACCACCCAATCTCTTTTTGAGATTGTGAAGGTTGTTTTGGCCCACAAATTAAAGTCTATTTCATGCCAATCAATTTTCACATTCATCTTGTAGTTTTGACCCTGATAATCGGGTTGAAGTGTCCTCACCGGTTTACACGCAATACTGCAATTAAATTTGGGACCATGAAGCAAACGACCGGATAAACTTCAAGTGCCACATAAAGGTGGCAACGGGTTGGTTTGGCCCAGGTTTTTGCCAAACCCGAACCGAGCTTAAATTTGCAACTAAAACCGAACTGACACCTGACATGTTTTGTACGATACACGTAGTCACATAGATTGCAACCGTAACTGATGAAGATCGATATAGTTTGATTTTTCTCTGAACCCGGTTTTTATGTGTGTGTGTGTATATATAGGGGGCGGTTCCGGGGACACCCAACGGGGACACCTAAAAAAACACCCCATGGTTCCCGATCAAATTTTGATGATCCGAGCCGCTCAATGTGATCAGAATGTGATTTTAAGGGTACATGGTAAAAATCAGCAAAAAAAATGACCGGGAAGGGCTTGATCCGAACAGTTTTGAACAATTATTTATTGAACGGTTCAAATAAAAACTGCTCAAATCAAGCCTTTTTCGGTCATTTTTTTTGCTAATTTCTCGCGGACGCCCTTAAAATCACATTCTGCACACATTGAGCGGTTCGGATCATAAAAATTCAATCGGAAACTATCAGATTGAGATTTTGGATGTCCCCGTTGGGTGTTTTATTAGGGTGTCATTGAACCATTCTCATATATAAAACCGAATGTTTTAGTTGGAGAGAAACAATACATTTTTTGAAACTCCGCATGGGACCTTCAAACAAATAATCGGAGCCGGTCAATGTATTTAAAACATGTTTTTAAGGGGTCCCGTTAAAAATTAATGCATTTGGATATCGGTAATGGCTTGATTGGCTCATTTAGTTGATTCCTATCAAATTTGACAGGATAAAATTGAATGAGCCGATCAAGCTCTTGCCGATATCCAAATGAGTTGATTTTTTTACGGAAACCCTTAAAAACATGTTTTAAACAAATTGAACGGCTCCGATTATTTGCGTGGGGCTCCGAAAAATGTATTGTATCTAGAATCGGCCCCTATATATATAGTTAGGATTCGGGTTCGGATTTTGGTGCAAATATTGTATAAAATTGAAACGAATCGAACCGAAACCCACAAGTGGTTTCAAAATTAAAAATCAAAACCAAACCCGTGATTGAAAATGGGGTAAAAACAGCCCAATTGATGCTAATGGTGG
The DNA here is from genome assembly GCA_025413875.1 of Rhododendron molle. NCBI lineage: Eukaryota > Viridiplantae > Streptophyta > Magnoliopsida > Ericales > Ericaceae > Rhododendron > Rhododendron molle. The sequence goes on along the minus strand of CM046396.1, from coordinate 8,063,109 downwards.
ATTACATTCGAGTATCCATGGGTTAGGATGAAACTGCCATCCTTAGAACTGCCCCAAGTGTACTTTAATAAAGAGATAAAGAGTTAAAGTTCCGAGCTCGGGGATAAGCCTAGCTCTCATTGTTGTCGTCATACCTCCACTCAACAAAGCCTCTTGGGTTACCTATTTATATATATTTTACATATATGTGACTCGATCGAGGTTTGATAATTATAATACTCCTCCTATCTTACTTCGAAACACAGGCTGTGCTCACTCGAAAGAGTTGTGCTTATTCAATACACACTTGTAACAATGGTGGGCGAGAGTAGTATAGGCCAGAAGAGGTGCATGTGCAGGGAACCTTGATGGAGTTTTAGAGCTCTTCTTTTCATGTTAAGAATGAGAAAAGGGGGTGTGTATGCTTCTTGGGATTATTAATTTCCATTGGCCTTGGAAATGAGCAGGGTCATCATTCCAATATTGTATAAGACATCCTTTGACATAATTTAAAGATGGCTCGCCTTCTAGCAAATTAAAGCCTATAGAGTTTATGTTAACAATGTTCAACCATGGGCCATGGCATCGGAAAATGATGAATGAATTGGCTCACTACTTGTATATGACACGTACTCCCACTAGTATAAATTTATAAGTCCGCCATTGCTTGAAAAAAGAAAAGAAAAGAGTTTTCGTTTATGATATAGGCGTGGTGATGGTCAAATACCCTCCGACACTCAAAATTAGATAGCTTAAATGGGTGAAATCGCACAAAATTTTCCATGTATGGGCATGTTGAGAATTAGGGTTTCTAGATATTACACCTGGCATAGCTAGTGCCTTCGTTCCATTGGCCTGAAGAGTTTCTCAATTGGTTTCCTTAATAGGGTGAAATCGCACAAAATTTTCCATGTATGGGCATGATAAGACTCGTTAACTTATACATTGATCAATCACCTGGACGAAATGGCATGTACTTGTTATGGATCATGCTTGATGATCAGGCTCCTTTAGATGTCCTGATTGAATTGACCTACAAGGTCTGGTCTATCTGTAGTTCTAGTCTTGCTGGTTTAGGCTAGTTCATCCCGTTTGATTTGTTCATTTCAAACGAGCATTCAACACCCAGTGGGGTGAATCGTGAACGTCTGAGTCGAATGTTTATCCTATGACACGATACATATGGGGAGGTTTTGGGGGACCGTCCCATAGCCAGCTTGTGAGAAGTCCAACTTGGGGGTTATGTAGCCACAACTTGCTGGTTTAGGCTCGCTCATGTTGTCTGATTTGGTCGTTTCGAACAAGCAGTCAACCACTGATAGGGTGAACCATACGTGAACGTCCGAGTCAAATGTTTATCCTATAAAATATGATACATACATATGGGGGGTGTTGGGGAACCGTCCCATGACTAGCTTGTGATCAGAAGGCCAACTTGGGGGTCATATGTAGCCACATGCAGGCAAGGCAAGCCACTCTTTAGGGAGGGTAGGTAAAAATGGCAACACAAAATCTTCTTCTCTTCTCATTGCTCCTTCAATTAAAAACTCTCTTTGTAAAGTCATGTACTAGTAGAATTATGCTTCTTGGTTGTACTTCACTCACTATTAACTTAAGCATATTGCAAAAAGCTAAAAATAGTTTTGAATCCACGCCGCTAGAACAACAAAAGCACCCTAAAGTAGGAATTAAAATTAGGACACCCCCACGCTTCCTAGAAGTACCAACTACACTTTTTCACTTGAGATAACTTCATCATTCATAATCATGACTTCATCTCTCTTTTTCTTTTGCCATAATTTGTTTCAATTTAAGTGGGCATGCACATTTTACTATTTTAGTGCCCTCGCTCGTTTTCTTCCTCACACACATGCACTTTCACTTGACCCACCCACTTCGATTCCCCCGCAAGGACATTTGATTCTTTGTAGCCAAATTTTTGGTACTTTGACCTTAAGAAAAATCTCTGAGTTGCCCAAATTTACTTCAAATGCATCTCATTATAAGGTCAGGAGTTCAAATCTTTTCACATGCGTGTCGGTGTTCTTCCATTGGAGGGTTTTTTCTTTTCTTTTATTTTTTTTTGTTTTTCCCTATAATGGGTTAATTTCTTGTATTAGTTGAGTTGTTAGGCTTGATTTTCTCGTGAACTCTCGCAAAGCTTGTAATTTGTATTTGTATATGATGTAAGTGATCTCTTGTATCCATTGAAAAAAAAATAAAAAATTCAAATGTGGCAATCATGTATCGTTTTCAAAATATATTAAGTCTTTGAGACCAATTGTAAAATATAATTATATTTATGAATATATATCTTCACCTTACAATTTAACTTTTTTCCCGATTATCCAATAAAAAATAACTTGCACATGGATCTAATTTTTGACCCCATGTCACTAACTAAAAATCCTAGCTCTACCCTTGCTTACAGATACATCCATATACATACATTTTTTGGGAAGTAAATTCCATATACATACACTGATCGACCACCACACAAACTCAAACAAAAAAAGAATTCGTGGATAACACAATATAGATCAAAGATCCAAACAAAAAATTATAAAATATGAATGGAGTGAGCACTGTAAATGATGAACTCAGAATATTCATTAAGGATGAGACCCACAACTACCGCATTTGGAATACATGGGCCACGAAGTACAGGAGAGACCCACAACCTAAAGCTCTATGGCTGTTTATTAGTACTTCCAAAAGGACTCAAGGCAAGATTACTACCCAATCTTTGGGTGGTTTTTCTCTGGATTGGGAATAGTGTTGTGCACATCTGAACCGTCCGTTTCGGTAATTAATGGTCCGAATTATTCGGTGTTGTGCGTAATCTCAACCGTCCAACCGTCTCGGCAATCTTGACCATTGATTGCCGAGATGGACGGTCCGGATGTGGGTGCACTTTTTCTCTCTAAAGTAAATAAATTTGATTCAATAATTCAATCTGTTACAAATTAGTGTGCACCTATAATATTTATGTACCCATTGTACTCATTTCCACTCTCGCAAAAGAGGCGTGTGAGTTACACATCCTGTTAACTTGGATGAAAATACATAGAATAATGCAGAATGGTAATAATTGGATCCTATAGTACTTAATTAGCTCCTATCTTGGTCACTAGAGGTGAATATGTTGGACATGGACAGAATCAAAAGTAGTATATTGCTAGGCTCAACTCATGATTAGAAGAGGGCCCCAATCAGTGGTTTAATCAATCCTTGAGCAACTTATTTTGATTATTTTCACTAAAATAGGCACACTCATTGCATCCACACAACTTCCAAAAAGTTAAATGAGAGATAGATTTAAGAAATTCATTGAAGGAGAGAGAACCACATGGAAACATGAAAGAACTGCGGCGGAATAAATTAGAAAAAAAAAAGAGAGAAGAAGTTATAATTAATAAGCTAGGCCTCATACAAATATATCTATCATGCCAAACCCACATTTTTGGGAAAAAAAACGTCTTCTCTTTTGCGAACCTTCCTTGTGATTGGTCGTTTCTCTTGGTCAACAAAATCACGTATAATATTTTGGGAAAAATTCAAAATACCCCCCAACCTTTAGACCAAAATTCAATTAGGCTCTCAATCTTTTAAAAACTTCAATTTTACTCCCAACGTTATCTTCCGTTAATCAAAACGCCCCCTTCCGTCAGAATGACTAACGGATTTCGTCAAAAGCTCCGTTAAATAGCGTCCCGATCGAATTTTGATGATCCGATCCGCTCAATGTGTTCAAAACGTGATTTTAAAGGTATCCTCAAGAAATCGGAAAAAAAATGACCCAGAAGGGCTTCATCTGAACAGTTTTTTTTATTGAACTATTCAATAAAAAAACTGTTCAGATGAAGCCCTTCCGGGTCATTTTTTTTGCCAATTTCTAGCGGGTACCCTTAAAATCATGTTTTGAACACATTGAGTGGATCGGATCATCAAAATTCGATTGGAAAAGAGGAGGTGCGGATTGATCCGGATTTTGTTCAAGTCCGAACGTCCGGATTTTGCTTCGGTTTACACCTCCCTTTTTCTGATTGAATTTCGATGATCCAAGCCGCTCAATGTGTTCAAAACGTGATTTTAAGGGTACCCGCGAAAAATTAGCAAAAAAAATGATCGGGAAGGGCTTCATCTGAACAGTTTTTTTTATTGAACTATGAATAAAAAACTGTTCAGATGAAGCCCTTCCCGATCATTTTTTTTGCTAATTTCACGCTGGTACCCTTAAAATCACGTTTTGAACACATTGAGCGGCTCGGATCATCAAAATTCGATTGGGATGATATTTAACGGAGCCTTTAACGGAATCCGTTAGTCATTTGGACGGAAGGGGGCGTTTTGATTAACGGAAGATAACGTTGGGAGTAAAATTGAAGTTTTTAAAAGGTTGGGAGCCTAATTGAATTTTGGTCTAAAGGTTGGGGGGTATTTTGAATTTTTCCCTAATATTTTTCGTAAGAGCACCTCTGATCAAGGATGTCAAATCTGACATGACATAACAATTGAAAGAATTGACACGTGAAACAATTCCAACCAAAATGTTACGAGTAAATGCTTATGTGGCAAATTTGACATTGATTTCAAAATTTATCTTTCATTGTCTCCGAAACTTCCTAAAATAATAAGTTTGACATGATGGTGGGAGGAGATATTTTGCAGATGTCAATTTTAACATGTCCAATTTGCCATGTAAGCTTTCAAAAAACTTTGGCATCCTCAAATTTGAAGCCAAAGTTGGAGATGCTCTAAGGTGTTCTCCGAGATGAATCCTCCTACCCTCACACAGATAGGCTCCATGTAGTTGTGCGAGGGAAGGACCATTCCTCCTGAAGCACCTAATATTTTTGCTTATGTGAATACATTTTACACAATGAGGGACCGTAGGGCTGCAACCGAAAGAACAGTCAAACTGATCCGAACCGAACCTAACCATACGATTTGGCCCGGATCTATGGATTAACGGTTCACTCTTAGTCACATAGTGCGTGTGCATGTGTGTAAATGCGTCGCGTCTTTTAAAAATATACCAAAGTAGAAAAATTTACGATAGCGAGAACTGAGAGCAAAGGAGTACCCTACTGAAGGATTATACGTTATTTTGCACTGGGGATCAGTGGAACCACGAACTGAACTGAAACCAAACTGTTGTTCGCAGAGTGTTTGTAAAACTGACGCGGGTGGTCCGTAAAACTTTTGGTCCGAAACAATCCTCAATTTCTTGAAACCGCTAAGTAACGGTCCAATTTTTCAAATTCCTATCAAACTGGAACAACCCGGACCGTGTGCACTCCTAAGGGCCGCAAAAATATTAATGAGTTACTAAGCACATGTCAAGTTCATCTACTTCAAGGTTCAACTCTTCTAACCCTCCCTAACTAACTAACAAAATATTTTATCAAGTTTTTGCCTCTCCTAAAAGTAAAAGTGGCCGCATTTACTTTCCAAAATTTTGTCACTATTGTACGGCTTTAACAAAATTTGACCCCTATAAAATAACAAAATTATCTCAAGCACCCAACTAAGTTATGAAGTTGCCCCTTGAATCACTCGAAACCACAAATGTTTTGCGTATGTGAAACATCGAGATTTCTTCTCGACCTCTTTTGTCCGAACTGATACTACAAAAAAATAAAAAGAATATTATGTTCCAATATCAAGATGGTGAGGAACTGACTTAAAAAAAAAAAAAAAAATCATTTAGTGCTAACAATTCAGAAGAGACTATAATTCATCAATTTCAAATTATATATGAAAAGTCATATCCATGGCTTATCTTATCTTCTAGATCAATTCCTAATTTTACTGAAAGAGCTGAATATATTTGATATAGTATTGAAAAATATTTCCTCAATGATTTCTCAAAACATTGTCATATATTGGGGGTTGGCACTATGTTGTGTTCAGTCGTATTCGTGTCGTGCAATTCCGGGTTTTGTGTCTTTTCGGGTTCGTGTCAAAACCCCGTTAACCCTAATTATAGAAGCCTCAAGCCCCCTCCTTTTCCCTTCACCTCATCCTCCTCCCCATATCACCATCCGCTACTCCTCCTCCGCCTCTTTCGCTGTGTAGTTCGATGGTCATTGGAGGTAGTGCCTTGTAGATCGTGGTCGCCGCAGGCGTCCTCCCCCGCCAAAGTGGTAGATCTAGGTGTCCTCCCCCGCCAAAAATTTCATATCCATGTAAATATTTAAGGTATGATTTTTAAATGGGATGTTTGGCCTTGGCCGGCATATCATTTAAGCAAAAAAATCAAATAAGACATGTGTTACTTACCAAATAATCAGCAAAAAAGGTTTTGTTAACCCCAAAGGGTTGGCCTAGTGGTCAAGACCTGAGGCTTAGAGGTTTGCTCCCTCTTAGGTCTCAGCTTCGAAACCTTAGGTGCTATCAACTCTTTTGGGATAAATCCATATGAAGTTTTGCTCTGGCATTAATAGAGAATCCTGCAAGTGGGCGGTGGGATTAGTCTTCTAAAATTAGTCGAGGTACGAAAAAGCTGGACCGGACACCTGAGTTATGGTGTTTTAAGTTAGTAAGTATCGTTTTGAATTTGATCGGGGCTGTCCCTGATACCTTGGCAGCCTAAGGTGAACTTCAAGGTTATGGCCCCTTACATACTACTTACGAGCAAAAAGAAAAAAAGGCCATAAATCAATCTAAAAAAAAAAAAAAAATACATGCTGTTAAAAAAAATAATTAAAAACACATATAATAAGGACTAAAGGAAGAATTTCAAAGGTTAGAAGTAGGACCAGAATCTCAATGAACGAACAAGTAACTGACACTAAAGAATTTCTTTTTCTTTTTTTCTTTTTTTTTTTTTTTTTGAGGGGATGTTAGAATCAATGAACATGAGATGAAATCACTGGAAGATTAAATTAATTTGACACTACTGCTTCCAATGACGAGATTCACTTAATGAAGTCTGAGTTTGAATGAAGACCACTTATATTAGTCGTCCAAATACACACCCTTGTAGGACTTGCACCTGGCCCAAGCCAACGTCTTTCGTACATTTTTATTTTATTTTCACACATATACAGAGAGCAAAGCTACCATACGTACGGACACAGATCCAAACACAGTTGAGTTAGCTAGAACTATTTGATGCACTCAAGCCCTACTCATTGAGTCAGCTAGAACTATATATTTGATGCACTCGAGCCCTACTATGGAACGGTTGTGAACACATCTATGAGAGAGAGAGAGAGAGAGAGAGAGAGAGAGAGAGAGAGAGAGAGATATTCATCTTATGAATTGTGTAAGACAGGTCTAGACAATTAGTTAAAATGTCACATATAATTCTGTTCGGTTTGGGTTTTGAGAGAGGTTTATTAGAGTAGTAAGTGGAAAGAGATAGATAGAGAAAATTTATTAAAAATCATGCCTAAAAATTTTGAGACCCTAAGACAATCAAGGTCGGCATTGTTCGTACTTAAAAAACGTCCCATTTTGACCAAGTACATGTGACATTGGTAAAAGATAAAAGTGAGAATAATTGATAAGCAATGACGTTATATGTATCACATTACTTAGGGACAGGTTTATTCACCAAGATGGATGAGCCAACAGCAAGTTTTAAATTTGTGCCCGTTATTGTTACCAATGTATTTTCTACAATATAACTCTCTCTATCTCAATTTAATAGTAAAAAAGTTGTATCTTTAAATTGGTAATAAATTTTATACTGTATCAAATATGGATCTTGGTTAATAGATCTCAATTATAATACAATATTTTCAAAATCACATACAAGATTATAAATTATAAGATATAATCAATTGAAAAGTAGCTTGAACTTCCAAAAAAGACTGTTAAATTAGAATGGAGGGAGTTTCTGCCATGAATTAAAAAACCTGTTGTGAGAAGTTCCTGCTTAGTGGGAAACCCAATTTGTTCAATCACTTGACGAGGTGAGTCAACATTATTTACCGTGCAATTGGGCTTTTTTTTTTTTTATAAACTGTGACTGGGCTAAAATTACGTGGTAAGTCTCGATTAAATAATGGACCGTAGTATTTTAGCAAAACAAATTTCATGAAAAACGGTCTCAATAGAGAAACGATACGCTTGCCAGTACGAGACCGACACTTTGGCATTACAAGTTAAAAAAGGAATGTACCATGTACATACATTACTTCAAATCCAAATCAACTAACTCCATAACTGCTAATAACTGAAACCATTGAAAAATGGTGCAATATAAAATGATGGGAAAAAAGTTTAAAATTAGAAAACATGTGATCACATTACCTTGAAAAAAAAAAAAAGAATTTGGTGCGACCGTTATTGACGAATGGTCAACCTCCTCCTCCCTAGCTACAACCTCATTTACTACCCACTCTGCAGTGTCATGTGCAGCTTTAGATAATATTGTTGTCGCTACTTAAATATCATATACTTGGAGGATGCAATAAAGTAAAAATTTATGTGTATACTTGGACGGCCTGGATTTTATGGAAGAGCTTTAAAATCTGAACCATTGATTGTCGAAACGGACAGTAAAATTGACACAGCTGCACACTACTGTGTTTCCTCACAGCAGCCGCTAGCTTCCGTACTAATATGGCATTTCGTTTCTCAAATTAGATGCATGCATAGAAATACGTTCTTCTTTCCTTCACTTCTCTTTCACTTCACTTTTTACAACTCAGTTTCCAACATTCTTAATTTTCTCCTAATCAAATGGATAGTGAGGGGAAATGCTATCTACTACTACTATTATAAAACCAAATTAAACACTCACATATTTGTTGCTTCCGCGCATTATTCACTCTTACAGAACCACTTGTGTTGTACTTTACCTACGTTGTTGTCACGTGAATCCAACGGGAATGTCAGGACAATATCATCGTTATTCGAGTTGTGTTCAACAATATCATACGTAAAAAAGGATGATGATGAACTTTTAACATCATGTTCCAGATACAGAGCAGCTACAAAGCAATATCTATTAAAAAAAAAAAAAAAAACAAGTATAGATAACAGATCATGACAACCTTTTCAAGTTCATGTGATTATGTATGTTAATTTTACAATCACATTGTCACAAGCTGTACACATTTTTACAGTACGAACACCAAAAGGGATATTCATTTTTATTGGATACATATACATACACTTTGTGACTATTTTGATACCATGCCCTGTTTTCAACCTAAAGAATATTTCAGTATCTACCCAAGAGAGCAGATTCAAGCCCGGATGTGTTGTGTGAAATATGAATTTCTCAAGTGATTGACATGCTACCTTTTTCATCCGCTTGTGATCTTGCAACCGTTTGGTAATTTGTTCTCACATGCTGTCAAGGAAACAAAATCCAAAGAAAACAAATTAGGGGATACCTTGCTCTGCTAGAAAGCGCATACTATATGATTAAGTCCAGCTAGTACCTCGAGCAGTGAAATGTAATAAAAATCCTCCATGTGCTGCATAAGAGCACTCCCATCTCTGATTGCGAGAAAAATGTTTATCTCTGTATTCAATATTTTCTCAATGAGTTCTTTCTCACCTTTCATCTGCAAACAATATGCATCAGAACAGTCAGAATTGAAAAAATAACGTCAGCAAATTGAGACTGTAGAAGAAAAACACCAAGTGACAAAGTTCAACACAAAAATAAGGTGGATAATGGTGTGTTGGCTACCCTCTTTGTGTCCACATGAGCTCAGTTAGCTCATATCTTCACGAAATCGTTGTTCAAACCACGTCTAGAGTTGTTGTATAATAAGCTGGGTCTTTGTAATATGTATGTTCGAGGCTTCTAGCTTGAAGGGGAGTGTAACAATATAGTGAGGGGTGGATAGGTTTTTGTATCATATCACTCGTCACTATATATTAAAATGTAATGTGTGTTAAAGGTTAAGTTACTAACCCTAAGCACTTCTCTCACTGTATAACATGCAATTACTTTCTAGGAATAGTTGCTACTATGAAAATATATGCCAACTTTGAGAAGTATGAGAATGATGTGGCTCAATCTGAATTTATAGGTCGTCCATACTGGCATTTGGATATTTCTCATTTCATTTCCGTAATAATTCATACAAAATTCATACTTAAGTTAACCTGTATTCTTCTGATTCTCTTGTTTATTCTGTGGCTCAATGGCACTTGCCCTACACATATGCAGAAAAAGAGCAACTGAACCTAAACAAAAAAAGAAGGGACAAGGAACATACAAATTCACTGACAAGAGCATCAGGTGTGGACTCTCCAAGAACATCACCTCGGTAGCCATCTTCCATAAGCTCCATGTTTTCCTGAAACAATTTGTATTCAGCAGATAATACTATCTACTACTTTTGATCCAAAAAAATGTTCAACTATCTATTGCAAACACAATTTTCTGCCTTCGTGAGGCCCTACTGAGAATATGGGGGATGGACATGCAAATACATTTTGTGTTTGGATGCTTATACATGATCTCTACACACTACGGGCCTCATATATATTTACACGAAGCTAAAAATGTGCCAGATATAGAGGAAGCTAAACATGTGCCAGATATCTACCCGCGAAAGAGAATGGGAAAACACACTAATTGTGCCAGATATATCTGGTTGTCCCCCTTGCCTTGTAAGGGCGAGGTATAGGGTTCGAGTCTATGGAGAGACACCCTTTGGTTTTTAACACACCAGTTCTCCGCTAACCTCCCACTAATGTATACAATATTGGGGGGAAAAAAAAGAAGATAAAGGAAAAAACAAAAAGTCTCCCTAAGGCAACAATACAAGAGGCTGGTACTGGTCCTTTAAAGCACTTGATAGAAGAGCGTCTCTCTCTCTCTCTCCCTCCCTCTCACTCTCCGGGGCTTCAAATCTCAACCATTCACCTATAAACACAGTATGTCACAACCGGCATTCTTCATCAAATTGTCAGCTGTCAGTACATCTTCATGGGGTGCTATCCAAGCAAAGAAAATCTCTTTGGAAGGAGCCTTCGATGGCCATATCCCTTCCATAGAAAGAGTAAAGGAGGCATTCACGTCTTGAATAAGAGCCCAGTTAAACAAATAGAACAAAAGAACTAGTGGAGGCAGCAAAAACCATGTTACATAGACTCTTCAAAAATTTGTGAAGCACACATGAAGGAAACTCGACACTTGGACAAGGCCCACACTGCTATGTGATATGTGCCATATATACCTAGTCAGGATTGCATTGCTTGAGAACCTTTCAAAAAAGTCATGTTTACTATACAACCACACACAAAAGTTCCATTTCACATTAACATGCTCCATCTTAGACATGTCCTGATATCCTTCAACATGAAACAAAGATGCCTCTAAACCACTGCAATACCATAAAACTTTGGAAACTACCCCCAACCTCAAGACCTTTGGCTGCACCAAGAATCCTGCTTCAGGGCTGAATAGTGATTATATAGTAAAACGCATAAGTCGATATTATTCAAAGGAAAGTGCAGCAAATACTGATTGTGTAGGACAGTAGGAGTAATCTTGACAATTCATGGTGGACAACTTTGAACCTAATGTCAATACTAAGGGAGAAGAAACCAAATCCTAAATGATTCTTTTGTGCTGGAAGGAACGTTTCCTGTAGCATAGATGGAGCAATTTTGGTACCAATTATCTACAGCCCTTGATTTCGAATTTCGAATATCTACAGCCCCTGAACTTGCCCTCTCAAACTCAAACTGAGGACTGAGCTAACTCTTTACTAGATTCATGTTTCCTGGAAAACAATTAGCTTGTTTTAAGGAATAGAAAGAAGTGTATAGGGTGTTAACTAACCCTAACACAAGAGAGCTTTATTTATATTATGTGGTGACTAATTACATAGTGTAACCAACCAATGTGGGACTTGGTCTAAACTCTATCCCCCTCAAGCTGAAGAATAAATATCACAGAATCCCAGCTTGTTTCATAACAACTCTAAACGTGGTTTAAATAACAGTTTGGTGAAGATATGTGCCAACTGAGTTCTTGTAGACATGAAAGAGGTAGCCAACACGCCACTATCTATCTTCTCCCGAACAATATGACAATCTACTTCGATATGTTTGGTTCTCTCATGAAATACCGGATTCAAAGTGATATGTATGCCTGCCTGATTATCACAATACATAGGAATAGGTAACTATATGCCAAACCCAACTCCTTGAGCAAAGTTCTCAACCATACAACCTCGCATGTAGTATGAGCCATGACATGATACTCTACTTCAGCACTGGACCGAGCAACAACAGTTTGTTTCTTGCTCTTCCAGGTAACTAGATTTCCACCAACAAAAGTACAGTACCCAGTGGTTGACCGTCTATCAGATGGTGATCCTGCCTAATCAACGTCGGTAACAGCGTCAACATGCAAATGACCATTTGAACGACAAAATAGGCCACATCCAGGATGAGCTTTGAGATACTTCATAATATGAAGACAAGCTTCCCAATGTTGAAGACAAGGAGCTGACATGAACTGACTTACCATACTGACAACAAATGAGATATCAGGCCGTGTATTGGTGAGATAATTCAACTTGTCAACCAAGCGACGATAACGGTTTGGATGAGGAAATATCTCCCCCTATCAACACACAGCTTGACATTTGGATCCACAGGAGTCTCCACAGGTTTTGCTCCCAATAAACCAGTCTCCTTTAGAATATCCAACATATACTATATTTGGGATAGACTGATTCCTTCCTTGGATCTTGCTACCTCAATACCCAAGAAATATCGTAGCTTACCCAAATCTTTGGTGTTAAACTGACGCTGTAACACAGTAATAATGATATCATCCACATGCACAATCAACCCCCGATCTAACTAAATAGACAAGACAAAATGATTAGAATGAGAGCGATGCATACAAAACTGCAACACAGTATCACTAAATTTGCCAAACCAAGTTCAAGGTTACTGCTTAAGACCATAGAGGCTTTGCGAATGCGACACACCTGAGAACGCTCCCACTGAGCCACAAACCCAGGAGGTTGCTTCATATACACCTCCTCGAGCAGGTCACCATGTAGAAATGCATTCTTGACATCCAATTGAAACAAGGGCCAACCAAGATTGGCAGCCATAGAAATAACAATGCGAACATAGGTAAGCTTGGCCACTGGAGAGAAAGTCTCCGCATAATCAACTCCATACGTTTGGGTATAGCCTTTGGCCACAAGATGGGCTTTGTACCATTCGACCGTGCCATCCGGATTATACTTGACTGTAAATACCCACCGACAACCAACGGTAGACTTTCCTGACGGAAGAGGAACCAATTCCCAAGTGCCATTGTCATGAAGAGCAGACATCTCAGCCTCCATAGATGTCCACCACTCAAAAACAGATAAGGCCTCCTGAACAGTGTTAGGAACAAAAATGGACGAAACAGAAGTAGTAAAAACACGAAGGGATGGAGACAGATGATCATAAGAAACAAACCAAGCAATAGGATGAGAAGTGCAAGACCAAATACCTTTGCGATGAGCGATAGGAAGACTAGGTGATGGGGGAGGGGGAGGTGGTGGTGGTGGTGAAACTGGATCTTGCGACAGAGGAGGCCCGGCGACAGGCACTAGTGGGGCTGTTAATCTTTTTCGCTGATGAACATATACTTGACTTGCAAGGGTGGCATAGGAACAGGAGGAACATCTATAGGAATAACATACTCAGACTCAGAAAGTTCATACTTAGACTCAAGTGTACTTGAAAAGAAGGGCAATGACTCATTAAAGATGACATCAACACACACAAAGTGACAACGAAGAGAGGGTAACACTTACCCTTTCTGAGTGCGCGAATAACGATCAAGTTTGTCCAGGTCAGGATCAAGGGCATGAATATAGCACATGCACCCGAATACCGAGGCCGAGGGAGTAATGAGTGGAAAGGACGACCAGAAAATAAAACACTGTGAGGTATCTGACCACCACGAACAGTGGAGAGCATATGGTTAATCAAGTTAGGCTGTAAGAACAACAACACTCCAGTAAGACTTAGGGACCTGCATTTGTATTAACATGACCTGCATAACCTCATATAAGTGTCGGATCTTGAGTTCGGCAACCCTATTTGTTTTGGAGTCCGAGTGCATGAAAACTAGTGAAGAATCCCATGATCATCAAAAAAACGAGAAAGAGCATTATGAAAATATTCGCGTGCATTATCTGAACGAAATATACGAATGCAAGTATCAAACTAAGTCTTTATTTCAGTATAAAATGACTTAAAGACAAAAGACAACTTTGATCTCGTTTTTATAAAATACAGATAAGTAACACGAGAGAAATCATCGACAAAAATAACATAATACTGAAAATCAGCTATAGTGGAAACATGAATAGGACCCCAAATATCCGAATGTATTAACTGAACAGGACGCGACACATGACGCTCAACCCTAGGATAAAAGAACACTCGACAGTGTTTACTAAAATCACAAACTTCAAATTGCAAATCCTTAACATTGCTACATGATGACACTAGACGCTTCAAATTCTGAAGAGAGGGATGACCTAGAAGACAATGTTGTTGATATGGCGATACTGATGACTAAAGAGCAACAGACGTAGGACAAATGTCCTTGGCAAAGTGATATAGGCCCCCATGTTCAGTACCCCCACCAATCTTCCTCCCTGTCTTTGTTGGAATGTGTCCCACATCGCCTGGACATGCCTCATCTATGCTAGTTATAAGGCCTAGTTTCCCTCCTCTTAACACCTAGGTTTTAAGGAGTAGTGTGGGCTGAGCTTTTCAACATGGTATCAGAGCTAGGGTTTCAGAGACTTTTCCCCTTTGTTTGTGCCATAGTTACACTTTCTTTCATTGTGATCCATGTGTTCCGGATCCTTTGTTTACCTCTCCACGTTGAGTCGGGGGTCGCACATGCGAGGGAGTGTTAGAGTTTGTCCCATATCGATTAATTATTTCCTCCAAAACTAGTATATGAGCCTGGGCGGCCTCTCCACTCTTTACCAATTGGTTTGGAGTTGGATGCTTTAACATGGTATCCTGAAACACAACCATGAGGAGAAAAAGTTACGGAGCAGTTTAAAAACTTCGTAAGCTTACTAACAAGCATAAGATTAAATGGAAAACGAAGAATATGTAAGACAGAGTCCAAAGTAAGAGAGGAATTAACAGGAACTGAACCCAAACCAATTAATCTCAGTGGTGGAACCATCGGCTAAGGTAACACGAGATGGTGTATCATCAGACTGACGACTAGAAGAGATAGTAGAAGTACCCAGTCATATGATCAAACGCACCAAAATCAATGACCCAAGGGTTTGGAGAACGAGAAAATGCAACACAAGCAGCGGAGAAACCTGTCTGAGCGAGCGTAGCAGTAGAGGATGAAGTCTGATTGGACACAAGACGCTGATACTCCTCTGCAGAAATAGTACCACAATGGCACAGTGTCGGCAATATGAGGAAGCTGCTCAACATCCTCAGAAATAACAGCTTGATGAGCCTGAGGAAAACCATGGAGATCATAACAAGTCTCAACTGTATGATTGGTTCCCCCACAATAAGTACACTACCGGGAATCACAGCCACGACCACGGCCATGGCCACGGCCACCTCCCCTTGACATGCGACCTCCAAAACCAGAATCACGACCACCAAAACCACAGCCACTAAACCCAGAATCACGACCACGACCACTAATCTCAGAAACATGGCCGTGATCACGACCATGGCTAAATGAAGTACCAGAAACAATGGAAGCCAATGCTGAATGGTCAAGAGATGGTGCAGACCCAGGTACAGAAGACTGGCAAAGGCGACCAAATATCTCGTTGAGAGAAGGTAAATCGCGAGCCCCCAATTGCTTATTACTAACAAGACCATAAGTGGTTGATGCACTAGATATAAACCAAGCAACCTGCATACGCTCACGCTGGTGCCGCATGACCTAAACATAAGAGGAAATCGGCTCACATATATTAAGCTCCTCACAGATACCACAAAACTTAGCATTGTAAGACTCCAAAGATAAGTCAGCCTGTGAGATAGAAAAGAAGGACCGATGAAGATCATATGTGCGACGAAGATTGTTAACACCAGAATATATCTCCTGAGCTTGTATCCATACTTGTTTGGCCGTAGGTAAGAAAACCAACGTGCTAGCAATATGTTCTTCAATACTATTCCATAAATCATACCAAATATTAGCATCCACAGATACCCATGCCTCATATGTGGAAGCAGTCGTTGCAGGTCAATCATCTGTCAAATAATGATAAAATTTCTGACCCACATAATAAACCTCAACTGCTCTAGCCCAAACAACATAATTCTTACCATTCAAGGGGGTGGAGGTGATGGACAACCTCTCACGAAACCGAGAAGAACTAGACAAACTACCAACAATAGTGGAGCTAGAGGCAGCACCAGAACTAGACTTTGACTCATCAATTGCACTAAATTAACAGCCACCAATAAGAATCAACAAAATCAACCAATACCAGCCACAACTACCAAGAAATGGCCAAATACAGGAGTTACCTGACACTATCAGTAGCAAGAACCATATGCAATCGACCAAATAATCAAACCCAACATATCAGATGCACCATAACTGCCAATATACCACATGGTAGAGCTACTTGACAAAGAAGCAGTTACCAAGATGAGGAAGATATCACAGGAGAGTGCGAACACGACTGGAAAGCACTGATAGTAACAGATCTGAACATCCATGAAGCAAAAACATAGAAACAGGGACTGGAAATCACGAACACGACTGAAAATCACAGAAAAAGGGCCTGGAAATGACTCACAGGAGGTTGTCGATGGTCGCCGAAGTCAGACGAAGAGTCACCGGAGGCAGACGAAGGGTGGCGCGATGATTTTGCGAGTACCCAGTGCTCGACGAGAGCTGTTCTGGCGTCGGTGAGGGTCGACGGTGATTGGGTTGGTGACGTTGAAGGTCGATGTTGACTAGCTGAGGGATGTCGGTGGTTGGGTGAGGGTTTTAGGGACTGGATTAGGGTTATTATCGTTGAGGAAGATGTACAGTGATAATGGAGGATGATGTACGGCAGTGATGGTGGGCTAGGGTTCGACAGATGATAGTGGAGATGATGTACAGCAGTGATGGTGGTGGGCTAGGGTTGTGGTGGTTTGGGATTAGGGTTAAGGTGGGGCTCTAATACCATGTTGTAAGGAATAGAAAGAAGTGTATAGGGTGTTACCTAACCCTAACACGAGAGAGCTTTATTTATATTATGTGGTGACTAATTACATAGTGTAACCAACCAATGTGGACTTAGTCTAAATTCTATTCTAACATAGCTAAATAAAAACTTAACTTTCATTGGAGTTAAGTCAACAATTACTACTGAAATAAGCCCATAGTATTTGAAGGAAAGTCGTTCTAGTGCCAAGTTTGGGTGAGCAATCTGGTTCTGCTCTTGGATCTCTAGTACTGACTGGATCTGGACCTTCCTCCTTGAGACCTTGTTCATAAGCCAGCAAGGTTAACCACAAGTTAGTGCCTAGCCAACTATAAGTAGCCGGAAGGCACTCCGATGCCTAAGTAAGTCTCAACTCAAAAGAAGTAAAGCACAGAGCTCTTTTATCAATAGTAATGGCGTACCTCTCTAGAATTTTGTTCCATACTTCGTATAGTGAGACTAGACTTAGGCTCAAAGTAATTGTGTGCTAGGCACATGCCTTGCGACATCAGGCCCTAACCGCCTTTAGGATTAACGCAATGCATGATGCACCGAGTGCCACATGGACAGACTCCACGTGACCGAGCTGCTCCACCCAGCATCCATGCGGATCCATAGTATCTTTGTCCAAGTCTGACCTACTCCGACTTGGTCCGGCCAAGGCCTAGCTCCCACCATGCCACTGTGTTAGATTATTATCGGTTTATTTGTAATTGGTTCTTTAGTTCTATTATGTAACTAGTTTATTCTCTAGGACCATAGTGTAATTAGTCAAGTGTGTTGTATAACTACTCATGTTGTAATTAGTTTGTGTTATGCGAAAATAACCCTAAGATTTGGGTCCCAATTCCACGTCTCTCTCTTCCTTTACAATTTCACATGGTATCAGAGCACCAATACCTGGTGCCTACCTTATCACCATCAATCATCCTCCGTCAGCCCTTTCCGACGCCGACAGATTCTTTTTTCTGACGTCGTTGTGCTGACCCATATCTTTTTCCAGTCAAGACCCACCACTCGCAGCCCTGTCGGTCAGCTTCCCTTGATCTCGTCGACTGCTGGACAACCCTTGATCTCGCCGACTGCCGGACATCCCTTTCCAGTCACCGGCGACTTCATTCGGACTCAACCCAACGTTTTTTGTTGGAGTTCTAAGGTATCTCGAACTCAGGTTTCAGCACTGTTCACGCGATCGAAACTGCATTTGTGTGAACATATAAGGTATTTCGGCACGTAGTCTTTAGTTTCTACACTGTTCTGTATTTAAACCTACTGGGGTGGCACGTTTGAGATCTATTTTGTGGCTTCAGTATTGTTTCGGCAGTCACATCATAGTGTAAAAGCTTCCATTTATAGTTGGGTACTGAAATATCTGTTTTTTGGCTTGATTTTTGGTTGGGTTTCTCGTGTTTGCTGAGTTGATTGGGCATTGTGTATTCGGAGTTGTTGTTCTGCTGTCAAAATGTCAGAGGATAAAAAACAGGCTTCCGCTAGTGAGAAGGATGAGTTGAGTCGTGTAGGGACAATGTATAACTATTCTTTGGATATTTGCCACATTAAGTTGGATGATACCAACTATTTGATTTGGTCTCGCACTTTTACTTTGACTATTGAGGCCAAAGGGATGTCAGAGTTCATTGAGGGCCCTGTTACTCCACCTGTTGAGGCGGTTGAACTCAAGAAGTTCAAATCTCAGAAATCGTTGGTCATGACCTGGTTGTTTAACTCTATGAGAGCTGATATTCGTCATACTTTCCTGTTCCTTGATACTCCACATCAGATTTGGACTACTGCATCCGAAACCTATTCTCAGCAAGGTAATGATGCACAATGTTTTGAGTTGAGGAAGAGACTTCATACATTGGAACAAAATCATCGATCCGTCGCTATGTACTTCGCTGACTTGAGTGGAGCATGACAGGAATTTAATTATTATCAAGGGTTTCAGGCTGTTTGTGTTGTTGATACTACAAATTGGTTGAAGAGGATGGAGAAAGAGCGTGTTTATGAATTTCTTGCTGGTTTTGATGTGACATATGATCCAATTAGAGTGCAGGTGTTGGGTCGTGTTCCGTTTCTGTCTTCGGGAGAAGCCTATGCCATTGTTCAGCAGGAGGAGAGTAGGAAGGGTGTTATGGTACATACTCCTACTTCTGATCGTTCTGCCTTGGTTGCCATTCCTAAGGGTCATTTTGGTTCTAGTGGCGGGCTTGTTCCACAGAGTGGTAAGTCACAGTCTGGTGCTAGCAGTGAGCCTATTGATCATGAGTCACTCCAGTGTGATCATTGCCACAACATCGACCATACTAGGGATTTCTGTTGGAAGTTACATGGTCGTCCCTCTCGTGAGCGAAGGGGTGGACGTTGTGGTCGTGGTCGTAGGGTCATGCGTTCTCAGGCCCATGCTCATGTTTCAGAGTCTACAGTTGCTATCTTGCCTAATTCTGGGTTCAGTACTGGGGTTCAAGCGTCTTCTGATCATGTTAGTGGATTTTCTCAGGGAGATGCAAGCTCTCAAGCGCCTAATGGCTCGGGCTAATTCTCCATCTACTATAGCTGCTACTTCCACAGCAGGTCCCACTTCATCCTAGTTTGCTCACACAGGTATTCCGGCTAGTGCATTTACTGCCTCTTCTGCCATTCCTTGGATTATATATTCTGGTGCTTCAGATCATATGACAGATTGTTCCTCTGTATTTGATTCTTACTCTACTTGTTCTAGTAAGGATAAGGTCAGAATAGCAGATGGATCATTCTCTGCTATTTCAGGGAAAGGTTCCGTTTGCTATTCTCCCTCTTTTCCCTCTATTTAGTTCTACATATTCCAAACTTTGCCACTAACCTTCTGTCCGTTAGTAGTCTTACTCGTTCTGCAAATTGTTCAGTGACATTTTTTCCTACTCATTGTGTTTTTCAAGAACTGGACACGAGCAAAGTGATTGGCAATGGTAAAGCACATGATGGCCTCTATTTTTTGGAGTCTGCACCTCGTTCACCTATTTCATGTGGTCTTGCTCTACAAGCAGATACGAGTTCAGCTCTTTCTATGTTACATCAGTGGCATCGTAGATTGGGTCATCCCTCTTTTGGAATTTTAAAGAAACTTTTCCCTACTTTAATTAAGCATTGTTTATGAGTCAATTTTTTTGTGAAGCTTGTGAGCTTGGAAAACATAAACGTTCATTTTATGCACCTATTAATAAACGTTGTGCCTCTCCTTTTATGGTTATTCATTCTAATGTCTGGGGTTTTTCCCCTGTTACCTCGTTTTCGGTGGTTTGTCCTTTTTATTGATTGTTATTCTCGTGTTACTTGGGTGTATTTTCTTAAGTCAAAAAGTGAAGTCTTTTCTTGTTTTAAATCTTTTCATGCGATGGTGTACACTCAATTTGACGCGAATATCAAAATTCTCCGTAGTGACAATGGCACTAAGTATATCGATAGGAATTTTAGGGCTTTTCTGGTTGAAAATGGTATTCTCTTTCAAACGACTTGTGTTGACACTTCACAACAAAATGGAGTTGTTGAACACAAAAATCGTCATCTTGCTGAGGTTGCTCGCTGTCTTTTGTTTACCATGAATGTTCCAAAATATTTATAGGGAGAAGTGATTTTGATTGCAACTTATCTTATAAATTGTATGACATCCAGTGTTTTCAACTTCAAAATTCCTATTGAGTGTCTCCCTAACAGTTCTTGTGTCCTGACTCTTCCCTCAAGAGTTTTTGGTTGTGTGTGTTTTGTTCATGCTCCTCACCCTTCTGGTGGCAAGTTGGGCCATAAAGCCCATAAATGTGTTTTTGTTGGGTATTCTCCTACCCAGAAAGGCTATAAATGTTATAATCCTCACTCTGGGAAGTTTTTTGTCTCTATGGATGTCACTTTTTGGGAAACCGAGTCTTTTTACTCTCCCTCCACTCATCTTTTTCGGGGGAGCAGCATGTTAGTCAAGAAGAGATGAGGGAGGAAGAGGTGTTTACATCTCAGAATCAAGAGTCATTGTCTTTATCACTACCTTTACCTTTTCGTAGTGAAGGGAGGAAGAGATGAGGGAGGAAGAGGTGTTTATATCTCAGAATCAAGAGTCATTGTCTTTATCACTACCTTTACCTTTTCGTAGTGAAGGGGAGAAGGAGAAGTCTGTAGTGCAACCAGTGTCTGTTGGTAGTGCAAAACAGGACATTGGTGGACGAATGGATGGAAACAGGCGTAGACCTAGTGAATGGCCTACTACCTTGGCAACATATCAAAAGAAAGGCAAAGGCAAATCTTCATGTGTACTGCCACCTTGCCAATCATCATCCCCTGCTTCAATTTCAGACTCCTCAGCTGACTCATTTAGTAATGAATCTCCTCCCATTGAACCTCCTATTATTGATTCTGATAATCTTCTTGTTGCTTTTCGGAAAGGTGTTAGGTCATGTACACAATATCCCATTTCCTAGTATGTATCTTATGATCGTTTATCTCATTCGTACCATGCCTTTGTTTCGTCACTTTCTTCTATATCTATCCCACAGAATTGGCAGGATGCATTCATGATATCTGAGTGGAAAGGAACCATGGTAGAGGAGATGACTGCTTTGAAAAAGAATGGCACTTGGGAGCTGATGTCACTCCCGGGGGAAAGAAACCAGTGGGATGCAAGTGAGTTTTCACTTTCAAGCAAAATGTTGATGGTATAGTTGAGAGATACAAGGCAAGACTTGTTGCCAAGGGTTTTACTCAACCCTATGGTATTGACTACGAGGAGACATTTGCTCTAGTAGCAAAGATGAACAGTGAGCGAGCTCTACTTTCTTGTGCTGCCAGTTTGAATTGGCCTCTTCACTAGTTTGATGTGAAAAATGCATTCCTTCATGGGAAGTTAGAGGAGGAGGTGTATATGGATGTACCACCAGGTTTTTCTTCCTCTGAGACTGAGGGAAAGGTGTGCAGATTGAAGAAGGCTCTTTATGGGTTGAAGCAATCACCTAGAGCTTGGTTTGGTAGATTTTCGAAGGCTATGTTGAGGTTTGGTTACAAACAGAGCCATGCAGATCATATTATGTTCATCAATGGAGGTGCTGGTAAGATTGCAGTCCTTATTGTTTTTGTTGATAATATAATAATGACAGGCAATGATGTGACTGAGATTCTCAATCTTAAGTCTAGTCTAGCTCAAGAATTTGAGATTAAAGATTTGGGACCACTGAGATACTTTCTTGGAATAGAAGTGGCAAGGTCTGATAGAGTTATTTTTATTTCCCAATGGAAGTATATACTTGATCTTTTAGAAGCTTTTAGAAGAAACAGGTATGTTAGGTTGTAGACCTACAATTTCTCCTATTGAGGCGAATCATCAACTTAGTGGAGATGTGGGGGAGCGCATTGATAAGGAGAGGTATCAACGACTTGTAGGTCGATTGATATACTTAGCTCACACTCAATCGGATGTTACTTATTCAGTGGGTGTTGTTAGTCAGTTTATGAATGACCCTTGTACTTCACATCTGGATGCAGTTTATCATATCTTGAGGTATCTCAAATCAGCTCGAGGGAAAGGAATTCTGATCTCCAATCATGGTCACCTATGGTTAGAGGCATTTACAGATGCCAACTGGGCTGGTTCTGTAGATGATAGACACTCTACTTCTGGTTACTATACTTTCCTCGGAGGCAATTTGGTTACTTGGCGAAGTAAGAAGCAATCTGTGGTTGCTAGTACAAATGTTGAATATAGAGCTATGGCACATGGTGTTTGTGAGCTCTCATGGCTCCAAACCTTATTACGTGATTTGGGAATTTCTAATAATGGTCCTATGAAACTCTAGTGTGATAATAAAGTTGCCATTAACATTGCTCATAATCCTATTCAGCATGGCAGAACGAAGCATATAGAGATTGACAGACACTTCATCAAGGAGAAGCTGAACGAGGGTTTTATATGTATACTGTTTGTGAGGTCTGAAGATCAGTTAGCTGACATATTCACAAAAGGGCTTGCTAGCAATAGTTTTCACCCTATTGTGTTCAAGTTGGGCTTAATAGATATCTTCGCACCAACTTGAGGGGGAGTGTTAGATTATTATGGGTTTATTTGTAATTAGTTCATTAGTTGTTCTATTATGTAACTAGTTTAGGACCATAGTGTAATTAGTCTAGTGTGTTGTATAACTACTCACGTTGTAATCAGTTTATGTTATGAAAAAATAACCCTAAGATTTGGGTCCCAATTCCACGTCTCTCTCTTCCTTTACAATTTCACACAATGCCTTGGGCTTACGCGCCACACCCCTATACCAGCGTGTCAGCCCAAGTGTGACTTGCTCGGCCCAATCGCTCTAGGCTTTAGGCTGCTCATTCGGTAGGCCCCATGTCTGTTCCAGTTCAGCCCACTGCACGAAGTTATAGCCAAAAATACAGATAGTGTATTGCAGTTATATTGTCTGGTGGACATTTTTGAAACCAAAGGCACTTGAAAGTTGCAACGGAGAGGAAACCAATTCCTAAATGTTTCCTATCAAGCATGTTAAAGCCTCCAACTCAAAACTAATTGGCCATGAGAGGAGAGGCCACCCAGGGTCATATACTAGTTTTCGAAACCGACGTGGAACAAATTTCAACACTCCCCTACATGAGCGACCCCCAACTCACACGTGGAGAGGTCAACAAAGGATTCAGAACATACAGATCACAATGAAAAAAAATGCAACTATGGCACAAACAAAGCAAAAAAACCTTGGAAAACCTAGCTCTCATACCATGTTAAAGCATCTAACTCAAAACCAATCGACAATGAAGGGAGATGCAGCCCAGGCTCGTATCCTAGTTTTCGAGGTGATAATTAACCGATGTGGAACAAACTCCTACACTCTCCCGCATGTGCAATCCCCGTCTCTCACGTGGAGAGGTCAACAAAGGTTTTGGCACATACAAATCACAATGCAGCTATGGCACAAAAGGGAAAAGTCTCTGAAAACCTAGCTCTGATATTATGTTAAAGCATTCAACTCAAAACTAATTGGCTATCAGTGGAGAGGCCGCCCGACTCATATATTACTTTTGGAGGTTATAATTATCCAATGTGGGACAAGCTTTAACACTTTCCCTCATGTGCGACCCCTGACCTGCACTTGGAGAGGTAAACAAAAGATTCATAACATAGGGATCACAACGAAACAAGGTGCACTTAAGGCACAAACAACAGGCCAATCAATCAAGAGTCTTGTCCAAAAGCCTCTGAAAGCCTAGCTTTGATACCATGTTAAAGCATCCAACTCACAACTAATTGGCAATAAGGGGAGAGGTCACCCAAGCTCATATACCAGTTTGCGAGGTGATAATTAACCAATGTGGGACAAATTTCAACAAGACAAAAAGGACCGTTCCTGGAGCATAGATGCCGCAATTTCAAAATTTTCTGGCAACAAAAAAACATTCTGCAGTTTAAACTTAATCATGCAACTAGTGCTGCACAATGGTAGTCATGATTGCAAACTATGAAAATCTACAGCTTTTGAAATGCCCCTCTCAAATTTAAACCAAGGAGTTGAGCTACTTTTTTTATGAATAGAAAATGGACATAAATTTAATGTGGAGTAGCATTCAATATCAACATCTTTCAGCTTGAGGGGCATTCATTGTGCTTTAATCTTCCTTGTAGGAAAGGTGAGAAGGGGAAAAAGATGAAATCCAAGAAATACCCACCACCATAGCAATTTTTAGATCTCCAGGTGCTAGATAAATAGGTTGAGCTACATGGCAATAACCCATCAAGCGTGGGACTGTAGGTATGATGTCTCTGTGGTTGACAACCCTCCAGCTATCTTTCACTTTCTGCAATGTAATCAGCAAAAAAAAAAAAAAAAATTGGCAAGACGGTTAGAAGCAATAAAAGTATGTCATAACAATCAGATTACTTATTTTATAATTACTGATGCTGCAATCATTTTCTTGTGCTAGATGGACTAATTTGAGCATCCTCAATGAATGCCCCCAGACCAGGGTCATTTAGTGGGTAGTTCGCTAAGCATATTCTGGGCTTCTCGCCTAGGTAAGAGTTCCAGACGTATAATGATGTCTTGGAATGTCAATGACCAGAAAAAAACCAGTAACTTTCTTGACATCATTCAAAGCTTAGGATTCCAAAGAGACACAAAACCTAAGACTTACCCAGGTCCAGCTCTACAGTTGACAAAATAACGAGGGAACACTATGATAAAAATAAACCTCAGCATTCCATGCATTATCCGATCACCATACTGAAATAGGCATCTACGCCCTCGTCATAGCTCACTTAAAAGGTAACTTCAGTTCGTGTATTCTGTTGACTGTAGGAATGTTTTATTGCTGCTCTATTTCAATAGGATGATAAGTTACTATCAAGCTTAAATACAATACTTCTTCCTTCTTTTGCAACTTTTCACTTGCATTCTATTATGATACGAAATGGCTACAAGGAAAGTAAACCACATGGAATAAAAAAGGCAAAGCCTTTGTCAACACTTATCAAATAGAAAAAAAAGGCTTGACAACCTGCGGATCAGAATCAGAAAGTACAGTACCTCGTTGTAAACTTCTGCAAATTTCTTGTTTCCAACTCTAGGAGATCCAAAGTTATACATGCTCACAGAAACTGCCCCTTCCCTAACAAGAACAGAGAAGTAAGAATAGTTCTATATGAACTGATTTTCCAAACTGTAGTAAATAAGAAAATGCAGGAATGCATTTGACAGGTTTAATGAAGTAAACAGATAGGTAAATGGAAAGGTCATTAAGGGGAGTCGCGAGGTAGGTTTAGGAAGGGAGGCAAGTAGTTCCATGAATGGATGCAGTGGACTACTTTCCTAGGCTCTAATCTAAGGGCATCCCACATGGAAAGATGGACCTGTTAAGTTACCAATTGTCCCAAAAGCTCAAGTTGTTAGGATGGGCCCAACAATGTATATCAAGCTATCTAACACCCTCCCACACTTGCTACCCTGTCTTGCACGGGGATATGCAAATTTCCATAGATAGAGCGAAATAGAATATGAAGGGCATAAGCAGAATGCAAACGGCTAACAAATGCAAACAAAAAGACTTGAACCCAAGACCTCTCCCAACTAGAGCTCTGACACCATGTTAAGTTACCAATTGTCCCAAAACCTTAAGCTGTCAGGAAATGGACCCAACAATGTATATCAAGCTATCTAACAGGACCAGCAACTAGAAAATGAAGGGAGTATCTTATTACATGACATGCACCAACTTGTAAATCCAGAGTCCCTTAAATGTGAACGAGCAGAGTTTACACAGCATTTCAAATCAGCAAACCAAGAAAGTAAAAATTGGCAAAAGGCAATTTGACTGAACACTTCCAAGATAGATAGAAGAAATAGAAATGCCTTTCAAACTATGTGCATTCTGGAGAGATTGGTTCCCTATGTGCATTAACATAACAAATGAAAGGATCAGGCAAAGCTAAGTACATAAATGGAGAAAAATAACTCACTTGGCTAATTGGCTTGATGAAAGTTCAAGAGCAAGGAGCGTAGCTAATGCACCCCCTAAGCTATGGCCAGTCACGTAAATATGCCATTTGTTTAGCGGCTTAACACCATCATCTCTGCATAAAAACATCCAGCTTTTGCTTTGTAAAGGATAAATTTCACAGTTCAGCTTGAAGGTGTAATGTGGTGAATTTTTTATCCAGACAGATAACAATAATTACTTGATTGCAGATGTGCGTTGGAAAAAGTATTTCTATGTCATAAAATAGAATTGTCAAGAAATAGCTCTCCTATAATTTTAAGGCCGATGCAGAGGGCACTCCAAAAATAGAAACAACCAATAAGAAGTCTAAATTGTCAAAACACATAATCTAGAAAGGATTACCAAGATCCCTTTAGGTCATAGCTGTACCGCCAAGAGAAGTTGGGTAACTAAACAACCATGTCATGAAACTTTTGTATGATTTACTACGTCATCTACACCCTCAAGTCTTCACCTCATTCTTCGGCTTACAAATTGGACTAATGCAGTGTAAAAGCGAACCACGTTACATGGAAAATACAATTAGTGATTCACCTCTGCATAACTCGATTTTAATCATTTGCACTAGCAGCTACAGCTATGGTACTGGGTTTGCTCTTCTCTCTCTTATTTTTCCTTACAGGAAACAGCTAAAATCCAGCTGCCAAATATAGGGACACGTTATAAAATCTTGTGAGTGTAAGAAATGAATTTTCTAAAAAAAAATTCATCAACCTTTGGGTGTTATGGGGCCTCAAAGAAGCATACAGAGATGATGCATTGATGACATATATGAGAATGGCCTTTCAACAAACTCTCTGTAAATACACTTAAGTAACAAGATATAAAAGCTCCCTAATTCTCCGTTAACAGCTTGATGTAAACAAATAAAGTAACGTCCCGTTGCTGAAGCCAAGAACGATACTGGTAAATGCCTCTCAAAGAATTAGGTGGATTTCTAACATGGCGAAGTGGCCTGGAAAGGATTTTTTTGTACTTTGTCTCATATTATGTTGCTTTTAGGTTATGTAACTGTTGGAGCATGCTTCAAACAAAGATACACTATTTGGTGTTTTTTTATTGGTGGGGGAATACTGGTGTAGTGGTGTTCCTTATTCGTCTTATTATTAGGCCTATATAGATATGAGTTTGAAGTCAACGAAAATCGACCACAAGGGGTTCTTTGTGAGATAGAGAAAGTGCGGATTTTGGTCTATGAACATAACTTTTTGTGGCTTAACCTTTTAAATATTTTCTTTCTCCCATTTGTTCGTTTTTTTCATCTACTCTTGCACTTTCCATTGGGGGTGGCAAATTGAACCCAAACCCAATAATAAATCCAAACACACCCACTAGAAAATAGACCCAACCCAGCCCATTTATTAGTTGGGTTAGAATGACTCCCAACCCATCTAACCCAGTTATTAATTTGGTCTCAATTAAACCTCAATTGGGTCAACTTAAATGACCCAATAAGTCATGAACATAAACCAAGAAAATAACCCTTCATCAGTCGATCTCCTCCCTCTCTTTCGACCTCTCTTACCGACTGAATTGGGTCTCGTTCATCTCTTCACAGCCTTTACCGGTTAGAGGATTTTTAGGTAGGGGTGTCAAATGGTGGGTTTGGGCCAAATTGGGTAAGTTGTAAGTGGGTTGGGTCTTTAATGGGTCATTGACCCATTTAGAACCCATTAGTTATGAGCCCAATTACTCATACACATACCCAACCCGACCCATTTATTTAAAATCAAACCTGACCCGCCCATAAACCTAATTACATACTCTATATATTAAAACTTTAGAATGACTAACATACCCCATGTACACTGAAACCCCTATACAAATGACCATATTACCCCTATACATCTAAATGACTAAAATACCCATGTACAATAAAATTATCATATTATCCTTATATACTAAAGTGACCAAATTAAGTGTTTTTTCTTTCCACTCTTCACATCTCTTAACAAGTTCTAGATCCAAACACAACCCGTCGAAACGAGTGCTTATCATAGAAGTAGAGTAGTAATTCTCTCTAAGAAAATCAACTACCATCAATGAATTCACCTTTCCATGCGTTTTTACCAACTTATAGTTTAGCTGTAAGTAAGGGTCAAACCCAAACCCTCCATGGAGCTTCTAGGAATCATATAAAATACATGAAACATTGCCACATCAAAACAAAAACAACTGTGAAAGAGACAAGAGAACACATTTAGAGGAAAAAGGAAGTCCATCTCTCCATAGAGTATATAGATCCAAAGTCAGCGTAATTACTAGCAATTACTTCCTGTCAAAAAATTGAAAACAGTTAAACTCTTGAAACCCACACAAAATCTGCATTTCTCTGGAAACTGGTATGTTCAGCATAAATTTAGTACCCAATTTCAATATCAGTGTTCTACAACCACAAGAAAAGAGGTCCTGAGCCATCTTACACTGCAAGTTCTTTAGATCAAGATATTACTGCTCTATTTCTGTGATAAGCACTCATTTTGACAAGTCGTGTTTGGATATAGAACTTGTTAAGAGACGTGAAGAGTGGGAAAAATACATTTAATTTGGTCATTTTATTATATAGGAATAATATGGTAATTTTAGTGTACATGGGTACATTTAAGTGGTTATTATTAAAAAGAAATGGAAGACTCAAAACTATGTCAAGCTCCATACTTGCTTTTTTTATTACAGTTAAATGAAAATGGTGACCAAATCTCATATGAAGAGGTTAACCCTCAATAGTGTCCATTGCTAACTTATGGACCAATTAAGAATAAAAGGTAAATAAGGGAAAAGCCAGAAATTAAATAAAATGAAGAAACAAACAGTTAGCTAAGGTCAAAGATCCAGGAAGTACAAAATTCAATCTCGCTAATAATGCACTTCAATGCTTGCAAAGTAAGCAAACGTATTTTAAGTGGATTACAGGGAAGATGAGGAAAGCTATAATGTAGCAAATTCAAATCCCCTATGAAGTTAACTGCCGAAGAGTGATTATACAGATAAGCAAGTCAAATGGACTAGCTGAATTATCAAGTTATTGGCCTGAAAAGTTAAGCAAAGTCAAATGGATTCTTACAATCATACAACTTACATGTACGCCACTGCCAGTTTAATGAGAGAGAGGATCCTTGTCCTGACTGAATCATATGCACTTAAAAAACCACTATGAACCTGAAGAATCATATTTCTAGTCAGTAAACAACCCATCCATAATTTAAGTGCATGTGGTATAGATATAAAAATTTGTGGTGATACCTGAACTTCTTGCCTGAAATCCCCACCTATCCTCTCAGGATTCAGCCTATAGAGGTAGAAGATAAGTCAGTAATAGCAAGGAAATGCAGTTTATTAACTCGAAACATCCCATCTCAGATTTCTACTACTGGAACGAAAAGATCATGCCTATAGAGAATTCAATTGTACCATTTCAGTCAATCAAACAAGAATGCAAATGTACCATTTTGTTTTGAATAGATTTCTGACAAAGAATAACCACATTATACAAAGCATGGCTGAATTTAACAAGCTATGAGTATGGAAAAACTACAGAATGTTTTTTTCACAAGAAGATAATGGGAACCAGGTCTGGCTTTGTCACTTGAGGTTGAAGTGTGTTTCCAAGTGATTGGCTCTTCTTTTTTTCCGTAGTAGTGAAAACATAAGCATGTTGCTGTAAAAAAGGGAGGCACTAAAATAGCTGTAGCTTGTGAGGAAGCAAAAAGCATATCCCAAGATAGAACTGAGTTATTACCCTGCAGGAACTAGCATTAAATCAGTTCGCAAATCCTTCCACCTAACCTGGGAAACCAAAAAGTTAGTACTCCAAAGTCCAAAGTCCGAATTCACACAACTTAATGCATTAATAATAATATGAAAATAACGTACTTGTTCTGTTCCTCTAAAAGCAACAACTAATCTTTTCCTCTCTGAATCGCGCCAAATTGCCACCTGCAGCTTTCTATTACTCAATACTCGATATAACATGGTTCTATTGATGAAATTCAAGGTAAAGGTTTGCAAGATTACTTTAAAAATATGGAATAAGGTGGCATCCAAAGTCATGAGATATATAACCTGACCTGCGTATCAGTGGATGGGTTATCTAAGAAACATATCTTCTCAAACTCAGATTTAATAAAACTTGGATGGCCCAAAGAAGTAGCAAGCATCGCCCACGCCTCCATAGCACTCTCTGCAGTTGTAAAAAGTTCTCTCATCTCCTCAGCTTTCCTCTCATCCAATTCTAATCCCTCCGGAAGGCTTTCAAACTTTTCACTGTCCATATCAGTTGAGGCATCTTCTTTTGTTCCACTCTTTCCAAAGAAGAGTCCTTCTTTGTTTAGTTGTGAAACCGCGGCATTTACAACCATTAGTGCTCCTAAAATCGAATCGGTTTGCCGTAATAGATCTTCGGTGACCTTCTTAATATCTGGCAATGAAGACTGAATATTGCTAACAGTTGATGTTCCAGTAGTTTCATCATTATTAACATCATGGCCTTCAGAAGTTGCAAGCCCAGATTCAACATAACCTGCTTCTGCAATCCTCCTTGCTTGTAAACCAATTCCGTTTAACAAATCCAAACCATCCCACTTTAATTTATCAGGGAGAGGGAGACCAAGTTTCTGAACAACATTTTGACTAATTAGATCAGAAAAATTCTTCCAAAATTGCTTATCGGACTGTGATGAATCACCATTGTAGGTGTTACACTCCAGTGGAATGCTGTCTTCATCGCGGCTTCCTTCAATTATAGAGCACTCTGGTTTATCCTCCTCCTGTCGTGGCATATCTAACTCAATAACCGGATTGCTAAGTTTCTCTTGGTCTTCAGTGTCAGAGAAAACAACTTCCGTTTGACTATCCTTCTGGAAGTAAGCATCATTTAGTGACTTTACTTTCCCAAAAGCAAACTGCACAAACTGGCGTGCTTGTACTGTCTCTGAGCCAACAACCCTTTTCAAAGCAGACTCAAAACCATTTCTACGAAGAAATTCTGTAATAATGGGGATCCTCCACCACTTCTTCTCTTCATCAATTTGGTCGAAACTTTTATATCTAACCTGACACCATATGCCACACAGTACATGTCAGTAATTTCAATCTTCAAAACAAACAATGGAGTCAATAATCCAAAGTGTGAAAAATAAATAACCCCTCAAGCAAAAGCTTCACCAAAAGGAGAACCAAATGTAAAAGATTGCAAAAGTAGAACCAAACGTAATATTTATTGTGTATCAGAAAAGGCACAGTGCATACTGTTAGAGTTAGTTTTGGTCATATTAGTTTTAGCTTGGGTATTTTGGTCATTATCTCTTTTTTGCATATTCACACAAGACCAAGTGTGGAGAGGGGCGGATTAACGCCTCATTAACTTTTAACTTAATTTCTAGTTTTGCTTCTCTTCTTTCTCCTCCGTCAAACCCTAAGAACATATTTTCAATTTAACTTGGTATCAGAGTTTTCGATCAAACCTGAACTACATCAAACACTTTGAATACATCCTATCAGTGCTGAAATACCTTCTACCAGTCAGATCTAGAGCATTTTTCTTTGTTATTGATGTCACAGATTGATTTTTTTGCACAAACATGCCGGTATGTCTTTTACAGCCACTCTTTTCTTTTATTTTTTTTTTGTGTGTGTGTGTGTGGTTATGAGCTGTTTTTTGGGATATTTTTTTTATCTTGGTTGAGTAATCTCTCTTGGCTTGAAGTTGATTCTCTATTGTTGGGTTAGCCTAGCAAAGGTTGGAATTTCGTTTGCTATTGTCTAGTTGCCTTCTTTGGTTGTTTTCTTTTTATGCTATGGCTGAAAGTAAAACAGCAACTCCTACGGGTGAAATTGAACAGCAACAGGGTGGTATGTTCTCTCAGCGACGTATTTAGTCGCCTTCGCCAGTCTTTTGTATCTGTGTCTGCGCCACCTCCTGATCATTCAGCATTGGCTTTTCCGCTGTTTCTGGTGTTTCTAGTACTTCATTTAGCCGTGGTCGCAGCCGTGATTCTGGTTTAGCGGTCGTGGTCGTAATTCTGGTGTCGGTGCTCGTGGTTCTGGTATTGATGGTTTTGG
Source organism: Rhododendron molle (assembly GCA_025413875.1). Lineage (NCBI taxonomy): Eukaryota > Viridiplantae > Streptophyta > Magnoliopsida > Ericales > Ericaceae > Rhododendron > Rhododendron molle. The sequence continues at coordinate 8,030,398 of CM046396.1, read as the reverse complement.
TCGTGGTTTTGGTGGTCGCATGCCGGGGGGAGGTAGTCGTGGTCGTGATTCCCGATTGTGTACTTATTGTGGGGGGACCAATCATACCGTGGAGACTTGCTATGATCTCCATGGGTTCCCTCAGGCTCATTGCTATTTTTTAGGATGTTGAGCCGCTTCCTCACCCTATCGACCCTGTGGTGACTATTTCTGCAGAAGAGTATCAGCGCCTTGTGTCAAATCAGACTTCATCCTCTACTGCTACGCTTGCTCAAACCGGTTCCTCCGTTGCTTGTGTTGCCTCTTCTCGTTCTTCCACCCATTGGGTTATCGATTTTGGTGCTTCTGATCATATGACTGATACATCTACTATCTTTTCTAGTCGTCGGTCTGTTGGTACACCATCTCGTGTTACCTTAGCTGATGGTTCTACCTCTGAAATTACTAGTTTGGGTTCCGTTTCTGTTACTCCATCTCTTACTTTGGACTCTCTCTTCCATATTCCTAATTTTCCATTTAATCTTATGTCTGTTAGTAAACTTACAAAATCTTTAAACTGCTCTATCACTTTCTCTTTTCATGGTTGTGTGTTTCAAGATCTAAAGACGGGGAGGAAGATTGGTGGGGGTACTGAACATGACGGCCTATATTACTTTATCGTTGACATCTGTCCTGCGTCTGTTGCTCTTCAGTCATCCGTTTCTCCCTATCAACAAAATTGTCGTATGGGCCATCCCTCACTTCAGAATCTGAAGCGTTTGGTGCCACCATGTAGTAACGTTAAGGACTTACAATGTGAAGTCTATGAGTTTAGTAAACACCATCAAGTGTCTTTTAATCCTAGGGTTGACTGTCGTGCGTCGCATCCTTTGCAATTAGTATATTTGGATATTTGGGGTCCTGTTTATGTTCCCACTTTAGCTGATTTTCAGTATTATGTTATTTTTGTCAATGATTTATTTCGTGTTACATATCTTTATCTTATGAAAACGAGATCAGAGTTGTCTTCTGTCTTTAAGTCATTTTATGCAGAAATAAAGACTCAGTTTGATACTTGCATTTGTATATTTCGTTCCGATAAAGCACTTGAATATTTCCATAATGCTCTTTCTCATTTTTTTGATGATCATGGGATAATTCACCAGTTTTCTTGCGCTTGGACTCCACAGCAAAATGGGGTTGCCGAACGCAAGATCTGACACTTATCTGAAGTCACGCGTGCCATGTTAATCCAAATGCAGGTCCCTAAGTCTTACAAGAGTGATGCTGTTCTTATAGCCTATTACTTGATTAAATGTATGCCCTCCAATGTACTTGGTGGTCAGATACCTCACAGGGTTTTATTTTTTGGTCGTCCTCTCCACTCATTACCCCCTCGGATATTCGGGTGCACGTGCTATGTTCATGCACTAGATCCTAACCGGGACAAACTTAACCGCCGCTTGATCCGACGTGTCTTTCTCAGTTATTTGCGCACTCAGAAAGGGTATGAGTGTTACCCTGTCTTCTTCATCACTTTGTGTGTGCTGATGTCACTTTTAATAAGTCATTGTATTTCTTTTCGGGGACCCCTGAGTCTGAGTATGTCCTTTCTAAGTCTGAGTATGTTAGTCCTATCAATGTTCCTCTTGTTCCTGTGCCACCCTTGCAGGTATATGTTCGTCTAACGGAAAAGATAAACAGCCCCACCAGTGCCTGCCACTGCGCCTCTTCCGTCCCAAGATCCTGCTTCACCAACACCTCCACCTCCCCCGTCACCTGGTCTTTCTATAGCTCTTCGCAAATGTATTTGGTCTTGCACTACTCATCCTATTGCTCAGTTTGTTTTCTATAATCATCTGTCTCCGTCACTTCGTGCTTTTACTACTTCTGTTTCTTCTATTTTTGTTCCTAACACTGTTCAGGAGGCCTTATCTGTTTCTGAGTGGCGGACAGCTATGGAGGTTGAGATATCTGCTCTCCATGACAATGGCACTTGGGAGTTGGTTTCTCTTCCACCAGGAAAGTCTACCGTTGGATGTCGATGGGTATTTACCGTCAAGTATAATCCAGATGGCACTGTAGAACGGTATAAGGCCCGTTTTGTGGCCAAAGGCTATACCCAGACGTATGGAGTTGATTATGCCGAGACTTTCTCTTCGGTGGCCAAGATTAACTCTGCTCACATTCTTATTTCTCTGGCCGCCAATCTTGGTGGGCTCTTGTTTCAGTTGGATGTCAAGAATGCATTTCTACACGGTGACCTGCTTGAGGAGGTGTATATGGAGCAACCTAGTGGATTTGTTGCTTAGAGGAGCGTTCCCAGGTGTGTCGCCTTCGCAAAGCCTCTATGGTCTTAAGCAGTCACCTCGAGCTTGGTTTGGCAGCTTTAGTGATGTGTTGCAGTTTGGTATGCGTCGCTCCCATTCTGATCATTCTGTCTTCTCTATTCAGTCAGATCGGGGGAAAGTAGTGTTGATTGTGTATGTGGATGGTATCATTATTACTGGGGATGATCATAAAGGCATTGATAAGTTAAAACAGTTTTTACAGCGTCAGTTTCACACCAAAGATTTGGGTAAGTTTCGATATTTCTTGGGTATTGAGGTAGCAAGATCCAAGGAAGGGATCAGTTTGTCCCAAAGAAAATATGCACTAGATATCCTAGAGGAGACTGGTTTATTGGGAGCAAAGCCTGCAGAGACCCCTACGGATCCAAACGTCAAATTGTGTGTTGATCGGGGGGAGATATTTCCTCATCCAGACCATTATCGTCACTTGGTAGGCAAGATGAATTATCTCACCAATACACGGCCTAATATCTCATTTGTTGTCAGCATAGTAAGTTAGTTCACGTCAGACCCTCATCTTCCACATTGGGAAGCTTGTCTTCGTATTATGAAGTATCTCAACGCTCATCCTGGACGCGGCCTCTTTTATCGTTCAAATGGTCATTTTTGTGTTGAGGCCTTTAACGTTTCTGATTGGGCGGGATCACCATCTTATAGACAGTCCACAACTGGGTACTGTACTTTTGTTGGTGGAAATTTAGTTACCTAGAAGAGCAAGAAACAAACTGTGGTTGCTCGGTCCAGTGTTAAAGCAGAGTATCGTGCCATGGCTCATACTACATGTGAGGTTGTATGGTTGAGAGCTTTGCTCGAAGAGTTGGGGTTTGGCATACAGTTACCTAATCCTATGTATTGTGATAATCAAGCAGCAATACATATCGCTTCGAATCCGGTATTTCATGAGAGAACCAAACATATCGAGGTAGATTGTCATATTGTTTGGAAGAAGATATATAGTGGCGTGTTGGCTACCCCTTTCATGTCTACAGGAACTTAGTTGGCAGATATCTTCATCTTAGAGTTATTATGTAACAAGTTGGAATTTTGTGATATTTATTCTCCAACTTGAGGGGGAGTGTTAGAATAGAGTTTGACTAAGTCCCACATTGGTTGCTTATGTTACGTAACTAGTCACCACATAATATAAATAAAGCTTACTTGTGTTAGGATTAGTTAACACCCTATACACTTTCTCTTATCACTATTATCAACCTCCAACAAGCTTGATGGTCAGAATTATTTAGCATGGGCTCATGTCGTTCTGTGTGAAAAGTATCAATTAAAGTATTAGAGATGCCCCACCTCCCAAAGATGATCCAAACCTCTCTAATAGGGATGAATGGGATGAAGATTCTGTTGTCATGGATGAGATCAGGCATAGTTTGGAACCTAATGTTGCTACTCTTGTTGAGTTTTGTGATATGAGTAAACAGATTTGAGATGCTTTGGCCGATTCATTTTCATAGCAAAGCAACGTTTGTAGGGTTTTTTGAGCTATTTGAGAGGATTTTCACTACTAAGCAAGCGGGGCAATCTTTATCTGAGTATTACTGCACTCTTAAAAGTTTGTGGGATCAGTTATTGCAACATCGTCCTTTTACCACTGACTTGGTGCAACAATGTCATCATTGGGAGGATTGCATGCTTCCTTCCTTGCTCTTTGGTTTAGATCCTAATCTTCATGGGTTCAAGGAAAACAGCTTGCTAGCGAGAATCTCCCTGTTGCCGCTAATGCATATTCTCGACTATCCTGATCATCTTTGGAACAATCATCCAGCTCCAGCACTCTTGTTATGGAGTTTCCTGTTTTAGTTTCTAATGGTGGTGGTCACAATATTTTTCATGGTACCAGCCGTAGTGGCAGCGGCAGCATTTGTTTTCTTGGTACTTCTCAAGGTGGTTGCCATAATGGTGGTCGTGGTGATAGAAAATGTGATCACTTTAGTGCTACTAATCGTACAGAACCCCATTATTGAAGAAGTATGGTAAATCGGATTATTTGAATCAGGCCTCAGACAGTGCTCCACAGCCCCAGTCTCAACCATCATTTTCTCCTTCTGGTAACGGCCCTCCTACTTTTGATTCTATTGATGCTCTCACTACTCAGGTTAGCAAAATCCTCCAGACATTGCGTTCTCGTTCAGCCTTGCCTTCCTCTTCGACTGCAACTTAGGCAAATTCAGTTGATATCGCATGTGCAACCCTTAAACCTCCATCTTGGATTCTGGATTCCGACACTAGTTCACACATGTTTCTAAATTAATCCATCCTCTATTATTTGCATCATATAATCTTAGCCAATGGTTCCTTCTAATCTTTATGTTCTTGATTTCCCATTTAACTTGCTCTCTGTTAATCAGTTGACTAATTATCTTTATGTTCTAGGTGGTGAAAATGTTGTGTGACTTGTGTCCTTAAATTTCAAGTCTACTTGGAACAAAAACTTAAAACTATGTTTAATTTTAGCATTTGTTGGTCAGTGTGGGGTGCATTTTAACAAATGTGATGCCTTTTGTGATGCACTTTTGGAACAGGAGCGTAACTTTATGTTATGCCTTTTTGTGATGGCTTTAGTATAAGTTTTTGTTTGGTTATGTGATGGCTTTTAGCTGACTACAGTTTGTTTTTTTTTTTTGGTTGGCTTTAGCATGTTACAATGCACAAGTTATGTCACATCTTGTTGGTTAGCATGCCCAGGTTATGAATTCTGGTTTCTATAAAAACATTTGGTTTTGTTGTGTTCTTTCCTCTCTTTCTTGTTATTTATCTTTATCTTGAATAGGTTCATTTGGCCTAAAAATGTGTACATATGGTCCGTGGCCTCAAGAAAATACACCAGTGTAGTTGTAGATGCTTTTCCTTGATTCTGCCGAGATTCATTTCTTTTGGCTGTATCATATATATGTTATTGCTCCCATCAACTATGTTATTGCTCCCACAAAATGAAAAGAGAAGGAACACCACCAATTGCTCACTCTCATCAGCTCGATCAGTCCTTTCTTCTCTATCTACATAATGGTAACTGCTAGTATTAGAGCAGTTGATTGAGAAATTGGTTGGAATGCATAAAAATTAGTTGAATTGCTTGAGAAATTGGTTGGAATGCCCATAAATTGGTTGGATTGCTTGAGAGAGGGGGAAGAGAGAGAAACTGTCCTGAAATTAATCCCGAAATTTAGTGACAGAACCAAACATGGGATTGGCCTCAGCATGGGATATCCCAACATTAATCCTTCGCGAACCAAACAGGGGATTGTATAGGATTCAGGATTAAATTAGTACCAGGACAAATAGTCCAGCATTACTAATCCTAGGACTCTTAATCCTGTCTGTTTTAGTCCCCGAATCAAACGAGGCCTAAATTGCTTGGTAACATTTTCTCCTACTTGTGTTTTTCAGGACCTCAAGACAAAGACGATGATTGGTTCGGGGCATGAGAAGGACTCTCTATTATCTGACTATTGATTCTATCTCTACCGTCCCTTTGTATGCCTTGAGTGCTATGATATTTCCTCTTCAATGGCATTTTCGATTAGGCCATTCCTCTATGGCGAAGCTTAAGTTAGCTATTCCTGCGTTGAGTTGTGTGCCTAGTTTTGCGTGTGAAGGTTGTCAACTAGGAAAACACCAACGTAGTTCATTCCGAGTACCAGTCATGGTCGTCAAACTTAGTCTTTTGATGTAGTCCATACAAATGTTTGGGGTCCATCTCGCACTACGAGTCTTAATGGGAATTAGTATTTTGTTATTTTGTTAACGAGTACTTTCGTATGTTTTGGTAATTTTTATCGAAACGAAGATCTGAGTCGCCATATGTTCTTTCTAAATTTTAAAATGAGATTTATACGCAGTTCGATAAGCGGATAAATTATTCGATCTGATAATGCTTTGGAATTTATGTAGTCCACTGTTGAGTATTTTTTTGTTGATCGTGGGATCATTCATGAGACTAGTAGTGTTCATACTTCCCAACATAATGGTGTTGCTGAACTTAAGCATCGCCATTTGTTAGATGTTGCTCGAACCATATTATTCCATATACAGGTACCAAAACATATTTGGAGTGATATCTTCGCTATTTTCTCAAGATCGAAGTTGCCCATGCTCTCGAGCTATTTCTCTCTGTCAGCGAAAATATGTGCTTGATCTTCTTTTTAAGACCAGTCTTCTTGGTGCCCGGCCTATTAACACTTCTATGGAATTTAGTGATTAGCATGATGCTGAACAGGGGTGAACCTTTTCTGGATGCTAGTGGTTATCGACGTCTTGTTGGGAAGTTGATCTATCTCACTACTACTCATCCAAGACATTACATATGCTGCTGGTGTTGTTAGCCAGTATATGCATGCTCCTCGAACCCCACATTTTGAGGTTGTTTGTCACATATTACGCTATTTAAAGAGTACCCCTAGTCGTGGTTTGTTACATCGACCCTCTTCTTCGTTGACCGTGACTTGATTTAGTGATGCTAATTGGGCTGGTAGTTGCTCTCATTGGCAATCTACCTCTGGCTATTGCACCTTTGTTGCCGGCTATCTTGTTAATTGGCGTAGTAAAAAACGAACTGTCATTGCCCCGCAAGTGATGAGGCAGAGTATCGTTGTACACGACTTCTGAAATGTTGTGGGTCCATTAGCTTCTTCAAGACTTGGCATACCTACAACTTCTCTCTTATGCCAATGTTTTGTGATCATCAGGTTGCCATCTTTATTGCTAGCAACCCGGTTGTCCATGAGCGCACTAAGCATATAGAGGTTGATTGTCACTTTATTCGAGATTTGATGATGAAGGAGGAAATCGTTACTACTTAAATTCGCTCTGCAAATCAGTTGGGCGATATTCTCAACACGCCCTTAGCTCGTTCTCCTTTCCAGCAGTAAACCACCAAGCTAGGCATGTTTGAGGGGGAGTGTTAGAGGTTATTTCGGTGATATTAGTTTTAGCTTGGGTATTTTTGGTCATTATCTCTTTTTTGCATAAGAGTATAAGAGCAAGTGTGGAGAGGGGCTGAGTAACGCCTCATTATCTTTTAACCTTATTTCTAGTTTTGCTTCTCTTCTTTCTCCTCCTTTAAACCGTAAGAACATATTTTAAAACCCATACAAACTAAATAGGTTAAATAGAAAAGCCCTAATCAACTCTCTGACTAAGGGTAAAAGGGTTTTGGGTTGGGAGGGGGTGGGGGGGACTCAGAGGCTCCGCCCAATTGATTCAAGGATTGTAAGTATTCAAAGTCTGTCTTTGAAGTGTTCAAGTCTTTGTTCCAATGCGTGGAGTTATATGACCCATCTTAAGCATTACTACACTTGGACTATCCCTTGGGCTTCTTCAGTGTCACCCATTATTTTTGGCTCAGCATTTTAGCGCTTAGTGCACGAGGGGCGCGATCGCACATCTGTCCCTTTCAATTGTCCCGTCTCAAAATTTTGGTCAAGTTTTGAATTATACCAAAGACGAGTGCGGGATAGGTGCAGCGTGTGACATGTGACATGTGACTAAGAAAGTGAGATTGTGAAGAAAAAACTTTAGAGAAAGAAACTTCACAAACACCATGGATCCTTACCTAAGATTTCAACTGGTTTTTTCGGAATACATGTACATTAGAAGGTGCTCATTTAAAGGAGTACAAATCATTTCAATGGAGCTACTATAAATCATTGTCAATCATTCATTGTTCCAGCACGACTCAAATAGTGACAGCACATTATCTCATAAGACCAGTCAAGTTGACTAATTATCTCCCAATAGATAGATTACCAAATAAGAACTCCGTACTTCCAGAGGAGAAAGATCAGTAGAGTATAAAGATGTGAGCTTGTGTTCATTGAGAGATTCAAATGATCATGCACTCATAACTATTTGAAATCTCCAGAAGTCCACCTTTATGGTCAACGATATAGACGGAACTTAATAAGCACACTCTTTGACTCTGGCATTTCTTGCAGGTCATAAAATTATTTCGCTAGTAGTGATTTATCTAGAAAACATACCTCTAGCTGTATCTTTCCACCACCTCCCATTCCTTCCAATTCAACCAGCACTTCGTGTAAAGTCCCTAGCAAAACATGGTTGATATATGCCACTCTTAGAGAAGATTTCGGAAGCCATCATAAAAAATATTCACCAAATTGGCAGGCATATTAGTTACTAGTATATCTGGATAATGATGTTTCTGTATTGCAACCATTGCTACATCCAGGGAAAAAAAAAATCACTTTCTGGTCAATATCTATTCAATGTTCACAGGCAGTCAGAACAATTTCCTCTCACATAATATCGAAAAATACCGTTGCAAGTGGGATGGCGTAGACCCAACATATTTAAAAACCAACGAGGATGATGTAGAATTCAATAATTTGTAAACATATTGTGCATATGGTTCACAGGAAGCTCACCATCACAGAGGCATTCCAAATTAATGCTACCATTCCCCATGCGCTTATGTGGAGTAACAAGATTTGCATCCCAAGCAGCAACCTGAAATTCACTATCAAATGAAGGATTAAGTTCAAGTTCAGCAGAAGTTACACAAGTAGGGTTGTTGTTTTCAAGAATCATTAGAAAATAAGAATGATCATGCTCAACATAACCCAAACACAAAGCATTGGTGTCAATTAGGTGGTCTATGGACTTTTCTTGTTCTACATGGTGTTTTCGGACGTGGAAGCAATAAAAAACCAGAACAATTATCTTTTACTTGACCATGCAGTCATATTAAAAGGTTCTTAATAGGTAAAAAAGTAAAAATATAGCAAGCTTGGCTTCTTGTTGTTGATCATGCAAACAACTTACAGTGGTCATGTGTTCAAGCCCCCATTTGGCAGTTGAAAAATCCTTTGATAACATGGGATGAAGCTTTATACTTCTTTCAAACCTTGCTCCATAAACTCGTTCCTAATTTACCAGCTAATATCTCTTCATAGGAAATGCAGACAAACTGTTTTGACCAGTAAGCAACTAGCTTACGTGATAAAAAACAAACTACACCAAGATATGACTTTACCCCACTGTAGGATATCGACCAACTATATTATCTGTAAGCTCCAAAAGCTGAGCTCCCTTTTTGGTTGGCGATTCCAATGAGAAATCATACATGATACATTTCTATATATCCCGTACAAATCATACATTTCTATATATGTGCTAAAGTCTGAAGAAGGTGATGAACCAATAAAGCACCACAAAAACTAATCACCACGCAGGGTTACTGGAACTAGCGCCCAAAAAAATGTATCAAGTGCTAAACCAACTACCATTATCCGTGTGCTAAAGTCTGAAGAAGGTGATGAACCAAACAAGCTAAAACAACATCAACGTGGAGGGGGGTGAAAATCCAGATCTTGTAAAGGAACAAACGCACCGAACGACAGAACTCATGAACTTCACCTTGGTGCAAGGGGTTCGCCACTTAGATGGTCTTGGGCAGCTTGAATGTAGGCTTGTTGAACGGCTTGTGTTTCAACTCATTGAGCTTCAATTCATGTCATGGTGTATGCAAGGTGACAATTACCAGTACCAACATTATCAAGCAGTCCTTGAAAGCCATCCACAGATTCATTACGACCGCGACGAGGAGCCGGGGCCGGGGTAGCACAAGGAGCAGCCTAAGAAGAGCCATCGACATGGAGAAATTCCTCCTTGGCAGAAGCGACGTCAGTCTCATCATCAAGTTCTGCATCATCCTCATCTCTGTTTTCGCAGCATGAGCAGTACTCAAAGTGTCAATTCTAGAGACAGTGTACGAAGAGAAATCTAAGGAGGGAACAATATCCTCATCACGGTGTTCGGGGACACGAGCTTGAGCTAAAAGGCGATAGATAAGGACCCCAAAAGGAAGGCCACTGGTTGTATTAGGTTTCTTAGAACCAAACTTAGCTATAGACTTAAAAGCCACACGACACCAGTCAACATGAAGATATTTTCAGTTCGCCTGAAGAGTAAAGCCTCTAGTAGCCGGGATTTCAGAGGGATGTGAAGTTGGGTCAACATTATGACAAAAGAAAAGGTTGAGTAAACGGAAATCACAAGTTAGGTATCCCTAACAGACAGTATTTTCTCCTAGTTTTGTGTTATACCGGTGAGAGATCTCCAAAACATATTGTTTGGTGACATATCAAGAAAACAAGGACAGGATGTTTTAAAAGGATAAACATAGTCATACAAGGGAGCAAGATTACCCAACACAGTCGGGATGATCTCAATGTCAATACCCACAGACCCAAGATTTCAAATGCGCAGATTTGTCATCATAAGAGAAAAATGTTACAATAAAATTTCTTAAACAAGGTGTAATTAACCATACTTTCAAGAGTAGTGAGGGTGAGTCATCGCTACGTTTTGATCCAGAGAGGAAGACATGATGTCGACAAAGAGGGAAGGTCTACGATGTGTTCAAACAAAATAGTGCAAAACTCGAAAGAAGATTGCAACAGGGGATTTTTGGTGGCCGAATGTTTGACTATTTTTTTTCTTCTACAGATTGCGTCATGTAGACAAGCCGTGCTACAAAAAACAAAGGAATCAAACGTTCGGCCACCAAAAATCCCCTGTTGCGTGATAGGTTTCGGTCTATGTAGTTCCGGTCCTTTCCTTGTCGACCTCCTCCCTTCCACACTTTATCAAAACTCAACGATGGCTTACCTTTACTACTCTCGACGGTATGATTAATCGCACCTTAGTTAAGGAATTTTAAAATAACATTCACTCTTATGATGACAGATACGCATTTGAAATCATGGGATTGTGGTGTTGAATTGAGGTCACCTCGGTTGTTTTGGGTAATCTTGTTGGTCTTGCTCCCTTGGATAACTATGATTATCTTTTAAAACATCTCGTCCTTGTCATCTTGATATGGTCACCAAACGTTCTATTTCAGATGACCTCACCGGTACACACAGAAATTCGAGAAAAATATTGTGCGTTAGGTATTGTTAACTCGTGATTTCCGTTTGCTAAACTTGCTCTTTTTTCATAATGTCAAACCAACTTCACATTTCCCCGAAATCTCAGCTACTCGAGACTTTGCTCTTCAAGCCATCGCAAAAAACCTTCGCGTAGAAAGGTGTCGTGTGACTTTTAAGTCTATTGCTAAGTTTGGTGCTAAGAAACCTAATATAACCAGTGTGCTTCCTTTTGGGGTCCTTGTCTATCATCTCTTATCTCAAGCTCGTGTCCCTGAATCCGATGATTATGAAGTGTTCCCTTGTAATATCCCGACTTTCAATTATGTTCAGAATTTAATTATGTGTTGTGCTTGATGTTAATTATGTGATTTTGGCTTTGTTTTGCTAGTTTATTAGAAAATGGAACATAGGTGGTTATAGGACACACCTACACATTATAGGTTTTCTTATAATCTGTTAAAATGAAGAAAACGTGTAACAACTCCTCTCATCCTCATTACACGTAGAGAGAGAGAGAGAGAGAGAGAATCGTTCAGTGAGAAGAGGAAGAAAAGAAGAGGAAAATCTAGGAGTAAAATTTCTTGTTCTTGATGTACAATTTTTGTTAGAAGTGCTGAATCTAAGTGGGTTTAGGTAGAGATTGGAGTTTGTATTGAAAACCAATGAACCTCATTTAAATTCCTGGAGATTGACATGTTTAAAGTTTATATAATTCATGAATTTGGTATATTTGAAGTACCCCATGAGTATGTTCAAGTTTGCTTATGTTTTGTGAAGTTTTTGTATGAGTTTCGATGTGAATTTTAGGGTTTTACTTCAGAAATTCGTACAGCTTGTGGGTAGGCAATTTAGAGCTTCAACAGAATTGAATCTGCCATGTTCTTGAGGAATTTTTCTCACCAACTTCCCGACCTTAATATTTTTTGATATTTTTACTGAAGATGCCTATATGTGTCTATTTTATTGTGTAAAATTTTCAGAACCTAACTCCAAATGTGGAAGGAGTTAAAATTCGTTAACCGACCTGCTGTTATGGCATCTGCAGTGCTGACAGCATCGTCACACTTTACGGAAACGGTAATCGCGAATCGTTTTCTCATTTTGAAACTAGATTCATAGACCTTAAAAAGTATGTGGAGTTTGTACATTAGTTATTTCTGTTTTAAGTTGAAGTTAATAAAATTGCAGATTCTGAAATTACTTCTTGAGATTGGTTGTCCAACTTCATAGGACCTTATGTTCATTAAAAATAGGCTTGTTTGACATCCTCTAATCATGTTTTGTTGCCTAATTGTCTTAGGAGGTTCGGGTGACACGTGGATACAAGGTGAGTGATTAATACCCAAAACACATGGTTTGTTACAAGTTTTTCGCTTCAATGATGTTTTATATTTTGAAGTGAACTCCATAGAATATCAATGAAAGGTGGACATGTTTTTGTTAAAGCATCCAACTCCAAACCAATTGGCAAAGAGTGGAGAGGCCGCCCAAGCTTATATACTAGTTTTGGAGGAGATAATTAACCGATGTGGACAAATCCCAACACTCCCCCGCACGTGCAACCCCTGACTCGCACATGGAGAGGTAAATAAAGGATCCATATAACACTTGGATCACAACAAATAGTGGTGCACTTATGGCACGAACAAGGGGAATAAATTCTCCGAAATTCTAGCTCTGATACTATGTTAAAGCATCCAACTCCAAACTAATTGGCAAAGAGTGGAGAGGCCGCCCAAGGTCATATACTAGTTTTGGAGGAGATAATTAACCGATGTGGGACAAATCCCAACAGTTTTATATCTATTAATGGCATCCTTCCACGTCCCAGCTTGCTAAGGGACACGTGCTAAAAGGCTAGCAAGGCATGGCTATTATATCGGATAACGAAAGACGTCTTAACTTATCCACTACAAGGGACGCCCGGTAGACATGAAATGAATAGAGGATGTGCATTACTATGTTATGTTGCTATAAAATGTGATTCGTTTTCAAATGGCTTCATCATTGTCCATGGAAAGCATGTGAATTGCGTATTAATCATTCATACGAGCTTTGGCTTATGAATTTTCCCCCCTCTCGGGCAACGGGAAGTAGAGTGGTGTCATGCAGCCCTTCTTTTGGACATGCTTTGTAGATGTGGACTTGCAGATAAGAGTTGTTTTTTGTGAACACTTTTGTCATGTAAATATGCGCAGCTCTGGGTGGTTTGCCATGTAAAGATCCTTGTAAAGACTTCTAGTTTTGGCTATGTAATAAAATGGGGTTTCGCTTCCGCTATTCGTATTTGTGTCCTTTTTAGTCATTTGCTAATTAGATGTTATACTTTGCTATGGCCTTAGTGATTAGATCACTGGAGCTTTGTTGTGGCTAGAGCCTTTAGGGGCAGGCTAGGGTCGTGACATCCCTCCTTAGATTTCTCTTCGTAAATTGACTCTAGAATTGGCACTTTGAGTACTGCTCAAGCTGCCAAAAATAGTGACGAGGATGATGCAGAATCTGCTGTTGAGACTGAGTTCGTTGCTGCTTCTGCTAAGGAGGAATTCCTAAAGTGCCTCTTCTCAGGTTGCCCAAGGATGTTCTTTTGCTCTAGCCAAGCTTTCCTTTTTTGTTGGCAATTTCATTGACAAATCACACATTTCTATGTATCCCGCATTTTATCGAGTTTGTAATTTTTCTTACATATATAGGAATAGAGTGGAAGAAGTCATATTTTTCTAATTAAGAGTGAGTAGGTCATTTGAATGAAGGCAAGGCATTCAGATCAATAGAGCAGAAGAACATCCTTACTTGGAGAATCCAGAGTTAGAGCCTATCGAAAAGGATCCGGAAAAACATACTAGGGATGCAAATATTAAGGATTTATGCAATGACCTGGACAAGGATAACTAGGATTATGTAAGCATGTATAAAAGATGTTTCACATATGTTGTTGCAGTTATATATCACTTGTTAGATCATGGATGAACAAAGGTTCTTCAGTGCGCGCAGACATTTGGACTTAAATGACACAATCACATAAATTGAGGTTGCCCTCATGCTTATCTACTTCATATTACTTTGGTAGCCATGCAATGTAAGACTTTGCTTCACATTCTTCCTCATGCGCAGCGTGCTTACTCTGTAGCTCTTGCCTTGTGCAGGACAAAGGCATGCACCTCAGCCGTCTCTGGTACCTAGCTCAGATACCATATCAACGATCTTGGGTAGAACTCAACCTCAAAAGCTACCTATTTAAGTGAGAGAGTCCTCACGCTTATATACTTCATATCACTTTGGTACCAAGACAACGTGGGACTTCGCTTCACACCCTTCCTAAAGTTAAGTTACCAGTGGTCCTAAGGGCTTGAGTCATTAAAAAATGAGCCTAACAATACATATCAAGTTATTCAACACCCTCTCTCATGTGCAACCCCGCCTTGCACGTGGAGATGCAAATTTTTATAGATAGCAAAACAGAATGAGAAAGGGAGAAGCGGAATGCAAACGAAGAGATTTGAACACAAAACCTCTCCCAACCTGAGCTTTAATACATTTTACATGGTCTTGGGTAGAACTGAGCTCCAAAAGCTAGCTGTACTTTGGTACCCAGGTGATGTGCAATTTTGCTTCACCATGTTAAATTACATGATACACAAAGTTGGGCTCATTTCCTAAAATCTTAATCTTTTGAATAATTGGTAACTTAACATGGTATTAGAACTCAAGTTGCGAGAGGTCTTGCGTTCAAGCTCTCTCTTTGCATTTGTTTCCCGTTTGCATTATGTTTCTCTCTTTTGCATTCTTTCTCAATGTGTATGGATGTTTATATCTCCACGTGCAAGACAGAGGTGCATGTGAAGGAAGGTGTTAAATGGCATCACATACATTGGTTGGCCCATTTTCTAACAGCTTATGCTTTTGGGAAAATTGGTAAGTTAACACTTTGGAGTTCAAGAGACTACCTGGGAGTTAAGAGATCCTCCTGAAAAGAAAATACATCTTTCCACTAAACTACAATTATAGAAATAACATGAGGAACTATCAAAGTAAAAAACTGCCTAGCCTCCTCATATATTGCTCTTCTACTCCACAAACAGGAGAGAATAATCGCTACATAGGAGCATATCCTAAACTTTGTACCACTCCCAATTTACCTTCCAATACCAGGTATACAGTGCCCAACAATCTCTCTGTTCATAGTCTGCCACCACTTAGAATCACCGTCTATGTATTAGTGTGGTCAAAGTCCAACGGTGCATTGGCACTAAAGAACCATTGTTTTCCAACAAGTGATATGACTACCACAGTATATATGTAACATCTCCCACATTTACCCGTAAGTCGGTAGCGTGCAACACTCTACCCACTGATGATTGGTACTTGTCATGAGGTATCCCAGCCACAACCGCACTGTGGCTGTCTTCATCATTCATAGCTTCCCTAGTCTCCATCTTAGTCTCTTTTGTTAAGATGTAATACAGTTTCAAACTTCATAGTTTGATCAAACTTTTGTGCTTCAGTCCGCAATAGTTAAACAATTGTTTTATTTAAATTAAGCTATATTTTGTTTGTTGTCTTAAATGACGTGCCGAGTTTTTTTTTTTTTTTTTTGTGTGCATCCTTGACTTCTTGTGTTGGTGTCTATGTTGTAATGGTTCTCATAATGCATGCATTTGTGCCATTATCATGCAATAACAACGCTGAAAAAGAAAAGAAACGTCAAAAGTTGGATTATGGTTGGACTTGCCACCATCAACAAAGAAAAAGTAAAAATACACAATGCAAAAGAATGAGAGAAGGAAAATCATTGCTTCACAAGAAGCAGTGTGACCTGAAGATTCTTTGTCGGCGGCAGCTTGATATTCAACGTGAAGTCCTCATTCCATGTCGGTTCCTTTGTCCTGAAACCATTCAATTTTTCACAAGGACTACCCTATTTTTTTTCTAAAATTATTGGGATATCACAGCATATAGGAAACAGCTGTATCCCAGATATATGAAATGAAGCTACCTTCAGTGAAACCTACAACTTTCCAACATTCACATATTTTAATTTTCTCACGCGTGCATCACATGACAAGGCAACTAGATATGAAGGTTCAATACTTGCCAAAACTTATTAGTGCGATACGTGCCAGAACTTTTTAGTGCTTCTTCAACATCAGTAAAATGTGAAGGTTGCAACAGTTATAGCATTTAGCAAAAATCACTATCATAAAAATATCAGGTAAGATCTACAATGATTTTGCAAGGAAAGGCACTTCCAACTTAATCCATATTTGGTGAAAGGGAAGGTACCACTAGAATAATCCCAGTATGAAGAAATAAGAGGCACCAAGGCAGACTTATTTTTTAACATCACCTTCCCTTGCGTTACTATATAATTGCCAACCTCAAAAGCCTTCTTTAGAATCTTCAATTAGTTGGCTATTCTATCTTATGACTTTGTAACTAACTCCTTCCACAAAAAGAACCCCAATTGAAGGCCAAAAAACTGAATACAAGTTTAAAAGCCACGCAGGAACTGGCAGAATAATCCATAGTCATGTCAAGAACTGGCAAACGTTGTACTAATTTGATTTGTGCTAGTAGCTACTGAATTGCTATTAACTTGAGGTTCCTCATGAAGGGAATCAAGAGAGACCAAAAACACATAACTTTTATTAATCACACACAAAGTTACTTTTTTGAGTTTAGACATTGTTTTTCTTGTTCATTCGTTATTTTTCTTATTCATTTGTTCCAATTTAATCTGCTTTCTGATTAATGTTGGACACACAACCAAAGTTGATAAGGCTACTGAGTGTGAGCACGCACTTCTTTTGATCGGTTATGGAAGAGATGGCAATAGAGACTTTTTTTGGGTCCAAAACACTTAAGACCCAGAAGTTTGGGGGCAGAATGGCAAAGTAGATCTCCTCTACAAATTTATATTTCCAGAGATGGATGGTATTGAGATTGATACTGAGCCACCACATGTCTACATATATTTTCATTACCATCAATCTCAATCTCAATATCAGGTCCATCCACCTCTGAAGGTATAAATCTGTAGAAGAGATCTCGGGTAACTTTGCCAATGCCAACGCCATTCTGCCCCCGAACTTCTGGGTCCCAATTGTTTTGGACACAGATAATGTCTGTATAATCATCTTTTCCATAACCGATCACGAGAAATGCGTGCTCACACTCAATAGCCTTATCAACGTTGGTTGTGTGTCCAACATAAATTAAATAGAAGTCCATAAAGTGATCAGATCAGATTAAATTGGAACAAATGAACAAGAAAAATGATGTCTAAACTCAAAGAAGTAACTTTGTGTGTGATTAATACAAGTTTTGTGTTTGTTTGTGTGTGGATTTGTCTCTCTTGATTCCCTTCATGAGGAACCTCCAAGTTAATTGCAATTCAACAGCTACAAGCACAAATCAAATTAGTCCAAGACTTGACTGAGCTCGGAGGTGATGTTTAAAGTTCCTATTCGTATTCCATGTTCCCCTGTCCTGTGTGGCAATTAAAACTTTATTTATTTACTCAGTGTGCATTCCTGTGAGGCTTTTAAACCTGTATTCAATTTTTTGGCCCTTCATGGCACTTAACTTTATCTTGATATTTGGCCCTTCGTGGCACTTAACCTTTTTCTTTTAAGACATGCCTTTTTTTTAATGTCAAGTGCCTTTGGGTACGGGCAAATAAAAAAAATCTACTTGTGCACCACAAGAACTTTCAACTAAAATTATTTGATCAAGACATAAATGAAAACACCAGCAACTTACCCCCATTTAACCTTGCTTTTGACAACCTGACTATCCAGTTGCAAGACCACATATGGATCACTTGTTCCCTGAAAGCACACAAATATTCGAAAACACTAAACAAGTATTTAAACCTAAACTGGATGGTTTCGAATCCTTGTTATCAAAATAGAGATTTTTATTAAAATAATGTACAGAGTTAAGTCAGGCAATGAGAACAAACACTAGAACTTGCCATTGGAACCCATAGAAATTTGACTGTTTAGGAAAGACAACCTACCCATGGATCCATGGCAGGTAAATTAAGTCCTTTCTTTAGGCTTATGAACAACTGACCATCATAGATCTCATGCAGAAATGACCTGCAGAATTGACATCGGAAATGGGAACGTTACTTTAAACAAAGATATACCCCCATTAAAGATGGTTCATTTGTATGTGCATGTGCTTGTCAGGACAAGAAGGTTTGGTTTGTTCATATTCAGCTCAGTCTAGCCAGATGCCCATGCTGTGATAGGATATGTCGGGTATAAGAACAAGAAAAAGGGAAACATAACAGTAGCACTAAATGAATTAAGAGTAGACCAGAAATATACCTCAGCCATGTGACAATCCTCGATGATTATAGACCTCCTACATAGGTGTTTCGTTTAATTACCTTGAGGTCCTTGACCCTCAATTTTCTTCCGAAATCACATTTACTTATCAATTTAAGAAAGAATAATATGAGTAGCAATTACAAAAAGCCTGCCCATACAGTGGCTGGAGCCGAGCTTCTTCAGGTCAAATTAACTATTAAACATGGGTTGGCTTTTTGGGGCTGAGTGATACTTAGGTTTTAGGTTGGGCTTGAGTTTAGGATGGGCAGCTTTGGTAAAGAAACTTAAGCCTGAACCATCAGGCTAAGCTTGCGCTAAGTCGAGCACATCAGCTTAGCCCAAGCTAGACAGTAGACACAAAAAAGTCAAAAACACAACTTCGAAAGTAAGTTCAATACGTGTAAATATTTTGCAAATTAGTCAACACAAAGCACTTTTGAAGTTTGGACTTTTAAACCTTATGGATTCTCAACAAGTTCTCAAGTAGTCTTTTACTACTGATAAAAAGGGGAAAAAAAAACAGATAATGAAAATGGGCTAGCCCTGCTCACCCTAAGGCTGTTGTGTTGAATATAGGGGCCAAACTTTTGACTATGAGCTGAGCTCAGATGTTGGTTAATAAGTTATACTCCAGGCCGAGCTTGAGCAACCTTCGGCCCGACTCAATTGGCAGGCCTGAGGAGTCCCGAGGGAGAAGATAAACTGCTTTTCAGAAGATATATAGTTTACTGATTTGTCGCTTCCACATATTGGATGATATAAACCAAGTACTTCATGAGCTAAAATTACTCCATTCCTGGAAATGTACATTTAATGCAGCAATTCCTCGGTGTAGTGCTACATGCCGAATACGTGAACTAATCTTCTGCACAACTATGGCAGCATAATATCGTTTTATCTTCAAACTGAATCTCAACTAAATTTGCCTTAAGAATTTGCGCTAGGTTTCTAGTGCTATCCTCAACACTGGATCTGAGGGGAAAATGAGAACACTATATCTTGACTGCATTCACTTAATAAAAAGTATGCGCCGAACTAAACTTGGTGCTGTTTTAGCAATGACATTTCATTCAAACATGTGCAGCTTCATTTACTGGAAACCGAATTCCAAATATTGCTTTTTTATCACCACCGACTTCCAAATATTGATGATAGCAGCCTTTTTAACCGAAGAATACCAACATGTTCAATATGGAACTATTTTGTCGAAAGTATCCTATCACCTCTTTATGCTAGATATGCATTACCAATTTGTCTCAAGGGTTCTTATTGCAAACATAAAACTTTGAACTCACGAAAATGACAGCATACTCTGAAAGGAACACTGTCTTGCAATTCGCTGCATCCACCTCACACCTTCCTATGTTTTCCTGCATCAGCATGAAACCAAATAAAGGTCAAATGAAACCAAAGCATGCCATAATTACATAAATAAAGGTATGCTCTCTTGATGCAGTTCGTGAGAATACAACACGGGATTATACAGTACTCGAACACTTTAAATCTAAAAGCTTTTAGCTAATTTTTGCTAAGAAGCTAATAATTTTATCGCTTTCTGTTCCTGTGGCTCTACAATTTCCTGTGAAGCAATTATTGCGAATTTGAATAGCCACATAGGTTACATTTAGTATGATTCGAACCCTCCACCTACCATAAAAACCAAATCCATTTGTAGAACCAAGAGATATTATGTCTATCAATCTGTCTCTCCCATTCTCCCGGTTGACCATTCATCTGATTTAAGCGGATCCTTGGTTAATACCAGACACTCATCTTCACTTGCTCTCTTCTTTACTGGTTGCCTGCAAGCCTATTTCCTAACGATGGACATCCTCAATGAGAATCATCCTATTTAGCAGAATCAATGACTAAATCGCTTAATCTGGACTTGCAACTTGTGGACACCCGCCCGCGGATCGAGGCGGCAGGTCTCACCACACAGTGATCAGCTAGTTTGATTATGGCGATATACTGTGGTACCCATTGTGGCGCACTTGTATTGTTGGGAGTCAGAGTGCAATTTTGCTCACCCTCCTTAAAAGAGGGTAAACATTACCCTCCCTCTTATTGGATGAAATGGTGTGGATCCCTCCACAAAGTGATGTCATGCTTACCATGCAATACACTTTTTGGTAAGCATGACATCACTTTCTAGTGGGACCCACATCATTTCAACTAATAAGGAGGGTAATGTTCACCCTTAAGTAGAGAGTGAACAAAACTCAACTCTTGGGAGTCGCCACTTAGTTTTAAACCAAGAAACCGGACAGAGTTTCTGGAATCAGGAGCCAAAGGTACAATGAGGAAAAGGTGTTAGGCATCCGCCGCATCCCTCTTCGTCCAGCCCCAAAAAATTGGCCCATACTCATTCAACATGAAGCCTTTAACCATGTTACTTGATTCCACACATAAATTGATTTTAAGCCTCTAAACAAGTAATAAGGTGATTAGAACATAAAGTAAATCACACAGGACAGAGCAAACAATAGTATACAACAGAAAGCAAAACTGTCCCGATGGATCTGGCGGCCAAGGAATCGATATATTGGCTAGCAAATCATGTTGGTTTAATGTACCGGTCGGAACATCGAAGTGTCAGCCGGTGTTCTTCCTCATGTCAAGGGTTAGAAAGCAATTAAACAATCCGAAGGCCTTGTGGCCTTCCCACCTTGATCCCTCAGAGGTTGGATCACTCGATTGGAGGTTGATTGAGGAAATTGATTCACGAAACCCTAAGAACTATGTGGGTTCTTTGGGGATTTGCTCTCTTGGGTGTGGCTGCTCACTGGGAGTTACGCTGTTGTTGAGGATGTATGAGTGGAGACTTTTGCCGAGTATCGAGGTTGGAGACGATTGAATTGTGTTATGAATTCCGGAACCGTAGCGCTCCTTTATAGAGCTTGAAGAGATAATCAACCAAATTTAATTAATTCAATTAATTAGAGTAATTTCAAGCATGAAACTATGTCTCTAAGAGTCCTCGTTGTGTCCACCAAGCTAGCCGATCAATCGTGAAGAGTTTGAGGTTGAATCGAACATGACGCAAAACTTCCAGAAACTCAGGCAAATCGATGTGGCGGCCGGTGGAACTACATACCGGCTGAGGGATTGATCTCTCTGGAAGGTTTGGGCTGAAAAAGTCCACGAGGGAAAGATTTAAGCGGTGGCCGACAAATCGATTTGTTGGCCTGTACATCGATTTACCCTGGAAATTGGATTCAAAGCTATTTAGGCTTTCTGGCTCTGGATTGGGTTCTCTAATGGGCTACAAAGGCTCACAAAGCTCCTTGGGCTTACGTGAAGTCAACCACAACAATTAAAACCCATTCATCATTGGGATCGTCCCAAGGAAGGACCAGAAACATCTGTCGAGCCAAATTGGTACTGCTACTATGATTGGGAATTTTTGCTATCAAAAGGGAATCCGGAATATTGATCCGGAAGATCATCACTTCACTGAAATGGCCAGTTAATTGACATCATTTTTTCCGTAGATTTATACATTTTTCGTCTTCCGTCTCTATTTTCTATTGGACACAATACATATGCACATTGATAGAGCGAGATACTATGGTGTTTATCAACCGAGACTAAAACCGACATCTTCGGGTCTCAAATTCATATATTCATCTTTGATTTCATCTCTATTTTATTTTGAAGCAGAGCTTCTTCAAGGATCCAAACGAAAGTCTTAGAGTGGATAGATGCAATCACTACTCTCGAAATCATGAGAATTCATATACGAAAGTTGGTCGTAGATCTTTATGTAACCAACACAAATTAGAATCGGAGCACTCTAATGACTACGATCGATTCTTATCCTATAATGAGCATAAATTAAATTAAAGCCCTTCACTATTAGAATGTGCCATAGGAAATTCCCAACTAGTGTCTAGTATATAAGTTAATCATGGCTTCTTCGTCTTCTGCCATGTGATACTCCTGTCCAAATGCTTTTAACAAAAAAGTCACTGCCTAATCATTTTGAACCCAATTCTAGGCCAACAAAAATCATGTGGCCTCCAAGGATGTACACAGGATTTCGGGATTGGTTGGGCGAGCATTCTAAAAAATTACAAAATATAAAAGACGAACTTAATTTTGCCAATACAAATTGTAAAAGTACTACCAAAAGACTATGATATATTTTGTATTAACTTATTCAACTAATAAGATATCCTCATCTATCATTATAATTACATAAACCTTGTGCATCCCTATGTTGTTAGATTTATTCCAATTTTGTGGACTAGCATATTTCATTTATGTTAAAAGGTTCCGGATTAGTTCGACTATCAAATTTATCGGAGTATTTGTTTAGACCTATTTGGTTAGTGATCACCATTTTGTAATGGGTCATTTTGATGCACCTAATTTGTAGTATGTATTTTGTTAAGTGTGAGCCTGGTGCTATATGGTTAATTTGAACCCATAATGGGCTGGGCCATTTTATTAGGCACAAGAGGAGTATCATGCCCTCATCCTATATATATATGTGTTTTGGCCCACTAAAAACATATTCTACAGAAAAGGAAAAGAGGGTAGTGCTCTCTCTCTCTCTCTCTTCGAAAGGGAACGGCGATGCACAAGTCGAGTGCTTATGGTCCGGCCGATCTTGCCGCAAAGAAAGGTTAGCTGATGCACGTGAGGATCATGGCATCCTCATCACTTACAGGTATGAACTTGAATATCAAGATTTATTTTACATGCCATGAATTGGAGCAAGAAATTAGGACTTGTTATTGTGCAAATTTCTAACATATGTAACATTTTGAAAAGCAAAATAGTACTCCATTAACACTTATGGTTAAAATACCATTATTTTTTCTACAACTCTTGGTTGGGCGAGTTTCTGATCATTCAAAATGATGTTAGGCGGGTGAGTCGGTGACCTTATGGAACTTCAACATTCTTGCGATAAAACTACTACTATAATTCAAGTAGAAATTTGAAATGTGGGTAGGGCAGACTAGCCTCCTTTTGTCACCGCTGCATAAAATCCTAGAGCCGCCCCGGGTGCTATCATCTTAAGGTCAGTCCATATAGGACTTTGCCCGGCTTTAACCGGACACTCAGGATTGGTGCGTAAGTTGGCCCATACACCATGAGTTAAGAAAACAAAAACCAATCCATTCAGCAATCGACTTACCGGTGGTGTTGCATAGGCTTCGAAAGCAAATCCGGCAAGAATAACGGCGAGATTGATGTCGAACGGAGGTCGTTCGGTCTCGCTCTTCTCCTCCTGAATCTGGAGCGAAACGTTCTCCGCCTCGGCATTCGTCTTGCTTCGGCAGCAGATAGGGCACAATCCATCCCTGCCTCTCCTTGTTCTTGAACTCGAAACCCTGACTTTCTCGGTAAATGACGAATTCCTTGCATAGGGAACCGAGCTAGGGTTTTGACGGCAGGGGAGTTTGGGAGTGGGGCTACAATAGTTGCAGAATTGTGTGTAATTTTGGTGGGTTTGCAGAGCGGCCATGGATGAGAGAGAGTAGAGAGTGGACACTGGGGAGTGGCAGTTGTGTAATTTTTGTGGAGAGAGAGAGAGAGAGAGAGAGAGAGAGAATTTAGAGATACGATTTGGTGGTTAAGAACTGATCCGCTGGGGTCTTATCGTGCGCGTACACGTAATTGGAAGACGAAGCTCCGAGAATTTCGTCGATTAACGGTCGTATTTGAAAACGACTAAAATTCGAATTTCTGGTTTTCTTTCTTTCAAATTTTGTACTGCTTAAGAACACTGTTGCTGCCGACATAGGAGTAGATTGTACTGTACATTGTATGCACGCGGATGTATGTAGATACGTTCGTTGCATATGAATATTACGAGGTGCACGTGGGGCTACACCTATCTTATGCGACTGGATTGGAAGATGCTGTCAAGCACTCTTGTTTGACAGCAGTGATGAGTCATCTCGATAATCGACAGTTTTTACTTCACTGAGTAAATGAATTATTCAGATCTATATGCGCTTAAATTTAATCTGAACCGTTCGTGTGAAAATAAACGGCCGGATACCACTTGGCACCGGGGTGCTTGGCAGTGTCATCGGATTCCGTACGACTGCAGTTGCATTTGTGTTAGGATATGTGTTCGTTCAAAATCAAACTACCTTTATTCCTATTAATTATATGTAGGGATGGTTACATGTTATCCATATATATCTTAATTAAGCTACTACTCTACTAGCAATTGCAGTAGTGAAATTCCTGATTTTTGTACAGTGGGGCCTATAAAAAAAAATACCTCATCTGGATGAATACCAAGTAAAATTATACAACCAAAAATACAATCTCTATTTTGTATAGTTTTCTTTAATTTGGAAATTTTGGTTCATAACTTGAAATTTTTTGGTTCGTTAACTAGATTGACCGCAAGTTAATCAAGAAAATAATTCGTTTCAACTCAAATGGTACACGGAAAACCTAGATTAATACCAATATTTTCTTTGAACGTTTTTCTTTTTTCACCCAAGTCCATGGGATCATATGAGAAATTTCATCCAAGATTCCTAAATATATTATTCATTAACTCCTCGAATTGATGGGATCAATTGATTTCATAACGTTGCACTTTGTGTTATCACTATAATTTGTATTGAAATTTTATATGAATACCACCAAATGAGAAACATGAATTCATTATGATGTATTGATGGCTGCAAAAACTGTCCTTTATTTGTGGTCCTCCCTCCAAATGAAAAGGAGAAGAAAATGAGCGTGTTTTTAGAAAGTCTTCGCCCACTGTTCAATAATCACCGCTCTTTTCTACTGTTCTCAATCTCACCGTCCGGATTTTAAAAGAACTCTTACATAGAAGAGTAATCTTTCCTGGAAGAATTTTTTTAAAATCCGGACCATTAATTACCGAGACGAATGGTGAGATGTTGAGCGGTAAATGTTGAGCGGTGGACGTATCACTGATGAAAAAAATGAATGCATGTAATTATCTAATTCTTCTTTGTTCACCCTAACTGTTCCAAACTTCAAATTTCATTAGCTCCATTACCTACGAGTTATCTTCCTCGTATAATGGTAGACAACTATTTACCATCTTGAATTGCTATTGTCTCATATTGTAAGTGCCGTTAGCCTTTCATCAATACAACTTTTCATTTTTGTCAAAAAAAAAAAAAATCTGCTATTGTCTCATATTCTCTTCACAAAAAAAAAAAAGGCTATTTAACATTTGTTTTGTCGCATTTCCTAAACTTCATCTTTAATGATAACTGAATGTTTGGATCTTCAATTTGTCTGAAAAAGCAAAAAAAAATAAGGGGAAAAAAAATTACATTTTATCTACTCATTCTTTTTATCTTCCTAACCAAATAAAAGAAATTGCTAAATGGCTCAAGATGGGGAGACATGTCAAAATTTAAGAAATTAAAACAGAGTGATAAAAGAAGAAATATAATCGAAATTCTTGAATTCCAATACTTCTGCATCGATTACATTCAACCATTTTCACTATCCACCATTTCGGTAGAAGGAAAACCCTAATAAAACTCAAACCAAACCAAGCCTAATACAATAGCAACCCAACTGTAGGATTCTGCATTATTAATTGCTAGAGCTATGCAGCTTTTATTTCATGCCTAATAATAATGAGAGTTTCCTTCAAAGAAACCTCAATAATATGATAGAAAGATCAAAATCATCCAAAGCTACTTCAACACCTTCTCTCACACATGCATGATGTTATAGAGAGTGGAACTTCCTTCACTTCTTCTCATTCTTCTCATTCATTCCAAGAGTGCTCTTCACCCCATCAATGGCACCCTGAGCCATGTGCATCACTTGCTCTCCAGTCTGTGGAAGAATTGAAATTGGGATATTAAGCTTCAAAATCAAAGCAAAATCATCATCTATAATATAGGATTGCTCCGAGTTCAATTTAATAACTATACAGAGCCTGGAGTCCCAATGAATTGGGATTAGCTATGTGAATCTGTTTTCTCCATTGAATTTTGTTCAAGTTTACAATTTGCTGAAATAAAATCATGACATTAAAACCCCTGGGCGGAATGAGAATGAAGCGACTTTTCTAAAGAAAACAAAGGAGAGAAAGTGAAAAGCAACTATAGGGGGTCCGGTGATTAGTTCATCTAATACTTTTCAACGACACAAGTACACACCATAACATTCGTGTTTGTATTTTTACCATGGTTTTAGAGTAAATGATATCTTATGGCATTGTATGCGTAACATTTATCACATTTGTATTTGTCGAGTGCCCCGTACAAATGATTCCAATGTCACCTAAGGTTTAGGGATTCACGCTTCCCTAAGTAATATTTTAGGGTCGATGGGCGAGGTTAATACCTGTTGGATGAATCCGGCACTATGTTCCTTCCCCTGTTGAGCCGACTCCTTGGAGTCAGCCATCTTGTCACAAGCCTTGTCCGCTGTGTTCTGGGCCGACTGCATCCACTCCTCGGTCTTGGCCTGCCCCACCATACAACGCGCAATAAGTTCAACAACGCGCAGTAAGTTCAACAACACAAGGCTACATCAGCCACAGTAAATACTCTAACACTGGTTGGATTCGCGAATATTACCTGAGTCTGGCCGTGGGTCTGGCCTGCGTTCCACTGGGCGCTCGACATCTTTCCTTGTGAAATGACAAAAATGGGTCTCTGAATGTGACGTTTTTGTTTGGTGATCTCAATGTTCTGCTCAAACTTTTGATCTAATTGAATGCATGAGAGGGGCAATATATACAGATATATTAGTTTCTGTGAGTGAAAAGTGGAGTGAGAAATGGATGGGACAAATGGAATCAAGGGGTTGAGCGAGTATTGCTGTTAGTTTGACAAGATTTTGGGCCACTGAAATGGTCCTACGGTTGTGGGGTGTGGCCCTTGTACGATGGGTACGCATCTCCATGCATACTTGGTGAGTGAATTTGCTTGGGTAAACTTGTGGAGAAAAACTTTTTTTAGGGTTCTTTCGGTAAAAGAAAAAGTTACGGAGTTTAATCGCGACCGTCCAAAGTATTTTTAAATAGTCCAGATTGAAAATCGATTCTTACTGGTAAAAATTAATTATTACCGGTAAGAATTGAAAACGAATCTCAATCATTGATTGCATGAATGGACGCCTGTGATCGTGCCGCTCTGTGAACAACCTGTTCATGGAGCCTTCGTGAAAAAGACAACCTCAAACTTGTAATGATAGGAAAAATATTACTTGCTCTTTGAGCACCGTCACGTAATGCTTCAGAGGCCTCTAGTACCATACATTTACGTGGACTTCGGAACTAAATGTATAAAGCCCTTACATTCGTGGTGGTAGAGGCCCCCTAGAGCACCATGTTGCGATGGTTCAGGAGCAATGAATAACTTCTTTTCCTTTTGCGTATTTTGTTAGAATTTTGCTACAGATACTAACCGTGCGTACCGACTGCACACGGGGCCCACTCGGGACCTTACACGAATGATTCAAGCCGTTCAATAATTTAAAAAAAAAAAGTGGACCCGTGAAAAATCAGCTCAATCAGATATGTGTAGGTGCTCGATCCAACCTTTCATTTTTTTCATTTAGATTTTTGAATCTGTGAAAAAATGGAAGATTGGATCGAGCACCTACACATATTCGATTTTTTTTTTTTAAATTATTGAACGACTCGAATCATCCGTACAGGGCCCGAAGTGAACTCTGCATGCTGTCGGTACGCATAGTCGGTCTCCCCAGGTTTCATTTTTGTTATCCATTTTCGATTTTTTAAAAGAACAAAACCTTGTGGACTATTCTGAAAAAACTTTCCTCAAAGCACTCGTGTTTGGAAACAACCCATTTTTCAAGAACCACCAAAAGATAGTTTTGGAAAACAAAAAGCACTAATGATTTGGTGATTATGTATGAGTATCCTGTTATGTGTCACAATTGTATAGGTACACAATTTCGGATACAATAGTGTTTGGAGCTCGTCTGATGTATGTGTCCACACATGCATAAGAACGGCTATGAAAGCAATTATGTGTTCGGAATTACGTTTTAAAATTGTGTTTCCAGAATTAATCGTTGGAAAATCCCTACAAAAATGAAACTTACTTTTCGGGTATGTAAAATCCTTCTGCAAATTTATTTTGCACTGTCATCCAAGCTTTTTTTAACCGATTTTCATTACGATCTAAATATCTATAACCTACAATCCATAATTTCAAAAATAATCGGCTTCCAACCACCCCTAAATAGCCTTTAATCCTAAGTAGAGTCGTCTCGAACTCAAAATTGCAATCTTTTGAGCTTTAACGTGGATACAGTAGGATATACTTTCTAGACCATCGTTGCTCTGGTGGTGTATGACCAGGGGACTGCTTGGCTGGTGGTGTATGACCAGGGGATCCTGCCAAGCAGTTCCCGCTTCGCAACGGTGCTGAGCACATTTGAGCCGTCCATCTTTGTAATTAGGGAAAAGTTTGTTTTTAATCCGGACCGTTGAAAACACATTTGAACGATCTAGATGTGTGTTTGGCAACATCTCCCAATTATATAAGTTCAGTGTTTGGCAACATCTCCCAATAATATAAGTTCAGTAGCTCAAAAGCTTGGCTGCGTTCTTGTGAATTTAACTTAAATATGAGAATTTTGTCCTTACTTAAATTTTTTTCGCATTTTTTAGTTTTGCCCCAAACTCATGTGGGTTATTGATTCATCTCGACGAGAGGAATTGGAAAAGTAAATTTTTTTTACTTTTACCCAAGTATTTTTTTGTGAAATAACAATTTTTTAGCGCAAAATTACCGCAAAACTAACAAATACGAAAAAAATTTAAATAAAGATAAAATTCTCAGATTTAAGTTAATTTTAGTCAAAATAATTTTTTTAATAAGAAGTGGTCCTTTTTTCTTTTTCTTTTTTTTACTTTAGTCCTCAAAACTCAAAAGTTAAGCCTAAAAAAACTTATCCACGCGGTAAAATTGGTCCCGAGCATTCTTCTCTTCACATTCGAATAAAGCTGCACGCATAAGAACTTAGCCAATCACTCGTGACTCGTAAATTCGCAGTGACAGAAATCTCGTGTAGTGATCGTGAATCTTTTAGCGGGACATTATCAAAGTACCCATTACCCATATTGTTATGAAGTGGGGCATTCTGGAGTTGTAAACATCACTATCATCTATAAGAGCTCCTTTTTAGCCGTTACCCAGTGTTACCCGGCAACTCAGTAGACGTTACCTGACAACTTAGTTGTCATTATCCAGTAACTTTTTAGCTGTTACCCGGCATGCCCCATTTGATGAGAACAAAGAGAACTACGGATGACCACACATAAGGGGAGAAGAACAAAAGAAGCAACTAGAAAGCATTGAAAAGAATCAGAAAGACAAACTCACAAGATCGACTAGCTAGGGTCACAGGTCCGCAAGAAAAGTAGTGTAAAAGCTGGTGTTTTCAAAGGTGCCCGTGAACACACCAGACGATTTTCATCCAAGGGTAAAATAGGATAAAGATATACTTTCAATGGGAGTGAATTGCGATTCATCAATCATTCGGGCCTCTGGCCGTTAAACAGCTATCCGACACACTGAAGGGCAAAAAAGACGTAAAGTGATGAACTGATGAATGATGGTGATTGCTATCAGGATTATACAGGTCCCGAAAATTCCTGCAATGACGCAATTATTCATCTGTATAAGGAACGTCTCGGCTGGCTGCACTGGGAAATCCAACAAAAAGAGAGAGAATCAAGAACATGGCCGGTGAAGAGACAGGATTTTGCCTATCCCTACGCGGATAGACCTCTTGTAATGTCAATGACGAGAAAACTAGTGAACAGCAGAGTACTAGAAAACCTGTTGCACAATTAGGTAGATTTCTAGCAGAAGAGAGATGCTGATGGAATATACATCGAAACGAACAATTCTACCGACCATGGGAAAAGGTGTTTTTTCACAGCTTCCATTCATGTCCATTAATAGTCTATTTTGAAATTGTTAAACATAAATTGTGACTACAAGAAATAAACCAGGAATTGTCCTATAACACGATAAACGACAGCAACCAAAGTTTCGTGTGTAGAACATGCACGAAATCCGCCCATGATAATAGATCATGTGATACAAATCTTTCCACAAACGTGCACCGAATTCCAGTATAGAACTAACACATTGTGTTGCAAGTCCTAATATCACATTTGATGAACACCAAAGACTCTCCAAGTCGAAAATCTTAGAATAGATAGGGAGAGGCAGAACTGTATATAGATAACCATGGAATTAAAGTTGGGTGGTGTTATTCGCAGCTACGTATTTTCTCCCATAGCCCGCTATATTTCGGTAGGTAGTTGTTGAAAATCATAAATAACATTTCGGTAAATAGATATTGAAAACAAAATTATATTTCGACAACTGCATGTCGAAAATATGTTCAACCTTCGGTATGCAACTGCTAATACATACATTTCGGTAAATAGCTGTTGAAAAAAAGATTATATTTCGGTAATTGGGTGCTGAAAATGTATCTCAATTTCGATAACTAACTGTCGAGTATAGTTGGAAATTTTTAGCGGACTATGGGAGAAAATACGTAGCTGCGAATAACACCACCCTTAAAGTTGCTTTCAATGAAGTAACATAATGTTTAACAACAGAAAAGCACAAGGAGAATTACATGGATGCAAGTCATCCGAATTTATTCCCAACCACTGTAAACCTCGTATTGGTGGCTGACCTATACAGCAGCTAAATACAACATGCCCTAACCTCAATTAAACATCTAGTGCACGAGAGCAACAGCTGCTTCCTGTACCAACGGCTGAGATACGCGCACAAAATGCTCCGCGTCCCTCTCCACCTGCTCCCCATTCTTTCTTTCGTTCATCTTCTTCACAAACGCTACAAAATGCCTCCAGTTATCCGGCTGGAACAAGTCTGGAGTCATTCTCAAGTACGTGAATGCGCACATCTCTCTCTCTCCTCCCTCATTCCCATCCACATCCAAACACGAAGCTTTCAAAATCTGCTCGTGTGCAAATTCATCATAACGTGGCAATGCGTTTTCCCCAGCGAGCGGAACTTGAGCCTTCCCAGTGGCCAAAGCCACTTGCCTAACTAGCTTCTCAGGGGCACATTGGGCATCTTGCGGTTGTTCGTGGTCCCGCATCTCGATACAGGTGAAGTTAAATATGGCGCCATGGCGTGCTAACATTTGGGCGATGGGAAGGTATCCATCTCTGAACCGGGTGTTGTAATACCCTGCCGTGAGTTCAGGAGCGTGGGACCGGGTCCCATAGTGCCAGTGGATGCCTGCTATTTTAACTGAGATTTTGACACCTGTATTGTTGAAGATAGATTTGACGGAAGATAGTATTCTCTCTCCATGGCTTAGAAGCATCTCAGAGTACCAAGTGAGGAAGAATTCCCCATATGGACAATTCCAACCGCCGCCTTCCTTTCGGAAGAAGTTGGTGTCTTCTGGCCAGTTGTTGTAGTGCCCTGCATCTCTGGGGCCTGTGCTTCCCCATTCTGGCTTCCCAGCAGCTTCTGCTGCAGTTTTTAAGTGACTGAGCATATACTGCATCATGCAATTAAAAGTGGATAACGTGAGGGAATCACAATGAGAAGATAAATTGGCTTCACAAATAGGATAGGGAAGCAAGAAAATACAGTTTGAAGGAGGTGAAGAAAGAGGACGGTGGATGCTTACCTTGTCATAGCACTGAAAGGCTCCAATTCCGGGAAACTTCCATGTTCCATTTTGCTCTGGGTACGATGGGTAACGGAGCTCGCCTGCTGGACCCATTCCAACTTGGATTTCCTAAATCATACATATGTTATAGATGATAAGTGAGCAATATTTCCACAAGAGAGTTCATACTTGAATAAATAGTTATCAAAATCTATCTATGAGTCAATTTATTCTGGGACAGCTATATGACGAATCTCACGATTCGGGGTTGAAATTTTCTGTCAAACAGTGCTACACAGAGACGGACAATTCATAAAATCCATGAGGGAATCAATCTTGGGACAGACCAAAGATGAATCTTACCTTTCGGGGTTTGATCCACGATTCACTTGCAATCTATGATCCATGTGATTAGTCTTGAAAATGCCAAAATGACAATACTAAGATACTTTGATGCCAAAATACACATCCACATACTTGTGGGTTTAGTTTTACGCACATTATGTCTAGCATTTGCAATGCTTCCATTTAACCCCAAACTTGTGAAACTACCAATGGCCCGACCACGAGGTTAATGGAAGCTTGTCCATAGCTGTGCCCAGATATTACGCCTTACCAGCCTCCTATGACGCAACATAAGCCTAAACATAAACAAATAGCTAGAAAAGGATCAAGTGAGTACCACAATGGTGTCGCCTAGAAGATGCTCAAATCTGTCTCTAAAAGAACGCATGAAGTCAGAATAGCACTGGATGGGTGTCCTTCCCTTGAGGACTGGAAGAGTATCACACCCCAGAGATATGTATTCATAATTTCTCCTTCCCCATTGATCTGTGTAAGCAAGGGCAGGGTCTTTGTCAATCTCTTCCACAGCCCACTTTGGCAGAGGGATACTGTAAATAATAACCCAGAGTAATCCATGTTAGGAGTAAGGAAATAAACTGCCACTTTATAGAAGTCTTTTGTTGTGAACTGATTTTTGTTATATATCGGCAATGTACGCAGTTACAATCCCCAAATCTAATTCGATTTCCATCGTAACAGGATATTCACCTACTGATTATAAGAAAAAGATATTCGACTACATTAAACATGGGAGAACCTGCATAACTCCAAGAAGCACCCGAATGCTAACTAACCATGCATAACTTCAGCTCAGGACTTTTGTCCTAAACTTTTTCCTCATATATGATAAAATATAAAGGGCTAGGAACTAGAACATGAAAGGACATAACCTTCCATATGAGGCAACGAATTTAAACTTATTTCCATAGTTCTATTCAGGCTGTGTAAACAATCTCACTTGTACTCAAAACATGCTTCTGTAAACAAATATCTAGATGGAAGAGATGATGGGGGAAATTTGTCAGGCAGTAGAGTAGTACCACTCTCAACCCACTCCAGGGGAGGCTATGTTGCATGGACTCCCCATTGGTGTCAGGTGCACTGCAGGCGTGTATTGAAGTGTCGAGTTCATCTCATTTCTATCTCAATGACATGGAAACACTTAAAATTCCAATTTCTTCAAATTCCTATTTCTTCGCAAATTTGATTTGATTTGATTAGATAATTGTGTTTACAAGATACCTTATGATAATACTTCATGCATAGAACAAGAGTACACTTATCCGAGTGTAAAGTAGGCTTGCTGGGTGAATGCCTAACTAAACATGTTGGACATAGATCGAGTACACTTATCAGAGTGTAAAGTGTCTGAATGTGTACACTTCATACAATGGGAAGAGTACAAGCAACATAGGGGGAAAGTCACATACCACATAATCTCATCTAGGTTAATTAACAAGGTGGTTTAAATTAGATGTTGGGAAACTAATTTGTTTGTTGTTTGTGATCATTAAATCCCCTAAACTACTTCAAAGTTATTATTTGGACACTTTTTACATTTCTTAACGAAAGAAATTAAACGTTTTATACCCTATACAAAGACCGGCAAAGGAAATGTAGCCTGATTAGCTATTGAATTCCCCAGAGACTTTTTGTGCTCTTGACAACATAACCAGTGTTAGCTATACATTAAAATCCCAAAGTTCCAACTGCCTATAATACCCTTATCTTCGCTTCAGCAATTTTTCTCCACTTCGCGGAGAGTAAATCCAGTTTTGGCTATGGCAGCTCCAACTTATTGTGCCATACCTTTCTTAAATTTGGTTTTGGACCATATCTTATCCAAACTTCCATTGCCTATAGGCCCTATA
Source organism: Rhododendron molle (assembly GCA_025413875.1). Lineage (NCBI taxonomy): Eukaryota > Viridiplantae > Streptophyta > Magnoliopsida > Ericales > Ericaceae > Rhododendron > Rhododendron molle. The sequence goes on along the minus strand of CM046396.1, from coordinate 7,996,001 downwards.
CTACTATTATCTTTGTTTTTTTTAACAGTTCTCCTCCACTCCGCGAGTAGTAAATTTAATTTTGGGCACGGCAGCTCCAACTTTTTGTACCATACCTTTTCCCAGTTGGTTTTTGGGCATACCCTTTTATCTTATCTTCTTTTGTTCTTCCCACTCTTTCTAAATCTATTAGTAGTTAATAACTCACACAAATAGATTATACTTGAAGCACAAAAGATAGATCACAAAACAGGCCACTTTCAAGTTTCAACTGCCAGATCTCTAGCAAACCTCAAAAGACGAACAAATAAATGTGAATAAACCAACAGTACATGAATAGAAAATGGGAAAATGCATTAAAGTTATACGTACGTGCAAGAGTCACCGACGTTTCCACCACACTGATGAAACGACATAACCGCCTGCACCTTGAGCCCATTCTTCTTCGCCATCTCCATTAACTCCACGTACCCACCCCAGTTATACTCCCCAGGCGCCTCTCTCTCCACCAGCCCCCACCACACGTCCATCATCACCCCCTCCACCCCGGCGCTCTTTAACGCCTGCATGCTAGCGTTCACCGCCTTCCTCCTGCTCACCGCGTTCCCCTTCGTCACGCTGTCCAACGGCATCATCACGTAAACCGGCACCCCCTTCTCCTTGACCTGCGCGCCGCCCCCCACCTCCTCCTTGTACTCCCTTACCTCCGCCGGTGCCGCCTCCTGTCATACATATAAATAAATCTGTTACCCATCTAGATGATTTGGTCATTAACAATCTAATCTAATATGATATCAAAAAACGAAGTAGTAAATCATATGTTCTATTCTCACCACCCAAATGATTAAAATATTTACACGCGTGTTTATTACATATATTCATAGATTTAAAAAACAGCCGCGTATCGGCCGCTACGTAGCTGTTTTTCCGACCTCCGGTACCGCCACACTCAGCAATACCGGTGCTAACCAAGATTCACACCCGCATCGGGCTTTATATCCGATTTTTTGCCTGCTATACGGCCACTACAGGTGCTTTGGGCTTCAGAAACAATTTCAAAAAAATCACGACGGCTCATTGGATACTCCCACCACCGCTACTACTATTTAAAACCTACGGAGGAGAGTTGGGCTACAGGTTACGGACGTGTTCAGCAAAAGAATTTTATTACCAAAATATAGTAGATATAAATAATAAAATTATCCTTTTCTCTTAATACCTCCGTCATGAGGGCCTGCCAAGCCCCCGACAGATCCGGCAGCATCACGCCGATCCTCGGGCTCAGCGGCGGGGACGTTGATACTCGGTCGGTGGTGTCCGTCGCGCACCGGAGGCTCGCCGTAGGCGACCTCCACCCGGGTGACGCGCTAACCGTCGCCGGAATCTTGTCGCCGGAAAAGATGCCTGATTCTGCCGACATCGGTGCTGCCGACATCGGTGTTACCGATAGAGCTCCGATCTGCTGTTGCAAATTCATTACCCTGTCCGGACAATTAACCAGAATTGTAGAGAGAGAGAGAGAGAGAGAGAGAGATTTTGGACTGTGTTAGGAATTTGAGAAGAAGAGATTGAAATCGAAGAAGATGAGAGGTGAAAGTGGAAAGAAGTTGTGTATCTCCTCGAGTATATATAAGCTTTCTATCTCCAATACTACTACCGTAATTTCATCGCCACGCGTCCAGACAATATATATATATATATATTTTTGGTACTTTTTTTCTCTCTTTTATTGTATTTTTTTTAAATTTTTGTTAGATCAGGTTACTGCTCCTCCTGGATTCTTTTATTGATTTTTGTCTCGTCGAGATGGGTCTAAAAAAAAAAAATCATGGCTGAAAAAAAATTCACTGAAAAAGAAAAAAAATAAGTAAAATAGAGCTAGTGTTTTTGTCTTTTTTATTGCCGTCTTATATAATTTTTTTCAATTTTTGTTTCAAATATTATATTATTTTAATTTTTAGTGTCGAGACAAATAATTCGTCTCAAATTTTCATGAAAAACTTAAAAAGTAAACACCAGACCAAAGGGAGAACGAGGTTCGGTTGCAATTTCTGGGTAATGATCCGGAAAAAAATTTTTGAGTTAGTGATTGATTTGGTTTTTAGAAATGATTGTTGGAGTAATGATTTGATAGAAAAATAGGGATAATGATTGGAAATAGGGTAATGATTGGAGAGAGATAGAGAGAGAAATAGGGGTAATTATTGGAAGAGAATAGAGGTAATGATTGGATGAAAGAGTAATGATTGGAATGAGAGAAAAGTGAATAGGGATAATGATTACACTTTTTCCGGAAATGTTTTCCGAAAATTGCAACCGAACGTAGTGATCTTTCAAAGATATCTCAAATATCTCAAGTGCATTGTGTCACTCATGTATTCAGTTTATGTTTCTCATTTCTCATGTGAAAGCACATTCTACTATTCATTAAGCAGCCCACACCGTCTTCAAAATATAGTCAACAAATGCGATCAATCATAGAATTCAGAGCATTGCTAGTAGGGCTGCAAATAATCTGAACAGTTCGCGAGTTCGGTTCAACTAGATTTGTTAACGTTCGGTTCGGTTCAACTCGTTTAGTAAAAAAATCGAGTTCGAGCTCAAGTTATCGACTCGTTTAACAGAGTGGAGCTTGACTCCTTAATAGAGATTCGGCTCAATTAAATAAGCTTATTTAGTAAATGATTTAGTTCGACTCGTTAACAGCCTTGAGGTTCCGTTTCCGAAAGAGAAATAAGTACATATTTTTTAAGAAGGCAATTTCAAGTTCAAAAATTATGTGTTTACACAACTAATTTTCCTATTAATATGGATCTTGTTTGATAGATTTCATTGAGTTCTTTTATACGGTGCAAAAAAAATTAAAAAATTATTTTTTATTTACATTATTTTTGAGTTTGAAAATTTGAAATAAATATTTATTTTTTAAGAAGGTGTTCTGGAACGGGGCCTGAATTTGTTAGTAGTGACTAAGGTCCAAGATTACACGTGTGGGGCTAGGAGGGAGTGCGGAGGTAACGGCTATGATTGCTCGGGGCAGGTGAGGATGGGCGGTGAGATTGTTGCTGTCCGTGAAGGTTTTCCCCAACGAGACCTTATTGTGAATGGCATGGTGACACGTGGTGGAAGGAGAGTGATCACGTGTGCCCTCCTTGGAAGAGGTGTTCATGATTGATGGGACACATGTGCGGGTTGAGTTTGAGGTCCAGTCCAGTTGGACTTACAATCCAGTCCGGTACAGTGTCGATTTTCGGGTCTGTCTAAGGTCCAAAAAAATGATCGGAATCATTCATTTGTCGAACTCGTCGAAAATTTTAACCCTGAAAAAATTTATGTTGATAGGGTACCAATCAATACCTGATCGGGTTACATTTATCTTGGAGAAAAAACACTGTGCACACTGGATCACACCCTTTTGCTTTAAGATAAATGTGTTTTGGATTTTTGGATCAAGTATTGATCTGATTGACAAGAATTTTGTAGGGTTAAAATTCTCGACGAGCTCGACCAAATGAACAATTCCAATCAACTTTTTAGGGCCCGGACAGGCCCGAAAACCGACACTGCACCGGCCTGGACCTCAACCCTGGGAATCTTGGGATGGTCGTGAACTCGTGATGAGTGACTCTCAAAGGACACGGCAATGATCGTTTGGTGGGCCACTAGTGAATCCAGAACCGTTGATTAGGCCTAACTTTAACGCGCTGCTACAGGTACACCGCGTACACGTACAAATAACTTTGCCCCTATTCTCAATTACTGTATTATTCTATTTCCTCTCCTCACTAATTATCAAAAAACCGAACCCAAAATTTTCCCACATCCACAACCGAACAAGGCCTTTGTGACCCGTCTTGAATCCAAAAAAATGATTGGAGTAGTTCTCTTTTTAAGAAGTGATAATGTTAAAACTGTTTCTGTTTGTGTCAAAATTATACGGAGTAGTGAATAAAAACCTTCTACCTTGCACATCGTACGGGGCTTTTATGCACTATAATTTTGACATAAACAAAAACAGTTTTGGCATTTACATCATCCTTCTTTTTATTCAAAATATGTTTTTAGGATCCTTCTTCAAAAACCAGAACACTCAGATACCGGTAAGAGCATTTATGACACATTCAACTCTGCCGGGGCAAAGTCAAATGTTCAGTAAATGCCTTTACTGATATTTGTTTAAGCTAATTTTTTCAGGGGCTCATAACACAATATGTTGAACGAAACAAACAACTTCGATTATTTTTGTGAGACCCAAGACAGATCTCAAAGTTATCCGTACGCGCTGGTACAGAACTTATATATGTATCCATATCGTTTCTGTGAAAAGTGTAATCCTGTAGAAACTTGAAATTTTGACTTGTTAGATTCGAGGAGCATTAGATCTTTTTCCCGGCAACAAGCCTAAACTTAATTTCAAAGCCCAACGAAAATAGACTACTTTTTATTTAGCATTAGCATTTTTGTTTTATTTATTGGAAAAAGAGACTATTCGGAAACTTGGCACTGCGGCCAAGCGCTCGGCAGCATCTCCCAATCTGTATGAAATGTCAAGTTATTCATAAAACAGAACAGACCAAAATGCTGAACGACACACAGCCCATCAAACAGTATTTCAGGATTAAAAAAGTGTTAGAATAGGTGAAAAGCATATAGAAACATATGAAAAGTTTGTTAAAATGTGTGAACTATAGACGTATACTAAAAAATTTAACACTATTTACACCTTAACCACTGCTCATTAGAAAGATGTTTAGCATGACCGAAACTTGATATCCGCAGAATAGTAAGTAAATTTTAGCATGGCAAATTTGCACCTGTCACGCCAAAGAACAAAGAACAATTCTGGAACCAAAAGGATTGGATTGCACTATTATAAACCAACAGCACGGACATCCAATGCGTAGATTGTTGGCATCAGTCCGGCGTTGAGGATCCACGACTTATAATACTACCTTGTGGAAATGAATGAGCCTAAGGTTGTGTATATGTCCGGCCCTGCTTCTCATCATATCAAACATTCGTTCGTATCTCTATAGATCAGTTCACTTCTTCCCATTCAACGTGAAATGCATGCAGGTATATTGAGAGGCAGGTGAAACATGATATCTAGTTTCAAACTCTCATGTACTACTGGAGATCATATTCACTCCCGCAGTGTACTCTATATCTATCGGAAATTAGTACACTACCTCTACACATCAGCAACGTCACAACACAAAGAAGCAACTAAAAAGACTCTGATGCAACCTGAAAATCGAAACAACTCGGAAAATAAAACTTGGCATAACAATTACTAAGGTTCCCTTGTTACAATAAATAGAAACAGAAGGTAGAGAGCAGAAGAAAAAGGGAGAGGAGGTAGAGAGCAGAAGAGAAAGGGAGAGAGCAAACCGTAGAGTTCACTAGGGGCCTTGAAAACCAAAGGGAGAGGAAGGGGGAAGAGGTAGAAGAGGACGGGATGGAGCATCAACCCACAGATATCTCCGTGAAAGCAACTTGCATCAAACAGCCATACAGATTATGGAATAAGAAGATCATCAAAGCTATGTTGTGAACATAACCACAACAGCTACAGATCATTATCATCAAGGTCTAGGAACTTGTCAGAAGTACAGAATTCTTAGAAGCAAATTCACCACTGGAAAAATGTATGATGCTGGAAACATGAATGTTACATAACGTCGGAACACTCCAACAAAAATGATTGCAAACTACTATGATTAGCTAGAGCTTTTGGAAAACGGAAATGCCCCCAAAATATTCCGAAATTGCTCAACCCTAACGGTACATGGAGCTCTTAAATAATTTTGTTCAAAAGACAACCCCAACTATTGCCACTTCAGATGCGTTCAAAAGAAACTCAGGAATCATACATCTTCAAATACCCACAGCCGGAGTGTTACTATTTCCTTCCCCTGTTAAGCCTCTGCAGATGAAAATTAATGCTTCCCCAAGGTTTCCTGCTTTTGTTAGTCTGCAACAAAGTTCATCGGAAGTGCAAGGCGTAAATATCAATTGGAGAAAAGTATAAAAAGTACGATATTCAGAACTTAGTCAAGGGCATGGCATCACCTGACCATCCATGCACATGCTCAAAAGTTCTTTATGTCGAACGCACTTTTCATCATTGTTTTGGTTAAGAGCCAAACAATTAAGAAAAGTTATCATTTCTTTCATGCAAGGTTTCTGGAGAGCACCAAACTTCTGTGAGCTTATAAATAGGCCACCAGCTTTCCGGCCCATTCTATTCCTAATACAAACAAAAAATATGCAAGAAGAAAACTGTTAAGACTTCATCGCTTTTGGGCAAAACTACGAATGAACCAAGAATAGAGCAAAGGTTTTTTTTTGACAAGTAAGAATAGTGCAAAGGTATTAAAATGAAAAGAAATATATCTTCAAAAAAAAAAAAAGATTATTACTAGAAAAACACACATGATATATTGTAGCAAAGTTACCTCTTAGATCGAACTCTTTACACCCTGTTTCACTTGATGAACTGAAGATTATGCGCGCCAATGTTAAGAAATGAGAAACGAGAAGAAAGCAAGGGAAAACTTCATTTTTGGTTCCTCGCTTCCACCCCTTTTCTTTCATCTTCCTTTCCGCTTTTCCTTTGTTACATTAGGTTATTTTATTCTTTTTCTTCCTCTTTGCTCAAAAACTAAACAAGAGAAAATTGTTCCCGTTCTTGTTTTTACCTCTTTTTCTTGCAAAACATAACATAGAAAACTAAAGAATCTCTACCCTTTTCCTCATAACTTTTTCTCACAGAGGAAACTCAGCCTTAAAGTCTAAAAACAGTTTCTCAGACAAAAACATGAGCTTGTTGACCATAGAAGAGACTGGCTGTGCGGTACTGGTTGGGCAATGGCACAGAACGCAGGACCCTTGTATGCAACTCCATCAAGCTTCCTTGAAAGTAATGATGTGGGACACACTCTTAAGCCTATAGATAAAGGAAGGTAGAACAAGCCATTGTGGGAGGGAGGCCATAGTCCCACCAGATACTACAGTTCACGGTCAAGCCAATGACCTTCACCTCCTGCAGGTTTTATTGGGCATTTGGCTGGAGGCTGTGAAGTATGTATATGCAGCATAGATGGCAATTAAGCTCGGGAAAAACCAAAGGTGCATATGGAGACTGACATAAGTAGGAAAGGATGAAAACGAAGGAGCATTCCATACATTATTAAAATTATACCATCATATAATTTTTCTCTTTGTTTTCTACTTATAGGGGGGCATGGGCATACGAACATGGCACGGCTTTAAACCAATATGATTGGGTACTCCTAGAGATAATACTAATAGAGGTGCCAGGGAGCACCAGCCAAGGACAAAACCAGCATAAAATAGTACAAAGAGAGAAGTGAATCTCTACAACATCTCAACCCTCATACAGGCCAAAATACCAATAAAGAAACAAAAAAGAAGAAGAAGCAGCAAATCCAATACTCTAATCAACCCCAAGGGCAGCCAACATAAATTCCCTCCGCTTACCCCACTCTTATCCAACCCTTTTTTCACTAACCACTTTTTAACTCACTCTCAATAGATCTTTGCTTCTCCCACATAGCCTACATAACACCTCTCTTCGGCTTCTTTTTTTGGCTCCAATTACCATTACAACTTCGATGCCTCCTTCTCAAACTCCTCACAAGGAATCCGAAAATTTTGATAACTAAATTATAAACAATTACACCATTACGCCTTAGTTCCAGCACTCAAGTTATAAGGGAAAAGTCACAAGCTAAGAGGCAACAGGCAGACCAGCCTCACGTACCGGTATCCCAGACGTCTGGGACACGGATACCTCCAGACACGTGTCCCGGACTCCTTTGACCGCTGGCATGTCGTTGACTTCCAGGACATGTGAGGGACACGCCGGTGAGAATTCTCTGACACGAAGGAGGCAGGAGGAGGAGGGAGGAAGAAGAGGGGAGAGGGAGACAAAGAGAGAGAGCAAGAGCGAGAGAGACAGAGAAAGCGAAATCAAGAGAGAGAAAGAGACCTGATGCGCCGATGATGAGAATCCGTCCAGCAGCGATCACTGCTCTGCTGCTGCTGCTGTTTGTTTTAGTATCAGGTCTAGGGCTGATACGTTGGGCCATCTATTCTTGGGTTGGATCACTCTCCTTCTACCTCTTTTGGGCCTTATTCTTTTATAATATGGTTTGGACTTCGGCCATCTTTATTAGTTAAAGTGGATCAGAACTTCTTTTATTAAGACTTTCTATGTTAAAACAAAAAAGAACTAACTGTTATAAGAAAATGATATAAAAAATAAATATTTTGTATATTTATTTATATAAAATATGTTAGAACTATATATTTTATTCTACGTATCTCCAACGTATCCGTGTCCGTGCTTCTTAGGTTACCAGTGTCCAAACTGAAGTATGTTCAATAAGACTCAATCCTACCAATCTACCTATCTCCTCTGGCAGGTGATCTCTTCTGGTGCCACCAGCTCTCCACACCTTATCATCACTAAAGATGGAACCAACATGAACCAAACTTCCCCCATGCCCTACAACCTGGTTCAGATCAAAGCTTTAGAGTCACTGCCCCATCAAAACTCTCCAAACAATGTCACCTTTAGACAATACTAAATTAGCTTTGACCCTAGTACCCAGGCAATTTACAAAAACCCTAGGAATATTGAAGCGTGATGGCAATTAACGATCACCGATTAAGCAAAGAAAACGATTCTAGTTACCAAAGAAAGCACCCGCTACAGATTGGAGATGTCTCAACGGTCAACCATTATCTCGAAAAAAATTTCCCCCAAATCAAGGTAGATACTATGTTCCCCATCATCCGTAGATAACAAGTATTTAAGTTCAAGAATAAAGAGATAATTAAGTAAAAATAGCACAACATGGATGATAAAAGCATAGGTAATAGAACATAATAATAAAATGGGTCATGCTAATCGAATGCAGGACCCTTATATGCAACTCCTTTAAGCTTCCTTGAAAGCAATGATAATGGATGCACTCTTAAGCCTATAGATAAAGGAAGGTACAAAAAGCCATAATGGGAGGCCATAGTCCCACCAGATACTACAGTTCACGGTCAAGCCAACGACCTTCACCTCTTGAAGGTTTTAAGGGGCATTTGGCTGGAGGCGGCAAAGCACGTGTATGCAGCATAGATGGCAATTAAGCATGGGAAAAACCTAAGGTGCATATGGAGACCGACATAAGTAGGAAAGGATGAAAATGAAGGAGCATTCCATACATCATTAAAATTACGCCATCATATAATTTCTCTTTGTTTTCTTCTTATAGGGGGGCATGGGCAAACAAACATGGCACGGCTTGTAACCAATATGATTGGGTACTCCTAGAGATAATAGTAACAGAGGTGTCAGCGGCCACTAGCCAAGGACAAAAGCAGCATAAAATAGTACAAAGAGAGAAGTGAACTCTACAACATCTCAACCCTCATAAAGGCCAAAATACCAATAAAGAAACAAACAAAAAAAAAAATGCTAGCCAATCCAATACTCTAATCAACCCTAAGGGCAGCCAACATAAATCCCCCTCCGCTTACCTCACTCTTATCCAACCCTTTTTTTCACTAACCACTTTTTAACTCACTCACAATCGATCTTTGCTTCTCCCAGATGGCCTGCATAACACCTCTCTTCAGCCTCTTTTTTTTTTGCTCCAATTACCATTACAGCTTCGATGCCTCGTTCTCAAACTCCTCACAAAGGAATCTGAAAATTTTGATAACTACTCCTGATCATCGCTAAAGATGCAACCAACATGAACCAAACTTTCCCCATGCCCTACCACCTGGTTCCGATCAACGCTTTAGAGTCACTACCCCATCAAAATTCTCCAAACATTGTCACCTTCAGACAATACTAAATTAGCTTTGACCCTAGTACCTAGGCAATTTACAAACTACCCTAGGAATATTGAAGCGTGATGGCAGTTAGCAATCACTGATTAAGCAAAGAGAACGATTCTAGTTAACCAAAGAAAGCACCCGCTACAGATTGGAGACGTCCTCACGGCTAACCTTTATCTCAGAAACAAGTTCTCCCAAATCAAGGTAAATGCATCCCGTAGATAACAAGTATTTGGTTAAAGGATAAAGATATAATTAAGTAAAAATAGCACGGCATGGATGATAAAAGCACAGGTAATAGAACATCATAAAATGGGTCATGCTAATAGTGTACTAGTAAGTTTTAGAAGTGTTCTAAAAGTCGGTCTAGGTGGGGATCCAATGCCTAGATTAAAATCAGCCTATCTGGGCGATTAGTCAGCCGCTAGGCGTTAGGTGCCTTCCGCGTGACTAGCGCCTAGCAATTTTTAGAACACTAATATGCACTAATGAAGTAACTATTTATCCTGTAGATAACAAGTATTTTGCTTAAAGAATAAAGAGCTAATTAAGTAAAAACAGCACGACATGGATGATAAAAAGCATAGATAATAGAACATCATAAAATGGTCATGCTAACAATGTACTAATTTTCAGAAATGAAGAAACAATTTATCCACGGAGATAAATATACAGAATACTACAAGTGAAACCATCATACCCAGTACAGCAAAATGCGTACTGGGTACAATGGCGACGGGAAACCATGGGAACGGCCAAATCAAGGTTCTGTTCATGTGTTTACCTGAATCGATGGTACTAGATCGAAGATGGGTCTGGAAAAAGGGTGATTAGATTGACGATGCAGATGCTGAATTGAGGCTTGAAAGTTTGATTGATCGAGAGACGAATAATCACCAACTTCTTCGCAGTTCTTCGTTTCTCTCTCTCTCTCTCTCTCTCGCTCTCCCTACCCTACGAATCACCGTTCCTCATCGTGTATGTTTATCGAGTGCGGCCAGGATTTTTACTTCGGCGCGTAGGTTTGTTCATAAAACAGACTTGCAGTGGAAAATATCAAAATCATCGACTCAACAAAACAAAATATCAAATACATGGGCTTATTTATGTGGCTGTTTTGAAAAATACCAAAATACATGGGTGGTTTTGAAAAATACTATAATCTTGACACAGACGAGTGAATTGCTTCAAAATGCTAGACTAACTATGTATGTATATCAAGTAATTTTTGTGGATAAAAAATAACTGTTTCAATTTTCTTATATTGTTTCAATTAATAAAAAAATGACAAGAGGAAATGATACAAATAGAGGCAAAACTTAATCAGGAAAGTACTACTCCATTAATAAGGAAGTAGATGTCCGTCAAGGTGCTAAAGAAGAGATCAGGTGATGTGAAAGAGTTCGATCATCTTGAAGCCTTCATTCTCTATTAGGACCACATTTTAATCTACCACGATCAGTGAATATGTATCACGCCTTGAGATAAAATTAGAGACACAAAATGAGACCATAGAGAAGTTTTATGTAATACTCGTCCCGAATATTTCGATATTTCAATTACTTTTACTTGAATAATGTGTTTTGGGAGTTTAAATCGTAAACAATATAATTAACGAATGTCATGTGTGAATTGAGATTGGAACATAAGTTAGCAATTGGTCTCGCTTGCATAGGATAATTTTTTTTATTGGTTTATAGATATCCTGGGGGAGATATTTCTTCTCATTCTTATCCCTTGTACCCATTCTTATCCCTTATACATAAAGAGAGAAGAGGCAAGAAGGGAGGGCAAATGGTAGCAGTGATTTCTCTTGAATTGGCTCATTATTTAAGGAGGTAACTAATTTGTTCTTGATTTTGTCTTAAATTTCATGTTCTAGATAATTCTTATTCTTTACTAGTTTGGGGCTGGTTTGGGTTGTTGGAGATAGTTTTTTTTTTTGGGATGAATTTCATGGGTTTTGTGGCTGCTGCTCAAACCCAGAAAATCTGCTGCATAGGGTATCAGTTTTTGGAATTTTTGCCTTCTTAAACTCAGAATTGAACTTTGATTCCTTCTTATGAAATAAAGTAGACTTGAGACTTCGTTATTTGCCGCTGGAATCACTTGAAATCGTTAAGAATTCAATTTATAGTGACTTTTAGAAAACTGTTCTGCAATATGAAAATCTGGGCAGCTTACAGAGTTGAGTCTTTCATCATTTTTGTTATAAATAGACAGCCCTTTTTGTTATGAGTCCTTATGAGTGTTAAATAATTTGAAGATATTTAGCATCGGACTCACCGAAAATATTAAGTATGCAATTTTTAATGAATTTTCGATCACTGACTGTACTGCTGGATTTTGTATTAGCTGCATCTACATGTCTTCGAAAAAATAGTCTTATCTCTTAGCTCGGGTATTAGGTCTGCGCACCGATTTTTGATTTCGGTATTTCAATTACTTTTAAACAATAGAATTTGCGAGTGTCATGTGTGAATCGTGATTGAAACATAAGTTAGCAATTGATTTCGCTTGCATACGATAATTTTCTATAGGTTTACAGATATCTGGGGGAGATATTTCTCTCCATTCTTATCCCTTGTATGTATAGAGAGAGAAAAAGATAGAGAAGTTGCAAGAAATTGGGGGAAATAGTGGGAGAGATTTCTCTTGGATTGGCTCATAATTCAAGAATGTAACTAATTTGTTCTTAATTTTGTCTAGAATTATATGTTCTAGATAGCTCTTAATCTTTACTAGTTTGGGGCTGATTTGGGTGTGGATTGGGTTGTTGGATGTGAAATTTTTTTTTTGATGAATTTCATGGGTCTTGTGGCTGCTGCTTAAACCCAGAAAATCTGCGGAATAGGGTCTCAGTTTTTTGGATTTCCGCCTTCTTAAATTTAGAATTGAACTTTGGTTCCTTCTTGTGAAATAAAATAGACCTGAGACTTCTTTGTTTGCCGCTGAAATCACTTGAAATCGTTAAGAATTCAATTTATAGTGACTTTTAGAAAACTGCTCTACAACATGGAAATCTGGGCAGCTTACAGAGCCGAGTCTTTCATCATTTTTGTTATAGATAAACGACCATTTTGGTTTTGAGTCCTTATGGGTTTTAAAGATTAGTAATTTGGAAATGTTTTAGTATTGGACTCACTGAAAAATATTCAGCATGCAATTTTTAATGAATTTTCGATCACTAAACTATTCTGCTAAATTTTGTATTAGCTGCATCGACACGTTTTCGGAAAAACAATTATATCTCTTAACTCGAGTATCGGGTCTGCGCACCGATTTTTGATTTCGGTATTTCAATTACTTCAAATTTAACTATTTGTTTTGGGGGTTTAAATCGTAAATAATAGAATTGGCGAGTGTCACGTGTGAATTGTGATTATAACATAAGTTAGCAATTGGTCTCGCTTTCATACTATAATTTTCTATAAGTTTACACAGATATCCTAAGGAGATATTTCTTCCCATTCTTATCCCTTGTACGTAGAGAGAGAAATAGAGATAGAAAAGCGGCAAGAAGTTAGGGAAATGGTAGATGTGATTTCTCTTGGATTGACTCGTTGTTCAAGGAGGTAACTAATTTGTTCTTGATTTTGTCTTTAATTTCATGTTCTATATAGTTCTTAATCTTTACTAGTTAGGGGCTGATTTGGGTGTGTTTTGGGTTGTTGGGGATGAATTTTTTTTTGGATGAATTTCATGGGTTTTGTGGCTGCTGCTCCAACTCAGAAAATCTGCGGAATAGAGTCTCAGTTTTTGAAGTTTTCGCCTTTTTAAACTCAGAATTGAATTTTGGTTCCTTCTTATGAAATAAAGTAGACTTGAGACTTCTTTGTTTGCCGCTGGAATCACTTGAAATTGTTAAGAATTCAATTTATAGTGACTTTTAGAAAACTGCTCTGCAATATGGAAATCTGGACAGCTTACAGAGCTGAGTTTTTCATCATTTTTATTATAGATAAACAACCCTTTTGGTTATGAGTCCTTATGGGTCTTAAAGATTAGTAATTTGGAGATGTTTTAGCATTGGACTCACTGAAAAATATTCAAAATGCAAATTTTAATGAATTTTCGATTACTGACTGTACTGCTAGATTTTGTATTTGCTGCATCGACACATTTTCGGAAAAAATAATCATATCTCTTAGCTCGGGTATCGGGTCTGCGCACTAGACTCATATACCTTTCCGAATTTATAGGGTTTGTACCCTAATTTTTTATAGGCAAAATTTGTTTTGGGTACGAAATTAACTGATCTGTAGAATCTATGATTTTGGTAGAGTTAGTTGTGTAACATTGAACGAATATATATTTATCATCTGGACTCCATTTATGTCGAGATTTACATCGAAATCTATGTATTGGAAGTCCTCTTTCTAATTGTAGTGGTCGCAAGATCTAATTTTAAACTAATAAGAAATTATAGTCAAAATAAAACAAGTTGGTCATAAGTTTGCAAACTGATTTTAGGAGTTTAGTCGTATTTGTACTTTGTACTTGTTGTGGGACACTTCTAGGTATTCACATGGACATATTCTTATGTGTTGGATATCGTTTATATAACAACTCCAATTTTTAGTAAATAAAAATTTCATTTAAATATTTTAAATTCCTTTTTTTTAAAATTTTTGGAGTGCTTTATAACTTTTTTTTTTAAATTTTGATAATTCGTCATAATTAAACTTAAGACTTATAAAATTAAATTTACTTCGCATTGGACGATTTAGTCATTTTTTAAAGATAAGTATGCTTGTAAGAACACTTGTATATTTTCTATAGGTTTGCAGATATCCTGGGGAGATATTTCTCCCCATTCGTATCTCTTGTACATAGAGAGAGAGAGTTAGTGAGAGAGAAGCGGCAAAAGGGAGGGCAAGTGATAGGGGTGATTTATTTTTGATTGGCTCATAGTTCAAGGATGTAACTAATTTGTTCTTGAATTTCATGTTCTAGATAGCTCTTAATCTTTACTAGTTTGGGGCTGATTTGGGTGGCTGGAGATGGATTTGTAACGCCCCTAATTTTGGGAACGTTAAATAGGATAATAACATTGAAAAGCTAAAGAGAGTCAGGCTCATTATTACATCACAAATCTCATAAGAGTACTTTTATTCAACAATAGGAGGGAATCTAGGGTTCCTAACTACTGTTTTGCCTCTTCCTCCATCCTTGCCAGCTCCTCGGTTCCGAAAGCCTCCAAGGTGTAGAGTTCACCCTGTTCATCTATCAGGTCTGACACATTATACCGGCGTCGCCACCAATATAATATGTTAGAGTCACCAAAGTAACACCGTGAGTTTTAAAGGCTCAATAGAGTAATCTTATACACACTAACCCATAACTTACAAACAATAATTCATAAGATTAACGATTACCACAAAGTCATGCATTGTTATCCAAGTAAATTAATAAAGACACATTTACATTCACTAATTAAGCATACGTTGGTGTCCATGATTTTTGAGTTTCTCCTACGCGACTCATCGTAGACCGTGTCTCCATTTTCTATCTTTCATTAACCAAATCAACATTTTGAAAATCATCTTTAACACACCCAACCTCGATTCCGCTGCGCCGGGTTCCTGAGTATCCTCACAATGGTTCCGCCGCGCTGGGTTCCCATTGGCACACATTTACATTGGCTCCTCTCCGCGGATAACCAAGCTACACACCTAATCTCGGTTCCGCCGCGCCGGGTTCCCAAGTATCCTCACAATAGTTCCGCCGCGCCGGATTCCCATTGGCACACAACACACACACACACTCACATAATGCACCCACATCTGGTCATTATGTAGTTTCTAAAATCCTTTTTATCCATATCAACCACACCCTAGGTGTCATGTTTCTACTTTCTCGATTTCTGTGTCTTGTACATATGCATCATTTTTTCGCGAACACATTATACTTTTGAGGCTTGCTACAAACAAATCATGGGATAACAAATAATTCCTCATTTTCATGCTTTTCTAATCTGTCAACGGCATGCAATAACACGCATAACATCTTGCTACATAACTGTTAACAGTAAAAACTTCAATTCCATTACCTTCATTCAACGTCATACTCTGACATTAGATTACCAAATCATACTTTCCTAGTACGGTGAAACATTAACAATTGCATATAATATTCCAGAGAAAATTCTCTCATAACTGCTACGAAATGTTTTCTTTTTTTTTTCGTAATCTACTGCTACGTTTTTCATATATTATTAGTAAGTCCAAATTCCAGTAATTAACTCTTATATCATGCTTCTCTAGAACTAAACCAAATGTCAGTCCTCTTAACCAATTTGAGAACATTCTTTCTAAAAAATAAAGTATGTCATCTCCAGTTCAATTTTTTTTTTCTTTACACGCATTTATCATAAAAACCGAATTTCGATAGTTTAACAAAAAAAAAAATATAACGGTGGTATACTTAGGTAAATGGATAGGAGGTTTCTACCGTTTTTCTTGGCGGTGGCGGTGACTACGAAAAAAGTACGTCGGTGGTTGAACAGAATAACGTCTTACGGTAAACTTCCGGTAGCTTCGGCAAAGAAAAGAAATTACTTTCTTTTTCTCTAGAACTAACTTAATCTTGAACTACAAGGTTTGTTTGGATTAAAAGGTGGTCGGGTGGTGGTGTAGTGGCGGCTTAGGTCGATGATTTGATTGCTAAAAACAACTAAAGAACAACAAGAACACAAAGCAAGACTGCAAGAGTGGGAGAGTGGACTGGTGTGGAAAAATGGAGTGTGAAAGGTCTTATTTATAGGAGAGCAAGGCCTCCCCTTCCCCAAAAAAAAAAGAAACAGCCGAACCTTTCCCATGCTTTCATTTTTTTTTTTTTTTGATTTGTCAACTTGATTGATTTGGACAAGTAATAGGCTTCAGAGTTTAGACTTTGGTTTTCCTGAGTCTCATCATTTTCTAGCACTAGAAGTACAAGCCATAATTTCCTTCTTCTTCAATCCCACACGCCAACTTTCCCTCTCTCCCACACTCTGCATGTAAGTATATAATATATGGTCTAAAATAAAAAAAATAAGGTACAAGGCATGAGTGTGAGTTGACTAGACCAATTTTAAGAAAGTTCACAGTGGAATAGTCGTCCTTTGGACAGAGTTTGGACAGGAAAATAATCCAGTGCTTTGCGCATATGGGAGAGAATTAGATCAATGGTCCAATTAAAGTGTTAGAATAACAATGGGATGATCCAACGCACGAGGAACTGCCACGTGGGTAGCAGCACTTTACCAAGAAGCACCATAGCATTTTTCCATGCCAATTGGATGACATGTCAGAGAGGCCAGGGAATGCACTGTTTCAATATCAAAGATCAAATGGCTTTTGGATTGTCAACACAGTGCCCCACTGCCTAAATCTACTCATGAAGTACTTTTGGAAGGAAAAGGAAGTTAGTCTATGAGAAGTCAAGTGATGTAACAAGTTGCTTGTTTTACACCTCAACACAAGGTACCAGTAATTGATTACCAAACATCCCTTTGGCCGAACCTCTCCCCTTTCTTTTCCCCCTTTTTTTTTTGTCTAGCCCTAGGCTTGCCAAGTAGGATTTCTAGTCAAGAAATATAATTTTAAGGCCTTACTTCAATTACTAAATAAATATACCAATGCCTTTATAGGTATACTTGTCTTTAGAAAAAAAAATGATCATATTGTCCGAAGCAAGGAAATATAATTTTATGAGTCATAAATCTAATTATGACAGATTAATAAAAGAAATAAAGCAATTTATTACTAAGTAAAAGAATTAATAAGAATTTTCAAATAAAACAACGAGATTTTTATTACTAAAAATCGGAGTTGTTACAGGATTTCTTTTGGAATGAATTTCATGGGTTTTGTGGCTGTTGCTCAAACCAACAAAATCTGCAAAATAGAGTCTTAGTTTTTTGGATTTTTGCCCTCTTAAACTCAGAATTGAACTTTGGCTCAATCTTATTAAATAAAAAACAAAGTAGACTTGAGACTTCTTTGTTTGCCGCAGGAATCACTTGAAATCGTTAAGAATTCAATTTATAGTAACTTTTAGAAAATTGCTCTGCAATACGGAAATCTGGGTAGTTTACAATGCTAAGTCTTTCATCATTTTTTTATACATAAACGACCATTTTGGTTATGATTCTTTATGGGTCTTAAAGATGAGTAATTTGGAGATGTTTTAACGTTGGACTCACTGAAAAATATTCAGTATGCAATTTTTAATAAATTTTCAATAAATTTTCGATCACTAACTGTAAACTGGATTTTGTATTAGCAGCATCGACACATCCTCTGAAAAATAGTCATATCTCTTAGATCGGGTATCAGGTATGCGCACCGATTTTTGATTTAGGAACTAGACTCATATATCTTTCCGAATATGTTGGGTTTGTACTCTAATTTTTCATAGGCAAAATCAGTTTTGGGTACGAAGTTGACTGACTGCAGAATCTTTGATTTTGGTACGGCTAGTTGTGTAATATTGAACGAGTATATGTTTATCATCTGGACTCCGTTTATTGCAAGCTTTACATCGAAATCTATTTATTGGAAATCTTCTTTTTAATGGTGGTGGTCTCTTGATTTAATTTTATGCCAATAAGAAGTTATAGTCAAAATAAGATAACCTGGTCATAAGTTTGCAAACTGATTTTAGGAGTTTAGTGGTATTTGTACTTTGTGCTTGTTGTGGGACACTTCTAGGTATTCACATGGACATATTTATATGCGTTGGACATCGTTTATGTATCCGATTTTTAATGAATAAAAATTTCATTTAAAATTTTCAAATTCCTTTATTTATTATTGAATTGTTTTATAATTTTCTTTTTAAATTTTAATAATCCGTCATAACTAAATTTAAGAATTATAAAATTAAATTTACTTTGCACTGAACGATCTATTTATTTTCTAAAGATAAATATGCTTGTAAAACACTTGTATATTTTCTTAATGAATGAAATAAATTCTTAAAAATTTTATTTCTTGGTTAGAAATCCTACTTGGCAAATATAAGTTAGTTCCTAACCAATTAGTTGGAAAAACCTAATTATCATTTCAACCTAGTTACATCCTCCTAACCCTAGATGAACCTTTTTAACCATCCTTGAACCACATGAACCATTCCAAACCCAAGTTGAACCTTTTCAACCTAAGATAATAATCATTCTGCTTCCATAAGTAGTGTTGTTAGATTTGTCATGCTTGCAAGCCTAGAAATATTAGACTTGAACCTAATTACTCTTCACGAGTGAATTGCTTTAAAATGCTAGACTAACTATGTATGTATGTATATCAAGTAACTTTTGTTGATTGAAAATCACTGTTTCAATTTCCTTATGTTGTTTCAATTAATAAAAAAATGGCAAGAGGAAATGATACAAATAGAGGTTGAACTTAATCAGAAAAGTACTACCCCATTAACTGGGAAGTAGATGTCCGTTAATGTGCTGAAGAAGAAATTAGGTTATGTGAAAGGGTTCAATTAGCTTGAGGCCTTCATTCTCTATTAGGACCACATTTTAATCTATTACGACCAATGAATATGTGTCACGCCTTTGAGATGAAATTAGTGGCACAAAATGAGACCATAGAGAAGCTTTTCGTAATATCAGTCCCGGATATTTTCGTATTTCTATTACTTTTACTTGAACTATGTGTTATAGGGGTTTAAATCGTAAACAATAGAATTTGCGAGTGGTATGTGTGAATTGTGATTGGAACATAAGTTAGCAATTGGTCTCGTTTACAAACGATAATTTTCTATAGGTTTGCAGATATGCTGAGGGAGATATTTCTCCCAATTCTTATCCCTTTTACGTAGAGAGAGAGAGAGAGAGAGAGAGAGAGAGAGAGAAGCGGCAAGAAGGGAGGGGAAATGGTAGAGGTGATTTCTTTTGGATTGACTCATAGTTCAAGGAGGTAACTAATTTGTTCTTGAATTTCATGTTCTAGATAGCTTTAATCTTTACTAGTTTGGGGCTGATTTGGGTGGTTGGAGATGGTTTTTTTGGGGATGAATTTCATGGGTTTTGTGGCTGCTGCTCAAACCAAGAAAATCTGTGGAATAGGGTCATAGTTTTTGGGGTTTTCGCCTTCTTAAACTCATAATTGAACTTTGGTTCCTTCTTATAAAATAAAGTAGACTTGAGACTTCTTTATTTGCCGCTGGAATCACTTGAAATCGTTAATAATTCAATTTATAATGATTTTTAGAAAACTGCTCTACAATATGAAAATCTGGGCAGCTTATAAAGTTGAGTCTTTCATCATTTTTGTTATAGATAAACGACCCTTTTGGTTATGAGTTCTTATGGGTCTTAAAGATTAGTAATTTGGAGATATTTTGGCATTGGACTCACTGAAAAATATTCAGTACACAATTTTTAATAAATTTTTGATCACTGACTGTTTTGCTGGATTTTGTATTAGCTGTATCGACACATCTTCGAAAAAACTGTCATATCTCTTAGCTCGGGTATTGGGTCTATGCACCGGTTTCTTATTTAGAAACTAGACTCGTATACCTTTTCAAATATGTATGGTTTGTACCCTAATTTTGCATAGACAAATTTTGCATAGACAAAATCAGTTTTGGGTACGAAGTTGACTGATCTACAGAATCTTTGATTTTGGTACAGCTAGTTGTGTAACATTGAATGAGTATATGTTTATTCTCTGGACTCTGTTTATGGCAAGTTTTATATTGAAATCTATGTATTGGAAGTTTTTTTTTAATGGTGGTGGTCTCAATATCTAATTTTAAACCAATAAGAAATTATATTCACATGGATATATTTATATGCGTTGGACATCATATATGTAACAATTCCAATTTTTAGTAAATAAAAATTTCATTTAAATATTTAAAATTCTCTTATTTATTCTTGAATTGCTTTATAACTTTCTTTTTAAATTTTAATAATCCATCATAATTAATTGAAGACTTATAAAATTAAATTTACTTTGCCTTGGACGATCTAGTCATTTTCTAAAGACATGTATGTTTGTAAGAACACTTGTATATTTTCTTAATGAATGAAATAAATTGTTAAAAATTTTATTTCTTGACTAGAAATCCTACTTGGCAAATAGTAGTTAGTTTCTAACCAATTCGTTGTAGAAACCTCATTACCATTTAAACCTAGTTACATCCTCCAAATGCTAGATGAACCCTTTTAACCATCCATAAACCACATGAGCCATTTCAAACCCTAGTTCAATCTTTTCGACCTAAGGAAATAATCACTTTGGTTTCATAAGTAGTATTTCTAGATTTGTCTTGCATGCAAACTTATATATATTATACTTGAACCTAATTATTCTTCACGAGTGAATTGCTTTAAATTGCTAGACTAACTATGTATGTATATCAAGTAATTTTTGTGGATAGAAAATCAATATTTTAATTTTCTTATGTTGTTTCAATTAATAAAAAATTGGCAAGAGGAAATGATACAAGTAGAGGCTGAATTTAATAAGGAAAGTACTACCCCATTAATAGGGAAATAGATGTCTGTCAATGTGCTAAAGAAGAGATCAGATTATGCAAAAGGAGTCGATCAGCTTGAAACCTTCATCCTCTATTAGGACCACATTTTAATCTACCATGACCAATGAATATGTGTCACGCCTTGAGATGAAATTAGAGGCACAAATGAGACCATAGATAAGTTTTTTGTAATACCCGCCCCGGATATTTTGGTATTTCAATTACTTTTAATTGAACTATGTGTTATGGGTGTTTAAATCATAAACAATAGAATTGCGAGTGTCATGTGTGAATTGTGATTCGAACATAAGTTAGCAATTGGTCTCGCTTGCATACGATAATTTTCTATAGGTTTGCAGATATCCTAAGAGATATTTTGCCCCATTCTTATCCCTTGTACGTAAAGAATGAGAGAGAGAGAGTGAGAGAGAAGCGGCAAGATGAGAGGGGAAATTGGTAGGGGTGATTTCTTTTGAATTGACTTATAGTTTAAGGAGGTAATTAATTTGTTCCTGAATTCCATATTCTAAATAACTCTAAATCTTTACTAGTTTGGGGCTGATTTGGGTGATTGGAAATGGATTTTTTTTGGATGAATTTCATGGGTTTTGTGGCTGCTGCACAAACCCAGAAAATCTGCGGAATAGGGTCTTAATTTTTGGGGTTTTCGCTTTCTCAAACTCAGAATTGAACTTTGGTTTTTCTTATGAAATAAAGTAGACTTGAGTCTCTTTTGTTTGCCGCTAGAATCACTTGAAATCGTTAAGAATTCAATTTATTGTGATTTTTAGAAAACTGCTCTGCAATATTGAAATTTGGGCAGCTTATAGAGATGAGTCTTTCATCATTTTGTTATAGATATATGACTCTTTTGGTTATGAGTCTTTATGGGTCTTAAAGATTAGTAATTCGGAGATGTTTTGGCTTTGGACTCACTGAAAAATATTCAATATACAATTTTTAATGAATTTTCGATCACTGACTGTACTGCTAGATTTTGTATTAGATGCATCGACACATCTTCGAAAAAATAGTCATATCTCTTAGCTCGGGTAACGGGTCTGCGCATCAATTTGCGATTTGGGAACGAGACTCATATATCTTTCCGAATATGTTGGGTTTGTACTCTTAATTTTCATAGGCAAAATTAGTTTTGGGTACGAAGTTGACTGATCTGCAGAATCTGTGATTTTGGTATAGCTTGTTGTGTAACATTGAACGAGTATATCTTTATCATTCGGAATCCGTTTATGGCAAGCTTTATATCGAAATCTATGTATTGGAAGTCTTTTTTGTAATGGTGGTGGTTTCATTATCTAATTCTAAGCTAATAAGAAGTTATAGTCAAAATAAGACAAGCTGTTCGTAAGTTTGCAAACTGATTTTAGGAGTTTAGTCGTATTTGTACTTTGAGTTTTTTGTGGGACACTTTTAGGTATTCACATAGACATCATTTATGTAACAACTTCGATTTTAAGTAAATATAAAATTCATTTAAATATTTGAAATTCCTTTATTTATTCATGGATTGCTTTATATCATTCTTTTTAAATTTTAATAATCCGTCATAATTAAACTTTAGACTTATAAAATTAAATTTATTTCACACCAGACGATCTAGTCGTTTTATAAATAAAAGTATGCTTACAAGAACACTTGTATATTTTCTTAATGAATGAACTAAATTCTTAAAAATTTATTTCTTGGCTGGAAATCCGACTTGGCAAGCATAAATTTGTTTCTAATCAATTAGTTGGAGAAACCTAATTACCATTTAAACTTAGTTACATCCTCTTAACCCTAAATGAACCTTTTTAACCATCCTTGAACCACATGAACCATTCCAAACCCTAATTGAACCTTTTCAGCCTAAGGAAATAATCATTTTGCTTCCAAAAGTAGTATTCCTAGACTTGTCATGCATGCAAGCCTAAAAATATTAGACTTGAATCTAATTACTCTTCACGAGTTAATTGCTTTAAAATGCAACACTAATTATGTATGTATATCAAGTAATTTTTTTGGATTGAAAATCACTGTTTCAATTTTCTTATGTTGTTTCAATTAATTAAAAAACAGCAAGAGGAAATGATACAAGTGGAGATTGAACTTAATCAGAAAAGTACTATCCCATTAACAGGGAAGTAGATGTCCGTTAAGGTGCTAAAGAAGAGAACAGGTTATTCGAAAGGACTCGATCAGCTGTGGGCACACGCCCCTAAAAATCCCGCATTTTTTGTTTGCAAAAAGTTCGGTTTGCGCCCTTTTGTTTGAAAGCATGACGAAATGCTGTTTTGAGAGAGTCGCCACCCGGGTTTTGCAGAAAAACATCCAAGAAACCGATTTGAAAACGTTTTTGTTCACGTTTGTTTGATTTGAAAAAGGCTTGCGGACTGGACCGTCGTCACATTCGATATCTGAGGTTCGGGAGCCAGGTTACGAGAGGGGAAGGGTTTTATGGCACCCCTCTCGCCCAATCCGGAGATCGGACTCTACTCAGGCATTTTGTAAAACATTTGCATTTTTCTCTCTTTTAATTATTTTCAGCCAGTTAGGGCGGGGGAACAGTTAATAGGGATTAACAAATGAGAAGTTGTATTTGCATGGCGAAATGTTGTGAATGGCATGTGAATAATGATAATAGATCGAGAACAAGCGCTTCTGTGAGCGTTTTAAACATACTGGCACACACTGGCCCAGAACGGTGCGTGCAGGAACAAACCTGTATGCACTAGCCACACCACTGCATACAGATACAACCTGCGTGCGCCACACTAGTACTGGCGTGCGCCGGTAAGCCTAAACCCACAGCTTCTGAACTCAACCCTCTGGGCTCTGGAATGGACCAGTGCACACCCAGGACAAACCACGCAGTTGATATAGCAGCATACATATGGTTACAGGGTACAACAACAAATCAAACAGAAACAAATAGACTGAAAACCCCATAAACAGTGTGGGGATCAAACAAAGGTCAGGGCTAAACTAAGAAGCAAGGGCCAGTCACTGGAACCTTGGCACAGGTGGCGCACGCAGGTCAGGAATGCCCGTGCGCCTGTTGTCCTTTCGGTCTAGTGTTTGGCTTTACTTCATCTGGGTTCTGGAACACAACCAAATAGATCCTAGGGGCCTTACTGAACAATAATAACAGACAACTAACTGCACAGTTCTAAAGTATGGAAAGCTGTGAACTGGTTTTTAGCATGCTAAAAGGTGATCAGAATGAAGAGAAAGTAAAATGAGGATGATCGGTGGTCCCCACACCAGTCCTGTCATGCAGCCATGACTGGCGCACGGCTAGAGGGGACTGGCGTGCTCCACTAATCTTCCTACGACTTTGTTTATTTGCTAGCTATGAGACCAGGCTTGGTATTGATTACCAGCCTGGGCTCTGCTAGCTCCTCTCAGGGGTCGAAATGATTTCCAGAACAAAAGGTGGTATACCTTTGGATTGAGGTTGATGGATGGTTTGAGCTTTGAACTTGGAATGGAGGGATGGATGGAGGATGAGAGTGGCAATGTAGGGTCAGGGACTGATCTTCCTTGCTTTGTCTTTCAATAGGTGAAAGAAAAACAAGGGAGAACTAGAGAGAGAAGAGGGAGAAAGTTGTGGGAGCTCTTTATGAGTGTAACCCCTTGCAAATAAATGCAAGGGGGGTATATATAGCAGGAGGAGATGTACAACCAACCTGGCCCTAAGGGCTTGTTTGGCCTCCAAGAAGAGGAGCCTCCCATGCATTAAATGCATGGGACTAGTTGATGGGGGGTGTAGAGAGGGGGAGACCGTTCTAGATGATGTAATCATCCGGGGAACTGTAGCACACGTCAGGGTGGCTACAAAAGTCTCGGGCAAATGGTCCCGAAAGGTGATTTATTCGGGAACAAGTGGCGGCCACGAAGAATCGGGCGTGGCGCCATCGAAATGGCTCCATGCTCGATGACTGACACGTGGCAATGAACCAGCGTGCGTCAGTTTATCACCAGCGTGCTGAAGCAGGTTTTTGCTAAGGCTATTTGGTTCTGGCTCGAAGGGTTTGAAGAAGGGCTTGAAAGGGTTTGAACGAGGTCCGGAACACTCAGAGCTCAAACACACCATCGACTTTGGATGTTCTCGACCTTTAATCATCATCGGGAAATCAAATACCGTATATAAACTAGTCTGGACAGTCCAGAGTAGGGTGTCTACATCAGCTTGAGGCCTTCATCATCTATTAGGACTACATTTTAATCTACCACGACCAATGATTATGTGTCACACCTTGAGATGAAATTAGTGGCACAAAATGAGACCATAGAGAAACTTTTTGTAATATCGGCCCCGGATACTTCAGTATTTCAATTACTTTTAATTGAACTATGTGTTATGAGGGTTTAAATCGTAAATAATAGAATTTGCGAGTGTCATCTATGAATTGTGATTGGAACATAAGTTAGCAATTAGTCTCGTTTGCATACAATAATTTTCTATAGCTCTACAGATATCCTGGGGAAATATTTCTCTCCCCATTCTTATCCCTTGTACGTTAAATGAGAGAGAGAGAGAAGCGACAAGAAGTGATGGGAAACGATAGGGGTGATTTCTCTTGGATTGGTTCATAGCTCAAGGAGGTAACTAATTTGTTTTTGATTTTGTCTTGAATTCCATGTTCTAGATAGCTCTTAATCTTTACTAGTTTGGGGCTGATTTGAGTTTGGCTTAGGTTGTTAGAGATGGATTTTTTTTTGGGATCAATTTCATGGGTTTGTAGCTGCTGCTCAAACCCTGAAAATTTGCGGAATAGGGTCTTAGTTTTTGTGGTTTTCGCCTTCTTAAACTCAGAATTGAACTTTTGTTCATTCTTATAAAATGAAGTGGACTTGAGACTTCTTTGTTTGCCACTGGAATCACTTGAAATCATTAAGAATTCAATTTATAATGACTTTTATAAAACTGCTCTGCAATATGGAAATCTGGGTAGTTTACAGAGCTGAGTCTTTCATCATTTTTGTTATAGATAAACGACCATTTTGGTTATGAGTACTTATGGGTCTTAAAGATTAGTAATTTGGATATGTTTTAGCATTGGACTCACCGAAAAAAATTCAGTATGCAATTTTTAATGAATTTTCGATCATTGACTGTATTGCTAGATTTTGAATTAGCTGCATCGACATGTTTTTGGAAAACAGTCATATCTCTTAGCTCAGGTATCGGGTCTGCGCACCGATTTTTGATTTGGAAACTAGACTCATATACCTTTCCGAATATGTTGGGTTTGTACCCTAATTTTTTATAGGCAAAATGAGTTTTGGGTACGAAATTGACTGATCTGCAGAATCTGTGATTTTGGTACAGCTAGTTGTGTAACATTGAACGAGTATATTTTTATCATTCGGAATCTGTTTATGGCAAGCTTTATATCAAAATCTATGTATTGGAAGTCTTTTTTTTAATGGTGGTGGTCTCATTATCTAATTCTAAGCCAATAAGAAGTTAGAGTCAAAATAAGACAAGCTGGTTGTAAGTTTGGAAACTGATTTTAGGAGTTAGTCGTATTTGTACTTTGTGCTTGTTGTGGGATACTTCTAGGTATTGACATGGATATATTTATATGCATTGGACATCGTTTATATAACAACTCCGATTTTTAGTAAATAAAAATTTTATTTAAATATTTGAAATTCCTTTATTTATTCATGGATTGCTTTATAACTTTCTTTTAAAATTTTAATACTCCGTCATAATTAAATTTAAGACTTATAAAATTAAATTTACTTCGCACTGGACGATCTAGTCATTTTTTAAAGACTAGTATTCTTGTAATAACACTTGTATATTTTCTTAATGAATGAAATAAATTCTTAAAAATTTTATATCTTGGCTAGAAATCCTACTTGGCAAGTATTAGTTAGTTTCTAACCAATTAGTTGGAGAAACTTAATTACCATTACAACCTAGTTACATCCTCCCAACCCTAGATGAACCTTTTAAACCAATTTTGAGCCACATGAACCATTTCAAACCCTAGTTGAACCTTTTCAACCTAAGGAAATAATCATTTTAGGAATTTACTAATCATCCGCCCCCCGTGTCAGGCCCCCCCTGATTCAGCCCCCTTTTACCCTCACCCCACGTGGGCGCTCTCTCCTCTCTGTTGTAAAATTTTAAATACTAATAACTTTTTTTCACGTTTTTTTAAATACTCAGCGAAACCTATCAAACGAGTCTAATATTGATGGTGAAATATTGTAAAACAAAAAAATTATATTTTTGTGGTAGTTTAATATTGAAAAAATATGGTTGTAAAATTTTGTGTTCCAAATTTCAATCCGTTTGAACCGGCGGAAAGATTTTAGTTTTCTGATCATTTTATCCTAAATGTTAATAATTAAATTTTGACTTTAGGGCTCTCGTTGATTAGCTTTGAGAGATATTTGATTCTACGAGGCCAAAAATTTATTATTACCATTGAAGATAAAATGATAAAAAAAAAAAACAAGATCTTTCCATCAATTCAACCGGATTGAAAATCGAAACACTAAAATAATTGTAAATAAATTAAAAAGAAAAAAGATACAGAGTATAAACATTATTAATTAAATAAAGAAAAAATAACAAAAAATAGGTTCAGGTATTTTTGGGATAAAAAGGTTAAAAAATTAAGGTGCAGGTAGCATTGGTTGAAAGTTGCGAAAAATTAAGTGCAACAATAGTTGGCCGTTGCAGGTGCAGGTAGCATTGGTTCAAAGTTGCAGGTGCATTGATAGCTTTGGTTCAAAGTTGGACCTGCAGCATTGATAGTATTGCTGCCCGTTGCAACAACTCGACGGAGCATTGATAGCTTGGCCTTTATATTCAGTTGCCTATATATTCACTTGTGTATGCCTTGGTCTATATATTCACACTTACTTTCATTCACCACATCCTCACAATTTTCTCAACTTTCATTTCATTTTCATAATTCATAAGAACATTATGGATCAATACAATTTTTCATTTTCGGATAGTTGGTCAGTTGGGAACGATGTTGCGAATGATCTTCCGTGTGGGGAGAGCAGCTGCTACGTTGAGCGTGATTACACAGCCAAATTTACGACTGACCATTAGTTATTATTGTTGTTATTATACATATTTGTTACTTATTTTGAAAGTAGCATGCATGATGTTGTACTTATACGTATTCATTTTTTTTTGTTATAAATATTTGAACTAGAGCTGTCATGTTAGATTGGGTGCGGAGAGTGGGTAAGGAAAATGGTTTTGTGATTGTCATAAGTAAACCTGCTAGTATAAAGGGCAACAAGATACCGAAGTGTATTCTTATTTATGAAAGGGGAGGATTGTACAAACCACCACCGGAAGGGCATTTAATGCAAAAGATTACTGAAACTAAAAAATGTGATTGCCCATTTAAATTGTGAGGTGTAGCACAACCTCCAGATGGTGTCATGTGGGGTTTGAAGGTTGTTAAAGGTTTTCATAATCATGAACCAGCTGAAAGTTTTGAGGGACATGAGTACCGGTCAAGGCTGACCCCAATCCAGCAGCAATTAGTTCGTGACATGTCCAGCAGCACCACGCCTCGAGAAATTCTTAGTGTTATGAGACAACAAGACTCGTCAATTAGTACAGGAATCAGGAGCATTTACAATGTGAAGGCACTATATAAGAAAGAGCAACTGAGGGGTCTATCTCCTATTGGGTACATTTTGAAAGAATTAAATGAAAAAAAAATACTTTTATGACTATATTATAAATGAACACACCAACGAAATCACAGATATTTTTTGGTTTCATCTTAGAAGCCTAGAGGTATTTGTCGACTTTCCGTCCGTGTTGATTATTGATGCGATATATAAGAGTAATGAGTATCGAAAATCACTCGTGGAAGTTGTGGGTATCACATCCACAATGAAAACTTACTCCCTTATGTTTGCATATTTGAGTAATGAGATGAAAGAGCGACTGATATGAGCGTTGGATACCTTAAAGAGATGGCCGGATGGTTGAAAAAAGAGCAGCGTTGCCATTGGTGGTTGTTTCAGATAGGGATCTGGCACTTCTTGGCGCCATTGGAATATGTTTCCCCTTCGCACAACACATCCTTTGTATTTGACACATAAACCAGTGTGTAATGAAGAAATGCAGCCCTATGCTTGGTACGAGGAGGGATGAATTTTTCGATGCATGACAATTGCTTATTCATTCATTGACACCGATGTCTTTGCAACTGAGGTGAAATGCCATGTGCGAAGAGTTTGAGCAATACTTCAATGTCATACAATACCTTTGGGATACATGGTAAGGTATTTACAAAGAGTGATTTGTTGCAGCATGTATAAACCAGTTTATGCACCTCGGGAGCAATTCAAGCCAAATGTAACTTTCCTATTTAACACAGTGTATTATTAAATTGCAGGGCAGAGTCTGCACATGTGAGGCTCAAACGATACTTGGGAGATGTCCTCGCTTCAAACATCTTTTCAGAAAATAGAAAAGATGTTGACTAGTCAGTTCAGGGATATTCAGGAGTCGTTCTAGAAATCTCTCGACATTCCATGACACATACATGTACATGAAGGCATTTATAGTGAAATCAGAGGTCGCATTTCATTACAGGCAATGAACTTGATCCATAAGCAGGTACAACGCATTAATAACGAACCCCCCTACGAAACCGGCCTTTGCTTTTGTAAGATCAAAAGGACACACGGATTGCCATGCTTTCACGATATTGCACTTTACCGTTCTGTGGATAGGCCAATTCCGCTAAGTGCTATCTACCCTCATTGGAGTACGTTGTCCATACACGCCCAAAGGCATACTGACGAGGGAGCACGATCTGATAGGGCAGCTAAGCTTATTGAAAGATTAAATGAAATGGATTCCTACAGTTGAGTGTCTATGATGGACAAGTTTCTCGATATGGCAGATCCATCTCATTGCACAGTTCGACCCCCGCCATAGTTATGAATACCGTACTGTACCGGCAGGTACGTACCGTTTTTTGACATAATCGGTACCCTAACCCCCCAATACCGTTCCGGACCAAATACTGATCCTTACCGCCCAATACCGGTCATCTCGGGAAATACCGGCCGAGACGAGCTTACCGGAATTTCCGTCCGGTATTTTGCAGGGCGTTTTTTTTCCCCCCTGTTTCTAGGCAGTTTGGACAGGGAAAAAAAGATTTTAGTAAAACGTGGGCTCAACTATAGTACGTGCACGAGGCTCAAATCCCGGATTTGCACCCCCCTGCGCGCGATTTAGCTGTGACGCGCACCTAGTTAATTTGTTTCCGAATCCGTTTTTCCAAATTGCCCTCAGCCAGGGCCCATTTTCCTAAGCGCGCGAGACATCTCCTTGGGTCCGAATTTACAAGCTCACTAGTGTGCAAGGTCATTTAAGATGGAAAAGAGTTTTGTAACGAGGCAATGTGGGACAAAAGGCAAATACATAGGTATTTTATGATGAATTGCCTGGTATGGGGGATTTTTTTGAATTATAATTATATATAATTATTATATATATTGTAGTTGCGATAAATTCGAAATGGTACCCGGTATTTGACCGGTATCGGTACGTACCGTACCAGTAGAAAAATCGGTACCCTGGCCGAAACGGTATTCATAACATTGCCCCCAGCATACAACACAGAACACAGGGGTCGACCTATAGACAGAGATGAGCAGAGTAGAGGTCACATACCTTCCTTCACAGTATCCACTTCAGAATCTCGGGCCTCGCGTATTCCAACATCGCGAAGGAGCAATGGGAGGGATCACCTTGTTCTGAAATTTCCTCACCAGTATTAGTGTTATATTTCTCACTGTGTTGACGTTCGATCCGACGATCATTGTGGCTTCAGGGCAATAGCCGCGCAGCTCTTTGATTCTGAAGATGAATGGCTCAAGTACGACAGGACCTTATCCAAGAGATTGAACAAAATTTGGTCCTGTACGATCAGCTTTATCCAGAACATGATTATGTAAACTAGGTGCTACAAAGACTTCGTTTCTTCCAGCCATCGGCACCAGAGGATCATTGGATGGATTTTATACCATTAGGACTTGTCATCGCATCGACGTACAACGTTGTACTGCATACATTCGATATGATTGCTTCAAGTTGTCTCACTCACTTGCCGTTGGGCTCCCATCCAGTTCCATTCGCAGCGCACAAACATATAGCTATTGGCCATGTTAAAGGCAATCACTTCGTACAAGTTTTCCTATACCCTTATTACCCTGTATCACCCATCATCATATAGTGGAGGCCAAATGTATATCAAACGAAGCATGTAGATGGGCTCATCCTTATAAAGCACGCCTCCAATCGTGGAACAAAGAAATGTAGATAGATCTGCCAGGACGACAACCACAATTTGGCAAAAATATTGACTAAATTTGTGTATTTATTTATGTTCATGTACTGGTTCTATATACTAAATTATAATTAAATGAAATTTGATTTCAGTTTGCATTATTGACTGTTCAAAAAATATAAAGTAAATTTAAGTAGATTCAACATACATAATTTACTTGAAAACTCAATATAGAAATTGAAAAAAAATGAAGGACAAAAAAATAAAAACAAAGAGATAATATATTGGGCGCAAAAAAATTTATTTAATTTAAACACATTATTTCGTATTCAATATTAGACTTGTTTGATAGGTTTAGTTGAGTAGATTTCAAAAATATAAAATGTATTTAAAAGAATACGTGATTTTGACCTCTTTAGACAGTTTATATATTAAAAAATATGGTTAAAAAATTAAGTGTTCCAAATTTCATTCCGTTTGAACCGGTGGAAATATTTTAGTTTTTTGATCATTTTATCCAAAATGGTCATAATTAAATTTTGACTCTAGGGCTCTCGTTGATTAACCCTAAGAAATATTTGATTCTACGACTTTTTTAGGGTTAATCAACGAGAGCCCTAGAGTCAAAATTTAACTATGACCATTTAGGATAATATGATCAGAAAACTAAAATTTTTCCACTAGTTCAAACGGATTGAAATTTGGACAACTTAATTTTTCAACCTCTTTAGACAGTCTAAACTACCACAAAATATAGTTTTCCCATTTTACATTATTTTACCATCAATATTAGGCTCGTTTGATAGGTTTCGTTGAGTAGATTTCAAATATATAAAATTTATTAAAAAAATTACGTGAAACAAAAGTTATTAGCATTTAAAATTTTATAACAAAAAAATAAAATAAGAGAGAGACTGCGGTGTCAGTGTGTGTGTGTGTGTGTGTGTGAGAGAGAGAGAGAGAGAGGTGGGGGTAGGGGTAAAACTAGGAATTGGGCAATTAACACCTCTCATTATTTTGCTTCCATAAGTAGTATTTCTAAACTTGTCATACATGCAAGCCTGGAAATATTAGAGTTGAACCTAATTACTCTTCAAGAATAACTTTTCTAGATTATTGTAGGTGTCCATGCATGCAAACCTAGACTTAGACCTAGAACAAAACAAAAAAAAAAGGAAAGAGAGAGGGGAAATTTCGGCTCGGAGAGAGGAAGAGGGATGATCATTGTCTTACATATTTGAGTGTAAGCCAGTAAACCATTTTAGGCTACTTTAAACATAATCCTAGCCATTTATTTTCTTCTTTCTTGCAAACAAACCCTCCTAGACAAGACAAGGCCAAAACCCTTCATGATAACCTAGATTTTGACCTAAAATTGGAATGACAAGTGAGGGAAGGCTATGGCATGTTTAAAGCCAAGATTTGACAAAACAATAGAGCAAAATAAATGAGAGAGAGAGAGAGAGAGAGAGAGAGAGAGAGGTCTGGCTAGATGAGAGAGAGGGGGAGCTCAATTTTTTCTATGAATAGCACCCCAATCTTGCCTTGAACTCACACCTTCAATTCCTCCAACTTCTTTCTAAAAAATTTTAGTGTTCTTGTAGTGTTCTTGTAGTAGTTCTTAGAGTTCTTTCCCTATTCATGAGTTCTTCAAGAAACTCAACCAAAAGCGCCACTAAACCACCACTCAATCACCCCTCGATCCAAAAACAATTTAGTTGTTAGGTGGAGACTTTATTTCTAGGAAAAAGAAAGTCTTTCTTTTTCCTTCCGAAGCAACCCGACGAGCCGTTACTCTGCCCGACCGACGAGCCGACGTACTTTCTTCCATAGCCGATACGACCGCCTAGAAGTATGGTAGATTTCCCGTACTCACTATCTCTAAATATAAAAAATTTGTTTCTTACTTTGTATGTTTGAAATGTGTGAAAAAATAGCTAGAAAACTTAAGTTCTAAAATAAAATATGACTAAGAAAAATATCTCTACTAATTTTCGCTAGTAAAAATATTAGTTACATATTGTAGAGTTTTCTTTACTCACTTCTAAAAATTCTAGTTACTTTTTTGATCAAAAGAAACGTCGAGTTAAAACACTAAAAAATGGCTAGCAAACTTGTTTTACAAAAACTTTTAAATAAAATATGGCTATGTTAAATTATATTTACTTTTTATCCCGGAAAAACATATGTGGTTTTGAACTTTCTAAAAAGGAAGAAAGAATGAATTTTCTTAAAGTAAACTAGTATGTTCCCTTGAACCTTATTTGAGATGGTTATGAGCATGTATACATGATTTACATCTTAACTTACTTGTTTGATGTGATAAATGTTGAGTTACGTATATCTTATGGATTTGTTGTTGAGCATGAAAAAAAAATAGAGTTGGATGATCTTGTTGTTGAATCACTCTAGTTTAATTTCAAGATCACGATCCATGATGCATGTATATGAGACACAAAAATTGAGAAAGTTAGAAACATTACACGTAGGGTGTTGATAATGAAAGGACGTGTTTTAAAAAAAAGGAAATGTTTTTTTGAAACCACAATGTGACTGGACTTAGTAGCCCATTGTGTGTGTATGTGTGAGTGTGCCAATGGGAACCTGGGACGGCGGAACCATTGTGAGGATGTTCGGGAGCCCGGAATGGCAGAACCGAGGTTGGGCATGTGGCTTGATTATCCGCGGAAAGAAGCCAATGCGAATTGTGGGCCAATGGGAGGTTGGAACAGCGAAACCATTGTGAAGAAACTCAGGAGCCCGGGACGGTGGAACCGAGGTTAAGTGTGTAAAAAAGATTTTGAAAATATTGACTTAGAAAAATGGAAAGTGGAATCGATATTGAAAAATGGAGACACGGTCTACGAAAATGTGCGTAGGAGGAACTTTGATTTTACGGACACTAACACTAGTTGAATAGTGAATGTGCATGGGTTATTGTTAACTGCTTATCCGAAAGTTGTTGAATATGCATGTGCTATTTAGAAATTGCTGAATTTACATGAGCTAGTATACTACTGAAAAATCAGGGTTCCCTAATAATCAGTAAAAAACCCTAACAGTATGAACGCGAATCACTACGTAAAATTATTAGCAAAAACTACGTAAAACAATCAATCGCACTACGCAGAGATATAAGTGGAAAACTCCAGAATGGGTAAAAACCACGGGAAGGAATCAAATCACTATAATCATCGTGCAGTTATAGATATACCTATCCAAACGAAGTAAATCCTCACACCGTTCTAAGTACTTCCTGCCGAGTCACACGTACACTGCACCTAGTGATCTTGATCACCAACGGCCTTGAATCCACAAGCCCTCCAATTAACCTAACAAACATCCCTTAGGAATAGCTCTCATAAAAATAGCCGCCACTATTTTTTCCTTCAGCTGGCGCAATATCCTTTCTTTTGTTTAATCTCAATGTGCGTTTGTGTATATGTGGCTGCAAACTTTCTATGGTTGCCCCTTTCCTTTTTATATAGTTGAAGTCAAATTCTAGGAGGAAAATAACAAGTACAACCCTTTTCTTTTTTCACGTTCATTTAAATGACAGAAGGAGCCGATTGATAACCTGATTGATCCGTCTTCGCCAAAATTCATCTCCCTGTAGTTGACCTCCTTTTTTATCCAATACGCTCACTCGGAATTACAAATAAAGATTCCTTCCACTTTAATCCTATACAGACTCACTAGCCTATTAAAAATAGGGAAAAATTCAAAATACCCCCCAACCTTTAGACCAAAATTCTATTAGGCTCCCAACCTTTGACAAACTTCAATTTTACTCCCAACGTTATCTTCCGTTAATCAAAACGCCCCCTTCCGTCAGAATGACTAACGAATTTCGTTAAAAACTCCGTTAAATAGCGTCCCGATCGAATTTTGATGATCTGATCCGCTCAATGTGTTCAAAACGTGATTTTAAAGGTACCCTAGGGAAATCGGAAAAAAAAATGACCCGGAAGGGCTTCATCTGAACAGTTTTTTATTGAACTATTCAATAAAAAACTGTTTAGATGAAGCCCTTCTGGGTCATTTTTTTTGCCGATTTCTATCAGGTACCCTTAAAATCATGTTTTGAACACATTGAACGGATCGGATCATCAAAATTCGATTGGGAAAAAGGAGGTGCAGATTGATCTGGATTTTGTTCAAGTCCGAACGTCCGGATTTTGCTTCGGTTTACACTTCCCTTTTTCTGATCGAATTTCGATGATCCAAGCCGCTCAATATGTTCAAAACGTGATTTTAAGGGTACCCGCGAAAAATTAGCAAAAAAAATGATCGAGAAGGGCTTCATCTGAATAGTTTTTTTTATTGAACTATCAATAAAAAACTGTTCAGATGAAGCTCTTTCCGATTATTTTTTTTGCTAATTTCACGTTGGTACCCTTAAAATCACGTTTTGAACACAATGAGCGGCTCGGATCATCAAAATTCGATTGGGATGATATTTAACGGAGCCTTTAACGGAATCCGTTAGTCATTCGGATGGAAGGGGGCGTTTTGATTAACGGAAGATAACGTTGGGAGTAAAATTAAAGTTTTTAAAAGGTTGGGAGCCTAATTGAATTTTAGTCTAAAGGTTGAGGGGTATCAACTACTTCTATGCCCTGTTGTTTAAAATTATGGGTTAGCGGGTTAGGGATTTTCCCTACTGAGCTCCATAGCTCACGGTGTTACCTTTGGTGACCCTGACATATTATACTGGCGGTGACGCTGGTATAATGTGTCAAACTTTGTAGATGATCAGGGTGAGCTGTACACCTTGGGGCTTTTGGAGCCGAGGAGCTGGCAAGGATGGAGGAACATGCGGAGCAGTAGTTAGAATCCCTAGTGCCCCTCCCTTACGGAATAAATGTACTCTTATAATTTGTAATAATGAGCCAGACTCTATTTAGTTTTTTTTTAAAATAAAGAAGGTTTATTTAATGTTCCCAAAATTCGGGGCGTTACAGTTTAGCTTCTTGTTAGCTTTATAACTTTGTGCTGAATAGTCGTTGAATTCGTAACTAATATGAGTTAACTTGTGGCTAGGTAAAGAGCCGGTCATTCGGGAGGTGCCAAAACCTTAGTTTGGCATACTTCGGTCGACACAAAGGTGAGTGTGTTTGCTATGGTTATGTTCAGTAAGATATTATATGGTGGTGATTGTATATCATGCTATTTGGGATTTAGCTAATGATATGTGTTTGTTGGGTGTTGATTGTACCCGCTAAAGGATTGTGGAGTGAGTCATACAATATCGTGGATCATGCCATCTAATTAACGGTGAATGAGAACATGATGTGCGGGACCACTGTATGTTGGTGTTTATACATGTGGTTATACAATTGAGTACTTATGTTGAGTTTGTGTGGTTTACATTCAAGTGAGATATTCCTTCGGGTTCTGTAGTATTTTATTGAATGTATTCTATATCTCACACACTCGGGTTTTCCTTTTTGGATTGCCAAGTCACAGGTGGTTGTAAAGTTGGTCCACTACCGGTCGACATTTTGGGGACACTTGGATTAGTATCAAGTGTTGGTGTTTGTGGTCGAGTTGGTTGTAATGAGTCAAGCTTTGACTTTTGCTAAACTCAATGTTGTCTGGTACTTTATGACTTCAAGTTTGTAGTTATGTTGGGAACTTCGTTAATGTCTAATTACTTGTGTTGAGATAAGAGAAAACTTATGTATATGTAAGTTTGTAATTAAGTTGTTAGACACCTTATTTATATTAATGTTACGTTTTCCGTTGGGGTTTTACTCTGTTTGTGTATGGTTTGTCGTTTAGTTGTTGTTCTTTTATGTGGAATGCCACGTGGTCGTGTCGGTTCGGGCCCACTTCGGGTGTCGTTCCGGGGCGAAGCGTGACACTTTTGGAGGCAAATAAGCAACAACAGATGGTAAATGCCAGCATGATGGAGTTTCTCATTGAAAAAGGGTACACTAGACATGTTGGGAGTGCCGAAACATCATCTAATGATTGACTGGTTAGTAGAATTCTTTTATCCTTTTCAAACTCTTTTCAATGAACTCTTATTTAAGAAATGGAATGGCTGATTGATTTAGTGTGGTTACAAACGAATTTGGGAGTGCATGTAAGTGGGATAAGATTTGGTTCATAAGTGAGACTTTCATTGGATTGCATCATGTGTTCCATTGATGTATCTGAGGGGTTGCATCAATCTTGGTGCAATTTTTTTAATATATTCATTCAATTAGTAGGTTTAGTTGAACTTCCGAGAAGTGTTAGGATGGAGATGTTTTTTGTCCATGTTCACAGTTGTAACTAATTAAAACTATGTAGTTTTTTATGACAGAAAAAGTTAGATTGGATTATTGAAGCCAAAAAAAAAAAAAAAAACTATAAACTTTTAGATACTTGTAACAAAAGTTCAGAAGGGGGAAAAATTTGACGAATGAGCTATAAAGTTTCAACTATTTTCTGAGTTGCGCTTTGAGTTGATATCATACATCAAAAGTTCCTCAGGCCTATAAAGCCGTTCAAAAAAAAGGAAGTTCCTTAGGCTTGTTTTAAGTCAGTTCTTAGTATTAGTTTGTACCTCATGTTTGCTGTTTTACTTTTTGCTTTTCCAGATTGGTCTGCCAACCTGGTTTTCTCTTTGTTATTGTAGGTTGTGGATTTGACCAATGGTGGGATGAGTATGGGTGCCAAAATAGTTTGGATTGTGCTTCTCATTTTTGCCATGGCCAAGCGCGCTCTTTATTTTATTTGTTGTAGTGTTCTACCCTATTAATAAAACATTTTCTATGCCGACAAAAAAAAAAATTAACTACTTTCTAGGTGTAGTTCGTGTGCTCATAAGTGCCTGTTTGGGTGTTGCCTTTTAGTATTTGTATGTTGAATGTTACTTGACGTGTATTGCGCCCACAATAAATTTCTCATTCAAATGCTTTTTTTTCTTGGCAGCATGTAAGATATTCTCTTTGGAGTTCATGGCTGCGGGAGATGAAAGTCCAAGAAGGGTACATTGCTAAAGTTGGCACCCAGGTAGTGTAGTATTATGAAAAGACCAGCAATGCTTTTTGAGAATGCTAGAGCATAAGTAGTAGGAAACTTTATGTTTTATTTCCTGGGCTAAACTTTGTTTTGATGGTTTGAACCATGATGCCATTGTTTTGTAGATGAAATGATTCGGCTAATGTTTCACAGTTATGACATTTTGTTCAAGTGAAAGCTAATGGATTTAAGCTATATATTGTTATGTTTGTCCATGGTTTATGAGGTGGTGATGGATTCTAAATATGAGCAGAGAATATGTGAAAAAAATTAAATTTTGCAAAGAGAAATATTCATTAGTTGCAATGAATTATTTCGTTGCCTATATATAACATTAGTGAGGAAAACATTTGTCTCTAAAAATTTACAATAGGCCAATTTTTTGCGAGGAAATTACTTTAGCAAGGAATATATTCCTCGCCTATTGTTCTCCTTCACGTGGCATTCAGGGTTTGCGCGACGAAATTTTCGTTTTTAGTGAGGAATGTTTTCCTTGAAGTAAGTTTCTGCGACAATGTTAAGGCAAGGAAAGTTGGCGACAAAAAGATCTCTCGCTAATACATTCAGCAAAAAAAATTTGATGATTTAGCGACGAAATATGTTCCTCGCAATAGCCTATTTGTGTTGTAGTGAGAGTCAAGTCGGCCTCGTTTGATAACAGAGATAGATGGATGGGATTTGTAAGGAGATAGGATTAGGATTGGGATTCGTAAGGAGATGGGATTGGTAATGAGAAGGGATTGATAATGAGTATGTTTGTTTGGGATGGGATTAGATGATGGGATTATTAATATCATGTTTGTTTGTGATGGGATTGGATTGTTAGAAGAAATTGGTAAAGAGAAGGGATTGGTAATGTGAAGGAGTTGGGATTGGATTATTAATACCCCTCAATACCAAGTCCCACGGGGTATTAGCAATACCCCCTAATACCCCCTCTATTAATCCGATCGGACTAATAGTCCGGACCTTTTTTTGTTACCAAACGGAGTATTAATAGTCCCATGGGATTATTACTCCAATCCCAACCCTCAAACCCGTTATCAAACGGGGTCTTAGTACGAGAGCAAAATCGTTCACTTCCTACTATAAGCAATTTGTAATGCTTTGTGCATTACTCAAAACCTGATTGTCGATAACTCCAAAGCAAAATCAAAATTTTGGGATCGGATTTTACAAAATACTCCGACTTCACAAAATTCTATCAATGGACGAATGCTTCTATCAAGGCTCGGTGGCAAATAATCCAGAAGGCTAGCAAAAAATATCGTGGATATTTAAGAAAAATTCAAAAACAACATCGAAGTGGAATGACAGAACAAAATGACGAAATATTTTGTAATGTTTATCCTCTTTAATTTTATTTACCTTTTCTAATAATAATGTAATATTTAGGAGAAATTGCAGGATAGTGGGAAGAGGATCAAAAAATGTCCAAGTCATGGACTAGTTTTTAGAAATTCAAGTCATGGGAATAAAAAGAGTAATTCCAAAGACATGGAATTCAAAACAGATGTGGACAAAAATACCTCTTTTCATACACGACGTCGTTCCCTCTATTGCCTCCCCAAAATGTGAAATCCTCCCACCCCAAATCACTCTGAAACCCTAGCGCTGAAACCCCCATCTCTGTGTGTGTGTGTGTGTGTTGCACTCTCCCTCCATCTCGTTGCTCCCTCTCTCCTCCTCTCTTTCTTGCCAACCGACGACCAGAGAGCAACCTTCTTCCTCGATCAAGTTTCGGAATTCAGTGGGTTTGAACTTGGGGGAATTTCCAGCGCTGATTTGTTGAAAGTAAAGAGCTAATTCCTCGAGTTCCATCCTCGTCTAGGGTAAGAGTTCTTGACATACACATGCAACTTCAATTTTATTTCACGTACTTACTATTATTTGTTCCAATGCTTTATTGCTATTTTTGTCACATTCTTCAATTTTATTTAGGTTTGAACTTCCGAAATCCCCTGGGCTAGAGATATTCTACTGTTTCTTGTCGTCTGTGACAAGTATTTTGTTTACGATGATTAGTTGTTTTGATTTGTTTGAGTTAGTATGTCGTGCAGAGGTTTGTTCTGACAAATTTTGTGGATATATTTGTAATTTTTTTGTTTGATTTCGCTGTGGAGATTGATGTAGGGGGGCCATTGATATATAAAACATAGAACTTCAATTTTCAGTTTCCCATCTCTTTTTCGTATGCCATTCGTGGTGCATGTGTTTGTTAGGATTTTGTGGTAATTTTTTTTGATGTCTGTGTATTATGTGTTGAGACCAGTGACACTAAAACACAATTAGTCAAATGATTGGCCGTGACTAGTCCATGACTTGGGCATTTTTCCGTATCTCTGTTGTTCTCTTCCTCTTCAGTGCCATGGGTACAAATGAGAATGAGAATTGAAATGAGAACAGTGGGAGGGATTTGAGGTTTAGGGTTTTTTTTTCATGAGGGGCATAATAGTCTTTTTAGGTAGGCCTCTCCATGCATTGGGAAATATTTTTCTCCTTCTCATATTTAGATGAATTTCCTAAAAACTAATCCATGACTTGGACATTTTTTGCCCCTCTTCCCACTGTCCTGCAATTTCCCCTAATATTTATCATTTTTATTTTTTATTTTGTAATGTTCTGATTATAATATGTATCTTTAATTAATTTAAATTTGTAATGTCAATAATTATTACTCTCACCATCCGGATTTAATAGTCCTTTTTGAAAGTTCGTGCCATTTTTAATCGATTATATCTTATAATTTATAATATTTTATGTAATTTTGAAAATATTATTTTATAGAACTAATTGAGATCTATCAAATAAGATCCATATTGGATATAAAATTCATTACCAATTTAAATATATTACTCATTTTTTATCCGGTTAAAATTGAACGAGAGACTATTAAATCCGGACGGAAGGAGTATTTTGTTATCAGATTGATCTAGCAATAAAACCTTACAAAGATACCAAGGATAAAGTTTTTGTCAACGTGAATTATTGTTGGGCAATCTTAGAACACAACATTAAGTGGGCGGAAATAAACCCGACCAGGTCCACCGCAAAATCTTCACAAATGGATACGAGTTTGGTCCCGTCATCTCTTGATTTCTCTCAAATTTCAAACGCATTTGCATTTGTAGATCAATAGCACTCCTCGAGCTGAGTTAGTGTTCACTTTCCAAGGAAGAGGCCTCTTGGATGTAAGGCATCGAAAGAAAAGAAAAAAAAAAAAAAAAAAAACCTCGTGTAACACTTGGAAAAAAGAATGCCCGTGTAACGACAAGGCGTGGCAAGCCAAAGCAAAGCAAAGCAAAGCATGATTGTGGCTTCTCATGGGGAGTTAGGGCTTTTGTAGAGGAGATATGAGATGTGAATTCTGCAGAGTTTTGAGGTGTGAGATGGAGTGATTCAATGTTTTTTTTCCAAAACCCTAAAGACCACCCAGCAATTTGGTTGCCGTTACCCAGCGTTCCTCAACAACTTTTTAGCTGTTACCCAACAACTTTTTAGTCGAGGCCAAACTACAAAGGATTGCCCGATAGAATCTTGCTTTGACCGATAGAATCGTCCCTTGGCACCCGGCATAAGGTGGCCAAGGCTTCCCAAGGGAGGGAGACCACCCCCTCTATAGTAGCGGCACCGAGGTTCTGAATACCGTTCTGTATTGGCTGATACGTACCGGTTCGATGAGAAAACGGTACCATAAACCTATAATATTGTCCCAGTCTTAATACCGGACGTCACCGGTTGGTACCGAAAATTCTAGGCGATACTGGACGAGATGGTGTTGCCGACAATTTTGGCTGGTATGTTGCTGTAATAACCCAATTTAAACGTCAAAATTTAAAACACGACACTCCAAAAATTTTCTTGCCATTCGATTTATCAAGCCAACGGTAATTTTCGAATATTTTTTTGAGAACGAAGTCCGGACAACGAAGCTAATTGGAGACTGAATTTAACCCGTCGACTGGATTTTTTTGTTTTCCAAGCCATCACGCACCGTCGTCGCCGGTCAGTTATTTTGGTGCTTCCTCAACTATTGGTTTAACTAGCTCACATTGTCGGCAAAGATTTTTCTTGCCAACTGAATTCTCGATTCTTCTTTAATTATTTAGACCAATAATTCTAGAGATAAAGAATTGGTGGGGTTTTATGTTATGAGGTGCAGAGTTTGCCAATGAAATTTTCATCCTCACCATTGTCGGCAGATATTTTCCTAGCAAGTTATGAGTATGCAAAAGGTAAGAAAATTTTGAGGGTAGTGTATTATCTGAAACTAATTACTACTATCTTGAACCAAGATCATATTATAAATACTCTTTGGCCTTCTCTTTGTTTTCACATAAATAAATTAAACTCCTCTCTCTCTCTCTCTCTCTCTCTCTCTCTACACCTTTACTTCAATTTTCCCATTTTTTCCACCCCGTGAAATACCTCCATGGCCAACAACACCCACCACCTCACGGTACAACCTTCGCCCATTAGTATCACCACTCAACTCGGACCACCGGTACCATATTGCCATATCCATCACCTTACACCACTGCCGTAACATCACTCACCAACCGAGCTAGGCATCTCCATAACCAACACCACCTGAACCACCTCTACCCGACACAACCGCCACCTTTCTGATAAACTTTTCCACCATTTCCGGACAACTCCCGCTGGCTTTGTCTCTCTCGTGGTCTCTCTTCCTCCCGTGCTCTCCCCCACTTTTCCCGTGACACACACACTCTCTCTAACCTCTCTCCTCGACAACTCTCTCAAGAGCACAGAGAACAAGATTATTACTTTGTCACTAAGGATTTTCACGAGTCACGGAGTTCCAACATATATATCAATAAATTGTGTAATTGTAGTTCACATTACCGAGGCAAGTACGTGTTTACACCCATTTTTAGCCAAAATTCAGAAAATCAATTTGTTGGTTAGAAGAAGGCCTTGAATGATGGTCTCAGGCCTTGAAAAGCCTCATAATCGGTTATCCATGAAATCAGGCAAATTTGAATGCCACTGATCGAGTTGAGTTTGCAAAGGCCTGGGCCAAATTAATGCCTAAAATTTCGTTATCGCATATTCAGGTCTAGGGCTGGCCAAGGTCTTGAGTCGACTCATTAGGCCTGAGCATTTTTATCCAAGCCTAGCCCAGTTCTTAGAGGTAACAAGGCCTACAAATAGGTCCAAATCAGTTAAAGCCAGGCCTTCTCTCCAGACCTGGGCTCAGAAGACTTAC
Source organism: Rhododendron molle (assembly GCA_025413875.1). Lineage (NCBI taxonomy): Eukaryota > Viridiplantae > Streptophyta > Magnoliopsida > Ericales > Ericaceae > Rhododendron > Rhododendron molle. The sequence goes on along the minus strand of CM046396.1, from coordinate 7,952,123 downwards.
AATGGGTAAAAGCCCGTGAGTCACTACATGTTCAGGCCCGTCTGATATGACCACTACTTTCAAAACGTGCCTTAGGGCCTTTGATTAGCAATAAAAGCCTTACAATTGCTCACAATCAGTTCAAAGGCCTTACAATTGCTCACAATCAGTTCAAAGGCCTTAAAGTTGCTCACAATCAGTTCAAAGGCCTTGAAAGCTGCTCGCAGGCAGCTTAAAGGCTTAGAATGCTCCTGCTATCTACGTCTAGGTAAGCTGCTCACAAGCAGCTCGAGGTCTCAACCGATGGGACCCCCTGCTTCAGCTTGAGACAGGCGGCGTGCATGCAACCCTGAGGAAGACCAGTTGATGACTCCTGCAGACCTAAGCAAGCTGCTCACAAGCAGCTCACCCAGGCCTACTTAATTTTTTGTTTCTGGATCCTTCTTCACACCCAAAGGCTTTGGGGGCCCACAAGAGATGAAAGGTCCGGTAAAATGATGAAAAGGCTAGGGAAAATCAGTGGTGGGCCCAGAAGAAACCCATTCAAATAGCAAATTAAGTGTCAAAGCAGCTCAAAAGGGCTGAAAGCTGTAGAAACCGATATTCTTTTTGCCCTTTCTAGAAAGTTTTGTGCAAGAAGGAGGCTTTCTCAGGCTTTAGCTGTTTTCTTGGAGTAAAAGACACGTTTTTCTCAGAGAATGGCTCTTCATTGGAGCATTTTTGAAGCTGCTCAAACCCAAACCTCTGCTGAAAGGCCACATGGCAGCCATGCATTGAGGCATTTTGAAGCAGCTCAAGTCATGTGGCTCCTATAAATACCAATTTTGAGGGCCTTCCCAAGGGTCCACGACCTCAAAACTCACAGCTTACGCATTTTCATTTCTATTTCTTTACTTTCCCGCAAAGTATTTTATCTTTCAGTCCAATCTAGCCAGCCTAGATTTCCTTTCCTTTCATTTCCTTATACCTAAACTTCGTTAAACCGTTAATGAAGTTCATTTACCTTATCGTTCAGTCCTGTTTTCTTTTTCTTTCCATTTTTCACACGGTTAGGAAATACTAAGTCCTTATCCCGCAAAGGCAAACCACGAACCACCATACGGCCTCACCCCTTAGGTCATACACAATCGCTCGATACGAAGTCAGATCTAAGACATCCAAGCCTTAGCACGAAGTTGGACTACAATCCAGTCCTGGATTGAGGCTTCCAGGCCTTGATACAAATTTGGGCAGCAATCTTGCCCTGGCACGCCCGCACAAGACCTAGAACTGCACTACTCGCTGTTCCCAGGCCTGTTTTTTTAATTTGGAAACAAACAGTACGATATACTTTGGTTACATAATATTCTTTCAATTGTTATGTGATTGTTTATTGTTTTATAAAATATTATGTTAAATAAATTTAGATATATTACGTACAAATTGTGAAAAATAAATTTTAAAAACATGCATGAGATTAATCTAAAAAGGAAAAGTGAATAAAAGATTTTGGAATAACATCTGGGTAAGGGCCATCATCAGGCCGGGTTGGACCGGGCTAGCTCAGCCTACCAAGTCACTATCCAAGCCCGCCTATGGGCTGGGCTTAGCGGGCTTTTATTTTTTCACGGGCCAGCCGGGTTGGTCTATCTCTGAAAACTTAAAGCCCAGGCCCACCCATGGGATTAGCCCAATCAACGGGTCGGTGGGCTGAGGATCGGGCGGGCCGGCAAGCTAGCATTTGGGTGGACCAGTTCACAATGGTTAGAATTCAAAAATTGCCTCAAAAGTGGGTTTTTTTTACATGCAAAAATTGCCTCAAAAGTGGGTTTGTGTATGGATAGTTTTTAAAACTCCCCAAAGATGGTTTCATGGTCTTCAATTGGATAGACAACTTGAAAACAATAAATTATTTTTTCCAAAAAACAAGGAGATTTTCGGGCTTGTAGTGGGCGAGTCTCACGAGCCGGCTCATGGAACGAACCGACGGGCGGGCTGAGTAAAAATTCATAGGCCCAGGCCCGGCCCATAAAAACATCAGGCTGGGCTAGCCCGCCCGTTGAACGACTCGAGCCGAGCAATAGCCCGCTGGGCGGGGCGGGTTTCGAGCGGGTCGCGGGCCTTTGGGGCTAAATGATGACCCTTACATCTAGGTGAAGATCTCTGATGAGCTATGTGTGAATTGATGCCTATGGATTGTGGATAAGGATACGGTCGGGTATCCCTTGGATTTGATCATTTTCCTTATTTTGCGCAAGGTCGCTCCCCGGGCTACCGGATATACTGCCCATGATGAGTCTCTTTTGGTTTAACAGTTTCGAGCCTAAAAACTGTTGTTGGATTCTGGATTCTATGATTTGCAGACTTGAAACTTGCGTTGTGAAAGTTATATGATTTTCGAGTTCGGAGACTTACGTTGATATTGTCGGAAAGTTTATGATTATACCATGTTTTATTTGATTATTCTCATGCAATTATGTAACTTCTGTATATCGTATTTCTCATTGAAATGGTTTTGTGGCCACCTATTTCAGATCGCCGCAAGTTAAGCTAGTTCTTTTCATGATGGTGATTTTTATTGACGTGACAGTCAGAAATTAGACATTGAGAATCAAATTGTTCTGCAGAGAGGATTTGGTAATTGGAAGCTTGCGCTATAATTGATTCGGTAGTATCAAGAATTTTGGGAGCCACAATTTTTGTAACGTAACATCGTTTGGCGAATATTCGTAATTGGCCTGCACAATAGTCAGCTCTGAATGCATTTTAATTAATTCATGCTTCCGCTTAAAATTTTAAATATATTGGAAGTATTTTTGCAAATTTGGGAGTTTAAAAGGCCGATGGTGATTTCTTTTCATGGGCCGGTTATGTACGTACACTTGGGTCGTGACAGTTGCAAAGCTGAGCCAGTAAAAAAAATAGAGGAAATAAAAGGGGGAAGAAGAAGATGGAGAGAGAAAATGACCAGAGAACCGGAAAAATGGTCGATTTGTGCGCGAAGTCTTCTCTTTCTTCAGATTAATTTGCACGCCACTTGAACCTCTGGTCGATCTTTCTTCACTGATTATTTTGGCTTCCCGCTCCACGTTCAGACTTTCAGTGGTTTCCTTCGTGAAGAGAGAACGAAAAAAGCTGCTTTGGCCTTGGGGAGATAAGTTGAAACCCCCTGGATTACTTTTTGAGAAAGATAGTGTGCATCAAGAGCACACCTTTTTTTATCCTTTCTTGTCTTTTTGGTTTGTTTCTAGCCTAAAACTTGTGTAAGTTGCAAATTTTATATACTCGTAGCATTCAACATTAATAGTGTTTGATCTTTAAGCCGTGCGTGCGGCTCCACCGTTGGCCGGAGAGTGACAAGGTTGTGTGCGCCGGGTTCATCTTGTAGAGAGGTACACGATCATGTACTCGGATTTTAGTTTTGACAAGGTCAAGCGTTCGGCACACCAAACAGAGAGGTCCAAAATCTGGGGTGGTGCTTGACGTCAACTCCACCCAACTCTGTTCAGTTGTTCAGGCCAGAGGAAAGAAACGCAGATCAGGTTTATCGATTTCTGGCCTACTCCAGTAATCTTCCTTGATGACACATTGGTGTTCCCTCCGGGTGATGTCTCCCTGTTGAGAGGTAAGCTCGTTGCCTATTTCATTGGAATGGCTGACGCTCCCAATGAAATAGGCAAAGCATGACTCTATTTTGCATTCAGTGTAAAGGGCAATCAATAAGATGAGTTTCAGTCTCAAGCCCGTTTCATTCTCCACCAAAGCTCTCCACTTCTTAAAAGTTTTAAAGGCATCAGATCTATTTCTCAAAAAATAAATCCATACCTTCTTTCTTGAGTCATCAACGAAACTCATGTAGTACCTTGACCTACCAAATGATTCAAGAGGAGCGGGACCCCCGAAATCTATGTGAATTACCATCCAACAGATAAGTTTTACTTAGATAGGGCTTAACATAATCTCGAAATGCAGTAGTTTTCAAATTCACTAACAGAGCCCTTATAAACTACACATTATTACCCATACAAACGTTTATGGTGAGGGAAAGAAACAAGGTACCAGCAGAAAGAGAGGCTTTTTATTTTATTTTATGATATGATCTGAGTGAAATAGAGACTAAGAGAGAACTGAATGGTGAGACCGACTAGAGAGAGAGAGAGAGAGAGAGAGAGTAGTATTTACTAATAGATAATGGGAACTGGAAAGATGAGAAGCCTCGGTTGCCCATATGAATGAACAGAATGTGAAAAGCTGCATACAGAACAAGATTATTACTTTGGCGTACACCTTCTCCTTTCCTTGGAAACTGTAGCCAAAGATTGAGAAGATCTTTTCGAAGACCTCAGCCTGATAACTAGTTATGTGGACGTGACCCTCGACAACTAGTTTTGTAGAGGAACTATGGCCTCTCAAGCCACGGAAGTTTGAGGTAATAACAAGTCTACATTAACATCCAAATACTTTCCTGCTAGTTTAATTTGAGATTCACCTTGTTGATCCTAATACTCTCGTGGTATAATCTATATTATATGACTCTCGCAAGTCGTTCTAATCATCAAACTCACCTCCGTCAATGTGTCACGCTCGATGACCCAACCTTACAATCAACATGGTCCTACAGTGCGTGACTGGCAACCGGGTGCACCACCGTGGCTATTTCTTGGGTAAAGTGCGTAACTGTTGAGGTCGATTCACACGCATGGCTTGAACCCATTCTAGTCGGATTGGTCGGGTACATACTAGCGGACCTCAGGTCCAGAGTCTACCACTGGGCCATAGACAACTACGGTGATGCCTCGATAATCTTCCTCGATGATGCATTGGTGTTCTCTTCAGGGAATGCCTCCTTGCTGAGAGATAAGCTCATGGCCTATTTCAATGCGATGGACAGTGAGTGCCATCCAATGGATTTCATCCAATTGTCCCTTTGGTAGGTGACCCTTTACTTTGGGCCCTCACCGCTCCACTGATTTGGTTCGATAAATCTCCCGACCTTGATTGGCACCTCAGTTTAGGTGGCAGTGTCTTCAAAGTATTTGGCATTTGAAGTAGTTGGGTGGGGAACTCGACTCTTTTTTTTATCCGCAAACTCAACCATTGGTAGTGGACTTGAATTAACGTTTCCTTGGCAACATTGGCACCTCTCATGCCCATTGAATAAATCAAAGAGGTAAGGATGTGTACACCGGTCATCGGTAATAAGGGAACGGACTTGGCAGAATCAGGGGAAAAGAAGACCCTGTTGAGCTTGACTTTAGTCTGACTTTGTGAAATGACTTGAGAGGTATAGGATAAATGGGAGCTCAAAAGGCGAAAGTGAAATACCACTTCTATTCATCTAGGTCTGGCACTTGGCCCGACGGCCAGGTATAGGTCACATGCTTAAGCACAATCCATTTTCGGGACTAGTTAATTCGGCAGGTGAGTTGTTACACAGTCCTTAACGCATTTCGAAGTGTTTAATTATTTCAGGGGTGAAGGAAAAACAGTTTGTGCATAATTGTTTCAGGGGTGAAGGATTTGAAAAATAGTTGGTACCTCGATGGAGCTGCTTTAAATTACGTAAGTTGAAACCCAACTAGGTGACAAGCCATCCAAGGGACGGTTTATTTCCAAGACCAATATCAGGCACTACAAGCCGTTTCAAGTTTACTTCGATTGTTTTCTCAAGCATTTCCTGTTCCCTAGGGCCTTGGGGAGTGGACCCACAATGTCCAGTCCCCACTACGCAAACCTCTAAGGACTCATTAAAGGCACCAGGTCTTCAGTCAATGTTTAGATTACATTTCTCACAAATTTTGACATACACCTTTGCATCTTCTTACATGTGTGGCCACTAATATATATCCTGAGAAATCGCGCGATGTGCAATGGACCTACCATAATCTTGTCGCAATCCGTGGTACGCAATTTATTTGAGGGGCTTCTCCCAAAAAAATCGGGCTAAAAGCCTAGCAGACAATAAATTAGGCTAACTTAATTAGCCAAATGAGTCAAAGAATTGTGCAAACCCACTTCAAATAAGTCTTAAAAGAGAGTCAAATTGACAATTTTTCTAGATTGGTATTGGTACCTGAAAAACAGTGGTACCGATACCACCCGTGTTTTTCGATAATCTTCCACAAGTTTAACTGAGTGTAGCAAGACAAGTGATTTTATCGTCACCACTATAGTAGGTCATTATCCTACCATCAAAAGTTGATAGGGCATAAATTTGAACGGTGATTGACATCTTTAATCTAACTTAGAACCCCATTAGTGACATCTTTAATCTAACTTACTAACTCTGTCAAATCAAAGTGACTTGTTTATAAAAAGACTTGCACTTAATTCAGCACCATCACATTGGCATGAGAAAGTTCGCAAATTATTTTTTGCCATATTAGTGACACAGACAAATACTTCTCCTGACTCGTACAGATATCTCCCTTGAAGTTTTTGAAATGATACTTCTCTCTCATACTTTAGCTGACATTAGTCACATCATCAAGATTCCCCATTGCTATTAATTTTCCACAAACGGCGTTTACTTTAGCTTGAAAATTACCTAACTTCCCTTTAACAAAGTTAATAAATTGTACAAACTTAGTTGGTTTTTGTAATCACATCTCTCGTTTATTTCATTTAGTGAAATAAATCCATTTAAAAACCACTAGCTAGACTAAAGCTAAAAAGCTTGCTTTAATTTTTCTCACAAAAAGTGCAGATAAATTTTATTTCTTTGCGAGAATGAACAATAATTACTCTGACTTCCTTATTTTCTTGCAAAACTTTCATCCTAATCAAATGGATGTGAGAAAAAATATATATTTTCTCTTTCTTTTCTTTTACTTCACCTTCTCTCATTTTCACTTTCCGTTATATTTTTCTCGCTAATCAAATGGACCCTTATATTCTGCCACAATTATCTCAACTGAAAACTCACTTAAAGAAATCATGATATCCTTGATTAAAATGAATGGAAATTAGAAATTTCTTGATCAATCAACATATGCATAAATTCTCATTTCTCTATGTATATCGACATATTTACATGGTTATGTCGAGGGTTCCGACTATATTTGGCACAACATTTGACACTCCTCTATTTCGGGTCCCACTGTGATGATCTAAACCATTCACTTTGTTTAAATTGATAAAATATATGACCCTACAAAAATTCAGCTCAGTCGAATATCGGTAAGTGTTTGATCCAAACAGTTCTGCAAGTCTTCAATTTGCATGTTCCTGCTGGTGCCCGAAGAGAGAATGGGCACGATACAAAAAGGGGAACAAATGGTGGCATAAGTTGTGGAGATGCCCGCGGCAATTGTGGTTTACAGGTGAAGAGAGTGGTGGTGATTTTGGGTGACAATGGCAATGATTGTTGTGGTTTTAGGGAGGAGGGGTCGGCGGAATTGTACTAATGTGCGGTAATCGGTTCGGAAGATCTTGGCTGTAGGAGATGAGGTCAATTATGACATTAAATTAATTAATTTTGTGACATCATCGATACCCATTAGGTTTGTAAATGACAAGCTAACAGGGAGGGCATGGCAGTTCAAAAACCTCAGGAGAGGTATTAAACTTCAGGGAGGTCAATGAAATTTACCCTCTTATTGATGTCATGAATATGAGGTTCCAATTCTCCTCAAGAAAATTGTCCCTCGGGTGTGAATTGTCCCTCGTAAACTTTTAACATTGTTTTTTGAACTGCCATGAACTTTTAACATTGGGCACGACCTTTGTCAACATTTACCCTAAGATACCATTCAGAAACAATAAACAATCACTACTGACCAAGAGTACCAAACATAACACGTAAAGGAGTTACCAAACCCTGCCTAGAGAAGGTTAGATGTAGTATATCAATAGTCTCCGGAGCATGAAAAGAAAGCTGTTCATAAAGCCACACATACGCCAGAGGTTTCTACTACCGTATCATCTGCAACACCATCAGCCGATCCAAATTTACTATCAAATGGTGTTGAACATCTTGATGCACTATCCCCCTTAAACTATTGGAGTGAAGTCCAGTTAAAGGAACACCTCGGTAAGAAATAAGTTCCAGAACTATGAAGGGTCCATGCCGACTCGTCTCGTGTCCAATGGACTTGAGTTAAAGCCCAAATTCCCCCCAAACCTAACCCCAGATGAGCAATAAACTGTTAAGCAAAATTCTCGTTCATTAATACTAGTTAAAACTCCACTAAGCCCTTCTGCGACAATGGAGACCATTGAACCAACTTATTAATCCTTCTACTCCAACAAATACCTCCCTTGGTATAACGAACACATCCAAAAACAAAGAGAACAGATCATCATGCATGAGAGAAATTCATATCCACACTTTGTCAATGTATTTTCAGCCCTCCCTGAAGATTAAAGAGCGCCGTGAAAAAGGCAAGGCACAAAAGAGTTACACCTCCAGTATAGTATCAACTTAAGTATTTAATACCCAAGAAAAAAAAGGGACAGAACAATTTTACGTATGAAGGCTCCTTATAAATGTAAGAATCTACGTGATCGGCCAGATATTTAGAACCATTACAAGCTCAGGGAATTAGACAAAACTTAGTTAATGACAGGAGCTGCTCGCAGTGTGCGAAACACTGCCAACAGACATCATATTGCATGATTCTCAAGGGTATTCTAGGTTTGGGATGGGTCAATTAGACAGCAAATATAAACTATCTTTTTAACCTATCAGTCAAAATGTATCTTAACAATCTACCATGGGGTTTGAGTAACTGACCATGCAGCACCGACATGGACAGGGGACACACGACACTGACACCGGCACTAGAACACGCAAATCTCCAAAATTGAGAGGGAATGACACATTGGGACACGCTTAGGAAAATATAAGTACTTTTTATGTAATACGAAAAGAAAAAAAAGCAAGCCTCTATGTGACATCAGAAGACTATATACGCCTTTTTCCCCATTTCCCGGTGCATAATTTACAGCAGATAGTGATAGTTAAAGAGAAAAAGAGCTCCAATCGCGCCTTCCATATATCAATTAGCACATATCAAAAGCTCAGAGAGTATCTGATGAATGCAATTTCAGCTCACAGTCAAAAAGAGCTTACGAAAAGAATGACATACCTAACGAAGACAAAACACTAGAAATATAATGGAACAAAGAATCCGAATGTAGATTAAAGTTTGACTCGAGAGAAACCCTTCTTAAAGCATCCTCAGTTCCTCACTAATCATGGACACATGTACAACGTATGTTGCTGGTTGTGGGATCGACGACAAACCATAGATACTGGTTATAGAACAAATAAAACTCAGTACGCCTACAAGCACCCAAAGGGTTAGTAAACATCACCCACCCATACAATGACCCTATTTCGGAGCACAAACAAGCAGATAGATTCACCAATAGAAAAAAAGAAAAGAACACAAGCAGATGGTGGTAATCAAATCAAAAACAAGCTCCAATCACGTATTCCAAATATCGACTAACGTATTTCCAAAGCCCAGAGGGAATTTGACAAATGCAATTTCATATTTCAGTAAAAACGAGCAAACGCAAGAGACGACATGCCTAACGAAGAAAAAAACCCAAGAAAATCGGAGGACAGAAGATGGGAAAGCCGGTGGAGGTTCAATCCATGGATTTTGTGATCGGCGGGAAACCCTAGGTACCTATCATACTACCACAAAAATCTAAGGTCTTAAAAGCACACAAAGAAAAAGGGGGTAATTAATATCACATGCCCAAACAATTACCCAATTCAGAGAATCAGAGCAGAAACCAAGCAGACAGATACACCCCAAAAAAAAAAAAAAAAACAACAACAACAACAACGAGCAGATAGTTAGCATTGAACGGAAAACGAACATAACAATAATAATAAGTAGAAAACGAGCTCAGAGAGAATCTGATGATTTCATCATTCATCCATTAACGCGTATTCAAAGCCCAGAGAGAATCAGATGATTTCATCATTCAGTCAAAAAGAGCTTACGAAAAGCGCGACAAGACTAAGGAAGAAAAAAAACCCCATAGTAATCGGAGGTCCATATATATCTCGCTTAGCGCATATCCAAAGCTCAGAGAGTATCTTACGAAAGCAATTCCACATTTCAGTTAAAAAAGAGCTTATGAAACCCTACTAGTTGATGTCGGCGTCGTCGAAGTCGTCTTGGAAGGAGTTGAAGAAGTCGGCGTCGGCGAGCTTGTTGTCGGAGACGAGTGGGCCTTCGCCGAAAAACTCCGCGTCGACGTCGTCAACATCCATCGCCATCGTCGAGTTAGGATCTTCTAGGTCTGCGTACAAATCTACCGGCGACGGCTTCATCTCTCTCACTCTCTCTCTCTCTTCGCGTTATCTGGTACGGATGAACAATAGGGAATAGGGATGTTTATATTGGGGCAAGCTATTTGCAGCCCATTATTTTTTAAGCGTAGTCAATATGTAATATGGTACTTGTATATAATATGGTACACAGATTACGCTTGAGAAATAATAAGTTGCAAATAGTGTTCCCTTATATTGGCTTCCGGTTATGGAACGACGTCGTGTATCAGGTTGAGCACAAGTGATGGAGAGAAGGCTCCACGGCCTCCCCTAGTTTTACAAGTACCATAGAAACAATATTTTACTAAGTGCTAAGATTTTTTTGGGCTTTTTTTTTTTTTTGTTCTTATTCAATTTTTTTTCTGTATTTTTTAATTTTGCGCATAAATTTTATAAATTATTAATTTGTCTCGAAGAGAGAAATCAATAAGTAAAAATTATGCTAATATCCAAAAAATTTTGGGCTTTATCTTGAAAATTTCCGAAAATATTTAAATAAAAGTCATAAAACGCAAAAAAAAAATTGAATGAGAACAAAATAAAAAAATAACCCCAAAAGTCTTAGCGGAACTTAGCCTAACTATGAAAAAAAAAATTATATTAAACTATTGTTTGTAGTTATGGAACTATATTTTCATGGGAAAATGACGGCCAATGACATATTTTTATAATTAATACCCGTCAAGGACATTTTCAGCATTAACAAATGTTATTAGCTTGTCCTTGGCGGGTATTAATTATCAAAACACGTCATTGGTCGTCATTTTTTCTATTTTAATGTGATTAGGTGTATGTTATCTGCAATGACAGTAATGATAGTTTTTCTATAATGGTTGGTATTAAGGTTGTGCAAAACATGCGTCGCGCACTATGTTTCTATGACGACAATGGTAAAGACATCACTGCGGCGGTGATTATGATGGAAACGAACTTAAGCTTGATGCAGATCATGATTATTAGTTCATCCACAAAGACCAGCAAATTTTTGTGGGTTCCAACACCAGAGCTTTTTTCCTTTTTTCTTTTTTTGACTTTTACTTTTTTTGTGTTTTGATTTTATTTTCTTCTATTTCCTGAGTCCTTTGTATTTGTTGTATTATCAATATATATATATATATATATAACAATTTGTGATTTATCTCTCACAAATGCTAATATTCAACTACACAGAAGCTTTGCTTCTTTCCTTCTAATTACCCCAATTAAAAGCTGAGTACCAATATACTCCAGCCTTCATCCCTTGTAAACCACCAGTAAACCATTCATGTACTGTTTCTGGTTCTGTAATTGAAATCAGAACTGTTTTAGTAAGTATTTACTGTTTATTCTGCATCCAATTATTATAAAGCTATTATATAAACTCTAAAATAGAGCTATTATATAATCAACATTATTCACTATTCACGCCTACTATTCATTCACGCGTACTACTATTCATCACTGTTCACTATTCATCACTATTCATTCACGGATTTACCTGTTGCTAATTGATTAAAATCAACTTTTACTTTAATCAGTCACTATTTATGTTTCCTGCTTTTACTGTTTCAAACTGATTGAATCTCAGTCATTTCCCTGGATAAATATCTGGGTTTTCCACTCCTCTCTCCACACATCTCTACCTCTATCTCTCACTCTGATCTACTCCATGTCCCTTCTGCTGTGTCTGTGTGATAAGCACCCAGTAATGTAGATTCTTGGTGCTTAAGTCCCTGGTTTTGTTGTATTTATGTTCATAAAATTAATGTTTTATTCGATATTGCACGTAAGGTAGGTTTTTGTATGTTTCAGGTAAAACATGCAAATAAGAGCATTTCAACGCCATGGACGGCCCAAGTGCTTCCAAGTACCCGAAGACCCTGTCGGCCCCTTAAAATATGTCTCTAAGTATGGAAAAATGGCTTTCTGAAAAAGTTTCGATTTTCGTGATTAAAAATGGTGGTAATTGATCCTTGAATTTTTCTAAGAGTAACTACAAAGTTGCAAGGTTTGATTTGAAGAGCAAGGTCATGTTTCGAGCCTTTTTCTCTCGAGAAAAACGTGCAGTTTTCCATTTTACACTAAAAGTGGGGGGATGACATTTTGATTTAATTCGAATCTTGAAATTCTGGTAATGCCATTGTTTCCAAATGGGGGATATTTTCTTATTTTCATTAAATAAATTAAAGTAAAGAAAAGGTTTAAAATATAGTCTTTACTTAAGTTTAGAGAATGAAAATAAGGTGTTGAGAAGCTAGAAGTTGCTGAGGAGCTGTGTGCTGAAGCTGAAGCCTGCCTGAAATTTGCATTTTTTGAGAATGTTATCGATAACAATCATGAAGGTATCGATAACATTTCCCCAGTTCAGAATGTTATCGATAACTTTCTTAGAGTTATCAATACCTTTGCATCATTTTTGGTCCATAAGACTCCAGACCTGAGGGGATCGATACCAATTTCTTGATGTTACCGATAACATTATGCTACGTGGGAGAGATTGAAGGTTGTTATCGATACCTTGGCCTGAGTTATCGATAACATTTGTTCCCAGAAGATATTTTGTGCTGAATTGTTCAACTTTCCACTTTTGAAAACTTTCTACTTTTGGATTGTTTTTGGGATATTTTGGGGGCCTTTTTGTCTATTGTTTGGCTGATTTTGTAAGTCCTATAAATAGGCTTGTATGCCATTTATGGAATGGATGGGCCATTAGTTAGTTTAGGCCTTAGTTTTCTGGTTTTTTTTGCTCTAAGGTTCCATAGCTTTGTTCTTCAAGCTTTCTTAGTATTTTCTTCAAGAACCACTTAAGGTATTAGTCATTTATTGTTTTCTCGTTCATTAATGTTGTAGCTACGGTTGAGTTTCTTACTAATATCAAGTTTATTTTAGTTTTTATTGGCTAATCATGTTTTCCTTTCCAAGCATAATTTCTAGTCTTTTAATTATGAGTGAGTAGTTAATAGGTTTGGTCATGGGGTGAGATGCACCTTATGGATTAGTCGTTTAAACGGTTTCGCCTAAACTTTAGCTCGATTTCAATGTGTTGAATGAATTAAACCCATGATTTCTTGTATTGATCATGGGGTTGGTGGCTTCTTTGATCAATGAAGTCTATCGCCCCATGCTACGTGGTTGATAATCGTACACGTGTGAACAATCCATTTTCGTCTCTCACATGCGTTAAATGAGTTCAGTTTGAATTAATGCTTTGAGTTGAGTTACAAGTAGTCTTCAGCTGTTAATTCTTCAAGTGGAATCCGGACGGTTTCGGTCCACTCATAAGTTAGATGAAGAAACTGTTTAACGGCTAAGTCGTGGGTTAATCAATCCTTATGACTTGACCGCTTTTAATCTAGGTTAATTCCAAGTTCAATTTTGTTAACTAAACCAAACTCCAAGTTGGCTGCTTGAAAGTCGTGCTACTTACTTACCTTCTATTCCAAATTCGCTAAAGAAGACTTCTATCTGGGAACGATCCCGGTCTTACCGGATTTATATGCTATCAACGACCTAGCCCTTTGCCTTATTTGGAGGGTAGGTTGCAGAGTTAAGCACTGTGCTTCCGCCCCCATTTGGTATCGGAAGCACAGACACAGCAGAAGGGACATGGAGTCAGAGTGAGAGATAGAGGTAGAGAGATGTGTGGAGAGAGGAGTGGAAAACCCAGATATTTATCCAGGGAAATGACTGAGATTCAATCAGTTGAAACAGTAAAAGCAGGAAACATAAATAGTGACTGATTAAAGTAAAAGTTGATTTTAATCAATTAGCAACAGTTAAATCCGTGAATGAATAGTGATGAATAATGAACAGTGATGAATAGTAGCACGCGTGAATGAATAGTATGCATGAATAGTGAATAATGCTGATTATATAATAGCTCTATTTTAGAGTTTATACAATAGCTTTATAATAATTGGATGCAGAATAAACAGTAAATACTTACTAAAACAGTTCTGATTTCAATTACAAAACCAGAAACAGTACATGAATGGTTTACTGGTGGTTTACAAGGGATGAAGGCTAGAGTATACTGGTACTTAGCTTTTAACTGGGGTAATTACAAGGGAAGAAGCAAAGCTTCTGTGTAGTTGAATAGGTGAAGCTCCTAAAGTCTTAAAACTTAAGAAAATTTTTAAGAAACCTTCAGGAAAAGCTTGATTACTACATTACTCTCGGATCCTTTTGTAGAATAAGGACCTGAGGGTTTACAAGTGTTGGGTACCTGTACCCACGTGACTAAAGTTGACTATGGAAGTCAACTTTTTACTTTCGGTGGAGGAATAGTTGAAAGTAGATTCCTCCTGTCTGGTGCAGGCGACTGTTGCTGCTTTCACTTTCGGTGGAGGAATAGTTTGAAGTAGATTCCTCCTGTCTGGTGCAGGTGACTGTTACTGCTTTTGGTGCTTGGTGGATCCAGAAAGCAGAAATGATTGATGTTTTGACTAATAATCCATCATATTGTCTAAATTTTGTAATTCTTCGCTAGCCAAATGATCCCAATAATCTCTTCCATCATCGTCACTGGGGATTTCTGGACTAGATTCTTGGTCTGCATGGTCTTCAGCTAGTTGACTATGGTATTCTTTGACTAAATTCTGAAACTTGGTGTAAAAAATGAATGGGACTTCTTGAATGGGTTCTGTGGATCTAATTTTCTGGATGGGGTCTTCACAGACTAAATGATGAATTCCATCAAGAAAATATTTATCAAGTTCTAGAAATTTTGCAATTGACTCGGCCCTGTGATGCCTGATTTGTGTTCTGATCATTCCGGAACACGGCCAAGGGCATTCATCTTGAATCAACTCAATTGGTGCATGCACCCTACTGAATGGCCAATTTAAAGAGAGATACATAACATGCTGGGCTAGTATCACGTTCCCTGTATTTGTCCATTCAGGCATTTTACTCTGGATAAGTACTTGACATCTCAATGCTCCATATTTAGCAAAAAGATTATTGACACATACAGCTAATTTTCTGGTGACTCGGTCAGTTTGATCTGGAGAGGTAAAAATTATTTGTCTAAGAAATCCATGATCCAGCAGGGTCATTGGACTGACTTGGATAGTTTTCCCCTTGTATATGAGAACAAGATCTTGAAAGGATCCCATGTCAATACAAGCTTTGGGGACACTAAAGATTAGTTGGCATTGGCAACTATACCCAGATATTTATCCAGGGAAATGACTGGGATTCAATCAGTTTGGAACAGTAAAAGCAGGAAACATAAATAGTGACTGATTAAAGTAAAAGTTGATTTTAATCAATTAGCAACAGTTAAATCCGTGTGTAGCAGGCCGAACACAGTCCGCACTGGTTTACCGACGTTGCAACCCAGCCGAACCTGGAGGTACGCTCGGTACCTGGGGGAAGCTCGGTTCTCCCACAAGCCATGTCAGAGTCAGCCGTAGCCGACGACGTTCACGCACGGCGGACCTTGCTGTCGGCTCTCAGCACGTGGCATTCACACACGGTCTGCGCTGGGCTCGGCCAATAACGGGCTCGGCCTCTTGCTGGGCTCGGCCCCAGGCAAGCTCGGCTGCCCCCAGGGACACGTCCGCTCCTCACGTGCTGAAGCGGTTACAAAGATAATGATGAAAGCACATGGGAGAGGACAGCTCACGCTCAAACGGTTACAAATATCTAATCTAGTGACGTCACAACAACGTCACTCGGCTCGTGCAGAGCACGTGACAGTACTTGGAGAGCAAGCTAAGGAGGTGCTATAAATACAGAAGACCCACAACCCTAAAAGGTACACAACATTCCAGACCCAAAACCCT
Organism: Rhododendron molle; assembly: GCA_025413875.1. NCBI lineage: Eukaryota > Viridiplantae > Streptophyta > Magnoliopsida > Ericales > Ericaceae > Rhododendron > Rhododendron molle. The sequence continues at coordinate 7,936,103 of CM046396.1, read as the reverse complement.
AGCTCTCTCTCTCTTTCTCTGCACTATACTCATCCTTGCGCCGGAGGGCCATACCGGGGCTCCTCCGGTGTGGTCTTTAGTCGTGCTTCGTGGTGCAGGTTAGGCGAAGAGAGCTTGATCAACCCTGAACCAGAGGAAGGACTCGAACCGGAGATCACGGGCCACACAATTGGTGAACCCGACGTGAAGTTACTTCTGATCCAAACGGCTCACTCCTCCCAACACCAACCTCCCTTCCTCCACAAACAACCTCAAATCCAACCACAATGGGCGGCGATCTCACGAACGCAGCCGTCTCTGGGGCCAAGGACGTTGGTGGAAACATCATCCTTCCACCCGAGAGACACATGTCAATCTCAATCCCCGCTAGCTCCGGCCGCGGAAGAAGTCACGGCGTCCTACATCCGTCTGTTACTACAGCGTCGAGACGACGAACGAGATAACGAGGTCGCGGCGTTGAGGGCGGGAGGTGGCCCAAATGAAGCGAAGACATTCAAAGGCAAAGCAATCCTCGCCACCTCGAGATCTAAAGGTGGGGCCAGGAGGCACGGGACAAACGCCACCTCCACCGCCACCACGTATAACAAGAGTCGGGGCTAACGCGGATCTCAGGGGACAGACTTGGCTTCACCCCTGCGCCTGGTGACGCACGAGAGATCATCCTCTACAGACAGCCAAACGCTTCTGGAGCACATCGTTCCAGAAGCCACCAAGAACGCACCAGGACACGGGACACCGAGTCGTTCACAAGCACGTACTCAACTGGTCGTGCGGAATTCTCTCGCACCACGGTCTCGCACCATAGCCGAGATTCCGTACAAACCAGGCGCCACGTGTCTGAACGCCTCGGCGAAATCCCACCCGAGAACCAGGATAATGAGATCCAACAGCGACGCGGGAAAGGAATTGGTGACGAAGGGGAGCATGGTAACAAAACTCGTCGTGAACGAGAAAAGTCCATCGACGGCCCACGGCGAACAGCAACAGACCTGAGGGATAAACACAGGCACAGGAACGATGGGAAGACAACCACTAAGGACCCCAAGGGAAGGGACCCCAAACGAACGAAGACAGATGAGTTCGGCAAGCCGCCACGCCCTGGGTTCGAGAGGCAGTTGAAGGATCTCGGCGTTTCACCCTTCACTTCCCATATCATCAACACTTCACCCGAATCCACATTTCACTTGCCTAAGTTCACCAAATTCGACCCATCAACATGTGAAGCCTACACCCATCTCATCCATTTCCGCCAAACAATAGAGCTCTGCATACCCAAAAGGATGAGATCAAGTGCAAAGCTGCCTCTCCACTCGGCCTCCGCCGGACTCCGGTGGTTCAACAAGTTGCCTACCGGATCCATTCGAATCTTGTTTGACCTCGGCGCGAGCATTCAATACCCGCTTTATCACCAAAGAACAAGACTGCCAAGAGCCCGAAGTCCTTATCCCGGATGAGGAAGCTCGGCCGAGACCTCGGGCAAGACGAACGTTACGGCGCCTCTTCAACGAAATACCCAGGATCGGGCGAATCGGGCCGCGCGCATCTTCAAGAATGGGCCGAGATGTGCAAAGAAAATCCTTGACGAACTCGCCATTCGCCCACCCCACGGCATGGGCGAACTAATGCGTGTCGTCGAACGATTTTGCGCGCTAGAGGAATTCTACGCTGACAGGGCGGCGCAGGGTATGCCGAGCGTAAATACAACAAACCCAGCTGACACCCAACAGCTGCCCGCACCAACCCTAGCCCAGCAACAACATTCGAAGAAGCACGTGAACAATATCAAGGACGGCAAAAAGCGTCAGCCAAAGGTACATGACCACGTTGCCGAGACTACATATTTCAAGGAACCTATCTGGTCCTTCTTGAAAGAAATCATGCGACAGCCATGGTTTGAATGGCCGACTGGGAAGCTCGGCACAGATACGGGGCAGCCAGATCAGAATCCAAGGAAGAAATGCTCCTACCACAACGAGCTCGGCCATTACACCACAGCCTGCGCCCCATACAAAGCACTACGAGAGACTTGCCGCCCAGGGCCATCTCGATCAATACATCGACCGAGCAAAAACACCAGCACGACAGCCAACCGGCAATCCCAATCCCAACGAACAAAGGCCGATGATACACGTTATCCACGGTCCAGTAACAAAGGAACTCGAAGGTAGTCTCCGAGCCGACATCATTCAAGCCTCGTCTTCCGAGCAGGTACTCTCTGTCGGCTGTGGATCCAAGCGCCCGTATCCGCACGATGTTCCCAAATGGACGATTACATTTACCGAGCGTGATCTTGAGCATGTACAAACGCCCCACTCTGATGCACTTGTTGTCACGGTTCAAATTGGCGTTCATGACGTCAAACGTGTCCTCATCGACCAGGGCAGCTCGGCGGAAGTCGTGTATTATGACCTTTTCAAAAAGCTTGATCTCCCAGAGTCGGCGCTACAAGACACAGAGGTTCCTCTCATCGAATTCAACGGAGCTCCCGTCTAGCCAATTGGCAAAATCCATCTTCCTGTCATCGTCGGCTCAAGGACAGTCTCCGTCGAGTTCATCGTCGTCAATGCCCCAAGTCCGTACAACGCCATCCTCGGCCGAGCCTGGTTGCACAGCATGCAGGCCATTGCCTCCACTTACCACCAGGTCGTACGCTTCATTGGTACAAGCGCTTAAGAAGATCCGCGAGGCGTACCAGGTTGCCTCCAAAATGCTACGCCTCAGCATACACGCCCTCCAAAGCAAACAAGTCCAATGGGTCAAGTCCGGACATAGCCGTCTATCAAGACGCCGCCACAAGGTCAAGATAAAGTCAAGAAGAATTGGTTCAAATGCCCATAAATGAGGATGGATCTCGTTTCTTCTTGCTTGGCTCTTCCCTGAGCGACGCCGAGCGTGAAGAAATGTTTCAACTTCTAAAAGAAAACATGGAGGTCTTCGCTTGGACGCCCAACGAGATGCCTGGCGTCGACCCTAACTTTATCTGCCACACACTCAACATCAAGAAGAACTCCAAGCCGGTAGTCCAGAAAGCTCGACGCTCAGCTCCCGAGCATGCCGACGCCGTCATTGAGGAAGTCAACGCCACTCAAGCCAATGCAATCCAGAGGTACAGACCACTCGCTCTCTAACACGCTTGTAGTCAAAAGAAAAAAGAAGTGGCGAGTCCGGCCGACTACACCAACCTCAACGATGCTTGTCCTAAAGACCCGGTTCCCACCGGCAAAAATCGATCGCTTAGTCGACGCAATCACGGCCACGCTCGGTTTTCCTCGACGCCACCGTGGTTATCATCGATAGCCATGGACCCTCGATGACATGGAAAAAACCGCCTTCATCACTCCGCACGGCATCTTTTGCTACCGAGTCATGCCATTTGGGCTCAAAAACTCAGGCGCCACGTTCAACCGAGCAATCTACAAAATGCTCCACGAACAGATTGGCCATATTTTGGAGGCATATATTGACGACCTCGTCATCAAGAGCCAAAAGGAAGGGAACCATCTTGCCGAGCTGAAAGAGGTATTCGACGTCCTCAAACTCCACAAGCTCCGCCTTAACCCAGAGAAGTGTGCCTTCGGTGTGAGCGCCGGTAAGTTTCTTGGACATCTTGTCAACCGACGAGGAATTGAAGCCGACCCCAACCAGATCAAAGCCGTAGCAGACCTGCGCCCACCACGTACGGTCAAAGAGGTTCAGAGACTCACTGGCATGGCCGCTGCTCTCAACCGCTTCATCAGCAAGTCTTCGGACAAATGCCACGCCTTCTTTCATGCTTTAAAAGGGAAAAGTAGGCGAAGTTTCGAATGGACGGAAGAGTGCGACAAGGCGCTCACCGAGCTCAAGAGTTACCTGTGTTCCGCACCTCTATTAGTAAAGCCAGCAGAATTTGAAACGCTCTATCTATATTTGGCAGTCTCAGCCCATGCCGTCAGTTCCGCTCTCGTCCGACGACAGGGAGCCGATGACATGCCCATCTACTTTACCAGCAAAACACTCCTTCCCGCACAAACGCGCTATCTCCCTCTGGAGAAATTGGCTCTAGCTCTCGTCTCGGCCGCAAGGAAGCTACTTCCCTATTTTCAGTCCCACACTATCACGGTCTTAACAGAGTACCCCCTTAAAGCTCTCTTTCGAAAGGCCGACCTCTCCAATCGAGTTTCCAAGTGGGCCGTCGAACTTGGTAATTTCGACATCCACTTCGAGCCTCGTACAGCAGTCAAGGGCCAAGTTCTCGCCGACTTCATTGCCGAACTCACCCCTGAAGATGCCGCAGAATCCAGTACGCCTTCTTTACCAGCTATGGCCGAACCCATGGAAGCTAAGAAACCCTGGCTACTTTTTCAGGGCGACTCCTGGAGACTGCACGTCGACGGCGCCTCAAACAGTAACGGAGCAGGTGCGGGTGTAGTCCTAGTCTCCCCATGTGGGACAATGCATGAAAGTTCTATCATCATTGACTTCCCCGCCACTAACAATGAGGCCGAGTATGAAGCCCTCCTAGCAGGTCTACGTTCCGCTTCCGCAATGCAAGCCGATAACCTTATTGTTTACTGCGATTCTCAACTGATTGTGAATCAAGTTTTAGGGGACTACGAAGCCAGGGATCCAAGAATGATGAAGTATCAGACGACGGCCGCCGAGCTTATCACCAAGTTCAAAAGTTTCAAAATCGAGCAGATAAGCCGGGAACACAACGCCCACGCCGACGCTTCTGGGTTTGGCATCGCCTCTAAAGTTTCGGGATTTCGACTATCAACTTCGCAACATCACCAACCAAGCTTTGACCTCCCGAAGTCCGAACATCGAGCTCTATCAAGCCGATGGATGAGATCGTGGACTTCCTCAGACCAACACTCTACCGATAACAAAAGGAAGCATAACCGAATCAGAATAAGGTGATACTATTGGTTATCCGATACCGCCAACTCTATCGAAAGTCCATCTCTCGGGCCGCACTCTGCCGCTCCACCCTACGCAGAAAATACCAACGATCTCAACGAGCTTCACTCAGCGAGGCGCGATGCCATTCTCAGCGATGCCTTATGCCGTAGGCGTATAAGTCAAGGCTATTTCGAAAATATGAAGAAAGATCGCGAAGAGGTTGTCCGCAAGTGTCGGCCATGCCAACTGTTCTCCCCAATACCTAAGCCCGCTCAAAACCTCTTCCCCATAACCCTTAGCCCTTTGCCCAATGGGGGCTTGATATCATCGGGAAACTTCCAACGGCTCTTGGAGGCTTCAAGTTCCTGATCACAGCAACAGACTACTTCTCAAAATGGGTGGAAGTTGAACCTCTCGTCACCACAACCGAGGCCGACGTCTGAAGATTTGTCTGGAGAAACATCATTACCCGGTTCGGCGTCCCATACGCCATCGTCTCCGACAACGGTACTCAGTTTGTTGGCAACGGCCTTTCTAGCCTATTGGAAGAATTTGGAATACGCTTCTTCAATTCTACCCCAGCATACCCCCAGGGCAACGGCCAGGCCGAAGCCACGGACAAAACTGTCTGTGCGGGTATCAAACATCGGCTAAACTCCAAACGAGACAAGTGGGCAGAAGAACTACCACGCATTCTCTGGGCCTATCGTTCTACACCACGACGCTCTACTGGCCAAACTCCCTTCTCCATGGCTTTTGGCATGGAGGCTGTCATCCCGCTGGAATCCAAGTTTCCCACCCTCAGAATGGAAACCTTTGACCCGAAGACAAACGACGAAGCTGTCGAACAAGAGCTTATACTTGCCGAAGAAAAGCGTGATGACGCCCGTCTCAAGCTCGCAGAATACCAATAGCAGGTGGCCAAAGGATACAATCGAAGTGTGCGAACCAAGAAATTCAAGCTGGATGATTTAGTTTGGCGAACGGAGGTGCAAGCAAGCAAGAAAACGAAATTCATGCCCAACTGGGACCTTCCGCATCGTCAAGATTGCTGGCGAGGGCGCATACATTCTAGAGGACACGAATGGAAAGATGCTTACCAACCCCTGGAACGCTCAGAACCTCAAAAAGGCGTACATGTGATCTTCAAACCTATGCTCGGCTATACCGCCTGTTTTCACAAAAGCTTCTCCACGCCTTGGAAAGCTTCTTTATCATTTACTCGTTAACTTTTCTGTTCGTATTTTTTCATTTCAACGAATGGCCTCGGCCACTGACTGCTTGTCTTTTCATAACTTAATGGGAGTGAATCTTTTCCGTACGTCAATCGTTTATTTTCATTTAATTTAGCATTCTTCAGATTTTTCGCTTAATTTTTACTCTTGGCAACGTCTGCCACCCACAAACGATGACTTCGGTCACACCCACAAACGACCCTAAGGGTCTGCTTCGGCCATACTGCCCAAAGAAGCAAAATAGGACATATGGTCCACCAAGCCCATAACACACATTGCGGCTGGAATGTGGGCTTCGGTTTGACTTGGCAAGACAGTAAGGTCGGCCAACAGTCAGGTTACACTCACACTTTGGTGAGCAAACCACCCACTAAACAGTTGTATCCTAAAACAGCTAAATCATCCTACTTTGGTCAAGGCTCGGCTACAACCACCCTACGTCAAGAAAACACTATCACACCGAACCCAGACCAAAGTGGGGGCTACGGATAGGTCCAAACCAAACATACAAGACTTCAAAAAATTCACAAGGTAAAATACACAGGCACGGATATGAAGAAAAACAGATTCATTCATACGAAAGAAAAGAACACGAAGTATTTCCAGAAACCGTAAAAAGGAGGCTCGGCGTGGTAAACCGTTTGTTGCCGACCTCCAAAAAACTATTACATCTGGAACAGCAAACACCGAGTTCGGCGCCGTCCAGTCCATTAAGTTTTAAGTTCAAACAAAAACAAACACATGAAAATTCAAGGAGCATCCTTTGAAGCCGCGGCATCAGCATCGGCCTTGGCATTTCCCTCACCAGTGGCATTCCCGGCTACGGCAAGCTGCACCTCTTCTGCTCCTGCAGCATCAACAGCACCTCCCTTTGCAGCAGCTTCGTCAACCTTCTCCCCTTCGTCCTCAACATTGACAATGGTGAGGTCCTCGAGGTCTTCCTCACTCTCCGGGAATTCCTCATCAGGGAGCGGAGCACACTCCTCCTCGGTATATGGCAATTCAAGCTCAGGAACCACTGGAGCAGGAATCTTGCTCAGGTCAAGATCGATATGCATCCCTTCACCAACAGCTGCCACGCCCTTTGTAGCCGGCTCGGTAAGCAATGGGGACCCTATCCTGGACGGCGTCATTTACCATCGACCGCATCCCTAATATACTCCTGCCCAGCACGGTCATACCCGGCTTGATATGCCTTGTCGTCAACCTCCTTCATCTTCCTTTTTCCTCTCAACGCCTGGCCAAGCTCACGCCGCCTTGGCCGTTCCAGCTCCTCCTTCTCCTTCTCGAGCTCTAGATCTCGGGTCTTACGCCATCCAAGGCTCCTCGAAGCTTCTCGATTTTTCACGCCGGCCTTCAAGTCCGGCGCGTGGTAACGTTACGCCGCCAGGAGGTTGGCTTTGATTGTATGCCCGGCACGGCCGACTGCGTGGCGCAAGTTAAAAAAAAATATTAATTTTGAGTTCGGCCAAATACCTCAACAATGTAAGCATCGCATGGACCAGGTTACGCCGCAGCCTCTCCTAACCTTGGGACATATCGCTTTGCGCCAAAACCTTGAGCATCGCTGGGCTAGGCCAGGCTCGCTTCACGCCGCTCATTTATGGAGATAACTCGCTGGCCGGCCATAGCATAAGAAGGAGAGAACTCCTGAGCAACCGCTTGGTTACCCAAGCCCGTCGCCCTCTCCAAAGCTTTGGAGCCGCCAGCAGCTGATGACTCCGTCTGGTCCCTCTCCTTGGGAAGCGTCGTTGAGGGCTTGGCGGGGAGGAAGTCCTGAGTTGTCTTCTGCCTCTTCGCGGCATGCTCGGAGTCCGCAGCGGCTTTTTGTCTTTCCGCAGCGCCGTCCCTAATGTTTATCTTGACGACGTTTCTTCGGCCCATGTCGTCGGGAAAATGCGGGATAATTGTCCGGAGAGGAGGAATATCAATACCCTCGAAATTTGACGGCTGGCTACTTTGGAACCAGAAGTCTGCCGATTTCTTGAGCGTTGGGAATTTTACCCTCGGTTCCTTCGCCTTCTTTCTGGGATGGACTGAAGCTTCGCCGCCTCTTCCCTCGGCAGCCTTTTTCTTCCCACCAGCCTTTGTGCTCGGCCCTGACTTTTCTTTCCTCAGTTTTCCCTTGTACGAGGGATCGTAGCCCAGCAGCGTAGGAGCGTCCCTGCAGATTTGAGCCTTCAGTATCTCGACGTTCTTTTTAACGGACAAGTCCTGTTGTCTTTTCGTGATAGCTCGGTGATCTGCAAATGAAATGTCAATCGTCCAATATTAGCAACAACCAAGCAAAGAGGAAATCATGCTCGGTGATATAAGAAAAGATTTGAAACCACCTCGGAAATCTTTTATCTTCGGCACGGTATGAATCCGCACCAACTGGTCGCCGAATTCATAATTCCCACTCACTTCAACATAAAAATTAGCCCATTTGTCCGTATCCGGTAGACCGTCTATCAGGGGCTCTTGGCTACCACGTGTTGACAAGTACCTACGGTTGGTCTTGCCGTGCCTGGACATGATGTATGTATGGAAAAGGTCGGAGACCGTGAATTCAAGGTTATGCAGTTCTTTTAGCTTTATCACGGACATCACTATCCGGTAACTGTTGATAGCAAAAAAATGAGGCACCAAGCCGAACTTGGCCAACAGCTCCCTCAAAAATGCAGAGGGAAGCGGAGCCCAGCCTCACAGATAGCCATGAGGGGGACCGTGAATGCCTCAGGATGGTCCTCCCTTTATCCCTTAATTTTATCACTAGCTACCCGACTAATTACCACGCTCCTCAGGGAATGTCGTATGTTCGAAGTCTTCATACTACCGGGTTGCACTTGAAGGGGCATAAGTGATGCACTGACCTCTCTCGGAAAAGATCGGCATATTCCTATCCTCTCATTTGGCATCGTACGCGACGACGTTGTAGCCTCGGCCTGAGAATGAAACCTCGACTCAGCCTCAGGATCAAGTTCAGGCTCGGCGTCGGAGTGAGTAGAAGGCATGAAGGATATTTCAGGCTCGGTGATATATCCACCGTACTCATAGTCACGCTCAGCATTGGAGTCACTGGAGCCCGACATGTTTGAAGCAATTGAATACGCTTGGCGTCGGCTCCTTCGCCTTTCCAAGTACTCTTGGATAAAGAGTTATTCGGAGCCATCCCCCGAGCTTTTCGAGTCGGATGATATCACTATCACCTGGTGAGCCAGACAAAACAAGCGAAACAGGGATGAGAAACCTCGTCATCGGCCAGAAGGCAAGGATCTCTACGCTCGGCGACCTACTGGCCCACCATTTCTATCCTATGAAGACTCAAGCTCGGGAAATTCTGGAATTCAGCGGGGGCTCGGCCTAGACAACCATGAAGTGGGGCTCGGCCAAGCCTACCGTCGGACAACCCAAACATCAGCCCACCACAAGATCAGCTTGTGCTCGGAAGAACAGGTTGAAGGCGAAGATGAACAGTTCGTTCATCTCCAGGCCTTCTACTGTTCATACAGAACAAAAAACCCCATAAAACCCAGAAAAAAGGCAGAAAAAACGTATAAAAACTACAGAAACTTAAAGAGGAGATAAATGCGAACTCGTACCTGTGGTTTTTGACAAGATCTGGTGATGAAGCTGCTGCAAATCAGAACCAAAAGATGAACGAGCGCGGAACGGAGCTCTGACAATGGAGGTTTAGAGAGAGAAAGCAACGGTGGCTTCTCTCTCCTCCCATCGCCCTTTTTATAGAGCTAGGGTTAGGATCTTCGAGTTTCCCGCCCATTATTACACCGCCGAACGGGCTTCCAATCAGGGTTTGACACGTGGCAGCGACGTGACAGCTTGCAGGCCCATGCCCAAGCCACCAGCCGTACCCAGCTGCACAGTGACACTTGGCGTTCTCGCACTGGCGGGCGCCCCTGACGGTTACCCTGCGCAGATGAAAAGACGAGCTAAGACCAGCTTGATCTCATTTCCATCATCAATAAATCCTCGGCATTCTCCACGATCGGCCATAGTTAGTATCGATCCCTACGCTACTGCATCGGCAGATCGAGGGCTATTGTCAGAAGGGTGTCAACACACCGCGACCGTTTATCGACGTTAACCTTAGAACCTGGAGGTCGCCGTGATCTGCGGAAGCCTCGGTTCTCCCACAAGCCATGTCAGAGTCAGCCGTAGCCGACGACGTTCACGACGGCGGACCTTCCTTGGTCGGCTTGACGCGGGCATTCACACACGGCCTGGGCGCTGGCTCGCCACAATAACGGGCTCGGCTCTACCGGGCTCGGCCTCAGGCAAGCTCGGCCCCCAGGGACACGCCCGCTTCCTCACGGTCGGGTTACAAAAGATAATGATGAAAGCACATGGAAGAGGACAGCTCACGGCTCGAACGGTTAAAAATATCTAATCTAGTGACGCCACAACGTCACCCGGCTCGTGCACGTGACAAGATTTGAGAAAGCAAGCTAAGGAGGTGCTATAAATACAGGAAGACCCACAACCCTAAAAGGTACACAACATTCTTCAGATCCAAAACCCTAGCTCTCTCTCTCTCTCGCACTATAAGTCTTTTTCTAGTTGCATTACACGATGGATAGTAGTGGTCTTTAGTCGTGCTTCGTGGTGCAGGTTAGGCGAAGAGAGCTTGATCAACCCTGAACCAGAGGAAGGACTCGAACCGGAGATCACGGGCCACACACCGTGAATGAATAGTGATGAATAGTGAACAATGATGAATAGTAGTACGTGTGAATGAATAGTACGCGTGAATAGTGAATAATGCTGATTATATAATAGCTCTATTTTAGAGTTTATATAACAGCTTTATAATAATTGGATGCAGAATAAATAGTAAATACTTACTAAAACAGTTCTGATTTCAATTACAGAACCAGAAACAGTACATGAATGGTTTACTGGTGGTTTACAAGGGATGAAGGCTGGAGTATACTGGTACTCAGCTTTTAACTGGGGTAATTACAAGGGAAGAAGCAAAGCTTCTGTGTAGTTGAATAGGTGAAGCTCCTAAAGTCTTAAAACTTAAGAAAAGTTTTAAGAAACCTTCAGGAAAAGCTTGATTACTACATTACTCTCGAATCCTTTTATAGAAAAAGGACCTGAGGGTTTACAAGTGTTGGGTAACTGTACCCATGTGACTAAAGTTGACTAAAGAAGTTAGCTTTTTACTTTCGGTGGAGGAATAGTTGAAAGTAGATTCCTCCTGTCTGGTGCAGGCGACTGTTGCTGCTTTCACTTTCGGTGGAGGAATAGTTGAAAGTAGATTCCTCCTGTCTGGTGCAGGTGACTGTTACTGCTTTTGGTGCTTGGTGGATCCAGAAAGCAGAAATAATTACATTGTGACTATTGTTTCAGGCAAATGGGTCCTGAGCATCTTGAAAAGCAAACCCATACGGATTCTTGCAAGATGTTGCAGTAGCTTATTCTTCTGATGAATTGTCATCTTCTTCTTGACTAGCTTGAGCAATTAACTGTTGAGCTAACATCAATAATTGGGAACATTTGTTTTTTGGCTTGGACTTTGTAATTCTAGAAGAGCTTGGTGCTCGACTTCCAAGCCTGATGGTGGAAAAGGTGGGCGAGCTAGGTTGTGGAAGAATAGCTGCCTTCTTACTGGATTGATCTTGTATGATTTGAGCTAGAATCTTGACTGGGGTTGGAACTTTTATTGGAAATTCTTCTTTGACTTGTTCAATTATCCATTGATGCTTGTATGCATCCCACTTACCAAATACTGGCGAGTGACTGTTTTGTTGCTAATGTTGTACCTCCATTTGAAGATCCATGGTACTTTGTATTTTGCTATGAATAGCAGGAGGGTTGGGAATTGACTAGTGTGATTATTTACTTGGTACTTTGTGGAAAAGTAATTGACTTGATCCATAAGTTCAATTGGTAATAGGTCTGGAATGGCTCCATTTTGGTGCCACCATCGAGAGAACCAAGATGGGATTACTGATTTGAATTTGTGGTCAAATGAAAAGAACTAGGACTGAGTAAAGGATTCATTCTCATGGAGAATGACTCTGAACCAGGAGTCAATATAATCATAATAATTATATTGAATTGGATGACCAGGAAGATTTCGGAGTAGAGATGGGTGACCCCATTCATCTAGGCTGACTATATTGTGTATGTAGAGGGAATGGTAAATGACCTTATTTGGATTATTTCTATCAATAATGGGTTTTATCACAATTGACTTGTGGTGGAGAAGTATGTCTTTGTAAAAGGAAAGGGTTTTATCAGGGTGAGCAGGGATGAAATGCCATCCTGGAGGAAAATAGGATTTGACTAGTTCAATTGGGTCATGAATGTTTTTGTGGACTGGTTCAATGGAAAATAGATTGGTGCAGACGGGTTTGAGAATGTATTCTGTGCTTCCGCCCCCATTTGGTATCAGAGCCAAGTAGGATATAGTGAGGAGTAAACTGTAAGTTGTTCTTACCTTTGCTGATCTTTCTTTTAGTTAATTATTTTCCTGTTGAATTTTCAATTAGTAGATTAATTTTGTGTTATCAGTATTAGATCACCTTGTTTAAGGGCCACCCTTTGAAATTCGTAAAAGGTCCCCGTGTGAGTAAATCCCGAGGTAGGGCAACGTAAGGGGTTGGGAAAAAACCTAAGGTATGAGTTACACAGGGTATGTATTGAACATTGGTAATTTAGGATTAAAATACTAAAAGGAGAAACTTTAGGAGAATAAATTACTAAAAGTAAAATCTTTAGGAGTAATCACAATGAACAAATTATTTAAGTGTAATTCTTCAGCCAGTTCTTCAATGGCTTTACTAACTGAGTTTCCGAACACAGTCAACCAAGAAGAACACGAGTATCAAGACTTAGATATAGGGTTAGGAAATTGGAATATACCCAAAATCCCAGTAAAAGAAATCTACAAGTCAAGTTTCTTAAATGATACTTTCCGTACTGATCAAATTGTAAAAATTGTAGAACAAGTTTATGCCATTACTAAACAAGAAGAGAGATGTGCTCTTCTCAGTCAACAATCAGTCAAACGTCACCTCGAAAGAGGATATAATTATATACATGTAGGATTAATACAAGTAGCCATTAAACCATTAACAAGAAAAGGATTAAATGCCTCAGTCTTACTGTCTTTAAAAGACAGCAGATTCACAGTCTATAGTGATAGTCTGTTAGGATTAATGGAGTCAAGTTTACATAATGGTCCAGTTTATTTTAACTGTTACCCCGATTTAGCCCTTAGTTTAAAGGATAAAAATGTATTAAAAGCATTAACTTTAAATATTCAAACTGCTGGAGCAATTAATCAAATGCTAGAAGGTAGTCATTCAATTGCATTAGCTTACCGTATTTATTATAAATGTATGAAGACTAATTTAAATATCCATGCATTAGTCAAAAGTCCAAGGGACAAAACTGTCCTTATTCAAAGTAGCACAAATGCTAATATTCAAGTACCCAAAACCATCTCCTGAAATGATATCCAGTTACCAGCCAGTTGGCTTAATGAAAATGAGAGTTTCCTACAGGACTCCAGAGTGACACGATTGATCTAGATTATATTCAACAATACCTTGATGGTACTGTTAGGATAAGTTTTGATCAACCCAGAATGGTAAACCCTCCTCTGAGAATCAGAGAATTAAGTAGGTCAAATAGCTCAGTAGCTATTGGACGATCAAATAGCTCAGTGTCTAGGCAAGATAAGAATCCACTTGATCCTAGAATTAAATTAAAAGGTGTTGAATCAAATTCACAAATTAGTAAACCCTGTTATTCGACACAGTCAAAATTTGATGATGAACCTCCCAAGGATCTCCAACTCAAACTGATTTTGAAGTGGGAACACCAACTGATCCTACTCTACTGGTAATTAGTAAAGATTTTGAAATTGATTTTGATAGATTATATTCTGAATTCAAGTCAAAGAAAAATAAACATAAAAGAAAAGAATATTTTGCTAAATATACTTCTAGTAAACAAGATAGAATTCTAGCTCATTGGGAAGACTTCATGGAAGATTCCAGAGTTGAAATCTATTTTTTCGATTACTTAGAAAAATTCTACAAAAAAGTCAACACCATTACAAAAATCAAATGGAAAAAGTCAGATAATACTACCATAAGCTCTAGTCATCCCCCTTTAGATTCAATAATTATTGATTACAAAGGTTCTTCTATAACTGCATCCCCATTCAAACTACCTACTGAGAGAGTTGAATGCAAACAAATAGTTGAATAAATCAATTACACCAATCAGTGTCTTAAAACTATGAGTAATCAACTAGATAAAATCGAAGCTAAAATTGATAATGAAGAATCTTGCAGCATCCCCTCATCTAGTCAAAAAGTTGAAAAACTCCTTATCCATCTTCCTGAAAAAAGACCAAAAATTAAAATCAACCAGAATTAAAATATTCAAAAAATTGAAGAAATACTTACCAAATTAACTATTAAACCTGAACCCAAATCACCTCAAGTTACTGCTATTACCAAAAATTATACTAGTACCTCCGGTCAGGTTTCACCCACTTCTTCTGATGAAGAAATTAGTCAACTACAAAGACAATTCTCTGGCCAAAAGATAAATCGGCTTTACAACCCCCCTACAAACCCTACCAGTCTTCCCAAAAATTGGTACTCTAGACCAGGCCAACCCACCTCCCCCCCGATTTACAGTATGAAGAAAATAATTTAGCTAATCAATTCTCTTTTTCCTCTAATAAATTGTATGAATGGAATATTGATGGATTAAGCGAACACCAAATATTGGAAAAATTAAATTACATGTCAATGGTTGCAAATAGTTATCTAAGTAACACTAATCTTGATCAATCACAAATTGTTGAATTGTTAACTTCCGGTTTTACCTGAATGTTAAAATCATGGTGGGACAAATATCTCACCAATAATACCCGCGAAGAAATCAAGCATGCTGTTCAATTAGATGAAAATGGTCTCCCGATTTTTAATAATGAAATTGGTATGGGAACTTTAGATGGAGTCAATACCCTAATCTATACCATAATCAAACATTTTATTGGTCAACCTAGTAATATCACTTCTAGAATACATGATCAGCTTAGTAATTTATGTTGTCCTACATTAAGTGATTTTAGATGGTACAAAGATGTTTTCACATCCAGAGTCATGCTCCGAGATGATTGTACAAAATCATTTTGGAAAGAAGAGTTTATTAACGGACTTCCTAATTTGTTTGCCCATAAAATAAGAGATGTTCTTAGGGATGCTTAATTATTCATCCTAAATGCTTAACGGAGTTATGATTTCGTCCCCCCATTTCTAGCCATTTATGATTTCGTCCCCCTAGTAGTTTTTATACCCATAATGCCCTTTTACTGGTATTATATATATATATATATATATATATATATATATATATATATATATAGCGCACTATAGCGGGACGAAATTCTAACCGATTCCATCCTCGCGAAAATCTCGCCTGTACATCCCGAAAATTCCTCCCCCAATCCTTCCCCATAAATTCCGGCTTCCAATCCCAAATTCTTTCATCCCAAAATTTCCTCCACTCAACCCATCACAGCACCGGCGGCTCTCCATCTGTACCAGTCCCCCATCATTGGCGGCTCTCCATCTGGACCACTCCCCATTGTCGACGGCTCCCCCCACTGGTCCCCACTGCTACTGATGCCACAACCAGCGAGGCGGCAAGGCCAGCGAAAGGCACTGGTGGCTGGACGAATTCCTAATCCATTCCGTCCTCGCGAGAATCTCGATTCATCCGGCTCCCAGTCCCACGAAAATCTCGTGATCACGTCCTGAGATTGGCTTGGATGGTATTAATCTACCAAATCAATTTGTATCGAACCCCTTCAGAAGTTTTGGATCTCGAAACTTCTGTAAAACCCTAGACGGTTGAAACCCATTCCAGGCGGAGAACCCAAGCAAGGCCGTCGTCCATTGTTACGGATTCCAGCGGTGAACAACTGCGTATGCATTCCCCCGTCCTTTCCGAATGGGGTTTTTTTCGAAAAAAAATGCTATGCCACAAATCAATCAAGTCCTTCGTGGTTGAAGCCACCGGCGGAGAAGAAGGGCACCAAAAAAACATGGCCAAAAGTCGTAAGTTTATCTGTTAAACCCCCTTTTATTCTTCGTTTTGTGGGTTTTTATTTGGCGGTTGGAGCTAGGTTACACGAATAAAGCTGATATATTTGTGGCCATTGTGCTAAGTTTGTTACTCTATGTCGCAATAAGGCATAAATCAGTTGGTTAATCGGCTGCATGTCATGATTCAGTGAGATTGATGCTGATCTTGTTCAATTCATGATTTCGATTTTGTTTTTAAATTTGTTGGTTTGTCTTGCTCGTAATTTAACCATCTAAGGCTGATAATATAACCATGTAATGGAAAATATGTCTTGCTGTGTGTTGTAATCAAAATTGATTTCAATGCTATATTGTTTGAGTATGTCATGTTTTAATAATTAGTATGAACGTAGAATTTGAATGGTCATGAAATGTTGTAATCGTCATGGTAATTTAATCATGTAACGGTGTTCACGTTTTTTCATTTTCTGATGGTAATTTAGCCATGTTCCATGAATTAAGAACAAAGGGGAGTATGACTTTTTGTTGTTTAGTTGGCCAACTTGATAAAGCAATAAAACATGTAAAGTTGTGGTCAACTTATCATGTTATACCCACCAATGAGTTTTGATGCTATTAAATTTTGGATGGATACTTGGCAATTGTTATAATATGTCCAGGTGATTTTGTCACATGGTTAACTGTATTTTGTTTGGCTATTTCGTTGGTGGTTAGTTGAAACATTGAAAACGGTTCATGGATACTGCTTAGAGGTTGCTTGACATGCCATTGAGAGATCGCATTGAAAGATTGCTGTGCGTATTGTCCGTTTGCCCCTATCAACGGTGATGCAGCTCTCTATCAATTGGTTTCTACAGTTTCAGGGGATACAAATCAAGGTTTTTGGAAGACTTGCAACACTTCTTTGTGCTACCAATACTCTCGTTAATTCTGAAATGTTGTTGAGATTGGTTAGATGAGGTCTTGGCTGTTGAGAGTGTTGCTGTTAGATTGGAATCAAGATTGGATCTAGGCTTCAATGTCTTTGTTTACAAGTCCGCTAGTTTAGTGACTCCCCGTCTGTTTTGGGGTTTAAGCAACTTGTTTTTTTGGTTTTCTGTTCTAGATTGTGTGGTTGGCTTCTCGCCAACATCCCCTTCCTCGGGTAGTGGCTGGTATATGATTTGTCCTCGTCCTAGGTGCCAATTGGGATGTAGGTCGTAGGTTTTTGTGGGTCAACTGATCATGTAATTTTCCTAAAATTTTCGATTTTAGAAGTTAGATTAGGAATGGTAATGTAACGTTGTAATCAAATATATGGTCAACTAATCTTGTTATGGTAATATAACCATATAAAACCATGGTAATTTAACCATGTAACAGTTTGGTTCTGTCATTTTAATTCTTGTTTTGATGGTAATTTAGTCATGTTTATTGAAACAAGATTAGTGGGAAATATGAATTGATGTTGTTTGGTTGGCCAAATCAATTGGACGACCAGAATTCATTGTGAACTCATGCTAGCAGGTGGTAAATTTGTCATTTTATGTATTGGGCAAGACCAGTCTACTTGAAAATTAGCCAATAATAATTAATTGTTAGTATTTCATAAAACATGGTCACTTTATCATGCAGGATTAAGAAGGACAAGGACGAGGATGAAGAAGGACGAGGATGAGGATGAAGAAGGAACAGACGTGGGATTTAAATACGGAGGAATACCGTCGTGATGATCCAGAAATAAAGGAACTGATCAATCAGTTGGATTTGTGGAAAGTTTGAAAGTTTGAAATAGGGATCTTTTCCTTCCACCCTGTTGTATCCCATCTCTTCATTCCACCCAATTGTATCTTCTGTTTGAAAAACGATTGAGCCATAAATCTAGGGATTGGTCCCTCAATTCTTCCGTCTCTCTCTCTCTCTCTCTCTCTCTCTCTCTCTCTCTCTCTCTCTCTCACACACACACACACACACACATATATGTATAATCTCTGTATCTCTATTACAAAATAGAATAAAGGGTAATAAAGGTAACTTACATATTGCAAGGATGAAATTATAAGCATGAAAAAAGGGGGGATGAATTCTTACATAACATAAAAAAAGGGGATGGATATTTAAATATTCCATGTTCTTAATCAACCAACAGGAGTCATTGAATATGATAAATTAACATATGGTGACATTATTAGTACCCTTCAGAAAGAAGGTCTAAGAATGTGAATTGATATGAAAATTAGTAAACAAGCCCAAAAAGACAAACATAAAGCCAAATATGAGTTAGGTAACTTTTGTGAACAATATGGTCTATCTCCTGTAGCACCATCACGAAGAAAACCCAAACATCATACTAAACCTACTAATAATAATAAGAGTCACAAATACTTTAGGAAAAGTAAACCCAAACCATCCAAAGAAACATATTATGAAAAACCCAAAAATCAAAAGAATAACAAGAAAAATGACAAAAGAAGTCATATCAATGACTAATGCATGGATATTTAAATTAGTCTTCATACATTTATAATAAATACGATAAATTAATGCAATTGAATGACTACCTTCTAGTATTTGATTAATTGCTCCAGCAGTTTGAATATTTAAAGTTAATGCTTTTAATATATTTTTATCCTTTAAACTAAGGGGTAAATCGAGGTAACAGTATATATATATATATATATATGGGAATGGTTCAATGAACACCCTAATAAAACACCCAACGGGGACACCCAAAATCTCAATCTGATAGTTCCCGATTGAATTTTTATGATCCGAACCGCTCAATGTGTGCAGAATGTGATTTTAAGGGTGTCCGCTAGAAATTAGCAAAAAAAATGACCGGGAAAGGCTTGATTTGAGCAGTTTTTATTTGAACCGCTCAATATATATATATATATATATATATATATATATATATATATATATATATATATATATATATATATATATATATATATATATATATATATATATATATATATATATATATATATATATATATATATATATATATATATATATATATATATATATATATATATATATATATATATATATATATATATATATATATATATATATATATATATATATATATATATATATATATATATATATATATATATATATATATATATAAAAGATTGTGATAATAAATTTGACAATACTTTTGACAATATATTTTGAGTTCACGCAACGAATCAAGAACGTTTCAATTTGTTTAAAACATGTTTTTAAGGGTTCTCGTAAAAAATCAACTCATTTGGACATCGGCAAGGGCTTGATCGGCTCATTCAATTTTATCCTGTCAAATTTGGCAGGAATCAACTAAATGAGCTGATCAAGCCTTTACCGATATCCAAATGCGTTAATTTTTTACGGGACCCCTTAAAAACATGTTTTAAATACATTGAGCGGCTCCGATCATTTGTTTGAAGGTCCCATGTGGGGTTTCAAAAAATCTATTGTCAAAAGTATTGTCAAATATATTGTCTCTAGAACCGTCCCCATATATATAAGTCAAGACCTGGATTTTTAACATAAATTAAATGATATTCTTAAGTAAAAGGATCTCGCTTGCCATCGCATTCCCAAAATAGTATCCCACCTGTTTAAATTACAGACAAGTTTCCAATTCAAAAGAAAATACAACTTTGGCTCCACGGCCCGAATTGAGTCAAATACAAGTGCAAAGTACTTAGAACATTTCAACTTGAGTCAAAAGATAATTCAAATGAAAATTAGTTACAAAATCATCTTGATCAAAAGCTAAACTTTTACAAGTTGAATAAGAAACAAATAGTGAAAAGCTTTTAGAAAGTCGTCCACATCCCAAGCACGCATTGAATGATGCAACTGTCCGGCCTTAGAACCTGAAAAGAAGGATTTTGTTGAGCTACACTAGCCCAGTACGAAAATCTATACTCAAACTATATGAAAATGCAGAGAAACATGCACCAAGAGTGAATGAAGTTCAATAAACGAACACGAGAAACAAAGGGGCACCACGATGAATCGAAGGACAACAATCATTGGATTCAATACGTCTTAAAGATATCCCTAAACATCTCGTACATCAACTAGGAGCAACATTGAGCACAAATCAATCTAATAACCCGAGACTATTTCATGAACCGTTTTAAGATTTCTCAAGTGAATGCCACGTTTGACTTCCTCTTCTTTTCCCATTCACCATCAAATCTCTTTCATAAAAACATTCCTTTTTGATTTACCAAAATATTTTTGAGAAAACTCTCGACCTTAATGGGTCAAGCTCCGTTGACTCACTTGAATGCCGGAATCCGTTGATTTGTGCCCAAATACCGGAACCGTTGATTCACTTAGGAATGCCGGAGGATTTTTCATAAAAATCTTTTTTCCAAAACCATGTTCCTTTCTTTTCAAAACTTAGATGAAATCGATCGTTGATTCCCCTTTTCAACAATCACAATCTCAAGCAATAAACAACTCAAACAACAACACGAACTTCTATAACCACTTATAACTTCCTTCATCATTCGAGACATTCAACTGTATTACCACACCTTGCGTTACAGTGAATTCTCTCCACCCGGGTTTCCGCATTACCACACCTTGCGTTGCAGGCCCTCCAGAGTTCTCGCATTACCACACCTTGCGTTGCGGGACCCTCAATTCAGAATTCACAACTCACACAACACATATACATTATCAATCTGAATACAAGATGACAACACTCATCAAAGTCACAACCTTTCACTCATCATCATTCAAAGTATTACAACTCATAACCTTGTGCTATTGTACGTTAATAAATACCTTAGGTTCACATCATTCCTCTAAGTCTATTACGACGCCCTACGTCTCGTACCAACCCCTTAATAACTCTATGACACACCACCGGCTAGTATCTAAACAAGAATCCATAGAATGAGTGCCAAAGGAACCTAGGATGAACAATCGAGACGAAGCACAAAGATACGAGTTACCATACTCTCTTCCGGATCACTAGGCAAGCCCCTTTCGATCTACAAAGCGCCCCACGTCACATCTTATATCCTACGATACACTATAACCTCTCTACAATAAGCATTTTCATCCTGCCATTCACCACGTATAGCCATAGCACCTAACTCACCTATAGCGTACATTACCTCATGCCACAATGACTCTCAAGTACCATCAATCCCATAAATATATTTCGATTTATGTTTTATCTAATAAGACACTACTCTTTCTCTAATAACGGAAAGCCAACGAGACAAGGATAACTTAAGTAAACCGAGGGAATTCAATTAAGCATGCTTGAAATAGGTTTAGAGGTGTCCAAAGGGAATTTGAAGTGATTGGGGGTCAAAACAATGAAGTTCGAAGCAAACAGCAAAATATGCAGTGGCTACGGGTAGGACCAAAACGGACTATGGGTAGCGGAACAAATGTTCAGTTTCTGATCAGTGGCTACGGGTAGGACCAAAAACGGACTACGGGTAGCGCCTGAAAATTTCAGCGCGATACACATATTTCAAGGGCAAACACGAGGCTTCCAAACAACGATCCAAGGCAAGTTTTGGACACCGAATCAATTCATAAACATATAGAGAAAGTTAGAAATCCCTACCTCGAGTCAAGAATCGAAACCTACTTGATTTGAGCGAGCCCTAGCTCTCCGAACTTTGAAATCAACCGAGTACTCCTCCTCCAAGCGAAACCCACGAGATTCAAGGTTGGAATCGCGTATAGAAGACAAATTGGAGGTGGGTTTGTGAAGATTCCAAGTGAATTTGGTGGGTTTTTGGTTGAGAGGATGAGAGAGTGAGGGAGAGCCGAGAGAGGAGAGGAGAGGAGAGGGGAGATGAGAGAGAGCAAGCTTTGGGATTTTAATCTCCTACACACACACTTCTATATATACTAGTATATTTACAAATTACACTTACACTCCCTCAAATGACAACCCTAACACATTAACCCCAAATCAAATAAACTCAATAAAATTCCATTTTTTCTCAATTTCTAACATTTATAGAACGTTTAAATAATATTCAAAAAATACGGGTCCTTACATATATGGGGCCGGTTCTAAAGACAATATTGTCAAATATATTGTCTCTAGAACCGGCCCCTATATATATATGTGTGTGTGTTCTGTTTCCTAACCAAAAATAACTATAATTTCTCCAAAAGTTGAACCATTCATGACAAACATGAAACCACCCCAACACTCTCCTCTGTTCCCAACCTTAGGGATGACAACTCCGTCCAAACCGTTGGTTAACTGAACCGTATAGAACCATTTGGAGCGGTTTTTAACCAAAATTTTAATCATGATTTTGCTTGCGGTTATTGAATTTTAAAATATGTAACCGTAACTTAACCGGAATATAATTACATAACTACCCTTATAAGTTATATGGTATTTGTTGTTTTGACGATGACTATTTAGTGTCTTTAAATATTTGGTGTATTAGCTTATTGCCTTTTTAAATATTTTGTTGTTAGACAATGATTTTGGTGCCTTTGAACCATTAGTGTAATATGGTAAAAAATAATAATAATAATTCCATGTCCTTGGAGCACCGCCACTGCCACATAGCATCCCAAACTCATTCACCACTAATATGTTTTTCAGTGTATGGAATGGGAACAAAGCTAGCATGCATCGAACACGGGACTGAAAAAAAAAATTAAACTATTTTTTGTATCAACTAGGGTTGTGACTGTCAGATACACAAAGCCGAAAGAAACACCAATGTGATTTTTTGTTTGTCCCGTACATAGAACGAGCCTAATGCTAGTTCAATGTTTGGAGAGGTGAAAAGGGTTTAAATGAGACGAGGGCAACTTCGGAGGACTAAAGAATCAATATCAATATATACTAACCACATCCCACAATTTATATTTTTCCGGAAAATCATCACTTTTCAGATTTATTTTGTTTTTGTTTTTGGGCATGGCGTTTTTAATTTTTTTGCAAGAACTAATTGAAATCTTCAAATTGGTGAGCAAAATAGTTCAAAAATTTAAACACAAACTCAGTTTATTGTCTATTCAAAAGATAAAGTCTTTCTAAAAGAGATAAACAAATATTATCAGACAGCGGAAGTATATCTTAAAATTTATTAAATCGGGGCACTGTATCATCTTATTATTTTTTCCTCCATCGATGGACCTTCAATAAATAACATTGATAAGGACACAAATTCCAAGACATTGTATCGACTATTCACAGCATTTGATTGGCTAATGTTTTAAAATTGAATGTTGGTTCATTATTAGCACTATATAAACCGACACCCAGAACTCCGATAAAGAGAAAAACAGAAACTCCAGTCGTGTATGAAATAAATTTTTTAGCAGAGTACACAGACGTTTCTTTCCTCCCCACATAGATAGAAGTAAATAGACGGGTATTAATTCTAACTCCCGCATGATGAAAACGAGTGAAAGGTCGTGGGAAAAAAATGATCCTATTTGACCACAGTACATTGCTAACATCAGGAAATGAAATAATCAAGAATCTCGAATAACTGGCCAAGCCGCTAAAGTTGCTAATGTAGAGATGGGACGACTACATACAACTTTCTTCACAGGCTTCCAGTGTTTTCTTTAGCAATGACAAAAGAATAATTCACACTTACAATGTCTGTACGAAGTTATGTCATCTCGAAAAGAGCTCGACTCTATTGAGTTGGCAATCCGATACAGGATCCCTGGGAAAAGATGCTGGCAGAGGATGATCTGGAATCACACCAACCTATAGAATGATTCATAAAATCGGAAGGATTGTTTCATTACTAAATAAAATATGTGATTCAAGCAAAGCGAGAGTGAAAGCAGCAGCAATAAACCTTGTCAATATCAGTATGAGCAGGTGTCTCATAGCGAGCAACTGTAACAACCAAGCCAGAGCCATCGGATAGCTCAAAAACTGACTGAATCTTGCTGTAAGAAGGAAAATACACATATCACATTAGGTATATACCAACATTTTTTCGCAATGCCAAAGCAAAATAACATTACCCTTTCCCATAAGTGGGTTCTCCAAACAGCACTGCTCGTTTGTTGTCCTTCAATGCACCGGCTAATATTTCGCTTGCACTAGCAGTTCCTTTGTTTACCTAAAAACACAGTTAGAAGGAAAATCAGCAGTTCTCCAACAGCATCGCCATAACGAAAAACTTTGAGAGTGAACTTCATTCTCCTTATGGCAATGAAGCCTATGGATAAAGAGGTGATCATTATGGAAAGATCCAAAGAGAAACTGACATAAAGACAATTATAAGAATGTGAGGTCAAACTAAAACGTCTTCAAATGAATCAGCAACATTTCAAATTAGCTACCTGCGGAGGTGGACAAGAACTAGCAATGGAATGAACTTCATATATATGATCATTCCAATTATTAGGTGAAAGAATGAGTTAATGACCACTCAGAACATGAACCACAAAAAACAGCAGAACTATAAGCAGAAATAGCAATAGTAATCGAGTGTTGAATGGTGGAACCCTCCTGCCACAGCAACGATTAGCCGATGGACATAATACCAACTGAGAACAGTATTCCTATTTTGCAACTGTTAATTCCTAATGAGAGACGTTAAAGCAATAGAGGAAGAGAGTATGCAAATCAAACAGATGTTAAATTCAAAATGAAGTCTTAAGATACAGCACTAGTTCAACATAGGTTCTGTTTCTAGAAGTCACCTATAACATCATATTAACAAATGATGAAAAAAGGCCGTCCCAAGAACCATTAGCATATGACATTGCCATATCAACCACAGAAAAGAAGTTCACATACCAGCACGGCTAGGGGTTCTGTGGCTGCTACTGCATTGCTTCCATCAGTATCATAGATATCACGGACACCTTGGCTATCACAAATATATACAATGACACCCTTCTCTAACCTGGTTGGCAAAAGCTAAGTATGAGGAACTTATAATGTAAAATTATGGAGCATCTACCAACAAAATAAGATTAACCAAACAAAGTGGAACTTAAATGCCCAACCAGAGATAGCCCAAGTCATAATCTACAAACAGAAGGACAGACCAACTAGGTTGTGAAACAGGAGGAAGTTACGAATGCATGAAACAAGTAACTTACTTTTTGTGCTTCAAAGGGAAGTGAATTTGGTATGTTTCAGAGCAACTCAGATTGCACAAAACTAGTGATGACCAGTATAGGAAAATATTTAAACGGGGTGCTAGAAACATCAAATACAACAACCTACGAGGGACCAGTTTGACAAAAAAGTGTTACAATAAGAGAACCTTGAACTACTTTTCGTTCTAATAGACAAGATGTGACAGAATCAAAATGATCAACCTTCAACCTTTGTAAGTAAATGTTATCACTTTCACGGAATAAGTCCTTGTCAGGGCCAGCCCTGGGCATAGGCCCACCAGGCGGCCGCCTAGGGCCTCCCCTTTTGGGCCCAATTATAGGGCCCCCAAATCGTAGACATATAATAAATATTATGTATGCCAATAATTTTTGAAGTAAGTTGATGTAGTTCAGCGGTAAATTGTCGGTGTGGTAAAGGCCTCATCCTGAGTTCGAGTCCTAGCAACTTCCATTTTGGACGCCAAAACCTTCAAAACTTGGAAGAAATTCACTTGCTACTGATGTCGGTGGGGTTTGAGACCGAGACCTGAGGGACTAACTTTGGTTTTCTGCCGGTTACCATCTGGGCTACAACCCTTTGGTGTTGCTAATTTCAAAATACAATTATATATATATACAAAAAAAGGCCCCATTTTGAAATCCCGCCTAGGGCCTCACAAAACTCAGGGCCGGGCCTGGTCCTTGTGAACATCACATTATGAGTAATTAGATGCTTTCCATCCAGAAATGAAATGATACTATTAATAATTTACCAAAAAAGAAAGAAAAAGAACTGACTACATCTCCCATGGACATCCTAGCACTAGATTTAAGCTTAACTTACAAACAGAAATACTTATCAAAAAAAAAAACTTACAAACAGAAATTAATGTGCTATCATAGATTAGCTTTTCTGCCCCAAGTTATAGTGGGTTTGGTGGGATGTGTGCATGGGTGTGCGGAGGGGATAATGAAGGATTTAGAATAACCAAGGATTCAGAATCCTAACTGGTAAAAGGTCATGCAATATCATCTAGAAATGCATTTTGGTCAAGAACAATGAAAAGAAAGTGTTTTCATGAAAGTCGCAAAAGCCTAATCGTGTCTGTTCATAAAACTTATGCAGACCATGAGTATGTTTTCTGAAAAATCCAAGGAGATATGACTTGCAACTTGTGAAATATGCATGTCATTAATTTTAGCATTTTCAATCAACCTACTTATGGGGGAACAATAATTTGCGGCTACATTGTAAGAAGACAAATCAATGTTACTGCCCAAAGTAATAGCATTCAATTGAAACAAACCCCAAGGACATTTGAGTTGATATTGTTCAACAAGGTGTTCAACATTCATTGAGAGCAAACATGCATCCAAATGTATATTGCTAATCATTTTTTAACAAACACAGAGTACACAGGAAAAGTGTCGATATATTGTACATGCAAGAAATTTCTTTAACTACGAATATTAACAGACAGCCGGATCATCCTTATTCTTTCTACTTCTTCTTCTCCAATTTCTTAGTTACTATTTTTTCTTTGCGCTTTGCACAAATCGTACTATTTCAATCATTGAAATTAACCTATTAATCCATTTTCCCATCTTACTAAAACACTACAAACTTATCTAATTAGTGAATACCACACTTCCATTGCACAGGATTTTCATAATGTTCTTAGAAATTTTTTTTTTGAAACGGCAAAAATATAGAGGAAACTTGAAAGGGTATATCAAGTAGGGAGAGAGGGGAGGGGAATCCAACCAATGGTTAGATAAAAAAAAATACACCCAGTGAGACAAAGCCCAAAAAACACCTAGGGGCAAAGCCCGAAACACCTAAAGCAAGGCCCATACACAGAATGGGCCAAGCCCAACCCAAGAAGCCCCAAACCCTAACCCTAACCAAAGCAAAAAATCAGCCAGCCACCGCAGCCACCCAAATGCCTTCCACCTTCGCCCTGCAAGCGGAGTTCTTAGATTTACCCCAAGGCAAAACTCAATGATAGGTAATTTTGGCTATGTTAATAACCTTATAGTTTTACCGGGAAACACAATCATTTTCCTCAAAATTATTTAAAAGCAGTTTCATAATCAGCGATGATAAAATTGTCTTTTCCATAAGGAGTCACAAAATAACATCTTCTAAAGGTACACAACAAAACTGTACACATTGGAAGCTCTGGTACAACATATAAGAGTACCGGCAAGACGCCTTATTATGTATGTTACTTGATCTTACTGAAACTCAATTCGTTGCTACATCCAAATACAACTCTTCTAATGACGTAGCATTATGCAACCTATATGTATAGCTTCTGTGCAGTTATATGTATAGCTTCTGTGCAGTATAGACATCTGTATAGTGCATGAATTCAGACAGTACCTTTGCACGAGCTTAAAAGCCCTTTGGGAATCAGAATAATTTTAAGTCAATAAACAACTTGGTCCAAAACAAATAATTGTAACACAAAACCTACGACCAATAAAAAATAAAGTAAAACAGAAGAAGAAACTTATCAAAGAGAAATAGAGGAAGAAGTTTGGCCGCGAAACTAAAAGAATAACCAAGCAAGAAACAGCATCAAGAAAGGTTATCTTCACGAGTTAAATATGGAACATTATCCTTAGATTTAACTTACCAAATCTTAGCAATCTCAATTCCTTCAGGGAAAAGACCACCACTGCACCAAATTTAATCTTTCAGAATGTCTAACAGAGGGAAAATGTAAAAATGAAACATGCTGAAAGTATTACCTATTATCTCGAAGGTCCAATACAAAAGCATTAACATTATTTCTCCTTAAAGTTTTAATTGCTTGCCTGACAGCACCTACAATGATGTATAATTTCAAGACCTCCAGAAATGGCTAGAATTAAAAAAATACACCACATGAATATTGAGCCCATAGAGTACGAGGAAAGTAACATAACTCACAGTCCAGCAGAAGAAAATAATGCATCTATTATTAAAAAGGATCTACATTATATCTCCTTTCAAAAAAAAAACTAATATGTTTTGTGTTACACCCCGTCTTTTCTTATTCCTAATAATTATATTTCTGTAATAAATAAATAAAAAAAAGAGATTTATAGTTTGGATCCTAATTGATATTTTCTCTCTCTCGACATAGTATAAATTATTGTCGGCACTATTATAGTGTTGGGGTATAAGTCTAAATAGTTTTAGTATTTGGTGTTGTACCGTAATAAGTACTTTAATTAAGTGGTTACATATTATTTAGGGAAGAACGTGGGTCAGTAATATTATAAGACTAGGGTCGTTTGAGAAAGAGAGAGAGAGAGAGTAGCCGCAGTCGAGGGTTTTGCGTGGTAGAAGATTTGCCGAAGTGGTATGTTCCTCTTCCTTCTTGTTCTTCTACCTTCGTTTCCTTTTCCACGTTACATTAGTTTAGGGGCTTCAACTAGAAAACAACTTGGTTTTATTGGTGGTATAAAGATCAATCAGTGGAGTAAATAAAGGCAAAAATGGATTTTGTTCGTAGCTTTGCCAAGTTTTCATCCCGCCGATTGTTTTCTTTTTAATGCTATTGGACCATGGAGGTGTTTTGGGTTGGTGGTTTGTGCGGGGTGTGTGGGTGATGATCTGTGATGTGGGGTTAGGTGTTTTGCCTTGTAGAGAATCTAGTTGTATTATAAGGGTTTGTTTCGGAGTAATATTGGTCTATGGAGTAGAAGAGTTCGGCACATGGTACTGCCATGAGTTTGTGCGTGGACCCTTAGGCTTGGGATTAAAGTGTTGGGTTTTAGTCCTAGGTTAGGAAAGTATTATTTTTAGGTAGTTCCACATCGTTGTCGATAAGGTGATACAGTTAATGATAATTTTGTATATGATTATTTTGTTCAGGTTAGCATCGTTTTGCGTGATTCGTGTTGCATTACTTTTGGATCCAGGTGAGTAGTTAAGTATGTTACGTATTTTCGAAAGATCCTTGTGTCCCTTAAAAGTATTTCCTTCAGAAATTTCTATGAATGTTATTCGGAGACTCAAAACTATTTATAAGTTGTTCTATTAATTGGCATGCGATGAATTTTTTTAGATCAATTGATAATATTCTTTTTGGTGAGATCTTGGTGGATATTAATGGGAACATTTATTTCGGAAGTCCAGGGAACTTATTCCTTCTCGTGTTGGTGACCCTGGCCATTGGGGAAAAGACCGTGTTAGTCCGGTGACCTTAATGCTCAACGGCTTTCTTTCGCCGAATCGTCTTAGGGAAAAG
The DNA here is from genome assembly GCA_025413875.1 of Rhododendron molle. Lineage (NCBI taxonomy): Eukaryota > Viridiplantae > Streptophyta > Magnoliopsida > Ericales > Ericaceae > Rhododendron > Rhododendron molle. The sequence continues at coordinate 7,906,598 of CM046396.1, read as the reverse complement.
TACCACGGGCTGCCAACCCTGGTGACTCTAAGTTCGATATTGGATCCAATTTTGTTGAGATTTATTTTGGCCATGGTACTGTTTGATTGTGGTTTCTCATTGTTGATGGAGTTAATGTTGTGATCACCACCAAGAATATTTATTGGTTAAAAGCTTCATTGATTAATTTATTATCCTGCTGGACACCTCGTATGCCAAATTATGTTTAATGGTAAATTATTTTAATCCCCGCTTTCAACTTTATTTATTATACATACTTGCTATTCACTGAGCTCGTCAGCTGACGGATTTATTCCAACTTCTCTTCCAGGCTAGTAAGAGAGTTAGGCAAAGACTCTGAAGGCATCTCGGGGATTTATTTTGGTTGACCTCCTTAGGGTGTCTCATTCTAATTTATTTTAATAAACGCTTCCGCATTGAAAACAATTGTCAGTTAACAAATTCTTTTTGTTATTGTTGGATCATTGGATATTATTTGGTTCATGGGATGGTTGTGCCCCATGGTTGTGATGAGACACATTTGGCTTTTGATTTGATTAATAACGAAAAAGTGACCATTTGATTTTCGGTTATTTTGATTCATTCAAGTTGCGTGTTCCATGGATTAGCCTCATAGTTCATGGCCGGTCACTTCTCATTTTTGGGGTGTGACATTTTGCAAGCCCCCTTCACATCTCTCAAAATGTGTTCTCCACTGTTGAAAGCTAGATCCACAAGAGGTGTGTAATACAAAGAGGTCATCCCAGAGCTCTGTTTGATAGCATTTATATACTCATTTAGCTTCCCACTACTAATAAAACTAATCTTACTCCGAACAAGCATCGAAGGGGAGACCCTAAGATTGGATAGGAGGATCTCTGCATGCGGGCTAGCCGGCTGTGTTCTTTCTACGAATCTACAAGAGAATGCTCTCCGCTTTCTTAGTTCTTGTGAACAGTCGCCACTTCTCCCAGGACCGTAATGATCATCGATGCCCCATGGTTATACATCCATCCCTAAATGTCGTTGGGTAGACACATACTGTTAACTTCTTCGAGTGGGGGGAAGTATAAAGAAATGGAATGCACTAAACAAGAGACCAACTAACCAAGAGAATGAACTAACCCCATCAATTTCCGCAGGCGAGAAGGGCGCGGAAGCTATTGTTTCTAGAATGTTAGCAAGGTAGCTTGCTTACTCTCCTAGTAGCATACGTCAGCAAGCAAGATTTAATATAAAAGAATAGGCAAGTAATGAGCTGAAAACAAGTCCTTTGGAGGGCCCTTCATTCTCAATGCAAACTAGCTCACCTATGTTTAGTGAGGAGGCTACCTAAGATAGAGGTGAAATAGCCTTCCATTCTCAATGCAAGCAAAAACCGCTCCCCTGGAGAGAACCTTCTAGGAGCTAGTCTCTGGTGGAGAATCAAGGCTTCCTTTGGATTGGGGGTTTTGTACTCCCTCAAGGATTTTATTGTCGCGAATTTCAGTTTGTGAGGCAGTAGGGTGGGACGTCGGGAAGGTGGTGGTTTTCTTTTGCAAGGCAAGCAAGGTCTCCATCAAGAGACACTGGTTTGTTGCATTCCAGCAAGGGTTTCAGTCATTGAACGTTATTGTTCGACGATAGCGGTCTGTGAAAGGGCTTGTATCTCCTCTATGACCGGCTTGGATGTAGCCTTCAAGGCCTCAATGCCGGTGAGTCTTAAAGCTCCTAGGGCTCCTGTTTTCTTTGGAGGTATTATAGCGAGCACCACCCTTCCCCAACAGAGTATAATGTGGGTGTTAGGGGTGGGAAAAGTACCTGAGGTTGCCCTCCGAGTATATCGTGGTTGCTACAATGGTGCTCGAGACCACCGGAGGTGGAGGAGGAGAGAGCTCGAGGCGGACTTAGAGAGAGAGGGATGGCAATGGAGAGAGGTCTTAACCAGAGAATAGATTTTTGCTCAATGTGCCCTCAATAGGGGTATTGAATGCTTGTCTTTACAATAGTGTCAATTCTCCTTATATATGAGCCTTGGAGAGAAGAGGAGAGAACCAGCTGTGGGCTCCTCCCCATTGGTGGGCAGAGTTGAGGTTGACATGTTTTCCTCTTTTAGTCCCCAGTCAAGCCTTGGAGCTTGTATTAAGGAACCAACAGAGGCTATTTAGGTGATACATGGAGACCTGTATCATCTGCCGAGTCAGGCGGTACCGCGGTAGGTATGATACGGGCTTCGAGGTGCCAAGCTGTAGGTATGATACTTCTTCTAAGGCATCAGATGGTGGTCAACACCCCCTCTCTCTAGGAACGGTCAAGTTAGTGCTCAACGGAGGCAAGCTCTTCCTCCTTGACAAACCCCTTGCTCTAGCCTCCAAACTACATTCCTCTATAGGTCTCGAGGGAGGTACCTAGGCCTTACTCCCGGCCTAGGATGGTGTATAGAGTTGCCTTTTCTTCTTCTTTTTTAGTATTTGTGGAGGGCTTGTGGAACCTTAAGAGTGTTAAGTAGGAGGTGAGGTGCCCAGAGGTGACCTCACCCCTCCATGGGTGGAGAGTTCCTGGAGAAGGCATTGCTCTGAAGGTATTCATGGAAGAGGCATTGCTCTTTTGAGTTAGAGTTTATGAAGGAAGCCTTGCTTTGGTGGAGGCAAAGTTTGTGGAGGAAGCCTCACTTTGGCGGAGGTAAGGTTCGTGGAGGAAGCCTTGCTCCGCCGGAGGCCAGTATCATGGAGGGAGCCTCGCTCCTCCTCGAGTGGGTAGTCGGAGGGGCTCTTGGAGAAGGTGCATCCGGATGTGGGTAGGTATATATATCATATACCTACAAATGGTTAATAGGCACATCTCCCAAGTAGCAATTTATGTCCGGAATGAAAGAAATTAATAAAATCCCTGCCCTACAGAAATAAGACACTAAGTGCCCTCCCTCCCTCCCTCACTCAAAATCAAAATCGAAGTAAACCCTTTTTAAAAGCACAATCATGTCATGTGGGATAAGATACTGGTAGAATACATCCTACCCTATGCTTTGACAGAGACGAATCAAACAAACTAATGAGGAGTTACCTAATACAAAGGTAAAACTAAACTTTTTGGAAATGAATATAAACGAAAATATCACATTGCCTGAATCTACAAGTGCATAATTCCATAATAAAGTAGCTACACCGTACCAGAAGCATTTTGGTTGAATGAAGTTAGCTTAATATATCCCACTCTGGAGTTCTCTCTCCCCAAACCAGGTACCTCACAGAGCCTTGCCTGCACAGGATTCAAGGAAATTTTCTCCCGCCTGAAAAGCAGCAATTGGTTGATTTTACATTTACTTGATTAGTATATCCACATCTGCTTAGTCAAATACAAACATGCATACCATACTAATGCAAAGTTATATATTCCATTTGAATCGATCATGCATAACTCCAACATCGTCGCCCAAAAGTACACTTGAAACTTGCTAGCAAGTAGCAATCTTTCTTATATGAGGTAAACACACCAGGGCTTAAATGCTTTTATGTGGAAGCATAACCAAGTACAAGTCATAAGCTATTGGTCCACAATAATAATTGTTAAAGCATCCAACTCAAAACCAATTGGCAATGAGTGGAGAGACCACCCAGGCTTATATACTAGTTTTGAAGGAGATAATCAACCTTTAACCAATGTGGGACAAACTTCAACACTCCCCCGCACGTGCAATCCCCGACTCACACGTGGAGGAGTAAACAAACGATCCATAACACTTGGATCACAACAAACAACAGTGCACTTATGGCACAAACAAGGGGGAACAAATTCTCCGAAACCTTAGCTCTGATACCATGTTAAAGCATCCAACTCAAAACCAATTGGCAATGAGTGGAGAGGCCGCCCAAGTTTATATACTAGTTTTGGAGGAGATAATTAGCCAATGTGGGACAAACTTCAACAATAATTAAACCATGTGCTCCTTCTAAAGTAACAATATAAAAAATGTCATTGTGCAAAGACATGAAGCTCACAGCTCATTTGAGCAGAGAATATTAAGATAATAAACGTACGTCAAAGATAGGTGCTTAATTTTAGGTCCACTTTGAATAGTTAGGTCCACTTCACTACCTTCGGGTCCCCTGCATTTCACTCAAAAATTCACAAATATCAGAAAAAGATGAGGACGTAGAACTTTTCTGCAAAAGAATGAAAGCATAGAAACTGATACAGCTTTGGAAGGAAAGAATAATATCATAGGTGATCAAATAGACAAAATCCAATACACAGAATCAGAAAGAAGGCTCTCGAGAGTGTTTAAGTTGAGCAATACGACATGTATTACACCTTTCAGCTCTCTAAGCTTCTCAACTTCAGAATTTCTACAGCAACCGTACTTGAATATGGGCAAGCATGATACTGCCAAGTCAGCATGATAATCGAATTGTTGTTGTTTTCAAAGAACACAGAACCCACCGGAGAAAAATAAGAAAAGAAAAAAACTAATCTCATCGATTTCTGAAATCCATGAAGAGGTGAGTTATCAGCAACCAGATTTGAATACAAGGGAATGCATGGAAGGAAAAGCATCAAACTCATCAACCTTTTTCTCGTGTATTTGTGATATAACCTAGGAGCAGGAATCCCACCATAATTGACAAATGCCCAATGTCAGGTATTCCACACCAATGTCACACTGGTTGTATTGATGTAGTTTTGATATTCTTAGAGAAATCAATAACAAATGAAATGATGAGAACTCACTGCAAGCGCTCTGCTGCATCATATATGCCCATAGATTCTGTGCTGGTGTCACCAATTTTCAGGATAACATCCCCAGACAAAATTCCAGCCTTATTTGCAGGACCGCCCGGAGAAGCTGAAATTACCACAAGTCCTCCATGTGATCCATCACCTCCTGTAGGATAGCCAATTGACAGCCCTATACCTGTAAGAGAGCCTTGTGTCCCTGACTGCCTTCAGAGGATATTTTCAAAGATTTTAGAGGGAATACCAGAAGCCGCAAATTTCCTAATCAAAATAAATGAAATCTTTCTCAAGTCAAACAACTAAAGTAGTAAGGTGAAACTGCCTCGTACCCGCAGACTTTTAAACTTTTCAGGTTCCAAGAAACGCGTGAATGGATCATCCAGGGTGGCCAGCATTTTCCTGATTGCATTGTCTGTTCCCACATACACGAACTCCGATGTAAGGGGGTTGTCCATTTAACAGACTAAAGAAGAAGTTAGAAACAGAGTAAATGAAGCCTAGAAGGCTAGAACAGAATACAAGTACAGGATAGAGATAAACTGTGCAATGTAAGTGTTCAGATTTTCCACTGCAACAACTTTTGGAGCCAAGAAGGATGTACAAGAGAGTAAAATAGTATGACTAGCAGCACCAAATATGATGGAAGGAACAAAAGAGTTTCATTAGATTATTAACCACCAACTCATCTAAAAGCTTAAGCTGTTAGAGAGATGGGTAACTTTATTATTTATACCTTCAACACGCCCCCTCACGTGTAGCTAGGCTCTCCGCCATAAGCGGGCTAAACACGTGTTAATATTTTTAACATTAGGTAGGCGGTGAGGTTCGAACACTGGATCTATTGCGTGCTATAATATCATATCAAATTATTAACCACCAACTCATCTAAAAGCTTAAGTTGTTAGAGAGATGGGTTACTTAATTATTTATACCTTCAACAAGTTTGAATGAAGCAAGGCAAGGCAGAGGTGAGGCTTGAATATGGCTTTAGAAATTTTCATTTTGTATTTTGTATAGGCTAGCTATTTGTTGTTTTCTTCCTTTATTTTAATTTCTTATTTAGGGCTTTGAGCTTTGTGCATACCGATGCTCTAGACTATCAATGAAAGAAGCATGCATAAATTGATTTGGGCCTCTAGGGCTGCCCTCTTTGATGCCACTTGGCTTTGATTTGGGAGTATGGTTCTGCAGCAAAACAGGTATAGGGGGACCACTCTTTCAGTGGTATTCTGAGAGCAGACACTTTATGCATATTGCCAAAGGTTAAGTCTATCTCCAATCCTCCCTTGCCCATACCCCCAATGAATGGGGATTAAATGGGTTCTGTTGTTGTATTTAGGGCTTTGAGCTAATAGCCTCCCTTATTTTGTGTGGTTGCTTTGTTCTTGGATGTGCCTTCATGGCACCTTTATAGTTTCAATCGAGCTTACTTATCATGGCAAACCCACAAACTTTGGTGTTCAGCCAAACTCATCTAAGACAATCATAAGCAGACATAGACATTAGCCTAGAAGGCCTTTCATATTGGATATACGCACAAAACCTTTGGCTTGTAATCTCCCAGTTAAAAAGCTTCATATTGGCCATAGAAAGGTTACCTAGGTTAGACCAGAAGAGAAACCAATTCAATAACAATCAAGAAACAGCATGACAACAAATTAAAAAGGCTGTAAACTATAAAGTTGGCCCCTTCTGCACCAAATAATCATAATCACTTCTCTTTTTCATTTGTTCTGATGTGTACAAACTAATCATAATCTTGTTGTCTCGATGTAGGCGTTTTTTGCATATTGTTATCTGATGTTTTCAGTAAATATTGCCAAGTTAGGAAGATGTTTCGAGTTTTATCACTGAGCATTTAGTTCTGTATGAAAATTCCAATCTAACTTTAAACAAGATGCAAAACCCAATGGAGTACATGACCACGAATCACGAGAAGCATACATGTCTCTTGTCTGGTGTTCATTGGTTCCATGCGCAGTGCATTTTCTCTGTACCTAAACCAACTCTGCCCGTTGAAGGTTTTGTCGACGTATGCACGGTCAATTGTTCTCCATGCCTCCAAGAAAAGAAGATTCTCTTCAGTCAGGGCATCTGCAAAATGTTAGTGTTCGAGTATCATGGATACATGATGAATAAAAGCACTCACATAAAAAATAAAACACAAAGCTAAATTGCACTCTTTAATTTCAAACTATATCTAATTCAGTCAGTAATCTAAACTTACATGAAGGAGTTCTGCTAACAGCAACAGAAACTGTCATGACAAGAACCGTTCCGACAATGAGGTGGAAGAAAAGAATGGACGCATGATTTTTAAGTTTTTCTGAACATCTTACTGCTTTCTGAAGACGAATGCCGTAGTTCCTCAACTTGGGAAGGCATCCATTCCTTACTGAGAACAAACCACATTGCAATGTAATCATTTTGTCAAGCCTCTGTAATGGCTGACAAAAGAACCTGCGTCTATAATATCCTACCAAATAAAAAATTGGCTTGCAACTTCTTGGCCTGTTATTAACATCTTTGGTTATACACAATACAGAACTTTGTAATAGACTTTTCACGATCCTACCGGGAAGAGAAGTATGCATCTGCACCAGCAAAGAATGCAATATGAAGAGCATAAACTGTAATGTTATTGAAAATTGAATAATCTTCATGTGCGCATAAAAACCATAAACAAGTATCTCATAGATACAAGAGATGCAAGTTTATAGCAATATGTTTCCTTTACGACATCGCAAGATTAACTGCTTATCTAAATCAACTTGGCATCACAACTACAAGTAGATAAATTTTGATTATTTCAACTGAGACCTAAAAGGTAGCTATGAGAAGCACTTAGGCTACATCCAGATCAGTGATTTGTGAATGGAAATTATCAAGGGGAATACAATTGATAGGGAGCCCAGATTGAAGAAGCCAAAATTCATCTTTTCCTTTCCCTCCATGAAATCCCTCCACAAAACCTCATTGAAAATACAGCCTTAAAGAAGAAACAAGATATTCACACCACAGAACAATGTCTCTATACATAAACCAACCACATCGCTTACTGAGTTAATTTTGAACTGTTAGGTGACAAATTCTTGTGTCGAAAATAAGCCCTAAACACCTAATGCCACCTTTCAATGGCCGGACGCCCGGACTAATTTCAAGGGCTGTGTAGTTAGTGGGTACATAGGATGAAAAATCCTACTAGAGGCGATTACAATACCGCACTCCCCAAGGTATTGTTATCCATTAAACATGCAATCCCACTACTAGTTGTTGCATTCAATTGTTGGAAATGAGGGCCTCACTTAATCTACCCAATCAGACGAGACCCTAAAATTATACCTTGGCTTCAGAGTTTGCCCCCGATTCAATGGGGGCATCGAATTGATTATAGAAACATGAGTATAATTAGTCGATTTATTAGTCAACAAGGAAAAATATTATCTAGACGAGTGGATAGATTGACCTAGAAACAACGACGATTAATTACTATTGCTATAAAACAAGCTCGTATTTTATCTTCTACCGTTTCTTAATAGCAAGCCACTGTATTGAACTCGGACACAACAGAAAAATTCACCCCCGAGAATGGCTTGATAGGTATTACATTGCAGCAAATTCTCTTCGATAACGTAATGCAATTGTTTTTCCCGCTAAACTCCACTAAACATATACCATATACCATTTCTTAGGCTTTTAATCCATTTTCAGAACAACATGGGTTTCAAGCAAACAAATAAACCCAGTTCACATTTAAAATCAGGAAAAAAATGGAGAGTAGGAGTAATTGAATTCAGGATTATTTCCTGCTTTTTTTCTACTTACCATGGGAGATAAATTAGGGTTTCTGCGTGGGTTGAAGATGAGAGGAGGAGCGAGAGACGCATAAGAAGAGAATAGCCCCACCTCCATTGGAGAGCATTTTATCGGTGCTGAGTGGCTGAGGTCTTTTATTCAGAGTGGGCGTCCACTTGGAAACATAATTTCCTTTTGCGGAGGTAATGACTTTTGACCGTTGGATTTGAGCACCTTTAGGTAAGACGAAAAAAGGAAAATTACAGTACACCCCCTATACTTACACTCATTGAACCTGTACACTTTCATAGCATTCACACTAGCGTTGTACCTCGTTCAATGCATGGAACAAAAAAGCCTACGATTGTGTTTGTTTTTCGTTCCCATGTATGGAACGGGTGCGCACAATGCTAGTTATATTTGTAAAATCAAGTGTAAACAGACAATATTCCATTCCCGATTACTCTAATAGTCCCAAATTAGTTAACTTCATCGTTATTTTGATAGTGGATACGTATAATGTTAAAATCCATTTTGTGAATGTTAAAATTAGTGGTGCATAAAAGATTTGTAGCATGTGCATGAGTACAAAACTCTTACGTATTGGAAATTTAGCGTTATCATTTTGAATGTTTACACCAAATTAACGCAAGTTACATTTGCTAAATAGGACTGGAGGGCGGTGTTGCGTAGTGTGCTGTGCACTGCAAATCGTCATCGCTCCGGTCTCACTCCAATGATTGAAATCGTTCACTTTGTAGAACTCATTGAGTAGAACAATTGTACCAAAAATCAACTTGATCGGATATCATTAAGTGCATCATCCGAATATTGTTATCTTACCAAAAAATAGTGGATTTTATCTAGTGTTTCGGATCCATTCGTTTCAAGATAACAATGTTCAGATGACACACTTAATGATATCCAATTGAACTGATTTTTGCTACACTTTGCTACTCGACGAGCTCTCTAAAGTGAACATTTTCGATCATCGGAGAGAGACCGGAGTGGCAACAATTTGCCGTGCACAACACGGGACTGCGTAGCACCGCCGTCTTGCTAAATAACTTTGTTAGTTGTTGTAACCAATTAATTAGATTTTGGATACTTGGAGGAATTAGAAGCATGGTGCATAACTTTCCCACTCCCTCCCCCCACGTGCTTCTCCTTGTCTCTACAAATTAAAAAAATCAGAAGTCTAGAAAATAAGGATGGGAGGTTTGGAGACTTTTAAACATCAAATACATTTGTTTAGGATATTGATAAAAAAAATAGATAGATAGATTTGGCTCTTAGAGCATCCACATTTGACTATTTAGAGCTTGCTTTTAGAGTCACATATTACTCATTGCGTCAGTTAACAAAAAAATATCTCTTTTTTACACTCCATTTGAAGACTTTTGTTACATAAAACCCATTGTATCAATTTTAAGCCCCAAGTTACCCGTGGCTCATCAGATGTAGAGAGAGAAAGAAGAGATAAGATGGGAGAGAGAGAGAAGCCCCCACTTATAACACTGACCAAGGCCCAAGAGTCGTAGGCCTTAAGACCCCTAAAAATGTCAAATGTACCATTTTTTCATTCAATTACCTAACAATCTTCTAATACATAATTTGTGGCCTCCCACCTATAACACTTTTTGTCAAATAATAAATATTTTTCAAAAGAGTCAAATGTGGATGCTTTAGAGAACATTTTTAGTCACCCATTTTTTTTTAACGCAAGTATGGTCGGCAACCCATAACTTTTTCATTTCCGGCTCAAACCCCATATCGTAAAGTGCCAGGGTGGAGCTCAGAACTTTGAAGTGATGGAGGTTAGATTTGTCAATTGCAAAAAAAAAAAAAAAAATGGTCAGACAAGAACAATTTTCAATATTGTACCAAAAGCAATCAATTATAGAAGATAGAGGTGTCACTCGGATTGAAATATAACAATTAAATATTACACTTTAAAACCATCCATGTATATTTCTTTTACTAGCATTTATTTCACTATTGCCGGCATTTTATAAACGCCTAAAAAGCCGCGTATGCGCCCGTTAGCAGGACCGTTATTTGTACTACACCATTAATTAGTACTTTGAACAACACAACCCAATAAGAATCCTTGATTCAATTTAGCAAATCCGCCAAGTTGTGCCAATAAAGTCATGTGATCAACACTTGCAGTACAAATTCCAATTGTTAATTAAATGTCTATTGAAGACATTGCGATGGACAAATAACTGAATTTAATGCATTTTCGTGACTCCGTTCATGGGAACTATGATCACTTCGTTTCTTCGCTTGCAAGTCTCTCGCTCAGTATCTGGACTCCCATGTACCTGCACCATTGCAAAAGATTACATTCATTTGCGGCGCCTAAGAAAGTTGTGAAGCCATGCGACCAAATGAGTTTTCGAAATGATATTTTACCTTCCGAGCATCATTACAGTAGCCTGAGGATTAGTTCCAGGAGAGTAATTAAAAGTCGAGCCGTCGATTACCCTCAAAGCATCGACACCAAGAACCTTGTAATCGCGATCGACCACTCTCCCCACCTGGCACCCTCCATGGTAATGCCATATCGTCATAACGGTGTCCTTGCAAAATTGCTCCAGCGAGAGGGAAGCGTTGACATGCTTCGGCAACAAGTTCACTGGAGAATTGTAAGTGAGGTTGAGGAGCGTTTGGAGCGACATATCATCGTATCTGAATTTCGAAAACGCGTTGGACTCTATTACTCTTTCGATGGTTCTGATCCCCTCAACGCATCTTTGTAAATCTTCGGGCTCCTGGAAATAGTTGAATGTAACCGAAGGGTTGTCTTTGGGGTTTCGGGTGAGGAGTTCTAAGTGGCCGGTGGATATGGGTCCCATGACTTTTTCAAGTATGAATCCGCCTCTGAAGGCCGCTTGATCAAGAGTGCTCATTGTTTCAATTGCTTTGTTGATGGCCTCCTGTGTTCTCTGCTTGGGTGGTACAGTGGATAGTTGGCCAATCTGCAAAAAACACAACCTTTTTCACCATTGAAGGAACCCTTTTTGCACTTTTGTAAGCAAAGAAAGTGAATGGACACAAACCCTCCTTGATGTCAAAACTAATCCTTAAATTGCACATGTTTGGTCTATCATACAATGTAATTGGTTTCATGTATTATGTCACATTAAATGGTACAACTGCACAATTATGGTCATCATATCGTTACTTCCGCAAAAGTATGTGCCCTAACTTGACATTAATCAATGGTACGGAACATCATTCATCCCACTACAATATACATAATTCTCATTTGGGGGTGCTAAACTTGTATTTTGTTTCCATTAACTTTGTTATGTTCATAGATTTTTCTACGTAAGATACAGAAACGTTATAGAAAATTGCTTTTTAACAACATTTTCATACATAAATAGTGACCTGTAGTTTTTCCGTGTAAGCTCAAGTATCCATCATTTTAGGTAGTGATTTCAACCAATCACATTGAGTGAGTCTTTAGGGAAATTCTTCTAAACTATCCTCCTTACGTTTTAGATTAGATTTTTGGGGAACTAGGGCTTTTCGTTTCGCCTCTTGTTAATTACTAAAATTACGACCAAACTATGCAATTGGCAGAACACATGCATTGGGCCAGGACACTAATATTGGGCCTAAGAGAGTACCTTAGGAGAGAACATCCCAAAGTCTCTAGGACCGGAGAAGTTTTCGCCACTAGCGGCCTCGATGTAGCTTCCGAAGCTCGTGATGCCGACGACTTGGATGAGAGAGACCTCCACCGGAAGTGGAGACGGTATGAAGACGGCATTCATCGGGTTGTCGGACATGCCCTGACCAACCAAGGGCAGGTCCAACACCAGGGTTATGTTATGGGCCTTGAGGTGGTCAGCAGGGCCCAACCCACTCAACATAAGAAGTTGTGGGCTGCCCAGAGCTCCAGCGGATATGATGACTTCGTTTTTACGTCCGTTACTTAAGTAGGCTTTGTGCTTAACCCCGGAAGCGTCTCGGAAGGTCACTCCGTGAGCCAGCGGCCTTGATCTTCCTGCATAGGTAATCATTATTATGAGTACAAAAAGAAAACAGTATCATAGAAATCAACAAGAGCAGATTATATAAAAATTTAAACCCAGTGCACCGGGCTTTCGCCATTGAGGAGTCTGGGGAAGAGCAGATTATATAGTTAGTTAAATATTACGAGATCAGGGTTGTCTCTCTAGTAATTGGGCCAAATAGACATCTTCTTCTTGCGTGTTCAAGATTTAACTTTAATGCAATGACGGAGTCAGGATTTTTGAACTGCAAGGTCAGATATCTAGAGTTGCATATATTAGTTGCAAAAGCACCGATGACAGATGAAAATGCCATGACCCTCTTTTTGTAGCCTCAAAAAGTTATCCTTCTACCCCCTCGCCTCCATGCCTACAACCACCTCTCTTTCCTAAACAAACCTACAGGCTACATAACCACCACAAAACTATGTTTGGAACTAAAGGAAAAGAAAAGAAAAGGGAAGAGAAGAGAAGAGAAGGGAAATGAGAGAAAAATGTAGGAAAATTTACTATTCACCAAACTTAAAATTTTTATTTTCTTCTCTCTTCTCTTCCAACCAAACAATGGAAGGGAATTTTTTTTAATTTTCCTTTCTTTTTCTTGAGTTCCAAATAGAGCCTAAGAGTACAACCACTGCGAATTTTTGAGAGTTTTGGTTTAAATCATGGTGTTATAAATGGATTTTTTTTTCTAAATATTTCATCAAGATATTTGAGATTTATTATTGCCTTGATAAGAAAATTAGGAAAAAGTGTAACCCTCTTTAATTTGATCAGTCTATGCACCTCGTTTGCTATCCAACTCCCTTCTACTAAGATATGTTTTGATGCGCTTCTTTCTCGGAGAGTCACAGTACTCGTCCTCAGCGGTAGAACTCAAGGCATCATTAGTGATATTAAAAAAAATAAAAATCAAAACAATTAACATAGTACTAGTATCTAAAATTGCTAACATACCTTTAATTCTAAACAAGACTTTATGAACAGTCGCGTGCAGGAGGACAGTAAGTCCACTGGGCCTCGCATACCGTAACAAATCAGCCGCGGTGTGCCTCCTCCCCTCACGGTCAAATATGGTCCCACCAACCTTTTTTTTTAAACAGCAAAAAAAGAATTTATTAATCTTTAAAAAGTAAGTTAGAAAAATTAAAAGAAAATACCACAGAGTCGGTCCTAATTTTTCAAGGGTTTAAAGTGAAAATTAAAAATAAAATCTTTGTATTGAACTACTATAAAAGGTAAAAAAAGTAGGAGAGATATCCGAAATTCAAAAATTTCTGAAGTCCTAAAACACCCGCAATATTTAGTTCAAAAATTTATAGAGACCTAAAACGTTCGCAACATAAATTTTAGTTTATCGCTGTCTCTAAACACTACAAGAAAATCGAGATCTCCCAACGGTTTAGCTAGCAACGGTTCAAAAAACCGTTGGTATAGACGGTGTGTAGCAACGGTTTTTAAACCGTTACTAGAAACAGGACTATAGCAACGGTTTTCATGCAACCGTTATTAGATTATAAGACTATAGCAACGGTTTTCCATAACCGTTACTAAAAACCGGCCTCTAGCAACGGTTTTCCATAACCGTTACTAAAAAGCGGACTATAATCGAGACCATTGATTTTGTTTTCCTTGTTTGTTGATTAAATCATTCTCATAAAAATTTGGCTTGATCGAGTCTAGAAAACTTCTTTATTGAGACAAAATTTCATTAGTAAAATAAATTTTTCTGCCCGATCAAGTATGTAACGATACCCGATTAATTTCATTTTTCGTATGAAGGATGTACTCTTTACTATGTAAAAAATAGATGGTTCTAATCGGGGAAAAAAAAGTAGGTGTTTGTATAGAATAAACTGAATTTAAAAACTTGGGTTAAGAATAAATCGATAAAACTCAAATGACATAAGCTAACCCAGCTGGTTTGCATAGTATAAATATTAGTAGTCCATTGATATTACACAAGTGTTGGGCTAGCCCAGTTGGTTTGCACTCGCGCGCGCATGCGGGAGGTCCTGGGTTCGATTCCCAGGAGGAGCAAAACATTGTTGTGTTGCCACGCGGGTGACATGTAGGCGCCACATCAGCGACAGGTGGAGGTCACGTGGGTGCCACGTCAGCGACACATGGCGACAGAGGGGAGGCCACGTCAGCGCCATGTGGCTGCCATGTCATTTTTTACCCCAGATTTTTAGGAAAAAAAAAAAACTTGCCTTTAGCAACGGTTACAAGCGTTGCTAAAGAAACCGTTGCTAAAAAAAAATCTGTACCAACGCTTGCCAAAACCGTTGTTATAACCCTACAGCAACGGATATCTCGCGACGGTTTAACCAACGGTTCTATAACCGTTGGTATAGCCTATATTGGTCTTTGGCAACGCTTTTTTGCATCTCTAGCAACACTTTTGACCGTTGCTATTGAACGATTTTCTTGTAGTGAAAACAATAGCACGTTGGCATCGCAACGATAAGAAAAAAGAGCATGTCCCAAGCACCAACCTTGGTCCCCGGCAAATGATCATAGGTGAACCCATTGTCTGGCACCACCCCTGCTTCCACCAGCCCATCCCTCACCGCCGACTGCCACCCCAGCATCGGCGGCTGAAACGCCACGACCCTCTCCACCCAGTCGTACGACTCGTTCGCCAGCCGGCCGTCCCACCCCGCCCCCGCCACGTAGCTCGTGGCGGCGCGGGTGTAGAACCCGGCGTTCAAGCTGCTCCCGCCGCCGAGCACGCGGCCGCGGGCACTTATGACGCCGTCCTCGGATATGAAGCGCTGCGAAGGAGAGGTGGGGGAGAGGTCGGAGAGCGCCTGGCCGAACGCGGATAAGTAGGTTATGTTGTCGTTGCCGTAGGGGGAGCCGCCGCGTTCGAGGAGGAGGACGTTGGCGTTTTGAGAGAGCGTGGCGGCTAGTGGGCAGCCGGAAGTTCCGCCGCCGACGATGATGTAGTCGTAGTATGAGGTGGCTGGAGCTGAGGTTGCGTTGCGCATGAAGGTGTAGTTCGGATCTGAATGGAAAGAGAAAGAATGATTAGTTGAAGTATATCACAGGTACACAAATCATGTAGCTTATGTATATTCGAGAGGCTTTTTATTTTTTATTTTTTCAGTAAAGCAGTAGCAATGTTGTAAATTAACAACAGTATCAGGCTCCGTGCGTGGTAACGTTAACGGTGTAAGAGTAATGGGGATATCGATTGATACACAACGAGAATCGATGTAAGAATAATGGGGATATCGATTGATACATAATGAGAATCGAGAGTAGCTGTTGTGAATTCTCTAAAACTCATTAGCGATCTCATTAACACCCACTGAGCTAGGTCTGTCAACGGGCCGGATCGAACCAATGGGACTTATGAAATATCAACTCAATCCGATAAGACTTGATCCGATCTGAATCCGATAAGACTCAAATCCGATAAGCGGAAATCCGGATCCGATCCGAAAAATTTGGATCCGATCCAAAATCCGAATCCGATCCAAAAATTTTACTCCAAAAATTTTAGCCAAAAAAATATTTTTATAAAAATATTTTTTTATAAAAATACAACTTTTTTCAAAAAATATTTTCCAAAAAAATAAAAGAAAAATTGAAAATAAAAATACAACTTCTTAAACATTTTTTTTTCAAAATAAAAAATTTACTGTATTTTTAAAAAAAAATTCAAAAATTTATAAAAAGTAAAAAAAAAATAAAGTTCGGATTCGGATTGATAACGGATTTAATCCGATCCGATCCGGATCCTATAACGTTACCGGATTCGGATTATCGGATCGACGTTATCGGATTCGGATCCGGATCCGGGTCGAATTTTTCGGATCGGATCCGGATCGAATCCGGTCCATTGACAGGCCTACACTGAGCCAAGTACATGTGTGTTTGGACAATTTTATATAATTTTGAGTGTACTTTTATTAATGTTGTGACCTTTCGAAAACATGTTGAGTTTAATGAGAGATTAATGGTCAAAGAAAATAGTACTATTTATTAATTAATGGATAAAGATCCCAATGTTTTCCTTTATGTATTTCACTTAGTATAAAAATTTAAGAGAAAGTTCAAAAGTAGTAGTTAAATTATAATAGAAACTAGTGTAGAAACAAAGAAATCTGTAAAATCTTCTGTTTTTTGCGGGACAAGTTTTGAAGAAAAATTAACGGTTAGTTTAAATTTCCTAATGCATGAACCGTCTCGATCGATTTGCTTATGAAATATAGTACTATATGCGAAGCGGAAATCGGTTGATGCAATTCCGAATCGGAGATGCCAGAAACTCATTGGATACGGCCTTAGCGACATCTTTTACATCCTTAAGCAATAGCGCTCACATCTTGAATGTCGCATTTGGATACTGTTTTGTACCATATTTCACCGCCTGTCGACGATCGACCGGAAGGTGACGATTATGAGAATGCTTCCTATTTTATTATTTCATATTAATAATATAACTAGTTTGTATTTCTTTTAGTTGTTTGTATTTTAATAAAGTGCAGGATAATTGTCATCGTCCTACACACTTTGAAGTTGAAGAGAAGTTATTTGGACAAGTGGCATGCTCCTACACACTTTGGAGTTTGTGGGAAGTTATTTGGACACTTGGAAGATGATGAAGAGTAGTGAGAAGTTAGGAAGTTATTTCCTACACATTGTATTTTTCTATAAATAGCCTCCTTAGGCCTCATTGTAAACTCCTTCAACAAATCAAAGTCTTAACTTTGTTCTTAATTTTTGTCTTCCCAACCCATTCGGGTTATAATTAGGACTAGGATCCATATTCTAAGACTAACTTAGAATATTCGATGTGTCGCTCGTGTCGATAGATCGATTCTACCTTGGAAAAATAACAAAGTCCATTTGTTATTTTTCTTCCGCTCCACCCACTTCACCAAACCATCAATCCACACCGCCCACCAAAAATAGCATTTGATTCATTCGCCATTTCTCTCCGATGAAGTCCTGAAACACGGCATGGAACCATGGATCTGTCTTGTGGAGACAAGCCGCTTTTGCTTTTCTTTTTGTTGTTGGATTGTTGCTTTTATTTTCGTTCTCCGTCGATTCGCCCCGGAGAAGGAAAAAATTGGTAAACAGATACCAATATAATTTGATGGGCATATATATACAACTCATGTAGTTGGTGCATATGTATCTTCTATGAATTCGAAATAATCCGTCAGGTGATGAAAAATGTGATTAATACAAAAAATCGCAACAGAAACCAACAGGTTTGTAATTCAGCGGTATCTCCTGATCTTCTCACAAGGAGATCATGATCAGGGTTCGAGCCTCGACAAAGGCGTTTGAGGTTTAAGGCTATAGAAAGTTTCTGACCCCTGTGGATTAATTCATTAACGGATCGCTAACCCCACCAATGTAAACAATATTGAAAAATGTATATTGACCTTAATTATTTTAAGGTTCTACTTTAGTCATGACGCCTACTTTAAAGTAGATTCTGAAACAACTATGATCAGAAATATCGGTGACAACCAACATGAATTTAATGGCCGGACACTGCTCTACCAAACTTTTGTAGCTTTGAAAGAAATCATCATCACGAACAGACGACTTTGACAACAAATGTATACGTAAAAAAAAAATGTACATATGATGGAATTCGATTCGGTGTGGTAGAGCCCATTTTTTATCGCCGTTTTCACAAGGATGAGTGCATTCGATTCCTTGGTGGTCGATACATGTGATTTTTGACACGTCTATTGTTTCCTATGAATCTTACGACATGAACAGTCCCGATCATTAGCACGATCCTCGATTGTGTCCGAAAATCCCGACTGTGCGGTGGGCCCGCGAGTTTGGTTTATATAATGTAAAAAATCAGCGTTGATGTAGTAAAAAGAAATTACTGTAATAATTGGCCGGAGGGAGTTGTTGTTGGGGGTGGGTTAGTTGGCATTATTAATTAGAGCTGTCATGATCTTCACAGTCACCGATTTTACTCCTCAGATTTTTATGTTGACCCAACTCAAAAACCATACCTAGATTTCTATCAGATCAAAGGAGAAATTAATTTGAGTAATAAAAAGTTCAAAACTCCGCATTCAAACAAAGTTAATTGTGGGGAAACTATTTTTTTCTTACTAAATCCTAAGCACGAACACGATATTTTTTTCTCGGTCTAATTCATCTAATTCATGAATAACGGTGGCTATTTGGCTACTAGAGTCGATATTGAGGTTCATTATATATCATCATTCGATCTAGTGCTGATCTGGTGATTAATTAATAGGAAAACATTTTCGCTAATGTATATTATTGTGCATATATAACATGTATATATGAATAGGATGCCAGGAAAAAAAATTAATTTATGGTCCTCATGTTTAAGATTTTAATAATTCGATTAAATAACATTGTTCCTTAAGTTTGAAAAAAAAAGAACATTGTCCTAAAACATGGATATCTAATCAGTAATTGCTTATAATTAAGAACAAAGTAACTTTTTTGATACTTTGAAAAAAAAAAAAAAAAGAATTGTCATCGAGTAAATAAACAAGGCTTTCAACTTCGAAGTTAGACTAAGTGGATATCAAGTTTTAAAAATTTAAGGATTCAATAGGTTTAATTGATAGATTAAGGATATTGAATTAGACCAAAATGAATATTGAGGGGACAAAAGTGAAATTTAGCCACTGAAAACAAAAAAAAAAAAAAACCAACGATTCTTTCCTTCCACTATTCTTTTGAGTAGAAAGAATAAGACATGGCAGAAGTGGCCAAAATGCTGCTATAATTTATTAACAGCCACTACTGGTCTAACTTTCCCGATCACAATATTTTCTTTTTTCAAAGATACTATTTGAAAAACGATGAGTTGTCAAGTGCAACGAGAATTCTTAGGTCAAGAAGCAAAATACAGTGTAATAAATAGTTTTGTTTGTGACAAAATACCAGCTTACATTTTAGAATATGCATAACATCCTAATTTTCCCACATAATATCAGACCGCTTGTACAACATGTATCGTATCTGCATAATGAAGAACAATAGCTCGTAATAATAGTAACAAAGAAAAAAACCGAACGAGATTTACGAGAGATAATCATGGTACCTTGTTGAGCAGAACAGAGGCTACATTGCAGCAAGAGAAGTCCAGCAATGGCAGCGCCAAGAACTGGATTTGCCCACCACCCAAAACCCATCATGCTTTCAAAATCTATGTGCCTAATTGCTCTATTTCTGCTTATATATATATATATATATGTAGATGTTAATGTGTTCCGGTCCCAAAAGGGTAGTGAGCAAGTTTATATATAAGCAGGGACACCACCGATCACGGCGGCAATAACTTTTGGCAACAGAAAGATCTCGTTCTCGCTTTATGGGGAACTACCAGGAGCTATACCCAAGATTCAAGAAAATGCAGAAGATGTGATGGAACGTACGAGCACTTCACATGCACAATATTAAGCTTCTATGAGTGGGTGTCGTCAGTTGTTGGACGGCGTAGTTATTAGGAGTAAATGGCTCGAGGCCCACCGGGCACACACACCGTTGACAGTGGGGCTGCTAACAAATCGAGCTTTGTTTTGTTTGAGCGCCTACTTTTTCGAGTCGATCAGCTGAATTTTTGGAGGGTTAAAGCTCGGTCGACTTATTTACTGAACGAGCCTAAAATTCGAACCCACACTGGGCTCAACTACTAAACGAGTCACGTGACTCGATTCGCTAACAGTGGTATGTGGCGATGCCCAACATTCTTACCAGGAGCGGAGGATTTTGGTTTAATGACGACCAAAAATTATGGAGTAGAATTTTTTTTGTTTGCCAAAATCTATATAACTTCCACGTTGTGCCGACAAAATTTAAAAAATAATACTTCATTCGTCCCAATTTATTTGCTCATTACGAAAATTCTTCCATTTTATTGAATCAAAGTGTTTAGATTTCTAAAAATACCCTTTACAAGAGTACATCTAATAACTTTAATTAGTTGTGTAAAGTATAATTTATAATAACTTTAAAGGGGTATAATTAGAACTTTGCCTTTTTGATGGTTGCTATTTATGAAAAATTGCAAACAATTAGAGACAACCCAAAAAGGAAATTTGAGCAAACAAAATGGGACAGAGAGAATAACGTTATATATAAAAAGTGCAAAAATTTTAATACATTTTTTAAGCTGAGAGAGTTCAATCGAACCCCATCAATCTATAATGAAGTTGCCCTTAACCCCCACGTCCCCGCCGACTTTGCAGGAGTGTGGCCTAAGCCTATTTTGACCAAGTAATCCAAATATAATTTTTTTTGTCCATATTCAATTTTTTTCGTAAGCGGGCTTATTTTTGTCTTTATTAAAGAAAATTGGGTTTCGATCGTTATTTTTTTATTTTCTAGATTCCATTCGTCATAACGAAATAATAATCTAAAAAAATCGACGCAAAGCTAATGAATGCCCAAAAAAAAAAATTTTCAAATTAGAATTATTTGTCCAAAACAGGCCATAGCATATGAATCAATAATCAATAATCATAGAAAACATCCCACATTAGTAATGGTCTTTCGCTTTCCTAGCATAGGAATCATAGAAAACATCCCAGATAATCAAATTAGATTATTTGTCCAAAATCGAATTGTTGTAACCCAAAATCTAGTGTGCAGTTGTGCACCTACCCCTGCAGCTCATTTACTCGTAGGGATTATTGGGTTCATGGATTGAATGGAAAGGATGGGTTGTAGGGCCCATTAAATTTTATCCATTTTACGTGGAAACCTTCGGTTTGGAACTTCAAACCCAAAATTTTGGAAAAAGCAACTTTTCTATTTTTTTTCTTTCTAATTTTTCAATTATTACTCTCATTTTTCACTCTATCTCTCTCTACTTTTTACCTCTCTCCACAATCATTACTCTCATTTCTCTCTCTACCTTTATTCAAAAACACTATTCAAAACCTACAACCGAACAACGGCTAAGTTTTTCACCACCATTAATTGTGGGTTTCATCGTGCTTATATTGCAATAATCTAAACTGTTCATCTTGTAGGGCTCGCAAAATAATATATCTTCTCAAAAAATCAACTTTTATCGGACATGAATACATATAAAAAAAAATTGAAGTTTGGTTTATAAAATTGATGGTAGATAAGTTTAAAGTTCAACTATCCATAACCGTTTATTTTATAAACTAAAATTAAAATTTTGATGTACCTATCGATATCCAATAAATATGATCTTTTAGCGTGAATTTACTACTCTGTGGGCTCTAGAAGATAAACGGTTTAGATTACTGAAAAAAATGCGTAGTTGAACCCACAAATGAGTGGTGGAAACCCAATAACTTAAGTTGGAAAGAACTCGCAAAAACAAAATGTGAAAGGAAAGAAAAAAGCTCGGAAGGGGAAAAGATAAGCTATAACTGACATTGAAGAAGGAGATGAAGATTCTCTCCCCATTCTTTCATGGCCCGCTGTTGAACGGTTTGAATTATCTGTGTGAGATTCAAGTAGGCCTTGCGTGACGGTCGATGCACCGTTGGTCAACTCCAGTAGCATTGTTAAGTGAGAAAAGATTAGATTGGTGCACCCTCTAGCATTAGCCGCATCAGATTGGTGCATCGTCGGTCCTTGTAACGAAATTGCTTATTGTTCTTCGATCGGACTAACTGCACAGATCATAGTATGAGACTCACTTTGAGTTTCACACAAATAATCCGAGCCGTTAATTGTACCGTAAAATAGTCTAATTACTGGAGTAGTACTACTCTACTAGTAAAAGAAAGAAAAGGCCGACTATTTACAATCACAAATTTTCTGAACGTAACCTGTTTAATCTTTGATAAATAATAATTATATCTTTGATAAATAATAATTATAAAAAAAACCTATGGTTAATAATTCAAGTGCATATGATAATAGACTTACGTTTAGAAAATTTTGGGTTACAAATAACTTATTACAAAAGAAAAACTCTGGTCTAGGGCTAGGGTTTACCCATCCGACGTCGTCTTTCGCATTCCAGGCCTGTAATCGAGCCCTAGAAGAAGGTGGCCGTTTAAACCCAGTAACACAAAGCTCCGGACATGGCCTCCGAACCTCCCAAGAAGAAACCGAAAAAGGCAAAGCGCGCCAGAGTGGACTCAGAAGAACTTGAACGAATCGACTCACTCTCATGGAACCCCTCCCTCCCTCGGAACGACGACCCTTTCTCTCTCTTTGTTGGCTCGGACGATAACGAAGGGGGTTCGTTCAATTCGTTTCTCTTTTATAATTGTTAATTTATGTATTTGATTTAAGTCCGCTGTTTGTTTTTGCCAAAAATTACGGAAAATAGGGGAGCAGGACAACGGTGAATACATTGTTGAAAAAACTATAGAAAATAACAAGGTTGATTGACTAGTTTGGTGCCACACCATTGGGTTAGGACCATTTTATTATGTCAATAGAGATGAATTGGCATTAGATGCTGTTTTGCGCAATGATACGAGTATATTAGGTCTGGGTGAACAAGTGGCTTTTGACAGAGCTCAATGGAGGAAAAGGATTCATGTAGCCAACCCTAAGTGCTTGGGACATAAGGCTCGGTTTGGTTTGGTTAATAGAGATGAATTGGCTTGGATTATGTGGGTAATTTGGCAAAGCTGTCATTGGTATGGCACCAATGATGGCCTTGCCATTTTTAAGCAGCAACAAATGACAATGGGTGAAGTTGGATTTGGTCAAAATATTTGCGGCTCATGGGTTTTAGGTTTGTGTGCACGAGCCTTGAATTCGAAAGTTGAGTTCTTTTAAGGTCTGTTTGGTTAGAATAAAGAAACTGAGATGATAAAAAAAAAAAAAAAGGTGAATGAAAGAAATGAAACTTTTTTTTTATTAGGATATGTGAGTATTGCAGAAAACTTTTTCGAAAAATTCCATTGTATGGCTTGGATAGCAAGAAAGTAATTCACAAAGAAAGATGGATAGATTTAGAATTTGTCGGACCGCTTTTCCATCATCTTTTCTAAAACCAATTGGTGTTAGGAAGAGTTTCAATTAAGTCTTTTTATGGCATTTGACATTGCACCCGCAAGTCTGTTTTTAGAGCGGTTGGCATCGCGTAACCAAATCCATTGGGGCACTCCGGCCCAACAATCCCTCCCTCACGATGACTCGAACCCATGACTTCTTGGCTCTCTGATACCACTTCTCAGACCGCTTTTCCACTAGCTCTCCTAAAACCAATTGGGGTTAGGAAGGTTATGGCATTTGACATCACACCAGCAAGTCTGTTTTTAGAGCGGTCACAGGGAGTGGTATCGAGTAGCCAAATCAATGGGGCACTCAAGACCCAACTGAATCCAAATTTTGACTCGTCCACTTTCCCGGGGAAATTTAGTATGGGCACTCTAAGTGTGATGTGTGCAAGAAATTATATTTCGATGCACTTTCAATGATTCTCTTGTTTCGCATAAAAGTTTAATGAGTATTTTCTTTCCATCACTTGCGCAATTTTCTTGCTAATGAGACACATCCTTACATTCTGTCATTTTCCAAAAGATGTTAGTTTTTGTATTGATGGAGCTATTGTGTGTGAATGTAGGTTTTTTAACGCTTGAGGAGATTGATGAGGTTGAGTATGGTTTGGAAATTCCTAAACCTGAGAGAGCAAACAAGAAGGAAAGACAAAGCAAAACTACGGAGTCACGAAAAAGGAAGAGAGCAAAAAAGAAGGAAATACAAAGCAAAACTACGAAGTCGCAAGAAATGAAGCAAAAAGTAGGTGTTGATGGGTCTAGTGGCGGGGCTAAAGCTGGGAGCGAGGAAAAGGTTGATGAAGAGACTAAGAAAGTGAAGAAGCCGAAGAAAAGGAAGAAGAAGAAGCAGAAGACTAAGAAAAAGGAGGAGAAGCAATCCGAGGGAAGTGAGAAGCCTGCTGCTGCTGGTAATTGTTGTGCTTATTTTGAATTTTGATCAGGAAGATTTTGTGATTTTGTTTTCTGGGCATCTGTTATTAACTTATTATCGCAAAGTTGATGGTTTCCATGGTTTTGAGTCTGTTGAAACTTTTCTCTAGTTTTCTATTTATATGGTTTAGAGCATTTCCAGCACATATATGTCAAAATTTAATAGCAAACTTGTAGCTGTCTTAGATTCATTTGTAGTGTCAGTTTTTGCAGTATACTGCAGCAGACTCTTCCGATTTGTTTGTGTATGTGTGTTAAACCCAGAAATAAAATGTATTGCTATAACGAAAAGTACTTGCAAAGGGTTTATAATAAAATGTATTTTGATGTTTGAAGATGCTTCTCATTGTTTAGAATGAGTGAGAATGAAAAATGAAGAATGAGATGGGGCTAGAAGGATCTGCTTGAGTACTGAAATCATAGCTGAGCCCTCAAATTTCTTGACTTTTGACTTTTAAAGTAACTTAACTGTTCTCATCCTGTTGTGGATCAGTGTAAAACTTAGTTTGATTATATCGAGGCACATTTAGATTTATGTTCTGTTATTGATTTGGTATTTATCTTTCCTTGTCAACCTTAAATAGAAACTTGGTTCATTTTGCTCACAAAGGTTTGCACATTTTCTCCATTTGGAATGATAATGCATGACCTTTGTATGCGGTACATTTAGTTTATCATGCGGTTTGAGAAGCTGGCATTTTTCTGTTTTGCTCGCTGTAATAGTTTGATTTTGTTTCACTTTAACTTAGTAACATGTTAGCATTCGAGGACTTATCAGTGTTTCGTCTGATTGCAATGTTTAAGTGTATGGGCTATTTTAGACTGGTTAATCAATTGGCCATATTTGTTTGACATTGTTGTTCCGAACTTGGTTCTCTGATAGTGTTTACTGTGACAGGCACCAGTGACTTCAAAGAAGATATCATTGGAGATTCAGTTGATGAAGCTGACTATTATGCATGGAATGAACTGAGGCTCCATCCCCTACTTATGGAATCAATATTCAGGCTTAGGTTCAAAACACCAACACCAATACAAAAAGCTTGCATTCCTCCTGCTGCTCATCAAGGGAAGGTAGGTTTCTTGTAAGTATGGGTGTAGGAGAAAGTAAGAGCAACACATGGCATTATATTTACCCTGGAATTTTTTTTACCACAGGATGTCATCGGTGCTGCTGAGACAGGATCTGGGAAAACTCTTGCTTTTGGTTTGCCCATTTTGCAACGTCTCCTTGAAGAACAAGAAAAAGCTAATAATCTGGTGGCAGAAAAGGGAGAAGCAGTTGAAAAAATTGCTCCAAGAAGTCTCCTAAGGGCTCTTATCATAACTCCCACAAGAGAGCTTGCACTTCAGGTATTCAAGTCGGTTTTTTGGCTGCATACACTTTTGGCTTAACTGATTTGGTTTTCTATTATCATCATTTTTGTTTGCAAAGTTGGGTTACGTGGCTTATGTGGTTCCATAGAACAGCATGAAATTACAAGAACAGGTTCTTTTACATTTTTTGTGCAAATTGTACTCCGTAATTTTCATATGATCGATCTAATTTACTTATAAGAAAAAACGTGTTAAAGAAAGTGTATGTTGTTCTGCTTTTTTTGGGCTATGCAAGATATCTGACACCAGAAGTTGTTTTGTATTACCATTCTGGTTTTGGTTGGGATATTTGATAACCCATTGTTTGGTTTCAAACTGGCTGAACTTCTTTGTTAGTTTCTATTTTATGGACAGGTTGAAAGGATATAATCTAAATGTTTCTGTATGTCATAAGAGAGGCAACTAGAGCTACCGTGGCTAAGCTGATTTTGACAGATCTGGTTTCTTTAATTGCTTTTCACCCTGCCCCTGGTTATGCGTATCATGCCATATGGGGGTTATTCGTGTTTCTTTTCCAGGTTTCTAATCATCTTAAGGAGGTTGCAAAAGGTACCAATACTAGGGTGGTTCCAATTGTTGGCGGGATGTCAACAGAAAAGCAGGAAAGGCTTCTGCAAGAAAGACCTGAGATTGTTGTTGGGACTCCAGGGAGGCTATGGGAACTTATGTCAGGTGGAGAAATTCACCTTATTGAGGTTAGTGCTGATGCATGCTATACAGGCATGTATTAGGGGTTATGTTCAGCACACCTGCCCTTCTAAATCGGAATGCTTATTTGTGTTGCGCGCAAAAGGCAAGTTTTTCAGTGAGTACTCAAAATGTTAACATTAATTAAGTTGAAGTTTTGTAATGGAAAACTTCAAAAATCTAATTAGACCTCAGTTTCCACAAAGGACCTCGTTGCACTATTACATGTTATGTTGTTCTTTATTGTGAGCTTGTACATGCCAAAAGTTATTATAATGCCTCCACACATGCATGCACATTTTACATGTGGACTTGCTTTATATTTCTGGTGAAACTATTTGCGCTCACTTGTGCTGCAAATGGTTCCAAGATAAAGAGGACTTAAAACCCGTATGGGAAAAGTGCCATGTTCACTGGTGGTACACACGAAGCAATAGCACAACTAATAGTCTCGTCAAAATTAAGCTTGCCTAAGCAATCTGATGAAATAAAGAGGTATCAAAATTCAATTACAATCTTCATCTTTGTTGTTCAAGTTTACCTACAGCCACTTCCGGATTACAAAGTAAATATCACAGCAGTAAGATCCTTCAGTCAACATCAGTTATGAGATAATATGTAAAAAGAGCTTGTTCTATTTCCTTCAATTTAGTTTTTTCCATACCGTTGGGGTTCTTATTTCAAGTTTACCTACAGCCACTTCCGGATTACAAAGTAAATATCACGGCAGTAAGATCCTTCAGTCAACATCAGTTATGAGATAATATGTAAAAAGAGCTTGTTCTATTTCCTTGAATTGAGTTTTTTCCATACCGTTGGGGTTCTTATTTCTCTCGGAAGATTTGTGCTGATACCATAACGTAACTTCCATTGTTTTAATTAGCTTATGTTGATTGGTCTGCATTCTCGACCCCGCATTTTTCGCTTTTGCAGTTACATTCACTGTCTTTCTTTGTGCTGGATGAGGCTGATAGAATGATAGAGAATGGTCATTTTCGGGAGTTGCAGTCCATAATTGACATACTTCCAATGACCAGTGGCTCAGACGAAGGGCATCCTCAGAATACACAGAACTGTACAACAGTCGCAAGCTTCCGGAGAAAGAAAAGACAAACCTTTGTGTTTTCTGCAACTCTAGCCCTATCTGCTGATTTCCGTCAAAAGCTCAAGCGAGGATCACTTAAATCAAAGCAATCAATGAATGATGAATTGAATTCTATAGAAACTCTTTCTGAACGAGCTGGAATGAAAGCCAATGCTGCCATTATCGATCTGACAAATGAAACAATTGTCGCAGATAAGCTTGAGGAGACATTTATTGAGTATGTACTTCTCTTTTTGGTCTATTTTTCACCTATTAATGCGGAATGTCATCATGTCAGCCATTACGAGTGTGGGCTACATTCAAGCTTTTTTGGGGGGTAAGCTTGATTAGTATTGCCATTAAAGATTTGAAGGCAATTCCATTGGACGGAAAACTACGCAGCCAAGAAGCCAAAATACCTCAAAACTTAAATGAGGATTATGGTAGGAGTATCTAGAAAGAAAGCCACACCAGCCTGAGATGCTAGGCCTAAGAGAAGATAGCCGGTTACCACACGAGAGGGAGAGGCACAGTAAACATATTAAAATAAGAGTTATACCCGTTGAAATTTTTGAAGCATGACTTTTTTGCTTCGTGCTCGATCTATGTTTAAGCATTACTTTTTTGCTTCCAAATCTAAGGCTCGATCTTTTCTTAAAGCTTCTTTTGGTTTTCATCCCTTGGAGTCATTGCACTATTCTTAACTCCTTCAACAGAAATGACTCTTCTGTACCTGAATTTCATCAATCGCTTTAGTGTCCACATCCCCACCCTAGTCAAATCATCTTTCCCATCACAATACTCTGGGAGATTTGTAGAGATGATGCCAAGTTTATCAGTTCTTGCACGTTAGAAGTCACTTTCGTTGGTGATCCCAATAGTTTTGAAACACTAACTCCCTCCCTGTTTTATTTGTTACCTGTGTTCATGCCTTTGAATGTCGTCCTGGTTCTCACTCCTAATTTCATCCTTTGTTTGCCATTCTGGTTTTGGAGGGTTGGAGATTTTGAATCTTTCGGCTTATTCTTTTGGGTGCCCAAAGAGTACATGCAAGAGTATCATAATTTGAACATCTTTGTTGGTTTGAAGTAGTTTCCAGTCTGATCGCAGAAGGCTCTCCATATCCTAGATTGACTTTGGTTCCCTCTGGAATTTGTCTATGCTAATTCCAGGAAAATGGAGGTCTACTCCTTAAGGTAGGCTCATGAAAATAAGCATCTATCCATCATATCATCCAAACATCCCCTTGTCCAGTGCTCCAATAAGACATTGTAGTGCTTTACCCATGACAACACTGGTACACATTTAGAAGTTCCCCCTCCCTGCGTACACATTTAGAAGTAGCCGCGATAATTTCATAAAGTCATTCAACACTTGTTATCAAAAAAGTATGAAGAAGCCACTTCTGCGAAGGTCAATATCAATGTCCCAGTTCATTTTGTGGACATTTTCAAATGTTTAAAGAAAGTCTCTTACCAACAATATATGCCACTAAGCATATTCCCAATGAATAGAACTTTTGTTAGATCTCTCATGAGTCCATCCCTAATCACCATTTTCTATTGTTCCACCTTAACGAGCACAGTGTTCTGAAACAAGGAATTAATTGGCAATCGCTGGTGGGGCCTATCCGATTAGGTCCGTCAAACTATTAGTCGCTGAATACTAATTAATATGCACCGACTAATTGCCGATTACTCCAATTAATCGCTCAAAGGTGGCCGACCGCCCGACTAGCGCCGAGCCACTTTTAGAACATTGAACGAGCATTAATCACATATATTGGCATATTTTTAGAGTCATTTTACTGCAATAGAAAGCTAGGAATGCGAAACCACTGGTTGGATTTCTTGCAGTGGAAAGCTAGGAGCATGAAACCACTGGTCTTGTTTTCTGTATTTTCATGGCTCATTGTAATGGGACTAGTTGTTCCTAGAGTGTTTTTTGGAGGTAAGAGTTTGCAACGGGTTGGTTCTTGTTTTACCTGGATGATCGATTTTGGTGCTGAACCTGCCTGAACAGTGGAGGTGGCATCTATGCTCCCATCCTGTAATGCATAACTGCTTGGCCATGGGGCAATAGCCACCACACGATTTCCACCTCCAATAACATTCTACTACGCACAAAATCTTTGCCTTGTCCTCAAAATCGATGAGATTGTCATATCTGATCTCGGCAGTGCTTCAGAATCTGTTGAAGCTCTAATGGGGCATTCAAAACATTACTAATCTGCAAATTGCCCTCCTCTGTTCCAATCTCAAACGCTCTGATTTTGCAATTTACCTCATGACCACGTTCGCCATCACACTGGTCATCTTCATTGACATTCTTAACCAATCCCAAAGCATTGAGCTTCATCGCACCCTCCTCTCCTGTACCCTTCGATTTGTGAAGGTAGCCCAACAAAATCTCTAGCAAACGCAATTTGGAGTTCCTCGGAGGCAGACAGATCGTCTAGGGTTCCATTCTTCACTATTTTATACAATTTCTCCTTCCAATTGTTGGCTATGAAAATCTATGTAGTGGGACATCTTGTTAAATTATGGGTTGTGACGGTGTTGGTGTGCCGTGTGTGTGGCTAATCTACTCTACCTGAGCTAGGAATACTGTTTCTGGAGTTCTGGTTTTAGTATCACGTTAGCTTTATTTCACATGATTTTTTCTTGTATTGGGTGGAACGAGTTCCTGCAACAAAGCAATACTTAAGCCCTATAGGTTGCAGATGCAGGGAAGAAGACAAAGACGCCTATCTATACTACATATTAAGTGTGCATGGACACGGCCGCACAATGGTGTTCTGTACATCAATCGCAGCTTTACGCCATACTTCTTCCCTTTTGCGCATTCTTGGAATTAATGTTTGGACGCTTCATGCTCAGATGCAGCAGCGAGCTCGCTTGAAGGTTTGTAATTCTTGCTGGTGTCTGTAGTTATATACTAGTTTGATATCAATTTTTGTATGACGAAGTTGGGATCATGAGTTCACTAGAATTAATTTTCATATTTCTATGTATATTTATAGTCTATTGGTTTTTGTATCTTATTGTCACTTTTTTATGCCAATTATATGTTTGTCTTGTATTATGGCACCTCATGATCCATCTTAGAAATCTACCACGAAACTGTTATTCAGGACTTTCTGGGTTTCTGGGTGTGGCGCATGCAGTAAGCTTACTAGGATTGTTTGTTTGTGACTCTTTCATTGAAT
Source organism: Rhododendron molle (assembly GCA_025413875.1). NCBI lineage: Eukaryota > Viridiplantae > Streptophyta > Magnoliopsida > Ericales > Ericaceae > Rhododendron > Rhododendron molle. The sequence continues at coordinate 7,875,821 of CM046396.1, read as the reverse complement.
TTGGTACCTCTTGATTCATCTCAGTGAAACTTACTCAGACATCCTTGCTAATATAGCTGCTGGAACTCCATAGTTCCAAGTTAGCTCGTTTGAAATGGTGAAATTTTTGTCCTGCTGTTGTTCCTGGGTCCTGGCAAATAAATTCTTTCATGTTTTTGCTGTAGGGGCTGACTTTTTCACAGTTGATCCTTTGGTTTGCTTATTTTTGCAACTGGTTTAGTGCTGTTGTATTTTGGTCAAGTTTTTTATCCAGTGATCTCCTTTAGAATTACTCGATATTGGGTACTGATAGTTTTCTTTATATTTTCAAGTATTTGAATTGCTTGTATGACTAGCTCTTTGGATATCTTTGATTTGGTTCCATTACCTGTTAGGTTTCTCCCTTCTAATCTGACATTTCATTGTTAGTTAGTGTATCAACCAAGTTGAATATAAATAGACCTTTGTTATTAACGCTGCAAGATTAAATCGATGGCTATTCATAGTATTCATAGTTCATTTCAAGATGGGGTACGTGGTTGATTCACACTGGGCAACATGTTTGGTTTCTTTCTTTTTTGTGAAGAGGACGTCACTGTTGTTGGTTTTGTGACGTACATTCCCTAGGTAACCTTATCAAGTGCCGGTTTGAGGCTGGTTCTCTATATTGGAAAAGAGGAGAAAGCTTAAAATTGCTAGCCTGGTTAATTATTGCACTCGTTCTTGCATTTACTGTTCATTTTTTGGAGAGAGAGAGATCAGTTTCTGTTGCTTCTACTACTTTTTTCATCTAATTTTCCGCAGGCAATGGACCGTTTCCGCGGAAGTGAGCATGGTATACTTGTTGCTACTGATGTTGCAGCAAGAGGGCTTGATATTCCGGGCGTTCGAACTGTTGTTCATTACCAACTTCCACATTCAGCAGAAGTAATTGGCCTGTCTCTTGCATTTCTCACTGGTTTTTTTATGGGGGGTGTGCGTGTTTATCTCGTTTTTTTGTCTACACTGGAATTTTGGTATAGTTCGTGGTTGATGAAAAGGAGTGAATTCATTGTCAGGTTTATGTTCACAGAAGTGGAAGAACTGCTAGAGCCTCCACCGATGGGTGTAGCATTACACTAATCTCACCCAATGATACATCTAAATTTGCTGCTTTGTGCAAATCATTTTCAAAGGTAATGCTCCTGGGAAGCAATTTGGCAAATCTTGAAGCCTGAATATATGATAAGCAAACAGTTAATGTATATGATTTGTATACTATACCTGATACGAGGCTGCGGATTGAAAGTTTCTGGAAGTCATTTTTATCTTCCTGATTGAATTTGTGGTTCTTTTCCTGTCTCTGTTTCTGTATTCAGGAAACTTTCCGGAGGTTTCCCATAGAGCTCTCATATATGCCTGAGATTGCTAAACGATTATCTCTTGCACGTCAATTAGACAAGAGTTTGCGGAGGGACTCCCAGGTAATCATTCACTATGTTCGGTACCCATTTTAGTTTTAGTTTTGTTTTGTTTTTCAATCATTACCCTATATCTTTCTTCAATCATTACCCTATATCTCCATTATTAATTTCATTTCTCTCTCTATCTCTCTCCAATCATTACACCTCTCTCCAATTATTACCCTATTTCTCTCTCTACCCACTACCAAAACTAAATTAAACTAAACTCTCATCCAAACAAAGCCATTATTTTTTTATTGATGGAATTGTAAAAACTCAAGCGAGCCAAGCATGAGAACTTGAGTTTTCAGACTCAGATCAGCTACCTTGCGCTCATAATTCTAAACTATGAAACACAGATACTCTATTTTGGGCTCCGTATTTCGTACCGTACGCGTATCGGACACGGATACGCTCCGGATACGTGTCCGATACGTTTTTTAGAGTATCCAGTTTTTGAAATTAATTTTTGGTGTTCGGATACGCTTTGGATATGTTCGGATACGCTATGGATACGTTTTGGATACGCGCGGGGGTTAAAATGTTATAACTGAAAATATGGGTGAAAACTGTAATTTGGTCTTCCTATATATTCTCTGATACGACTTTAGAAAAGAGAAAAAGAGAAAAAAAAAAAAAGAAAGAAGGAAAGGCAGAGAACAGAACAGATCGATCTCGTCTCTCGTCTCTTGACATTCGACAACATCAACAGTAAGTCTCTCTCTCGTATCTTTTCTTCTGTCTCTCTCTCGTCTCTTTTCTTCTGTCTCTTTCTCATCTCTCTCTCACGTGTATGTATATATATATATATACACACACATGCATATATATATATACGCACATGCATATATATACGAATATATATATATATATATATATCTTGTCTCTCCCTCTCTCTCGACTGTATTCTCTCTCTGATTTGTTTGATTTAGGGTTTAATTTGAACCAGTAAAATTTGATTTAGGGTTTATTTCGGAACAATAAAATCTGATTTAGGGGAATTTTTTTTCTCGCGGTACCCTTTAAAATCACGCTCAACACAGTGGCTCGGATCATCGTAAATCGATCAGGAAATGGGAGCTAAGGCACAATCCGGACCATAAGAAAATCCGGGCATCCGGATATGAAAAGGACTCTATATATATACACACACACACACATGCATATATATACGAATATATATATATATATATATATTGTCTCTCCCTCTCTCTCGACTGTAATCTTTCTCTCTGATTTGTCTGATTTAGGGTTTAATTTGAACCAGTAAAATCTGATTTAGGGGTTTCATCTCTCTCTCTTATCTGATTTAGGGGAATTTTTTTTTTAACAGTATGATGGTGTCTGATTTAGGGTTTGTTTTGCACCAGTAAAATCTGATCTGCGGTTTGTTTTGGAACAGTAAAATCTGATTTAGGGGATTTTTTTCCTTTTAACAGTATGATATGGATTCTGCTTCTACTCCTGCTGGTAGTTCTGTTTCTTCATCCTCACAACCTAACTTCATCCTCACAACCTAATGAAGGGGATGCAAATAATCCTCTTTGGAGTTATGTTACAAAATTACAGAAATTGAGTGGTGCGAGGGGAAATACTCAGTGGCAGTGTAATTTTTGCGGTGTCGTTAAAAAGAGTTCATACACTAGGGTTAAGGGCCATTTGTTGAAGTTGTCCAATGGAATTGGACCTTGTACGGAAGTTACAAATGAAGCTCTTGAAACTATGAAGAAACTAGAAGATGAAGCAAAAGCGAGAATGAAAGACAATGTGCCAAAGAGTACCTCTACCCCCTCCTACTAGAACTGGTTTTGTTCTAGAAGGTTATGATGCCAAAAAACAAAGAACAAGTGGAGGTAGAACTGAAACTATATCACCCCTTGAGAAGGCGTATGACAAGAATAAACGTGACCAATTGCATGCGGAAATCGCTAGGATGTTTTATTCCGGGGGTTTGCCATTTAATTTGGCAAGAAACCCTTATTATGTGAGCTCCTATCAATTTGCCGCAAACAATCCTTTGTCTGGTTATATCCCACCGGGATATAATTTGTTGAGGACAACTTTACTTCAACAAGAAAAGACAAATGTTGAGAGATTGCTCATACCAATTAAGAGAACATGGAGAGAGAAAGGTGTAAGCATTGTGAGTGATGGATGGAGCGACTCGCAAAGAAGGCCTTTGATCAACTTTATGGCGGTGACGGTGGGTGGGCCTATGTTCCTCAAAGCCGTGGATTGTTCAGGTGAAACAAAAGATAAGTATTTTATATGTGAGTTGATGAAAGAAGTGAGAGAGGAGGTTGGCCCTGATAATGTGGTTCAAGTAATCACAGATAATGCTAAGAATTGTGCTGGTGTGGGACTTCTCATTGAAGGATTATATCCTAATATCTCTTGGACACCATGTGTGGTCCACACTCTCAACCTTGCCTTACAAAATATTTGTGCTGCAAAGAATGTAGAAAATAATCAAGTAACTTATGACGAGTGTTCTTGGATCACGATCATTGCGGATGATGTTTCATTCATCAAGAATTTCATCATGAACCATTCCATGAGGTTGGCTATCTTCAATGACTTCGTTCCTTTGAAGTTGCTCTCGGTTGCAAGTACTCGTTTTGCTTCCGTAATGGTTATGCTTGAAAGATTCAAGTTTCTTAAAACGAGTCTTCAAACCATGGTTATAAGCCCGAGGTGGAATTATTATAGAGAGGATAATACGGGAAAAGCAAAGTTTGTGAAAGAGAAAGTGGTAGATGACATTTGGTGGGACTCCATTGATTATATATACTTTCCTTTACCTCTCCCATGTATGATATGTTAAGGATTTGTGACACGGATAAGCCTTGTCTTCATTTGGTCTATGACATGTGGGATACAATGATTGAGAAGGTAAAGGTTGCAATATATAGGCTTGAAGGAAAGAGACATGAGGACTCATCTACGTTCTATGATGTTGTTCACACAATTCTCGTTGATCGGTGGAACAAGAATAGCACTCCGCTTCATTGCCTAGCTCATTCACTAAATCCGAGGTGACTTTCAACTTCACTTCATAAATAGTGTGAACATTATGGGGGTGTTCGGCAAGTGGTTTTTTGGATTATCGGATTCTCATTTTCAGATTTTGGGGTGTTTGGCAACTCAGGAGAGAATAGATTTTGGGAAAATAGATTTTTGGATTATGGGTTTAGAAGAAAAAACCCAAAATCTGGGTTAGAGGAGTTTTTTGGATTCCAATTTTCGGATTCTGAGGTTGTATTATCAAAATACCCATCAAACTCCCTTCATTTTACCAAATTTGCCCTCCCTCCTTATCCACTCCCTTATTTTCATCTGCTCACCACACACACATCTGACACAAGAGAGAAGAGAGAGAGAGACCAGAGAACGAGCAGAGAGGAGAAACGAGAACCGCGCAACAATTTCTGCTTGGACAGCCATCATCGAGGTCGTACACGGTGTGTTGCCGGAGCAGATCTACACCACCTCTCATCAACTTTTTGTACCCAATCTTCAGGTATTCTTCTTCTTCAGTTGGCTTGAAATTTTATTGAAGAGGTTAGGGTTTCAGTGGATGATTCTGCATCGGTTATCTGTGTGGGTTATAGATCTATTAGATTAGAGCAAGTGAGAAAGAGATTTGACAAGGGTTTTATTTTTCCGACTTACGAGATTCGTCCATTTTGTTTAACGGGGCCCAGAAGCTTGAAGACCTGTTCATATTTATATCAACAAAACCCTTCTATTTACTCTGGCTAATTTGGGTTCTGATCTCCCATGGGCTCCCATTTCTATTCTCTATCTACATAAGCTAATATCTGTTTGTGATGAAATCGACTCTCACTTCATTATTCTGAGTTTGACCATTGGAGAGCTGCTGCCATTTTAGGGTTTACCCAACTAGTTATCTACATCGGTGATCTGTGTGTAGGTTTTTATTGTTATAGAGCTATTAGTTTGCATATTTTTTTTAAAAAAATTCGACCCTGCGTTTAGTTCTTAAAAAAACAATTCTGTAGTAAAATTTTATTGTACTAATCTGTAGTAAAATACTTGTTTGTTAAAGGCAAATGTCATTGAGCAGTAGTTATTACTGAGCGGAAAGTGAGACCAAGAAAGGGGTTACCAACACCCCCAAACTTCTGTACAAGCTAAGAGATTGTTATTGTGGGACAAGGGCTGAAATTAAGGTTGTTGAAAAGAGTGAGAAGTCGAAAGGAGAATTGTATTATATTTGTCGTAAGGAGAGGGCAGCTCGGTGTGGGTTCTTTGACTGGTGCCTCCATGTGGAATGGACAAGCACTAGTAAAATTGGTGGTTGGGGATCGACTGGATATACCAATGTCTGTGCTACCAAAGTGATTGATGATGTTGTAGCACTTGAGAAAGAGCTTATGGCACTCACGTAAAAGCCCACCCACCTACGGGCGACCCCATACAAAAATGGATTGGTCGTAAAGGATATTCAACACAGAATATTATGGCCACATGGCCCGGATGTGACTTTGATATGTGCTTCACTTTCGTCTTATCAGGATGGGAAGGCAGTGCGCACGACACAAGAATTTTTTATGATTGCATAAGGAATCCTGCGTTAAATTTTCCAACACCACAAGGAGGTTAGTCCTGCGCTTTCTCCTTAACTTGTGTTACACCCTAATTGTACTAAAATTTTACAACTAACGTATTGCACAATCACAAATAGTAATGAGAATAACCGTAATAATCGTAACATTCTATGAAGCACGGATACGAATACGATACGATACGGATATGCGGATACGTGATTTTTCCAAAAAGTAGGATACGATACGTTGGGGATACGTTGAATATAAAAATAAATAAAAATAAAATATATACCCAAAATAAACATAAAATTCCATTAAAGATTGAAGTTTTCCATTACAAAAGTTCGTTTACATTATCAAAAGTCAAAAATCAAAAGATTGTCATTGTCCTTCCAAAATATCGCTAACAAATGCAATCATCATTCCATTTCACTAATCTTCCATTGCTTCATCGCCAATTTCACCGTCATCAGACTCATCACCATCGTCCATAAAAACTACGGCCTCCAACTCGGGTTCATCAAGAGAGAGTTGTGCAATTTCAAGCTCTCCAACATCCCCAAATGTATCAAAAGCATCTCCGGCAATATCCCACCTCTTCGTTTGTCCTCTCATGTATTGCCGAGTTCTTCTTGATAGGAGGTGGTCCAGGTGGAGGTTTCTATGAATGAAAACCAAGTCTTCCGCGCGTTTTGGAGTCATCTTATTCCTTTTAGCCGAATGCACAAATGAGTAAGTACTCCAATTTCTCTTGCTACATGATGATGATGAAGGTTGCACAAGTAGCTTTAAGGCTACGCTTTGAAGCAAAGGTGCACTTGCACCATAAGTAACCCACCAACTCTTAGGGTCCATTGCATACCGATCATGGATGGAATCACTATCCGCAAACTCTCCCGCCTTGCTTGAAAAATTGGCAAATTCCAAGTTAACCTTTGAGCAATCCATCGAATTAGGAAAATACTTTTTCATGCATTGCATTCTTTCTCTTGCAACCTCAACATCTTTATGTGGAGGCACCCTACTAGGACCCTCATTAAGCCATTCATCACTATAGTACTTATGTAATACAAAGAAAAGTTGAAGTTTAGTTTTATAATGAAGACTTAAGAGAGTACATAGGGGGTGTTTGGGAACCTACTTTTTGGCTTTTTAGATTATGACCAGAATGTATTTTGGGTAGTGTTTGGGAGATTTGTGCAGGATGTATTTTCAAATTGTAGTAGTGTTTGGTAGATGATTGTTGAGAATGAATTATGGATTGCATTTTTACCATATTGCCCTTTGTGTTCTTATAACAGGTGACTTCCGTTTTCTTGTTTTTTTTTTTTTGTTTTTTGTTTTACTTTATTATTCTCAATAATTTTTATGAGCTATTTATTGAAGTCAAATATTGTAAAGTAATGTTATTTTTTTTGCCTTTTTTTTTTCCTCAAATCCGAATTTAACTTGGGGCGTTAGATTATTGTGTTTATTTTTCAATATGTAATTTTTTTCTTTTTTTTAAACTTAAGGAAGACATTCGGTATTTGTATTTGGTATTTTAGAATTAAAATAATAAGTCCTATGTTACAAATAACACTTTAATTTAACGACCAACACATAACATAAATATAATTTAGAACTTAAAAACAAACAGAAACACTTTTAATATTACAAAACAAATTAAATTACAATCCGAAGCCAAAAACACACACACACACACACACAAAAACCACGCTCACAAGGAGAATGACCAAAAAAACTCCATGACCTCCAAAATGTCGAGGTGACCTAACGTATATTGTTTTCCATAATGAAATCTCGCCTAGATGCCCTTATAGCGTCCATGTTACGATCATCACGTTGGACCCTACTTCCATGGTTGCCGTTAGGTGCCGTTGTTTCTACTCCACGATCTGAAGGCAAGAAATTTGGTCGCCTATCATAGAAACCGAAAGGAATGTCAGGAAAGTTGTTCCTTCTTATAAAATTATGAATCGCCATCGTCGTGGATACAAGAGCTACTTGTGTTCTCATTGTGAACCCAACAGGCATGTCACAAATCAGAGGCCAACGAGCTTTCCAAACGCCATATGTCCTTTCAATGGTGCAACGAAGAGAGGAGTGTATTTTGTTAAACCTTTCAAAGTTGGTCCTTGGTGCACCTCCGTCACGCCATTCGGGAGGGTGATATCTACAACCTTTGTATGGTGCTAGATAACCAAGAGTGTTTGGGTACCCGGCATCTACCAAATAAAATTGATCTGTAGTGATTGTGCAATACGTTAGTTGTAAAATTTTAGTACAATTAGGGTGTAACACAAGTTAAGGAGAAAGCGCAGGACTAACCTCCTTGTGGTGTTGGAAAATTTAACGCAGGATTCCTTATGCAATCATAAAAAATTCTTGTGTCGTGCGCACTGCTTTCCCATCCCGATAAGACGAAAGTGAAGCACATATCAAAGTCACATGCGGCCATAATGTTCTGTGTTGGATATCCTTTATGACCAATCCATTTCTGTATGGGGTCGCCCGTAGGTGGGTGGGCTTTTACGTGAGTATCATAAGCTTTTCTCAGGTGCTACAATATCATCAATCACTTTGGTAGCACAGACATTGGTATATTCAGTTGATCCCCAACCACCAATTTTACTAGTGCTTGTCCATTCCACAGGGAGGCACCAGTCAAAGAACCCACACCGAGCTGCCCTCTCCTTACGACAAATATAATACAATTCTCCTTTCGACTTCTCACTCTTTTCAACAACCTTAATTTCAGCCCTTGTCCCACAATAACAATCTCTTGGCTTGTACAGAAGTTTGGGGGTGTTGGTAACCCCTTTCTTGGTCTCACTCTCCACTCGGTAATAACTACTGCTCAATGACATTTGCCTTTAACAAACAAGTATTTTACTACAGATTAGTACAATAAAATTTTACTACAGAATTGTTTTTTTAAGAACTAAACGCAGAGTCGAATTTTTAAAAAAAAGATATGCAAACTAATAGCTCTATAATAATAAAAACCTACACACAGATCACCGATACAGATAACTAGTTGGGTAAACCCTAAAATGGCAGCATATCTCCAATGGTCAAACTCAGAATAATGAAGTGAGTCGATTTCATTAGAAACAGATATTAGCTTATGTAGATAAAGAATAGAAATGGGAGCCCATGGGAGATCAGAACCCGAATTAGCCAGAGTAAATAGAAGGGTTTTGTTGATATGAATATGAACAGGTCCTCGAGTTTCTGGGGCCCCGTTAAACAAAATGGACGAATCTCGTAAGTCGGAAAAATAAAACCCTTGTCAAATCTCTTTCTCACTTGCTCTAATCTAATAGATCTATAACCCACACAGATAACCGATGCAGAATCATCCACTGAAACCCTAACCTCTTCAATAAAATTTCAAGCCAACTGAAGAAGAAGAATACCTGAAGATTGGGTACAAAAGGTTGATTAGAGGTGGTGTAGATCTGCTTCGGCAACACACCGTGTACGACCTCGATGCTGGCTGTCCGAGCAGAAATTGTTGCGCGGTTCTCGTTTCTCCTCTCTGCTCGTTCTCTGGTCTCTCTCTCTTCTCTCTTGTGTTGGATGTGTGTGTGTGGTGAGCAGATGAAAATAAGGGAGTGGATAAGGAGGGAGGGCAAATTTGGTAAAATGAAGGGAGTTTGATGGGTATTTTGATAATACAACCTCAGAATCCGAAAATTGGAATCCAAAAAACTCCTCTAACCCAGATTTTGGGTTTTTGTTTCTAAACCCATAATCCAAAAATCTATTTTCCCAAAATCTATTCTCCTCTGAGTTACCAAACATCCCAAAATCTGAAAATGAGAATCCGATAATCCAAAAAACCACTTGCCGAACACCCCCATAATGTTCACACTATTTATGAAGTGAAGTTAAAAGTCACCTCGGATTTAGTGAATGAGCTAGGCAATGAAGCGGAGTGCTATTCTTGTTCCACCGATCAACGAGAATTGTGTGAACAACATCATAGAACGTAGATGAGTCCTCATGTCTCTTTCCTTCAAGCCTATATATTGCAACCTTTACCTTCTCAATCATTGTATCCCACATGTCATAGACCAAATGAAGACAAGGCTTATCCGTGTCACAAATCCTTAACATATCATACATGGGAGAGGTAAAGGAAAGTATATAATCAATGGAGTCCCACCAAATGTCATCTACCACTTTCTCTTTCACAAACTTTGCTTTTCCCGTATTATCCCCTCTATAAGAATTCCACCTCGGGCTTATAACCATGGTTTGAAGACTCGTTTTAAGAAGCTTGAATCTTTCAAGCATAACCATTACGGAAGCAAAACGAGTACTTGCAACCGAGAGCAACTTCAAAGGAATGAAGTCATTGAAGATAGCCAACCTCATGGAATGGTTCATGATGAAATTCTTGATGAATGAAACATCATCGCAATGATCGTGATCCAAGAACACTCGTCATAAGTTACTTGATTATTTTCTACATTCTTTGCAGCACAAATATTTTGCAAGGCAAGTTTGAGAGTGTGGACCACACATGGTGTCCAAGAGATATTAGGATATAATCCTTCAATGAGAAGTCCCGCACCAGCACAATTCTTAGCATTATCTGTGATTACTTGAACCACATTATCAGGGCCAACCTCCTCTATCACTTCTTTCATCAACTCACATATAAAATACTTATCTTTTGTTTCACCTGAACAATCCACGGCTTTGAAGAACATAGGCCCACCCTCCATCACCGCCATAAAGTTGATCAAAGGCCTTCTTTGCGAGTCGCTCCATCCATCACTCACAATGCTTACACCTCTCTCTCCATGTTCTCTTAATTGGTATGAGCAATCTCTCAACATTTGTCTTTTCTTGTTGAAGTAAAGTTGTCCTCAACAAATTATATCCCGGTGGGATATAACCAGACAAAGGATTGTTTGCGGCAAATTGATAGGAGCTCACATAATAAGGGTTTCTTGCCAAATTAAATGGCAAACCCCCGGAATAAAACATCCTAGCGATTTCCGCATGCAATTGGTCACGTTTATTCTTGTCATACGCCTTCTCAAGGGGTGATATAATTTCAGTTCTACCTCCACTTGTTCTTTGTTTTTTGGCATCATAACCTTCTAGAACAAAACCAGTTCTAGTAGAAGGGGGTAAAGGTACTCTTTGGCACATTGTCTTTCATTCTCGCTTTTGCTTCATCTTCTAGTTTCTTCATAGTTTCAAGAGCTTCATTTGTAACTTCCGTACAAGGTCCAATTCCATTGGACAACTTCAACAAATGGCCCTTAACCCTAGTGTATGAACTCTTTTTAAAGACACCGCAAAAATTACACTGCCATTGAGTATTTCCCCCCGCACCACTCAATTTCTGTAATTTTGTAACATAACTCCAAAGAGGATTATTTGCATCCCCTTCATTAGGTTGTGAGGATGAAGAAACAGAACTACCAGCAGGAGCAGAAGCAGAATCCATATCATACTGTTAGAAGAAAAAAAATCCCCTAAATCAGATTTTACTGTTCTAAAACAAACCCTAGATCAGATTTTACTGGTGCAAAACAAACCCTAAATCAGACACCATCATACTGTTAAAAAAAAAATCCCCTAAATCAGATTTTACTGGTTCAAATTAAACCCTAAATCAGACAAATCAGAGAGAAAGATTACAGTCGAGAGAGAGGGAGAGACAAGATATATATATATATAGGCGGTTCAAGGGACACCCAAAAAAACACCTAAAAAAACACCTCCTAATTCCCGATTAAATTTTGATGATCCGAGCCGCTCAATGTGATCAAAACGTGATTTTAAGGGTACCCGCGCAAAATCAGCAAAAAAAAAAGACCGGGAAAGACTTGATCTGAGCAGTTTTTATCTTAGATTTAATGAACGGTTCAATTAAAACTGCTCAAAACGAGCACTTTCCGGTCATAATTTTTGCTAGTTTTTCGCGGGCACCCTTAAAATCACACTCTGCACACATTGAACGGTTTGGATCTTAAAAATTTGATCGAGAACTATGAGATTGAGATTTGGGGTGTTCTTTTAGGTGTTTTTTTGGGTGTTCATTGAACCGTCCCGATATATATATATATATATATATATATATATATATATATTCGTATATATATGCATGTGTGTATATATATATATACCTATACATACACGTGCGAGAGAGATGAGAGAGAGACAGAAGAAAAGAGACGAGAGAGAGACTACTGTTGATGTTGTCGAATGTCGAGAGACGAGATCGATCTGTTCTGTTCTCTGCCTTTCCTTCTTTTTTTTCTTTTTTTTCTCTTCTCTTTTTCTCTTTTCTAAAGTCATATCAGAGAATATATAGGAAGACCAAATTACAGTTTTCACCCATATTTTCAGTTATAACATTTTAACCCCCGCACGTATCCAAAACGTATCCATAGCGTATCCAGACGTATCCAAAGCGTATCCGAACACCAAAAATTAATTTCAAAAACTGGATACTCTAAAAAACGTATCGGACACGTATCCGGAGCGTATCCGAGTGTATCCGTGTCCGATACGCGTATGGTACGAGATACGGAGCCCAAAATAGAGTATCCGTGGTTCATAGGTAACATTATTAGTAATTGTAATTGTAATAATAATAATAATACAAAAAGAGAAGGGTTAGAGGTCTTGGAAATGAATTTGTTTGTCGAATTCCCTTGACTCTGGGCTGCAAAATGTAAAAGTTGGTCGTATCAATCTGCATGATTACCTTTGTTACATATTTTACGATTGACATGCAGATGCAATGTGTTCTTTTCAAGATAAATGATTGCTATGCACGTTTTCAATAATTGATTATGATCTTTATTTTTGTGTTCTAGGAGAAGGCAAATAAAAGTTGGGTCAAACAAAATGCTGAATCAATTGAATTAGATATGGAAGACAATGAGAGTGAGGAGGAACAAGTGATCAATCATAAGCAAAAGAAAGCCCATTCCTATCATCTGAAGAGGCTGCAAAAGGTTTATTCTAACTGTACTTGCTTTTCTTCTTTGTTAAGTGAAATTGCGTCTCCAATTTGGGAAGCATATGACCATTAGCAACTTCATCTTCCTGAAAAAATTTCATGTCATCTGAAACCAACTGACTATATGGAGGCTGCAGGAGCTAAATATGCTGCTTTCACGGCCGTTGCAACCAAAAGCATTTTCACAACGCTTTTTAGCGGGGGTAATATTTCTATTTCGGTTCTTCTTTGTTGTCTTTCTCATTCATATTGACTACCTTTTCCTATGTTACTATTTGTTACCTATCAAATTCATTCTTTTACTTCCATTGGATCCGTATGGAGAAGACAGAAAGTGGAGGCTGAGTACATTTTTTGTGCTGGTAGTGAGTTATTGTAGGGTATATGCATGATTTTATAACTTTGGTTGATTCATTATAGACTCTACGAGCTATGGCAATAGTTGGTGGTTCAACCTGTAGTTGTTCATATGCTTTGTGAAACAGCTACCAAATTTAAAGGACTGATCTGCCTGCTGAAATCCATGCTTAGGAAGAGTTTTTTCCTTGGAAGAAAAAGGTTTGAAAGCGCAGCCTAATGGCTGTTCTTGTGGTCTGTTAGGCTAGGAAAATATAGATTTTCACTCTGCATAATCTTGTACAACTTCTGGAGAACTGATTACTTGTATAGGACCGATTTATATGTTTTAGTTGTTTATAGCTATTAAAAAAGAAAGAAACAGAAAAGACAAAGAAAAGTCCTAATTCTTTTCAACTTTGTTGTAGGGTGATCAGTTGTGTATGGGGAGAGGGGATTGAAGCTGGGGTGACTTTCTTTTGGTGTAGATGATAGTTATCCCAATGTATTCTAATAAAAGTTGTCAAAACGGGATATGTGCCATGTAATTCTTTTTTCCATTTATCTATCACATCGAGATACATATCGCATTCTATAAAATACGTTGACATGAGTACATCTTAGTCGAAATATAACTATAACCAATGTTAAACGAAATTTCTGTCCTACATAGTATCAAAAAGAAGTCTAGAAAATATAGAATATCATGTCTTCTACGTATAACAAGTTCTAGTAGAAGAAGAGTATTTCGGTAATTCACATGCTAAATAAGCGTTGTCATTGACAACACATAGGGTAACGAGAAATATTACAATTGGTACAAAAATCATAATATCAGGTGTCTTGAAGATCAAGTCTACTCTTCATCCATGGAGTCAATTGTCTTAAAGCACCATTAACGTTCATCATTTAATCTTTTACTTTTATGGTTTCAAAGATTCATCCATATGTTTTTTTACATTTATCCAACTATTAGTAGGTACAAATCAGTTACGTAAGATACTTAGCATTAAGGAGAGTTATTTATTAAGAATATGGACGATTTGAATTCTCACAAGCTAATTACTTCTTTTGCAAAACAAGTGCAAGTAACTAGAAACAAATCGGCGTATTGTGTCATGTGTCGCGTATTGCATCATGGATTAGACTGGTATCTCAAGAGTATTTACTTGAACAAATATCATCTTTAGAGATTGTATCGGTGATTCGGTATTACCTCTAAACGTATTGAACAGTAAGATATGTTGTCTTTCAGAAGATTCCTTTGAATATAAGATACGTTTGGAGGTACGTATTGGTTTTACCTCTAAATGTATGGAAAGGTAAGACACGTATAATTGATTGTAAGATTTCTTCAACTAATCTGATTCTGACAATTGACAACTGCTCTATGTTCTCATTGAACTAGAAATATCATAGTTTGTGCCATATTCTCTTGAGTATGTGAAGGCAAGCATGAAATTGCCATATGAAATCATCTAGTAACGTGATCATTTTTTTTCTCAGGCTGGTTTTTCACCTCTTCTCCAACACCAGTTTGAAGAATTAGCTTCTCAGAAGCTTGGTGATTTCAAGAAAGTGGGGAACGGAGAAAGAGGAAAATTATTGGTTATAGGTCAGGATTTTGTGGAACCACTTCAGGCGCTTAGGAATGCCAGTCACGAGGTAACCTTTTGAATTAGTGTCGAAGAGTTTCTCTGGTTATCAATGATCGCTCTCTGGACACAAATTTGGGTAATTGCTATAACTGAGATTTGTTTAGTGCATGCACTATGCTCAAAATATGGTTTTCCCAGAGGCTAACTTTGCTGTCTCTTTGCTTATAGTTTCTACTAGTTAGTAATTGCACTGACTAAATAGATCACGACTGAATGTTTTACTGTTTCATGACTAATTTTTTTTAATAATGGACTTGTGTTGCAATGAATATTGGACTCTAAGTATAAGTTAGGGTGGTATTTTTACTTGTCCAGTGAAACTAAGAAAACATAGTGCTGGTATTGTCATATATCCGGAAATGTATCATTTTAGGTTATGCATTCACCATTAGTTAAAAAGGATGACAAACGCATTAGGACTGTTTAGTAGTACCTGCATATTTTAAACTGGTTCTTAGTCCCACTGATTCCCAGCCTCTGTGTCTTTACGCAGAAAAATTATTCAATGCCCCTGGGGCATAGCCAAGTGGTGCCCCAAACTCTTTCTCCACCACACATTTATGTGGTCCCCACTGAAAGTGTGTGGAGCCCACACAAATGTGTAGTAGAGAAGAGTTTGGGGGCACTGAATAATTACTCCTTTACGTAGGAGTTCCGCTGCATAGATGTTTATTCTTGTAAAGGGTTTATACTTACTTTTCATTCTCATTTTCCAGAATTCTTTGCTTTATGTCTCGTTTTTTTTTTTTTAAATTTATCCCAGCTCCTTTGTGCTTCAGAGAATGCACTTAGAATTTTATGAACTTTATGACATAATGATGACACTTCAAACTCGTGTATGCTATATTTGCTTCATATGCGTTCAGATTCAGTGTACATTAACTGGTCCTCGTAGTTGCCTCTATTACACGGGCTAGCATTTCACATGGCTATATTCTTAGTTTTTAGTTGTGAATAGGATCATACATATGGCTCGATGTTGGCCTATTCAATTTAGCCTTTCTGCTATATGTAAGCCGAAGTCTTGAATTTTTACTGGAAATTTGAGTAATCAAAGACCGTATAGTATCCAATTCTTGGATTTTCGCTGGCAATTTAAATTTATCAAGAGCAATTAGCACTTCCTTGTGTGTCCTGATGTAATTAGTTCATCTCTCATTCTTGTACTTATCAGCCTTAACCTTTTCTCCCTTGAAGTTCTATTCTTTTGAATTGGTTCCCACTTTCCCAGGTCATGGATCTCAAAGAGTCTGCTGGAAAACGAAGGAATGTGGAAAATTTGAAGAGAAAGAGGAAAGAGGAGAAAAAACGTACACTTTTATTTGTCCTGCCTTTATTTTATTTTTTTTTTTCCGGGCTTTATAGATTTAGCGTAGTTGCCTTTCACCAAAAGTTGGGTTTGGCACTGAAGTTTGGGTTCTTCTCATAATTTGATGATTTTTGTCCAGGTTTGCACGACCAACGGAGGAAGCAGAAGAAAAGACAAAAAGCCGGAACTGAGTAGGATCGACGATTCGACGGGGTTTAACCCAAAAGTCACGAGGAAAATGTGAAAGCTTATTAGGATCATAAAAGTATATTATTTCAGACAAGTCATAACCTTAAAAGTCCAATTTTGAAAATAGGAATGCGTTCTGTGTCAGCCTGGCTATAGTTGTAAAATTCAAGTTATTAAGCTGTCTGCACCAATGGGTGTTGTAAGTATCAAATTTTGACATTCATTGGGCATTTCACTTAGGGATTGTCAACTGGGTACGGCTTTGCCATCTGTTTAATAAAATGTGTGAACGGCTTTGCCATCTATTTAATGAGATGTGTGAAAGGCATAATAATAGCAGAAATGTCCTCTCATTTTTTCAGTCGATAGATGTCTAGCCTACTGCTAAGGGGGCGTGAAAGGGTACCGCTAAGCAACATACGGGTGGGGTACGCTCAAAGGGCATCAATCACCATACCAAGCACTCACGCTCTTGGTGAGAATCAAACCATTGTCTTCCATGTGGAAGAGGTAAGGAAGTGCCATTGGGTTACAAGCTCGTTGGCGGCAGAAATGTCCTTAATCAAGTTTGGCTTTTCATACGAAACTTATGATATGCTTTGACATGCAGCTTGTGACTTCAATTAATGTGGTGTTTACTTGAACGGTCCGGCTAATGGAAGCCCAGTAGGTCAACATTAAGAATGTCAAAATATAATATTTAATAGTTTAATTTATGTCCTTGCATGTCATTTCTTTGCACCTCAGTACAAAACTTTTTTCTTTTTGTTCAAAAGTTAAGAGAGCTGCTTTTTCCCCCTTCTGACACAGCCACCCCCGACCCCACCACTACTTTCCCGTTTTACCCCTCCCCCCACACTTCTTCTTTCCAGTTTTATTCTTCTTTTTTTCTTTCCTTTTTTTTTCTTCACTATTACCCCCTCCCGTTCTTTCCGACCGTTTTTTCCCCCTTTTTTTCTTATATATATATATATTGTTTAAAAAATAAGTGTTTCAATTTTCAATCCGTTTAAACCGGTGTAACGATGTTATTTTTCTAAACATTTCATCCTAAATGGTCGTAGTAATTTTTGAACACACTTATTTTTTTAACTATTTTTTAATATATAAACAGTGTAAAAAAATAAGTGTTTCAGTTTTCAATCCATTTGAATCAGTGCAAAGATGTTATATATTTTTTAACTATTTTTTTTAACAATGAATAATAAAAATAACTTCTAATGGGAAACTGGAACACTTAATTCTTGAATTATATTATTTTAATATAGAAAGGGTGTAATTTATAAAAATTAAATAAATAAGATAAAAGTAATTAAATAAATAAAAAAATTAAAAAGTGGGCATAGTAGCCCCTACCCACACCACTAAACGGTAACGTTTTGGTTAAAAAAAAAATTCTTACCATCAATTTGTAATCCTGTAGAGCAGAAATGTGATTATAAGAGCCTTAGAGACAAAATTTGATTATGTCTCTTTAGAATAATATGATCAGAATAATAAGATCTTCACACCCGTTCAAACGGATTAAAAATTGGAGCAATTAATTTTTTTTGTGACTGTTTATGTATTAAAAAATATATAAAGAGAAGAAATAAAGAGGAAAAAATATATCAAGACTAAGGAAAAAATTTCAAACTGAAAAGAAAAAAAAATAGAGAAAAAAAATTTCAAACTGGATAGAAATAAAAGGAAATAAAACGGGGAAAAAAAAAAGCAAACTGATATTGAAGGCTTTAAACAAAAAAAAAAAAAGAAGCAAAATTCACTTTCATGTCACTGTTTGCGTACTTTACCTTTTCATCTCACTGTTTACTTTACTTCATGTCACTGTTCGCGGAAATTGCCCGCCAATTCTTTTGGTGGCAATTTTGTAATTCACAAAGAAAGACAGGGTTAGATTTGTCAAATTAGATTTTGCCTATTGAGCCAGAAAAGTAAACAAAAAGTAAATAAATGGGACCCATTAAACATGAGCCCATTAGGCTCACTTTAGCATTTGCCTTACTCGAATTGTAAAGACTGAGGCCTCGTTTCAGTTTCTCTAAAACTGAGGTTTTAGAAAATGAAGGTAATTTCAAGTCCAAAAATTGTGTGTTTACGCAAATAATTTTTCTACCAATATGGATCTCGTTTGATAGATTTCATTAAGATCTTTTATACGATAAAAAAAAATTAAAAAATAATTTTTTATTTTCATTATATTTAAATTTGAAAATTAAAGAAAACTGAGATTTAGAAAAAAAAGAGAGAGTGGAACACCCCTGAGACAGATGTGAATACGTTTGGTGTGTCCCACAGTGCTTGATTTTTGAGAGTTCAGAATTGTTAAGCTTTGACATTTCATCAGTCAGCAAACATTTGTGATTAATGGTCACCTCATTCAGCAGAAGAGCTGACACGTTATAGAACGTGCTAGCTAATGAAGAATTTTCTTGCATTTTTTTTTTTTTTTGTATTTGTTGAATGTTTTTCCGAACGTGACAAATTTCATTTAAATTCTTAAGGCATTACAAGCGATTTCATCTTATAATTCATGAATGGATCAAAACCACCGATCGTTAACGCTCGAGCTCGACAAAGCTCGAACTAGGTTTGTTTACAACCATAATCATTTGAAAGAACAAGAGCACATAAGTAGCTATATCAGACTTAGACCCTGTTTTGCTCAAGGGAAATAAGTACTTATTTTTTGAATTAAAAGTGATGTATTGTAAAAGAATGACCTGTCTCGTAAAACGAAAATAAGTACTTAAAAATAAGAACGTTAGCAGAACCGGACCTTAGTTTAATACTCCATCAAGCATGCTTTTTCGGTTTTTCCTTCTCAATTAATTATGTACCAACAAGAAGAGAAGTGCTAATTAATCAATTTCACTTAAGACAATGATGAAAGGGATCAACAAGAAGAGAAGAGCTAATTAATCAAGTGATTCGTGGACATGACTTCAAATGCACAGTTGCTGTAAATTAGGGATCAACAAGAAAAGAAGTGCTATTTAATCAAGTTCACCTTGACAATTGGTTAAAATAATGGGATTGCTAAACGCAGAATGCGATATTTGATCCTGCTTTGGGCTTAGCTATTAATGTCCGGTCAATTTTGATAGTTTACATGAAAAATATGCTCAAGTAGATCAGAAAGATAGACGATTTAGATCATCGAGATAGGTCGTAGGTGGTTCATGTTATGCAAATTATTTCTGCATTCTAAGAAACGGACTGCAGAGGAGCATGGTAAAGGATTTTTATTTATTTATTAAAACATAGTGACATTTGTCACCTTTTTATTAGCACTTATAACTGTACCACGTTTGTCCTTTGATGTGCAACCCATGTACGAATGGTCAATGTTCTGCCTCATCATTTTAGAAAATTCAAACACAACATGAAAATACCATTGAAAATTGAAGTTTGGTGATTAAAAAATACGAAGTCGAATGGTTGATATGACTAGCAGAAAGTCTACGCCCACTGCTTAATTTTTATCGAGACGAGTGGTGAGATATTGAGGGTGAAACAGAGTGGTGGGCGTAGCACCGCTGTACAGCTAGTGCTATACTCATACGAGTTGTCGAGTGTGTTTTAATTCGTTCACACTTTTTCCATTATACATTTTTGTGGGGCTCAATCAATACTAAATAAGTATATGAACCATATAGAAATAGAAATTACCATGTGGTAAAGATAACATCGTGGCAACATGTGACGGTACCCCAATGCCACATAATAATTACTCGTTTCAATGACCTTTTGATTCTTTGTCATGCAATACTTTGATGCTGTGAAGAACTGTTTTTTTTTGTTTTGTTTTGTTTATGTTCATTTTTTGAATAATTACTCGTTTCGATGATCGTACCTTTCTGCAATCCGCACCCTCATGTTGAGGTCTTCGTGGATTCTTTCCAACTTTCAAAGTGATCGAAACCGTTCATGTTTTAGTTTCGTCGAGAACATCACTTTAAAAACCTACGTTGATCGAATATCATTAAGTGTGTTTCAATGACCTATTGATTGCATTATCATGCAGCACTTTTATGCTGCGAATTTTTCTTTTCTTTATTTTGTGTGGTAGTGGAGAAATGGAGTAAATAAGACTCAGGTGCTCATGGTCCGGTCCGGTTCGGTTCGGATTTTTAGGAATCCGAGGACCGAATCGTTAGTTACGGTTTTTACAAAATGAAATCTGTGTCTGGACCAAAAGTCTTACGGTTCAGTTCCAATCCAATCCGTGACTCGCGGATCGGTTACGGTTTTGTCCACGGATTTTAGCAAAAATAAAGCTCAAGCTTATATTCTACACTAAAAGAGAAGAATGTTACATTCAAAATTAAGTTTAACTCCGGTCACAAGAAAGTACTTGTTAACTTGAAGAAACAGAGAGCGAGAGGATGAGGAGGAAGAGGGGAAAAAGTAAGAACAGTGCAGCGGGGACTTGTACAAGAAATGGAAATTAGAAAAATTGGAAAAGAAAATGAACTAGTAAAACTAAACTAGTGTTGCCCGTAACCTATATAAAAAAATTACGATTTACCCCCTATATTTTATGTACATCTACACTATATTTCATTATTAAGATAAAATACTAAAATTAGTAGAAAAAAGTTTTAACATTACTAACAATTAATTATATAAATACATATATATATATATATATTTATTATTTATATAAAATAAATATCTCACCGTCCGGTTCGGTTAATCCACGGTTTCATAATGAAAATCCGTGGACCGAACCGCAAGTCTCGGTTTGTTAAATTTTCAATCCGTGTCCGGACAATTAATCCACGGACAAAATCCAAAAGATACAGATTGATTCGGTCCAGACCGATTTCACGGTTTATCGGATTTTTTGAGCAGCCCTAAATAAGAGCCAACATTTCCAAGACGAGCATTATGAGGTGGTGGAGCAATGTGAAAAACTGTGTAATTTTTACCCTTTTTTTTGGCAGTTTGTGCAAGTGGAGTGAATTTGAGCCAACATTTCCTAGACGAAATTAAGGACCATTTATGAAGGTGCGTTGAGCTTTACTTTTTGACCCCACCCCACTAATTCCAAAACAAATTTCTATCTTATCCTGGTCCGGAATGAGTACAATTTTGCTCACTCACCTAAAACGTAGATAAACATTTTTCACCGGGTGTGAGTGAAGCACATATTGCATCTCACTTTGATAAATTTTTTTAAACACTACTTTGACAATCGGATCGGTTTGGTTTTTTAAGGTTTTGATTGTTTTAAATTCTGGATTAAAATCCTAAACCAAGACAAAGCCTTTCCACTGATCAAACGCTTATGGCATGGGATTAAATTGAAGTTTACGAAATTGGCTAAAAAATTCCCGCCTTAAAACGATAAACGACTCATTATTAACGGTGAACACAATGTAAATTCTGAATACAGTGGGTAATTTGAAGAGGTGAACAAAATTACACTAGTAAGATAATGTCGTCTCTAGAGTCTAGATACACACTTAGGGGTTGCCCTACGTGATTCGACTTTGGAAGTACTTCTCAAAGTCTGAAGTTTGATGTCCCACGGGATGAGTATCCTGAAGTAAATGGGAGACTGTGACTGATGTGGCCGCGCTAGTATTCCCGGAGATTTGGGTTGCGCAGTTGAATCCATATAATGGTCTAGTTGTAAGATTGTTCCTCCCTCATTAAAAAAAGAAAAAAAAAAGTAGCCTCAGTCACTTTCAGAAGATAAGATTTCAAAGCCAAAAATTTGCTACCACAAATTTCATATGAGGTTTGAAAACTCTTTACCATCTAGTATTTTTCAAGGTTTAGTGAACACACAATATGGTCAAGTGAATCTTGCGTCATTGATGCAAGATACTCCCTCCGTTCTAAATTGATGGTTCAGTTCGGTCTCCAACACAAATTTTAAATTGTTAATATCTTTTAATATACAATATTTTTAAAGATTTTAAAAACTTTGTATAATAAAATTAATTAAGATCTCTATAATATAAGATCTATATTGCACATAAAATTTATTGTCGATCGATAAATATTAACAATTTAAAATTTGCATTGGAGACCGAACCGGACCATCAATTTGAAACGGAGAGAGTACATGAATATACGTACGTATATAAGTATAGCAAATGTTCTGCGGGCAATGAAAATAAGAAAATAATTTTCACTGACCCTTTTTTATCCTCCTACACTCATTTTTTTTTTTTTTGTCATTGTTCACGTGAAAATTACTAATTTGTTCTTTCTTATACATTCACTTTTTGCATACGAGGCACAATTTGATAACTTCACGTGGCTGGAGACCAAAACATGAGCGTGAAAGGATCAAAGGGGACTGTGAAAATTACTTCTCCTAAATTTTTTAATTTTAAGTGATTGATCATTAATTTCTAAAACATTAGAGTTACGAGTCAAGGTTGAATATGTAACGCCCCGAAAATTTGGAGACATTAATAAAATATTTAAAAGATTATTTTCACAAAAGAAATTCATTAAATCTACTACGTCACCATTTCAAAAGCATATGTCATTATATTACAACCATTCAAATAAATCAAAATATTACAACTTTCAATTAATTTAGAAGCTTCCAAAATAAAGTCGACGTAAATTAATCAGAGCATGTGCACGGAAACCAAGGTTTTCAACTTTTCTTCCTCAATAGGATTGAACTCAATCGAATCGTACAACACTTTTGTTCCGTCTTCGTAACTGCCATTTGAATGTCATGGCAACGTAGTACCGTGAGCGATGACGCCCAAATAGCCAAAACTCACCCGAACCCATAACTTACAAACAAAGGAGTAGGAATATAATTGACATGCATTAAAAATAACATAAAAGAGAACAATCAACATTTCTTTTATTACTATCCTTTAACCTATGTGAAATCTCGGATCTTATCCACAGATCCGCTCCTACCCGTAACCTCTGGCACAAACACTGGTGTGGTCCGCCTCCCCTTTTCCAGATCCGGATGAAAGATACCTAAGTTATGTACTCGGGTACCCCATCCGCGACCATAAGCTTGGATAAAACTTCCCGGGTGCGCACGCGAGCACACTCTGTCCCGGTTTGTGACACAAGCACAATACCACCCTTATGTCCCGTCCCAACATCCGGGAGCCGACCACCACCATGCCGTACCCAGGGTTCGCATATCCATACTTTCAACAGATCACCACCAATCATTTATCAACAATTCATCACCACGGGTTCCAAACCAGGATTGCCCGGAATCCAAAAATCACATCCTCTCACATTATCTATTTTCCATTAAACCTACTTTCACGTCTAATATGTTAAATCCGCACATCGCAACCAACCCAAGAACCTATTTGTCCGATCTATCAATCCAACAGCATTTCACACAGTATACTAACGAGCTAACAACAATTAATTTTGCGATGATAACAAATCATGTGATAGAACTAATTATGCGAGTAAATTAATTATTTGACATAACTAGTCTGCGAAATCTATCATGCGATAACATTAGATAAGCGATAAAATTTTATTTACGATGCAACCAATCAAGCGATAAGATCATTTATGCGAGACCATAATTCATGTGATAAAATTTAATTGGCTATAGAACTAATCATGCCCTAAAAATAATTATGCGAATACAACTAATCATGCCATAGAAATAATCATGCAATGAAACTTACGTCGAACCGGAAACTAATTAACTTGGGGCCCAATATACTAGATTTAATAACCTAGAGTGGATTTCCAAGTTAAGCAAACTTGAGGAGTCAAACTGTAATTATTCTAAAACATTTCAAATTTCCAGTCGCTGCCATTCTTTCGTTTCTTTTCTTTTTTTTTTTTTTTTTTAAAACAAAACAGAGGCAATGTTCGAACAAAGTGGGCTTCCAGCCCGGACTCAACCGGCCACATCGGGCGCGAATCTTATCATATCGAAATACAAAACAATCAATACGGAACATAATATATATTTAGGGAGGTGAGTTCGGACTACCTCTCGTCTAGCGAAACGATTTACGGAGAGGTTCGGAACGGCGACAGAGTTTGGCGGTGAGGGGCCCGGCTGGAGGAGGTGGTTCCGGATGGGGTTGAATCGGACGGCAATGGTGCTTCGTCGGTGGTTGTTTAGGAGCTGATTTACGGACAGTCTTGGAGCCGAAATGCAGCTGATTTCGAGCGGTTTCGGGGCCGGAACAGAACTCGAGTCAAGGCTGATTTTCCGAGCTGTTTTGGAGGCGATTTGAGGTGGGTTCGGATTGCTTCGGAGCTGATTTCTGGACTGAAATGGGGCGGGTTTTGTGGCTGGTTTGGTGGTGATGAATGGATGTTTGAATGGCAGAATGATGGATGAAGATGGTGGCTCCGACGCTGGTGATGTCCGGCTTCTCCTCTGCTCTCACGCTGCTCTCTCTCTCTCTCTCTCTCTGTGCCGAAGTTGGCTGGGAAATAGGATGAAGAAAATGGGAGTATTTAATGGATATAGATTTTTGGGGAAGGATAATAACTCTTGTGTAAATATGTGTTGTCACATGGAGAGGGGAATAAGGAAGAAATATGGGGATTTGTCTCCCCTCTCAACCGAATAAATAAGGTGGGAAGGGTTTGGTTGAAAGAAAATGCTTCGGTGCAACACGTACACGCACTAGGAAAATTACTCGCCAGACACGCGCGCACACAATCGATCACGGAATAAAATTCTGGTGTGACGTCAAAAATAATTTTTCGTATTAAATAAATTAACGAGCAAAATAATATTTTTTGGTTTTAATGATAATAATTATTTTTTTATTAAAAATACTAGGTCTTTACAGAATACGCGACAAGAGCATGATGACAACTCAATTTTCTGACGCATTTGCATACGCATAAAAAATTAATATTCTAGAAAACTACTTTTCGATATGTTTTCAAAATTAAGTTTTTCTCTAAGAAAAAATTAAAATACAAGTTTCCAATTATGTCAACCAATTTACCAAACGAGTTTAGTGCAAACTAATATACCGAAAATTGCAACTAAGCTTTTGTTTTTACTTATTTTTTGAATTAGATGTGATGTATTATAAGAGAATGACCTACATCTTAAAACAAAAAATAAGTTATTTAAAAAATATGAATCGTAGCAAAACAAGACCTAATTGAGTAGATGATTTGCTTTCTATTTGCGTTTTATTTATTCTATCTTTATTCATGCGAATTTATACAATGATTTTCATTGATTATTTAATATACATATAAACATTAATTGATGTTATTTGTATTTGTAAGCATAAAATGGGGCAAGAGTCCTAACTAGTTAGGCTCCAACGTCTAGTTTGGACCAGTTGTGGGCCCTTCTCGGGCCCGCAATAATGATCAGAACCGTTTATATTTTAGAGCTCGTCAAGGATGTTGGCCGCGCCAAAAATCAAGTTGATTGGATACTGTTTGATATAGTTTCGAAATGCATTTTCGGATAAATGTGTTGAATGTGTTATAATCCAGTGTTGTACACTTTTTTCCCCCAAACTATAATAATTTCGAAACCATATCAAACGTCAACTTGATTTTTGGCGTGACCAACGTTCTCGACGAGCTCTAAAAAATAAACAATTCCGATCATTGTTGCGGGCCCAAGAACGGCCCACAATAGGTCCAAACTGGACCTAACTCGTTGGGAGCGTAACTAATTAGGACACTCGCCCCATAAAATGTGCGTGGTTTTAGACTTTTTTTATTTACCCTTTTACTTAAATGACTCATTTCTCCCTCTCCAAGTCTCATAAATACACCCAACCCCAAGGTCCAACTACCCATAAAACAGAAGTTTGAAAAGTCAAAACTCCCCACCCTACATATTCGGATCCCAAGCATATCATCATCATTTTTCTGCACAATCCCCTCTCTCTCTCTCTCTCTCCCCTCCCCCACCGCACCCAGCCATGGCCCTGACCTGCTCACGCTCTGAACTCGCCCAATTCCTGGGCGGCCCAAACTCCACCGCCGCCGCCGACTACATCTGCTCCCAATTCACCACCGTCAACGACAAGTTCACCGACACCGCCTATGCCGTCGACTCCACCTACCTCCTCTTCTCCGCCTACCTCGTCTTCTCCATGCAGCTCGGCTTCGCCATGCTCTGCGCCGGCTCCGTCCGCGCCAAGAACACCATGAACATCATGCTCACCAACGTCCTCGACGCCGCGACCGGCGGCATCTTCTACTACCTCTTCGGCTTCGCCTTCGCCTTTGGCTCCCCTTCCAACGGCTTCATCGGCCGCCACAACTTCGCCTTGAAGTCCATACCTTCTTCCCTATTCGATTACAGTAACTTTCTATACCAGTGGGCCTTTGCTATAGCCGCGGCCGGGATTACGAGCGGCTCGATAGCCGAGCGGACCCAGTTCGTGGCGTACCTTGTTTACTCGTCCTTTTTGACGGGTTTCGTTTACCCTGTTGTTTCGCACTGGTTTTGGTCAGTTGATGGGTGGGCTAGTGCGGGGAATACGAATAACTTGCTATTCGGGTCCGGAGTAATTGATTTTGCTGGATCAGGAGTTGTTCACATGGTTGGTGGGATTGCAGGTATTTTTACAGCTCACTTGCCTTGCCGTTTTATTTATGTTTTGATGTAAAATACAATGTAAAATGTTTTTTTCAGAAAATAAAATTTTAAAATTTTATTTTTCAGTATTTCGTTGGCACTTGAAAAATATTTTCAAAAATTAATAAAATAGTGTAGAGAGAGGGGATTTAAACGGTGGAGAGATCTGAAAATATTAGAATTGAGCGTGGGTCAGGACTGACGATTGAGAAAACTGAGCGGTGAAAATTGCAGTAGAAGGCAACAGGTTCATTTTGAAAAATAACTCATAAAAGATTTAAGAGTAAATTATTTTTATCTAATTGATGAAAAATATTATAAAATATTTTTATAATTTTTTACACAACCAAACACTGAAAAATAGGTAAAATAACTTATTAAAAATATTTTACGTTCAAACAAACAGAGCGTTAATTTTTTTATGGGATGAAAAGGGATTTTGAACCAGCGACGGATCTCGCGAGAGACCAACAATTTACATGGTGTTTATCACCCCGTCAAGAGTCGGGTTTTGCAGGAGTACAAAATTTAAGTGACCATTATCGCTCATTCGAATTTGAACCTCTAGCTTGACAAGCCCTCATGTTGGCTCATATTTACTCCATATTTTTTTTAATCATCTTAGGAATGTTTTCCCCCGTGTTTAAAATTGACTATATTTATTTTCTCGATCTTTTGTTAGTTATTTATATTTCGATTACAGCCATTTTCGCGTACCAATGGGATTTCGCTATAGCTGTTGTCGGTATTAAGAGCGGCTCGATGAGCAGTCAATATGGAAAACATATGGGACGGTCTTGGGGCACCGCCGGATAGTATCCGAACACCACACATTCACGTAGGTCAATATATACCCTTTAATACCACGCATTCACGTAGGTCAATATATACCCTTTAACACCACGCATTTCAAAGGAACCAATAGGCTACTAAATAGTAATTACTCACTATCAGTCTCTGGCAAATACTGTTTTTTTTTTTTTTGGCTGAAATGGCAAGAAATTCAGTAATACGATGTATTACAACTGTGCATTTAATACAATTGATGAGACAAATAACGCATTCAAATCAAATGTAGGTTAAACCAACAATAAATTGATGAGACGATTAGATGTCGGACCAAATACAACGTTAGTTCCACAATTGACGGGGCTAATCCTATTGTTTCTCATTGGTTTTGGCCGGGTTTGTTTATCCAATCATGGCCTCATGGGAGGGTAGTGGGTAGTGATTGTTTAGATGGTTGGGGGAATTGCAGGTATGGGCGCACGTGCCTTATCTTATCTTTTGTTATTTATATATTCCTTATTATATATAATCTCTTCTCTTGTTCGTATATTTCTTTCGCAATTGTTTTCCTTTATTTTTTAAGAGATTGACTTTGGTTTTCTTTTTTTTTTAGTTGATTTTTGGTCAAATTTTTTTGATATTTCTGATGGGCAAAATCAAAGGATTAGAGAATATTGGTTAAATTTCTTCAAAGAATTTTTTTTGACGCATTCTTGTTTTTTAGATTTATTCCAAATTTAGGTTAATTTTTAAATGTATGAATACCTTGCAAATCGAGGAATTCGAAGGCTAAAAAAATTCACTTAAAACCAAATGAGTCAACTACAAATAAAACATTGGTGGGATTTGCGGGATATTCAAAAAAAAAGAAAAAATAATGGTCCATGACGTGTTTTGATAATTAATACCCGTAAAAAATATGCTGACAACATTTGTTAATGCTGAAAATGTCTTTGGCGGGTTTTAATTATCAAAACACGTCATTGACCGTCATTTTCCCTGAGAAAAAAAAAGAGAACATTCCAATCTCGTATTTGGTTGGATTTTCTATATTGGTGGAAAAGTTTAAGCCATTTATTGTATTGTGGGGGCTAATATTTGTGATGAAATGTTCTGTATAATTTCACCGTGCTTTTGGTAATAGTACGGAGTAGAATATTTGTATGTCTGTAATGTAATTTATAACTTAGTAAGTATTAAATTTCTTTTTCTTACGCAGAGATAGTATTAAATTTCTTTATTGGTCGCGGATTGCAGGATTATACGGGGCTCTAATTGAAGGTCCGAGAATCGGCCGATTCGACCACTCGGGTCGGTCCGTAGCGCTCCGTGGGCACAGCGCTTCCCTCGTGGTGCTTGGCACCTTCATACTCTGGTTCGGTTGGTACGGCTTCAACCCGGGTTCATTTGCCAAAATCTTAAGTCCTTACAACAGCGGCACTTACTACGGGCAGTGGAGCGCCGTGGGTAGGACGGCGGTGACCACCACCTTAGCCGGTTGCACGGCGGCTCTAACTACCCTCTTCGGGAAACGAATCCTCTCCGGCCACTGGAACGTCACCGACGTCTGTAATGGTCTTTTGGGCGGGTTCGCTGCCATCACCGCCGGTTGCTCGGTCGTGGAGCCGTGGGCGGCGATCATATGCGGGTTCGTGGCGGCGCTGGTTCTCATAGGGTGTAATATGATGGCTGAGAAGGCCAAATTTGACGACCCATTGGAGGCGGCACAACTCCACGGCGGGTGCGGCGCGTGGGGGGTGATTTTCACGGCGCTTTTTGCGACGGAGAAGTACGTGAACGAGGTTTACCCGGGTAAACCTGGCCGACCGTACGGGTTGTTCATGGGCGGCGGAGGGCGGTTGCTGGCGGCACACGTGATTCAGATTTTGGTGATTATCGGGTGGGTCAGTGCGACAATGGGTCCCCTGTTTTTTATCCTTCACAAGTTCAATTTGCTTCGGATATCGGCGGAGGACGAGATGGCGGGTATGGATCTGACCCGACACGGTGGGTTTGCTTATGCGTACCACGATGATGATGAGGGGAACAAACATGGGATCCAGATGAGCAGGATAGAACCATCGGCTCAAATATAAAAAAGGGCAAAGTACGGATTACCCCCATGTGGTTTGGTCGTTTTGCAGATGACCTCCCTGTGTTTCTTTAATGATCACTTCACCTCCTTACAGTTTTGGAGTAAATTGCAACTCTAACTCTGTTAACAGAAATTGTTAAATGACTATAGTACCCCTATACATCTAAGTGGAATGTTGAGTTGGAAGAGAGACCCATTTATTATTCCAAATAGTAATTGACCGGGAGACGCCGCCATTCCATCCCCGGACCACCGACTCAGGTGCCGCCGCCACCGTCCACTCATCCCCCTCTCTCTCTCTCTCTCTCTCTCTCTCCATATTTCAGTTCACTCAATTCCTCTCCACAGATGACAATACGTGTAGCAAAAACTTCTCTCCTTCCCCCTTGCCTCTGCCCAAATCACTATCGCCATAGCTCTGATCCAAACCCTCCCCCCTTTCGAGTGAAATCCCCACAGACATCCCGAAAACTCATTTCAGAAATCAATCTAATTTCTGATTCAATGGATTCAATCAACATCAACTTCGAGTGAAACCCCCCATAAATCTCCAGAAACCCATCTAAGAAATCAGTTCAATTCCTCATATAATGGATTCAATCAACATCTTGAACCTCAAATTCGAGAAATCTAACGAGTTCGCAAACCACTGTATGGTTACAAAAATAATCACTCTGTTCCGGTACGTCAAGCTTTTTGTATTTCTGGTAATAATTTCCAGATTTTCGTACAATTTGCCTTCTCCAAAAAATTCTCCGGCGATTACTTCCACAGAATTTCATCTACCTTTTTCAATTCCCGGTTCGTGTTCCTAATCGGGAACGGGATTGTCATCACTCTGTTTCTCAAATCTCAATGGCTTTCCGAAAAATACATTAACATCGGAAATAAACCCACTTCGGATTTCTGTGCAGAGTATGTGGAAAAAAGTGTGGGTGAGTATCAGAGGAGAGAGGATACAGTTGTGTTCGATACAGATCAAATGATTTTTGAAGAAATTTCAGTTTTCCATAAACAGAGGAGGTGAGAAACAAATGATTTTCTTTATTTATCTGGTTATAACCCTAAGGGTGTTGTTGTCCTTTTACCACATTACTTTTGATAGAAATTTCAGTTTTTCATGTAATAAATGCAAAAGGGGCGCGTGTACCTCACATGCCGTTAAGTTGGACGGAATATCTAACTGTTGCACTTCACTCCAAAACCATAAGGGGGTGAAGTGGTCATTAATGAAACACGGGGAGGTCATCTACAAAACGACCAAATCATAGGGAGGTAATCCGTACTTTGCCTTATAAAAAAAAGGGTTTCGTTATTTTTGGTTTCATTTTTTTAGCATTGTTAGGTTGTGAAGGTTCTATGTATGATAATTATATTATTTATGAGAATAAATTCTTTATACCGTCGGTGTAAACATTTGTTTCCTTCAAATCAATTGCATTGCGTCACGTTGTCATGTTTTATTAATTAATTGGGACCACTGTTTTGACACGTGTCGCAATGCATTAG
Source organism: Rhododendron molle (assembly GCA_025413875.1). Lineage (NCBI taxonomy): Eukaryota > Viridiplantae > Streptophyta > Magnoliopsida > Ericales > Ericaceae > Rhododendron > Rhododendron molle. The sequence goes on along the minus strand of CM046396.1, from coordinate 7,844,395 downwards.
AGGAAACAAATATTTACACCGGCGGTGTAAAGAATTTATTCTTATTATTTATTGGGTTGGGGATAATGGAAATATGTGGACTGTATTCCTTTGTTCTTGTCTTCACCATTTTGTGGAAGTGATAGCACCCCTTGATTGCTGAAGGCCTGTTTTAAAAGATAAAAGGCAATTGGTTTTGGATGACACAGGATGCACTCTCACAGTCTCAGAATCTTTAATAAACACATCTATAATCCAGAAACACAATCCGGAATTCAGAATTTTGTTCCGAACACCCTCTTTGAGTTGGACTCATCGGCGGAGAAGGAGAAGGAATTACTTATAAGATATACTTCTGTGGGGTAATATTTGTGTTGAAGGCTCTTTAAACGACTTTGTGATGTTCGAATCATAAACTTCTTCAACGAAAGAGTTGAGAGAAAGTGTCGACTGAGCTAGAGCTAGAGAGCCCGACGGCGAAGCACATCTTTTATTGGCATAGGAAAGAAAGATTGGGCTTGTGGTTGCTTATCATTGGAAACGAATTTTCCTTAACTTCCTTTTATGTTCTTTCAACGTCATTTCGCTAAAGGAAACAAATTTTCCCCAACTTCCTTTTATGTTCTTTTAGCCAAACAATATTGACAAGAACCCACCTCTTCATAATAGGCACTTGGTAAAATCATGCTCAATGAGGCCCCTCTGGGGAATTACATGCACATGTGAACGGTTGGCTCAGTCCCACGGTACCCTTCAATTTCAAATGCACAATAATTTGCAGCAACTATAGTACTAGGTGATTATTGGGTGCTTTGTCTAAATGAGCCACTCAACTTTTTTTTTCAATTTTTTTTTTGCAAAGTTAATTAGTTTTGCGTCAAATTTTGTTGGATTGTTAGTTTGTCTCAACGAAAAAAATAGAAAAAGTGAAAGATTATGAATCAAACTCAAAGTTTTGTGAAATAAAGACAAAAATAAGCCAAACAGACGGATTTTTTTTGAATTTTTTTTTCACAAAATTTTGAGTTTAGATCATTTTTTTAAATTTTTTTGGTTCATCTCGTCGAGGCTGCAACCACGAAAATTTAATGAAAAAAAGGGATGAATTTTTTTTTTGGAATAAAAATGACAAAATAATCCAAGTAGGTTATTGATGCAAACAAAGAAAACTCTAACAATTTGTGTCAATTATGTTGGAGAAAAAAAATTTGTGTCAATTGGAAGTTTGTGTTCACCCGTGTGAAGAAGCTAGACTGCAACAATAATGAATACAAGTATTTGGTTGTACATCAGGAGAAATACTTATTTCCGGAGCAGCCGGAAACAACTTGTTTATAACAGGAGTACTCCGTTGCGATCGTTCAAAAGTGTTTTAGACGGTTAGGATTTTAATGAAACTTTTCCGGGTCACTCTTTTCCGAAAAAGTTTCATTAACATCCAGACCGTCCAAAACACTTTTGGACGGTTGCAATTGAATGCTGTAGAGATTTTCTGGTAGATTAGACTATTGTTGCTAGTAGCCTAGTATATTACTGGCCGGATGCTAGACGTCTTTTACGAGTGGAGGACAAGAATTCATGGAGTCTACCATGGCTCCCACTTTGTTGGCCAATGTCCTTTATTTAATAGTCACTCGTCCTATTCTAACCGGATTAAAAATCAGTTATATGCCGTTCAAAAAAATAAAAAATAAGTTATATTTATAAATCGGTAATAAATTTAATATGCTATAGAGATCTTATTTGATAGAGCTTGATTAGTTCTATTAGATAATGTTTTTAAAATCACAAAAAACATTATACATTATGAGATATAAACAATTGAAAAGTGATACAAACTCTCAAAAATGATTGTTAAATGGAGACGGATGGAGTATTATTAGCCTAGTGAGCAGGTTTTTTGTTCTCTCTCTGTTTTTTTTCCCCCTCGAGCTCATTTCGATAATTGGGACCGTTCACTTTTTAGATCTTGTTGAGTACATCGCTTGGGCTAAAAATCATGTCGATTTCTTGATCACATTTCTCTTTTAAAAGATAAATTTCGATTCATTGTTGCATTTTTGTCGAAATATATTTCGTTTTCTGGGTGGTAGAACTAAAAATGATGGAGAGAATAAGGTCAATTGGTTTAAATGAAAGACTACAAAGATACTCCTATTAAAGTCCTTTTGGAAATCGTAACCAATCATCTCCATGTTCCTTTGCAGTACCGCGAAGGTTAATGAGTGAAAATGGGAAAAAAAATTCAGTGCCGTGTGGATATCACATGGTGTCCACTCAGTCTATCCGAGTCATTCATCGCGTTTTTAGACGGCTTGAATTTGGAGAGAGAAAAATGAGAGAGAAAGTATTGGGTTACCGAGCTTTCCATAAGTATATTGAACTGTCCGAATGTGACGAGCGGATATCACGTGGAATATCCACCCGTGGGACCGGAAAATTTCTCGTCAAAAATGAATCTAAAAGCAAACCAATAGATTAGTGGTTTGGTATGCATCACTGTCATGCCCCGGAGACTTTGAAAGCTAGCTGCTTTCTCGTTCCCAGGTAGGAAAATTCCGAAAAGCTGATTGACGGCAAAATTAAAGCACACCTTTTTGAAATATTCTCCACGGCAGCCACCGCGTTTGATTCAGGTGGGATTAGGCTCGTTCCGTTAAGGTTGTTAATTTTTAGGAAAATGTTCGGGTACATAATGAATTTTCTCAAACAAAATAGCCATCAACCCTGTTTTCAAACATCCATCAACAAAGGAGCCTTGCTTCAAGCCAAACAAAGGTAGAAAGCCATCTTTGGCTATTGTTTTCTTAATCCTGACGGGAGCCACTAGGCTCAGGTCAATTTCTTATACTGAGGCTCCGTTCGACTAAATAAGCCAATTGACTTATTTTGTTTTGTTCTTATTTAATTTTTTTCCGTATTTGTTAATTTTTTTGGAGATTATTGCATCGTTATGACAAGTGGAATCTAAAAAGTAAAAAATTATGATCGAAATTCAATTTTTTTTGAATAAAGACGAAAAAATTGGCTTATTGACTTATTTTTGTTTTTATTCAAAAAAAATTAGGTTTCAATATCAATTTTTTACTTTTTAGATTCTTCTTGTCATGGCGATGCAAAAATCCCCAAAAAATTGACCAAAAACTAACATATACAAAAAAAAAATTGAATAAGGACAAAAAAGAAGCCAATTGGCTTATTTAGCCAAATGAAGCCTGACTCTAAGCTCGGCTGGTCTTTACTGTGAACAAAAAAGAAGTTTAAAACTTCTGAGCTCAAAAGGACTTGAGTGCTTAAGAAAAGACCTAAGCGCTCAAGACTAATTGTTGAGTGCTTAAGAAAAGACCCAAGCGCTCAAGACTAATTATTGAGTGTTCAAGTCCCTTGTAGAGTATCTAGGTCTTTTCCTTATGCTTTCTGATTAGCTATACCTGTTGGGTCTAAAAGTTGTTTATTATTTGCTAAGTTGAGGCTTTTGATATTCTGTTTAGTCCTTAAAAACATTCAAAAACTTCATCCAATGCTTCAAAATTCTTTTTTTTTTTTTTAGTATAAAAGCTTTGTCCATTCATTTATTCTGTGGTTTCAACCCGTTTGTAAACTGTCGCGAGCGCGCCGGAGTGTTACAAAGCGCTCGAAAATGGTGTGCAACACCAAGTTTCTGTTTTGTTCACTGTAAACACTTATTTCAACTTAATATGGTTTTTGGATCAGAAAGTCTACTGGTACAGATGAAAAATCTGTACCAGTGGGTACAAATCCCTTTTTGAGCTCATTTTGGGTCTCAAAAAAATGATCGGAGTCGCTCATTTTGTTTAAAATATTTTGCTTATGGTCTCTACAAAAAATAAGTTCAATCCAATATCGGTAAGAGCATTTTACGAAACATTCAAACTTTGATCTAAAATTCAAGCTTGAATTCTGGGACAAAGTTGGACGTTTTGTAGGCGTCTTAACCGATATTGGATTGAGCTTATTTTTTACAAAAACCATAAGCAAAATAGTTTAAACAAAATGAGTGACTCTGATCATTTTTTTAAAACCCAAAATGAGTCCAAAATGGGGTTTGTATCCACTGATATAGATTTTTCATCTCCATTCCTTTTGGATGTGCACTAGTCTGGAGTTCAGATTAAATGTTTCAAAGCATGCAAGGAAACAGAACCTGAGCGCTGAGCAGTGTTAGCAGTAGTAGTGTTTTGTTTTGTTGTATAACCTGTCACATCATGTCAGTATCTGGAGTAAAGGAATTTTTCAGTGATGAGCGGGTATTGTTCACGTGGCACCCGTTCGGTGAATTCGAGCCTTCCGATACATTTTTAGATGATTCGAATTAAAACCCTTTCTCTCCTCTCTCCCAAACACTTTCTCTCTCCTTTTCTCTTTCTAAATCTGAGCCGTTCAAAAATAAAATAGATGGCTTGAATGGCCGAACGGACACAACGTGATACCCGCTCGGCACTGAAAAATTTTCCCAGTACAAGACACGAACTTAGCTGGTCCAAATTCCAAAGGTATGGTTGAAATACCTTTCTTTATTCTTCCGCAGCCGAAGTTGAATTTCCTCTGTGATATACGACCTATACAATATAGGGGTCGGTTCCGCTCACACTTATTTTGACACCCATTTTAACACTCGATTTTGTTTCAAGTTCCACTATAATGTTCCGAACCGTTGATCTTTTTTAAATTAGTAAAATATGGGGTCCTGCAAAAAATCAGCTCATTTTAATATCCGTAAGTGTTTGATCCAAACAGTTTTACAAAAACTGTGACAGAAACTGGTGTTTGTAAAACTGTTTGGATCAAGCCCTTACCGATATCAAAATGAGTTAAATTTTTGCAGGGCCCTCTATTTTACTCATTTAAACAAGATCAACGGTTCAGAATAGCATAGTGAGACCCGAAAGGGTGAGTTGTCAAAATAGGTGTCAAAATGGGTGTGAGCGGAACCGTCCCTTACAATATATATAAACTCCGTTCGTTTTTGAATTTGGATTCGTAGGTAAGTGTAAAGAGAAATAGAGTAATGATTCGTAAGAAATAAGAGAAAAATGAGAGTAATGGTTGGAGAAAAATATGATAATAATTAGAATCCAAAACCCTTATATGTACTGGGTCATATTGATTTAAATTTGAAAATTTTCACATTGATTATGGTCCCTTTTTGGGCCCACAACAATGATTGGAACCGTTCACTTTTTAAAGCTCGTTGAGAACGTTGACCGCGCCAAAAATCACGTTGATCGGATATTGTTTGACATGTTTTCGAAATGCATTAATCTTCAAATAATTGGGTCAAATGGGTTGCAATTCGGTATTGCACACTTTTATTCTTACAAACTTAATGAATTTCGAAATCATGTCAAACTATATCCGATTAACGTGATTTTTGGCGTAATCAATGTTTTCAATGTGCTCTAAAATGTGAATGGTTCTGATTATTTTTGTGGGTTTGGAAAAGGACCACAATCAGTTTTAACTGGAGCAAACTGGTCCCAACCAAACTAGTTGGGATACGCCCCAGTACAAGACACGGACTTAGCTGGTTGCTTTAAAAAAATGAACGGTTCTGAAATACCTTTCTTTATTCTTCCGCAGCCAAAGTTGAATTTCCTATAATGAACGACCCATACAATATACATATTGATTGCCCATAAATAGAAAGACAAATGCAAACTAATGAATGCAACCGAAATATCTCATTTCAACCCTTACTTTTCAACCAGGACTCCATTTCCATTCCATTTCTGTGCGATGTTATGCATACGAGAAATGCTAAGTGCAAAGAAAAGATCCTTAAAGTGTACATGAACGGTTCAGATTTACTTTTTCGATTCTTTTCGTTAAACGAATCTATAACCCACAAAAATTTGGCGTAAACTAACAAATGAACAAAAAATTTAAATAATGACAAAATTTGTAAATTTAAGTTAAGTTCAAGAAAACGCACTTTAACTTGTTTGATTTGATGATGAGAGAGTCGTACACTCAAGACAGGAGTTAGGGAACTAGAGTTGTCACGATAGAAAGGCGAAATGACCGACTACCGTATTTGGCCGCGACTTGAACCCCAAGCTACCCAATTTGCATACTGGCGCAACTACAATGACTAAAACTAAAAATAAACTACTAGAAATAAACAATTAAACATCCTACTTACAATTGACCCACCACCTCCTAATCACATTAGTCCAATTTTTTTTCCATTTCAACCCCTTCTTATTTTCTTATTTTTTTTTGAGAGAGAACGATTTCTAGGGTTCAAACGAAGAGCGGGAGTGTGGATGTAAGGCTTTCTTTTCGATTTGATAGTGGGCAGAGGGAAATTATTATTATTATTTTAAAAAATCTATCAAATAAAATTCATATTGGTAGGCAAATTATTTACGTAAACACATGATTTTTAAGCTTAAAATTATCTTTCTTTTCTAAAACTTCATTTCCTACAAAACTGGAACGAGGCGTTGGAATTTAATTAGTCTTTTATCTCATATCAATTAACCGTGACTTTTCGAACCTTAGACATTTCCATTCCAACTCTTGTAATGACTTTACACCTCGTTGGAATTTAATTAGTCTTTTTTCTCATATCAATTAACCGTGACTTTTCGAACCTTAGACATTTCCATTCCAACTCTTGTAATGACTTTACACCTCGTTGGAATTTAATTAGTCTTTTTTCTCATATCAATTAACCGTGACTTTTCGAACCTTAGATATTTCCATTCCAACTCTTGTAATGACTTTACACCCGGCACTCGATTTCCATTCCATTTCTGTACGTACAAAAAGGGTCCCACGTGACCCACGTCGTGCAATGTTATGCATGTGCTCGGCATTCTACAATGTTCTGCATTAATTCTTATCAGTGTTTGATCGGGATCCAAATACACGCATTTCTATTTTTTTTTTCTTCCTATGGAGGCATGAATAATCAACTTATCTCAAATTCAACGAGACTTAGGTTTTGTTGTTGTTGTTGTCAAGAATGAGAAGATTGTATTAATAAATATTCAGCGACACTTACAAAATGGAGATTATTATAAAAAATTTGGACAAATCCAAACTAATCGTCTAACAAATACAAAACAAGTAAATCACAAGGCAATCAATGTTTTTCATCCTAACCCAGATATGACTTGACGCAATAGTAACACTTTTAAATTGTCTAACATCTAATTAGGAGTCTCAAACAAGAAAAATAGAGACTTAGGTTCAATAAACTAAAATCATCCCATCGACGTTCCCAACCTCCACCATGCACCTCTGGATTGTTGTCCGACCATTGGCGCCACCAGCAAAAGGAGTAGCGGGAAAACAATAATCCAACGTAAATTTCAATCCTTTATGGGTCGAAATCCAAAGCCCACATAGCATGCGCGCTTCCTTCTTCGGAAAATTTGGGTACCCTCGAAAGATCCAACCCTTAGGCATTTTTTGCAGTTAGATGCCCATCAAAGGTTTTTTTTTTTATTTTTTTTTATTTTTTATCCACCCCATCAAAGGTTTCTTCTCAGACCAATGTGGGACTATGTGACTCTTCACCTTATCAACACTTGCTCAATTTGAGAGATAATTTATCAGTCATCTATTAATGAAATTTGTTTATTCTTTTACTGGTTTAAACCCCTTAGCAAAGGTATCTAAAATTCACTTAACCCAAATCCCACTTTAATTTTTGGGTCAAAACCCACAGAATACTCTTTGCCCATTTTCCAACATTATATGTGGACATCATTTGCAGCACCTTATTGATCTTTTTACAAATTTGACCTTTTTTACTTTTTCCTCTCCAATCTCAAGCAACTCGCTTTCTTATCGGAGAAACAAAAAAAAAAAAAAAAACTCACTCAAATCGTTTCTGCTAACCTTGACCTTTTCTTATTTTGTTTTTATTTAATCTTTTTCGCATTTGTTAGTTTTGCGACTCATTTTTTTGATTTTCAAATTCGTGTTGTCAAGACGAATTAAAAAAGTGAACAAAAATAGATTTTTATCCAAATATTTAAGTATCTGCTACTCCCTCCGTCCCTTTTTTATTGTCCAGTATTCCATTTTGGGCTGTCCCTTAATAAGTGTCCATTTTGTAAAGTTAGTGGGTAAAAGTTGATGTATTGTCTATTTTGTCCCTAAAAGTAGATTCCTTTTTGAAAAGTGAGCGAGTAAAAGAGTAATGATGATGGGTAAGTAGGGAAAGTGGAGAAAAAAGTTGATGTGAAAGGTATAATGATGATGTCTTTTTAATAAGTTGGAGTTACGAAGCAGGACACTTAAAAAGTGACGGAGGGAGTATTTATTTGGAATCCTGAAGAGCAGATACTTGATTATAAGAGCTCTAAAAACAAACATTATTATAACCTTTTAGGATAAAATAATAAGAAAAATAAGATATTCGCACCGTTTAAACGAATTAAAGTTAGAATATTTCATTTTTAGATTGTTTATATTTAAAAATATGGTTAAAAAATTAAGTGTATCAATTTTCAATTCATTTGAACTGGTGCGAAGATCTTATTTTTCTAATCATTTTTATCCCAAAGGTTCATAATTAATTTTTATCTTTAGAGCTCTCATAATTAAGTATTTGCTCTTTATTTCGTATAATTAACTCTTTTTTGCCCCATTTTGCAGGTTCTTATTTTTTAAGTACTGATTTCTTGCTTTACGGGAGATGTCATTCTCTCACAATATATCTTCTTTACTTCAAAAAATAAGCACTTTCTTAGCGGAACATGGCCTTAATAAAGAACTAATTTTGTTACCCATAATAGTAAATAAATCACTCAAAAAAATTTCCAAAATGCTAAGAGTACCGACAAAATGAGTACCGATGGGGTACCGATAGGCATGCAGGGCCCACTTTGAGTCTCCCACGGATGATCCGAGCCGTTCAATAATTTTTTTAGAAAAACAAGTGAGTCTGTGAATAAACAACTCAATCTGATATGCGTAGCTGCTCGATCTAATTTTTTCATTCAGATTTCAGTATCTTGTAATATGAGTGAAAAGTAAAAAGATTGGATCGATGACTTACACATAACAGATTGAGCTGATTTTGCACAAATTCTCTAATGTTTTTTACAAAAAATATTATTGAATGACATAAATCATCCGTGCGGGTGTTGGAGTAGGCTACACGTGCTTGTCAGTACCCTATAGGTAACAATAGTAGGACTCGAAATTTTTTTTGGTAGTCTGTGCTCAAGCTCTTTGGATGTGCTGATAAAAAAAAAACCCTACCGTATACAATTGCAGGTGGTCTTACAAAAAAAAAACCGTTCGAAAATATTTTAGAGAACAAAGTCATTTTTTCATGAGAGAGAGAGAGCTTTTTGTCGTTGCTGTAATTTCGATAAAAATAGAGATGGAGAGATTTGTCTCTAAGCAAAAGACAAAAGGCTAAAAATGTCAATTGCAATTTGCAAGAAGATATCCAGACTGAAATGATGTCTTGTCATAGGAAAAGTAAAAAGGAGATAGCAGGACACGTGGCGAAATGTGGTGATTGTTTAGCAGGCGCACCGTTACATAAGTTTTAATCCAAATTAAGAACCTTACTCAAGTATTATTAATTAGTACCTTCATCCTCTACAAATTAAAGAAAATGGGTGTTCTCAGATCTCTCTTCTTCCTTTCTCAAGTAATTCTCATAAACTTGGGTTCCTTCACCGTATCCTCCAATGAAAGGATAGATTACTTTTGTAATTACACAAGTAGTAATACATACCAGACGAACCGCGACACCCTCCTATCCTTCCTCTCCAATAAGAAAATTGAATACGGTTACTCCAGTTCCTCATATGGCGTAAATCCCGACACGGTTTACGCGATGGCGCTATGCAGAGCCGACTTTGGGCTCGATACGTGTCTTGAGTGTATCAACAATGCGACTGCTATGCTCGGGGGTCTTGTCCAGACGGCAGGGCGCCAACGGGATGGCCAGAGTACGATCCCGACGACATGAAGGGAATCGTATGGTACGACTACTGTATGGTGCGGTACTCGCGCAAGGCAATAGAAGGTGTTATGGTGGTCGATCCGAGAGTTTACAGGTGGAACGATAAAAAAAAAATGTGACAAGCGTAGAACCATTCAAGGACGCGGTGCGTAACCTGTTGAACAATCTGCGAGTCCAGGCCGCGAAAGGTGGGCCCCGTCGGAAGTTTGCTTGGGATAACGTAGTTGGCCTGGAAAACGTTCCTATATATGCATTTACCCAGTGCACGGCTGACTTGTCCAAACAGGATTGCGACCATTGTCTTCGATCAGCAGGCTATCGACAATCTCCCTAATTGTTGCGATTTCGGTCCGGTGGGAGGGAGAGTCCTTAATCCCACTTGTAATTTCCGGTACGAGAACACATCTATCCTTGGGGTGATTCCAGGTATGTAAGCCTAAATTTTGTTTTTCCATAGACGGCTGGCTTGTCTCCAATGCAACCATGGATATATACAGCACGAGGTGCAGTCCGGTCATATCCGAGCCCATTCCAGCTCTAGTTTGGTAGGAGTATATGGTAGAAGCTGGCCGGATTACAACTTGAAGAATCTATTTTGTCTTTTAAAAAATTGATATGTTTGAGAATAGATTAATGATTTTTGCAGATATTGATCAAGGCAATAATAATAATAATAATAGAACGCGAACAATCATCATTGTTGTTGCTTCGGTAACTACATTTGTGACACTTGTCATTGTCTCTTTTTTCATCATATTAAGAAAGAAGAACAAGGGGGACTCCCTGGGGAAGCCAAGGACGTATGTTGAAGGTAAGTTTTAAGATAGTAGTTTGTCTACAATTTTATTAATTTTTCGATTTCTCTCAAGAAATTCTGAAATGGGTTGGGAAAACACAATTTCTTATTATTAGAATCAAAAGAATTTCACTAAAAAGTAAAGATTTTAAATTTAATTTCCCCCCACTGTTTAGATATTTCAAATACCACCAGAATATTATTGGAAATAAGAGTAATGATTGAATTTAGATTTGTAGGTAGTGAGTGTAGGGATAAATAGAGTTTTGATTGAAATGTCACTACAAGAAAAATTGCATTGGGTGACGAATGAAAATCGTCACAAATTGTATGTTTTTCGTCACAAATAATATAGGTGACGAAAAAAAATTGTCGACTAAAGGTTGTCGAGGATTCCTACCTGGTGACGAAATCTATTTTTCGTCACCTATAGTGCCTTTTGATGACGAAATATTTCGTCATCAAAAAGTGAATAATTGGTGATGAAATTGTTTTCCTCATCTATTGTGCTTTTTGACGACGAAAATTTTTGTCATCAATTACTCCTTCTGGTGACGAAAAACTTCGTCACCTATGGGTCACATCGGTGACGAAATTTTTCGTTGCAAAAGACATTTTCATATGGGAAAAAAATCATTCTATCTTGCTCCTACTATGTTTCGAACCCGAGTCCCTTGAGTTTTTCGCGCAAGCTCCGACCAACTGCACCGCACACACTTTTCAGTAAATATTTGAAATATCTAATATATAACATATATGTTTAACATGAAAATATATTTTGAATGTAATTTTGAACCTTTAAACATTAAAATTAGCAATTTTGATAAACATAAAAGTTGTAGGCAATTGAGTTATTATTCAAACCCAATTTGAATTATCTCAAACGGAGTTTTTAATAAAGAGTTATGCCCGAAATACATTTAGTGACAAAGCGCAATTCATAAATTTTGTCACGAAATTCATAAATTTCGTCACGAAAGGTACCCATTTGACGACGAAATATATTTTTCGTCACTGAAAGCATTAAAATGGTGATGAAATTATTTTTTGTCATCAAAGTAAAGCATTTGGTGACGAAAAATATATTTTGTCACTAAATTGGTCTCATTTGGCAACGAAATATATTTTTCGTCACCAAATAATTATCTTTTGTGACGAAAAATAATTTCGTCACCTTTTTAAGCTTTCGGCGACGAAAAATGTATTTTGTCGCCAAATGGGTACCTTTGGTGACGATAATATTTTTTTCGTCACAAAATAGGTATAATTGGTGACGAAATTATTTCGTCACGGAAGTTGTCAAAACAGTGACGAATTTATTTTTTCGTCGCCAAATATACTCATTTAGTGACGAAATTAAAATTTGTCGCCACTTTTTCGTCGCCAATTTTCATTTTTCTTGTAGTGTGTAGGAGAGTAAGATGGATGGGATTCGTAAGGAGATAGGATTAGGATTGGGATTCGTAAGGAGATGAGATTGGTAATGAGAAGGGATTGATAATGAGTATGTTTGTTTGGGATGGGATTAGATGATGGGATTATTAATATCATGTTTGTTTGAGATGGGATTAGATGATGGGATTGGATTGTTAGAAGAAATTGGTAAAGAGAAGGGATTGGTAATGTGAAGGAGTTGGGATTGGATTATTAATACCCCTCAATACCAAGTCCCACGGGGTATTAGCAATACCCCCTCTATTAATCCGATCGGACTAATAGTCCGGACCTTTTTTTGTTACCAAACGGAGTATTAATAGTCCCATGGGATTATTACTCCAATCCCAACCCTCAAACCCGTTATCAAACGGGGCCTAAGGGTAATGATTAGAGAAAGATAGATAAAAAAAGAGAGAGTAATGATTGGATAAAAATATGATAATGATTAGAATTCAAAATTCAAAACCCTTAAATGCACGGAGTTATTGTATTTACATGTAAATCGAGGACCATAGAGTAAGATCAATCTCATCCATATAAAAGCATAAAAATATCATTGTGCTTGTAGTCCAATGGTTGGTATTTTCGATCGCATTCTTTCATTTTGACTCCTTCAGATGCTGACTCTGGGAGTGGGGATGGAATAAGCAGTGTGGAATCCTTGCAATACGACTTTGATACAGTTACCGCCGCAACGGACAACTTTTCTGATGTTAATAAGCTTGGACAAGGTGGATTTGGAGCTGTTTACAAGGTAATTTTACAGTAGTTGTAATAAATTTGGAATACACATGTTTTATTTGCCCATGCTGTGGGCAAGAAGTGATTACACCATTCAGTATATATAGTTGATGAAACTGTACAATTTATTTACGTAATTAAAAATGGAAATGGGGGACCTTGCCGGGACAACATGGTTGTTGGCTCTATACGGGGCCGTTCATGCTCAGCAATGGATGACTTGGATTTCATCCCGGCTGAACAGATATCAGCCATTCAGTTGAGGTAAAATCTGAGCCATCTATTGCCGAGTATGGATGGTTTGGATGGGGCCAACACCTATGTTGTCCCTTAGGGGACCTGTAGGGACAACAGGCGTGAGGGAGTGAGAGAACAGGCGTGAGGGTTGAGGAGGGAGAACGATGACTTTATTTTTTTTTACCCGTAGAGAGAGAACGACGTTAGTGGGAGGGGAGAGGAGGTGTTTTAAGTTTTATAATCTTAGCCATTGATTTAAATAGCTGAGATGAAGTGTTACAATTTGTGTTAACTTTTGCGTGGAAGGAATCGGCCCCTATATATATATATATACAGTCTCATTCTACTAAAGGAACATTCATTTTGTTAAAAGAGGGATTTTTCATTTCAGGGTCATATTATGATGATCCAAATTGCTCAGCTTGTTAAGAACATATTTTTAAAGGTACCCTCGAGAAAACAGCTCAAAATATGACAGAAGAGTGCTTGATTCAAAAAAAAATTTCATAAAGCTTGACAAGAACTGTTCTATGTAAAAAAAATATTTGGATCAAGCATTTTTCGGTTATATTTTGAGCTGATTTCTCTCGGGCACCCCGAATAACATGTTTTAAACAAGTTGAACGGTTAGGGGTGTACATGGTCCGGATTGATCCGGTTCTCTAGAAAACCAGTAACTGAACCATTCCTTACGGTTCTAGAAAATTGGAAACCAAAACCTAACCAATGTTAGTGTAGAACCTAACTAGAACCTAACCGCAAGACCGGTCCGGTTCCGGTTAGCATCTAAACATTTGTTCACAAAAATTAAAAATTAAAAACACTAAATATTGGGTATATTCACTACAATAAAAATTCTTAGGAGTTTGGATTCCTATAATTTTAATAGTATATTAAAACCTTTTCTAACAAATGAGATATTTTTTCTAAATAAATTGATTCTAGTAAGGAAAAGATTAACTTACCAAATCCAAATAAATATTTAATTACACTTATATATATATATATATTATATGTGTGTGTGTTATATGCGGTCCGGTTTGGATCGATTTCTTGTGCACCCCTAGTTTCGATCATCATAATATGACCCAATAATGGGAAGTCCCTATTTTAACAAAATGAGAGATCCCTTAATAGATGTGTTTTGCCTTCAAATGTGTCTAAACCCCCAATCCTAATTTTCTAAATTTTTTTGTTTATAAAACTAGAGAGAGAGATTTTTTTGTTTATAAGAGAGAGAGAGAGAGAGAGAGAGAGAGAGAGAGAGAGAGAGAGAGAGAGAGAGAGAGAGAGAGACGTGGAGAGGGGATGTGATATGGAGAACAAATTATTCTACGCCCATGGAGCACCGTCACGTGGTGTCTTAAACTTATTCTCCACCACACGTATGTCTTTCAGTACATAGAACGGAATACTGCTAGCGTGCATCGAATGTGACTAGAAAAAAATTTACTCTTTTTTTTATTTTTTTTTATTTTTATCAACTAGCCAATGTGAATTTTTTTTATCCAATGCATGAAACGGACATAAACGCTAGTAATATCCTAAGCAAGTGTAGTCCATGTGCCAAGCCAAGCTCCTTTTATATATATATATATAGAAAATTCTTGAAAAAACAAGAAAAATCAACATCAACCTCAATTTTTTATTTTTTTTGAATATGTAACATCAACCTCATTACTTCTCACAACTCACTATCTTTTTGGGCGCGGCTATTCGTAGTCACGTATTTTCTCCCTTAGCTCGGCTTATTTACCTTTTTGGTCCCCAAAGTATTGACGAATGGTCAATTTCGTCCCCAATCTAAACATTTGTCCAATTTCGTCCCCAACTTTTAAAATGTGTGTCAATTTAATCCCCACCCTTAACTCCGTTACTTTTGTCCGTTAAAATGGAGGGCATTACCGGTATTTCATCCCTTGCTATCCCCTCTCTCTCACATTACTGCCAACCACACACTAGCATACAAAATTTACAAACCCCACTTTTTGGGTTTCAAAATCAAAATCAGAATCGGCAAACACTTCATCCATGAACACCAATTCACCTCCACTCGACGCGACCGTTTCTTTCCCCTCCACTGCTACCGCTGCTTCATCGATGCCTTTCACCTCCAAACACTGCTGCTCCTCCGCTGCCTCGCTGCCCCCAAGCACCCGCCGTCCTTCCGCCGCTACAAATGGAACCCACCAACACTGCTACCCACCCAACTCCTGTCCGTCCAGAACCCTCCTCCCATGACCCAAAACCAGGCCAAAGCCTCTTACCTCATTGCGGCCTAAACCACCTCTATGCCTCCTTAGACCGAAAAACCCTCACGTCCACCGCCCCTCAGCAATCAAAACACCACAACCCCTCCGCCATCGGAACCCCAAACAGACCCTACGCCACCCAAAACAGCCCCTACGTAGCCTTCAAATGGAACCCCCAACTCCACCCTTCAAAGCGCCACAGATACACCCACCTTCGCCGCCGTCAAGATCTCCTCCATCCCAAACAGCCCCTACGCCACCCAAAAAAACGTGTTTTGCTGATTAAAAAAAAAAGAAGGCACGAGAGAGAGCTGGGGAGTGGAGGCAGAGGGAGGTGGTAGCGGTGGTGGTGGCCGGAGATGGTGGTAGACTGGTGTAGCTGGTAAGAACTTGGGATAGGGTTAGATTTGAGAAGCCTTTTCGATACTTGTAGGTGAAATTTCGGAAACACCCCTTATTCTAATGTCCTAAATGGACGGCATCTAGACTGGGGACTAAATTGACACACATTTTAAATGTTGGGGACGAAATTGGACAAATGTTTAGATTGGGGACGAAATTGGCCACTCGTCAATAGTTTGGGGACCAAAAAGGTAAATAAGCCCCCTTAGCTCAGTATATTTCGGTAAGTAGTTAAAAATCATAAATAACATTTCGGTAAATAGCTGTTGAAAACAAAATTAAATTTTGGTAACTGTATGTCCAAAATATGTTCAACTTTCGGTATACAACTGCTAATACATACATTTCGGTAAATAGCTGTTGAAAAAAAGATTATATTTCGGTAATTGGGTGCTGAAAATGTATATCAATTTCGGTAACTAACTGTTGAGTATAGTTGAAACTTTTTAACGGGATATGGAAGAAAATACGTGGCTGCGAATAGCCGAGCCCATCCTTTTTTTGTCCACCCTTTCACTTTCCTTACACATTTATTGTTATCTCACTCTTTTTCTTTCTCCACTCTTGCACTTTATTAAGTCACTTATTTAGTGGCCAAAAAATCTTTCAAATAATTTGTTAATTTTAGCTTTTTATTGTTTATTACAGATTTTAAATTTTATTAGGTGAAAAATTGAATTTTTAAGAAAAAAGCTAGTGTAGTTCGGGAAAAAAAAAGCTAGAAAAATTTATTTGTGTCTATCTATGCTTATATATAATAGCAAGTGTTGTCCATGTACCAAGCTCTTTTTTTTTTATTATATGAAAAAACGAGAAAAATCAACATCGACCTCATTACTTCTCACAACTAACTATCTTTTTTTCTCCACCCTTTCACTTTCCCTTACACATATATTGTTATCTCACTCTATTTCTTAATTTCTCCACTCTCTCTTTATTAAGTCACTTTTTTAGCGGCCAATAAATCTTTCAAATAATTTGATAATTTTAGCTTTTTATTGTTTATTACAGATTTTAAAGTTTATTAGGAGTACTTTTCAACTTAGTTTTTTTTCAAAATATCACTGTAACACCCATCCCGAGATATTTAGAGTTTCAATTTAATTTTGAGGTGCGGGACTTGATTCGTATTCGTTGGATTCTATAAGGGGCCTTGGTGTGATTTGCATGGAAATTGTTATTGGTTTAGAACATAAGTTAAGAGGAGAGGTGACCACATGGGATTTTCTTCCTAAGTGACTTAATAGTCATCAGGAGGATATTTTCCTCATTCTTTCCATTTCTGGCGACATAGCAAGAGAAAGAGAGAGGGAGAGAAACGGAGGACAAGGCCACGGCCAAGGGGAGGGAGGAAGGAGAGGTCCGCTTTCGGTGATCCAACCCGGTAAGAAGTAAGTTCTTGTACTCTAGAAGTGTAATCCATGTTTAATTTCATGTTTGTGTGGTTAGATTCTCCATGGATTGAGTTTTGGAAGAAAATCGATAAAGTTCATGTTTTGGGTCGAATTCATTGGGTTTGTTTGTGAGGCATGGGTGTGAGTTAGATGTGTGTAATTTTCATTATAAGATGTTGTGGTGGTGATTTGGTGGCTGTTTGGGTGGTTTTGAGGTGGTTGGTGGAGGTTTGAGGGTTGAAATTCGTGGCTGCCTCGCAGCAATTTTTCCAGATTCGTGTTCAAACTTCAAACAGGCATAACTTTGTCGTTATAAATCGAAACGAGGCTTATAGTATATCGAAATTTATGTGCTGAAAGTGTACTTTCCAACGGTGGTAGTCTGGTAAGCTATTTCCAATCGAGTAAAAAGTTATGGCCAAAATAAGACAGGCTGTTTGTGGTTGTCATACTAGTTTTGGGAGTTTTGTTGCATTGGGCTGTTTGGTTGAGTTTGTTCACTTGTGGGTCTGTATATTTGGTATATTTGGGTGTTTTGGAATACCTTGCAGTATGGGAAAGTTGTGTGAGGTCTCCCGAGTACGTGGGTATTCACGGACACCTCTAGAGATTTTGGCGACTTGACCTTATGTCGCATGAGCTAGTGTAAAAAAAAAAACATGTTGTGACTTGTTATTCTAGCATTTGGTTTAACATTCCTGGATGTTCATATGCTAATATGGGTTAACTTGTGGCTAGGTAACGAGCCGGTCTTTTAGGAGGTGCTGAAACCGTAAGTTTGGCATCTCCAGTCGAATCAAAGGTGAGTGTGTTTGATATGGTTCTTCTCCATATAATATTGTTGTCGTGGTGAGTATATATCTTGCTAGTTGTGGTTAGCTTTCGATATGATTATCTTTAATGAGATATTGCTGTAGTGGTGAGTTGTATATCATGCTATTGTGGTTTAGCTTTGATATGTTGTGAATGTGTGCGTGTGAGGCACACCATGTCGTAAGCCATATTGTTCAATGGACGATGGTTGGGAGCATGGTGTGTGGGACACGAGATTTGGTTATGATATGTGTGTTAGATGAATATGCATGCTGATGGGTGATGCTTGAACCGCCGAAGGTTAGCGTGTGAGGCATACCATGTCGTATGCCATGCCGGCTAATTGTCGGTGGATGGGAGCATGGTATGCGGGACACCTCGTCTTGGGTACATGCAATGTGGCAGACGTGCCACTGCATGCTTAGGTGATTTATAGTCATGCTGTTGTTGATTCAGTTATTGCTATGTGGTTGTTTATTGGTTAATACTGTTGTATTTTGGAGGATGTAGTGGTTATATCTATTGTATTCAATTAGATATTTCTGTTAGGTTGGTCAATTCATTCACTATGATATTCCTTTGGGTATTGTGATATTTTATGAAGCATTTCTATATCTCACACACTCTGGTTTTCCTTTTTGGACTGCCAGGTAGCAGGTGGCTTAGAGTGGGTCCACTATCAGTCAACGCTTTAGGGAGTGCTGAGACTAGTGTCGGGTGGCATCTTTGGTTAGATTGTTGTGTAGTTAGTTCATCTAGAGGTTAACTTATGTGTTTTGTAATTAATAGGAGAGATGGTTATTTATTATAACTTGTGAGTTGAGGTTTTGGCGTTGAACTAATTGTATTTATTGTGAGAAGTCTTCCGCTGAGTTTTATTTTGATTGATTGTAGAGTGTGATGTGGTCTTTTGTGTGGAATGCCACGTGACCGCGCTGACTCGGGTCCACTCTGGGTGCCGTTTGCGGGGCGGGGCGTGACAATCACATTATCTACTTTTTACAATTTAATATATGTGTGTTTATACCCTATTCTTTTAATGTATATGTTCTTATCTTTTTATGTTCCAGTACATTTTGTACAACCCGTACATCGCGTAGGTTTACACTTGTACTATATAGAGATCATTAGAGTTGAAATGCTTTTGATAATTTTTTATTTTTTTTATTATCTTTGTCTTTCGGTACCTTTGATAATTTTTTATGAATTAAATACAAAAAGAGCAGTGAAAATGGTTAAAAAAAAAACAGTATGAAAATTAATTATCCCTCCCATATTCACATGATTTGCTTCTATATGAGTGTCAATCTAGTTGTGATGCACATGTATAGTTATGATGCTGGAATTTCAACCTTCCTCGATCGATGTACCCATTATCAATTTCTCTTAATAATTTTTGCTATGGATTAGTAGATAAAATTTCTCTTGCCAACTAAAAATAAAGAACAATAAAGAGTGTAGATGGAAAAAAAGCTCGTGCGATGATCGATTACCTATGTTCTGAAACATTATTCATTACATCTTCAGGGTAGGCTTTTGAATGGACAAGAAATAGCAGTGAAGAGGCTAGCTCGGGGATCTTATCAAGGAGATATAGAATTTAGGAATGAGGTTTTGCTAGTGGCCAAGCTTCAACACAGGAATTTGGTTAGGCTCATTGGTTTTTGCTTGGAAGGGACCGAAAGGCTTCTTATTTATGAGTTTGTGCCAAACTCTAGCCTTAATAAATTCTTATTTGGTAAGACTATTGTGATTTTTGCTTGTCTAAATTAAAACTTTTTTTCATTATTTTGATCTATTTGTTTTCTGATCTCAAAAGATAGAGAAAAACCTAATAGTTCGGATTTCCTAATGCAAAAAGGGCTTATTTTTGTCAATTTTAAACGTTTGTTTTTTAATCAAAAGACTACTGTACAGGTTCAATTCAACATTGAAAAAGAACAAGTCAACTTGTGGGCTCCCGCGCCCGGAAAAGGCGCTAACTCGAAGAGTCGCCACCCGGGTTTTTGAGATGGGTCACCCGAGAAACCGAGGAGTGGTTCGAAAAAGGCTTTTGATCTAGCGAAAACGTCGAGATGTTGGGTTCGGGAGCCACATTACGAATGGGGAAGGTTTTTCTTTAAAAAGCACCCCACTCGCCCGGTAAAACCGGTCTCTACTTGATATTTTCAAAAGGGGGAATTTTCAATATCTTTTGGAATATCAAACTCTTTTTAAAAGGCACGTAACGGGGAAGGGACATGGGAAAATATATCACGTTGACGTGCGCGTGGTGCTATCTGTACATTAGTGATAAAGTGACGTGAGCAGGAGAAACAAACAATGCTGAGCAGACTGTTTAGACCCCAGTAAACTGTTCACGGCACCCTGAGATGCCGCGCGCGGTACCTCAACGTGCCGTGCGTGGTACCTGCTCTTCTGTCAGACTGTTGCAGACCTTCAAAACATTATTTAGCCCACTGCTTTCTTTGTGTGTCTTTAAGAAAACTCATCAGAAGCCTCACGGCAGTCGGATCATCCCAAAAACATCATTGCTTTCCTCAAAACATGATTTTAAAGTAGTTTTTAACACATTGAATCATTTGGGATGATCTTGAAAAGCTTTTAAAGAAGCCGGAACATGGCTTGTAGATATGGTCTTGTTTTAAAAGCAACAGAAGCAGTAAACAGCAAATACAAGTAACCACAACAGATGGAAACTCAGATCCAAGCAGCCTGCTCACCAAGGCAGCAGCAAGCAAGATGCCGTGCGCTCAGGGTCAAGGTGCCGCGCGTCTGGAAACCAGACCGCGCGGTTCCCCAACCTCTGCACAGTGTTAGTTTTATTTTCGGAAAAATGGGTTTTTGGTCCGGATCTAACCAAAAGGGGTTAGACCTTCTGACAGAAAGGTCCCCTCAGGACCAGAACAGAGTCTAGTCCGAGGAAACTAGTTTATACCTTTGGTTCGAGCTTGATCGAGGACCTTTGAGGCTAGGATGTGGATGGATTGTCGCGGATGTGGAGGGAAGAGGTTGAATGAGACAAAAGGAGCACGGGTGTGAGGGAAGATAAGGTGTTTTGGGGGTGATGAGTCTTTGAAGTTAATGAAGGATCAACTTCAATGATGAGAAGGGAGTGAGTGA
Source organism: Rhododendron molle (assembly GCA_025413875.1). NCBI lineage: Eukaryota > Viridiplantae > Streptophyta > Magnoliopsida > Ericales > Ericaceae > Rhododendron > Rhododendron molle. Next base: position 7,823,260 of record CM046396.1, on the reverse strand, counting down.
AAGCACTTAAAGAAGGTCTTTTGGGAATGACATTCTTTAAAGTTTGGAAATGGCAATGGAAATAAGAAAGTGGGTGTAAAAATTTAGAGAGAGAAAGTAGAGTGAGAAAGCCAAGAGAAAGGCAAGAGAGGGACTCCAAAGAAAGGCTAAGAGGGACCCCTTTCCCTTGAGTGGAGGGGTTAATTTATAGGCAAATGGCCAAGGATTTTGAATTCAAATGGTGGAGGTGTTTTAGGCGGGCGGAAGTGCATTTTAGTGAGGCAGTCACCTGTGGCTCATCTTGGCGTGGCGGCGACCTTCTCAGGCAGTCGGCCTTTTGCTCAAGGTGCCATGCGGTTAAGGTTCGCCGCGCACGGCAACCCTTTAATTTCAAGTTGCCGTGCGCTCCAATTCTTCTCCGCACGGCTCCTCTTTCTTCGGTCCAGGGCTCTTTTGGGCTTTGTTTGGGCTTTTATCTGGGCTTTTCAGGTTTTTGGGTTTTTTTCAGGTTTTATGTGGGCTTATAGAGATCCTTTTTCAAGCTCGCAAAGGTATCGTTTCCTCTATTTCATCATCGGGGTGGACAAAGACCCTCCGAGGTCCGGATTGAGGTGTCTACAGTAGTCCCTCTTTAACGTAACTCGGATACCATTAGTTGGTACGAGTGACGCTTAAAGAATAGGCATCCCAATCCGTTGTTCTAGTGCCTTTGAATAGAGACAAAGCGAAAAATGCAAGTAAATAACAATGGTGGTCGCGCTCGGGGAGCTGCCTATGTGATCAGACCAGCGTAGTTCCATCGGGACAATGCAATGCGAGAAACGAGTCCCGGGGGACAAACTCATAAAAAGAAATGCTTGCGGTGTCGCGTGTTATGCAAATATTGCGAAGAATTCGAGACGAGCCCTCGGAAGGCGAAAAATTTAATTTAGAATTTTAAGAGGTGAGACGAGCCCTCGGAAGGCGAAAAATTCAATTTAGAATTTTTAAGACGTGAGACGAGCCCTCGGAAGGCGAAAAACTCAATTTAGAATTTTTTTAAGACGTGAGACGAGCCCTCGGGAGGCGAAAAATTCAATTTAGAATTTTTTTAAGATGTGAGACGAGCTCTCGGGAGGCGAAAAATTCAATTTAGAATTTTTTTAAGACGTGAGACGAGCCCTCGGGAGGCGAAAAATTCAATTTAGAATTTTTAAGAGGTGAGACGAGCCCTCGGGAGGCGAAAAATTCAATTTAGAATTTTTTTAAGACGTGAGACGAGCCCTCGGGAGGCGAAAAATTCAATTTAGAATTTTTTTTAAGACGTGAGACGAGCCCTCGGGAGGCGAAAAATTCAATTTAGAATTTTTTTAAAGACATGAGACAAGCCCTCGGGAGGCGAAAAATTCAATTTAGATTTTTTTTAAGACGTGAGACGAGCCCTCGGAAGGCGAAAAATTTAATTTAGAATTTTAAGAGGTGAGACGAGCCCTCGGAAGGCGAAAAATTCAATTTAGAATTTTTAAGACGTGAGACGAGCCCTCGGAAGGCGAAAAACTCAATTTAGAATTTTTTTAAGACGTGAGACGAGCCCTCGGAAGGCGAAAAATTCAATTTAGAATTTTTAAGGGGTGAGACGAGCCCTCGGAAGGCGAAAAATTCAATTTAGAATTTTTTTAAGACGTGAGACGAGCCCTCGGAAGGCGAAAAATTCAATTTAGAAATTTTTTTTTTTAGACGTGAGACGAGCCCTCGGGAGGCGAAAAATTCAATTTAGAATTTTTTTAAGACGTGAGACGAGCCCTCGGGAGGCGAAAAATTCAATTTAGAATTTTTTTAAGACGTGAGACGAGCCCTCGGGAGGCGAAAAATTCAATTTAGAATTTTTAAGACGTGAGACGAGCCATCGGAAGGCGAAAAATTCAATTTAGAATTTTTCTTTCTTTCTCTTTTTTTTTTTTTTGACCGGCTGGGGAAAATACGACGAGCTTGAAAAACGTTAAAATAACAATCCTGAGACCAGTCCCGGAGGACGAGTACCGAGAAAAAGTCGGATGCGGCGAATTCCCGGGGAATCCAACGGTGCTACAACCAATGCACGGCATTCTAAAGGATTTTTAGTGCAAAACGGCTGAGAATTGTGTTTCCAAGAGGATTTTGGTGGCTGACTGGATCAATTCTCGAGACAAGGCATTTAAGCTTCCGAGCCAGGGTGCCGTGTGGGTTATATTGAGGGCGCGCGGCACCTCGATTTCCTTGATGTCCCTTCGATTTTCGAGAACAGTTGGCAGGTTTAAGGGCACCCATTAATTAGGGTGTGTCTCTTCGTCGGCTGTAACATCTTTATAAACATGGGGGGGTGCCACATTCCATGCACCACCACCAAAATCTCGAAAGTCTATCTACTTTCTTTGCATCAATCTACTTTCGAGCATGGCAAACGACGATTTGGCAGCGCGCGTGCTTTCCCTAGAAGCCGAGATGGCCTTTTACCACGGGGAGATTGAGCAATTGAATGAGCAGATTGCGAGGCTTATCTCCACTATCCGGGCTCTTCGTCGTTCCGTCTCCAACCTTCAAGACTTTGCTTTTGATCAACTGGACGACAAGCACGACCCCGAGTCCGTCCTTGGGCGTGGTTCGGAGGATACGGTGGAAGACTCCGAGGGCAACCCCAACGGGTCGGATGATCGTTCGAACGGGGCGAATGACGCCTCGAACAACGGGGGCAGCGACTGAGGAGGAGGAGGAGAGAAGGAAGAGGAAGGAGAAAAGAGGGCAGTAGGCCCGTTTTCTGTTATTGTTGTTTTCTTGTCTTCCCCCTTTTTTTTTCTTTTTTTTTTGAAATGTAATGGCAAGTCCCGGGGGAAACCCCGGGTTTTATTTTAATGAAAAAGTCCTTTTCCTTCTTCCATTCTCTTGCATTCAAACTTCTTCTTTCGAACAAACTTGAATTGCGCGTAGATTGTCACACGCTGTCTTCAGGAAACAGAACGGTCGGGATAACCCAGCGTGCCGTGCGAAGCAGATTTGAATACGCACGGTACCATAAACTGACAATACTACATACTCGTCCAGGGTGCCGTGCGACCCGTCCAAGGAGCCGTGCGGCCAGGCTTCTGTGCAAACCGGTCGAATTGATTTCCAAGCGAACCGGTTCAAGGGGTATATATATATACGCGGGGTGTACACAGTACACCCCACTCGTTCGAAATTCCCTCTTTCCCTCGGTTCTCTGCTATCTCTCTCTCCCACGGCTATATATATCTCTCTCTCTCGATCATCTCTGCCTCTCTCTCTCGATCATCTCTCTCTCTGCCGATCATCTCTGCCTCTCTCTTACACTACGATCATGGAGCCGAAAGATGCGCCCGGTGACGGTACGGCGTCTCGGGTCGGGGCTGCACCATCTTCTGTCCTTCCTAGGGTTGAGACGACGGTTGGGGATGAGCCGGAGACCTTTGTGCAGCCGGCATTGGTCGAGGAGACCGCGGCCGTGGCTGCCACGGTGGTCGGCAGTGGTGGTGGTGACGGCGGTAGTGTGGTGTTGGCCGGGTATGGTCAAGCGGTGGAGACCCCAAGTGCAGCGGAGTTGAGGGACGGTGCCGGAGTTGAGGGCCGGACAGAGGTAGCGATGGGCAGGGAGGAAAGGACCACGGGGGGTCACTGTGGTGGAGACTTAGACCAGGTGGTAGAGGAGACGGAGGCCTCTCCCGTGAGAGAACCTCGGACTGACTTGGGGAAGGCCCCTGTCGTCGAGGGTGAGCCGGAGGTGGAGCCGGTGGTGGAGGACACACCGCCTATGTTTGTGGGCAGTGGTACAGGTGCAGGGTCGTCACGCCCTATAGGCATGGGCGACTACTTAGCGACGGCGTCCATGGAGGACGTATTGGAGGTGGTGCGGGGGTTTCTGGGTTGGCGGACGCCTTTACTCGCACTGCGAGGTGGAGGCTGAGGCCGGGGCTGGGCCCAGGGTGCGAGAGTCTAGAGCCGAGGGAGGCGTAGCTGAGGAGGTCGGGGTGACGGCTCCTCGCCACTATGGTGGCCGAGGCGACACTGCCTTGGAGGCGGCGAGGGGCCTATGGCGAGGCGACTTACGTGCCCGCCCGGCACATGGTGGTGCCTCGCTTTTGACCCTTACACGCCGAGGAGGCCCACGTAGACGAGGCTCTGGTTTTGAGGGACCCCGCGGCACCTTTCTTTGCGCCGAGACGAGGTATACTTTAAATATCAGTATTTCAAATTCCAATACATCGTATTTCCATTTCCTTGCATCTAAGTATACCATTGTATTGCATGCCATGCTTGCTTATTGAATATTTGTCCATTTGTTGCAACAGCGATCCCGCTCTCGTGTTACGGAGGTTCGGTGGCTGTGCGACGTTCTGGGAGAGGTTGCCTAAGGCTTCGCGGGAGATGGATGCAGCGGGCTTTGGAGAGTTCGTAGGGGTGTTAGCGGGCGTTTGCAACGACCGCCTTGGCAGTGGTGAGGGCTCGGCCGAGAAGGTGGTGGGATACGACGAATACCCTCCACTTTTCTTTTGGTGAGCTGACCGTGACGCCGTTGGACTTCGCGGCGATCACTGGTCTCAGGGTCGGGGGTGACCCTATTCCTTTCGACGCTGCCACGGGGAGGCAGGCGGCGTTCCAGCGGGCGATGCTGGGGTACGAGCTGAGGGCAGAGGGGGACGATGCCAAGTATGCTTAACTTCTGAGGTTTTGGACAGAGAGGCTCCCGACTGACAGCGTGGAGGAGGAGCAGATGGCGAGGTGCTTTCTGCTATACTTACTTGGTGCGTCCCTGTTTCCCAACAGGCGCAACCGAGTACACCTTTCGCTTCTTCCCGCCTTGAGGGACGTTGGGGAGATCGCTTGCTTTGACTGGGGATGTGCAGCACTTGGGACGTGTTATGCCTTCATGGGCTCTCTTTCTCGCGGGGCAGGAGTGAGCCTCGGAGGTTACTGGAGAGTCTGGGAGGTATATCTCATTTCCTTTTTTATGAAGAGTTAGCTTTCCATTTGTATCCATTCAACATATATCTTGCGCTAACTTTCGATGCCTTGAATTGCAGCTTTGGACGTACGAGGTTATAGGGATGTACCCTCCCGAGACCACGTGTCCCGACGACACGATACTCCCCCGAGCCCTACGCTGGTCGACAGAGTACAAGGGCGTGAAGAGGGGGAGAGGCAAGCTGGATGCCTTCCGTCTTTACTTGGACGAGCTGCGTCCTGATCAGGTACTAAGGCATTTCCATATCCATTTCCGGCTTATTTTCATTCAATCAGCACCTTGATATTGCTTATTCTTGATGACAGGTCCACTGGCGGGCGTGGGACCGCTTCGAGATCCCCTACGTGGCACAGAGTAGGGAGGTTACCAGGGGGAGAGTGCTTCTCGAGTCCCCTTACGGGCGATGGTACTTGGGTGACCAAAGTGTCACGTCGATCGGCCGAGGTGGACGTTTTGAGTCCTGGCTGCTCCTGCTCGATACAGACGAGCGATGCAGCGGAGGAGGTTGAAGCGATTACACGCCGGACCTTGAGTTGGAGCCGTTCTTGAGGCAGTCTTGGCCTTCTGGCCGACCACGCAGCATTCTCGATACGATGGCGGGTCCAGGGATACGTCTTTGCAGGAGGCGCACGAGCGGCCTGAGAGGCGGCTGGAGGAAGAAGGGACGGAAGAGAGACAGAGGCGACGGAGTCAAGGAGGAGACGGGGGTCGTGGTGACAGAGGTCGCGATGAGGGTGCGGGCCAGTGGCACTAGCCTCACGCCCTCTCTTGGGCGGTGGGCGTGGACGACCCGCGAGGAGCCGAACTAGTTGTAGTGCCACGCCCTGCAGTTGAGGCTCCAGCGTTTCTCGCTCAGGTATAACATGCTTTCATTCTTCCGTACGTTCGCTCTTTCCACATGTTCTGATTGATTTCCTTCATTGCAGACCCCTCCAGGGTATGTGAAGGAGATGGCAGAGGCCATGATGGGCCTGGAGCAGCTAGTGAGGCAGTACGCCATGGGCCACCCTCCGGAGGTGTTGCCTCGCGTCGGTGGGTCGATGGTATAGTCTCGAACTTTAGTCAATTGCTTTACTTTTATCGTTTATGATTATGATTATGATGCAAATGTTATATGAATGCTATACCATTGTAGGCTAGAGGAGGGGCTCTACGAGGGTTGCGGCAGAAGTCCGTCCGCCCGATAGTACGACAGGTCTCCTCTGCCGGCTCACAGGAGGAGCCGGCGTCGAAGAGGACGCGACGCTCTGTAGGGATCGAGTACGAGCCTATCGACGTCTCTGAGGACGATACTCCCGAGCCTACAGACGTTGACCTGGAGGTCACTTCTGGGGGCATTGTGCCCAGGGCGACCGGTACTCCGGCGGCGAGTAGTTCTCCAGCGATGGAGGAGGACGAGGAGGAGAGCGAGGACGAAGACGAGGATGAGAGTTGAGCTCTTCTTTTGTTTTGTGTTTTTGACGGAGCCTGCGTGCTTCTTTTGTTAGGGCGCCTGTTTGCCCTTGGTAGATAGGACTTCGATCACTGGGCCATTATGCCCCTTTTTGTACTTCGACTCATGGATGCTTTTGGATTTATACAGAGATTTTGTTCTTTCATTATTTATGTCATTCAATTTCCTTTTGTTTGCATGAAGAAAAACTGAATAACCAAAACATTAACCGAACTGTACAACTAGTCGCTGAGCTGAATGTGAGGTTTGTGAGGAGGGACATATTAACATTCGAAGTATATTGACAATGGAATAGAAATCAAAGAAGGCAAGCAAACCATTGTAAAGTAGACTCTGCATACAAGACTTCATATAGACATTTTCGTAACTGACTCCGGACATGAATATGAGACAATAGTGACCTTTGAATCTTGCTATGATGCTCGGAAATTCTATTTTGCCTCTGGAATATACTCGAAAAGTAGGAAAACGTTGACTCTAACATGTGACATTTTCGAGTTTTGACTCTAGACACGAACCGGAACTTGGACTAAGTCACTTTTGACCATTATGACCTGTAGGACTTGAAAGAATGACTTGGAATGACCCGAAACGGACTTTGATACCTTGACATGGCTTAAGGAACAGATTTCATCGAGTTTTCGTGCCATGACGGCGAATCCCGGGAGTCATCTTGAAACAAAACATCCCTGAGGTCCCAAATACCCGTTAGAGTGTGTTTAGGTGCTGGTTGGTGCTTTGTAGGGCCTTGATTCCATCTTGGGGTGTTGCTGCCAAAAACTGCAGAAATGCAAAGTCAAGGTGCCGTGCACATACACCAAGGTGCCGTGCGGGTAAGAATCTGCCTCACGGTACCCTAATCACCTTGCCGTGGGACTTTTCTGGTTTCAACATGCCGTGCGATCCATCAAGGTGCCGCGCGAGGTAATTTTCCTGACAGATTCCAGTTTTGCTGCTTTCCAAGGCAGATTGCTCGGGGGTTGAGGTTTGACCCATGCAATGGCATTTCTGAACCAATGCATGTCTGTTTTGCACCTTTTAGGATTTGACCAATCATTTCCCTATGTAGGACTCATGGAAAACATGCACTTTTTTGTACCCAAAGCTCTTTGAAAGTTGAAGTTGTCCATTCTACCTCTCTTATAAATTCAAGCTCTCTCATACCACATTCTCCTCACCTCATTCAACTCCCATCTTCTTTCTTTACTTCTTGAAATGGCTCTTTCTCTTACCGGTTCACCTCGTCCATGGTTGGCTTCGATGGAAGGTGTCGATTGGCTCAACTTCCGAGCTCATGGTCTCTATTCCATGTGGTACCTTCGCAACATCCATCTTCGCCCCGAACTTTTGAGGGCAGCCGTGAGTTTCTGGGATCCGGAGGTTCACGGGTTCCGGTTTGGCGATCAGGAGCTCTGTTCCACTGTCGAGGAGTTCCGTGCATACCTCGAGGGCTTTAGTTCAGGGGAGGTCATCATTCCTCCTGTGTGCGAGAGCGCTTACAGGGTCTTGGCTGCGGCCTTTGGATTGGGTGATGGTGCTGCTCGCTACTTGGTTAGGAATGGCCATCTTAATGTCATGCGCCTTATCGAGCTATTTTCTCCTCCTAGCGATCTTGGAGACATGACTTATCAGACTCGACGCATGACTGCTCTCTGCATGTGCCTGCTTGCGGCCTATCTCTTACTTCCTTCTGCCGGTCACGCTAGTTCGGCGCTGGTCAGCGTTGCTGTTCAGGTAGAGGCTCGAAAGGACGTGATTCCGATGGTTTTGGCCGAGACGTTGATTGGTTTGGACAAGGTTCGTTCTGGAGGGACCGAGACTTTCGGTGGTAGCCCCCTTCTCCTACAGGTTGGCTTCTCACTCAGCTCTCCTTTTTCGAGTTTTTCTCATGTTCTCATTTTACCTCGACACTCGGCTTGGCTTTCTACGGTTTCTTACTTGTTTTCTCTCTCTTCCCACAGATTTGGCTTTGTGACAAGGTGAATGTGCTGACCATTCCTTCGGGCAATTGGTCATATGAGGCGAGATTACTGTCTCAGCGATGCTTCAGTTTGAGGACAGGAGCAAGGTCGAGTGGGTCGACTTCCTCAGCGCCGGCGAGTGGAGACTATTGCTTGGAGGTGCCGATGGTGGATCTCCCTCCCATGACGATTGCACTATATGGGCCCCAGGTGGAGTCGTTCTTCTTTGGTTTGGGAGTTTTACCTTCTACATCCCTTATCGCATCCAAAGTCAACTCGGCTTGAGGCGGGAGGCCCCTGCCGAGGTTCTCGTGGATGTGGTTATGCCTCTTCAGCCATTCGGTTCTTTGCCACTACCAGCGCTTTTGGATGACACGCGAGGTGACCGACGCACATCCTTATCCTTCTGTGGCGATGCGCGGGAGCTATCGAAAGTGGCTTAGGAGGGACATCGCAGCGAGGGCTGGAGCCCAAGGAAACTGACTCGATCCTACTTCCCTGACCGTTGAATAAATTGTGGACCCTCTTCTCATTATGTTGTATTTCTTTTGGTTTTGAAAGCTTTGCCCAACCTTATGTAGCAGAAGTAATCGTGTTAATAAAAGCGAGTCTTGGAGGGTTTCCCCCTTCTCGACTTTTGTTTTTCAAACCTTCTCAACCTGGATCTTTTTATTTTGATGGATTGTGACCGGGTCTCAATGTGAGACTGCCTACGTATCCTCCTGGCGAAGGAATCAGGTCATGACGTAGTTCAGGGTAGGGTTCGCTCTGGTTTTAGCACTCTCCTTTTGTGCTCTAACTTTTGCCTAGAACCGCCTTTTCAGGTTTTCGGTCTAGCGAGCTCTTTTATTGTATGCCTTAACTTTTGCCTAGGATGCCCTGGTGGGTTTTCATCCTAGCAGGCTTTGCTCTAATTTTTGCCTAGGACTGCCCGCCCTTGCGGTTTTCAGCCTAGCGAGCTTCTCTCAGGGGTAATAGCGCTTGAGTTGATCCAGGTTGACCAAGGTTGAGAATTCATTTCCGTCCAAGTCGATGAGTTGCGTAGCTCCTCCAGAAAGGATGGTCTTGATAATGTACGGTCCGGACCATTTTGGTCGAAACTTTCCTCGTGGGTCGTAAACAGGAGCCCGGATTTCCTTTAAAACCATGTCACCCTCTATCAAGTTCCTGGGTTTCACTTTCTTGTTGAATGCCCGTGCAATCCTTCGTTGGTATCCTTGAATGTGGTAAAGAGCCCTTAACCGGCGTTCATCGAATAGCATAAGTTCTTCGAACCGATTGCTCAACCATTCTGCCTCTTGGATTTCACATTCAATCATAGTTCGAAGAGATGGGACTTCCAATTCGATGGGGAGCACCGCTTCCATTCCGTAAACCAAAGAGTAGGGGGTTGCTCCCGTTGGTGTTCGCACAGATGTGCGATACCCCCACAGAGCCAGGGGTAGTTGTTCATGCTAGTCCCTTGCGGATTGAATGGTCTTCTCCAGAATGGCTTTGATTGTCTTATTGGCGGCCTCCACGGCGCCATTAGTCTGCGGCCGATAAGTCGTCGATTTGTGCACTTGAATTTGGAACTCATCCAAAACTTCCCGGGCTCGTCCTTTGAAATGAACCCCATTATCGGATACGAAAGCTTGGGGGACCCCGTACCGGTAAACGACATTTTGCTTGATGAAATGTGCAACTTGAACCGCAGTCAAAGTGGCATAGGAAGCAGCTTCTACCTATTTCGTGAAATAATCGACGGCTACTAAAATGAACTTGTGATCATTGGATTCTGCCGGCACTATCCTTCCGATGACGTCAATTCCCCATGTCGAGAAAGGCCATGGTGAGGTCATTTGTTGCAGCTCATGTGGCGGGACATGCGTGAGATTAGCATGAATTTGGCACTTTCTACACCTTCGCACATATTCCACACATTCCGTTTCCATGGTGGTCCAGAAGTATCCTTGCCTGAGGATTTTCTTAACGAGCATTATACCATTCATGTGAGAGCCACATACACCTTTGTGGACTTCCTCCATTACCCACTTCGCATCTTCCCCATGGACGCATAACTTGTGCGTACCGCAGTGTGATCTTCGGTATAGATTCCCTCCACAAATAATGTATTGAGCCGCCATTCTCTGGAGAGCGATTCGGTCCTTCTTGCTTGCTCCCATGGGGTACTCTCCTCTTTCTACATATCTCTAAATATCGAAGTACCATGGCTGACCATCATCGGGTTCTTCGATCGTCATGACATGCTGGTAGACTGGAGTATCCCTTTGTTCTATCACGATCGGTCTTAACTTTACGCCAATAGGGATCTCGACCATCGATGCCAACGTTGCCAAAGCGTCTGCGAATTGATTTTTGAATCTCGGGACATGAGTGAATGTTACCCTGGTGAAGTGGGGGATGAGATCTTCGAGATCGTGGTGATATGGCTTTAGTTTTTCTTCCTTGACTTTCCAATCACCATTTGCCTGGGACACGACCAAGTTCGAATCTCCCACGACTTCCAGTTTTTCTATGCCGATCTCAATGGCTGCCTCCATACCCACGATGCAAGCCTCGTACTCTGCCTGATTATTGGTGACTTCGAAGTTAAGCTTGAATGCCAACGGGATGTGCGACCCATCGGGCGAAATGAGTAATACACCGATTCCGAACCCCTTTTGGTTAGCTGCTCCGTCAAAGTACAATCGCCAAATGTCCTCGGCTACCGCCATTATGTCTTCATCTGGGAAACTGAATTCGGCATCCTCCCCTCCCTCAACTGGGCAATCGGCCAGGAATTCTGCGACAGCTCTTCCTTTCACTGACTTTCGGGTGACATACTTTAATTCAAATTCAGCGAGCATCAGCAACCATCGCGCCATTCTTCCTGTGAGGGCTGGTTTTTCGAATAGATATTTTAGGGGATCCATCCGAGATATCAGCCTCACCGGGTAGGCGAGCATGTAATGTCTCAACTTCCTGGAAGCCCATACAAGTGCCCAGCATGTCTTTTCTAGGGGAGTGTACCGCTCTTCGGGTGCAACCATCTTTTTATTGAGGTAGTAAACAGCCCTTTCAACCCCATCATCTCCTTCCTGTGCCAACATACACCCCATTGAGGACGAAGTGACCCGGCAATTATAGGATCAAAGGTTTTCCTGTTATGGGTGGCGTTAATACCGGTGGCTTGTTCAGGTAGGCCTTGATGGCTTCAAAAGCTTTCTGGCACCTATCGTCCCAAGCGAATGGCACTCCTTTCTTGAGCAAACGGAATAGGGGTTCGCAAGTCGAGGTCAGCTTTGCAATGAATCTACTGATGAATTGCACCTTGCCGAGGAAACTCCTTACATCCTTCTCAGATCTCGGCGGTTCCATTTCTAGGATGGCTTTGATTTTCGATGGATCGACTTCAATGCCTCGGGTGGTGATCATGAACCCAAGCATCTTCCCTGCAGTGACTCCGAACGTGCATTTGGCGGGGTTGAGCCGCATCTTGTACTTCCTGATTCTTTCGAAAAACTTCCTGAGCGCGGGCAGATGTCCTTCTCGCTCTTTGGCTTTAACAATCATATCGTCAACGTAGACCTCTGCCTCTTTATGAATCATGTCGTGTAGCAATGCCGTGGCGGCCCGCTGGTAAGTAGATCCGGCGTTCTTTAGTCCGAAGGGCATGACTCGATAACAATATGTCCCCCACTCAGTGATGAACGTAGTTTTTTCCCGATCCTCTGGAGCCATAAGGATTTGATTGTACCCCGAAAAACCATCCATGAAAGAGAGTAGGGCATGACCGGCAGTATTATCAAGTAACACATCAATGTGTGGTAGCGGAAAGTCATCTTTTGGGCTGGCTTTGTTGAGATCCCTGAAATCGACGCAGACCCTTATTTTACCATCCTTCTTTGGTACTGGGACGATGTTTGCAACCCACTGAGGGTATTCAGTTACCATTAAAAACCCAGCGTTAATCTGTTTAGTGACTTCTTCCTTTATCTTAAGCACCCAGTCAGGTCTCATGCGCCTCAGTTTCTGTTTTACTAGTTTCGCGTCAGGATAGAGGGGAATCCGGTGTTTCATGATTTCAGGATCGATTCCAGGCATATCTGCGTGTGACCATGCAAACACATCGTCGAACTCTTTGAGCAAATCCATGAGGGCCTTGCTTTCTTCGGCGGATAGTGCGGAACCGATCTGGATCATCCGGGGACTCACTTCATCTCTCAAATTTATTAAAACGATTTCTTCTTTTACAGGCTGAGCATGCCTTTCATCTTCCTTGTCGATTAGGGATCGAATTTCTTTGGGGATGTCCCCATCGAAATCAATCTCTTCATCACCAGGGTCGACGCAATTTATTTCAAAGTTAGAGAAGTAAGCAGAATCAGATTCATTTATTTCATGATCAACGGAGGCCTCTGGGGCACCATACACACGGGTAGATTCGAACTGAAGTCTGAGACTCGAGAGTTTGGGCCAAGCAGGCACCAACTTCGGACTCAAGTGAACTCAAGACTTCGAGAAGACCGCGGACTCAAATTCGGACTGATTCAGACTTCGGACTTCGTGGTGAGTTGCACTCGGTATGAAGGTCGAGTTCTTGTATCCCGGCAGCATCCATGATGAGCAAAGTCGGATCCTCAGGGGTATCTTGTTCCATCATCAGCACTTCCGCTTCCGCAGCTGTACCCATTGATTCGTCTTCCCTAAACAGAGTTGCGAGACTACCCATGGCAAAAACCTCAATCCAGTCAGGGAGCTCTTTCTGCTTTTCCACAACCTCAGCTTCTTCATCACTATCTGGCCAGACATCGTTGGCAAATATCTCAAACCCTGGTAGGAAGGTATTGGTTTCCTTATCCCAGAAAGGTTCCGGCTGCCCTTGGTAAATCTGCTTTGCTTCTTCTTTGACAAAGTGGTCCTCCAACCTGTTTCCCTTCTTCACCTTGCCGTTACTTGAAGACGAGTAACCGAGGCCGGTTGTACGCATCAGAGTGCCCTGGGCTTCGAACTTTGCAGGGCCCTGACGGTTCTTTCCCAGTCCCAATCCTGGCATGTAGGACATTTTCTTCATAATCTTGATGGCAACATTGCTAATAACGAAGTCATCATCGATCCTAACTGAATAGATAGACTGAGAGGTATCTAGAGAGAAGCCTCCCAAAGCGATATCTTCTTCTCCGTGTTGAATTTTCAAGAGTGGGGCATTGTCCTCAACTGGGGCATGAATCCCCGAGTCTCCGTGGATAGTAAGCATTCCTGTTTCCAGTCCCAGCCGAATTTTTCTGATAGAGCATGGAGGGCACAGCCAGATGTCGGGCCGGTGCAGCCAGGGTCTTCCCAAGAGCAGATTGAAAGAAGCGGGGATATTCACCACGTGAAATTCTACTTCCGTCTGGTATGGTCCAAAGGTCATGGGTATCATGAGAGTCCCAATCACATCCCTCCGAGTGTTGTCATATGCTTGGACCTTGACTTTCGATGGAGAGAAGTCCTTATTTTTGTACCCCAAGTAGTAGGCAACACGGAGTGGAGACAGACATTAATTGCCGAACCATTGTCCACCAAGATTACAGTACCGACTTGCCATGGCATTTCAGTGATGTGCAATGGCCGATTGTGATCAGTTCCTTCGGCAGGTAAGTCTGGATCAATAAAGGTGATGGCATGTTTGATAGGTATGGTTTTGATCAGTGCCACAAGCTCATCGGGAGTTATAGCAGAAGGAACCTTTAGCTGAGAGAGTGCTTGGATGAGGCCTTCACGATGGCATGTGGAATGGACCAGCACATCCCAGACAGACATCTTGGCATGGGTTTGCTCCAGTTGGCGCTTAATCATCCCTTCGGGGTTCTTTTGAGGTCGGGAAGGCTCTTTAGCCGATGGGTCAAAGGGTCGAAAGGTGCTCTTGACCGGAGTGGTAAAGGGATCAGAGGGTTCTACGGTTGCAGGGTTGGAAGGTTCCCTAACTTGGAGGTTCGGAGGTTGATAAACACGGCCGCTTCTGGTTAGATGATCAATCTGGCGGTACTTCGATTCCTCACTCCATAGGTCGGCTAGGGCTTTACGCTTGTTTCCGATAGTTGTATCTTGTAGATTAGCGGCCAGATCAGCGATAACTAGATCATCCCACAGATCTTCGGGTGTCCACTTTTCAGCCTCCATCATGGCTTTGTTAATAATCCATTCTTCGTTTCCCACTTTTACGTTAACCACTTCAGTGTTGGCCCAACCTTTGGTTCATCTTCCCATAAGTTTATCATGGCAACCTCGGCGTCTTAAAGTGGCTGATGGCTCAGATTCAGCTCCGTCCACGAGGTAGTCCATCGGGTCAAACTCATTGCTAGCAACTTCCTCCTCGAACCAGGAAGGTTTGGAGTGCGGGGTGAGTTCACATTGTCATCTGATTGTTGGCGACAAAGTCATTAAAATGAGAGAAATGCAGGCGGAGGCGGGGCAAGTTACGGCGGTTATGCGTCACCATCTCAGGTGGGTATCCAAGTTGGTATTCTTCACCGAATAGTGTCGGCAGGGAGAGGGTATCCAATGGGTCATTCCATGCCAAAAGCTGATACTCATCCGGGGTCGGGTCCCATTCCCATTCGGGTACATCTTGGAAGACCAGGTATTCTTCCCCTTGATTTTCGAATAGTGCACACAAAGAGAATCCATCAAGAGGATCTGCCTGGATGTTTTGCCAATCAACCTCCCATCCGGCCTCGAACAAAGGTTCGTCGTTTCTTTGGAAATTGGCAGCTTTAAGTTCTTCCCAGTCAGCAATCAATTCTCCCCACGTGTCTTCCCATTCCCATGTAGAATGGAAGGCAGTTTCTCCGGGAATTTCACCAATAGGCATTGGTTCGGCATCAGGGAATAGGGTAGAATCAGTTTTTGGGAGACTTGGATCTTCGGCTAGGGTGATTTGGTTGATACGGAAGGGGGTATTATGTTGTGGCAGGGGGTTTGAGACGGTGTTTGGTTTATCTGTGGGTGGAGCATCGACAACCTTGTTGTCAATGAGGTTTTGGATTTCGTGACGGAGGCGGATGCAGTTGTCGGTGGTATGGCCGGGCATTTGGTGGAAGTCACAGTAGACGTTTTGGTTTAGGTTTGGCGGAATGGTTTGTGGTGGAGGAAGAGGTTTCAACACTCCGATTTTTGTGAGTTTCTTGAGAATAGTGGACCGGCGAGTGCTGAATTGGGTGAAGATTCGGCTTTGGGATTTTGGTTTTTCGGAAATCTGGTTAACTTCTACAGGTTTTGTGGATGAGGTTCCTGCCTGATTGGCATTCCCGAAGAGAACATTGCTGTTTCCTGAATATGCCCGTTTGGATTTGGACCCGGACCCTGATTCTTTCTTTTCCAAAGTTCCGTCCCGTAAAGCCTCCTCTACAGCCAGTCCGGAGTCATAAAAGGTTTCAAAGTTTGGAGCAGCCTGAGAAAGAACCATGTAAGGGGCGAAGGAGCTTGGCAAGTTCTTGGTTATTATCCGTATCTGTTCTTTCAGGTCAGGCTTATTCTGCATCTGGGCAGCCTTAGCTCTCCAACGTTTCACAAAGTCGGCGAAGCTTTCCTTCTCACTCATCTTAGTACTTTCCAACTCCCGCGTGGTCATTTTCAAGTCGACGTTGAAATCATACTGAGCTACAAAGGCCGTCCCAATGTCTTCCCAAGTCATTTTCTTGGATGGCTCGAGAGAGAGGAACCATTGCAGAGCTGGACCAGACAAGGACTCATGGAAGAGTTGGACCATGGCTTCTCCTTCAATGCCGCGCATAGTGAGGGATCCGACATATCCCTGAAGATGGGCTCTTGGGTCGCCGGTTCCATCGAACTTTGCGAAGTCCACTCCTTTGAACTTTTCCGGCAGCTTGGCGTTCGGAAAAAGGCACAGTTTGCTCATGTCGATTTCTCCCTTTCCAAGCCGTTTAGTTTCTTGGACAGATACCTCCAATTTGCCAATCTTATCCATGATAGCGGCCAAGTTGGAGTCAATTACTGGTACCTCAACTTTAGGTGGTTGCTCAGATTGCAGGGAAGTCTTGATTAGGAGCTTGTTAGTGATTTCCTGCATGCTTTCCATTATCATATTCATGTCATTTTTCATAGAGACTACGGCGGCCTTAAGCTGTGCGTCAACACCGGCGATGGATTGCTTAAACTGAACATCCATGTTGGCCATGTTCTGCCTGAGTTCCTCCATTCCGTCTCCCTGATCAGCCATGGGTAAGGGATTTTCGGTCGGGAATAAGACTACGGATTCTTCTACCACAGATTCTTCCTCTTCCTCAATTTGGACCTCAAACAGCGAGGGTCCTTCCAGGGTGTCTACGCGAACTAGTCTTTGGGACAGACGGAACCAATTGGGTACAGCTTCTTTTCTCCTCAGGCGATCAATGTTGGCAACATTGGTAACAAGTCAAAAGGGAGCAAGTCATAACCAATCCGAATACTCGCCCTACTTCTACCCGTCTCCTTGAAACAAGACCTAGGACCTGCCGTGGTTTGAATCTCAATCAAGATGTTCGTACAGAAGATTTCCGATAGCCCGGGTAGGTGCTGTCAGGCAGGTTGAATTCCGAGCGGGTCGGAACCAGAGCCAATCTCCTTATCGTGACCATCCGAGACAGAGCAATGTGACTACCGGAATCTAGATACGCACGCACTTAAGGTTAGACTCAAACCAAGGGAGCCGTTCGGGCACGACAAACACCGGAGGTATCACAAACTCCATGGATTTAAAGTCTCCTAGACTGACCGGGGGGGCCCTAAAGAATTCTAAGGAAGCCTATTTCTCTAGCCCATAAGATGCAATGGTATGTGAATGATGAGTGTATGCAGGAACAAAAAAGCACGTAAACAGAATATAACATGTAAGTCCTAGCCATGGGCTCCTGTCCTAGTTGGGAAGGTTCTATAGCTATGTACGAGTGCAAAGGCTGGTTGTGGTCTCAAAAGGGTTTTCCGGACTAGAGCCAAGATGTGCTACTCCGTGTCGAGTGTATTGCAAGACAACGGTCGTACAGCACGATGGCTCATCATAGTCGAGGGTTGCTAGGCATTCCGGGAGAGCTTGTTACCGGTAAACCGGGCAAGATAGCCGAAACACGCATAGAGAGGTTTGTGCGGTGCAAAAGTGTACAGGATAAAAGAACTTAATATTCCAAAAAATATTTGAAAATCCCCCTTTAGAAAACACCTTTCAAGTTTGGCCCTCTTGATCATCTAATACTTTTATATATTTTAAAAAAAAAAATATTAAATAAATATATCCCCAGCAGAGTCGCCACTGTGGGCTCCCGCGCCCGGAAAAGGCGTTAACTCGAAGAGTCGCCACTCGGGTTTTTGAGATGGATCACCCGAGAAACCGAGGAGTGGTTCGAAAAAGGCTTTTGATCTAGCGAAAATGTCGAGATGTTGGGTTCGGGAGCCACATTACGAATGGGGAAGGTTTTTCTTTAAAAAGCACCCCACTCGCCCGGTAAAACCGGTCTCTACTTGATATTTTCAAAATGGGGAATTTTCAATATCTTTTGGAATATCAAACTCTTTTTAAAAGGCACGTAACGGGGAAGGGACATGGGAAAATATATCACGTTGACGTGCGCGTGGTGCTATCTGTACATTAGAGATAAAGTGACGTAAGCATGAGAAACAAACAATGCTGAGCAGACTGTTTAGACCCCAGTAAACTGTTCACGGCACCCTGAGATGCCGCGCGCGGTACCTCAACGTGCCGTGCGTGGTACCTGCTCTTCTGTCAGACTGTTGCAGACCTTCAAAACATTATTTAGCCCACTGCTTTCTTTGTGTGTCTTTAAGAAAACTCATCAGAAGCCTCACGGCAGTCGGTCATCCCAAAAACATCATTGCTTTTCTCAAAACATGATTTTAAAGTAGTTTTTAACACATTGAATCATTTGGGACGATCTTGAAAAGCTTTTAAAGAAGCCGGAACATGGCTTGTAGATATGATCTTATTTTAAAAGCAACAGAAGCAGTAAACAGCAAATACAAGTAACCACAACAGATGAAAACTCAGATCCAAGCAACCTGCTCACCAAGGCAGCAGCAAGCAAGATGCCGTGGCGCCAGAGTCAAGGTGCCGGCGTCACGGAAACTGCAAGCGGTTCCCAACCTGCAGTGTTAGTTTTATTTTCGGAAAAATGGGTTTTTGGTCGGATCTAACCAAAAGGGGTTAGACCTTCCGACAGAAAGGTCCCTCAGGACCAGAACGCTAGTCCCAGGAAACTAGTTTATACCTTTGGTTTCGAGCTTGATCGAGGACCTTTGAGGCTAGGATGTGGATGGATCGTCGCGGATGTGGAGGGAAGAGGTTGAATGAGACAAAAGGAGCACGGGTGTGAGGGAAGATAAGGTGTTTTGGGGGTGATGAGTCTTTGAAGTTAATGAAGGATCAACTTCAATGATGAGAAGGGAGTGAGTGAAAGCACTTAAAGAAGGTCTTTTGGGAATGACATTCTTTAAAGCTTGGAAATGGCAATGGAAATAAGAAAGTGGGTGTAGAAATTTAGAGAGAGAAAGTAGAGTGAGAAAGCCAAGAGAAAGGCAAGAGAGGGACTCCAAAGAAAGGCTAAGAGGGACCCATTTCCTTTGAGTGGAGGGGTTAATTTATAGGCAAATGGCCAAGGATTTTGAATTCAAATGGTGGAGGTGTTTTCTGGGCGGGCCAGAAGTGCATTTTCGGCTGAGCCAGTCACCAGCTGTGGCTCACACTGGCGTGGCCGACAGCCTTCTGAGCCAGTCAGCCTTTTTGCTCAAGGTGCCGTGCGGTTAAGGTTCGCCGCGCACGGCCACCCTTTAATTTCAAGGTGCCGTGCGCTCCAATTCTGCTCCGCACGGCTCCTCTTTCTTCGGTCCAGGGCTCTTTTGGGTTTTGTTTGGGCTTTTATCTGGATTTTTCAGATTTTTGTGTTTTTTTCAGGTTTTATGTGGGCTTATAGAGATCATTTTTCAAGCTCGCAAAGGTATCGTTTCCTCTATTTCATCATCGGGGTGGACAAAGACCCTCTGAGGTCCGAATTGGGGTGTCTACACAACTCAAGACAAAAATAAGATTAAATGCCATGAGTTTTAGATTATTTTAAATCTTTTTTGAACCTTTTTTCTAAAGTACTTTTCTATATTTCTAAGTTTTACTTCCTATTGTCAAGCGAATTAAAAGTAAGTTTAAAATTTTGACCCCAAAGCGCAAACTACCCCAAAGACAACATTCTAAAAAGTAAGGGGTTATTCGGCCTACTAAAGCAAATGGCTTGTTTTTTTGTCTATATTTAAAAAAAAAAATCACATTTATTAGTTTTTCATCAATTTTGTTTTTGTGAATTATTGCTTCGTCATGACGAGAGAAATCTAAAAAGTAAAAAATTACGATCGAAACACCATTTTTTTTGAATAAAGACAAAAATAAGCCAAGAAGCCATTTTTTCGTCTTAATTCAAAAAAATATAATTCTATACACAAAATTGTGCTTTAATGTTTGGTATGTATCAAAATATGTGTAGATCCAAACAGGCGGGACCAGATGGATTGGGCGAAACGTAGCAAGATCATAGGAGGCGTTGCTCGGGGACTCGTATATCTTCACGAAGATTCACAACTTAGGATTATTCATCGTGATCTCAAAGCTAGCAATGTTCTTTTAGACGGAGAGATGAACCCAAAAATTGCAGATTTTGGCATGGCAAGACTATTTGCAGTGGATGAAACCCAAGCGATTACAAGCAAAATAGCGGGTACCCGGTAAGTTTAAATTTCAATTTCATTTCCAAATTAATAATTTGCAGAATTCTTCCAAAAAAATTGACCGCATATTGTCTAAGGGGAAAATAGGTAAAAACTATGGAAGTGGATTTTGAAAATGAGTTTTTGAAATGAAGATCTACACAGGGTTATGCGTTTTAGATGCTCAGAATTGAGTTTTCTGATCAAGGAAACGAACAAGGCTTAAGATGTTGTACAATTTTGCAGTGGATATATGGCTCCGGAGTACATGATGTATGGGCAATTGTCCGTCAAGTTAGATGTCTTCAATTTTGGTGTCTTAGTTCTGGAAATTTTGAGCGGTCATCAGAACAATTCTTTCCGCGCAGAGCAGAATATAGAGGATGATCACACTAACCTTATAAGCTATGTAAGTATGCATATTTTGTGGAATTTTACCAACAAAAAAAAATTATCCTAATGAAATTTTAAAGTCAATAACAAGGTACCTACCCACTCATTTCTGGCTTTTGAAACTCTTAGTCCATGATAAACTAACTACAAGGGATTTTTTTTTTTAATTTTTATTGCCAAAGTTTAGATAGGATTTCATTTAATCAAGAACAAGAAACCGTATCAGGAATGGCTGTCATCCTCATGAAAGGGAAGTAACGGCAAAGGAGGAGGATAAAATTCCCAAATACAAATCCTACTTCCTCGATCTCACAACATTCTTGGCCACACAGTGTGCCGCAAAATTGCCAACTTTTCGCACAAGCTTGTCAAAAACACCCCTCAAACGATCGAATTATGTTCGCAGAATCCCCTCAAACTCACCTCTAGGCTCTAGCTCGTCAATAGTCATCCAATACAGTCTTTTCTACTGCTATCAAAATTGGGCAGTACTCAATCCAATACATAAGGTATAAAATTGCGGATCAAACAAATACATACTGATACAATATTTTCATGATTACGATTCTCGATTCTTGATATATCTCACTCAATGAACTTCTGATACCGTTACACCAATTAACGCTACTAATGTTACGTATATTGCTTGATATCGTGATTAAAAACCATGCATATATCGTCATGAAACCTTATTTCCGATGTTGAATTCATGTAGGCATGGAGAAGTTGGAGGGAAGGAACAGCTTCAGACCTCATAGACCCCATGTTGAGGGCTAATTCTAGTTCCACGAGTGAAATGATGAGATATATTCATATTGGTTTGCTTTGCGTTCAGGAAAATGTAGCAAGAAGACCGACGATGGGTTCGGTTGTTGTCATGCTTAGTAGCTCCTCTATAACTCTTTCGGTACCCTCAGAGCCTGGATTTTTCTTGCCTAGTATCAATTCAGAAGTATTAAGGGTAAATGGGGATAGCTCAGGGGTGAATGAGTCAACTCAATCAGTAAATGAGTTAACTCAATCAGTAAATGAAGCTTCAATTACTGAGTTAGAACCTCATTAATTTGTGAATTAAGGTGTTATTTTTGCAACAAGAAAATTTGTGTGGTCATTTGAACGATTGATAAGCACATTAATTTTGTATTTTTTTTGTCCTTCCTCCATGTTGAACTTAATTTCATCGATGTAATAATATTTGTGTAGTGTGGGCTGTACTACAACATTCCCTGATCCGCTTCTTTTTATACCTCACTTTGTAGTAAAATTTGGCCCCGGCCATTTGGCCTACCTTACCCGTTATGCATCTTTTCTTCTTATTTTTGTCCCTTGTTGAACCCTTTTCAAGTTCAGGTCAAAACTTTGTGATGATTAGAATCTAATTTCGGAACGTATCAATTTTTTTTTTGTCCATTTCGAAATATCAAAACAAAAATGTTGTAACTTTCTCAAATTGGGTTGATGAATTAGTTTATGGCGTAACTTTTTATTTTTTTGTTTTGAAAGGCAATTTTTTTTATTAATCTTTGAAATTGTTACAAAGATTAATAGGAACAAGAATTAATGTCATCATATCCTTGCCCCGAGACCCGAACGAGATACAAAACTTAGAATAATCTTATGCCCATCTCAAAGACTCAAACCCAAAGTTAGCAAAAAGCCAACCAAAAGCACATCTGATTAAAGGTTTACAAGAGAAAACTAGACACCGGCTCGAGCAATTAGGCGTTCAAGAGTACTCATGTACATGTCCCCATTGTATGGAGCAATTATTAATTTAGACATTAGAGGTAGATTCTTATTAGACTGAGATGAGATTCGAGCTGGATATATGATCTGATGATTCGGATCATACAAGGTATAGTGATGTGCACCAAGGGCACAATCTCCATTCAAAAATCGTTATTAAAGCCGGTACGAAATTTGAGAACCTTGCTACAACCCACCTCAATTAAGCCACAACAAAAACCCACTCAGGGGCCGAAGTCCAAACTCCACGTTTTATTTTATTAATGCCACCACAACTCACCTCCAGAGCTCTCTCCTCCCTCTTCTTCCTCTCCACAAGGCAGGGCCGGCCCAAGGGATTGGGAGGCCTTAGGCGAAATCTTGAGGTGGGCCCTACGTATTTTTGAATTAAACAACAATAATCCAAATCTTTATATATAAGTATTTTGGTTCATATTGACCACATGAAATGCCTCTGTTCTGGTGGCTTGAGCGAATGCCTTGAAACCTACTGAGCCTATGTTCGAGTCACAGCAGCTACAAAGGCAAAGCTTGAGCTTCTTTTTGGCCAAAAAACAATTGAAAATATGAAAGTTCCATTCAAGGATTTGAACTCAGGCCTTCAGTAAAGAATCACATCATCTTACCACTGAACCAACGAAGGTACTTGTTCAAAACTAGGAACAAATAATATATATATACTTACTTAAAGAAGGGTGTCCTATTTTGGGCCCAAAATTTGGAAGCCCAAGGCCGTGGCCTCTTGGGCCTTGCCCTCGGGCCGGCCCTGCCACAAGGTCATTTCCCTCCATGGCCACCCCTACCCTTCACCACCGCCACCACGTCGCCCCCAAGTCCGGTCTCAGGGGCGTCGCCTTCGACATGGACGGAACCCTAACCGTCCCCGTCATCGATTTCCAGGCAATGTACAGGGCCGTGGTCGGCGAAGAGGAGTACTTGGCCCTCAAATCGAGGAAATCTTTACGGGAATTGATATACTGCACCGCATTGAGAATTGGAGTCCCGATAAGCAGCGGAGAGCTTATGAAATTATTGCGGATTTTGAGCAGCAGGGCCTCGATCGCCTCCAGATTATGCCCGGTTAGCTGTTTTTCCCAATCTCATTCGTGCATGCAGATAACGATTCACTGTGGCAGAGCCTAAGTCCCCATAATGCGGGGGTGGGAGTGTGGGCGTGAAAGCCTCTTTCAAAAACTTCCCAAACAATTGAAATTCGTAAGTACAAGGATTGATTGCGCGAGCACAGAATAAGGATTGAGAGGAAAGCCATATTGAAGGATTATGTGATAAGCAGAGCCCGGAGCAAAAAAATACAAGTATTAGCATAGCCTAGAGGGCACACATTAAACATAAGGTTGAACTTTTTTTTTTTTTTTTAATAATCAAGAGAATTAGATAGTTTGTACTGAGAACAGATGTTTGAAATATATATCTTTTCTATATGTATAGAATTTACCAAAAAAGAGAGAGAGAGAAGGAGAGCCAAGAAAACTGCAAGCTAAGCGTTGGGTTAGGACTTGGGCACATAATGCACTAGCGTGAAAGCGTCTTTTGAAAGAAAATGTAAACTACTAAAATTTGAGAAAGAGAGGATTGAGAGAGGGCGTGGGGCGTGAGAATTGAGAGAGATTTGTCCTACTTTCCCTTAATCGGTACTCGAAATGATCTTACAGTTCCGGGGAGAGTTCGCAGGAGTGGTCTGCGGAGTGTCCTACTAGAGGATTATGTGACATAGCTTAGGAGTATGAGAAGCCGTCCTTGAAACATCGAAAAGTACTATGAATCTTTAATGAGAAATTAAAATTTACAGGGGTAAGTTAGAAATATTGTTTGTAGTAGAAATACTATTAATACAGAGTATTTCGGAGTATAAATGGACTTAATCTGCCGCTGCATAGATATATATGCGGGTGCCTATGGTACATTTTGTTGGAAATTGGAATGGCTACAATATACGTGCGCTCGAGGAGGAAGTTTTTTTTTTTTTTTTTGGTCGAAACTTTTCTGAATGTATTTGAAATGGGTTTGGTGAATTGTGCCTGGAGTTTAGTTTAGCTTTTACAATTTATATTACTTTGGAAATTCACCCCTGTTGTGCTCTCAGTTTCTTATATTGTTACGGCCCTTACGGCCCGTTTGGATGGCGGATTTGTTTTGGGTGGATTTGTAATGAGGGGGGATTTGAAGGTGGATATGTAATGAGGGGGATATGTTAAGAAGGGTGGGCCCACCTTTTAAGAAGGGTGGATTTGTAATGAGGTGTTTGGATGAATTTTTGAGAAGGGGGATTTGAAAGGTGGATATGATGGAATAAGGTGTAAAATGACTTATTTGCCCCCACTTTATTATTTTAATGGACAAATTACGTTTATTTCATTATAATTATATTAAATACATATATACAATTAATTATTACATAAATTTGAATAAAATTATTTTTAAATTGTTTTAGCCTTATTTATTTATTATTTTTTAATTTCTGAATTATTTAATTTCAATTTAGTAATTAAAAAGTACATTTCGTAATTACAGTAAATACATATTTATTACTAATTATTGCATAAATTGAAATGTAATTATATTTAAGAAAATTTAATCGTATTTGAAATTTTTTTTGAAGAAATCCGAAATATATTTTAAATTTAGTAAATTGAAAAGTTCATTTTCTGGTAGTTGAAAAAGAAAAGTAGGTGCACAAAATTATGTTAGGTAAAAATATGTTAGGTAAAAATGTTTGTAACTAAATTGTTTGGTAAGGTGGTCTATAAATACCACTATCTATCTCATATCACTTCACACACATATCTATTTTCTAAAAAATTACTTTGTAATTTTGATTTTTCTCTCCTTCAAATGGCACGCCGGGCTTGGAGCGAGGTGGAGGAGGAAATATTACTTACAAATCTTACGAGTCTTGTAGATCAGGGGGTTTGGCAAGCCGAGAACGGGTTTCATCCCGGCTACTTAGGAGTTCTTGAGAATCAAATGCGAGTTTCTTTCCCCGAAGCAGGTATTAAAGAAAATCATATCGAAGGAAAGATAAAAAAATGGAAGCGTGATTATTTTTATCTAGACGCTATACTTCAAATTCCGGGGTTTGGGTGGAATCCAAATGAAAATAAACTGGTGGTGCAAAATGATGTTTGGAATGAATTTGTTCGAGTAAATAATTTTGAATTTGTTTAGAATTTCATATTATATGTTGTTTAATTCATTTATTAACTGTTTGCCTTAATTTATTGTAGACTCGGCCTCAGCTGAGACAATTTCGGGACAGGAAATTTCCCAATTATAATCGTTGGGCTCATTGCTTTGTTCGACAAGAAAACTAGAAGTTTG
This sequence comes from Rhododendron molle, assembly GCA_025413875.1. Lineage (NCBI taxonomy): Eukaryota > Viridiplantae > Streptophyta > Magnoliopsida > Ericales > Ericaceae > Rhododendron > Rhododendron molle. The sequence continues at coordinate 7,797,669 of CM046396.1, read as the reverse complement.
AAGTGCTAAGAGGGTTGTCGAAGAATAAGTTCGTACTTGTGATAATAAATGTTTGAGAAATAAATTTGTATCACTCCGGTTTGTATCTCAAGTAATTATATTTATTTGAGATTACGAATGTTTTCTACATAATGCAGTCTTCATTACGAAATTGGAGAAATTAAACTTACAATGTCATTCCGAATCAAATACAAGTGCGATGAAAATACAAGCTACGAAACCTAAAAAAATCCCTAGAACAAAGCATGTTGATAGATTTTGTTGACGTTGAACTTGCAAAGAACTTGTGGATGTGGAAGCATCATCAGTTGATTGATGTTTGGTTCGGACCGATTGCATTTGATTAAGCCGGTATCGTTCCTCATGGAATTGTAACAATGCTCCTTCTGCATCATCGAACGTGTTGTATCTTTTCTTTAAGTTCCCCGGGTATCCATTAACCTGCAGTTCCGCAGTCTCCCAACTCGTATAGATTCCCGGATTACGCCCAACGAAAACCACCCAATAGTATTGTTTATCTTCAATTGTCATTGTAAAATCTACGAGAAAAGACGAATTGACACATTTATAACATAATGAATAATAATATTTTGGTTATATGTACTTGGCTCAGGAATTTTTTTGACCGGAACATAGTGCATTACTTGGCTACAACTTATGTTGCCAAATGGTGATTAAACCATTGACCCTCATAAGTTGTCCCGCCAAGACAAGTGCCTCGCCTTCAAATTTGTCCGTCATATCATCATAACCTATGAAACATAATAAATTTCAGCCAAAAAGTAAACCATGACAGCCATAAAAGGGTACGAAACAAGAGCCAAGATAGTAGCAGAACAGGAACAACAGGAACTGGATGCTCTGAAAACCATAAAACCACAACACCAAGCCATGATAGTAGTAGAACAACAAGAGCTACTGCTGCCATGACAGTAGCAGAACAGGAAGAACCAGAAGTGGACCAAACAGCAGCAGTAGCAGCCAAGTGCTGCCATGACAGTAGCACTACCATTTGCAAGAGCCAAAAACAGCCAGAAAACAAGCCACAAAATACACAAACAGCCACAACACAAGCTGTCAAAGACCTAAAGCAAGAGTTGGGTTCAGACAATTGTACCATAATCAAAGTAGCACTACCATTTGCAACTAAGTTGCCATTCAGGCCGTCATAATTAGCAAAGGCAATACCAACTAATACATTGCAATCAACATTGCATCATTGCCCAAAAAAACAAGACATAAATCAACAAAAAAATCTGCTGAAAAGAGCCCATATACAATCAAAAAAATAGCTCATAAACCTGACTTAAACCAGCACAAAAACCTGCAGAAAACATCCCATATACAATGAAAAAAACAGCCCAGAAATGAGCCATAAATCTGCACAAAATCCTGCTCAAAACAGCCCATATACAATAAAAAAAACAGCCCATAAACCTGACATAAACCAACACAAAAACCTGCTCAAAACAGCCCATATACACTAAAAAAACAGCCCAGAAATCAGCCATAAACATGTAGAAAACCCTGCTCAAAACAGCCCATATACAATCAAAAAAACAGCCCATAAATCTGACATAAACCAACACAAAAATCTGCTCCAAATAGCCCATATACACTGAAAAAAATAGCTCAGAAATCAGCCATAAACATGCAGAAAATCCTGCTCAAAACAGCCCGTATACAATAAAAAAACAGCCCATAAACCTGACATAAACCAACACAAAAACCTGCTCAAAACAGCCCATATACACTGAAAAAACAGCCCAGAAATCAGCCATAAACATGTAGAAAACTCTGCTCAAAACAGCCCATATACAATCAAAAAAACAGCCCATAAATCTGACATAAACTAACACAAAAATCTGCTCAAAACAGCCCATATACACTAAAAAAACAGCCCAGAAATCAGCCATAAATATGCACAAAACCCTGCTCAAAACAGCCCATATACAATCAAAAAAATAGCCCATAAACCTGACATAAACCAACACAAAAACCTGCTCAAAACAGCCCATATACACTGAACAAAACAGCCCAGAAATCAGCCATAAACCTGCAGAAAACCCTGCTCAAAACAGCCCATATATACTGAACAAAACAGCCCAGAAATCAGCCATAACTGGGCAATAACCAACAACAAAACAGCCCAACAAAACTGTACCAAACCTGTCCAACAAAAGGATATAATGCAGTACCTAAAACAGTCATAAAATCAGCCAAACATTGGCCAGAATGCAGAACCAAAACATGGCTGCACACACACACACACACACAGAGGCCTGCACACACACACACATATAGCCCTCACACAGACATATAGCCCTGTATGCTAACAGGTAACAACCACCACAATATAATCATTTGGGCTCAGATGTAATAACCATAATCAAAGTAGCACTAACCAGTAACTAAGTTGCTATTAAAGCCATCATAGTTGCCAAGATCAGTACCAACCAATACACATCGAGATAAATTTAAAATGCATCATCATTGCCCAAATAAGAAACAGCCAAAAAACAGCCAATTAGTTATGATCATCACAGTTGCCCTTACATTTGCCCTACCAAATAGTTATGATCATCATCGTTGCCCTAACAAGTACCAAATAGTTATGATCATCATGGTTGCCCTACCAAATACAAAATATACATGATCAAAAGTTGCAAGTAAGTTTTAGGCACATTCAGTTACTATTACATAATTCTTTACAAAAAGGAGATAAAGATGTCCTCCACCATTCCAACAAAAAGGGCCATAAGTACTAAGACATCCCTACGTGCTCTTCAATTTGATTTGGCCCGATAAGACGGCCTCGACCCAAGCTTGTTTGTAGTTCTCCGGTATGCCGTAGAATGTATCCACATTTTCTTCGGCGACACAATCATGGTGTTCAAAGTAAACCTATCAATCATCTCAAGGTCAAGCTTCATTAGCTCACTAAACACCTTCTCTCTTTTGGCAGAGAGTCGGTCCTCATATCCAACGGCATCGGCAATCTTGTTGAACGCCGTATTGCTTTCACCCAATAAATTCGACATTGCCACATGAATGGACGCCTCATTTGCGTCCACCTTTGCCTTTTTCTTTGGCCTTCCCGGCACGACATTGCTTGTGGGAGTATTGGCATTGCTTCTTGAAGTATTGGCATTGGTTCTTGGAGCGGCGGGAATTGCATTGCTTGTTGGAGTTCCGGAAGAAGTTGACATGTCAACAAATGGTGTGTCACGTGGAAAGACCGTGTCACCATTTGCAAACGTTGGAGTGTAGCATTCATTCAACATGTCATCGACCTCTATATTGACATCATTTTGGTAGGTCTCAACAACTTCTTTCACTTCCGCCGCATCCTCGGCCAATTCACCGGTGTCCCTATCCCTCCCAAAGAGGAATTGCCAACTCTCATACATGGGGAAAGACTTCCCATTCAGCCCTTTCGCTTTGGGATTGGACTGTACATGTACAATGACACACATTAAATGGGAAGCCACAACAATAATAGTTAGTTTAAATGTATGAGGGGAGAAGTTACCTTCTCATATTCTTTCCACACGTTTTCATCATCCACCACAATGGAATTTGTGGTATGGTTCCAACCGAACCCACTAAGACGTGTGATGTCCAAAATGACAGCATACTGCACCTTCCAATTCTTGACCTTCGACTCAATGTTGGGTTGCGCTTTAAGCGTCGTCCCAGGCAATATCTTCTTCAACTCCTTTTCTACTTCATTAAAGTAGCCTGGCTTGAAACCATTATGGGCTCTATATTTATCACAGATAGCCTCCATCATGGCAGCAAGTAGGGCCTGCTCTTCCGCGAAGGTCCATAGCCTACGATCATGTTTTCTCTTACGCGTCGTTCGTTCAGATTGTGAAGTTCCTTCACTTTCAATAGGTATCCTAACCTGATTTAAATGATGATTACAATTTGACATACGTATTGTACTCATGAAAGACCATATTAATACATTCAAATAGTTCACACGACCATTGTTCAACAAGTTTAACACGTCCAACAGATACATAACAATATTACAAATAAGTAACACATCCAAATTATTACATTCAAATTCAGTTACAAGTATCTTAATGGTCACCCCCTGGATTAGCTAACCAATGATTGTACATTTGGGTTGCCAAGTTATCCCGAAATTGGATCCATTCGTTTGTAGGATCGACATTTGCAATGTACACTTCATGTGGTACATTATGTAGGTTCGCCTGCTCCCACGCTGTGTATTCTGTCTCAACGGGATCCACCGCCATTGTACGCTTAATGAGATCATGGAGAAGGATACATGCAGTGACGATGCGACATTGAGTCCTAATGGGGTAGAAAGAGTAAGATCTCAAAATTCCCCATCTCATCTTCAGCACCCCAAAGCATCTCTCGATCACATTTCGTGCCTTCGAGTGCTTCATGTTGAAGTACTCCTCCCGGCTCTGGGGCATGTGTCCTTGCCTCCAAATGTTAATGTGGTATCGTTGACCTCTGTAAGGTGTTAAAATTCCGGCCCATTACTGTAACCAGCATCGATGAGGTAGTAACGACCTACAAATCAGAATACTTGCCCTACATGAGTATGTTTACAATAATGCTAAGGTATGTTCACTAAATGTGGATTGGTTTGGAAGTCGCATACCCTGTGGAATTCTCAACCCATGAGGCCTTAGCAATGCATTTCGGAGCACTCTTGAGTCTGTGGCAGAGCCTTCCCAACCAGACAACGCGTAAACAAATTGTAGGTTACGACTACAAACTCCTAACACATTTGTCGCGTACTCACCCTTCCTTGCCCTATATCGTGCCTTGAGTTCTGTTGGGGGGAGGACAGGTACGAAAGTACCGTCTAAAGCCCCTAGACAATTCTACGAGACAGAAGGGTATTCTTATTACAATAATAAATTTATAATGAATAAGTGCATTACTAGAACTTAAGACATAACAAATATGTACCTCAAACCATTTCCACCTAGCATCCGGCTCATTGGCTGGAATAGGCTGAGGATGATACCAGAGGACATTGTGAAGGCGAATGACCGCAATCAAAACTGCGTTGAAATGCCTACTAATTGTTTCCCCCGATCTCCAAAATTGTAAAATGGTACGCCTATTCTTCGTATGGTGTGAGAGGATCCACAAGAAGATAGCCACCTTCTCTACAACGCTAACATTCCTAGATGGCTCCAGCCCATTTTCAATAAGTAGTTGGCACAACGTGAAGAATGTATGCCTGTTTACCCTCAAATTGTTATGACAAGTTTTGTCACTCCCGCGTACCAACCTATTAAGTGCGTCCAATTGACTTTGGTAAGCATTAGGATTGGCACGAAGATGAGGCTTCTGACGAAGCCTTTGTCGATGCCTCTCAGCAATCAACTCCGTAATTAACAAGTAAAGTTGAATAATGCTATTCAGTACTCTCATCATAGATAACGCTGCTAACAATGCCTTACGGTTTGTCTTCTTCCTTCGTTCACGGTTCGTTAGTCTTGCCATCCGTTTTTAAGGCAAAAGTTAAATTACTGCAGCTAATACTTTAAGGCAATTCCAATTCTATTAGGGCAATTCAATGCATTTTAATCATTATACATACAATATTGCAAAATCAATATGAAACAATCAGTAGGGTGTCCCAAATTAGGGCCAAATCATTACGTCGTACCAAATTAGTACGCCGTACCATCCGTATTGGAGTCATTTCAAACGGCTGCCACATAGCTCTAGGTTTAGTCTTATTTACCATAACTTTCAACATTCCACCAAAGGTAGAGAGAAACATGTCTGGATCCTATAGGCTGAGTTTGTAAATCACCACATAATAGCTTACTAAAAGATGTCCCAAGCTCCTAAACAAAACAGCGACCTACTAGTAATTCCATTATTCTTAACAATCGCTTGAATTACTAAAGCCGGAAAGGACAGCAGGTGCTATGAGACTGAGAGTTTATCCAGTCTCCAAGAGTATTAGTTTCTCAAATTTTCTAGTCTCTGTCTCTCTAGAGCCTGCCTATAAAGAATAAAGATGTATGTTCAATACTCCTTGGATAGTGCAATGAAACAAAATGTTCTGTCACCCAGAAGCACATGGACTAATAACACCTTGAGCCTAACAAAACTTCATCAAAACTGAAATTGATGAACCAACTTTTATTTCGTCAAGCAATAATTGCAGTAGCAGAATGCCCCATAGTTTCCTTGCACACTTTCAAGGGTTGTATGGTTACCAAGCCATATTATCAATTCACAATAATTAAGATCAAGAAAGATGTGGGGAAAAAGGCAATCATAGTGAAGGTCATAAATAAAAACACAATATCCTAATAGGAAGCCGTAGATACATAATAAGATTTCATTGTTTAATTGGTATCTTTATCTTACTATTAGTCTATTCTGTCATTGTATCAGTAAATCAGTCAATTTGGCACATAGTTGCATGGACAAAGATACCAAATGCATCGCGAAAAATTGTGACAGCAAAAAACCATACTGTCCTAGGTTGTAAAGTGATGGAAAAGAAACTCATTTTCTCGAGCAACCCTAATGAAGACTTGTCTTGTGTCCTAGGAAAACCATTATTCATGCAGACAAAGAAATTTTAAGAAAACTACAAGCAAATGGGCCACCCTATAAATGGTGGCAAACTAGGACATGGAACTAAACTCTGCCGTATAAAATAGGGAAAAACCCTATTGATCTTTACGCGTGTACGTGAGAAATTATTATGTCGAAACTATATTCACGGTTTTAGTCGTTCAGATTTGGGCGACCAGTTGAGCGTAAGCTAGCTAGCGTGGAGTTATTAACAAAATTTGACATTAATGTTATAGTGCATAGCCTTCTATCCAATGCACGGCACCGAACAAAATTGTCTTTACGTTTTCTGGTTGTTTTTTTCATGTTCATGGGAGACAAGCATGTATATATAGCTATATACAGTAATGGCCCAGACATTAACCCAATTACCTGCTCCCAATGTACCACCCATCTCAACAACATCCAGGAAGAAGACCCATTTTTCATCCTTATGTGATTTATTTAAAATGAATGGCCTTTGCTCTCAACCACATCATTTGTAAGCACAAAAATTGGACCGATAAATGAGTTGAATGACCAAAGCATTGATTATTTAAGTTCGGTTTCAAAACTCAACAATCTTCAAAAATGTGTTCGATGTTGATTTATTTTTTTGGCAAGCTGATCTTGAATGAGTAAAACCAACACATTCCCAATATTCAAACATCACATTCAATCATTATATATATATATATATATATATATATATATATACACACACACACATACAGAACGAGGTGCGGAGTTTTCTTACCTAATCCCGGATCTGGGGGAGCTTTGGAAGCAAAAATGGGGTGACTTCTCAAATCGTGGTTCAAAATGCACAGAATGAGAGTAATTTTTTTTTTTTAAACTATTTCGAGTTAGGGCAACTCAGATCTACAAACCATCCAACAAAATTAGGGCAAAATCAACTTAGATGGAGTTTCAAGATTTGTAGGGCAACTCAGATAAGCTATGGAGTACCGTGGGTGAAAAATCATACCGAACATCAAGAACCCCTAAATCAATCAGAAACTCAACCCAACGGAGCACAAACACTCTACAAAAACCACAAAAACGATCGCAAATGGAGTGAACAACCATACCTCAGCCCGTGTAAAGAGGAAGACGAGGGAGAGTTGAACCGTCGGCAAGGCGGTGGAGTCACCAGAGTTCTTCGGCGACCTCCTCTCTTCTCTCTCTTCGTTGGTCTGGGTAAATGAACACGATGAAACCAGAAAATGGGATGACAGAGTATAATGAAAGCCGGATTTGGAGGGGTAAAATCGTCTCAAATCCTTCCGGATTTGCCAACGACGGGGTCGCAGGTCCCGTTCCCAAATCCACCTTCACCTGGACTTGAAACCGCTACAATAATCTTATCCGCCTTCCAAAAATCTCAACCAAACACTGGATTTGGTAGACTCCCGGACTGCAAATCAGAGGGATTCATATATCCCCTGCATCTCCCCCATCCAAACAGGGCATTAGGGGTGGGAGGATGCTGTTGCATGGTCATCTTGCAGAGGGATCAGAATGAGAGTGCGGGAAAGCCCATTATAATCACTTTATTTGGAAGCGGGAGTGGCATTTGACAGTGGGAGTGCCTCCAGAGCGTTTTCATACATATGCCTACTCGTATTTGTTGTATTAAGCATTCGTTTGTGTTGGTATTTTAATTACTTATTCAGTAACTTGTTAACATAAAAGTTGTATGTGTCCTGTGTAATGTACTGATGATAAGGCAGGCCAGGCAGCATTGCAGTAGTTCTATTTTCATGGTAATCACATAATGTTTTATGGTTAGAGAGTAGAAATGCAGTGGTGGGAGTGTTTAAGAGCAATTTGAGTTTTAGATTTGACGTGTTTAAGAGCAATTTGAGTTTTAGATTTGACACCAAGATGAGTGTAGCAGAAATGAGAATGTTGGGGTGGATGTATGATAAGACTAGACGATACATGATTAGAAATGAAACGGTTCGTGAGATGGTAGGTGTAGCACCTATGGAAGAGAAGTTGAGGGAAAATAAGCTAAGGTGGTTTGGGCATGTCTACCGTAGACCAGAAGATGCGGTAGTTAAAAGAGCAGATAGAATAGCTTTGGATAGCAATGTTATGGGGAGAGGTAGACCGAAATTGACATTAGATGCTGTGGTGCGCAAAGATATGAGTATATTAGGTTTTTGTGAACAAGTGGCTCTTGACAGAGCTCAATGGCCGAAACGGATTCATGTAGCCGACCCCGAGTGATTGGGATATAAGGCTCGGTTTGGTTTGGTTTAAGATTTTGGGACTACTGGAAACTTAACACCTTTGTTTGTGCCATAGTTGCACTTTGTTTCATTATGATCCGTATGTTTTGGATCCTTTGTTGACCTCTCTACTGCGAGTCGGGGGTCGCATGTGTAGGGGAGTGTTGGAATTTGTCCCATATTAATTATTTATCACCTCAAAAACTAGTATATGAGCCTGGAAACCCCCTGCCCCCCACCCTTGTTTTTTTCGGTGGACGCATTAACAACATGGCTTCTGGAAAAATGATCATTGATGTTGGGAGGTCGGATAAATAGCATCCATGGAGATGGTGGGTAGTTTGGACTGAAGCAAGCCCTTTTAAGTAAGGGCCTCATACAGATTACAGAGCCCTATCTTCTTTGAGAAATACACATTTCATTGTTCTTTTCCTTGCTAAACTTCAGCTTGAGAATACTTTTGTCCCCACTTGGTTGGCGAAAACTTGGTAGGAAAGGATCAGAAAATGTTTCCTTTCCAAATGTTGAGTAATTGCAAACTTCTTATTTCTTTTCCATTCTTAGAGGTATATGGGGGGCTATTGTTTCAGTAGTATTCTGAGAGCAATCACTTTGTGCATATATTGCCAAAGGTTAAATATTTCTCACCCCCACACCCCCCCCATCGGGGCCTAGATGGGTTTTGTTATTGTTGTGTTGCAAATATATTTACTATGTACCATATAGTTGTTGGGGGTTTATTCCTTAGTAGCACGAAGCGGGAACGGGTGCGGGGGAGCGGAGGCACCTAGAAGGTCCTAAGATTGGTATATTGAGTTATAAAAATATGTATATAAAATATTTTTAAATATTTAACCATTAAAGAAAAAGTGAAACTTATGGAAAATTTTTCCATCTTAAAGTGTAATTATTGAAAGTTATATATTTTCAATTTGTAAAACTTTTTGACTAATATGATTCTCAGATTCTTATTTCTATAATGGCATAACTCCCTTAAAAGTAAGAGAGTAACGGTCCAATAAGCCCCCATCTTAGTTAGGAGCGAGCTCCCGTCAAGCTCCTGTCTAGGGAGCGCACCTATTTTAGAAGGATCCTGCTACTAAGGTTTATTCTTTGCATTTGAAATGTTGAAGGTTAAAGAGCCTGAATGAAAGAACACCTGTATTTGATATTCCGCTAATGTTCTTGCAAATGCTGTTCAAAAAAGTAAAAAATAATAATGTTTTTACAAAACCTTTTTTACACCTGAGACTTTTGAGATGATATATTTTTGGGTGATGATAAAGGAATATTCTGTAATATCTAGGACTCTAGAACTTATTCTGTCCAGCGTAAAAAAGGTTTATGGTTATGGTTCTTATGAACTTGTGACTGAAAAATAAAAACATTTTAACTGTAACTTTGAGTACCATACTAACTAATTGTGTTATAGAAGTTGTTTTTGTGTATTAGGTCATATCCATCTTATGCTCTGTTAAAACTTGTGGTTCATATGTTAATATGAAGAGATATTAAGAAGTTCTAGAAAGAGGCTAGATGCTGGAGCGAAGCGATGGCATTTGGCCCATCATTGATGATCTAGTAGAGTGGATTGGGCCGAAGGCCCGTGGGTTGGGGGGTCCGGGGGGCGTAGCCCCGATGGTATGGTACAATACAATACATGGATATCTTTGGGATATAGGCCAAATACTAGATTAGGGTTAGAATAGAGTAGGTATAAGTACTCTATGTTGTAAACCCTGTTTCAGTTGATTGAATAAGAAACGACTGCCGCTCTCGCTTCCGTTGACGTACTTGGTATTGGGGAACCACGTATATTCTGTGTGTTGATTTTTTTACTGTTTTCTATTCGCAGATCATGTATCACCATGTAAGCACTATAGAACCGTAATTCTTAAATCTCTGCCATGTAGGTTGATTTTATATGCACATATTTATCAATACTCATACTTTAAGGAAGATTTCTTACCACAAGAAGAGAAATTTTCAGATTACATGTCAAACTCTAAGAGATTACTTGAAGTTCTTCAAGCCAAACTAGGGTTTTCCTATTCTTTTTTCAATGGAGAAGAAAGAACTCCGAGTGGGGTAATGTTATGAATGTTTATAGGTTCTCACAATTGGATTTTAATGACTGAAATAGAGGGGACAAATCGGACTAAATGTCTGAATGGGGTAAAATACTTTGGATATTAAAATCCGAATGAGGCAAAACATTTCAGATATTAAATTCCGATTGACCATACCTTACAAATTAAGCTACATATTAAAATCCAAAAATTTTGTCAATGATTCCTTGACAATGTCAATGATTCGTGTCATTGTCTAATCGGTTCACATTATATGATGAAAACGTCTAAAGTGAAAAACTTACGGAGACCGATTACAGAATTGGAGTAAAATACATACACGACTCGGGTAAAATTAAAGTCCGAATGGGGTCAAATATTTTGGATATTAAAATCCAAATGAGGCAAAAAAATTTCAGATATTACATTCCGAATGAGCTATGCTAACAAATTCTGTTGCTGCTGTAATACATAGGGGCCAATCGGCCAATTGGATACTAAAATCCGAATGAGGCAATAAATTTCAGATCTTAAAATCTGAATAGAGGGCAAACAATCAGACTTTAATATTCAAAACTGTGGAAAGCAGTCGGACTATAATGTTCGATCAAATCTGAAATATACGAAATAGTAAGTACGTCTTACTGTGGGGTTTCTCAAAAAGAATCAAACCAAAATCGAACAAAAAAAAACCCCGCAAAATAACAAGATTCAAGATTTTACCGATGTTCAACTTCGAAATAGTTGGTGATACCGGTGTGTTGTGCTTTCTTCTCACACCTCCTTCACCTCAAAGTTGCGCTACTGTGGTGGTGTGGTGGGAGTGGTGCTGTGTGGTGGGGACTACAAAAGAAGAAATGGGGAAGAGAGAGAAAGACAGACGAGGTGGGGAGGGAGGGAGAGAGAGAGAGACGGGGTGGCGAGGGCGTGGGTGGGAGGCGGAGAAGACTGAGAAACGAGAAAAAAGAGAGAGAAGACTGAGAAAAGGAACGAACGGGAGTTTTGACAGAGGAAAAGGTTGTATGTATAATGTATAATGTATACAAGGGCAAAAAGGGGAGTTCATGTATATTCTTTTGACTGCGAGTAGCAAATCCTTATAAGGTGGTGGTTTGTAGATAGTAATTGGCTGCGCGTAGGAGGAACTACGCTGCGAATAGCGGTGGCCGGTCATAACGTGTAATGACTATGGGCGCCTCCCCAAGGATGAACCAATACATCCTAGGTCATAAAAGGTACTTTCTGCGGTCCACAACTCAAGCCCCGCTCTCTTGAACTTAACTTAAATTTAAGAGTTTTGTTTTTATTTGAATTTTTTTTTTTACATTTGTTAGTTTTGCGCCAAAGTTTTATGGGTTATTGATTCGTCTTAACAAGAGGAATCAGAAAAATAAACTTTTTTTTGCTAAAAAGTGATTATTTATCAAAATACTTGGCTAGAAGTAAAAAAAAATTTACTTTTTTGTTCTTCTCATCAAGATAAATCAATAATCTACAAAAATTTGACGCAAAATTAATAAATACAAAAAAATTCAAATAAAAACAAAACACTCAAATTCAAATTAATTTGATGAGAACGGGTTCTCAAAGTGTTGGGAGGTTGATGGCAGTTGGTGGAGTGATATTTGACAGCGCATGATTCAGGTACAGACAATGGTCAGTCAACCAAAGACGCCGCGTCAATAGGAGGCGGGCCCGATACCCACAATGCATTCCAACTCACTCACGGGTCTCCGAAGAGAATCTCCTCACTTTACAATCAATCACCATGTCTGACAATTTTGCATCACCATCCCTTCGTCAGTGGAACGGAAAATTCCTTTTTCGCTATCTATAATTCTTCTTCTGTTTCATATTAAAAGTTTCACTATCTCTCTTTTGTCATTTTTTAAATTAAAAAATTAATTATTTTTGTATACAATTTTTTGATACCATATTAAAGATCTTGGCTAGTACTTTAATTTGATGTAAAAAAAAATTTTAAAAATTATACACGGAAGTTATAGATTTTTTAATTTGAAAAATGACACGACTTTTCGTGATGGACTCTCAATATGAAACGGAAGAAGTACTCAACAAACAAAAAATAATAGAAATTGAAAAATAATAAACGATGAACACAAGAATATACGTGAAAAATCTTTTAAAAAAAAAGTAAAAATCACGTGAGGAAATCAAACTACTAAAAATAATCATTGTGCAGTTACAAAACGATCTTAACGAAAACAACCGTGAATCCTCACCGACTGACCGAAAATCGAGTTGCCGAATCCACGTATACCGCACTAAGTGATTGATTGCCGCACGCGCGCCTTGAATCCTCAAGTCCTCCAAGATACTTCCAGAATCCACGGAAAGAACATTTGAATCAATTATTGAAACCAACCCTTGGAGTTGTTCCGAAAGGTTGATTAATGGACCGTAGGTTACTCCAAGAAATAAGCTACACTCTCATCTCTATATTGCAGCAAGAGGAGAGAAGCAATTATATTTTCTGTACCTTAGTGCAACTACACTGTATATAAATAGGACAATATTACTCATACAACGATCCAAACACAACAATTTACACAACTTCTCACATACATATAGGGCCCACACATAGTAGTGTGTGTAGAGCCTACATGTATGTGATAGGTTGTGTAAATTGTTGTGTTTAAATTATTGTATGAGTATCATTTTTGATATAAATAGACGGACTCGGGGTGGTGCTGTGTAGTGAGGTCTAAGCTTTCGGATCGTGCATCGGACGACTCGAATCTCATCTTGAAAACAAATGATCGAGAGCCATTTATTATTGAAATGAGATCTGAGCAATCGGATGCACGATCCGACGGCTGCTAGAAAAATAGGAAGGTTGCTCCATCCCAAAACATTTCTATATTGCCACCAAGGTGAAATCTTCATTCCCTTCACTGATGAAGCACATGCACAAAATCCTCTTGAAAGTTGATTTCCTTTCATGCAAATTACCTTAACAATCTCACCATTGAATCTTTAATTTCTTTCCTTATTCACATGCCATGTGTACAAAATCCTTTGAGAATCTTGATTTTCTTTCACTCCAATTTCCTTAACAATTTCTACCTCTCAATTACACAATATTTGATTTCTTCCACTTTCTAAACACACACTCCAGAAATAAATAAATAAATTACAACTCGATAAATGAGAATACAATTATATTTGTGTTTTGTTGTGGAATTTGCCAACACGAAAATACCATAGCCTATGCCCTAACATGAACTACTTCCAAGGTTGTCATACATCGTTGGAATTTTATTAGTCTTCATCTCATTTCAACCTTGACATGCCAAACCCTAGTCGTTGGAATTTAAACCTTACGGTTGTTGGAATTTAATTAGTCTTTATCTCATATCAATTAAACTTGACTCTTGTAATGACTTTACACCCTGCAGGACTCCATTTCCATTCCATTTCTGTACGTACAAAAAGGGTCCCACGTGACCCACGTAGTGCAATGTTACGCATGCTCGGCATTCTACGATGCTCTGCATTAATTCTTATTGATGTTCGATCGGGATCCAAATACAAGCATATATTTCTGTTTTTTTTTCCCCCCTATGGAGTAACACCCATCTCAAATTCACGGAGACTTTGGTTCAATAAACTAAAATCATCCCACTGACGTCCCCAACCTCCCTCACGTCTGGATTGTTGTCCGACCACCGGCGCCACCAGCAAAAGGAGTGGTGGGAAAGCAATAATCCAACTTAAATTTCAATCCTTTATGAGTCGAAACCCAAAGCTCACATAGCATGTGCGCTTTCTCCTTTGAAAAATTTGGGTACTCCAAAAAATCCAACCCTTTAGGCTTTTTTCGCAATTATATGCCCATAAAAGGTTACTTCTCAAACCAATGTGGGACTATGTGATTTTTCACCTTATCAACTTACTCATTTTGAGAGACAATTTGTCAGTCCCTTTAGGCCCCGTTTGATAACAGTGATAGATGGATGGGATTCGTAAGGAGATGGGATTAGGATTGGGATTCGTAAGGAGATGGGATTGGTAAGGAGATGGGATTGATAATGAGTATGTTTGTTTGGGATGGGATTAGATGATGGGATTATTAATATCATGTTTGTTTGAGATGGGATTAGATGATGGGATTGGATTGTTAGAAGAAATTGGTAATGAAAAGGGATTGATAATGTGAAGGAGTTGGGATTGGATTATTAATACCCCGTAATACCAAGTCCCACGGGGTATTAGCAATACCCCCTAATACCCCCTCAATTAATCCCATCGGACTACTAGTCCGAACCATTTTTGGTTACCAAACAAGGTATTACTAATACCATCACCTTCATAATCCAATCCCAACCTCCAATCCATTTATCAAACGGGGCCTTAAGGGGCAGCAGTCTGCTCTCCCGGACGATTGGCGCTTGCTTCGTTCTTGCTCCGATGATCGGTAACGTTCACTTCGTAGAGCTCGTTGAGTATAGCAAATGTACTAAAAATTAGCTCAATTGAATATCATTAAGTGCCTTATCAGAATATTTTTATCTTACAAAAAATGGATTTGAAACACTGGATCAAATCTACTGAACCCATAATTGACAAGTTATATGTGTTCCGATCAAGCACTTAATAATACCCCAATCGAGCTAATTTTTGGTACACTTGTTATACTCAACGAGCTCTACGATGTGAACGTTACCGATTATTAGAGCGAGAACGAAGCAAGCGCCAATCGTCCAGAACAGCTGGTTGTTGCCTCTTAAAGGGACAACAGCCCCCCTCCTCCCTCTTAATGGAATAAGTTCATTCTTGGATCCCCCTCACGCGATTTGGGTCCCATTTTAATTTTTGAGTCAAAACCCACCAAATACTCTTTCCCCATTTTCCTACGTACACATTAATGTGGACACCTTTTGCAGCACCTTATCGATCCAGAGTTCCTTTTATATAAGTTAATTTTTTAATCCAAAGAACCTTACTCATGTACAGTAGTATTTATTACTGCCTTCATCCTCTACAAAGAAAATGGGTGTTCTCAGATCTCTCTTCTTCCTTTCTCAGGTAATTCTCATGAACTTGGGTTCCCTCACCGTATCCTCTAATGAAAGGATAGATTACTTTTGTAATTACACAATTAGTAATACATACTAGGCGAACCGCGACACCCTCCTAAACTCCCTCTCCACTCAGACAAATGGATTCGGTTACTCCAGTTCCTCGGAAGGCGTAAATCCCGACACGGTTTATGCGATGGCGCTATGCAGAGCCGACATTGAGCCCGATACGTGTCGTGAGTGTATCATCAACGCGACTGCTCAGCTCCGGTCTTGTCCCGACGGCAAGGTGCCGGCGGGATGGCCAGAGTACGATCCTAAAGACATGGAGGGAATCGTATGGTACGACTACTGTATGGTGCGCTACTCGCGCAAGGCAATCAAAGGAGTTATGGCGGGCGATCCGAGAGTTTTTGGGTGGAACGTTCACAAAAATGCGACAAGCGTAGAAACATTCAAGAATGCGCTGAGTAAGCTATTGAACGATCTACGAGTCCGGGCCGCGGAAGGTGGGACCGGTCGAAAGTTTGCTTCGGACAACGCTCTCGGCCCGGACAACATTCCTATATATGCATTTACGCAGTGCACGCCTGATTTGTCCCATCAGGATTGCGACGATTGTCTTCAGCGGGCTATCGAGGATATCCCTAATTGTTGCGGTTTCGGGCCGGTGGGAGGGAGAGTCCTTAAACCCAGTTGTAATTTCCGGTACGAGAACGCATCTTTCCTTGGGATGATTCCAGGTATGAAAGCCTAAATTTTGTTTTTCCATTGACGGCTTGTCTCCAATTCGACCATGGATACAGAACGAGGTGCAGTCCGGTCATATCCGAGCCCATTCCGGCTCTAGTTTGGTGATCGGATTCGTTCATGTGGTATATGGTAGAACTGGATTACAACTTGAAGAATCTATTTTGTTTTTAAAAATTGATATGTTGAGAATAAATTAAATTAATGATTTTTGCAGAAGATCAAGGCAATGAAACTACTGCAGGAGGTGGCAATAATAATAATAATAGAACGCGAACAATCATCATTGTTGTTGCTTCGGTAACTACATTTGTGATACTCATCATTTTCTCGTTTTTCATCATATTAAGAAAGAAGAACAAGGGGGACTCCCTGGGGAAGCCAAGGATGTATGTTGAAGGTAAGTTTTAAGATAGTTTTTGTCCACAACTTGTTAGGGTGTGTTTCACACTCTCTTTTTAAAAAATAAATTCTTATTCTAATTTATCAAAACAGATCATTATTTTATAATATATCATCTTTAATTCAAAAAATAAGTTACTTTTCAAAAGTCGGAATGGGGCCTTAATTTTTCGATTTCTCTCAAGAAATTCTGAAATGGGTTGGAAAAACTAACAATTTCTTATTATTAGTATCAACAGAATTTCACTAAAAAGTAAATTTAATTGCCCCCCCCCCAAACCCCAATAGAGTCATATCAATCTCATCCATATGAAAAAGCATAAAAATACCATTGTGCTTGTAACCTAATGATATGTTCATGTTCTTCTCTAGCTTATGAGAGGCCAAGCCAGGGTTCAAATCCCATCAAAAGCGTTACTAGTTCAAGATTATGTACAATTTTTGAATCTTATTTGTGGGCTAACTTTACTGCCCCTAACTTTCGCTCCGCTTGTTAAAAAGAGAAAAAGCAAAAGATCGAGCATAAAATACAATGAGCTTTAACACTTGGGCCACAATTAAACACGTAGGCAATACCACTACGGCACCCATCTTTTTGTTTGTTGATCTGACAGCACTCGCAGAAGAATAAGTACAATTTCAAACTAAAAAATAATGTGTTTATACAAATAATTTTTTAACAATATGGATCTTGTTTGATAGATCTTATCGAGATCTTTTATACGGTGCAAAAAAATAAAAATAAAATTTTTTATTTACATTATTTTTTAGTTTGAAAATGCAAAATAAGTACTTATTTTTTAAGAAGGTATTTTGGAACGGGGCCGGAGTCGTTTTTGTATTTTTGTATAACTTTATTCTGGTTCTATATGATATACTTCAGCTGCTGAATCTGGGAGTGGGGATGAAATTAGAAGTGCGGAATCCTTGCAGTACGACTTTGATACAGTTAGCGCCGCAACAGACAACTTTTCTGATGTTAATACGCTTGGACGAGGTGGATTTGGTACTGTTTACAAGGTAATTTTGCAGTACAGTGGAGTAATAAATTTGGAATACACATTTTATTTGCCCATGCAGTGGGCAAGAAGTGATTACACCATTCAGTATATATATATATTATATATATATATAGGCGATGAAGCTGTACAATTTATTTACGTAATTCAAAATGGAAATGGGGACCATGTCGTTACGTGGTCCCTTAAACTCATTCTCCACTACACATATGTCTTTCAGTACGTAGAACGGAACACTGGCTAGCGTGCATCGAACGTGACTAGAAATAAAATTAAACTATTTTTTTTTATCACCTAGCCAATGTAAATTTGTTTTATTCCATACATGTAACGGGAACAAACGCTAATAATATCCTAAGCTAATATATATATGTAAAATTCCTGAAAAAACAAGAAAAAGAAAATTCAACATCAACTTCATTATTTCTCACAACTCACTATCTTTTTTTTCCCCATCCTTTCGCTTTCCCTTTCCTTTCACATTTATTGTTATCTCACTCTTTTTCTTTCTCCACTCTTCCACTCTTGCACTTTATTAAGTCACTTATTAGTGGCCAATAATCTTTCAAATAATTTGATAATTTTAGGTTTTTATTGTTTATTACAGATTTTAAATTTTATTTGGTGAACAATTGAATTTTTAAGAAAAAAAAAAGCTAGTGTAGTTCAGGGAAAAAAAACTAGAAAAATTCATTTGTGTCTATCTATGCTTATATATAATAGCAAGTCTAAGACCCCGTTCCAGAAACCCAAATAAGTACTTAAAAAATAAGGATCTATTTTTAAATTTATAAATAATAGGCTTACGAAAATAATTTTTCAATTTTTTTGCAGGGTTAGATATCGATGAGAACTATCAAATAAGATCCATATTGTATATATATTTTTTATTTCATTAAGCCTATTATTTTTAAACTTGAAAATTACAAATAAATACTTATTTTTTAAAGAGCCTTTCTGGAACAGAGCCAAGCCAAGCTCTTTTATTATTATTATTATTATTATTATTATTATTATTATTTGAAAAAACAAGAAAAATCAACATCAACCTCATTACTTCTCACAACTATCTTTTTTTCTCCACCCTTGCACATATATTGTTATCTCCCTCTTTTTCTTAATTTCTCCACTATAGAGGTATTAAATTGATGAGTCATACGATGAAATTGTAGGAAAGAATTATTGAGCATCACTTGAGGATGGTGACTACGGTATCAGAGAAACAGTTCGGATTTATGCCAGGAAGATCAACCATGGAAGCTATCTACCTATTAAGGAAAATAGTAGAATAATACAGAGTAAAGAAGAAGGATCTCCATATGGTTTTCATAGATTTAGAAAAGGCTTATGATAGGATGCCTAGAGACATCATATGGTGGGTTCTGGAGAGAAAATGTGTGACCAAAGGGTATATCGAGGTGATTAGAGACATGTATGAAGGTGCCGTTACTACCATTCGAGCAGCAGTAGGGGAAACGAGTGAATTTTCAATCACTGTAGGATTGCACCAAGTCAGCCTTGAGCCCGTACCTCTTTGCCTTAGTTATGGATGAATTGACTAGAAACCTTCAGGAGAATATCCCATGGTGTATGATGTTTGCAGATGACATTGTTCTCGTGGATGAAACTGCTAGAGGTGTTAATACGAAACTAAAAATTTGGAGGGAAGCATTAGAGTCAAAAAGTTTTCAAATAAGTAGGAGTAAAACTGAGTATATGATGTGCAAGTTTGGTAGTACCAGTAGTGCGCATGAAGAAAGAGTGATGATCCAAGACTAGGAGATACCTAAGAGTGATTATTTTAAGTATTTAGGTTCAATTATTAGTAGTGATGGGGAGATTGCCGATGATGTGACCCATAGGATCCAAGTGGGGTGACTGAAGTGGAGGAGCGCTATAGGTGTACTGTGTGACAAAAGGGTACCCACAAAATTGAAGGGAAAATTTTATGGAACTGCCATCAGGCCAGCGATGTTTAACAGGACGAAATATTGACCTATTAAGAAACAACAGGTGAACAAGATGAGTGTAGCAGAAATGAGAATATTGAGGTGGGTGTGTGGTAAGAATAGATGAGACAATATTAGAAATGAAACGGTTCGTGAGATAGCAGGTGTAGCACCTATAGAAGAGAAGATGAGGGAAAATAGGTTAAGGTGGTTTGGGCATGTCTACCGTAGACCAGAAGATGCGGTGGTTATGAAAACGGATAGAATAGCTTTGGATAGCAATGCTACGGGGAGAGGTAGACCGAAATTGACATTATATGCTGTGGTGCGCAAAAATATGAGTATTTTAGGTCTGTATGAACAAGTAACCCTTGACAGAGCTCAATGGCGGAAACAGATTCATGTTGCCGACTCCAAGTGATTGCGACATAAGGCTCGATTTGGTTTGGTATTGTGTATTTCAGATTTTAAAGTTTATTAGGAGTACTTTTCAACTTAGTTTTTTTTTTTAAAATATCACATTATCTACTTTTTACAATTTAATATATGCGTGTTTATACCCTATTCTTTTAATGTATATGTTCTTATCTTTTTATGTTCCAGTACATTTTGTACAACCCGTAGATCGCATAAGTTTACACTTGTACTATATAGTGATCATTAGAGTTGAAATGCTTTTGATAATTTTTTATTTTTTTATTATCTTTGTCTTTCGGAACCTTAGATAAATTTTTTTATGAGTTAAATACAAAAAGAGCAGTGAAAATGGTTTTAAAAAAAAAAACAGTATGCAAATTAATTATCCCTCCCATATTCACATGATTTGCTTCTATATATATGAATGTCAATCTAGTTGTGATGCACATGTATAGTTATGATGCTCGAATTTCAACCTTTCTCAATGTATCCATTATCAAGTTCTCTTAATAATTTTTGCTATGGATAAGTAGATAAAATTTCTCTTGCCCAATAAAAATGAAGAACAAAAAAGAGTGTAGAGCTTGTGCATTAAAGTTCGATTACCTATGTTCTGAAACATTATTCATTACATTTTCAGGGTAGGCTTTTGAATGGAAAAGAAATAGCAGTGAAGAGGCTAGCTCAGGGATCTCATCAAGGAAATACAGAATTTAGGAATGAGGTTTTGCTAGTGGCCAAGCTCCAACACAGGAATTTGGTTAGGCTCATTGGTTTTTGCTTGGAAGGGACCGAAAGGCTTCTAATTTATGAGTTTGTGCCAAACTCTAGCCTTGATAAATTCTTATTTGGTAAGACTATTGTGATTCTTGCTTGTCGATCTAAATTAAAGCTTTATTTCACTATTTTCTCTTTGTTTTTCTGATCTCAAAAGACAGAGAAAAACCTAACAGTTCGGATTTTCTAATTCAAAAAGGGTTTATTTTTGTCATTTTTAAACATTTGTTTTTTAATCAAAAGACTACTGTACAGGTTCAATTCTTTTTTTTTTTTGATCCGCTGTACAGGTTCAATTCAACATTGGAAAAAGACCAAGTCAACTCAAGACAAAAATAAGATTATGCCATGAGTTTTAGATTATTTTAAATCTTTTTTGAACCTTTTTTTTCTATATTTCTAAGTTTTACTTCCTATCATCAAGCGAATTAAGGAAGTTCAAAATTTTGAGCCCAAAGCGTAAAAAACTACTAAAAGACTGCAAAGACAACATTCCAAGGGGTTATTCGGCCTACTAAAGCAAATGGCTTGTTTTTTTTGTCCATATTTAAAAAAAAAAAATTACATTTGTTAGTTTTTGGTCAATTTTTTTTTTTTTGTGGATTATTGTTTCGTTATGACGAGAGAAATCTAAAAAGTAAAGAATTATGATTGAAACGCATTTTTTTTATTAAAGACAAAAATAAGCCAAGAAGCCATTTTTTCGTCTTAATTCAAAAAAATTTAATTCTATACACAAATTGAGCTTTAATGTTTGGTATGTATCAAAATATGTGTAGATCCAAACAGGCGGGACCAGATGGATTGGGCGAAACGTAGCAAGATCATAGGAGGCGTTGCTCGGGGACTCGTATATCTTCACGAAGATTCACAACTTAGGATCATTCATCGTGATCTCAAAGCTAGCAATGTTCTTTTAGATGGAGAGATGAGCCCAAAAATTGCAGATTTTGGCATGGCAAGACTATTTGCAGTGGATGAAACCCAAGCGATTACAAAGAAAATAGCGGGTACCCGGTAAGTTTCAATTTCTATTTCATTTCCAAATAATTTGCAAAATTTCTTCCCAAAAAATTGATCGCGTAATGTCTAAGGGGAAAAAAAGGTAAAAACTATGGTTGTAGATTTTGAAACTGAGTTTTTGAAATGAAGATCTACACAGGGTTATGCGTTTTTTGGTATGTAATGAATTTTTTTAAAATCTTATCAAATTCTTTTACTTTTATGGGTAGATTAAAATTTAGTAAAAAGAGTGATCAAACTTTAACAAACGCATTTGATTATTTAATTTTTTATGATTTTTTTTTTATTTTTATAAATCTTACATGCTTTTACTTTTTAGGCAAAGATACGTTAGGTATACTCACAAATTTAAGGAAAATTTGACAAACTTGTTAAAAACCTTATATATATATATATATATACACACACACACACGAATCACATAGCAGTCATATATAGATGCTCAGAATTGAGTTTTCTGACCAAGGAAACGAACAAGGCCTACGATGTTGTACAATTTTGCAGTGGATATATGGCTCCGGAGTACATGATGCATGGGCAATTGTCCTTCAAGGCAGATGTCTTCAGCTTTGGTGTTTTAGTTCTGGAAATTTTGAGCAGTCATCGGAACAGTTCTTTTCACGCAGAGCAAAATACAGAGGATAATCACACCAACCTTATAAGCTATGTAAGTACACATATTTTGTGGAATCTTACCAACAACAAAAAATTATCCTATGAAATTTTAAAGTCAATAACAAGCTACCCATGTCATTTCTGGCTTTTGAAACTCTTAGTCCCTTATCTGACGAATTGTATAGTTTTATGATTTTATCGACTAATAAGGTTATTAAATGCATTGTAATTACAATCGAAACAATTGAAAAAGAAATATGAGTTAATATATGTTCGAAAGTTAAAAATATCGTAAAAAATATAAATAAAGGAGTCCATGATAAACTAACTACAAGAGATTTTTTCTTTTTTAATTTTTATTGCCAAAGTTTAGATAGGATTTCATTAATCAAGAACAAAGAAACCATATCAGCAATGGCTGTCATCCTTATGAAAAGGAGGTAACAGCAAAGGAGGAGGATAATATTTCCAGATACAAATCTCACAGCATTCTTGGACACACAGTGTGCCGCAGAATTGCAACTCTTCGCACAAAACTCACCTCTAGCTCGTCAAAAACACCGTACCCCTGAAACGACTTATGTCTGCCATCAAGACTCAGGTCCCGTTTGATAACAGTGATAGATAGTTGAGATTCATAAAGAGTTGGGATTAGGATTGAGATTGGTAATGAGAAGGGATTGGTAAGGAGATGAGATTGGTGATGAGTATGTTTAAGATGGGATTAGATTATAAGATTATTACTATCATGTTTGTTTCCATGGGATATGATTGGATTGATAGTATATATTTTCATTTTTGCCCTTATGTAAAATTGATGGATAACAATCATATGAGAGCCCTATAGCAAAAAATAATTATGATCCTCTAGAATAAAATGATCAGAAAAATAAAATCTTCGCACTGGTTCAAAAGGATTGAAAATTGGAGTACTTAATTTTTTAATCATACTTTTAGTATATAAACTATCTTTAAAAATTAAATGCTCCAATTTTCAATCCGCTTGAGCCAGTGCGAAAATTTATTTTTTGATCATTTTATCCTAAAAAGTCATAGTTATTTTTTGGCTTGAGGGTTTTCATATACGAGCCCTAAGATAACTGAAGAACCAAATGAGGGCAATTTGATCAACATAATTTAGTCCCATGGGACAGGACTACGAATACCATGTCCACCAGGGTATTACCAATACTCCCATTTGGCCGGATTGATAGTCCATAGGATTAGTAATCCCAAGGTGTTTTGAGTTAACAAACAAGGGATTCATAATCCCTTCGGATCTGCAATCCAATCCAATCCCATGCCTTAACATGTTTAACAAATGGGGCTAATGTACTGTATCCCTTTGCTTCTTATCAATCATCTTGATAACATAGCTACCGGGCATCGCCTTCAATATGCACCTTCTGCTAACTGAGTTCTTGAGCGAAAACCAAGCCTTCCCTTCCCGCCATTGCCTCCAACAAAACAGGATCGATCCCTTCCCGCCATTGCCTCCAACAAAACAGGATCGATCCAATAAGTTCTCAACACGTATTGCTCTGGCTTTTGAAACTGTTAGGCCATGATAAACTAACTACCAGGAAAATTGATATATATATATATATACATATATATATCCTTATTCCTTTATTATTATTATTTTTTGTTTTAACGGTCAGGGGTGAAAAATAAAAAGATACGTGTCAAGTTTCAGACAATTAACTACCAAATTGATAGCCAATACAGTGATCAATACTCATCCAATACAGTCGTTTCTACTGCTATTAAAATTGTGCAATATTACTCAATCCGATACATACGGTATAAAATTGCAGATCAAACAATTAAATACATACTGATATAATATTTTTATGATTACGATGCTTGATTCTTGATATATCTCACACTTAATGAACTTCTGATACCGTTACGCCAATTAACACTATAATGTTACATATATTGCTTGATATCGTGATTAAAAACCATGCATGCATAGTCATGAAACCTTATTTCCCATGTTGAATTCATGTAGGCATGGAGAAGTTGGAGGGAAGGAACAGCTTCAAACCTCATAGACCCCACGTTGAGGGCTAATTCCAGTTCCGCGAGTGAAATAATGAGATATATTCATATTGGTTTGCTCTGTGTTCAGGAAGATGTAGCAAGAAGACCGACAATGGGTTCAGTTGTTGTCATGCTTAGTAGCTCCTCTATAACTCTTCCGGTACCCTCAAAGCCTGGATTTTTCTTGCCTGGTATCAATTCAGAAGTACCAAGGGTAAATGGGGATAGCTCAGGGGTGAATGAGTCAACTCAATCAGTAAATGAAGCTTTAATTACTGAGTTAGAACCTCGTTAATTTGTGAATTAAGGTGTTATTTTTGCAACAAGAAAATTTGTGTGGATGAGCATATGAACGATGGATAAGCACATTAATTTTGTATCTTTTTTCCTTCCTCCATGTTGAACTTAATTTCATCGATGCAATAATATTTTTGTAGTGCGGACTGCACTACAGCACCCCCGGATCCGCTTTTTTTTATACCTCACTTTGTAGTAAAATTTGACCCCATTTGGCCTACCTTACCCGTTATGCATCTTTTCTTCTTATTCTTGTCCCTTGGTTAACCTTTTTCAAGTTCAGGACAAAACTTTGTGATGATTAGACTCTAATTTCTGAACGTATCAAATTTTTTTTTCTCGAAATATCTAAACAAAAATGTTGTAACTTTCTCAAATTGTGTTGATGAATTAGTTTCCGGCGTACTTTTTTTTTTCTGTTTTGAAAGGCAATTTTTTTTAATCTCTGAAATTATTTCAAAGATTAACAGGAACAAGAATTAATGTCATCATATCCTTACCCCGAAACCCAAACGAGATATAAAACTTAGAATAATCTTATGCCCATCTTAGAGATCCAAACCCAAAGTTAGCAAGAAGCCAACCAAAAGAACATCTGATTAACGGTCTGCGAGAGTACTAAAACTAGACACCAGCTCGAGCAATTAGGAGTTCAAGAGTACTCATGTACATGCGCCCACTGTATGGAGCGATTATTAATTTAAACATCTTAGAGCCACTTAGAGCATCTCCACTCCTACCTCAGATTTTTATCAAAAATTGAGTAAAAACTTGATTTGGTATTGTGTGTTCCAATGAGTAAACTAAAACCCAAAAATAAATATGCACAAATTTGAGTAAAAACTTCATTAATAGTAATATTGTAAATTTAAATGTGTGAAATTTGCCTTCAAAAATTTAAGTGTTTGGGTAAGGAGTGGAGGTTTGGATGATTTCTACTCAAATATGAGCTTGAGTCAAGATTTGAGTAAGAAGTGGAGATGGTCTTAGATGTAGATTCCATTAAGATTAGATGAAATCCGAGCTGTCGAATGTATGTTCCGACAGCTTGGATCAGGCAAAGTACTATGATGTGCATTGCTTCGTCCACAACCTTGCCCTCAAATGAGGTTGAATTACCCCGAGCATAGGGCTAGATCGATGTCAGCATAGATACCGGAAGTCCGGAATCGTTCCCACAGAGAAAGTCTCAATAGCTTGCTAGGATTAGTAGAAGTATGGGTTTGTGGCGTTGAGACGGCCAACTTTCGGTTTTACTTTGAGAATTGATAAACACTTAAGAAAAAGACTTGGAAAATGAGTTTTACTAGATTAAACAAGCGGCAAGGCATTGGGGCTTTTAACGCCCGTAACTTAAGCAATCGAACTATTCCCAACGAAAACACGGTTGAATCGCACGGCTTAGGCTATCAACCGGAAGATTTAGCTTTGAAACCATTAAAAGACTTGAAATGAAATATGGAAATTAAGCGAGTTCTTTTGGTTCTTTTGGCAAACACAAGGCGAGACATTGCTCACGAAACCATATGAGCGAGCATATGATCACCGGAGGTTAACATCGACTAGTTTTGTGACATAAAGGCGAACCCTTCTTACTTTCCATACTAAACCCCAAATTTTGAGTTGAGAAAGGCAAGATAAGCATAAATCACGAGGTGTTAGTCACCCCGTTGCCAAGCCTAAGTGACTACTCACGTACCATGAGAAGACTAGAAAGCATAGTAAAATTGGAGAACATGCTTAACCGATAAAACTGAAAATAAACTTGATTTATATAACGATCCAAGGATTACAAACAACTTTAATACTCGAGAAAATAACGTAACGAAATTACCTTGAATTGTTCTTGAGGAATTACACTTGAATTGAAGAACATCAATGGAGAAAACACTAAGAGTAGTTATGTGCTAGATACAAGAAGAGAGAAGAGGAACCTATATTTATACAAAAGGGCCTTTCTCTCCCATAAATATCCCAAAAATATCCTAAAAGTGGCTAGAAAAGGAAAATATCCCAAAAGTAGAAAGCTGGAAAAAGCAACAAAACGTGCACATTTTACACAGCATGAACCGGTACAAGCAAAAAGCCCAACCGGTTCATAACCTTGCAAAGCTGCCAAAAAACATGGACTGGACCACATGAACCGGTACAGGCAAAAAGCCCAACCGGTTCATAACAGGCAGTGAGCAGATCTTGCCATGGCCTTGCTTCCATCCATCCAACGACGACCCGACACCCTCTCGCTTCTTCGATAATCACCCGACGGGACTTGATGGAGCGTCACCACATGGGCTTGGGTGCTTGGATACTTCCGAGAGTGATCCTTAGCGTCCAAAAGCGCCTTAATTCGTCGTTTATCCTGAAACTAATAAAAAACGACCTTACGTGCAAAATGGAATAAAAAGGTATTAACGGGAATGAAACGCTACAAATTAACGAACTAAAAGCCCCAAGATTATACAATCTTGGGTGCGGATCACGCCCCCCAACTTGAACATTGCTAGCCCCTAGCAACCAAAAACAACCTTCTACAAGGAAACTAAGTAATCCTTCCGGAAAAACAACTACGACACATGCTTGAATAAATCTAATTAGCAAACGTTCAAAAACCAATTCAAAAGTTCCACAACAATTCGTAGCTTGCCTCTAGATGAGCAACTAAGCACTAAGCACGTAAATAACAAGCATCCAACGCACGTATCCAAGATCAAAAAGAGGATACGGCACGACTAGTTATCTTTTTATGCAAAAGTAACCATATCCCATGAATGGTGCTCGGAAATAGGCTTGGTGAACAAAAATACCATGCCTTAATATGTGGAGAGCACCGAATGATAGAAAACTAACTACACAACTGAATATTCACTACCGAAAAGAAACACATCACAAACTAAACATGCTAATCATACAAAAATTTAATCAAACCGGAATCAAGACGTACTAAAGATCAACTAAGGACTTTCAAGCTTGTAATGACCTTGGTTTAAACAAAAGAACGGTTAGCAAAATGGGTGGCGGCTATATACTAGCTTGGTTTATCTACCCTTGGCCGCCACCAACTCTAACCTACCAAGTCAATGGCCACATGCCGGCCTCAACAAAAACTTCTTAAAAGTTCACCACCGACCCTAATCATCGTCCTCATCTTTCAGCACGCTCGGCTTGCTACGATCTACAGATTTAGCATCCCCCATAATTTTTTCGTCCTTCCCATTTTCAACTTAACACCAATCTCACAAAACAGAGCAAGAATGGAGCACCCCTTACTACAATCAAACAACCACCTGCGCAGCAAAATTCAACCCCCACAGCAAAGTAACAACAGAGCAATCCTCGAAACTCAAACAAATACCAGCACCTATTCACGATTTCAGCCCGCAAAACTAGCAGAATCTAGGAGCAATCGTTAGTCCAAATTCCAGTTCAAACAGAGCAATGCCAGAGTAAAATTAAAACAAGCAGTCTCCAGAATTTGTAGCACCAGTTCAGCCCATCATCACAACAAAATTCAACAGCTAATAACCCCCAATTCTAGCCCCCAAAACAGCAGCACAAGTAGCAAACCAAAACCCCAAAACAGTCCGCACAACGGAGATCTCAGAAATTTAGGCTAGGATTCTAATTAATTTCGGAATTCGGGGTCTTGGGTTCAAAAATCTATAATACTCCTCATAATACTTGAAAACCCGTGATTATAGAGTGAGAACTCCGAAATTTCGTGGAGAGCAGTGGGGAATTTCGGATTACCTCGTTTATGTGGAATTCGGACTGAGAAGAAGAGAACCAACCTTGAAATCTTCAATTTCGGACAAGAATCCTCAAGGTTTGGTGAGAATTTCGGAGATTGATGGAGATTTGTGGAAGATTTTGGTGATTTGCGTGGGGAAAACCGAGGGGGGGGGGCTAGGTTTTTTTTTTTTCTGAGTCGTGGGGTGTTGGGAAAAGAATGGGTTTTGGGTTATCTAGTGGGGTAGGAAAGAGAAAAAGAAAGCCCGAATTTTTTTTCATCTGGACATTATGAACCGGTTGAACAAAAATCCCGTACCGGTTCATGGGTTTTGAAATTTTAATTCCAAGGTCTGTCGTGCATGAACCGGTTGAACCAAAAACCTGTACCGGTTCATGTTCCTCAGAAACCTGATTTTTTTCCACTTCACTGTTCTGACCACTGATCATTCCCAGGACCTTTCAAACGTCCCCCAAACTCCCCAGAGCAATAAAATCCCATTCCAAACACCCCTCCAAACTCCGGCTCCCTAAGTTATCGAATAAACGGTAGGACACGGACTAGGATACGAAATAGGACAAAGGGACACTCCTGTGGTTTAATCAATCAAATAATGCCTTGTATCACTTCCTAAGTACGTCATAGATTCCAAAATGATTCAATAATGATATTAAACACCTTTAGGCATGACATGAGATGATTAACCTAAACTAAGAATGTACGATGAAAAATAACCGGGATATGGGCAAAACTTGCTCAAAACATACTCAACACCTAATTGCTTATCCGTAATCATGCTAACGAGTTGAAATGGACACACTTACTTAAAATATTTACAACGAACTCTTGCCAATTAAAGATTTAACGAGCATGTGCCAAGTTGTTCTAATCCACTAAATTTGTAATAACGGAAGGATGACCTACTAAAAACGAAAAATTTATGCTAAAAACGAAAAACGAAACTAAAAACATATCTAGCATAGCATAGATATACCCCTCCCCCCAACTTGAAATATGCTATGTCCTCATAGCATGGAGAACAACAGTATTGAGAGGGAGAAAACAAAAGATCGTACCACCGGGGGAATGTCAACCCCCTTATACCTCGACCAAGTTGGAGGCTTTGTCGCCACCGGCTCCTTTCATCATCCAAACTGCTTCCAAGGTCGACTCTTTCGGCTCGTCCAACGGAACCACAGCTAGTCACACAGAATCATGGTCAAAGTGTTGTTGGCCTAACAACCGCGACACGTAATCGCACCCATGCTTAGGGCTCCTGAATGCCTCAATCACTCCGACGTTAGATTCAATCCACCAAGGCTGGTGTGGTAGCACGTATACCCTGCAAAAGACTTAAGCTCGAACTACCTACTAAGATGATATTAGAACCGCCCAGCTCTTGTTATCCGGGCACCACAGAGAGAAAAAGAAAAACAGAAAAGCAAAAAGAACACCACCCGATATTCACGCAATCTTACGAGTCATACTTTTCTTCCCGAGTCTCATCGGCGAGATAAAACTCGGGTGGCTATACTAGACCGTCGAATGTGTTACATCATGCCCGAAGTAAAATTCACCGCTTGACCTCGCCAAGCAATTAAGCCCAGCGGTCCCTATGATCGAAACAAAGCGAGACAAGACAGAGCCTAGCGCCAAAGCACGGGAATATCAAGCCTCACCCAAAGCCCTAAATTGCCCCCGATAGGGACATATCTGGTGAGCATGGATCATTAACGGCAAACTACTACAAAGATGGACTAATTAAAGACCGATACAATGATGCATTGGTGAAATCTCTTAGTGAGAAAAATCCGAGACTAAACAAACATGCAACAATATGTACAAGAACAGAACATTGCCCTTACTAACCGGAGCTGGGCACACGATCCTTTTTTCAGTAGCGGCGTGCGGAGCTGCAAATACCCAAGTCAATGGTGGGTACCCCCTACCCGGGGGCCGGGTCCGACAAACAGTTAAGTTCAGCGGTTACGCTTTCGCTCCCCGTGCAAACATAGATTAAAAAGAACTAAGCTAAGGAAGCAGCAGGAGTATCTAAGTAAACCGGAGCAACCAAGTCCTCCGTCACCTCTTCTTTTGCAAAGTTTTCCAAAAACAGCTTAAGTCGTTGCCCATTTATCTTAACAAGATGCCCATTAACGGGATTCATGACCTCAACGGCCCCATGAGAATAAACTTTATGCACAACATAAGGGCCTATCCAACGAGAACGCAATTTGCCCGGAAAAAGATGAAGTTTAGAGTTATAAAGAAGCACTTTCTGACCTACTTCAAAAGTTTTCCTTTGAATATGCTTATCATGCAAAACCTTCACCTTAGACTTATAGATGTCGGTAGTATCATATGCATCTCTACGGATTTCCTCAAGTTCATTCAGTTGGAGTTTACGGTGCACCCCGGCATCGGGAAAACGATAATTTACTTGCTTAATAGCCCAATATGCTTTATGCTCTAATTCCACCGGAAGGTGGCATGCCTTACCATATACAAGCCGATAGGGCGAAGCACCTAAAACGGTCTTATATGCGGTACGGTACGCCCAAAGAGCATCGGTTAGCCTCAAAGACCAATCCTTCCGGTTGGGATTCACCGTTTTCTCAAGAATACGTTTTACCTCACGATTAGCAAGCTCGGCTTGACCGTTGGTTTGAGGATGATATGCGGTGGAGACCTTATGCGTGATGCCATACTTCTTCATCAAGGTGGCGAATGGCCGATTGCAAAAATGCGTCCCTTGGTCGCTGATGATAGCCCGAGGCACCCCGAATCTTGACAAGATATGCTCCTTAAGAAACTCCAGCACCACCTTGTGATCATTTGTGCGGGTGGCAATGGCTTCAACCCATCTTGACACGTAATCAACCGCCAAGAGAATATACAAATTCCCAAAAGACACCGGAAACGGCCCCATGAAGTCGATACCCCAACAATCAAAAACTTCCACAACCAGAAACTTCCCTTGAGGCATTTCATTCCTTCGGGTCACACTCCCCAACATTTGGCAACGGTCACAAGACTTGCAAAAGTCATACGCATCTTGGTGTAGAGTCGGCCAATAAAAACCACATTGTTGTATCTTGGCGGTGGTCTTTCGGGCGGAGAAATGCCCGCCACATGCTTCCGTATGGCAAAATTGGAGGATCGCCCGTTGATCAGAGTCGGGAACGCACCGGCGGATGATTTGGTCGGGACAATATTTGAATAAGTACGGATCATCGTAGGAAAAGTGCTTTACTTCCGCGAGGAACCGTCGGCGCTAATGGGAAGACCAATGTGTTGGAAGTAGCCCGGTGACCAAATAGTTAACAATATCAGCAAACCACGGAGCCGTTGATACACCAAACAATTGCTCATCGGGGAAGCTATCTCCAATAGGGATATGAGAAGTACGATCCTCAAATTCCAAGCGAGATAAGTGATCGGCTACTACATTCTCGACCCCTTTTTTGTCCTTGATGGTGATGTCAAATTCTTGGAGGAGAAGTATCCACCGAATCAAACGGGCCTTGGCATCCTGCTTGGTGAATAGGTATTTGAGTGCCGAGTGGTCGGTGTAAATCGTGATCTGGGCACCAACTAGGTAAGACCGGAATTTGTCCAAGGCAAAAACGATGGCAAGAAGCTCCTTCTCCGTAGTCGAATAGTTCATTTGTGCATCATTGAGACTTTTGCTCGCATAATAAATCACATACGGATGCTTATCCTTCCTTTGGCCAAGAACGGCCCCGACGGCATAATCACTCGCGTCACACATTAGCTCAAAAGGAAGATTCCAATCGGGCGTTTGAACAATGGGAGGCGTGGTGAGACTAGCTTTGAGCTTAATGAATGCCAGCTCACATGCGGCGGTCCACTCAAAAGGAACATCTTTGGATAGAAGATGGCAAAGCGGCCTTGAGATCGCGCTGAAATCCTTGATAAACCGTCTATAGAAACCAGCATGGCCAAGGAACGATCGGATGTCTTTGACACACTTCGGTGTAGGGAGGTTTGAAATGAGGTCTATCTTGGCCTTATCTACCTCAATGCCCTTGGCCGATACGATATGCCCGAGCACAATCCCTTGAGTGACCATAAAATGGCACTTCTCCCAATTTAGGACCAAATTCTTCTCCTCACATCTTGTTAAAACTTTCTCCAAGTTGGCGAGACACGACTCGAAGGAGTCACCAAACACGGAGAAATCGTCCATGAAGACTTCCACAATTTTCTCGACCATATCACTGAAGATTCCCATCATACATCTTGAAAAGGTGCCGGGAGCATTACACAAACCGAATGGCATGCGTCTATAAGCAAAGGTCCCGAATGGACATGTAAACGTTGTTTTCTCTTGGTCGGATAACGCCACCTCTATTTGATTGTAGCCCGAATAGCCGTCGAGAAAACAATAGAAAGCATGGCCGGCTATTCTTTCCAAGATTTGATCAATAAATGGAAGAGGGAAATGATCCTTGCGCGTCGCCGCATTCAACTTGCGGTAATCAATGCATACCCGCCACCCGGTAGTAACACGGGTCGGCACAAGCTCGCCTCGGTCATTTTGAACCACGGTCACCCCCGCCTTCTTTGGAACTACTTGAATATGACTCACCCACTGAGAATCAGCGATGGGATAGATAATCCCCACATCAAGCAATTTAAGAATTTCCGCCCGGACCACATCTTTCATAATTGGATTGAGCCGGCGTTGAGGTTGCCGAGATGGTTTGACGTCCTCCTCCAAATAGATATGATGAGAGCACAAAGAAGGAGATATGCCTTGAATGTCCGCAATGGTCCATCCGATTGCCCGAGTATGCCTCCGCAAAAGTGCCAACAAGTCTTCCTCTTGTAGTTTCTCAAGAGAGGAAGAGATAACCACCGGAAAGGTATTATGCTCACCAAGGAATGCATATTTCAACGTGTCCGGTAAGG
This sequence comes from Rhododendron molle, assembly GCA_025413875.1. Classification (NCBI taxonomy): domain Eukaryota; kingdom Viridiplantae; phylum Streptophyta; class Magnoliopsida; order Ericales; family Ericaceae; genus Rhododendron; species Rhododendron molle. The sequence continues at coordinate 7,763,788 of CM046396.1, read as the reverse complement.
CTTTCAACTCAAGCATAGGTGGCTCAACACTAGAGGGGAGCGTTTTTCGCTCAATAGGGGGCAATTCTTCAAACTTTGGAAGCCACGGTGCAACTCCACAAATCTCCTCGCCACCGGCATCTTCATTTAGCAAAGCAAAGAGTGACTCCATCTCTTCGGATTCAAGGAAAGCGGCCTCTTCCGAGGTAAGAGCTAACTCCAACGAGTCTTTTGACAGAAATTCATCCACGTGCTCTTGCACCAACGTATCCACAAGGTTGACATTTTGACAATCGTCATCATCACCCATTTGCGGCCCGACATGGAACATATTGACCTCCATTTGCATATTGCCGAATGACAGTTTCACAAGTCCATCCCGACAATTGATAGTTGCGTTCGAGGTTGCTAAAAACGGACGACCAAGGATAACGGGAGTAGATAACGGCGATGTCAACGACGGGCAAGTATCTAGTACCACAAAGTCCACCGGGAAGACAAATTGACCAACCTGGACTAACACATCTTCCACCACCCCTCGAGGAATGCGAACACTCCTATCCGCCAATTGAAGAGTAACTCGTGTGGGCTTCATCTCCCCCAAACCGAGTTCTTGATATACCGAGTACGGTAGCAAATTCACACTCCCAAATCCAAAAGAGCTTGCTCCACCCTCGTACCCCCAATGTTTACTGAAATTGTAGGACATCCCGGGTCTTTGTATTTAGGAGCAAGGCTTGTATGGATTACTTGGCTAGCTTCCTCGGTGAGAAGTACCTTATGATGCACACTGAGTTTGCGCTTCTGAATACATAAATCCTTCAAAACTTGGCATAGGCGGGAATTTGCTTGATGGCATCTAACAAAGGAATGTTAACATTGACCTGCTTAAAGACATCAAGTATATCAGCCTGCTTGGATGGATTGGCCGGCTTTTTCAGTCGGGTAAGGCACCGAGACGGGCGGAACTTGGGGGTTCGGAACGGTTTCGGCTTCCTTTGAAACTTGCACGGGAGATTCCCCGTCTTCCTCAATGTCTTGCTCGATACTAACATCCGGTGAAGGAGAGCTTGCGGACGGTGATGATGGCACGATAGGAGATGTACCCGACGGCATAACTACCCGGTTGTCAACGGCCTTGCCACTCCTCAGAGTGATGATTGCTTGAGCTTGCTCGGGCGAAGAAGTGCCAATGAGAAGTTGACCTTGTGGGTTGGCTACTGGCTGTGTAGGAAATTTACCTCTTTCTTGTTGTAGAAGCCCAATAGATGTGGTTAACTTTCCCATTTGATTTTTCAATTCCCCCATCATTTGAGTGTTGCCCTCATTGTAATTAGATTGAGATTGCATGAAAGATTGGAGAGTATCCTCCAAAGATCGCCTTGGTGGGGGTTGGAATTGGTTAGATCCTTGAAACGGCCCCGACGGGCCAAATCCTGGCGGTCCTTGGGAAAAACGAGGCTGGCCTTGGCCTTGAGCAGGCCGCCATGGCTGCATTTGAGTAAAGGAAGTGGCTTGAGATGGTCCGCCCTCAATCTGATTGTTCCAACGGAATCCCGGATGTTGTCTTTGGCCTTGGTTGAAGTTTTGGGGAAAAGACTCGAATCTTTGGTTTATTGCACTAACTTCCTCAATCGGATGGTTGAGGTTGATATAGTGCTGCCTAAAAGTGGGAATAGTTGCACAATGATCGGTTGAATGACCCGTCGTTTCACAAATAACACAATGCTCCTCCACCGCGCTCACCGCTTCGACCTCCTTCACCCCTTTCAATTCCAAATTCTCCAATTTTTTTGCCAATTGTTCCATCCGTGTTTCCATGGCTTGATGCTCATTAATGGAGAACTTCCCGGAGCCTCCGGGACCTTGGTTTGCCATCGCTCGGTCTCCGGCATCCTCAAAACTCCAAGTCAAAGACTTCTTGGCTACTTCATCAATATAATCCCATCCATCATCAGGAGACTTATTCATGAACCCACCGGTGCACATAGTGTCAAGCAGCTGCTTACTTTGTTGCGAGCATCCCAAATGGAAGTAGTGAATAAGCTGATACAAGGCAAAATTATGGTGAGGAACCGCCGCAAGTAAATCCTTGTAACGCTCCACATATTGGTGGAAAGCTTCTCCGTCCCGTTGCTTAAAAGTTTGGATTTGATCCATTAAGAGCTTCGTTCGGCTGGCTGGAAAAAACTTCTTGTGGAAAGCATCTTGAACCTCTTCCCATGTGGTCAACGATTGAGGCTTCAACGAGTGAAACCATGTCTTAGCCTTATCCTTCAAAGTGAACGGGAAAAGCCTCAATCTTGCTTGGTAACAAAAGACTGAAGGGTTTCCTCAAAGGTACGGATGTGTTGGTGCGGATCCTCACGCTCCATACCATGGAAGAAAGGAATGCACCGATGATAGTCCGATTTGAAAATGAAGGTATTTGCAACAGTGGTGGGGCGCGGAAAGACTATTGGAGACCGTTGAGTGACCCTTTCCGGATTCAAATAGTCGTTAAGAGTCCTAACCGGAGGAGCTTCCTCGTCCGCCATTGATGTTCTTGATGGAGAATACGGTCGAGAATAGCTACTTGGTGGAGAATAAGCTCGCAGAGTGCTGATTCTTACGCGAGGCGGAGAACTAGAACGATGCAAACGGTTTGAGCGAGGACTACGATACACCCAAGGCCCTTGATAAACCACAAGCATGAACTGGTGCTTTGAGCAACTTTAAAGCTAAGTAACCGCTCTGCAATAAGAAAAACTGACTGGAGGGGCTACGCCGCCTCTCTCTCAAGACAATTATGAGGGGCTATGCCGCCACCTCAATATATGCACAAACAATAAAGGAAAAGAAAAGACAATGGATACTCAAACTAGCTTCGTTAAACCTCAAGTCGAATTGGTGGCTCAGTTAGAGGTGTCCGCTAGGCCGAGTATACAATGCACAAAATAGAAATTAAACGGAATACTTACAGTGGTTTGTCGAACCTCCCAATAAGCTAGAATAAGAAAATCCCCGGCAACGGCGCCAAAATATGCTTCGTCCACAACCTTGCCCTCAAATGAGGTTGAATTACCCCGAGCGTAGGGCTAGATCGATGTCAGCATAGATACCGGAAGTCCGGAATCGTTCCCACAGAGAAAGTCTCAATAGCTTGCTAGGATTAGTAGAAGTATGGGTTTGTGGCGTTGAGACGGCCAACTTTCGGTTTTACTTTGAGAATTGATAAACACTTAAGAAAAAGACTTGGAAAATGAGTTTTACTAGATTAAACAAGCGGCAAGGCATTGGGGCTTTTAACGCCCGTAACTTAAGCAATCGAACTATTCCCAACGAAAACACGATTGAATCGCACGGCTTAGGCTATCAACCGGAAGATTTAACTTGAAACCATTAAAGACTTGAAATGAAATATGGAAATTAAGCGAAGTTCTTTGGTTCTTTTAGCAAACACAAGGCGAGACATTGCTCACGAAACCATACTACAATCATCGGAGGTTAACATCGACTAGTTTTGTGACATAAAGGCGAACCCTTCTTACTTTCCATACTAAACCCCAAATTTTGAGTTGAGAAAGGCAAGATAAGCATAAATCACGAGGTGTTAGTCACCCCGTTGCCAAGCCTAAGTGACTACTCACGTACCATGAGAAGACTAGAAAGCATAGTAAAATTAGTAAACATATTTAACCGATAAAAACGAAAATAAACTTGAGATTAATAAGAATCTAAGCCGTAGCTACAACATTAGTAAACGAGAAATTAACATAAGACAAATATTTACTTGAGTTCCTAAGGAATTGACTAGAAAAGCTTGAAGAACATCAATGGAGAAAACACTAAGAGTAGTTATGTGCTAGATACAAGGAGAGAGAAGAGGAACCTATATTTATACAAAAGGGCCTTTCTCTCCCATAAATATCCCAAAAATATCCTAAAAGTGGCTAGAAAAGGAAAATATCCCAAAAGTAGAAAGCTGAAAAAAGCAACAAAACGTGCACATTTTACACAGCATGAACCGGTACAAGCAAAAAACCCAACCGGTTCATAACCTTGCAAAGCTGCCAAAAAACATGGACTGGACCACATGAACCGGTACAGGCAAAAAGCCCAACCGGTTCATAACAGGCAGTGAGCAGATCTTGCCATGGCCTTGCTTCCATCCATCCAACGACGACCCGACACCCTCTCGCTTCTTCGATAATCACCCGACGGGACTTGATGGAGCGTCACCACATGGGCTTGGGTGCTTGGATACTTCCGAGAGTGATCCTTAGCGTCCAAAAGCGCCTTAATTCGTCGTTTATCCTGAAACTAATAAAACACGACCTTACATGCAAAATGGAATAAAAAGGTATTAATGGGAATGAAACGCTACAAATTAACGAACTAAAAGCCCCAAGATTATACAATCTTGGGTGCGGATCACGACCGGTTCATGCTGTGTAAAATGTGCACGTTTTGTTGCTTTTTCCAGCTTTCTACTTTTGGGATATTTTCCTTTTCTAGCCACTTTTAGGATATTTATGGGAGAGAAAGGCCCTTTTGTATAAATATAGGTTCCTCTTCTCTCTTCTTGTATCTAGCACATAACTACTCTTAGTGTTTTCTCCATTGATGTTCTTCAAGCTTTTCTAGTCAATTCCTTAGGAACTCAAGTAAATATTTGTCTTATGTTAATTTCTCGTTTACTAATGTTGTAGCTACGGCTTAGATTCTTATTAATCTCAAGTTTATTTTCGTTTTTATCGGTTAAATGTTTTTCACTCTTAGCATGCTTTCTAGTCTTTTAAATATGCGTGAGTAGTCGCTTAGGCTTGGCAACGGGGTGACTAACACCTCGTGATTTATGCTTATCTTGCCTTCTCAACTCAAAATTTGGGGTTTAGTATGGAAAGTAAGAAGGGTTCGCCTTTATGTCACAAAACTAGTCGATGTTAACCTCCGGTGATCATATGCTCGCTCATATGGTTTCGTGAGCAATGTCTCGCCTTGTGTTTGCCAAAAGAACCAAAAGAACTCGCTTAATTTCCATATTTCATTTCAAGTCTTTTAATGGTTTCAAAGCTAAATCTTCCGGTTGATAGCCTAAGCCGTGCGATTCAACCGTGTTTTCGTTGGGAATAGTTCGATTGCTTAAGTTACGGGCATTAAAAGCCCCAATGCCTTGCCGCTTGTTTAATCTAGTAAAACTCATTTTCCAAGTCTTTTTCTTAAGTGTTTATCAATTCTCAAAGTAAAACCGAAAGTTGGCCGTCTCAACGCCACAAACCCATACTTCTACTAATCCTAGCAAGCTATTGAGACTTTCTCTGTGGGAACGATTCCGGACTTCCGGTATCTACGCTGACATCGATCTAGCCCTATGCAAGCAAAAAGCCCAACCGGTTCATAACAGGCAGTGAGCAGATCTTGCCATGGCCTTGCTTCCATCCATCCAACGACGACCCGACACCCTCTCGCTTCTTCGATAATCACCCGACGGGACTTGATGGAGCGTCACCACATGGGCTTGGGTGCTTGGATACTTCCGAGAGTGATCCTTAGCGTCCAAAAGCGCCTTAATTCATCGTTTATCCTGAAACTAATAAAACACGACCTTACATGCAAAATGGAATAAAAAGGTATTAATGGGAATGAAACGCTACAAATTAACGAACTAAAAGCCCCAAGATTATACAATCTTGGGTGCGGATCATGCATCAAGGGCACAATCCCCCGTTTGAAAACCGTTATTGCAGCTGGTACGGAATTGAGAACCTTGCTACAAACCATCTCAATTAGAGGAGAAATTTTTCAGTGTCCAGCGGGCACCGGCCATGTGGTACCGAGCACGCATCTCGGCCTTCCAAACGTGTTTTGAATGGCCTAGATCTATTTGGACTTAAAGGGGTGTTTTAGTAATTTCACACTTAAAAATTACCCAAATATATGTGAACCGTTCAAAATACGTTTAGACGACTGAGATGGTGCTCGGCACCGCTTGGCCTGCGCCCACCCGGCACTGAAAAACTTGTCCAATTAGAGACCACACACGTAAGCCACAACAAAAACCCACTCAGGGGCCGAAGTCCAAACTCCACGTTTTATTAATGCCACCACTACTCGCCTCCAGAGCTCTCCTCTCCCTCTTCCTCTCGACAAGGTCATTTCCCTCCATGGCCACCACCACCACCGTCTCCGTCGCCCCCAAGTCCCGTCTCAGGGGCGTCGTCTTCGACATGGACGGAACCCTAACCGTCCCCGTCATCGATTTCCAGGCAATGTACAGGGCCGTGCTCGGCGAAGAGGAGTACTTGGCCCTCAAATCGAGGAAGCCTTTTACGGGAATTGATATACTGCACCACATTGAGAATTGGAGTCCCGATAAGCAGCGGAGAGCTTATGAAATTATTGCGGATTTTGAGCAGCAGGGCCTCGATCGCCTCCAGATTATGCCCGGTTAGCTGTTTTTCCCAATCTCATTCCTGCATATAGATAACGATTCACCGTGGCTGAGCCTAAGTCCCCATAATGCGGGGGCGGCCAGGGCGGGAGCGCTGGCACGAAAGCCTCCCAAACAACTGAATTTCGCAAGTATAAGGATTGAGAGCGTGAGCACCGAATGAGGATTGAGAGCGGGAGTGAAAGCTATATTGAGAGAGATTTGTCCTACTTTCCCTTAATCGGTATCGAAATGATCTTCCAGTTCCGGGGAGAGTTCGCAGGAGTGGTCCGCGGAGGGTCCTACTAGAGGATTATGTGACATAGCTTAGGAGTATAAGAAGGCGTCCTTGAAACATCTAAGAGTACTATGAATCTATAATGAGAAATTAAATTTACAGGGGTAAGTTAGAAATATTGTTTGTAGTAGAAATACTATTAATACAGAGTATTTCGGTGTATAAATGTTATTATCAAAACATCAGGAGGGGCACTTGCCCCCTGGCCATGGACTTAATCTACCCCTGCATAGACATATGTGTGGGTGCCTATGGTACATTTTGTTGGAAATTGAAATGGCTACAATATACGTGCACTGGAGGAGGAAGTTTTTTTTTTTTTTTGGTCGAAACTTTTCTGAATGTATTTGAAATGGGTTTGGTGAATCATGCCTGGAGTTTAGTTTAGCTTTCACAATTTATATTACTTTGGAAATTCACCCCTGTTGTGCTTAGTATATTGATACGGGTGGGAGGATGCTGTTGCATGGTCATCTCGCCGAGGGATCAGAACGAGAGTGCTGGAAAGCCCATTATAATCACTTTATTTGAGAGTGGGAGTGCCTCTAGAGCGTTTTCATATATATGCATAGTCGTATTTGTTCTATCAAGCATTCGTTTGTGTTGGTATTTCAATTACTTATTCAGTAACTTGTTAACATAAAAGTTGTGTGTCCTGTGTAATGTACTGATGATAAGGTAAGCTAGGCAGCATTGCAGTAGTTCTATTTTCATGGTGATCACATCATGTTTTATCATTAGACAGTAGAAATGCAGTGCTGAGATGTTTAAGAGCAATTTGAGTTTTAGATTTGACTTCAAGCATTGTGGAGTAAAATGATGCATGGACCATGTAGACATTTTACTAGACGCATGCATGTGTTGCAATTTGCCCCACATCGGTTGTTTATCACCTCGAAAACTATTATATGAGCCTGGGTTGCCTCTCGCCTCATTCTCATTTGGTTTTAAGGTGGATGCATTAACATGGTATTAGAGCTCAAGTTGCAAAAGGTCTTGGATTCAAGTCTCTCTGTTGCATTTGTTCACCGTTTGCATTCTGCTTCTCACTTTTGTATTCTGTTTTTCGGTTTGTCTATGAAAATTTGCAACTCCACGTGCAAGATGGGGTTGCACATGAGGGAGGGTGTTAGATTGCTTGATATACATTTGGTTTTGAGGTGGATGCATTAACATTGTATTAGAGCTAGATTTTTGGAGGCTTTTCTCTTTTGTTTGTGCCATAGTTGCACTTTGTTTCATTGTGATTTGTATGTTCCGAATTCTTTGTTGAGCTCTCCACGTGCGAATCAGGGGTCGCACATGCAGGAGAGTGTTGAAATTTGTTCCACATTGGTTATTTATCATCTTGAAAACTAGAAAATGAGTCTGGACTGTCTCTCCCCTCATTGCCAATTGGTTTTTTTGGTGGAGGCATTAACAACATGGCCTGTGGAAAAATGATCATTGATGCTAGGAGGTTGGATAAATGGCATCCATGGAGATGGTGGGTAGTTTGGACTGAAGCAAGCCCTTTTAAGTAAGGGCCTCATACAGAGCCCTATCTTCTTTGTGAGAAATACGCATTTGAATGTTCTTTTCCTTGCTAAACTTCGGGTTGAGAATGCTTTTGTCCCCATTTGGTTGGCGAAAACTTGGAAGAAAAGGATCCGAAAATGTTTCCTTTCCAGATGTTTAAGTAACTGCAAACTTCTTATTTCTTTTCCATTCTTGGAGGTATAAGGTTAAAGAGGCTGAATGAAGGAAAACCTGTATCTGATATTCGGCTAATGTTCTTACAAATTCTGTTCAAAAAAGAAAAAATAATAATGTTCTTACGAAACCTTTTTTTACACCCTGAGACTTTTGAGATGATATATATTTGGCTGATGATAAAGGAATATGTTGTAATATCTAGGACTTATTCTGTCCAGCATAAAAAAGGTTTATGCTTATGGTTCTTATGAACTTGTGACTTTGAGGACCATACTAACTAATTGGGTTATAGAAGTTGTTTTTGTGTATTTCGTCATATCCATCTTATGCCCATATGCTCAGCGAATTGAGTTATTGAGGACTTCGTTTTTTTGGTTAAGAAGTCTACTGAAAAGACTTCAAGCAGGGATGTTGCTATTTTCGCTATCTTATTGATATTCTTGTCTTTCTTGTTTCAATGTGAATTGAGCGTAAGAGCGGAACTATTTCTGTATTCAATGAACGAGCTTCTCCAACAGGCAGGTAAAAGGCCTGTTATTGCGTAAATTTGGTCAGCAATGCTTGAGGAGTGTTCCAAGAAGGCCTCAATCTGGGATGCTTCCGTGAATGTTATCTCATTGCTATGCTAGTCTTATCTTGTTTTCATGCGAATTGAGTGTATGAGCAAAAGTATTTCAACTTATGAGCTTGTCAAACAAGCAGGTAAAAGGCCTGTTATTACCTAGATTTGGCTTGAAGCTCAATTTTGAGCTCTTCCATGGCTAGCTAAACCCTGTAATAAACTTTAGCAGTATTAAACTTCATGCCAAATTTGGCCCAAGGTCTGGCAATCGCTAAAGTCTGGCAAGTCTCTTATGTTTCTGCATCTTTGTTGATGCCCCAAGAGAGCATTCCTTTGGGAACCTGTGAGAAAAATTGAAGAAATAACATTTGCACAACTTCATTAACATCTATAAAATTGGGCATTTGGACATTGTTCATTGCTAAAATGGCTTTAGGTAGCTGTTGTAGCAAATTATCAATGGAGATTCCATAACCGAGAACTTGTTATGTTGTTGGTACTTGGTAGGCTGGGATTTTGGATTTCCAAGTAATTATATCTTCTAAAAACATTTCTTTTAGCTCAAAGCTTTGTTTCTGAATTAACATGGTTCCTTTGCTTGCCACCAGTCCATGAATTTTTGTTCTAGTCTCTTTAACATTTCATAGGTGAATTATGTTGCAGGTGCATCAAAACTTTGCGGGTTTCTTGATTCAAGGAATATAAGGTAAAAGTTTCCTATTGATGTCTCAGTCTTTCATAGTATCATCTTTTCTTATAGATGTTGCTAACTTCTTGTTGCTTTAATGTCCTATTATTTTTTTGGTTTATTTCTTCCAGCAGTGACAATTTTAAAGTCTGTCTTCTTTTCTTTTTTGGTGATAAGTAAATGTGTTGCGTGAGAGGGTTCAAAAATGGACAGCACTAAGAGCTCTTTTATATTAAAGTGTGAGCCTTAAGAAAGCAACAAAGATAAAATGAGGAATACCTACAAAATCTTGGTGTGCCACGGGAAGGGTTCAAAAGGCATGCAGCCAACTTCGCAATTTACAATTCTTTTGGTTGGTTAGTCGAGGAGAACACAGTCAATTATTTCCCAAAATTTTCACACTGATCTAAATTTTCAACCCAAGAATCAAGACTCCTTGTCCGTATGCTCAAAGATTAAGATGGCTACCTTACAGTTTTGTCATTCTTTTATTTTTGAATGGCGAAAATGAATTTTATTAACCTTTGAAGTTGTTACAAAGATTAAAATGACAAGGAGAGAACGAGAAGTCCAATCCGATACCCAAGCCCATGATTGGCAAGCTGCCAACCAAGGCAACACCCAAGCTGCCCATGATTGTGAGAAGTGCATGCTAGATTTCTTTGTGACCGCGGGAAGTTGAGTGTTTCGAAATGTATGGTTCTTTGGGTTGAAATCATTATTTCCATTTTAACAGTATATACCATGGAATATTGCTTCCCCCCCTCCACCCCTCTTTTCAAAGAAAAGCTTTGGCCTCTTTTGTGAGTGCCATAAATTTGGCAAGGTGCACAATTTATAAGCTCTCCACGATTTTGTATTTTGCTTCTCTGTAAAGTGTCACATGGTGAGGTTTTCCTTTTTCTCAGAAGGGGATTAATCACTCGGAATGTCAAGGCTGCAGTTGATTTGTTTCACTCGAGGTTTGGGGTAAGTTCTGTTCAATATCATCGAGTTTGCTGGTTAACCATGAATTCCTCTATAACCTACACAGCACCGTATCCCCTTTATTAACTGTATTTCCTCAATGGCGGTAAGTGCCTGAAAATATTGTATGAGAGAGAGAAGTATTGCTTCATGGTGTTACACTCTTGGATCAAGCAGAGAACAAGTGCGGCTAGGCCAGGTCATACCGTCATACCTACTTCACAACATGTGTTACACATCTCTCTCTCTCTCTCTCTCTCTCTCTCTCTCTCTCTCTCTCGTACTTAGAAAACCTTTCTAGGATTATATTGCTTCAAGCTGGTCTCAACCCCTCAGTAGGTACATCTGGGATAATAAAAGAGTCTCCTGTTAATATTAGGTGGTTGATCTCTTCTTGTCTAGTTTCTAACTCCTGATAATTGTGAAAGGTAAACTGTGTTTAGGTCTGTTTACAACCCTATCACCCCAACGGATTGTTTTGCATGCAAATGTGATACACCTCACAAAGGTCTTCTTTACTTCAAAAAAACTGTTTATCCTCTAACATATCTCGTGAGCATGTGGCTACAGATCACATTTGCTCCTGCCCTAGGCAGGGAATTCCGTCCTTATAAACCTGATCCAGCTCCACTACTGCATATCTGTTCTACGTGGGATGTTCTGCCGAATGAAGTAATGATGATTGGAGATAGCCTTAAAGATGATGTGAGTTCATTATTCTCTCTCTCTCTCTCTCTCGCCCGCGCGCGCGTGCATAATGATTTGAATGATCTTTGGTAGGCAATTTTTGTGATTTAGTCTTGAGTTTTTCTTTGTTTTTGTTTGGTTCTGTTTTGGCATTTTACGTGATTCGTCCTTGGATTAAAGCTTCTGGTCTTGCAATGAATCTTATTTAGTTGATGTCGCTTGGTTGCAACTTGTCAATAGATGACCTGTACTTTGTTGTGGTTGTATGTACTTAAAATTTGGTAAGAGGCTTGGAGAATGTGTTTTCAACCACATCATTCATTCTGTTTGTTGTGTCTAAGAAGATTATCATGGCATTTGTTCTTTCTATCCATTTCTTTATTCTTGACCTATGAACCACCTCACATTTCCCTTTTCCTAGCAACTGTATAGTTCATTACATCGTTGGTGAACTTGCAGAGTTCTTTTTGTCGAGTTTTGTAATGCACCAATTTGGTTGTCATTTTATTGGTATTTGCAGATCGCTTGTGGAAAACGAGCAGGTGCATTTACATGTTTGCTTGATGAAACCGGAAGGTATGACACTCCTGAATTTGAGAATGTTGCATTTAAGCCGGATTACAAGGTGTCCTCTCTTGCTGAAGTTTATTCTCTACTGGAAGCGAATTTTGACCTGATTCCATGATCCGCGATTTCCTTGACAATGGAACTTGCATAAATTGATAAGCGTTGACATTGTTCTTTACGGGACATTTTCAAGTTCGGGGATTCACTTATTTCTGATGAGAAGCCTTTCTGAAGTGCGTTTATGGGACACACGAATTGAATCTTTTGTTTAAGTGAAGGACAAGGGTAGTTCTTGTGGCCATATTTATGTACTGCAGAGTTACTGATCATGTACATATTCTTGGCAGAGTAATAAAATTTATCTCGGTTTGTGTTGTGTATCAGTCTCGTTGATGTGATCTTCTTTTTGAACTGAAAAATGATGTAATCTTCAGTTTTTTACCTCTAAGTACAAAAAAGTGACACTTAATTCTCATTAAGAAGAGATGGAATATTTAATTACCAAGAGGTCCACTTTTACAAAAATACATTTACCATTAATGGAAGTGTCACCCTAGGGTTTAGGATATGCTAGGGTTTTATGGTACCTTAGTACCCTTGGGTTAGGGTGCTCTAGGATTTTAGGGTACCCAAGGGTAGTAAGGTATCTTAAGGTTTTAGGATACCCTAAGGTTTAGGTTTAGGCATTTTCATAGAGCCCTAGGGTTGAGGTTTAGACACTTTCATAGGGGTTTTAGGGTGGATTTTCCTATTATAGTGTTTTAGCGGTTTAGACATTTTCATAGAGTACCCTAGGGGTTTAGGCATGTTTATAGGAAATCTTAGAGTTTAGGCACTTTCATAGGGTGCCCTAGGAGTTAGGCACTTTCAGTGTTTAAGATTTTAGGTATTTTCATAGGGTTTTAGTGTTTTGCTAATTAGAGGAGATCTGGTGGGAATTTTTTTCTTTTTTTTTTTTTTGATCCGCGACCTGATGAGAATTACTTTCTATTTTCTGGACCTAGAGATAAAATGCCCTGTAATCTCCTTGTTGGCCGTGATATTTGCATTTTGTTTTCTTCTCAAGTTATTTCATATTTATTTTTTGTTTTCAAACTCTAATCATGGAGATAAATACAAAAATTAAAAAATTCACATGAATGATGTTTTAAACGTAAAGTATAATTTGATGATTAGACTTTAGACAGATTAAAGAAGATTCAGTGCCACATTAGTTGGTTGTTTGTGAACTTTTCCAAAGATAACTCATGACATTTTGCATAAAACAATAAGAAACAGCCACTTGTGCATTCACGATTGCTTGATCATGATTCCGGGGTCTGTGAAGGAAGAAAACCATGATCCCATGATTTTAGTCATCTCCGTGATTGAGTTATTCAATTAATCCCACCATTGGTTGCCTAATTAGTGTAACTTGTTTCTATAAGAGACCTCTAATCTCTGTTTTTGATTTCCTCGTACTCCCTCCCCTCCGTCCATTTTTCATTATTCATTTTTGAATTTTGTGTCATTTTTAAATTGTTTGTATCTTTTAATCTATAATGTTTTTCATAATTTTGTATTATAAAACTAATTGAGATATAGTATAAAACAAGATTCATATTGCATATTTTTCAAGATTCACACTAAAAGATATAGGCAAAAGATATAAAAAAGACAAACAAAATAATGAACAATTAAAATGGAACGGATGGAGTAATTAATTGTTGTATCCTTATATATATGGAAAATGATAATGCAAAAACTATTTTTGTTGATGCCAAAACTCTAAGAGCATCTCCACTCGGAGATGTCAAAGCTGGGATGGACAAGTTAATGGTCATTTTTGACATTAACTTTCAATCCAACCCGCATTCACTCACGCTAAAGCTGACGTGGCTTTGACATCTCTCACTCCTATGTCAATTTTGAGATCTACCTCTCCACATGCCAAATTTCAAAACTACATTTTGAAGTTCAAAAAAAATTCAGCGGTTTTAAGGATTTCTTTTTTCTTTCTTTTTCTTTTTTTCCATTTCAAGTTTGAGCTCTATTTTTTTGACACATAAGCCTTAAAAAAAAATTTGACATCTCCTATTGAAAATGCTCTAATGCACCTATTTTCAAGAATGTTTGTTCCACTTTTGTGGAAAAAATATTTTTTGAAAAAGAAGGTAATTTTAAACTCAAAAATTATGTATTTACGCAAATAATTTTCTCACCAATATAGATATTGTTTGATAGATCTCATTAAGATCTTTTAAACGGTGTAAAAAAAATTAAAAAAAATATTTTTTATTTTCATTATATTTGAGTTTGAAATTACATTCGTTTGGAAAAAAAAAAAGTACTTTTTGAAAGAATGGAACACCACCGTCCTCGTAATTGTCGTTCTTGAATGAGGTGGCATGATTACATTCAATTTCCGCACATGCACATTTTTCCGCAGCATGCCCACTACAATTTCCCTCTCATTTTCCTTTTTTCTTTTCTCCCACCAAACACAGCATAAAAACTCAGCAAAATAACGCTGAGGCGATCTCTGAGGATCTTTTGAACTATAAATGTGCTGCTGGTAGTGCCTTTCCAAAAAAACAAGAAAGAACTGAACTATAAATACATACGCTGGTAGGCCCCTCCAAATCTCCCGAAAACAAACAAAAAGAGGAAAGCAACGTTCCAATGCCGAGTCATCGGCGGGAACCATCTCCATCTATCTCTATCGTCTCTAGTAGTACCCTCCCCAAAATTCTTCCAGATCCCTCTCTTCTCTCCTACTCTCTCTCCTCAATATAATACCAACACACCGACACACCACTCTCCCCCCACCATCATCTTCTCTGTGGAATTGCTAAAGCCACCAACTTGGGTATTCTTCCATCCCTCTCTCTCTCTCTCTCTACCCCAAAGCACACTGCCATGATTTACCCATTGGTTTCCAATGGAATCCCATTAAGTCCCCTAGTCTTAGCAATCCAAAACCCCCCACAAAGACCTTCATTTCCCCTCTTAAGACCAATCCGTTGTTCTAACAATCCAAACCCCAAAACCCTAATCATAAACCCTATCAGAACGAACCCAGACGAGGTCCCTCCGATTAACTTCAAGAAGAACAAAGCATATGAGGAAAGAAAAGGTTTTTCCCATGTCGGTATTAGAAAGGTGTTGGTTTTGTGTGGATTTGGGTACTGGGTACAAGGTTTCAGGGGATTCCCCTGGCTTGGGCTTAATTTCCACATGGCCCACAATCTTAATTTCGACCCATCAACTTTGCAGCTTGTGCAGAACACTGGAAACGTCCCCATGGTGATTAAGCCTCTCTATGGAATCTTGTCTGATGCTCTTTACATTGGTGGTGCTCACAGAATTCCCTATATTTGCATTGGAGGTCAGTTGCCACCCCACATGAATTTTCTTTATTTTTTTCTAAATGGTAAAATCATTCTGGTTTTGGATTTTATTCATTTGAGCTCAATTCAATTTTTTCTCTAAATTTTGTCTACCATGCTTCGTTTCCATATCTCTTTTGACGTCTTCGAAACCTCCGAAGATTTATTTTGCTTTGATGGCCTTAAACTGGTTATTTATTTTTCTGTCCAGTCCCTAGATTGCACTAAGGTGGGTTTGGGCCGAGCAATTATTCCATTCCGCCCCAGGTGTATTGAATAATTTTCCGTTTGGGCAAGTTTAGCCCGAATTTGAAAACCAACTCTAACTTAGCACAAGATGAAGACTCATACTATTTCTACATAGCCAAGAGAAGATCTATGAAAAGACAAACCACGAGACGCAAGTGGCAATTTAGTTATAAAATTGAACCCTTGAAATTACTTTGTTACGTTGTGAAATGCTACCATGACATGTCTTTATATGCTCCTCATCGAGATACGTGTGTTCTCAACTTGTCCTAGGCGTGTCCTAGACTCATACTATTTCTACATAGCCAAGAGAAGATCTATGAAAAGACAAACCACGAGACGCAAGTGGCAATTTAGTTATAAAATTGAACCCTTGAAATTACTTTGTTACATTGTGAAATGCTACCATACCATGCCATGCCTTCGTTGGCGGTGGCGCCGGGGCTACATCCTCAGTTTCGAGGGACATCCCTATTCCACACGAGATTGCTACCCCGCAGAGTATAGATTGGAGGGAAAGGCGTATAATCACCCTCGTAAGGGACATGCTACGACCTATTATGCATTCGCTGCTGTAGCGGCTATGGAGTTGTACGAAATTGTTCACGGACGCAAAGTGAAATAAAACTGGATAATGCAAAGTTGCAATAAGAGTTAAGCAAATAAACAACAGTCATGCTTTACTAGACAGGTCATTTAACTATGTGTATTACATAGTGCTAGGAGTTCGAAACAAAAACCCAGTGATGGGTTAACCAAATAAACAACAGTCAACCAGACAATTTAGTTGCTTATTTGCTCAACCAGATAAGAAACTAAGAAAGGACAGCCAGACGGACCCTATGTTTATATCCACATTCCAGAGCTGTCAGACGTAATCCAAGGACATCTAATGTGTTATAAGTTTGACCCTTTTGGGATTAATCCTGTGTTGCTAGAAATCTCTAATACCCTAGCAATTTACGTTTCAAAAAGCCTGTTCTGAAATATGGTATGCCTACATTCCAAAAATAGTGAATTTAGCGTTTCAAAGCTATTCTGGTGTTTTCTCTTTTTATTTTCTAGGAAAAAGTAAAATGTAAAGAACCAAAAAATAGAGCTTTAATAGACAAATGTGGAAGAAAACTTGTCTGAGTGCTTCTGGAACTGTGTTCTAAACACATAAATGGAAAGACACAATGCTGAAGTGATTTCATGAGTGCTGAAATCGGTGCCGACCGTTGTGATGCAGTAACCTGTGTTAAAGGGACTTGGACATTGCGGTTGGATGCGTGTCATGTCTAAGTGTTGGATTCATATAATTTCAGTAATTAATTCGTCGGGAGACATAGACTTGACAAAGTGTATATATCACTTGTGGCAATCCCCTGAATTATTGTTGTAGTGGTACTTAAAATGTGTCACAAATCATTTTATGAATATTGTCGGAGTTGTATGCTTCTATGGTAAATTTGAACTTCGGAATATGTGATGGGTGGATGCCCAGTTACATGTATCTGACAAGGGTAGTTACTGATACATATGATGCTCTGTAGTCCTTTTGCAGGTTTTATCTTGGGGGTCATTGGCATTGATCCCCTTTGCTCGCGAAGCCCTTCCTACTCTTATGGGGTGTGTTCTTCTCAGTAATCTTGGGGCATCCATTACAGAAGTTGCGAAAGATGCTCTTGTTGCTGAGTATGGCCAAAAGCAAAAAATAAATGGCCTTCAATCTTATGCATTCATGGCCTTAGCTGCTGGTGGAATCCTTGGTAACTTATTAGGTGGATTCTTTTTACTGAAAACACAAGAACCCAAATCCATTTTTCTTATCTTCACTTTGTTACTTGCCCTTCAATTTGCAATTTCTTTGGCAACAAGAGAGGACTCGCTTGGTTTGCCTCAGCCATCTCCCAACTCTCTTGAAAAGAGATCGATTTCAGTTAGTATCAGGAAGCAGTATTCCGATCTTTTAATGGCAATCAGTGATGAGAGTATCTCCCAGCCGTTGATCTGGATTGTAGTTTCAATTGCCACAGTCCCAATTCTCTCAGGCTCCATCTTTTGCTACCAAATACAATGCCTTCACCTAGATCCTTCCATCATTGGGATGTCTAGAGTGACTGGCCAATTCATGCTTCTTGCGATAACTCTACTCTATGACCGTTTCGGGAAAACTGTTGCCATGAGAAAACTGATTGGTTTAGTGCAGATTTTGTATGCTGCTTCTCTCCTCCTTGACCTTGTCTTGGTGAAGCAGATCAATCTGAAACTGGGTATTCCGAATTGGGTTTTTGCCCTTTGTTTTTCTGGAGTAGCGGAAACTATTGCCCAATTTAAGCTCTTGCCATTCCAAGTGCTTTTTGCAAGTTTGGCTCCACCGGGTTGCGAAGGATCTCTCACTTCCTTATTGGCCTCAGCCTTGTGTTTGGCATCCATAGTTGGTGGGTTTCTGGGTGTCGGATTGGCTTCTCTTCTTGGAATAACATCAGGTGATTATTCCAGCCTGCCTGTGGGAATTGTCGTACAATTTCTTGCAGCTTTAGTGCCACTGGGATGGATTTATCTTGTCCCCTCATCGCAACCTGTTGTTGAGACAGAAAAGAAGAGAGGTAAGAGTAAAAGAACTCGAAGAAATAGGAGGGTTGGACGAGTTGTTTTTGCCTTTGTTTATGACTACCGTAGAGAAAGAGAATCGGAGCTGCATAAGTAAGAGATGTACTTCAATCTAAACAAACCATGGGGATGCTTGTTGGAAATTTTCCAGATTTTGTGAATGATAATTGGGACATTCGGAGGGTCTCTTGAGGCAACCGAAATGTCTCCCGTAAGTTCATTGTACCTGGACGAGCCTTACAAGTCGCAGCCGTTTGTAGCTGGTAAATGCCCCATGAAGAAAGGTTATGGCGGAATTCATTCCTCCAATTCATTTCCTGGCAGTTTCATGCATTATCTCCTATTCATGGCTGAGTAATCAAGACAGAATTCATGGTCTAGGTGTTATACTTGGTCATTTGTGGCTATATAAACAACATCCCGTTTTCAGAAGAGATACACGAGTTCAAGCATACACAAATCCACTCTGATACTGTTCTTGTATGAGAGAGAGACAGAAGTAGCATTCAGTTCGCCAAGGCGGCTTTCCGGTGGTGTTCCGATTGCTGTGGTCTAACCGTTCTATCCTGGGAGACAAACGTCGGTCAACCTCCAACATCCAACGGTGAGGCAGTGAATCTGTTTTAAGGAGATTGATTCAGGGCTCGGTTCGGTGTAACAAATTTTCTGTATATTTCGTTTCTGTTCATGCAAAATACAATCTGTAATTCGTTTTATTGTTCGTGGAATAGTGCTCTGTAATTTCTGATCATATCGCAATATTTTTCGCAACAATGCTTACATCAGTTTTCCTGATCTATCTATTTTTAGACGGCAATTCTTTGACTGCCTTTACAAGCAGATTTGATTGCCATTATGAATGCCTTTGGACCTCTAACCCAAATGCAACTATTTTGCTCCTGAAGGGTTGCATTCTGCAAATGTACATACAGCAATTTTTTTGAGCTCTACGCGGTAAAAATTTTCATGAACATTCTGTTTGAGCTGCGGGATTTCTTCAAATGGATGGTCTGGCAATCCTAACATGCATGAGGACCAGATTTTCACAGTCGATATCTTGAAATTCCTCCATTCCATAAGCATAGGTTTTTTTTTTTTGATAAGTCCATAAGCATAGGTTTTTTTTTTTGCCACAACGATATACACCAACGGGGGTTGGTGAGAGTGTTAGAGTTAGCACGGGGAGACCAGAAGCTGTCCATAGCCCTGGCCCCCTAAAGGGCTTGCCCCTTGTGGGGCTCGAACCCAAGACCTGCCACAAAAGGGAGGCAATGACTTACCAATTGCACTAAGTAGTAGTTGTCTGATAAGCATAGGTTTGATGGAGTGATTTACACTTAAAAAATAGGGAAAATTTTCTAAATGGTCCCTCTAGTTTGCACGAGTTCTCATTTTTGTCCCTCGAATATTAATTCTTTCAATTTTAACCGTATAGTTTTCATTCCATCTCAATTTCGTCCCTCTCCCCGATGCCGTCAATGAAACAAACGGAATTGAAGGGCAAAATTGTCATTTTCTCTCATAGAGGGACTAAATTGAGATTTTATGTAAACCAGAGGGATTATTTCTAAAATTTTACATTTAACTTTCGTTTTTTACAAATAAAATAAAAAAGACCATAAGTAATGTATTTGACAACTGAATTATTTTTTATTGGGTAATCAAACTATATTAAAGAAATTTATATTTCATTACACATTACAAAAATATTAGAAAATGCATAAGTCAATCCCTTAGCTAATGTCACTGTATCATGTTCTTATAATCTCTTTATTTTTTCACCCGATAAAAAATTATGTTCAAAGTCTGTGTTTATTTGTTATATTTCATTACACAAGTTTTACAATTGTTTTCCGGTGGTTGGTTGAATTCCAATTTGATTCTTATGAACCAATAGCTCATCTAATTGGCCTACTGTAGTATCAAAGTGTGAGTAACTCTCTCTTGCTAGAGATGCTGAGCGGGTTTTCTTGTATTTTGTTTTGTTGTCGTGGTTGTAATTTTGTTCTTGTTTAATATATTTGGGATGATCTTCCCTTAAAAAAAGTGAGTATTTGTTTGGGGAAAGCCTAGGAGAGACGTGAAGGAAATTTCTACATAGGCTTTGTGTGTGCAGAGTGCATGCGGATATATATGGAGAGCATCCTATTTTGCAATTGCATTCACGCGGCCATGAGGGAATGAGAGAAAATCATTCGCTGCACAACCTGTCCAACATAGTGGAAAATAACTTACCGGTTTTTCGAAGGAAAGTTGTTCTACTGCCGAAGGCGTAAAAGATTTTCCAAAAAAAATAATAATTTTATGGGATTTTCAACAACCAAACACCGGAATTTATGTCTAAACAAACGGAGCCTTAATGCAAATAGTTTTTTTTTCAAGAAATTTGATCAAAATTGAGCAGAGTACTGGTTCATTCCTAATTTTGATAAATAATAAAAAAAAATGCTACTAGTTGCAGTCCCAATAATTGGTAAAATCATCTCAACAAAGTAACATGGAAGCAATCCTAAATCTGTTGTTTCTAATTCATTGAGAAGCCAGCGAGACAAAATCCATTGGAAGATAATAACGCGGTTAGACGCAAATTATATTTCGATAATTCAACTGTTTGAGAACTTAGGAATAGGCACAGAAGGGTTCACTGTTCCTGATTGTGCCAAATAGCCTGTTTATCTCTGTAACATCTACGTCAAATATTCCGTATCAGGATAATCGACATCTCCCTTCATCACCAAAAGGAGTTCCTCCAGCATTTCATAAATCATATCAGAGCAAGAATGGGCTTTGTCTGCAACGTAGAAACTGTGAGTTTCGCTATTAAGGGTTATCCAACTGCACCCGGGCAACTTCCTAAGTCGTTTTTCTTTCATCGCTGATCTCACTTCCGCCACAATGTCCCACTTCTGGGAAGAAGCATATAAGTTTGAAATTGAGACAAAATTAGAGGGGTTCTCAGGTTCTATCTGAATAAGGAAGTTATAAGCCAAATCTTGCATCTCAGAATTCCCATGAAGTAGAGATGCACTAAGAAGAGCTCCCCAAACACTAGGACCAGGCTCCACTGGCATTGTTTTGATGAATTCCAA
Source organism: Rhododendron molle (assembly GCA_025413875.1). Classification (NCBI taxonomy): domain Eukaryota; kingdom Viridiplantae; phylum Streptophyta; class Magnoliopsida; order Ericales; family Ericaceae; genus Rhododendron; species Rhododendron molle. The sequence continues at coordinate 7,742,633 of CM046396.1, read as the reverse complement.
TGCTTGCTTCAGCTGGCCTGATCGACCCAACATATTAACCACGCAAGCACATATCTCGAGCGTTGGTTTGATCCCATAGTCGTTTACAACCGAGTTATAAATAGTAAGACCTTCATTAACCAATCCTGACCTACCACAAGCAGAAAGCACCCCAACAGTCGTAATTATGTCTGGTTTAATCCCAAGCTGAAGCATGTCCCCAAACAAACAAATGGCTCCTCGACCATTCCCATGCAATCCGTATCCAGAGATCATCGTACTCCAAGATATTGCATCTTTAACAAAAGAATGATCATTGAAGACTCGCCTTGCCAAATTCAAGCTCCCACACTTGGAATACATATCAATGAGAGCATTGCATAAAGAAGTTTCACAATTCAATTCCTTTCTCATGGTGAATCCATGGATCTGTTTCCCAGCCGTTAAGCCAGCAACCGAGCTGCAAGCAGGGAGAACGCTTACAAGAGAGACCTTGTTTGGTTCTACTCCGTGTCTCACATGCATTTCGCGGAACAAAACCATTGCGTCATCTGATGCTCCATTCTGTACATAACCATTTATCAACGCTGTCCACACAAAAACGTTTCTAGACTCCATGCGGTCAAAAACCCGCCTAGCCACATTGACTTTATTACTTCTAGAATACATGTCAATCAAGCAACATCCCAAATGAACATCAGAACCCAAACCCACATTCAATTCATTCTTCACAATGTAACAATGAAGCTCTTTTCCATAACTCCACCTCTCAGCATATCCCCCACACAAAGGAAGCAGACTAGAAACAGTAAACGCATCGGGTTCCAACCCATCAATTCGCATACTTCTAACAAATTCCCATACGCAACTATCAACATTAACCTCCCTGGAATTCACTAAACCTGCTATCAGGGAATTCCATGAAGAGACATTCCTCTGCGGCATTTCATCGAACACCTTGCGCGAGTTGATAAACTTCCCACATTTACAGTACACATACACTATAGAATTACCAACTACTATATCCGTTAAAAACCCAATACGTATACACTTGCCATGAATGGCTGCCCCTGCACGCAAGTCCCCTACATCACCACACGCTTTCGAAAGAGTCGAAAGCGTGAAACCATCAGGCGAAAAATCCTCACTTAAACACATTTGACTGAACAGGTCAAAACTTTCATCGAACAAGTAATTCTTCGCGTACCCATTAACCATTGTGTTCCATATGTACACGTTCTTGTATCGAAACGAGTCGAAAACGAGTCGCGCGTCGACTGGGTTTCGACACAGAGAGTACGCGGAGATGAGTTTGGTTGCAACGACGGGGTGCTGGTCGAGGCCGAGGCGGTGGAGGCGGGCGTGGGATTGTTTGGTGAGAGAGGGAGAGTGGCGGGATATGGAGAGGTGGAGAAGGTGGAGGAGAGAGAGAGATGGGTCGAGAACAGGGGAAGAAGAGGTGTAGGAACGTGTGGCGAAATGGGTGAACGATGCAAGTGTTTTGCATGTAGAGAAGTGGGTGCTCATCAAAAATCAACGAGGATCCAAAATGCATTATTGAGATATCAGCACCTTTTGCCCATGAATCTCACTGTGTTGAAATGAGATTCATATCGGATCAATGACGTATTTTACAAAGAAGGAAGAAGGGAGAGTTTTTTTTTTTTAACCAAACTAAACTGGACCAGACCGATGCATAAGTTTCAATCAATTGAGATCGTCTACATGATTTCGTATTTTTTATTGAGTTCTGTCGAGGGAGATTGTATTTGGTAATACCCATAAACCTAGATCCTCTTTTTTGGTAAAAATATATGACACACTTTTTTCTTCTCTCTTATATTGCCTGGCCAAATAAGATTGGAGTGTCAGGATGACAAACTATTTTTTATTTTATTTTGTCGGGTGAGAAATCACACTCATTTCTTTGTTTTTTTCACTAATAAGTGAAACCCTACCGTCCCCACCCATTTCTTTTATTTTCTCACATAGGTAGCCAAAGGGGCTGGTGATGATGGGAGTGCACTACAAGGTGTAGTGCGGCATTCGGGCTGTCTGTTTGGCAATTAATGTTCCAAATTTTATCTTGGGTCTTGCAAATTTGATATGTCCATTGCTGAACAGAGATTTAGACCATTAATTGTCGAGACAGACGATTGAGATGCTGCACTACACCCTCTCCTGGTCTACAATTCATACAAGTTCGTGAAGCTCTGTCTGCCAAACGGGTTGATTTTTTGAGGGCGTTCCGTCATTGTCGTGGATCTTTTCTACTCACTATTCTGATGCGGATTGCCTCGTGAAAAAAGCAATAGAGCTTTGCAAGACAATTGTAAATGGTGATATTAAAGAACAACTTGAATGACAATTGTAAATGGTGATATTAAAGAACAACTTGAATAGGAAATGCTTTCCAAGAGCCAAACGTTAACCTTTGACTCGAACAAATTAAGAAGATTCTTATACTTTGAAAATGTGGTCACTAGGAATGCAATAAAAGTATAGCAATTTTTACGGCACAAAGAACTTAAAACTTGATCAATCAATTAAAACTTGATCAGTCAATTATCAATGGATAAAGTCTAGCAAGTTGGCTTGGACATCTGGTTATCACAAAAGAAAAAAAAAAAAAAGAAGGTCTAGCCAGTTAGCAACGCCTTCAAACACTATGGTAAGTGTTTCCTTCTTGCCAAATCAAGTTGACCTTCCTACTACTGCAATCCAAAGCTGGCTTTCTCAACCAACACAATCTGAATTCCACTTTGAACTTGTTACAAATCCAAGCAACCAAATTGAGGCAGGGAAGTGCGGAAACTAGAGATCAAAGACAGCTTTGTAACATGCTGCCAAATAGCCTTAGAATACCAAGATGCACTACAATTCCTTCCACCTTACAGAATGAAGGAAAACTGGGCAAGTATAATCTGCATTCAATATTTTCAAATCAGCATACGTATCGTGTATCATTTTTTTTCACTTGTATAGTTCGTATCGAGATATGTATCGTGTATCGTGAGGTACGTTTGCTGGAAGAGTAGGAATTTTTATTATGTAGTTGGACAATATTTTTGAAAGAGAAAGAATACTAAAGACAAAGAGTGGGAAATGAGAGTATTTGTATTGCACTTGAACTCAAACTTTTTTTGGACTTGGTACAAAATGGTTAGAACACATCCTATTTGTACTACTCCATGAAAGACTTTAGTGCAAATATATTTTCATACAAGATAAACTTTGAGGTAATTCTAAAATTACACATTAGACTAATCTTCACAAAAAAACTCTGGATATTTCACAAGGATATTCTAGAGCTTCTAGAGCTAGATATTTTAGAGTTTCTAAAAATTAGATATTTATATCTTTTTCGATAATATCTACTCCCTCCGTCCCTTTTTTATAGTCAAGTATTCCATTTTGAGCTGTCTCTTAATAAGTGTTCATTTTGTAAAGTTAGTGGGTAAAAATTGGTGTATTGTCTATTTTATCTCTAAAAGTAAATTCCTTTTTGAAAAGTAAGTGAGTAAAAGAGTAATGATTATGAGTAAGTAGGGAAAGTGGAAGAAAAAGTTGATGTGAAAGGTATAATGATGATGTCTTTTTAATAAGTTGGAGTTACGAAGCAGGACCCTTAAAAAAGGACAGAGGGAGTATCATATTTGAGTTTTGGCAATTGGAGCTTTGTCAAAATACCAAAATTAGTTTATGTTTCAACAACGTTAATCATAATTAAAATATAATTAAGAAGTAGATACACCTAATAACACCAACAAATTATTTTTACATTTAAAAAAAAAATTTAAGATACAAAATTTCAAGTCTCTTTCAACTGGGGCCTATTACATTAAGGCTTTATATTTCATTTGTTAGGAAAAGAAAAGTAAGACAAAATACAATCGAAGTATTGTTCTTTCTTTTATACAAGACTTACATTGAGGTTCTATCTAGGGGTGTAAACGAGCCGAGCTTCGGCGAGCTCGAGCTCGGCTCGTTTACTTAACGAGCCAAAAACTTGAGCCTTAACGAGCCGAGTTTAGCCGTTTTCGAAATGAGCCTCTTGAATCAAGTCGAGCCTCCATTACTGAGCCGAGCTTTTGTTGAACGAGTCGAATACTCGAGCACGAGCTCGGCTCGTTTACTAAACAAGCCGAGGCGAGCCGAGCCGAACCGAGCTGAGCTTGCGAACTGCTCGGTTCATTTACAGCCCTATTTCTATCAAAGGGTTTGAAAGATGCCATAATTAGATCAAACGGCTTAGATTAATGCATTTGTGGTTCCGCTTCTTGAAATAAGGTCCGACTTTTTTTGAATAAGTAATCGTAGGATACATACAAAATTAGGATACGCCTATAAATCGTAGGATACACGGTCGTATCGTAGAATTTTTATATAAAAAAGATACATGATGGGATACGTATCGTTCCTCGAAGGAGACGATACAAATCGTAAGATAAGTATCGTGTATCGTAGGTTTTTAACAATTATGTCTGCAGCTACTTTGGACAATACAACTTTCGTTTTTCTGAGGTTTCTTTTTTAAGTTGATCAATATTGTATTATTGTATTTTCCGATTTCTTCTGGTCGGGATGAATTGAAAGAAGTAATTTTTTTTTCTTTATTTAAATAATAATCCACTAAAGATGAATATAAACTCATTATAACAGAAGGAAAGTTCAGATAGGGGAGGCCAAAGCCCTGTAATAAGTCCTTGAGCATTGAATAGGGATAAATTAGAAAACAAAGTCAACTTGTGCCAATTAGGGGATGTAGCAAAAAAGAAAGAAAGAATAAGGAAACACTAAAAAAAACTACTGAAGTAAAGGAGATGCATATACAAAGATACATTTATCTAATGAAAAGGACACTGGGACTCGTTTTGGCTTTAGATAGCAGACATAAATTTTGCAATGTTTTAGACAAGCTTACACTAAGGTTGCGTTTGAATCATAGATTTGTGAAGAATACGACCCCGAATTTCATCATCTTAAGCAGCTTGCAAAAGAAACTTGAATTCAGATTTTAATAAGAGGTAGTTCCGCATCATCGGTTATCACACGACAAACAGACCCAATGCTTGAGAATGCAATAGTGAAAAAGTCTTCTTTTGTAAATGATTGCATCCACTTTGCCCCATATTAACATGGTTCTTGGTTTTCGAGGCGTGCGTAACCTGGCTCGAAAACCTAAGTTATAGACAACACGGTTCTTGGTTGAATTCACCCATCCATGCAGTATCTAACCATATATGGGCTTATACCCTTGTCAGATAGAAGAAAAGCAAGATGAACTAGGTCAATGGATCAAATGTTCCACATACCAGGAAAAGAAGTCCTTCCCCTTTGAATGAATTGAATTCCCCGGATAAAATATAAAACCAAACAAAAATTGGCTATCAAGCTATAATGTATTTTACATTTAAAATAAATCAAAAGACAAGTGCAGCATCATCACATGTTGCTAGGAACAAGCCAAAAGGGTGGTGGATCAATTCTCTGCAGCAGATCAAGATGCTTCAGTGGCTTGACACTTTTATCACCCAAGCTAAAAACTCCCACATCATGGCCTCCATACGAGTAATCCTCCTCCATTCTCTCCCAATAATCGTCCGTAAAGTAAATCGAATTCTTCTTGCAGCGAGATGGATGTTGAGCATTGCCCGCGGCAGGCAGGGACATCGAGTGGTTTCCGCCCAAAAACAGCGCGTGGTCGCCCAGAGACTCGACCTCTTCCAGTTTCTGCTGCATGAAGTTGAGCTTGTAGACCGTGAACTCGAGGGTCTTGTACGGGTAAACCAAAGGGTGGCTGCACTCGTCACTCAAAAGATCGGCCTCGCAAACGGCCTCATCGTTATCGCCAACAAACTCGCCAACGTGCCTCTCGACAAGCAGAAGGTCTCCGCGTGATTCGACTAAGTAGCACCGGCTCGAAAAGCGCTCCCTGTCGCGGTACGCACAAGTAGCTTCCGCCACTCTCATGGAACAGATATACAAGGGATGGAAGTCCATTGTTTTGACCAGGAGAGGACCGCCGAAATCCCAAGATTCAACCGAACCGGTCTCCGACAGCGCGAAGAGCCGATCCTTGTGGCATATGATGTCGCAGTAAGGCCTGTTCTTCCCGTCAAGATCGTTCCAGACGCTGTCTCCGTGTTTACAAACGGCGACTTTCGCGTCGCACCCGTAAATCGCCATGACCAAATAGTCCTCGCCATTGCCACGGGAAGGGTCGGACGACAGAATGGCCTTGAGCACCAAGCACTCCTGCAGCTTTTTCGCGGTGACCAAACGGCGCACGCGCGATCGTCGGGCGCCGTGAACGTATTCCACGTCGAAACCGTGCTCGGCCGATCCGGACACGCCAATCACGTGGGGAAAGGTTTCCTTCGGAGGAAGAGAAATCCGGCGGCACGAATAGGGTTCGAAGAGGTACGGGTCCGCGCATTCGTCCAGCAGCAGTAGCCACCCGTGAGACGACCCGATGCAGCGGCTGCGGCGTAGCTGCCGGTTGAGAGCGTTCTTGGTCCGGTGGACTCTTTTGGCGTCGAGATTGAGGAAGGAAACAGAGTGGTCCTCATGGGTTTCTTCTTGGCCGGGAAGTAGAATCAAGAATGCGGTTTTCTGGAGTGATGATTGGTGGGTTGAAGACGGGTGTTGCGACACGTGAAGATTTTGGGTTTGATTCTTTGCTTTGAGAGGAGCCATTGTTGTTTCTCTGTGATGAAGAGAGAGGCGAGAATAGGGTTTAGGGTTTGTAAGATTTTTTTGGGTTTTTTTTTTGTGGTAAATTAATTTAATTTTTGTTGATTTTGAAAAGAGAATCTTTATATAGGAGTAACTTTCTTTAGGAATTCTAAATGAATCAGGAATGTAGAGGCGTTTAAATGTTCAACTTGGGATCAAGTTTGGCAACTGGAGTCTTCATTGAACTGGGAAATAGAACTCTGCCCCAACCGGTCGAGGAAAAGAAACAGAGAATCTCTCTGTTGACACACAATCTTTGATTTTCTGTGGATAGTGAAGGTTTTGGGTGCCGAGCTCGTAACACGAGTGTTACATTTCAACGATCTCAGCCATTGAGATGTATTTTGGATTCAGATTTTAGAGATAAAAAAAGAGGAGAGAGAGTGGTGCCGTTAGAGGAGAGAGAGAATAAATCTGAACCGTCCAAAACATATTTGGACAGTTATGATCGCCAACAGATACCACCACATGGTACTCGCTTGGCACCCAAAAATTTCTCCAGTAGATTGATATGTTAACCAAATCGAAACGGCAAAACCCTACAACCCGTGCTCTGATGCAAAACATAGACCCCTGTTCTTCCTGGTCTTTTTGGGATATTTTCATTTCAAACTAAAACATCCATTATTGGGTTTCATAATTTAGCGAGTAAATCGTATAAACCATCTTTCGTAAATCATTTTTCCTCTTAAAAACAGAATGGGCCAAACAAAAAAAAAATCATTTAGCCAAACCTAATTGATTCGGTCAAATGCTTAATTCGATTTGATTTAAGAATAAAATTGAGAATTGATTTTGCTACTCCCTTTTTGTTAATGCCATTTTTATTTTCTCACAAAATAAATCATTTGTTTTAGACACCAAATGTAGTGACATTAATAAAAAAAAAAGAGAATGACAAAATCACTCTCATAAAATTACACTACCAACTAAAATAGTATGTATAAAGTCAAAGTCTGACAAAAGCATGGTCATACGGTCGACTTGACAACTGTTATAAAGTGTATGTTCTGTGTACCAAACACATATTCCATGCCCTCCTTCAGAAACTCGGGGTGGGTGGTGCGCAGTGTGCTTTGCGGTCGCCCGCGTAGTTTTGCCGGTATTGATCCGACGATTGGAGACGTTCATTGCATAGAGTTCGTCAAATACTATAAATATTCTAAAAATCAACTCAGTCAAATATCGTTAATTAGCTTATCAGAATACATATAACTTGAAAAAAAATGAATCCTAATGGATTCACTTCTTCAGTCAAAGACAGGTAAGGAGATAGATCAGTCTTTCTCCTCTGCAAAAGCTATCGAAGAAGACGAATATACATAATAAGCTTTTTGACCAAAACAAGAAGATAGGTAAGGGGATAGATCAGTCGTACCAACAAAAAAAGACATACTTTTAGTAATAAGCTTTCGCCCGGGAACAACCTTATTTTCTCTATTTGCTCCATTCTTTTCAAGTTATATGTGTTTTGATGAGACACTTAATGAAATTCGATTGAGTTAATTTTGGTACACTTTGTAGTACTCGACGAGCTCTACGCAATGGACATCTCTGATCATCGGACTGATGCCGGCAAGGCCGCGCAGCACCCACCTCGGTTCCTTCATTCAGGTGTTTGATTACATTGACTATGTTTGTTTCGGGATTTGGATTTTAGATAATAAGTGAAGATAGATAGATAGAGAAATGAAAGTAATAATTAAAAAAAAATTATGAGAAGCCGTGAGTAGAGAGAAAAGGTTGAGATTTGAGTCCTAAAACGAACATGGTTATACTTACTTCACAACGACTAAATTTTGGTTACTCCCAGAATATTGTCATGTGGTACTTTCCGCAAATAAAAGATCACCACCACATAATGTGAATTTCTTTCACAACATATTGGAATTTCACAAATTAAAATTGGCAAATTAAATGACTTAATCAACTTAGTATATATTTATTGGGCTGGATTACATGCATTACCATTTTCTCTCCTGATTGAGAACCTTTTGGTTCCAATCACAACCATTACCAAAAACAAAGGGTGCATCAAGAAAATAAAAAACTCACAACTAATAATTTAAGACTCAAGAGAAAGATCAAGTACTGGACAAGTTATGCAGAGCAGCTTTGTTTGCACCACAACCCATGATCATCTAGGTTCCACAACCCATCCCACCACACATTCTCGTCAATGTGAGCCTCAGGGACAAACCCATAGCCATTGGAAACTGGATAATAGAAGCCTTGTTGATCCTCTGCGGTGCTGTTCGGATACAGAGCTGCCATGTCTTGCCTAGCCTGGGGCAGGGCTGGCAGTCTGTGCTGATCATCTTCATCAAGAAATGACATGATCTTTTTCAGGGCGATTTGGTTCATTTGTTGCTGTTGTGGTTGTGGCTGTTGTTGCTGCTGCTGCTGCTGTTGTTGCTGGAACTGTTGACGTTTCAGAAGCCGGGCTCTCGCCTTTTCGTTGTTGGCGGACGAGGATTTTGCCTTCTTCTTGAAGTGTGTTCTCCAATAGTTCTTGATCTCATTGTCAGTTCTTCCAGGCAAGCTTCGCGCGATTGTTGACCATCTGTGATCATTTGAAAAAACAAAAAATGTATCGTTGAAGTTTTGTCACCCTATCGTATCACTGTCTACTTGATCAATGCTCATGATTGGTTACTTATTTAGAAATAATTAGGGAACTAAAGAAATAGTGATGCGCAGTAATGGTCCCTGAAGTATGCTCAATTTCGGCAACTAAAGTTTCAATTTTTATCACTTTGTCTTTAGTTTTTGATTTGTCTCAAAATAGTCCAATTGTTCACATCTGTCGAAATAATCTATGGAAGTTGCGAAGCGGAAACCTTCATGAAGAGATGCATATTTATTTAGTTTCAATTAGGAAGTCAGTATGCTCTGGGACCTTTCGGTGCAAATTACGAACTTTAGGAACAAAATTGACAAGGTTCGAACTCTAGGGAACAAAATAGAAAAGTAGGCATAAATTGAGTCTAAGTTGGTGCATTTTATCCATGATAAAACAAGTCAGCAGAATTTATGTTTGGAAAAATTACCTGTTCCCCCACCTAGCATGGAGCTCCAAAATTATGTTTTCTTCATGTGGGGTTATTTGTCCCCTCTTGAGGTCTGGCCTCAAGTAGTTCACCCACCTCAGCCTACAGCTTTTCCCATTCCTTTTCAACCCTGGACAAGAAAAACCACTTAATTAGAAAGTCCAATCAAATAGAAAAAAGGCAGTGATTTGAAAATTTTAGAATCATGATGTCTAGGGCATTCTCAAAAGCTAAGTCATGGCAAACATGGCAACAATAAGTTTGTACTTTGGACTACATATATGGAGTGAATTAATAAGTATATTTCGTTTTCGTAGCCATTTAAAAGCTTGTGTTAAGAGTTTCAAATCTTGACGCATTCTAGAATACCAAACTGTATGTGGTTCGCCCAACGTAAGCTACATTTATAATTTCACCAGTATATATTACTAGTGTTCATCGATCGTATATGCAAAAGAGCAAAGCTCGCTTGATATATAGATTGAACAGAGAGATATATGGTGAGGTGTACTACACTATTAAGCTCCAATAAGAACTCAAGAACTTGTCCAAGTTTGGGATTAGACGTCAAATGGCTGGATTCCTGTCTCACTACTACTAGGTACGAAAAATTATTCAGTGCCCTGGGTGCCCTTGGTGTCCTCCAACCCCACAGTTTCCCCTGTGGGCTCTTATTGCTTGATTTGTGATGACACAGACTCGAAAGAACATGCTTAGTGTACTCAGACCATGATGGTTATAAAAGATAATAAGAGGCAAAAATTGTCACTAGGAAAATTGATTGAAACCAACTAGAAATTATCATAATGGTGTTGGGTTAGAAGTACCTGCAACCCTAGAAACAGAGTTCCATCTTCCTTCACCATGCAACTTGACATACTCAATGAGCAACCTATCTTCCTCTGCAGTCCAAGGCCCCTTCCTCCACCCTTCTTCTATCACCCCCCACCCAAAGTACTCTCCTGCCATCACTCTCCCACAAGGCTTTAAAACCCCAAAAGCCAAGTTTTGTATATTAATTATTAGGTATAGAAGCTTTGTGTCTTCAATATTCTGTGACATAATGGCTTGTGTTTGTTGCATATTTATACTCACCAGGTTAATGCCCTTTTAAACCATCACTTTCTTCTCTCCATATAGAGATACAAATGGTCGTCCCCCCCCCCATAATGCCCTATGTTACCAGAATGCCCTTATGCGTTTTGTCATTGTTGAAAGAATAGAATAATGTTAAACATTCATAACTTCATTTTGCTATGGGCCAAATAATGAATATCCGACCACCAAATATATATATACACATACATACATACATACATACATACATACCAACCAATGATGACAAATTGCGAAGAAAGCAATACCCATCGAACGCCCATATGATGTTCTGATGGGTAGGGTGGATTTGTTGCATCTTAAATCATGATAAGAGTAGAGACTAATTAAAAGAATCAATATATATAACCTTCTGGGTTATTTGTACTTTTCAACTTATTATTCAAGCTAGGTCTGTTAGTAAAAACAAAAGTCGTGGAAACAAATTAATAGACACTCTTACAAAATTATTTCTGAGAAGGCGTAACGAAAAATCCAGAATGATTCATCAAAATGCGAGGGATGCCCTTGATAATATATAATTGCAGCACATAATTATAAAAGGGCATTTTGTGAAACAAAAATATCTGCCTAGGTATTGAGTAACATGCTCTTATGTGGATTCAAATCTGCTTGAGTATATATGTTGGTGCTAAAGTAAACACAAATAGGAATGAAAAGTGGCCACGTATCACCTAGGGCTTTATGCGTCTACTAGACACTAATCAAGAACTAATAGCTCTAAAAGCATGTTGTCTTGTGATACTAATTAACAATTAGTGGGTGGCTAAGTTTTTTAAAATTGAAAGCAACTGCATGGCCAATGGGTGTTAACCGTGTGGTGAATTTGCTTGACTCCTTAAAGAGGAGATTTGAGGCTTTCTTTCGTGATCCTGATCATCAGCACTCTCCCAGCTGTTGTATAACGTGGTGAGAATTTTGGAACCTACGAATCTAGCTAAGGGTTTGTTCCCTATAAAATTAGGGGACAAATTTTTTGAGGAATGAATATTAATGTGTACCAATATTCCTAGTCCATCATGTGCTATGTATTGCTCCATGAATTAAAACACATGTACGTTCGAAAGCGGACATAAATATTAAGAACAACCTTTACAGAATGACATATATGATGGCGTCATAACGAGGAGAAAACATTCCTTCATGTTATTGTTGTTCATGACCATTCGATTTATGCGTAAGATTTGCATATATATATTTTTGGGAAAAATTCAAAAAACCTCCCAACCTTTAGGCCCAAGTTCAATTCGACTCCCAACCTTCTAAAAACTTCAATTTTACTCCTAACGTTACATTCCGTTAATCAAAATGCCCCCTTCCGTCCAAATGACTAAAGGATTTCGTTAAAAACTCCGTTAAATATAATCCCGATCGAATCTCGATGATCCGAGCCGCTCAATGTGTTCAAAACGTGATTTTAAGTATACCCACGAAAAATCAGCAAAAATCGAAGGGCTTCATCAAAACGCTTTTTTATTGAATAATTCAATAAAAACTGTTTAGATGAAGCCCTTCCCGGTTATTTTTTTTGTTGATTTTAATTGGGTACCCTAATCACGTTTTGAACACATTGAGCGGCTCGGATCATCGAGATTCAATCGGGATGATATTTAACGGAGCTTTTAACGAAATCCGTTAGTCATTCGGACGGAAGGGGGCATTTTGATTAACGGAAGATAACGTTGGGAGTAAAATTGAAGTTTTTAGAAGGTTGGGAGTCTAATTGAACTTGGGCCTAAAGGTTGGGGTATTTTTTTGAATTTATCCCTATATTTTTAGATTCGAAGCAATTAATCAAAAATCGGATTTGTTATGGTAATCCAATCAATTTTATACTTATCATCAATGATGTACAAAGAAAATAGATACATCGTAAAGGAGTACTTGTGGGAAGATTCGGAGGCCAAACATCACGGTCCAATTAAGAGCGAAGCCTGCTCGTAACATAGAAGTGTTGTAACCCAAAGAAATATATGGTGTTAAAGGTTAAGTTGATGGATTAATCCAGGGTTTGAATTGGGTTAAAGGTTAAATTAATTATTGAAACACTTTCTTGGCCGTCATTTTCCCATTCTCCATTATCTCTTCTGCGATTGGTTCTTATGTACCGACGCTTTGTTGAGCCTGCACTTATAGTAGGCGCCTATGTCTTGGTTTTGATAATTTTGGTTCATTCTTTTATCTTATGATGAATTCTGTAATGCCTTATATATGACGTATGATATGATATTGATCGGTTCAAAAAAATAAATAAATAAGGGTTGTTGGAGCAGACGTGGCGGTGACCTAGAATTACCCATAAATTTTCCTTTACGCAGCTCCACTCCAGTTTTTTGGTACAGTTTACTGCCCAGTTTTGGGCCTTTGTGGGCCAATCTCGGGCCAACAACAATGATCGGAGTCGTTTATTTTGCAGAATTCGTCGAGTTTGTCATCCATGTAAAAAATTAACTTAATTAAACATTGGTAGATACATGATCGAAACAGATTTGTACAAGAAAAATGGGATGAAAAAATAATTCAAAACTTAATTTTCTATTTTTTTTCTTGTGCAAATCTGTTTCGATCATGTACTTATCGATGTTCTATCAAGCTAAATTTCTACATGAACGATAAACTCGACGAGTTCTTCAAAATGAACGATTCTAATTATTTTTGTGAGCCTGGTTTCGGCCCACAAAGGCCCAAAACTGGACAGTAAACTGAACCAAAAAACTGTGGAGGGGAGCTGCCCCCTAAACAGTGACTATCATTGTACTGCTAGAGCCGTTTAAAAAAAAAAAAAAACCCATTGTACATCATATTATTTAATTAGGACAGAGGATTTGAAGGATGTCTTTTCTGTTTCCCAGAAAAACAAAAAATATCTAAAAGCATTAATTAAGTTTTGTGATTACAATATTAGTGGGTGGTAAGTTGTTTAAGAATGAAAACCACTGGAAGGCCAATGGGAGATAAGCAGGTGTTGGGTTTGCTTACTTCTTAAGGACAATCTTTAGGGTAATCACCATACAAAGACTTAATTAATTATAATTAATTTGCTGGATGCCATATTCGGGTGTGTGTTGGGGCCATAGAATATTTCATGCAACCGTGGGGTCGATGCGTCAGCAAAGGGACACATGGAGTTCATGCAATTGGGATCTCAAAATTTCTGAGCACGGTTTTCAACAAATTTTCTCTATCTATATATCTATTTCTCTTATCCAAACCAAGCAGGACTCAATGATCGGGTTTGGAGTAAATGGTTTAGTTACATGAGGAGGCATAGCTTTTCATGCTACTGCGCTCGTTTCGTGACAAGTTGCTTCGTTATGGTAGTATTATTTTGAGTTTAATTTATACATTAGACACCCCCTCATAAGCTCATAAGCCAACTAGGTGCTTCTTAATTTTTATGACGCCAAGAGTCCCCAATAGTTTTTCCTATGAGAGAGAGAGAGAGAGAGAGAGCCTATATTTTGTTTAAGCTACTATAGTAAAAGAAATGATTATAGATCAAAATATAATTCAGATACTACAAAATAAAAAAATCTTAACATTGAAAGATTAAGAAACTAAACTAAACCCAGTATACATCGCCATAGTGCAAGGAAAATGTACGAAAAATAATTTCACATTGAGGACAGTATAAAAGGGGAGACTGTCTTCTAGTTCCGATTTATATTGTATTAATACAATAGTATATGTAAATTAATGCGTAAACAAGCCAGTATTATCGTAGTACAAAATAGGGGATCTAAACCATGAGGTTGATGAATTAATGAAGCACAAAATTATATGTAAATCAAGTCAATTCCCTTTTCACTTTCATATACTATTTTGGAATTTCACATTGAGGACAACATAGAAAGGGAGACCGTCTTCTATTTCCGATTTATATTAATTGTATATTAATACAAACTAGTACTCCATTCGTCCCTTTTTAAGTATCCTGCTTCATAATTTCAACTTATTAAAAAGACATCATCATTATATCTTTCACATCAATTTTTTTCTCTACTTTCCCTACTTACCCATCATCATTACACTTTTACTCACTAACTTTTCAAAATGAAATCTACTTTTAGGGGCAAAATGAAAAATTCACCAACATTTATTCACTGACTTTACAAAATGGACACTTATTAAGGGACAACCCAAAATGGAATACCGGACTCTAAAAAAGGGGACGGAGGGAGTATATGTAAATTAATGCGTGAACAAGCTAGTCTTATCATAGAACAAAACGCGGGTCATAAAGCATGGGGTTATGAATTAATGAAGCACAGAATTATAAGTAAATCAAGTCGAATGATTCCCTCTTCACTTTCATATGGAAATTATAAAGAGGAAAGTCCACTTTCACCCCCTGTGGTTATCGCCATGTGCGGATACATCCCCTGTGGTTTAAAAGTGTGCACATAACCCCCTGTGGTTTTCAAATTGTGCGGATAGACCCCCTGCCGTCGTATTTTCCATCCATTTTAACGGAAACAACATTAAAAGACCGTTATACCCCCCATCACGTCTCTTGATTCTTCTTCTTGTTTAAATCTAACCACACCATCCCGTATACCAAAAATTGAATCCAAACCGTTGATATTATAAATTTTGACGAGTACAGCGTCGTCTATGCCAAAATTCAAGTCAATCAAAAATGAAAAGCTTATGGTCAAATCGATTTTGTTATGAAATTAAAATTTTAAATTTGAATTTACTACAAGTTAGATCACTGTGTTATTGATGCCTGATCGAGATGATTTTTTACACAGATACTCTATTCTTTATTTAATACATTATGAACGACTCAGATTACATTCTAGAGGTGTGTGAGATACACCTCCGTTAAAATGGATGGAAAATATGACGGCAGGGGGTCTATCCGCACAATTTGAAAACCACAGGGGGTTATGTGCACACTTTTAAACCACAGGGGGTGTATCCGCACATGGCGATAACCACAGGGGGTGAAAGTGGACTTTCCTCAATTATAAAAGCAAATTAATCAGTACAAGCGCGTTCATGCGTCACCTTATCAATTTCCTATGTATGCTGGCAAGAAATCATCATTTATTATTATCACTACATTTTTTTTAGAGCTCCAAACTAGGTTATGCATGTACGGAGATGGCAAACAATGATGAAACCTTACTTAATTAAAAATAATAATTAAGCATGCTTAGTTGTTTAGTGACATAAGATTTCATTGATAAACGTGGAAGCAAATCTTTCTGAGGTTTGGATCTTAGAAACCTTTCGGGGATACTTTTGTTTTTGGGTGTCATTTTAAACTAGATTAGGATAAGATGTTCTGATGATCTGTTGTGAAAGCAACATTTATTTGTAAAATAATTAGGCATATAGTCTCTCTTTTGTTAGGGTTAAGCTGAAGGGAATGTTTTTGGGTCATCCCCTAAGTTTCTAGAAGAAAAATTTGGCATTTTGATACTATGCCAAAATTATTGGATTTGCAGGATCTTTGAAGTGGGTTACTTTTGCAGTCCCTCGGACCGTGTAGACTTAGATGTGAAGGTTTCCGCGTACACCAAGGTTTGAGAATTTTTTTTAGCAAGAGTTTATTTATTTGTTTATTTATTATCGGTAAGGTTTGAGAAAAGCTACGTAACTTTTCTCTAACCTACGTGAAAAGTAGTTAGAGAAAAGTTGCAAATGTTTACTAGTACTATTAAGAGAGTGATTTCTGTGATTTGTACGCGAGCCACAATGCTAGAAGCAAATAATTGACATTTCTTAATTCTTATCACCTGTGATTATGATCTTTTATATGAAAATTCGGCGATCAAGATATAATGGGCGTTTGCGAAAAATTATATATTTTGATAGATTTTTTTTTTGATCGGCAAAAGTAAACATTTTATTAAGGAGATAGGGGAGGGGAATCCAACAAAAAGTTGGACAAATACAGCCAAATGGGACAAAGCCCAACCTGAAAGGGACAAAGCCCAGAACACCCGAAGGCCTAAAAGCCCAGATAAAACAAATACAAGCACAAAATCACAGATGGGCCAAAAACCCAGATCATATCAATTAAGCCCAAATCAAGGAAAACCCTAAACCTAAATCACTAATCTGAACACATCCATACACAGCCACCCTCTGCCGCCCACCGCCTCAGACAGCAACCACCAGCCAACAGATCTCTGCCACCACGCTCCGCCACACCACCACCGGTAAACCCCATGGAAACAGACAGATCCGACATCCCCACACACTGTCGCGGGAGCATCACAGCCGTTAAGCAAAAACCAAACCACCCAACAGTGATATGGCAGACGACCACGCCATCCATCAACACCACCGCAAGCTCACCCAAGCCGTTAGGCACACCTCGGAGAACCCAGCAGAAAGCCGAAGGGGAAAGCAAAACAGACAGCTTGACGAAGGAGAAACGAGGGAAACAAAGAGTAACCAGTAATCGATGCCCACAAACCAGCAACTAGGGGGTCGGAAAAAAGAGAGTGAGAGAGAGAGAGACCAGAAAAAACCAGAGATCCTTACCAGTGTTGCCCTCGTCGCCAACCGGAAGCCCTCGAAACGACCGCCGAGTAGCCGCCAAATCGGTACCCACAAACGATCAGAAGGAAAGCAGATGTCGAGGACCATAACCCCGGCCAAAACCACCAGCTCCGCCGCCTCACGCCATCTCGTTACGAAGTCACCCCGTCGCCGACCACGACCACCACCATCCGCCGCCTCCACCGAACCCGAGGACCCCGCCACCAGTCGATGCACCCCAAGCCCGAACAGATCGAGATCCACAGAAGAAGATATCCATACCGAATCCAGCCAAAGCAGCTGAGGGAACAAGAAAATCAAAGATTTCTCAAGACGGCGGGAGACCACCCCTGGAAGATCCAAAACGCCATACAACAATCGACTGCCGACGACGCCCGACGCCCATAGAGCCCCACCACCGGCCACTGCTACACCACTAGCCGTTAGGCTGAGAACCGAGCTCTTCCAACAAAGAGGCCCGGCGTAGGAGCAGAGCCACCACACCGCAGAGATAGGCACAGCGCACCCCCAGATGTGGTGAACGGAGGGCTTCAGATCAGCGAGAAGGAGAGAGGAGAGGGAGGAGGAGGGGGGGAGGCAGGCGGCGTCGCCGCCCCCCCCAAACGGAGACCCTAGAAGCTTTAGTAGGAGGGAAAGGGAAAGTTAGAGAGAATATTTTGATAGATTTTAATTCGATTCTTGTAACGCCCCGACTTTTCGGGAGAAAAATAAATAATTTTTATGAGAAAATTTGCTAAATAAATATGATTTTCCAAAATAAAGCTTTTGCTAATACAATCTCAAGATAGTTTTACGGAATCAAAATACATTAACTTCAGAGCTGACTCTAATCTTGATACGAATCCTAAGCATCCTCGATCTTCATTACTGATATTCTTTTCGTGTCGAACTGCAACATCGTTGAATCTCCTCCATCGAATCCTGCGCTCTCTAGCAAATTGATCGCCGAAGCAATCGATTTGCCAGGATACAGACGTATCCGTGAGTGATAAATCACCCAGTAAAATAATCCAACCCAACCACCCCTCTTACTTTACAGCTAGCAGGCAAACAGAATATATATGGTGCGAAAAAGTAAAACAGAGATAATTCACATAACTTGATTCATTGCTATCCATTAACTTAACATGAAATCTAAGATCTCTCCACGAGATCTTTCCTCCCCAACCACTAGCCATGCTCAGTCCCATGAGATCACTTCCCTTTGTTGTCGCAGGAACACCTAAGTTATGTACCGAGTGTGCACCCCCAATAACTACAACAAGGGGTAAGCTTATCATGCCGGTATCACGACTAGGGTTCGCCTATCTTATAAACCACATCACAATTCTTTTCACAATCATCACTGGACACCCGCCAGTCTATCAATTCATCACTGGACACCCGCCAGTATCAATTCTCATCACAATCTCATCATATCACAACATCACCCCTGCAGGCAACCTCTAAACAGAAAATAAACCTCACAATTTATCTATTACTTAACATCGTTTACGTGATTTCTAACTCGCATACCACCCCATGTCCCTAGGGTCCAATCTAACAGTCAACTGAAGCATCGATACAATATCAATTATAAACAAAAAATAATTAAAACAAATAACAGATGGATCGAAACAATTATTAAGCAATGCAATCACATAACTTTTTATGACTGGGCCGTTGCCCTTAATCTCGTATGATCCTAAAGTCATTAAGAATGTAAGAATTATTTAATTAAGATTTAAAAATAATTTTCTGGACTTTCGTTAATTAATATAAGTAATTAAGTTAATTAAACACTAATTAAATACATTAATTAGGTAAAAATTTTAGAATAATTATCGTAACCTTAATAAAGGTCCTAACAGTCCTCTATAATAAGTTCGAGTGCTAAAAGTTGGGTTTGGATGCTCACGTAGTTATTTTAAATAAAAAGATTAAGTTAATACTCAAAAGAAGAATAAATAGATAATAAATAATTAAATAACTAAAAATATATTTATTTTAACAAAGTATCATCTTAGGTCTGTAAGAAGTCTAAATAAAATTATTCGGAATTTTTAACATCTTAAATAATATTTTAAAGTATTTCTATTTAGAAGCAATGCGTAATTAATAATAATTAGTTAATGAAATAATTAAATTATTATTTTAATAACACATCATCTTTGGGATGTCAGAAGTCTATAAAAAATGGTTTAGATGTTAAAATCATTAATTGTAAGGTCGCAACTATTTTTCGTTTGTATCTTTAATTAAAAATAAAATAAATAGCTAATAATATCAAAAGTTTATGAAATCAGTAAGTTATGATCTTTGACATGTTAGAAAACTAAGAAAAATCGTTTGGGGATTTATGGAATAGTTTACAAGGTCGCAATGAATTTTAGTTTACAAACTATTACACGGTTACGAATAAAAATTAAATAAATAGAAGATTAAATAAAAAAAATATGAAACTAACAAGGTATGATCTTTAGAGTGTTAGAAACCTAAGAAAATTAATTCGGGAGTCAAAACCTAAATTTTAAAGGTCGCAAAACCAATTCGAACTCAAACAAAACAAACCGCAAGGCTGGACCGAAGGAAGTTGGCGGCCGCAAAGTCCGCTGTTCTGGTTCTTGCGGCGGGAAATCCCGCAGGTTGCGGCCGCAAGGTCGCTGATCAGATTCGTTTTTTTGGTTGTTTTGATATGGTTTCGATGCATGGGGTCACGGGGGACGTTGGGTTATGTCTATAAATCATAAATATACTTAGAGGAGTGCTCGGATTGAATTATAATACCTCGATTTGAGTGGAATTCGTTTTCGATCGTAAACTTGAATTTGGAGAAGACAACTTCGGTTCCGTCGATCGGGGGACTTCGCGGCCGAATTGTTTGATCCTCGGGGATCCTTGGGGTCGAGGGAAGTGATTGGAACGATCAATTTGGAATTCGGTTGAGCTTTGGTACGAAACCCACTTTTCTCTCTCTTTCTTTCTCTCTCTAAAACTCCATGGATTGGAGCTTTGTTTCCTTCAATTTTTCTCTCTTTTCTGGTCTGGTGGGGCCTGGAAAATCGTGTGGCGTGCCCTAGGGTCGAGGTTACGGGGTATTTATAAGAGAATTGGATGATTTTTGATTAATTAGAGTTCTAACGGAATTGGGTTTCGGAATGGACGAATCTAGCTCGGTTTTGGGGTTTCGGAGGAGGTAGAGATCGAGCGGGAGTAGGAGAGGGAGATATAGAATTATTGTATGCATGCATGCAATTATAAAATATTTTTAAAGCGATAATTAGATAGAATAACTATTTTTTTTTTGTAATTATCTACTATTTACTTAATGATGAAATTAATATTATTACAACTAAATAATATTCTTATTAGTTAAAATTTTTCGGGTTATTACAACACTTATACGGTCACAAGTTACTTAATGTAACATTTAAATAAATTTTAATCACCAAAAATAAATCTAGGTTTTAATCGAATTATATTTTTATAATTAATCCATTACTATAGACTATTTGGTTAAAATAATAATTTCTTTATTCGAAAAAAATTGGGTTGAAATTCCGGGTCGTTACAATTCTAGCTTCTAAACACCAGTTTAGAATGTTTGTAAAAAATTCTACATAACTGATTTTTAGAATCTATAAATTCTGACAACATGAATAAGGAAAGAAATTCTCAAAATTTTAAAGTTGGGTTTGACTAGCTTTTGGAATTTCTTCAACACAAATTCTCAAAAAATGAATAAATCTCGCAGCTTCGAAAAATAGCTTTCTCAACTTTTACTAAAATTTGGAGTAGAATCTGAAGCTAAAATCTAAAATTTGTATCTACAGTTATCGCAAACATGTCCATATTGTTAGTTTTTTTGGCACTTTCCGGGGTTGTCCAAAACGCACCTTGTTTCATTGGTATTTATTTCACTCTTCTTTGTAATAAGGTAGGTTATATATGGGGTAGTTTCTCGCATGATGCTCCTCCGCTTGCCTTTGCCAATTTGATCCTGTGAAGCCGTTCCATTTATCAAAGGTAAAATCATTCACGGCATATCATGCATAATATTTTATTTGTGTTCAAAAAGCATAAAATGATTAAAATTGTATTGTGCATGTTTGGATCAAGTTTTTATATTAAGTGGTTCTTGTTACCAATTTTAGAGTTTTGATACTGCACGTTACTTTCCTTAATACACACATCTCGAAAGGTGATTTACTCTGATAATAGAAAAACAATTGGAGGCTAGTATTTTGGTATCTTTTTGTTAATGGGATACTATTACGTATTTTTTCATTTCCTATTTTGATTAGGGTTCTGTTTACTAGAAAATCATATAAATACTCCTTAATCATTTTTTTTTGGAGACGATGTACCGAACCCTTTTTGCAGAAACATATCATTACACGGTTTTGGGATTTCATAGTTTTCATGAGTTGACAAACACATCAACTCATATTGAGTGTTTGTGACGATCTTGTCTCAACGTTCTTGCATCCTGCATCCATCCGAACGTTTTTGGATTGTCCTGTTAATACCGCACATCATTTATCATTCATTTGGTGATCCGTTCGTGCCTTGTTGCTATTGGCCGGATTGACGAGAAGTCTATTCGGAGCCGGTTGAATCCGGAGATCGAACTTGAGGTTCGTGGACTTCTGTTGAATCTTAAAGAAGCTCGGGGAGCATCGCAAGTTGGCGAGTATAGGTAACGCTTGTGGGTAAGCTGTGGGTTATTCTATTTCGCATCTTGTATTTCTTTTTGATTAATAGAAAATAGTAGACTAGGCCGTGGTTTTGTCTTAGGGTTATTCGGACCCTAAGGTTTTCCACGTATATCGCGTGTCTTGTCTCTTATTTATTTTATTCTGCTTTGTTTTGCTCAAGGGTGTGTGTTTGACATTTTGGAAGAAGAGATTTTTTTTGGGCTCAAGCATAACTGTTTTCTTGCTCAAGCAAAACAGCCCTTTTTCTAAACAAAGATTTGCCCTATAAATTGTAACCATTTAGTCCAGTTACGGTGACTGTGCCTTTATAAACCAATCACGCAATAAAGAGTTAACTTCGGGGCTGCTTTTAAAAAAGGGTATATTTTGAATAAATAGTCCTATTCACCCCCCCTCTAGGACAGGTTTACACTTCCGCGTAATTTCAATTGGTATCAGAGCCTAGTTGCTCAATTTTTTTTTGGTTTTATCACCAGAGTTTTGATCCTGTGATTATGGACACAAATGCACCACGTGAGGGAGCCTCCAACTCGAGGCCACCCTACTTCGATGGGAATGATTATCCCTACTGGAAAGCACGAATGACGACACACTTAAGTTCCTTAGGTATTAAGGTTTGGAGGTCTGTGAGATATGGGTATGAAACTCCTAAAATAGAGGATACTACTACTAAGCAGATGAGACTTAAAGAAGACACCGAATGGAACACTGCAGATAATGATATTTTTGAGGCAAATTCCCGTGCTTTAGGAGCTATTTATGGTGCTTTAAGTAAAACTGAGTTTAGTCGTATTTCCGCGTGCACCACTGCAAAAGAGGCTTGGGATATTCTCCAAGTCACTCACGAGGGTACTAAGACAGTTAAAACTTCAAAACTCCAAATGCTTACGACACGCTTTGAGGAACTAAGAATGTCTGAAGATGAAAATTTTGATAGTTTTATCACCAAGCTGAGTGACATTGTTAATTCTTTTCATGCACTAGGTGAACCCATTTCCAATCTCAAAGTTTGCCGTAAAGTTCTTAGGTCTCTTCCTGAAAGATTTAGAACTAAAGTTGTGGCCATTGAAGAAAGGCCTGAAGTTGACAGTATGCTTTTTGAGGAGTTAGTTGGAAAACTCCAAACCTTTGAACTAAATCACCTGTCTAAGAAACCAATTTCTAAGGCTAGTAAGAGTATTGCTTTTAAAACTTCCAATGAGAAATTATGTCTTTCCCAAGATAGTGATGATCAACTTGATGAAGAGGAACTTGCTTTTTTTGCTAAAAAATTCAGAAAATTTGTGAAGTTTCGAAAAAATATTAAGCGAGGAAATTCTCCAGCTTCTAATGATGGTCCTAAAATGAACAACTTAGGTTTTGGTGATAAGAAGTTTTCTACTGATAAATCTAAGCAACCCCAAGGCATTCAATGTCGTGAGTGTCATGGTTTTGGTCATGTTCAAGTTGAATGTGCCAACACACTCAAAAAGAAATCCAATAAGGGGTACAAAATCACTTGGGATGATGATAGTGAGGAAGAGAGCGATTCTCAAAATAGTCACGATAAAACTGACGAAGTAGATACACGGTCCTTGTTGCTAGTGTGACATCTCCGACATCACCGAAAGCGTTTGTGTCTACACCTCCGTGTAGTATTGAGGATAACTATGAATCTAGCGATGAGGATGTTATCGATGATGAGGATGACTTGGAATCTATTCATGATGCTTATAATGAACTTTTCAAAGAATGCGTTAAACTGAAAAAGAAAAAGAAAGAATTGATTCTTGTCATTAAAAAGGTTGAAACTGAGAGAAATGGTCTTCGTGTTGATGTTGATTCTAGGATTCACGAAATAGAAGAGTTAAAGGCGCACCAAATACATTTCAATGAAAACTTTGCTAAAATTGAAAAAGAACGTTTGGAGGCCTTGAAGGCTCTTGCGATATCTAAGGAGAGAGTCAAAGTATTGGAACACGATTTAAAAGAGGCCAGTGAGGCCATTAAAAGAAATGGTTGTGGCGCTTCTCGTATAGCTGAACTGACTCGTACTTTTAAAAATAGAAGCGGCCTTGGTTTCATCGATCCGCCATCTCTTGCTCCTAAGACTAGTGAAAAACCTAACAAAGAGATCAAATTTGTGAAATCCATCTCCTCAACTGTTCCTAAGACCTTAGATTGTCCTATCCCTAAGAAACGGATTTTCATTTGCCACCATTGCGGTACTCTAGGTCATATTCGTCCTTATTGCTACAAGTTTCTTAACAATAATAAAAATGGAAATGGTAAGTTTCAAATTTCTAATGTCTATTATGGGCCAAAACATACTGTCCCTAATTTTAGAAAACCTCGTGAGATATCGCAACCTAAGTCTGAAAAACATAATGAAAATTTTGGAAAACAATTGAGTCATTTGGCCTATCAGACATCACACATTGTTGAGGAAATTCAAAAACTGTCTAGTTTTGCTAAAGGAATAAACGAACGTAATACCTCACCGAGCCAGAGTTCTTTCAACCACCTATCTCAAATGCATAATAAACCTAAACAAGTTTGGAAGAAAGTAGATATAGTGTGTAATGTTGCTCACACTGCATTCAAAGCGGATTACTCTCATGCTTGGTATTTAGACAGCGGTTGCTCTAGGCATATGACTGGCAATAAGTCTTGGTTTAGTAAATTAGAAAAATACAATGGTGGTTTCGTCACTTTTGGTGATGGTAATACAGGGAGGATTGTCGGACAAGGCACCATATCTACTCATGATCTTCCACATTTGGAGAATGTCTTATATGTTGAGGGATTGAAAGCTAATTTGTTAAGTATTGGACAATTTTGTGACAACTTGCATGAAGTTCAATTTTCTAAAAATGGTTGCTCTGTTGTTAATGAATCTGGTATATGTGTAGTTAAAGGTGTTAGATCGTCTGATAATTGCTATTGTGTTCAAATGGATAATCCTATTGTGTGTAATCGTATTATGCTTGATGATGTTGAACTTTGGCACCAACGTTTAGGGCATGTTAATTTCTCAGAATTGCATCGTATCACTAGAAACGAAGTCGTAAGAGGTGTGCCCAAACTTGCCAATGGGCAAGGATTAGTTTGTGGAGGATGTATGAAAGGAAAACAAATCAAAAGTTCCCACAAAAAGACTAACATCGTTGCTACCACTAAATGTCTTGAACTTCTTCACATGGACCTTATGGGTCCCTCTCGCACTGAAAGCTTAGGAGGTAAACGATATATCCTAGTTATTGTAGATGACTTCTCTCGTTTTTCTTGGGTCGGTTATCTTAGAGAAAAGTCTGATGCTTTTGCTTGTTTTAAATCGATTTGCCATCGTATTCAAAATGAAAAAGGGGATATCCTATCATACGTGTTAGAAGTGATCATGGTGGAGAATTTGAGAACTCCGAAATTGAAAAATACTGTGATGATAAAGGCATCAAGCATGAGTTCTCAGCTCCTCGCACACCTCAACAAAATGGGGTTGTTGAGAGGAAAAATAGAACTCTCCAAGAAATGGCTAGAGTCATGCTCCATGCCAAGCGTGTCCCTAGGAATTTGTGGGCCGAGGCCATTAACACTGCTTGCTACACCATAAATCGGGTCTATGTGAGACCCGGAACTACATGTACTCCTTATGAGATTTGGAATGGTAAGAAACCCTCTATAAAATATTTTCGGGTTTTTGGTAGTAAATGTCACATTTTGAGAGATAGTGAATCTCTTGGTAAATTTGATTCTCGGAGTAATGATGGTATTTTTCTAGGATACTCCAACACAAGTAGAGCTTTTAGAGTATATAATCTTCGCACCTCCACCCTAGTTGAGTCAGCCAATGTAGTAGTTGACGATAACACTGTTAATGAGTCAGCTCCCCAGGTTGATGATGATGATGAGGGGAGTTGGGAAATCTTTGAAGGGGAGACACCTGTGAGCACTCCGATAGATATTCCTACTTTCGATTTAGGGGGAGAGCCTAGTGAGAAAGAGAAGGATGTTGAAACCGAGTCTGACGTTGGTGAGTCATCCTATGATGAGGAGTTAGGACAACATGATCTAATTCCCTCAAATGCTAAAGAACCATCAGCTCGAGTCAAACTCAATCACCCTAAAGATCTTGTCATAGGAAATCTAGATGAAGGTATGTTAACCAGAAGGAAAGCTACAAACATTGCCAACTATGTCTGTTACACCTCCTCTCTAGAACCCAAGAAGGTGGAAGAAGCTTTGAGTGATGAGTTATGGATAGGGGCCATGCAAGAGGAATTGCAACAATTTACTCGTAATAATGTCTGGTATTTGGTCCCTAGGCCTTCGCACACAAACGTCATTGGCACCAAATGGATTTTTAAAAATAAAAAGGACAGTGATGGTGTTGTGGTTAGAAATAAAGCGAGATTGGTCGCTCAGGGATATACACAAATTGAAGGAGTTGACTTTGAGGAAACCTTTGCTCCGGTTGCAAGGTTAGAGTCAATTAGATTACTTTTTGGCATTGCATCTCATTTAAACTTTAAACTTTCACAAATGGATGTCAAAAGTGCTTTTTTAAATGGGGACTTAATAGAGGAAGTTTATGTTGAACAACCTAAGGGTTTTGTTGATTCTTCTTTTCCCAATCATGTGTACCGCCTTCGTAAGGCTTTATATGGTTTAAAACAAGCTCCTCGTGCTTGGTATGAGCGTCTCACTGATCATTTGTTAAATACCGGTTTTGTTCGAGGGGGAGTTGACCAAACCTTGTTTATTCGTAAAATAGAAAGCGATCTTCTGATTGCTCAAATTTATGTTGATGATATAGTTTTCGGTTCCACGTGTGAGTTACATGCCAAACAATTCGGAGCCCAAATGTCCCACGAATTCCAAATGAGTCTCATGGGGGAATTGACTTATTTTCTTGGGTTTCAAATTCATCAAATGGATGATGGTATATTTTTGTCTCAATCTACTTATGCTAAAGATATAGTCAAAAAATTTGGCATGACAGATTCTAAAACCACACGTACACCCATGAGCACGAGTATTAAAATTGGTAAAGATGTCAACGGCGTGAGTGTTGATCCTACTCTTTATCGTAGCATGATAGGTAGTCTTTTGTATCTCACCGCTAGTCGTCCTGATATTTCTTTTAGTGTTGGTGTTTGTGCTCGTTATCAGTCCGACCCTAAAGAATCTCACCTAACCGCTCTCAAGAGGGTAATACGCTATGTTAAGGGCACTATTTCACTTGGTCTTTGGTACCCGTATGGTACTAATATTGATTTAGCCGCGTATTCCGATGCCGATTGGGCAGGTAGTGCTGATGATCGAAAGAGTACCTCGGGCGGGTGTTTTTATCTAGGAAATTGTCTTGTTGCATGGCATAGTAAAAAACAAAATTGTGTCTCTCTGTCTACCGCCGAGGCCGAATACATAGCGGCCGGCAGTTGTTGCACACAACTTATGTGGATGAAACAAATGTTGAAAGATTATGGCCTACCTCAAGGCAAAATGACGGTTTTTTGTGATAACACTAGCGCAATCAATATTTCCAAGAATCCTGTCCAACATTCTCGGACCAAACATATTGACATCCGTCATCACTTTATTCGTGAACTTGTAGAAGATGGAGTCATTACTCTCGAGTTTGTACCCACTCATGAACAAAAAGCTGATATTTTCACAAAACCATTAGATTCCCTTAGGTTTGAGTACCTTAGGAAGTCTATTGGTCTCGTTTCCATGGATTAGATTCAGTGGGTTTGCATGTCTCTCATTTGCGTGCTTTGAGTGCCATCATTCTAGAGTAGGCATGTAAAACTTTTTCTTTTATGTTTATTTCCATTTTTTTGTTCTGCATATTTTTTAAAAAAAAAAAAAAGGGAAAAGAAAAATTTTGTGAACAGGTGTTCTTTGTTTCTCATGTTCATTGCCCTTGTAGTCAGAATATTTGCATTCAATGTGCTCTTTCATCCTTGAGAATTTTTAGATTTTGGATGCACCATATTTCATGGCTTTATGATTTCCACTATATCATGTACATTATTTAGTGCTCCTCAACACCTTTTGGTTATTCTCATGTACTTGGACATGTTCATGTGTGTGTCCCCCTTGAAATTGACCTTTGGCTACTATTCCCTAGTGATTTTACCTTGTACCGTTATCTCCTGCAAAAATCTATCTGGTACTTTTATTTTCTCTACCTATCCGGGCGTTCATTGAATAACCGGACAATTGGGGTGAGGTATTCTCTCTCTAAGCGTTCGCGTCAAAAGGTGGATAGACCTTGTGAAGGTACGTATGACTCCTGGGCCACTTGCCTAGTAACCGGACCTCTTGCCTCAGTAAGCAGTGAGTGTTCGCGTCAAACAGCGGTGGAGTAATAGTGGATGTCTTTATCCCCCTAAAAAAAAAAGAAAAAAAAAAGAAAAAGAAAAAAAAAAGGGGTTGTTTTGTTGAGGGGGAGTTTGTATTTCTCTTTATTTCACTTTGAGGACCTAGCTTGGTTTGACTTTTTGAGGGGGAGTTATCCTGAAAATCCTTGCGTACATGAGAATATTCCTCCTGGACTGAGTTAAACCTGACATTATTTACGTGATGCACACACACACTCTGTCATACGGCCTTGTTTTATGCTTCATTCTTCTTCTAACTGTCTCTTTGCTGAACGACTACATTGCGCATTCTTTTGTTCTGCTTATAAGGTGTTTGATAATGGCAAACATTGCTTTTGTTCACAAAAAGTGTATGAATTATGTTCTCGATGCATCCGTATGATTTCATTGTGTGAGTCATCCAAATCTTTCATTTTTTTTCTTTGCCCCGCTTGCATAAATCAAGTCATACTAGTCATTAACAGTATAGTTTTTTTGGTCAAGGTGGTCAGGCTATTTGAAAGGCCTTTTCAAAAATAAAGTTGTTCAACCGGGTTATCAATTGAGCATCCATCGAAACTCTCTGCCTAGAATTCGGTTCATCGAACTATCAATCGAGTATCATCGAAACTCTTTGTTCGATGTGATTCTATGGAAAGTAGGTCGACCCCTTTGTTTTTCGTGACAAAAAGGGGGAGAAGTGTTTTGTGAGAAGAGCTTGATTTATAGTCATTTGGTGGATATTTGTTTGTTTTAACTTGGATATTAGATGGCTTGACTTGCTTGATTAGACGTGGTAAATCTAGGTTGGATAGTCTGTTCTTATTTTAGTTATTGATGTCGTATCCTTTTTGGTTTAGCTTATCAGAATCGCCTTATCCTGAATATACTATTGTTTCTCGTGGATATATCTATTGTGGTGTTTCTCTGTTGGTGGATTTTTAATGCAGGTTTTGTGGTCTATCGATCAAGCAGCTTTTGTCAGCAGTCTAAGTTTATCCTAGTTACTCTTTTTAATTTGTATTGGGTGGTTTTGTCCCGGAAATGCCAAAGGGGGAGATTGTTAATTTTTTTGGCACTTTCCGGGGTTGTCCAAAACGCACCTTGTTTCATTGGTATTTATTTCACTCTTCTTTGTAATAAGGTAGGTTATATATGGGGTAGTTTCTCGCATGATGCTCCTCCGCTTGCCTTTGCCAATTTGATCCTGTGAAGCCGTTCCATTTATCAAAGGTAAAATCATTCACGGCATATCATGCATAATATTTTATTTGTGTTCAAAAAGCATAAAATGATTAAAATTGTATTGTGCATGTTTGGATCAAGTTTTTATATTAAGTGGTTCTTGTTACCAATTTTAGAGTTTTGATACTGCACGTTACTTTCCTTAATACACACATCTCGAAAGGTGATTTACTCTGATAATAGAAAAAACAATTGGAGGCTAGTATTTTGGTATCTTTTTGTTAATGGGATACTATTACGTATTTTTTTCATTTCCTATTTTGATTAGGGTTCTGTTTACTAGAAAATCATATAAATACTCCTTAATCATTTTTTTTTGGAGACGATGTACCGAACCCTTTTTGCAGAAACATATCATTACACGGTTTTGGGATTTCATAGTTTTCATGAGTTGACAAACACATCAACTCATATTGAGTGTTTGTGACGATCTTGTCTCAACGTTCTTGCATCCTGCATCCATCCGAACGTTTTTGGATTGTCCTGTTAATACCGCACATCATTTATCATTCATTTGGTGATCCGTTCGTGCCTTGTTGCTATTGGCCGGATTGACGAGAAGTCTATTCGGAGCCGGTTGAATCCGGAGATCGAACTTGAGGTTCGTGGACTTCTATTGAATCTTAAAGAAGCTTGGGGAGCATCGCAAGTTGGCGAGTATAGGTAACGCTTGTGGGTAAGCTGTGGGTTATTCTATTTCGCATCTTGTATTTCTTTTTGATTAATAGAAAATAGTAGACTAGGCCGTGGTTTTGTCTTAGGGTTATTCGGACCCTAAGGTTTTCCACGTATATCGCGTGTCTTGTCTCTTATTTATTTTATTCTGCTTTGTTTTGCTCAAGGGTGTGTGTTTGACATTTTGGAAGAAGAGATTTTTTTTGGGCTCAAGCATAACTGTTTTCTTGCTCAAGCAAAACAGCCCTTTTTCTAAACAAAGATTTGCCCTATAAATTGTAACCATTTAGTCCAGTTACGGTGACTGTGCCTTTATAAACCAATCACGCAATAAAGAGTTAACTTCGGGGCTGCTTTTAAAAAAGGGTATATTTTGAATAAATAGTCCTATTCACCCCCCCTCTAGGACAGGTTTACACTTCCGCGTAATTTCACATATATTGAGACTAAGTATTTTCCCACCAAGGTGATTCTAGGAAACTTAGCCGAAAAAAAAGAGTAGGGCTCTAGGAAAGTGGAGTGGTCAGAGAAGTTGTCGATAGGAGAATGAAAATTAAGGGTCGTCACGAGAGAGAGAGAGTATTGGCCGGTGATGGGTATTTATGGTATAGACGAACCGAGCAGAATATTTTTTAGAGCGCTCAAACTTGTTTGATTACGATTTTAGTGAGTTCGAAATTAACGATGGGTTCATGAGCCGAGCCCAAGGGGAGCTAGCTAGTTGAGTGCAATTTTGTTCATCCTCTTTCAACGAGGGTGAACATTATCCTCTCTCTCATTAGTTGAAATGGTGTGGACCCCATTACAAAGTGATGTCATACTTACCATGCAATACACTTTTTGGTAAGCATGACATCCCTTTGTGGTGGGGTCCACATCATTTCAATCAATAGAAAGGAGGGTACTGTTCACCCTCTTAAGTAAGGCTTGAGTCGATTTCAAACTATTCATGAGTGTTAACAAGCTAAAAAAGTTCACAAAATTTTTAATTTTACCCCTTCCACTTTGAACATTTTCTATTTAAACCATTTTAGTACCCTTTTTTCCCCCTTCCCTACACCCTTTGAACTTCAAAAATCAATATCTACATTCTGTGCACTTCGAAATAAATTAAAATTGTAGATGTCACTGATAAATTCTATAAAAAGTTCAAATTACCCATTGAAATCCTTCAAATTCATAAAATATTGCCCCTCACCCCGTCTCTTTCATTCTCTCTCTACAAAATAATTGGCTTTATTATTCATTTGGCTCTCGATAACCAACTTTATTTTTACAAAGTATATGGGGATGTAAACAAAATTTCTCCCAAAAGTTGTAAATTTGACTACCCTTTGACATTTCCCGCATATATTGTCACTTTCTAAAAATCTACTATTCTTTTGGTAAATGGAGGGTAGAGTGTGTTCTACGAACTAAAATAAGTACTTATTTGAAAGTACTTAAAAATAATTGTTTTTTTGAAAGTACTTATTAGTTGGAAGTACTTATTTTTTGAATTAACTATGATGTATTGTGAGAGAATGACTTGTTTTGTAAAGCAGAAAATAAGTACTTACTCCCTCCGTCTCATTTTGTTTGTCCATTATTCATTTTATCTCTTTTGTGACTATTGCGTATATCTATGAATCCATAATATTTTTCATGATTTTGACAACTTTGTATTATAGAAGAAATTGAAAACTATCAAATAACATTCATATTACATATTTTTGGAAATTTATATTGAAAGATATAGACGATTGAAAACTGATACGAACATCAAAAAAAATACAAACAAAATGGGACATATAGATAGAGAGTAAAAAAAAAAAAGAATCTTTACGGAACGGAGCCTGATTGATTTTTCTCCCCCAACAATATGATATTCGTGAACTTACTATATGATGTTCTTGAAATTAACGTGGCCCTTGATGGTTGACTCATGGGTTGACTAGGTAGGCAAGCAGAAATTGGATGACCAAATTAGAGCCCGAACTCATTCTTAAAAAATAAGTATTTATTTCACATACTAAAAAATAATGTAAATGAAAAATAATTTTTTGATTTTTTTTGCACCGTATAAAAGATCTCATCGAGATCTTTCAAACAAGATCCATATTACTTATTAAACCCATTATTTTTTAGCATAAAATTGCCTTATTAAGAAATAAGTACTTAAAACCCGTTCTGAAACGGGGTGCAGCTCCTCAAAACATTCTCGAACTTGTTATTAGCAGCTGTCACGAGTTCAAAGTCTACAAGTTTGGTACCCAAGTGAAAAAGCGAAATGAATCATGACTAACCAGTAATTATTATTATCATTAATTAAAAAAAGGTTAAGGGATTAGATTAGAAGGATGACATGATAAACACAAGCCAATTACGATATTAGTCAAAGTACTAATACTCCTTTTGAATTGACCATATATATTTACAATGTCGTTTTTTGTTTGGAAAAAGGCTAGTAATACCTATTTGGTCGGTCCAATACCTAACATTAAACTATATTGTCATTAGCGTGAAAAGTGCTAAGGCTAGTTTGCACTTTCCAACATCTAGGTACCACCCCTCTACTTGTAACCCCTGACCCTATGATATTAACTGCGATATGACATTAACTATAAGAGCATTCACTGTGGAATAAGCAAAACAAAATTTTTTTAAAGTTGGCAATATTTGTTCAAAAAAGTGCTCACATTAGAATAATCAAACTTAACAATCTCTTAGCAACTCATCAAATTTTGGGTTTTTGAATAATCAAAACTAGCAACCTTTTACCAATAACCAAATTTAGTGATTCCCACATTTTCTCAATCAAGTACACCCATCATTATACAAAAATCTTCTCTCTCTCTCTCTCTCTCAACAATGTTTTCAAAAAATAATTATAAAAAACTATTCTTACTATTCTTTTCAGAAACTTTTTCTAAAAAGAAAACTCTTTTTATATGAACTTTTAATTTTTTTTTTATAAAAACTATTCTTACTATTCTTTTCAGAAACTATTCTTACTATTCTTACTATAAAAAACTATTCTTACTATTCTTTTCAGAAACTTTTTCTAAAAAGAAAACTCTTTCTTTTTGAAAAAAAATTGTATTTACACAAAACTGTTTTTGTACACATTTTTTTTCATAAACTATTTTTTTATCCAACTGTTTTTAACTTAAACTGTTTTTTTCTTCCAAAAACTAATTTGTTTTTCAAAAACAAGTATTTTTTTTATAAAAACTATTTTTAACATAAACTAGTTTTTCAAAAGATTTACGTGAAATGAAGGAGAAAAGTTTGGAGAAAACTCAGGGAAGGAAGCAATGGTCCCATTGGTTTTGATTATGAGCAAAAAATAACCAATGTGAAACTTAACATTGCTAACTTTAGTAACCTCTAAATGGATAATCAAAATCTGATGTAGCATGTTTTGATTATTCATTTTTGTTTATTCCACTGCGAATGCTCTAAGAAGACGTAACAAAAAGCTAGCCACAAACAACGTAACAAAACTCGCAAAATGACGTGATATTTTCAAACCACAAAATGACATAACATTTACCACAAAATAACAAAATATTAATTACGAGAAGAAGGCATGACATGTTTACTATATCATGCATAATGTTTTTCGACGTGGCATTGCTTAAAATCATTTTCTTATGGTGTCCCCCGTTATAACATTAACCGCTCAATGATACTACATTCGTCTTGAAAAGGCGTAAAATGTTATGATTGGAAAACACCATAATATAAGATGGGGGATAATTTGGACTTTTCCTTCTTAGCTATCAGTACGTAGTTCTTCTTCTTCTTTTTCCTTCTTAGCAAAACTGATCTCACAAACGCCTTAGGCCGTGCGATCATGCATGTCGTTTTGTGGGAGTACTTGGTATATGAATGTTTTTTTAAGGTTAATATATTTTGTCCGCTCGCGGTTAAAACTGTGGGGTTTCTGCTACCGCCTTTTTGGAATCACCATCCGTTAATCGTTCTAACTTGAACGTTCATCTTTAGGTCTCGTGGAGTAGTATATTAACGCGAAGATCAGTTCGATTCAACATCAATAGATATATTAAAAATTGAATTTCGGTTTATAAAATGAACGATCCGATTCTGTCAATAATTTTAAAATGAAACCATCCATGACTGTCCTTTAACTTTAAAATTATTGAACGGTTTAGACTACAACATTAAACGCACCTTGTAACCCATGATGGTGTGGCAAAAAACCCACAGTTTCTACTACCAACGGAAATTAAGGCGCAGCAACCTGAACTATGAGCTACTAAAACTCTTTCTTTTTAACAACTTGGATCGCCGCCATCACCTGTGAAGAGTCACCTTCCAGTATATGCAATCTCTAAACATTGCAAAGACCGTGAAAAAATGGAGTATTAATTTAGGACTATACACTTGCAAAGCAAAGGATGTAATTAAGAACACGATGGATCCAAACTCTTCCCATCGAATTCCAAATCAAATTCAAAGCCGATTCCGTCCCGGCCGTGCCAGGCCTTTGTACGGCCGGACGGATAACCAGCGCGCCTCTCTCTCTCCCTCTCTGATCTCTACATTTTTCGCTCTCACGTCTCTCTAAAAATTTCAGATGTTAAGGAAATAGAGTCCCACATTGCGTGGGAGTGGAATGGGTGATCACTTGATAACATCTGAGACCTCTCCACTCATTGCCAATTGGTTTTGAGATGGACATAAAGTTTTTACATGGTATCAGAGCGGAGCCCGTTCCATCCCATATTTTAAAAATTTACAATTCACACCCTACGATGACAGGCCAGCAAAAAGGCTGCACGATGATAGGACCCAAAAGTGGCCACACATGACAGACCTCAAACGCGGCTGCACATGAGGGGGGATGTTAAGGAAATAGAGTCCCACATTGCGTGGGAGTGGAATGCGTGATCACTTAATAACATCTGGGACCTCTGCACTCATTGACAATTGATTTTGAGATGGACATAAAATTTCTACAAGATCTAGGGCATTGTATTGCCGTGCCAGGCCTTTGTCTAGAGTTTATCAAGCATGTGTCTTTTAGTTTTTCCCGATCGAAATAGAATCTCCTTAACGATTTGGTTCGATTCGGTCCAGTCGTGTTGGTTTCGCCGCTGAATGGGTGTGTCCAGTCCATTCGAACTGTTTCTTCAACCAACGGTTGCGTACCTTGCCTTTTCGCTGCTTCTCCTTTTACGTACAGTCGCTTATTGTCTATGCATTTCGTCCCTCTCATTTGGTTTTTCCATCTGGAATTCTCCATTCTCCTAGCATAACATACATAAATATATCAGAGAGAGCGATAACCGTTTTTTGTTTGCTGCCTGTGCAGTTTGCAGTGCTACTACTATATATATGCGAGATCAAATAATTATGGGCAGTGGCGTAACCAGAAATATGTATCAGCGGAAGCACTATAAAAGAAAAATTCAGGTGACGCCGAATCTCACACATCCCACCGAATTTGATTTAAGGACAAATGTGATACACTTGCTTTGGTTGCTACTAAATTCCTTTCGGTTCGGCATTCCAATTGACATTTCGAAATCTGTGAGTAACTTTCGTATTCAGTATAGATACTGTTTGCTACTGTAATTCGTTTTTCCAAAAATGTTTTTTTTTGAGATTTCTTTATCTGTTCCGAGACTTATTCTTTATTCTTGTTGTTGGAGATTGCCGTAGTAACAACTCTAGGGCTGCAACAAACCCAAAAGAACCGGTGAACCGTCCTGAACCAAATCAAACCGTACGTTTTGGTCCTGATTTGTGGATACCAAAATTGAAACATTATCGAAACCGTGGGATAGGTATAGTTCATGGGTTTTGGTTAAGGAACCGGGAATTAACCAAATTAGACCGTTCACGCATGCATTCGCGCTCGCACACACTAACATATAATTCCGGAATTGTGTAAGTGTAGGGCTCTTATTCGACCTTTTAATCCAATGGTCAAAAGAAATGTTGGAATTTCCTACTTGGAAGTCCATGTCTTGATACCATATTACCATCAGCCAAGTTAATTCCGTATAGAGTGACATGCATTTATTTTCCTCGTTTTCTCCCTTATTGTCTAGATTTCTTGTTTGTATTTTTTTTTCATTTACCAAGGGCAAAATGGTAAAATTATTGTTGGCGATCCCTCATTTGCACATTTCTGCAAATTAGATTAGCTTTATTTTACACTTATCAAGAGATTTTAAAAGTTACAAATATGAGCCTTTATTCTCTCTCGAACAATTAGTGAGTGCACGAGAGCAGATGGTAGTACAAGTTATTTTGCGAAGTCCAAATTAGGGTGGAATTGTGAACGAACCATTGTTACTGATTGGTGCGGTTCGATTCGGTTCACCCCTTAAATTCCTCTAGAACTGGATTAATTCGGACTGTGTGCACCCTAGAAATTATAGGCTCATGAATGGCGATTTGAACTCCAAGCTAGTACATATACTTATAATTGAACCAACTACTCAGGGGCGGGTAAATGTATTGTTGCTAGAATTTCTCGTGCCTTTCCTAGCTAATCAAGAAAGATTGCGTAACAACAGCCCTAGCCCCTAGTCGGATCCGGCAGGCACTAGGGCACAATCACAGCCGTCTAAAATTGCTTTCAATGGTCCGGATTTAAAAATAAAGTCTTCCAGAAGATAGTATTTTAAATCTGAATCATTGGAAGCACTCCTTGGATTTCTCCAGAACTGGATTAATTCAGACTGTGTGCACCCCTAAAAATTAAATTTAGGCTCATTTAGTGATCCGGGCCCAACACCCTCCACAAACACACGTTCATCTACGGTCGATAGACTTAGTCTCGATCCTAACATGAATGCACGGTCTTAAAAGATGTTGAGACAATATGCGGTGGTGTTCGAGGAGCATTCGAATTTTTTTTTTTTTTTGTAGTTTTCAAGTTAGGCATGAAGTCTCTCTCATATCTACAAACTTACACATCAAAAACTTTTAAGGAGGGTGGCTTTAATTAGGCAAGCATGCATGTGTTTATCAGAACTCTGATCAGCATGTCTGTTAGGTTGTGCTGTTGGGCACTACTACTGATCCCCATCCTGGTTTCCTTTGACCAAATTAATTGGTCTATGAATCAATTAGGAAATGACAGCACAAAAAGGTTATTAGAATAACTTTAATCTTGTTTAATTACTTTGGCTTCTCCACTAAGCTTTTGAATCAAATCGAATTGAGGCCCTGAGTTCAAGCAATAACTTTTTGACCCGGTCAACGGGTCAACTTCTGGATCTTATCATAGGAGGAAGTAGTACGATATTTCTCACTCCCCACCCCCGCACACAAGTTTAGCAAATTAATAAGAGAGAAACTTATTCATGCGCGGCAGAGCTCTTAATAAGTTATTCACGACTTTGCGCAATTTCGGCTGTCTGTTTTGACAATTAATGGTCCGAATTTTAAAATTCGGATTGTTTAAAACACTTTTAGACTTGTGCGATTGAGCGCCGTAAATTTCATTTACAGGTCGCTCTGTAAAGAAGTTTTCCCAATTAATAATACTAACCACTTTTGCATTGGGTTCCAAAGCAAAAAGATGCTCCTATAAAACTTTTTAATCTTGATTTGCAAAACGTTCCAATGGCACGGGGATCCTCTTTCTTTAACCCAAAAAATGATATACGCACAAAGCAGTTGCACACATTTTGTGTGTTTCCCTAGCATTATTGTTTGCTTTATGATTGCTTGCGGGATTTGTGTACTTTTTTGTACTTTCTTTATCCTAATTTGTTTGTCCAATATTGGGAATCCAACTTATTTAGGAAGCATAATGATTACACTTAAAAGTAGTTTACTTTTCAATATTTATCCACCACCTTTTTTGAAAAGTTACTTTATTTTAAAAAAGTAAGGGCAAAAAGGAAATTTTATCTATTTAAAGGTCAAACGGACAAACAAATTGGAACAAAGTAAAATAAAAAAGTGAACAAACAAATCGGGACGGAGGGAGTATATTAAAAAACAAACTACGAAAGACCCACAGGTCCAAGGACGTGTAGGGAAAAAAATCAAAAGCCAAAAACGAAGGTCGCAATAAAATTAGCTCTGGTGTTAGAACCCTCCGATCTGGTCTTGGAGATGTGGAGAAATCATGGTTTGCATCAAGTTGTAGCTAGGTGGTTTCTGTTGCAGTGGCGACTCCAAGACACCCCAGATTTGGGCTGCCATAGTTCAAAAGTGGAGGAGAGAGTGGGAAATCTTCTTTCCTCTGGAAGAGAATCTCAATCATCATACGATCATGATTGGTCCTGTAAGTCCGTTGGCTGCGTAAAAATTCTTCAAGTTGCTATATGTGTGTGAAAAACACATACATAAAAATTTCAAGATATCCATTCTTTTTTGGTTGTAAACTTGTACGTGTGAAATTGAATGACAGTTACGTACATACACACAAATATTACTTCTGATGGTCAGAACTTAACTGTACTAATAGAGGAACACCCAAGTAACTACCAAGGTCATTGGCGAGGGGATGTTGCACTGCCTACCCAAAAAGTGCTACGTACAAAGAAATATATCCCGAAATTACCTCGAATACACTTTTAAAGGTATTTATAACCGTTAATAGACTTTTATTAGCAGTAAAAGAATCCCGATGCTGTGTGATTTTGGAGTATATTTTCTTTGTACCTAGTATTCCTCAACTACCAAGGTCATTGGTGAGGGGGATGTTGCACTGCCTACCAAGGGCTGTTGGAATTTTTGGGAGGTGAGAATGAACTTAGGAGGCCTTTGGCTCCTCTTCACGTCCCCGTATTCATGACTGGAGTTTTCCCCTATTCATGTGTCCCGTATTCATTTCAATCTGCAGCATCTCAAGGTTCAGTTTAATATCGTTTTTCAAATCGATTGTAATCTGTATATTCAGCTTCTGTTAATATACAACGGAATTGTTCATGAATTCTCGCCGATGTATTTTAACCAACAAGGGCATGGGCTAGGCCCCTTCCCATATTGGGATACACAAATTTTTAAATTTCTAGTAGATGTTTTTTTTGGCCAGAGGCATCACATGAGCATTTTTTGAGGGTATGAAGAATGGATTAGAAGTTCCTAGAATCAGCCTTAGCAAAAAATTAACACATCTATATCAGCCAAAAAAACATACATATGGCTAAACAGGGCCGGCCCAGGCACAAGGCCCAAGAGGCCTGGGCCTTGGGCATCCCAAAAATTCTAAATTTTAGGGACAGTCTAATATTTTTACTACTTAGGTGAGTATGACTCTTTTTAAGCCAAATAGAATGAAAAAACATACATATGGTTTGGCTTTCTCGTACTGTGATTGTTGCTGTTAAATTATTAAGTATTAGCTCTTTAAAGGCACATTTTTTTTTTATTAGGACTTGGACAATAAAAATCTTTGGGCTGGCCTTGTGGCTGAAGGAGGGTTCATACCACTTAGTACTTACCATTAAGAATTTCTTGATTGGGAATGTAAAGAAAGTCTTCCAATACAAATAACAAAAAGGTCTGGGGAGATGGGTCCCCCTTGTCTAAGTCCTCTCCTTGGCTTGAAAGGGGGGAAAAGGGTATGGATTTCCTGTCTAGCTCTTCTAATTGAGAAGAAGAAGACGCGCGGGAACCCATAGACTCATCTAAGCTTTCCGATCGAACAACTATGAGAGTACGTATGAATGCCATGAGGTCCCTATGGACAAGGGGACAGGTGAATCATCGTGATGCTACTGTAGCATAGCATAGGCCTTTGTTGACGGGCTTTCTTCCCCTCGTCTAAAGGCGGCAGCTTGGCTTCGCTATCGCTCATGGCTTGGAAGTTGTTCTCCATTTCGAAGTATGGATAGCTTGGTAGAAGTCACACAACACACAAGTATAATTTAGTTCCCATCAAATTTTGTCAGTTCTCATCAAATTTTGAAAATTTTCAAAGTACCATGCAAAAAATTTCAAGAAGTTCGATCATAAGGGTAAGAATTAACTCTTGAAAAATGATCGTAGTATTATTGAAGCTTGGTGTTGGCTAACAAAGCTAAATTTTCAAGCGCTTACACTTTTATACAGAAGATGTCTCAATCTGTTGAGAAGAAATTTAGAAATGATTTCAAAGTACATAAGCCTATGGCTACGTTCTTGTAAACTTAAATGTTTGAAATTTATTTCGGTACTTTTACTTCTTGCAACTTTTCGTTTCGCTTTTCGGTGCAGAGTTTTTTTTTGGGATTTAGCCCAAAACTTCTTCTTGGTAGCTCTATATTTGAAATTCCAGTTTAGCAAACAAAACAAAACAATTTTTTTTGGGGTACAAAATCCACTTATTTACGGGCCTGGCCAACTTCAATCTCGTGGGGTTCATTATGGAGCCCGTGGGCTTTACATTGAGCAAAATTTAATGGGAAAATGACGGCCCATGACTTGTTTTGATAATTAATGCCCGCTAAAGATAAGCTAAGAACATTTGTTAATGCTGAAAATGTCCTTGGTGAGTATTAATTATCAAAACACGCTATTGGCCGTCATTTTTCCAAATTTAATTCCTTTCGGAATCCTATGATTTGCTAGAATTAGTCCTTGAGGCTTTGATATTCTTGTAAACTTTTTTGTCTAAAACAATTTTCGGTATTTTTTACTTTTTGCAGCTTTTTGTAGTAATTTTGACATTAATCATTCGTCTTGACGAGAGGAATTAAAAAAGTATAAAAACGTAAACCAATGTTGAAAAAAGTTCATATAAGACAACATTTTAAACAAAAAGAAAGAAGCAGTTTTGTATTATAGATCTTTAGTGAACTTTTTTTTTCTTTTGGTCATAATTTTTTACTTTTTAAACTTCTCTCGTTGAGATGAATAATTAATTCAAAAAATACGACGCGAATCTTACAAAAATTCAAAAAATTTGAACAAAACACACAAGACGAAAAACAAAAGAAAAGTTTACACAAATGGAGCCTGATTAATTAAATTCTATGAATCTGGCTGAGATGTTAGGAAAAGTGGCAAAATTAAAAATCATAAAGGGTCTTTAAACTACATAAAACAAAAATGGAAACATAGTTACAAAATAAATAACTATTAAGAAGTATTGGTTTTCAAATGAATTCATCAAATTAGAGAAGAAAATCACCTTCTTCTTTTGTTCCGAGAATATACGTTAGCAGATCA
Source organism: Rhododendron molle (assembly GCA_025413875.1). NCBI lineage: Eukaryota > Viridiplantae > Streptophyta > Magnoliopsida > Ericales > Ericaceae > Rhododendron > Rhododendron molle. The sequence goes on along the minus strand of CM046396.1, from coordinate 7,701,143 downwards.
GATAGAAATGAAAATAAATATAATATTTTCCCTTCTTCGGTTCCAGCAGTCCTTATATATCTGGCCATGTCCAATTTAAACAAGTGCTGGGTGAAGAAAATGTGACATAATTACCATGAAATCAATTGGAAAGAACACATATATTCGGTTCAATTTGCTTAAATGACCATATTATGATACCAATGTGATGCGTTTTTACTGTCGAGTGGTAGGAAAATTACATTCAAAGAATCGATCTTTTGACGCTCAACATATAGTGTACAAGATAACGGAAGGAGATATCAGTAGTTAATTTGCATATTTACGATGACTAATTGTAGCAATTTTTCTAGCTAGGGAAAGGAACCATAATCCAGCCATAACAGTAATGGAGAAAGTATTTTACGATACCATGACTTCAATTTCAACTCTCTCCCACAATGTATATGAAGGCAATCGACCAGTCTTCGTTTGTGCATTTCAAAAAGCCGAATTTTGTAGCAAAACTTCTGTTTTCTTTTCGTTTTTGCTTTGATATTATTCTTTCTGGGTGCGCAGTCATGCATGGTGTTCTTCGTTAGGTGGCCCTCTTTTTTTTCAGTATGCGATCAACAAGAGTACTTCAATTCCCGGTTGTTGTTCATGTTATATCATCAAGTGAGCGGATTGTCGCATTCTAACGTGGTAATCTCGTCTACTCACATTGCCGATCCCAAAAAAAATCTCGTCTTCTTAGATTTGTGTATGTAACCATAAAACTAGAATGGTTCATCATTTAATGTTAGACAGACTGCGAACAACCATGCATCTAATTGGCATAGTACAACAGGGATAATTAATCTAATTAATAATCTTCTTGGGCCGCAAGAAAAACTTTACTCTGTTAGGTTGTATATAAACAGTGCTCAGAATTTATCAGTTGTGCACATATAGGCATAGGCTGTGCAAAAGAACATGGCTAGCATTCAGTTCCTGAGTCTTGTTGTCTCGATGTTGGGCGGCGGTCCTTCTCTCCTTGGCATTTTTCTTAAGGATTTTTGCATCCCTGGCGGAGGGTCGACTAGTGGTTGCTTTTCGATGCGTTCATCCCGATTTTCTGCAGCTGAGGCTGAGGCACAGGTTGCAAATGGTTGTAAAAGCATCACAAAATGATGGGTGAAACCAGCTTGTAGTAATGAAGCTGTTGTAATATGCTGAGGATTAAAATCACATATTTAAATAAACAGAATGATTTGTTCTCCTGTTCTTGCTTTTGCTTTTCTCTCTTATGATCGGCTTCAATTTTTCTGTTGTTATCGTAGTGCAAAGGGTTTTGAACCCAGCCTCTCTCCCAAGCCTCAACTGAGTTTTGGAGCTTAATTTGAAAAACGAAAAAGAAAGGAAGAAGAAGAAAGTAATAATTTGGAGCCTTGGACTCTCGAAGGAACAGGGGATGGTTCTCTGAAATGATTCCAACCACCAAATTGTATTATGAGCAATTGAAAAGGTCAATCTGTTTTAATAGAAAATTTGTTGTCATAAGTCATTAACTTTTCTTGTAACAACTCGCGTCAGCTGATCTGTTTACCCTTAGTATAATCACATGACTCAAAAAGTAAACCTCAGGTTAGATAAGGCAAATTTTTGAGAATTAGATTTTTTTTTTTCTTTTGATCCAACTGTTATATCTTATCACCTGCTAGCTGCGAATTGCTTATCACTTTGATAATTTTCTGGTGTGATCTAATTGACAAGATCTCATAAATAAACGAGGGATTATTCCGTACTCTTGAAACATTCGCTTAAAGGGGGCTTGCTTTCGATGTCATACTGATGTGGAGGCCACATAGTTTGGGATGGAACGCACACTAATTTGTGGTGGGTGGTGGGCATGCTCGGATGCTCCGGGAGGGTTGAATAATAGTCGTTTTTGGTTATACTCTGTCATAGTCGTCTTTTAGATTAATAGTAATAACCATTCTCACTAAATTGCAGATCCAAAGATCGAAGTACAAAGAACAAGAAATCAAGAACAGAGGAACAAACTTTCGAAATCAAGTATTGAAATCTCAAAATAAAAAAATAAAAAAAAAAACCCTGGACTACAGTGAGCAGAAAACACACATTTTTTGAGCAAACGTTTGATGAGCCAAAAAATTAGCCATTGGTCCTACAACTTATCCGAAATTAATGACGATAAAGAAAATAAATCAAAGAGTGACTAATGAAGTTATGAAACTGCAACCGCAATTAAAGCACCATATTTTTTTTTTACAAATTAAAAGCATGGTTTATAAATCTAAATTTGCAACTTCTGAAGGATTTTTAGCTAAAATAAACTTGTTTCTTTTTTTGGTACAAATTTAATTCTCAACATATACAGTAAGAACACATCGAATGAAAATTATTTAGTTTCTTTATACCAGTATCCAGAATACCTAATAAGAACATAGAGAAGTTTAATTGGTTGCATATATAAATAACAAATATACCCTGTGTTCACCATGTGGCAATCTCAGTAGACATTAGTTAATATATACTTCATCCATCCCAATTTGCCTGTCCCTTATGGGGAAGCGAGTTTTTATGGGTAGATTTATAGAATGATGAAAAATTTAATTGGTATTGACTTTTCTAATTTGTCCCTACTTTTTCTTTTTCGCGGCCTACTTTTTGCTTTGACATGAGACTTTATGTCGAAAAGCAAGGATGAAAGAGTATTGTTGCATAATTTTTTATGTTGACTTTTCAAAATGAACATTCATTTTGAAACATTCATAAAAGGAAAAAAGGACCAGTAATTTGGGACAAAGTGAGTATATTTTTTTCCAATCGGCAACTTTATTAATTAGTGCAAAATGAGAACATCATTTACGGCACTTGGTTGGACCCAACTCGGGAACATCATTTACGAAGTGAGTTGTTTAGTATTTTTCGTCTTGAGTGATTTTTGTTTTTTGTTTTTTTTGGCTTTGGTTATAATTTTTTACTTTTTAAACTCATCACATTGAGATAGATAATTAATCCAAAAAATATGACGTAAATCTAATAAAAATTCAGCAAAGACGAACGGAACACACACACAAAAATGGAGCCTGATTAATTAAATTCTACCATGAATCTTGCTGAGATGTTAGGAAAAGTGGCAAAATTAAAAATGATAAAGGGTCTTTAAACTACATAAAAGAAGAATGGAACTAACATAGTTACAAAATAAATAACTAAGCAGTATTGGTCTTCAAATGAAATCACATTAGAGAAGAAAATCACCTTCTTCTTTTGCTCAGACTATATACGTTAGCAGAGATAGAATTAATGAAAATAAATAAAATTTTTTCCTTCTTCGGGTTCTAGCAGTCCTTATATATCTGGCCATGTCCAATTTAATTAAACAAGTTCTGGGTGAAGAAAATGTGACATAATTCCCATGAAATCAATTGGAAATGTTAGACTTGTCCCACATCGCTCATCTAAAATAATTACGACCTCACAGGAGGACTACGAACATCTGATCTTTACTCCAATACCAGCAAATCCATGGCCCTATATCTGATTCTTTGCTTTTCCTTTTTCCTTTGATCTATTCTTTCTGCGCGGTCATGCATGGTGTTCGTTAGGTGGCACTCTTTTTCTCAGTATGTGATCAACAAGAGTATTTCAGGTTGTTGTTCATGTTATATCATCAAGCGAGTGAATTGTCCTATTATAACGTGGTAATCTCATCTACCAAAAATTAGAGAAACGTGGTACATATTTCCTATCACAAGAGTCAAGTTTCCATTTTGAGATTTGTTTTTTTGTTTTTTTGGGGGATAAACGGGTATCTTCAGATTTCCGTTCTTAATAACATTTCATATTCTCAGGAAGGAATAACAAATATTTTGAAGGGACTAGGCAGACAGAGAAAATAAATGAACAGTTTGTTTCACTTCACTACTGTCATAGCTTTTGCTTTTATCATTTCTCCTTCCAGACAAACAATAAACCAAAAGCAACACAAGCAAAACGCGAGAGAGTTGAGAACCGGCCTAAAGATCTCTTTATTCATGGCTACATTTGAGCACAGCGCGCGGCTAAGTAAAACAGGTACCACCCATCAAACAGTTTGGTGTCATGAATCCACCACCCACCATTTTCTTCAGCCCTGAAGCGTCAACTTTTGATGAGTAACCGTTACCGTTCTCTTTCCCGGGGATGCAAAAACCCTGGACAAGGTTCATGAAACGAACCATCACCAACACAAAACTCATGAAATAACAGCCCACCATCTTTGCCACCGCGTCTGTATTTTCGTACAATAGCAAAGAATGGGTGATCGAATTTGAATATATATAGGACCCCGAAAGCAAGCAAGTCCCCATCATTAAATCTTACCAACTTTTCCGATCGTTTCTTGATGGACAAGTTGGATTTATGTATGAATAGCTGTAAGAATCTATAGGCATTAATACGCCAAATTTAATTGTATGCTTGTTTTGTTGTAGGAAAAAGACAATGTATAACTTAAATTCTACCCCCAAAAAATTGCAATTACTTTCACAAAGCGATACAAATACTCACGCGCGAGTTGAAAATCTTTGTCACTTGATGATATTACATGAACAACAACCATTTTCTCCTAGCTAGCCCTCGCGCATATTTTCTCCCCAAGACGTTCAGGAATAAAGTTTTGTGGCAAAATCATTGTATACTGCCCTTGCCACTTTCCGAGCAAAAATAAAGATGTGAAAACTACGGTTGTCTTTAGACTCTCTGCTGATTTTATTTTCACATGTATATGGTATTGAGTGACGCGATTTATATAGGTCGCGGAAGCGTAAGAAATTAATGTCTCGATATCGCAAAATATTTCCCGGATTAATACTAAGATGCCTGTTTCTTTTTGTTTTGCCTAAACGTGATTATGTGACAGATCCTGTTGTACTATAAAGAGGACGTATGTTGGCTATAAGTTTTTAATGTTCCAATTAAACGCATATTTATGATGTCATTATCAGGTGGTAATCCATATATAGTTATGTCTATTTATTTAGCTAAGCAAATACAGGAGGAACAACTGTAAATATTAGTACTACTACTATTTCAAGACAGATTTTGATTAATTAATATCATGAGGTTCTTGAATTCGAATATCTCCAGCGTTGCGGCAATATTCTTATTAGCAGAAACAAACATAATCAGGCCATGGCAATAATGAAGAAAATTGTTAGCGATACCGTGACTTCAATTTCTAACTTCCCCAAGACCTATATAATCACACGACCAATCTTCTTTCCGTGCATCGATCAAAAAGCAGAATAGGGGACAAAAAAAAATGTTAGTTCTTTTGTTTTTCTCTCTTTGCTTGACGATTTCAGGGGTTTCGTTGGGAGGACCAAGTGTGTTCGATCTTCAAGAATTTTTGCATGCCCAAACAGTGGTCGTTGTTCATGTTATATCATCAAGTGAGTGAATTACCTTGTCAATCCCTATGATAGTGTGCCATATATATCTAGAAAACTAACATGATTCAACCATTAATGGAGACATTAATAAATTACTATTTACAAGTAAAAATTTACAACGATGCAGCTTAGCAAAAAAAGGTTACAACGATGCATCCACCACAGCAAGGACAATCAATATATCTTTGTGCCCAAGAAATGTAATAATGGGGAGTTTCTCACATTGTATCTATATAAACGGTTCTCTGATGTTTCTTTTGTGCATCTAATTAACTAGACGCAGAAAAGAATGGGTTATGTAGGGGTTCGAATTATCGGGAACAGATCCAAGGCTCAGGTTGGGCTCCCCCTCCTGTTGCTCCGTGATGAGCACCCAATATTGTAGATATTTGGTGCGACTAGTCCCGTCTTATGCTGCTTTTACTTATGTTTATTTAGTTTTTATTGCGATATTGCACGTAAGGTAGGTTTTTGTGTATTTCAGGTAATCCGTGCAAATAAGAGGGTTTTGAATGCCAATGAATGCTCCGGGTGCAACCAAGTACTCAAGGCCACATGCCACCCCGTTGTGGTGCCCGAAGAGTCATGAAAAGATGGTTTGGAGGTTGCTCGGGATGCCCAAAGGTCAAGGGAATTGAAAGAGAAGTGAGGATTTTACTAAATCTACTCATCTTCCGACTAGCTGAGGGTAGAATCGTCATATCTTTTGATGTGCAAATGATATTGGATCCAAACCACTTGAGTTAGAAAGTAGACTCGACGAGCTTTCCAACGGTCCAAAGAACGCCTAAATCCGAGTTCGGGAGTGTCTGGAGCGAGTCCGCGAAGTTGCCCAAAAAAATCTGCCTGCTATGAACCGGTTCGGGTTTTAGACTGTACCGGTTCATGTGGTCCAGAACACTATTTTTGGCAGCTTTTCAAGGTTATGAACCGGTTTGGGTTTTTGCTTGTACCGGTTCATCCTGCAGAAAATGTGCACGTTTTGCTACTTTTTCCAACTTTCTACTTTTAGGATATTTTCCACTTTAGGTTGATTTTGGGATATTTTTTGGGATATTTGTGAGAGAGTGAGGCCTTTTTGTATAAATATAGCCTTCCCTCTCTCTCTCCTTAGTTAGCTAGTTCATTTTTAATTGTAAGTCTTTTTTTTGTTTTCTAGAACTCCAATGGAGCTCCAAGCTTTCTAGGTTAATTTCTTCAAGAACACTTGTAAGTCTTTCTCGTTTATTGTTTTCTCTTTTATTAATGTTTTAGCTACGGACTAGGTTCTCCTTAATATCAAGTTTATTTCCGTTTTCGTCGGTTAAATATGTTTATCATTTCTAGCATAATTTCTAGTCTTTTCAATATGTGTGAGTAGTTGTTTGGCTAAGTCTCGGGATAATCTTTCCCGAGGACTTAGGCGGTTGTTTGGTTCTCGAGCCTTTGGGCTTTCAAGCATGATTTTCGGAATAGGGCTAAATTGGTAATTTCGGTATAAACTTAGGGGTGTTAACTCCTCGGTATGCCGTTTGACAAGCGGTCTTGGCAAATAGTACGACGAGGGCTCGTGGCCTCCTTTGGACTCGACAAATGATTTAAACTAGTTGGTTCGCCTCCGTTTAATCACATCTTTCGATAAACGTAGTCAATAAAGCTAAATCTTCCGGGCGTGAGCGCGCGGTCGTGACTCTCGCCTGAGTTATAATTGAGAACCGGTAACGGCCTTTGTCAAGGGATAGACGATCCCTAGACTTGCCTCTTTTAGTTCATAAAGTTCATTTCTAGTCTTTTTACTTAGCATTTTTACCGTTTAAAGTAAAACCAAAGTTGGTCGTCTTAAACGCCGCAAATCCTACCATATAAAACCTACAATTCCAATTAAGCTATATTCGATTCTCTGTGGGTACGATCCCGGACTTCCGGATATTATGCTATCGACGACCTAGCCCTACGCTTCGGGTATCTATCAACCTTATATTTGAATGCAAGGTTTCGACGTAAGCACTCCGCGCTTCCGCCGCTGAGACCTGCACCAAGTCACTAGGGGTTGGACACCCCAGTGACCCTCCGACGATCAAGTTAGATTTTAGGAAGAGAGTGTAGGTTTAGGGTTAGGGTCGAATGACATACCTCTTTTGGTTATAATCCCTTTGTATTTATAGACCTAGGGTTTTTTGGACTCCAAGCTAGCGCGTGGAGTATACGCTCAGGTAACCGCTTCGGGTGACATCATAGGTGACGAGAGAGACGAAGCGGTTACGGAGCACATGGTGGAGGGAAATCCTCATGATTGCATCCGTTGCATGACCTTTGTGGGGACCGCATGGCGTAACAACATTTTGTTGATGGACTCAAGAATATCTTCAAAAGAGACAGGGCACCCCGCAACAATGCAGCAGACGGAGGACCGACCCCGAGGGAAGCACCGAGGAGAGAACCGAGGTGTGGAATCCACACATAGCTTCGGCTTAGGGCTCCTCGAGTTCAAGAGCCACTTTATACGGCTCGGTTACCGAGCGTGTAACCGAGGCCACCACAATAGCCCTTCAACTCTTCATAGCGCGACGCTTGCTTCGGCTTCGGGGAGTTGATCCCTCGCGTGAACCGGCCAACTGGGGCCTCTATCGTCCGAGGCGCAAAGAAATGAATTGAATTTTGGTAACCGAGGCTAGCTAGCCCCAGCTATAGGAGTCATGTATCAGCGTCTGCCAAAATGTTGAAGTCTAAAAGCTGTCTCGGCACGTGAAACGTCAATTGATTGGTACGAACAGTCCTATCGAGGACACGCGTCAGAATGCAAATGGTTCGGTCATCCGGCGCCTCTGAACCCGGTGTAGACCCTTCGATGCTGTCCGTCCGATGTGTACACGCGTCGCCGATCCAACGGCTCGGTGCACGGCGCTTCATCTCCCGCGTAACCTCTCGTCCCCTCCATTATAAAAACAGAGAGGGAGGAGAGAGAAAGGTACTGGAGCTCTGGAAAGACGTCGAAGCGCTGCCACCGTGCTATTCGAACTTTTGATCGTGTTTTCAAGCGGTTTGAGGGCAGATCTTCAAACGAAAATCAGGTATATTGTTCTCCAAACTTTAATCTTCAACTTTTGGCAATTTTTTCAAGCTTTTGCGCTGATTTGAACTTCCATTGGGGCGGAGACACCATTCGCCGCCGCCTGGTTCGCGATGTTGATGGTGTTCTCCGCCGTGATTCCTGAAACCGAGGCATAATGTTCTTCCCGAGACCTTTGTTCCTCCCGAGGCCTTCCTTGAGTCTTGGACCCATAGTAATTAGTGATCAACTCGAGGGGGTCCCTACCGAGGAGGAATTTCCCAAAGATGACCGAGACCAAAACCAACCGAAGGGTGATGATCATTCTGTCCCGAGCGTTAGGACCCATTGCCTTCCCCGAAACACATAGCTGATGGGTTTTTTCTTGCACATTCTTGTCTTTGTTTAGGTAAGGGCGGATGGTCGTTAATCTTTCTTCGGACAGCTCAAGTAGTTCAGACTCTTCCACATTTGAGGCCATCTTTCAATAAGCCTGGAACCGAAGAGTATACCGAATCCCAATCGACGTTATCGAACCGGCTGACCCTGACCGAGCTCGCCGCCAAGTGACGACCTTTGACCCAAGTATGACCGAGACCCCGAGCACCTCAAACCAAGGGCCTGGTCCCTTCGCAAATGCTCCCGAGGAGGTACGGGGGCGGAGGAGACCGATGAGGCCGTGTCCCTTCCTAGGCCAATATTTCGATGGTACGCCGGCAGCTTATGCGGAATTCAAGAGGGTCTTCAGCATTCCTTCTGATGTTGAGGTCCGGTTACTTTGGGACACCGACCCCTTGAACCTTCCACACCGTCAGGGGGAGCTCGTTTTTCCCTTGATGGCCATCACCGAGGGGGGAGTCAGATTCCCCCTCCATCAGTTTGTCCGAAGGGTGCTTCGGACGCTTACCATTACCTCCTCCTAGCTCACGGTAAATTCTTACCGAATCATAACCAGCGTCATAGAGCTGAGGAGGCAATACAACTTGACCTTCGGTCTGGAAGAGCTCTTCGGGGTGTACCTGGTGGGCATCAACCGAGAGTGTGCCCAACACTACCTGTCATGCAGGTCAGATTATGACACCTTCCTGATCGACCACCTTCCGGATTCCGAAGAGTGGGCAGGAATATAAGTCTCGGTCTCTGGGAACGTCATGTTTGGGCCGGGGGAGAACATTGATCTAGCCACAACGGTTCAGTTCGAGGCCGGGGCGCCTGGTCGGTAAATCTTTAGGCTTCGGTACTTAAGTTGCGTACTTCAATTCTTTCTTGAATATATACTAATTTCTTTTCCCTTTTGATGCTTTGTTGCAGCCGAGGGGGTCGTTGCAGGTCTTCGGGAGAGGGCTTCCAAAGCTCGAATCGACGCTACATACGCCATCCCAATCACCAGCCGTTACGCCTCGGAACTGCTCGGGTACAAGCCGACGTATATGAGCTATCTGAAGAAGAGGCCGAGGCAACAAGGGGTACCGAGGGCTGGCCGAGGACGAGGCCGAGGGCGAGGCGGAGCAGCAGGGAGAGGGGGAAGAGGCGAAGGAGTAACGCCCGATACCGAGGGGAGCAGCTCCGGTCCTCGGGGGACCATAAGAGAGGAGGCCGACAGGGAGACTCCGGAGAGAACAGGTCTAAGTGGAGGGATGGCCGGACCTGGAACTCGCGAGGTGCTGAACCTTAGGCGCCAGAGGCCACGAAGCCAAGGTAAGGGTGCTGCCCCCGTCGGCCCGCCAGGAGCCGGAACTTCGGGATGGTGTCCCCAATTTCACTGCAGGGGCCTTCGGAGAAGAGGACTCGGAACGAGGAGGTGATCGGCGACCGAAGAAGGGAGAAGGAGCCGATCAACATTGTGGACGATCAGGAGGAGAGGAGGGAGGAGCAACACACCGAAGAGGTGGAGGGGAGCTGGGTCCATCCTCGGGAGCTTCCCTGGGCGCCCGAGTTTCGACACTTTGCTGGTCGGCAGATCACGCATGATGACAGCGTCAAGCACCTCGGCGTGGCCTATGGCATGCTTCAAGGCTGTATCCTTCCCAGGGATGCCCAAGCTGTCGATGGTCTCACCGAGGACCTAACTGCTGAGATCGCGCAAGCCCTTTTCACGGTAAACTTCTGCTGCTTCTGCCTTCCCTTCGGTTAAATTTTTGTACTTGTAAAAATTCTTACATACCCTGTGTTGGCAGGCTGGCGCTCGGGTTCTGTCGGTTAACCGCCGATGCAAAGCCCGAGAGACTGAGAATGAGGAGCTGATGAAGGTCCTGGCCCAGAAGGAGGAGGACCTGAAGCTGGCTCGGGAGACATGTGATCTCTATTTGTCGGACTTCCAAAGGTGCGACAGGGAGAGGTTCCTCGCCGAGGGCAGGGCCACCAAGGCTGAGGAAGACGCCAAGACCATGAGGGCTGCCCGAGCCAGGGAGCTGGAGGAGGCGATGCAGGAGGGCTACAACCGAGGCTGGGACGCGGCTGGGGTGGAGTACAAGAAGCAGGTACGAGAAATTGAGAACGAGCTGTACCGAGACCGCTTCTTGGACGGTCTTCGCTTCGGTCACGAAACCCTTCTTCGTAAGTGAACCTTCCCGAGTGACTCTCGTGACTCCGGCGCCTTGCCTCAAGCACCACCGAGGAGCCGGGCGATGCCGAGGAGGATGATGAACAGGTGCATAATCCCGAGGCAGGGATTCCTTCCGAGGGCCAAACCACCGCTCCAGCTGACAACGAGACCCAAGCTCCTGTCCCTCAGGATACTTAGGATTTTTTCTTATTTTTGTTTTTGACTGGACGGCTCCGGACATTTGGATTTTGCCGTTCCAGGAGTTTGTAAGTAATGCTCCGGTGACAGGCGCCGAACAGTTGGCTGAAGCCTGATCACTTGTAATACTTTGACGTAGGAATTTCTAACTTCCAACGTTTTGCTTTTGTTGAATGAATGTTTTCTTCTTTACCGAACACTGCTTTTATCATTTGAAATACTTGTATGGTTTTACAGCTGTAACCGAAGGGTTGCACTGCCCCTGCTTTGGTTTGAACTTTGGATGAACTAAAAGTTTTAACCGAAGCATAAACCGAGGATATCTCAAAGATGTACAGAGTGGTGTGAGGAAACGTAGCGTTGGTTAGCCCTTGCGTGCGGTAAGTTTGCATGGTAGGCAGGGAAAGAACCGAAGAGAATATAATAAGCACCGAAGCTCCCGTGTGTGAAGCAGACCGAGAGGCTTGACCCGAAGCAAAGAGGATTCAAACGTTGAATTGTGCGTGCCCGTGCTTCGGGTTAGGTGCCTCGGGCGGTTGTGGTGATAGTTCTTTAGGGTGAAATTCTGCTAAGGGATTGAGGCGAGAGTCCCGAAGGGAAATGGCATCGGCCATTGCTTCGGAATCTTGCGAATCTTAAGCAATGGATGACGGCCGGGAAGGGCGGCATAAGGGGCTCGGGAAGAGGCCGAGTATCCTTAAGACGAACAACCGAGAGGCCGAACAACCGAGAAGGTCGTGGGGACTTTGTGGGGATTTCCGTCCGAGGGGGATACCCATGGGAGGGCGGAGCCCCGAAGTCAAGGTAAAACGATTCAAATAATGCTGAACTGAGTAGTAAAAGTAAAGGATGAGAATAGTAATACACAATGATGTCAGGAAAGTTCTCATTGAGACGAAGTAGGACAAACCATTACATAGGTACGCATAAGCGTTTCTTGGGAAAACAAAAACTAGGGAAAAAGGGATAGGTCCTCGGTGGTCGAAGCCTGGCTAGCCATAGAACTTCTTGAGGTTGTTGGCATTCCAGGTCTTGGCTATTGGGGAGCCGAGAGCTTCTCGATGGCCAGTAATTGAGCAGGGTCGGCTTCAATCCCGCGTCGGGACACGAGGTGTCCTAAGAATTTGCCGGAGCTGACACCGAAGGCACATTTCTCTGCGTTGAGGCGAAGTTTGTGCAGTTTGAGGATTTTGAAGGTTTCGGCGAGATTGGTGAGGTGGTCACTAGCGAGCATGCTTTTGACCACCATATCGTCAATGTAAGCCATCATTGTGTCACCTAGGAGACGCTCGAACATCTTGGTTATCATCCTCTGAAAAGTTGCCCCAGCGTTCTTGAGTCCGAAGGGCATGACGAGATATCCGAAGATTCCATGAGGGGTGATGAAGGCCGTGTTCTCGAAGTCGCCTTCACTCATGGCAATCTGATGGTAGCCTCGGTAGGCGTCCATAAAACTGAGTCGGTCGTGGCCTGTCATAGCGTCAACAAGCTGGTCGATCCTCGGGAGGGGGAAGAAATCCTTCGGGCAGGCGTCGTTGAGGTTGGAATAATCAACGCAGACGCGCCACTTGCCATTCTTCTTCTTGACAACCACGGTATTGGCCAACCACTTGGGGTATTGGACTTCTCGGATGGCATTGGCGTTGAGTAGGCGGTTAACTTCCTCAATGACAGTTTCGGAATGAACCGGAGAGGAGCGCCGGGCCTTTTGGATGACAGGGCGCTTGGTCTTGTCGATGTTGAGTTTGTGACAGATGAAAGAGGGATCGACTCCGGGCATCTCGTAAGGAGTCCATGCGAATACTTTGATGTTCTTTTTAAGAAATTCCACCATGTCATTCCGGTCGGCGTCACCGAGTGACGAACCGACAAGGAAAAAACGCGATCCGTCTTCGGTAATGGGTACGGTGACAAGCTCTTCGACTGCTTTCTTGTCGGCGGGTCTACCGACATCTTCCAGGACGGGAGCATCGGGGATCTCAATGAGGTTGACCCGGGAAGTCTTCCTGTTGTTTCGGACTGCGTTAACATAGCCCCTCTTTGCTGCTGTTTGGTCACCGTACAGGTCCTCCTGTCGTCCGTTAGCGCCTATGAAGCGGACTACCTGGTGATAAGTGGAGGCGATAGCCTTCAACTTATGGAGCCAGGTGCGCCCGACGATTGCATTGTAAGGGCTAGGGACGTCAACGACCACGAACTCCATATCAAGAACCACAGAGCCTGAGCGGACGGGGAGAGTGATTAACCCGAGAGGCCATACCGGGGCCCCGTTGAAGCCTATCAAGGGGACTTCAGAAGGACGGAGGTCGGAGTCCAAGAGTTTCAGGTCCTGGAACAGGGAGTAGTATATGACTTCGGCCGAGTTGCCTTGGTCAACGAGGACGCGGCGGACGTTGAAAGTACCGATGCGGAGTGTGACGACGAGGGCGTCATTATGTGGCAGCTGGACACGGTCGAGGTCCTTCTCGGTAAACGTGATTGTCCATTTTGAACCGTCGTTGGTGCAGGCGTGCTTGGTGTCGAGATCGACTAGCATAACTTGTTTGGAAGCGGATGCGTCGTTCAACTCAGCGCGGATGATGCGAGCGGCCTCGGGGTGTAGAGGGCCGTGGATAACGTGAATCGTTTGAATCTCTTCTTCAGGTCGTTGCTTGGCGCACTCTGCCCGAGCCTTTGTTTTTTCGTGATCGATTAAATGATTGAGGTGCCCACTGACGACAAGCTGCTCCAAGTAGGCCTTGAAGGGCTTGCAAGCGGTGGTGAAGTGGCCTTGCTCGTTATGATAGCTGCATCGGACGATTGGATTTTTTTATCTTCCCGTTCTCGGTGCCGAGCTTCTGATTCGGGAAGGAGAAAAAGGGCTGGTCCTTCACCTGATCAATGATCCGGTAAATAGGGATGGTGAAGACAGTTTTCTCAGCGTTGAAATCACTTGGCTTCAGTCCCTTCTTCGGTGATTGCTTGATGTTGTTGACCTGCTTCTTAGGTGTTGAGACAGGTGCGGGAACCGAGGAGTTCGCCGAGACAGAATGGATTTTGGAGCTCGTGGACTTCCCGATGCCCCTTTCAGCTTTGGACTCGATGAGCTAGCACCAGCCTTCGATGCGGGTCATGAGGTCCTTCATGGAGTCAGGCTTGTTGCGGGCGAGGTCGTCATAGACTTGCTCGTCCTGGGAGGTGAGACCGAGCTTGAAACCTCGGGCCGATATGACACCGTCGCAGCCTTCGATTTTGTTGAATAGCTCCCAGTAACGACCGGCGTACTGGCGAAGCGTCTCATCGGGTTGTTTGCGGAGAGAGAGGAGGGAATCAATCTCCTTCTCGTGCTTGTTGCTCGTGACGAACCGAGCCATGAAGGCATCGCACAGGGAGTCAAACGATGAGATTGATCTGGCAGGCAGCTGGTTAAACCATGTAAGGCCTAGGTTCCTGAGGCTGGCAGGGACGACCTTACAGGGGAAGGTGTCGTCCGAGGGCTCATTTCTGAGGAAGAGGGACATTACGAGCTTGTATTGTACCAGGTGGGTGTACGCCTCAGTTTTGCCGTCGTATTTGGCAAATTTGGGCAAGGTGAATCCTTTTGGGGGGGTGACCGAGTCGATCTCCCGTGTGAACGTGGAGGTTGTGAGTCTCCTGAGTCGGGCGTCGCGATAAGGTCGCATTGAACGGTCAAGACCGTCTGGACGCTCTGTCGCGGGACGCTTTTTTGGGATCGACTCGTCCAGCCTTTCGTACTCCTTCCTCTTCGGTGGGGTGCCTCCTGATCTCTGATGAGATCGCTCCTATTGGCCCTTCTTGTAGCTATCTCGGGCGTAGGGTCCGAGGCGCTCCGTGACGTGGCTTCCGCCACCTTTCTCTCCTGGGTGCGAGACGAATGGTCTTTTGGTTCGAGCATTCTTGAGGCGCTCGCAATACCCCTTTGTCTGAAATTCCAGGAGGCCCTCTTCGTCGTTGGCAATTTTGGTGAAGCTAGGGGTGGGCTCACGAGTCCCCTTCCCTCTTCTGACCGGGTGTGTGGAGGAGGTGGAGTCACTGCCAACGCCGAGCCTCTCAAAGTCGGATCGCTTCCGTTGTGGAACCTTGGGGTCAGGGGAACATGAGCGTTCCCTATGCCCAGCGCCACCTTCAGTTCGACCACCCTTTGTAACAGGAGGCTCGAGGCGGTCTTTGACAGAAGGTCGAGACTGGTGTTCGATCAAACGGCCCCCTCGCGACTGCGGGAAGGGCTTTCGTGGCTTCTTCTCCCGCCACGGCTTCCTGCGGAGTGGGATGTGGAGATCTAAAGGAGATGTTTGATCTCAGCGAGCTCGTCGCAGACGTGCTTGTCTCGTTTCACGGCTGTCGACAAGTCGTCGATCTTCCGCTTCAGGTGACGGATGTAGGTGTGGAGTTCGGTGCCGGCTCCCATGTCCTGGGTTGAAGTTCCAGCTCCGACTCCGATTGACATATAAGCCTTCCCTGGGGCACCGGCCCCGCCAGGAACCAAGAGTGGTTCTCCGAACGGTCCGAGGCCGAGGGTTGTTTCACTGGGATGTGGATCTTCGACTCCCACCATTGCTGTGACGGGGGCTCTTGACGGAGCTCTTTGGGTGGAGGGAGATGAACGGAGGTGGGAGTGGCTGTCCCCAGCGGAGTCGCCAATTGTAGGGGTTCGAATTATCGGGAACAGATCCAAGGCTTAGGTTGGGCTCCCCCTCCTGCTGCTCCGCGCTTCCGTCGCTGAGACCTGCACCAAGTCACTAGGGGTTGGACACCCCAGTGACCCTCCGACGATCAAGTTAGATTTCAGGAAGGGAGTGTAGGTCTAGGGTTAGGGTCGAATGGCATACCTCTTTTGGTTAGAATCCCTTTGTATTTATAGACCTAGGGTTTCTTGGACTCCAAGCTAGCGCGTGGAGTATACGCTCAGGTAACTGCTTCGGGTGACGTCATAGGTGACGAGAGAGACGAAGCAGTTACGGAGCACATGGTGGAGGGAAATCCTCATGATTGCATCCGTTGCATGACCTTTGTGGGGACCGCATGGCGTAACAACATTCTGTTGATGGACTCAAGAATATCTTCAAAAGAGACAGGGCACCCCGCAACAATGCAGCAGACGGAAGACCGATCCCGAGGGAAGCACCGAGGAGAGAACCGAGGTGTGGAATCCACACATAGCTTCGGCTCAGGGCTCCTCAAGTTCAAGAGCCACTTTATACGGCCCGGTTACCGAGCGTGTAACCGAGGCCACCACAGGTTACAATCAGTTGATAGGTTTCCTCGTCTCGATCATGGGTGTTCCTCTTTCTTTTCTCCATCCGTTTTTCAAGGATTTCTGCATTCCCGGTGGAGGGACTGGCTGCTTTTCGTTGTGTTCATCTCGGATTTCTGCAACCGAGGGCGACAAAGTGGCTGCTGATGGTGGCATATATACCACCAAATGATTGGTGAAAAACCAGCTTGTAGTAGTTAAGATGTTGTTGTGATTTGCTAAGGTGGTGTTCGGCCAAATAATCAATTTGGCTTTCCCGCCAAAAAAATTGTCCTTATTCAAATTTTTTTCGTATCACTTGGCTTATCATCATTTTTTTGGAGATTACTGCATCCTCATGACAAGAGGAATCTAAAAAGTAAAAAAATTTGGTCGAAATCCAAATTTTTTTGAATAAAGACGAAATAAGTGGCTTTCCCGCCAATTTTCGTCGAAATTCAAACAAAATTGGATTTCAACCAAATTTTTTTACTTTTTAGATTCTTCATGTCATGAGGATGCAATAATCTCCAAAAAAATGATGATAAGTCACGTGATACGAAAAAAATTTGAATAAAGACAAAAAAAATTTGGCGGGAAAGCCATTTGGCTCAAATGGCCGAACACCACCAAAATTAAAATTGTATTGAAATAAACAGATTGCTCTGTTCTGGTATTTTGTTTTCCCTTCTCTGCTTTTCTTTCATTTGATGTGTTCTGATGTTGGTGTTTCTAAGCAAACTAAACTACCTTGCGATTTTGAAATAGCGATCATCACATGGTAATTCCAGGTATTTCTCTAAGCAAACTAAACTACCTTGCGATTTTGACTAGTAGTTTCTGATTTCTGACCACCAACCCATTTGCTTCCCTTCCTTTGACTCGAACAAATTCAAGTCTGTTTTTTTTTTTTTTTTCAAGAGGCAACAAAATTTTATTATAAACTCGACAAAAGGTATATCGAGAAAAGACCAAATACGTACGGACCACAGAGGATGATGTACCGTAAGAGGCCTACAAGAAAAGAAAAAGAGAAAAATTACATTCAATTAATGAAAATTGAATGAGCCCAAGAACATGACAACCCCATGTACACCTGCAAGATAATTCTAGTTGAAGCATGAACAAATCCAAATCTTGAGTTCCTTTTTGCAGCTCTCGTAATGGAATGAAAATATCCACCATGACTTCACCCGAAGTTCTGAAAATCTGGGTCAGCCATTCCTCATCCAATATTTCTTCTGGTAGTTTGGGAGTTGGACCAATATTCCTTACCTTCATTGATTTCCCCCTTGGATTGCTTGTTCTTTGTGACCGACGTCCATGCATCCGTTTACTGCTATGTCGTTTATGTTTCGTTTTATTTTGTTGAAATCTTGTCAGTAATGTTTTTTTGTCTTCATTTATTATGTTGTCAGGGTTTAAAAAAACATTGAGAGAGGTGATGTGGTAGATTTTGCGAGTATAGCGGCACTGGAAGAATTCTTGTCTTTTCGAAGCTCTCTCAATGGCTGTCTATTCTTGTTGAAATGATTTCATTTTTATCTTTGTGATAATGAAATTTTCTTTTACCGATAAAGAAAAGGGCTTAAGATGCTCTAACATCAATGTAAACAAAAGATAGTTACAAACAGCCTTTCTACAAGCTATTTATTTTATTCAAAAAAAAAAAACAAACTCTGAGAGAGCAAATATCCAAATTAACGTACATGAAATCACTTCACACTCAATCCTCCAAAAACATGAAATCACTTCACACTCAATCCTCCAAAAAACACGAAAGCCCAACATGATAGAGAAACCTTTAGTAGATCAACATCCGATTTAAGGGAATTTGACAATATTTCTGCCGTCTAATAACCACATATAAATTCTGGCTTCTTGCATCTCTCTTCACCTTCGGGCACCCATTTGCACTTGTCATTCGCAATCATCCATGCAATCTTCCATGCATGGTCTCGGTCCAATGGACTTGACTCCTTCGCAGTGGATCTTACAGTGTGTTTGGCAATCTGTGCATGACAATGAGATATTATGAATCAATTCTCATATTTATAGATTTTACATGCGTGTGATTAATTCATTAAAGGTAAATATGTAATCAAAATTTTTGGAGAAAAGTGACGACGACTAAGGACAGAGCCTGAATTTTTTTTTTTTGACAAAGTTCGCAGCTTTTTCTACTTCATAATCCAAGAAGATACTAATTAGTTCAAGGAAAATGCTAACCTCCACACTTAATAGGCAGAGAATAATTATATATAATGTGTATAAAATGTATCGATATAACAAAAATGTATAGTGATATCCAAATTTGTTTGTCATTATATGATTATTATCATTTGCTTAATGGACGAAGATTAGCAAGACCGTTAATTAAAACGAAGCAAGTATTTACTGCACACAATTTAAGTTGTTTTTGATAATCAATAAAATTTTATTCAGAAATCTTAACAAATGGTACATCAAGATGGAGAAAGGGGAAGAAAAATCCAATCAAGGGTTGGATGAAATAAAAAAAACTGTTTGGACCAAGCCAAACATTCCCAAACGGGTGCACACAATTTAAGTTACAACCTGTCGCGACCGGTCCTAATGACTTTTGATATAGGAAAATGTTATGGTCCATAAATCGTCCAATTAATTTTTACGAACACCTTCATGTACATGTTTAATGTACCATATCAAACCTCCTTGATATATTAGAAAGGGGCATGATAGTCTCATTATAATATTTATAGATATTTTTGGTGCCAGGGCGATTTGGGAATAAGGACCTTGACTTTGGAATAGGTTAGTAATTTAGTACTTCACCTGTTCCATATTGAGAATCTCACTTTCTCTTTCTTGCTGTTTTTCAAATAAGAAAATCAACTACTTTCGTGTATAATCTTTTAAATTTTTTCGTACCATATTGAAGATCTTGATGAGTAATTTAATTTGGTGCGAAAAAATTCAAAAAATTATATACAGAAATAGTTGATTTTTTAATTTAAAAAATGACACGACTTTTCGTAATGAACTCTTATTATGGAATGGAGGGAGTACTTTAGTACTGTCATAGTACTACAAAAGAAACTTCCACTCTGCATTAACAGTTTGACGGTTACTACTATATTTTGCTCTAGGCACACTATACTAAACTATTACACCATCTATAATATTTTTTTGTATTTTTTTGTAGGGCTTATTTCAGGCCTCATAAAAATACAGAAAAATGCCCATAAATTTTAAAATAATATTTTAAGAGGCTCTATAAAAAATTAGCTCCAACAGATATCAGTAAGTATTATTGATGGCTGCTCATAAATTAGGACTTAATGCTCATAAATACTTTTGGGTGTGCAGCCGCGACTGACTTATTAATGAATGAAAGCCAATACAAAAATGTCGATTTTACCAAGAAGGTGAAAGCCAATGATATTGAACATTAGGCAAGGTTTAGACTAGGCTAGCTTAGCTTAGTCGTTATTTTACTTCCTTGAACGGTATGTTTATTATGTTGATACTCTTGATGTGGTACTTTGTTTCGTAAGTATTATATGAATTTCTCTTTGACCCGAAAAAAAAAAGAAGAGAAAGTGATGATATTGAGATTTTACCACCCAGAGAAGCCTTTATTAAAGTTGATCTTCGAAGCTTGACTTTGGAATGCATAGCAGCGATTGTTGGAGTATAAGCAAAATGATGGTGATCCTCACCATGATGATGGTGATCATGAGCTTCTGGTGAAAGGGCCGGCCCTGAATATTTCGCGGCCCCAGGTGGAATCGTAATATGGAGCTCCTACATGTTTTTGTAAACAAATATAAAAGAGACATAATAAATTATTTTTGTCTCAAAATAATTAGAATAAGGTTGCTTCTTAGAAAAACGAAGAGAATGTAAATCTGCAATATTAGGAAAATAAAACTAAAGGACAAGAAATTAGGGGAACATAAATCCTATGTCGTGGTGTGATCACAATGGGAGCACTAGGCGGCTGGCGGTCTTATTAGCCAATGCCTAGAGCTGGAACTGTTGGTGCATGGATGCAACGAACCATGAGAATAATGTTTATAATGTTCATCATGACGATGATGTTTCTCCTAATGATGATCATGAGTACTCTCTCGTGAATGGATAAAAGCACGATGTATACTCCCCATGCAACTTTTTGTTGGGTCAAAAAATTGATTAATATTTTTTTTTCCCCTAGTTGTTTAATTATGTCCGAAACTTAAAACATATGAGGCACCATTGCATGATAGTGATAGCAAATTCTGTGCATGAAAAATGAATCCACTGTAACAAAAGTATGTGAAGTATGTGTTTGAAATTACCTCATGGTCATGGGCTATAACATAGGATGAACCCTGGGAAAATAACTTTTTATTAGTAAATTCGAATGCAAATCAAGGAGAAAATGGAACATCTGAACAAGAGATAATGTGGTGTATGATTTTGGATCCCGGCCTGTTTATAAACATAACATTTCATGAAAATATTTTGCAAAAATACATTCGACATGTTTGAAATAATTGATATTAAAGAAAATGTGAAGGGAGAATGAAAGCAAATAAAATAAATATGGACAGTGAAATAATTCGATCGATTGAGTCGGATACTGAATTATGTCGTGTGTAGTTCACGTGTTCGTGATATGCTCAACTCCGCAACCTACCCTCCAAATAAAGCAAGGGCTAGGTCGTTGTAAAGCATATTATACCGGCAAGACCGGATCGTTCCCACGAGGAAATCTTTTAAGCGTACTTGGAATAGAAGTGATGAAAGTGGTTTTCGGCTTTCAAGCAGCCAACTTCGACCTTTTAATTGGAATTATGAAAATTGACTTGGATTTAAAATAGACTAAGGTGGTCGAGTCAAGAGAGCTCGATTTACCTACGATTCGGCCAATCAAACGATTCCTTTATCTAACTAAAGAGCGGACCGAAACCGTCCGGATTCCGCTAAAGGCATTTACGCTGAAGACTACTTGTAACTCGTTTCAATGCATTAATTCGAATTGAACTCATTTAACGCAAGTGAGAGACGAAACAGGATCGTTCGCACGCGTACGATTAATCAAGCACGTAGCATGGGCCGATAGATCTCATTGATCAAAGAGGCCACCAATCCCATGATCAAATACTAGCAATCATGGGTTTAATTTGTTCAATACGTTGACAACAAGCTAAAGATTTAACGAGACCGTTTGATCGACTGATTCATAGCATAAACCTCACCCCGAGACCCTACCGGTTAACTACTCACACATTGGAAAAATACTAGAAATTATGACGAGTATTGAAAACATGATTTACCAATAATCTCGAAAATAAACTTGATTTCTATTGAGCTCCAACGTGTAGCAACAACGTTAACAAACGAGATTTGATCAAATAAATAACACTTACTTGAACTTTCAAAGGAAATGATAGCTAGAACTTGAAGAAATGACTTGAGAGCTCTTGAACTTGAAAAACTAAAAATTGTAACGTAGTACATACCTCCTGGCCAATAATGGCCAATAAAGCTATTAATAGGGCAAAACAATCAGCCAAAACTTGGACCAAAAGACCCTCAAAATATCCCAAAACCAAGCCTAAAATGGAAACTTTCCATATTTGGAAAGTTGGAAAGTCAGCTTTTAAAATATCTCTGGCCGACACCAGCAATCGATACCTTTCCAAAGGTAATCGATACCTCCTTGCTCCTGGACCATATAATCGCTACCTCTGGCCATGGGTAATCGATAC
Organism: Rhododendron molle; assembly: GCA_025413875.1. Taxonomy (NCBI): domain Eukaryota; kingdom Viridiplantae; phylum Streptophyta; class Magnoliopsida; order Ericales; family Ericaceae; genus Rhododendron; species Rhododendron molle. Next base: position 7,678,999 of record CM046396.1, on the reverse strand, counting down.
CCTACAGTCTGGAACTTTTCTGGACCAAAATCGAGGATGGGTATCGATTACTTGATTGCTTGTAATCGATAACATTTGTTGTGAGAGCCCAGTAATCGATACCCTTTGTGAATGTAATCCATTCCCTTGAGGCTGGAAGCTGTTGGACCGGAAATGGGCAAGAGTAATCGATACCAATATGCCTTGTAATCGATTACTTCTCATTTGAGGCTATAGGTATCGATTATAATTGCTTTGGGTATCGATTACTACCTTCAGCAATTTCAGAAATCAGCCTTCTGCTCCCACCTTGATCTCGACACTCCGAGCGTCTCCCGGGGTATCCTCCCTCGACTTCTCGGACTCGGTGGGACACCACCTCGGCCTTGGATTGCTCAATCACCCTCGAGGGCTCTACTTGGTGCCAAAACATGCCTTAATTGCACGTTCTCCTACAAAACTCAACGAATACCTTTACGTGCAATATCGAGCTAAGAACGCAAATAAAACATGAATGAGCTATGAACTACGGGACTAACGCACCAAATATTAGCAATATTGGGTGCTCATCATGATACTAATATAGAGGACATACCCACGAGGAAACGGCAAGCAGAAGAAGCATAACTTTCATTGACATTACAAGGAAAGAAGAAGAGAGAGAGAGAGAGAGAGAGAGAGAGAGAGAGAGAGAGAGAGAGAGAGATGTTTCAAGTGATGAATTGCATAGATGAACCAGAGGTATATATAGAATCAACTTTCACAAAATCCTAAAAAATAAAAAAAAGAATTGGGGACCATGTTACGGGTGTTGACTTTGTAGATTTACTTTCCCAATTGAATTTCCACATTAATCCTTTTTTTTTTAATGGTAACAAAATTTTATTAGAACTCAATAAATGGTACATCGAGAAACTGGCAATTACAGACCACAGAGATTGAGGTACCGTAAGAGACCAAAGAGAGAAAAATTACTCAGATAAAATACTTTCCAGTCATATTTTTTGCTGAGGACCCTTAAATTTGATTAGAATTTATGAGATCCGCATTTTAGCAATTTAAGGGATACAAGGGTGTTGGGTATTAACGCACATTCAAATCATCGCACAATTACGAATTAATACAAGCCGGAACATCATAAAAAAAAATGCTGAAAACTAAACTAGCATCCCAATGCAAATTAGCGAAAATGTCGACGTCCAGTCATCTGTTTCCTTCCCGGTTGACTTGCTTAATCTCCTCCACTCCCAACAGCTGCAACATTGATCTGCTACAAAATCCTAAAAAATACAAAAGGAAATGGCCAAATGGGGACCAAGTTACGAGTGTTGACTTTTTAGATTAACCTCTGTTTTTTTTTTGGGTTTAGGAATAGGGATGATGGAGAAAAAATTTTAACATGACAAAGAGAGAGATTTGAGATGCTTTATTTTATGAAGTATTTTTGTTTTTACTTTTTCTAAAAAGAGCTCTTACCGTCAGCCAAGTTAGACTTGATAATGAACCAAACTAGAGGTGTCAAATGGTTAGGCTGACACAGCACGACACAGGCACAATCTGTTTAAATGTGGCACAATACAGTTTTAGATTGGCACGGGCACGGGCACAACACATTTAAATGTGACACGACACAGCATGTGCACGGTTTTAGACAAGCACAATACGAAAGTGGGCATGGCATGACACGGTCTTAGATGGGCACGGCACGAGCATGGCACACCAAATACTAATTTTAATACCAAAAAGAATCTTAATTTCTTATTTTATAATTTATACTATAATATAACATTTTACACTTTTTGTATTGCTAAAAATTTTACACTTGTTGGATCATTTTTTCTTTGAGACAAAACTCGGTAGGAGATGTGTCGACATGGGCACGACACGATTAAGTAAACGGACCAACACAACATGTCGACACGATAAATTAAACGGGCCGGCACGACATGACACGAAGCACGATTTGTACGGAGCTAAACATGCCGACACGACATGGCACGATCCGTTTGACACCTCTAATGCTAGTCATGATGCTAGCTCCTCCTCCACCTTGGCCGGTTTCGATGAATTGAGATTCTTGCATGCATGCAAAGAAATTTAAAAACATTTTTGTAGCTGCAGCTAGGTTGAGTTTAAGAAAAAATGTAAAGAGTAGTGGCCCGACGTGGAGTTTAGGTATGCCGAGTCACCTCATGACTGAATTATCCTCGGAAAGGATAATTCAAGTACATTCAATTGAAAGAATTTTCATAAGCCAACGACTTTATTTTTGAAAAAATACAGATCTAAGGATCTGATTTAGAAATGACTCCGCGTTCTATGATTTGCAAAGCTAGCTAGAAAGATGCATTTGTCATTTCTCAAATTTTTTTTTTTGAACGGTCATTTTTCTCAGTTAAGAGTGAGAATTGTGTTACACATCTCATGCACATCGCCTTTTTTGTACTCAATTTTCTTACTACCGATTTTGGTGGGAAATAGTAAAATTTGGCCATGAAAAGGGTTGGGTTATTTTATCTAAAAGCGACCTAGGCCCCTTTCTTTTTATCTATTAAAAGTAACTACAACCCAAGTTTGTGCTACAAAATTTTATGTTTTTTCATTCAAATTTCGGATTTGTAAAAAAATTGGAAAATTAGATCAAGCGCTTCCACATATCGGATTGAGCTAATTTTTCATGTGGCCCACTCAATTTTTTTAAATTATTGAACGGCTCGGATCATTTGTGCGGGCTTAGAGTGGGTTCCACGTGATCGTCGATTCCCATCTTAGGTGCTCCCCGTCTGTCCGTAGCAAAGTTGCAAAATTTTAGAGATGGATCTGATCTTGTTTACATTGCCCTAGGCAAGGCCTGGTATCGCCTATAGTCTATCAAAAATTTCCTTCTTTGTCAAACGGCCGAACGAGTCAAACAACTCAATAATATAGGCCTTTTATTTATTTATTTTTATTTTTAAGCCATCAGAAGAAAAAACAACAAATTAACCATTTTCAAATTCATTTATAGATACTAATCAGATCACTTGTTCCCAGACACATCTATGTACGACTTTGAAAGGTGCTAGGGGCGTGGTTGGTCCATGTGTCCCTAGCATTTTGGGTACGACTTTGTGGTAGAACATGCCAACATGGCTTGGCACATTTTGCTGGGATTTAAAAGTGGTCTACAACTTTATCTAAAAAGGACTCAGCTATACACACCGATCATGGCTACCGACGGTTATGTGGGGCTCATTCTGGGCTCTGCACTAATGATTCGAACCGTTTTAATATAATGTTTTTAAAAAAACCGAATGGGTTTTCAAAAAATCAGTTTAATCCGATATGTGTAGATATTCGATCAAGTCTTCTTCTTTTTTTCACAAATCCAAAATCGTAATAAAAAACAATGGAAGATTGGCTTAGCAAAAATAAAATAAAATTAAAGATTAGATCGAACACCTACACATATCGAATTAACCTGATTTTTCACAAACCTAATCTATTTATTTTGTTAACATATGTCCCATAGGCATATGATAGAGATTATATATTCTACTATGTAGAAAATTATAATGAACGAACTAACTTAATCTACTAGCTAGGCAGAGAGATCCGAACATCACATAGAATGATCACCCATTCCATACCGATTCAATGTAGAACTGCTTTCTCTGTTGGTTTCTTGCCAACTTGAATTTGCTTTGCAATCCTTTTTTCTTATCAATAAAATTTTTTGCTTCGCTGTTAAAAAAAATATATATTAAAGGTGTACGTTATCCTTGCACATGATTTTTCTGATAAGATAATCGACATATTTCTTATTGCGGCATAAGTTTTATTCTGAATATGCGCAAAGAAATAATGGAATAAAATTTATTTTCTGTCTATAAGTACACACCATAATTTATTGGGATGAGAATTTAATTAGTTAAGATATTTGATTTGGTGCAAAAAAAAGTAGAAAAATCATGAGCGAAAATACTCTAAATATAAACTACACCCGATTATGCCACGACTTCTGAAAATAGATACTGAATATGGGATGGGGATACTTATAATAGCATGGTTTTTCTAAATGAAACTAGTTGCGATAAATATTACCCTGAATATTAATTAATTCGAATATTCGCACCAAATAATTGCAATAATTTTATTTGGCAACGTCTTTGTAATCCTCGCATAATAACGACGTAGAAAATAGTCTATGATACGGTGACTTCAATTTCTCCCCCTAGCCCATGAAAGATAAAGAAGTTATTTTGCCAGCAGAAGAAGCATATTACTGGTACCATGGTGAATACCAAGTGGCATTTTGATGAAAACAATCAAGAGACAATAGCAAAAATGTTAATGGCGATATTACGTTACGCACATGTTACGAGTAGTTGTCTAGTCTGCTTATATAGAAATACCTGCCTGCAATTACCATGTGATGATCGTTCATAGCACAATAACTTAACGACAGTTAATTCGAATATCTCCAGCGTCGCGGCAATATTCTTATTCACAAAAATAAACATAATCAGGCCATGGCAATAATGAAGAACATAGTTGGCAATACAGTGATCACTTCAATTTCTAACTTTCCCAAGACCTATGTAATCGTGAGTCGTGACATCGATCAAAAAGCAGAGTAGGAGACACAAAAAAAAATGTCGGTTTTTTCGTTTTTCCTTCTTTGCTTGATGATTTCAGGGGTTCCGTTGGGCTGTCCTCTTTCACTCAACGTGTTCACCAAGAATTTTCGCATGTTCAAACAGTGGTTATTGTTCATGTTATATCATCGAGTAGTGAGTTTCCTATTCTAACCTAGTCACCCTGATAACATATTGTGTTCCGGAATTAGTTGAGGTGCGCGCAAGCTGGCTCAGACATCCGGTTATCCCAAAAAATACTCCGTAAAGATTGTGTTACCAGGATTCAACAATTAATTGGACACTTTAGTTAGTTTCAAGTTACAACGATGCATCCATTTATTGCGTGGGATAATCAAAGCATTACAGCAAGGACACAAGCACTATTTCTTTGTGCCCAAGACACGTAATTATGGAGAAATTCTCACATTATCTCTGTATAAATAGTTCTCTAATCTTTCTTTTGAGGCTTTGAGCATCTATCCAGACGCAGAAAAGAATGGGTTACAATCAGTTGACGGGTTTTCTTGTCTCGATGATGGGTAGTCCTCTTTCTTTCCATCCGTTTTTCAAGGATTTCTGCGTTGGCGCCGGTGGAGGGACTGGCTGCTTTTCATTGCGTTCATCTCGTATTTCTTCAATCGAGGGCGACAAAGTGACGGCTGATGGTGGCATATATACCACCAAATGATGGGTGAAAGACCAACTTGAAGTAGTTAAGATGATGTTGTAATCTGCTAAATTAAAAATATATTGAAATAAACCGATTGCTCTGTTCTGGTATTTTGTTTTCCCTTCTCTGCTTTTCTATCATTTGATGTGTTCTGATGTTGGTGTTGCTATCTTAGTGCAAAGGGTTTCGAACCCGGGCTCTCTCAACTGAGGTGTAGGAGCTTAATTTGAAAAACACATGATAAAAAAAAATAACACAAAAAATTAGAAAGAAGAAATAATTTGAGGCCTTCAGCAGGGGAAGTTTCTATGAATCTAGATGTGGCCAACTCCCCATGTCGCAATGAAATGATCCATACCGGTCATCGTTAACCGGGGTAAATCAGATTTTGGTACGCAAAAACATGTTTAATTTTTAGAAGAAAAAAATAAGACGGAGAAAATGCTTTCAGAACAGTCCTTTCTGTTTATCCAACTTTTAGATCTTGTCATACGTTACGAATTTCTTATCTGTCAGCTCTTTTGCTGGTATGATCTTACTTAACAAACATCCCCAAAACGAACAGTCTGTAAGGCTTGGTTGTATATGTCCATATGGAGAATAAATTCTATCCACCGTCGATGTAAAACCCCATTTTTTCACCACCGCCTATTATGGGTCCCACCGAGTGTCTATTGTTGTGATATGAACCGTTCATATATTTTAAGACCCACAATATAGTATTGACGTGCAAGGTAGGGAAAATGACAGTCCAGGACGTATTTTGATAATTAATACCCGTCAGGGACAATTTAAGAACATTTGTTAATATGGAAAATGTCTTTGACGGGTATTAATTATCAAAACACGTCATTAGCCGTCGTTTTTCCTTCAAGGTATTGATGTGGAAACGGATGCTTTACATGTTGCTCGACTGTTTATTCAAATAAACAATGAGCATGCATCACCCTTTGTTCCATTTGATTTCGGATTGTAGGCTATTGCTTAGGAAATTCAGATCGAGCTTGATACGTTGTGTTTCGATAAGCAAATCGGTGTCCGGACCTCATTGCTAATGAGGCTTCAACAACTAAGCCGGATTAGTTTATCTTTAGTTTTGTGCCCTTCATTACTCGTTTTTCAATTCAATGAAACTGCAGGCAAAGAACTTTATTTTTCCCTTCAAGTGAAAAATGTAGTTTATAAAGCCAATGCTGTAACTTCAAAATGATTTTTAACTAAAAAATACAATTTGTTTCTTCTTTTGGTACAAATTTTATTCTGGACATACATAAAGAATACATGGAATGATATTTATTTAGTTTCTTGATAAGAATATATAGATAAGTTTAATTAAATTCGTTGCGTAAATGAAAAATATACCTGCGTTTACCACGTGATGATCTCAAAAGACAATAGTTAATTCAAATATTTGCAGCGACTAATTGCAGTAAGCTTTTTTTTGGCAAAACAACCTCAATTGGGAAATATTAAAAACAAAAAATTTCAATATTGCCACTTTCATTAATTTCTTACGCTCTCAAAATGTATATAAACACAATAAATTTTCTCTATGTCCCCTCAAGTAGGATTTTTTTTTTTGGTTGTTTTTTGACTTGTTGCAGGCGTTTTATGGATTTTAACAACATGCCGAATAGGAAAATATTTCTAGCGACTATTTGTAGTAATCTTATTTTAAAAATTACGCATAATAAGGGCGTAGTAATAATGACGTTTATATTTCATAATACCATTACTTAAATTGTCTCGTCCTCCTAAGACCTATATAAATTTGAACAATCTTCTATCTGTGTATCTAAAAGCTGAATAGGCGCAAAAAGATTTCCCGTTCTTGTTTCATTTTTTCTGTGGCGATCTCATGGGTTTTGCTGGATCGTCCTCCTTTCTCAGTGTGTTTTGATCACGAATGTTCACATTGACAAGATAGCGGTTGTTGTTCATGCTATATCATCAAGTGAGTGAATTTTGGACCCGATCCTCTCTGCTAGAATTGTGTTTATATGCAACGCAAAAACTAGCAGGATTGAAAAATTAATATACAGGATGTTGATTCATGTCAAATGCTTAATTACAACGAAGATACATTTATCCAGCAAGGACAATTAATTAAGATGCCTTTGTCCCCAAGAAAAACAAACGTAAATGCAATCCTAGCTATCAATTTTGTACATTAGTGTTCTATGTGTCTATATAAACAGGCTTTGAATCTTTCTTTTGTGCACTTTGAAGCTCCAGAGAACAAGATGGGATACGGTCACTTCTTGGGTCTTGTTTTCTCTATGATGGGTGGTGGTTCTGTTTTTTCGACTCTGTTTTTCAAAGACTTCTGCATTCCCGGGGGAGGGCGTGGTTGCTTTTTGTTGCGTTCATCGAAGTTTTCCGAAGCCGATCAGGCCGAGGGAGTAATTGCGGATTGTGGTTCCAACGAGTGATGGGTGGGTGAAACAGCTTGTAGTAATTAAGCTGTTGTAAGTCTGCCAAAATCTTATTGAAATAAAGAGATTGCTTTGTTCTCCTATTTTGCTACTATTTCTTTTCTCCTTTTTGATGGGATTTTATAAACTTCTCTATTATTATTGCCAGGGGTTTTAGCCTCTCGCAAATGAGGCTTTGGAGCTTAATTTGAAAAGAAACTAAAACAGAAAGAAGAAACAATTTGAATTATGGGCCAAAAAAAAAAAAAAAAATAGTGATTCTAACTCGAATTTATTTGAAATTCATCCAAATATTCACAATGGTATTGGGTCTCATATGAAATTGGACAAACACTCATACATTCATGTTGTTTCTGATTATTGTGAAGAGATTTCAATAACGGAATTCATGAACTTGCTTGCCAAAGGGGGCTCCTGGCCAGCATCCCTGAACATCGAGTTGGTACTGTGCAGTGAGGTGCACAACCCCTTGTTGCGCACCTCCGAGCCGTCGGATCATGTATTCGACGGTTCGGATCTTATCTCGGCAACCAACGATCGAGAGCCGTTTATTGCCGAGATGAGACCCGAGCCGTCGGATGCACGATCTGATGGCTCGGAGGTTCACAGCATCATGCTGCGCACACCACTGTACAACACTATCCCCAATTGAGTGTCCCCTATGTCTTGACATCGTCATTTTCTAATTAACCTCATTTAACACCCTGTCCATTGTTCTGTCTTAAGGAAAAGGGTCCAGATGGCACAGACATGGAGTCCTCGTACAGCAAAAATGCCCAGGAGTTGCTGATCAAGTTCAAGAGTGCCTCCAAGTCTTTGCAAATATTAATCAACTAATCGATCGAGGTGTGCATAATCAGACTCCGAATTCTTTGATGTGTAACCAGAGTCCAACTCCTCTTGATTAATTGATTAGTGGCCTTTTTTTTTTGTTTATATTAAATCTTACTGATCGAGTTTTTGGTTTGAAATAGTTGTAATACGACACAACAAATTTTTTGAGACTTTGATATTTTTGTATTTGAACAAGTAGTTAAGTTTGTGTGCTACATATGATCAAAATTATCGGCAACGAGCAAACATCTGCATAGTGATTCAAAATATGATCACTCGCAAAAGGTTTATAAGATCGTATTTTGAATATGATCAGAATATGATCTCTCCCTCTCTCTCTGAATACACGCATATATAGGAAAACAAGGATGCCATAATTGACAATCGTCACGCCTGAAAACTTCGAGCGTCCTAACTCAGCTGTTGGCTTTGTTCAAGGATTTTATAATGAATTCTCCGCCGCTAATCTCAGTTATTGACAAAAAAAAAAAAAAAAGCTCGGCTGTTGGCAGCTAAGGTTGACATGGTGGGACCCCTGGTGGGTCCTATTCTCCTAATTTGTAAAAATCATCATAGAGGCTCGAATACTTTATAAATGATGAGTGGTATCCATACCCAGCCAATGTGTGACTATCATCATGAAACTGTATCTCCGGCCCAGTTTAAAGATTTACGGGACTTAAGATTAAAAGAGAGCCCTAAGACTCGAACCATGTACCTCTTAGATAGAGAAACTAAGCTTTTTCACTAGGTTAACTAGCTTATTTGTTACTCCATGTAAGTGGTTGATTAAATATATTTTACATAACTGGTTATACCTATTTAGGATCCTAATTTTGATCCAAAATTTGAGAACTTAAGACCGCTGCCTTGTTCGTCTCGGCAGCCGGCCCGGCTCCCACGTCCAATTGTATATGAAGTCTTTCATGGGTAGCCTTTTGGGTACGTATTATCATCATTTAGTTTGTTTCTGTGTCGCTCTATCATCATTGAGTGTGAATTGCAAACTTTTAAAATTTGGGATCAAAAGAATATCGCTATGATACCCTGCAGAGAATTATAATCAACCAACTAACTTAACATACTAGACAGAGAGATTCTAAAATCACATATAATGATTATAATTAACTACCCATTCCATACAGAATCACTGTAAAACTAATATTGTCAAGATGCTAAAGGTGTTATCCTTGTACATGATTTTTCTGATAAGGTAATCGACGTATTTCTTATTGCGGCATAAGTTTTATTCTGAATATGCGCAAAGAAATAATGGAATAAAATTTATTTTCTGTCTATAAGTACATACCATAATTTATTGACGAGAATTTACTCCCTAATTTGTACCATGTTTGTTGTCCATTAATTCCCAACAACCTTGACACTAATCATAATAAGTTAAGATATTTGATTTGGTGCAAGAAAAAGTAGAAAAATCAGTACTCTAAAAATCATGTGAAAAATCATGCTTCGTAACTTTAATTTATTAAAAAGATATCATCATTATAGTTTTCACACTAAATTTTTCCTCCACTTTCCCTACTTACCCATCATCATTACACTTTTACTCATTTACTTTTTAAAATGGAATCTATGGGACAAAATAAACAATGCACCAACTTTTACCCACTAACTTTACAAAATAGATAGTTATTAAGAGATAACCCAAAATAAAATACTGGACTCTAAATAAGGGACGGAGGGAGCACATCCGATTATGAGCTTCTAAAAACTCATTAATTCAATATATGCCGTCACCCCTCCGTCTAAAACCAAACAGAATGGTTGATGTGCTCCAAGGAAAAAAAGTTAAGTGCTCCAATTTTTAATTTGTTTGAACTAGTGTGAAGATCTTATTTTTCTGATCATTTTATCCTAAAAAATCATAGTTAATTTTTTACTCTAAAGTTCTTGTTAGTCAGCCCTAAGAAAGTCGTAAAATCAAATATCTCTTAGGGCTAACTAACGATAGCTTTAGAGCTAAAAATTAATTATGACCCTTTAGAATAAAATGATTAGAGAAATAAGATTTTCGTACCGGTTTAAACGGATTGAAAATTGGAGCACTTATTTTTTTAACCATACTTTCTAATATATAACGGTCTATACATGGTTGAAAAATTAATTGCTCCAATTTTCAATTCGTTTGAACCGATGTGAAGATCTTATTTCTCTGATCATTATATTTTAAAGGGTCATAATTAATTTTTGACTCTAAGATTATCATTAGTTAGCCCTAAGAGATATTTCATTCTACGACTTTCTTAGGGCTGACTAACGAGAGCTTTAGAGTAAAAAATTAATTATGATTCTTTAGGATAAAATGATCAGAAAGATAAGATTTTCACACTGGTTCAAAAAAATTAAAAATTGGAGTACTTAACTTGTTTTGCTTGGAGCACCTCAGCCATTCCGTTTGGTTTTAGACAGACGGGTGACGGCAGGTGTTGAATTGACAAATTTTTAGAAAGCTCAGGTGTTTATATGAAATTTAAGAAAGGTCAGGTGTTGAATTGATGAGTTTTTAGAAAGGTCAGGTATTTATATGAAATTTAAGAAAGGTAAATTATTTATGTGTGATTTCTGTGAAAGGTCAGGTGCCTAGGTGAAATTTTCCCTTTTTCTAAATGAAACTAGTTGCGATAAATATTACCCTGAATATTAATTAATTCAAATATTTGCACCGAGTAATTGCAATAATCTTATTTGGCAACATCTTTCTAATCCTCACATAATAATAACGTAGAAGATAGTCTATGATACGCAGACTTCAATTTCTCGCGCTTCCAAAATCTATATAAACACGACTAATCTTTTCTCAGTGCATCGATCTAAAGCCAAACAGGCAAAATTTATTTTTCCTTTTCTCAACCCGCCCCGCCCCGCCCCGCCCCAACACCCCCCACCCCCCCCCCGGTTTGGTTTCATGGTTTTGTTGGATTGCCCGCTTATTTTGAATGTGTTTTTACCAATATTCGCATGACCAGAGAATGGTTGTTGTTCATGTTATATCAAGTGAGTGAATTCCCATATTTTTTACCTATCGATCCCCGCTACTATTTTGTGTGTCCATCCAGAAAATTGGTTTGTGTCAACAAATTAGTGGGGATATGACAACGTACGAGGGCAATTACAGGCATATGACAACGAGGACAATTAAAATGGCTTTTTGGGCAAGAAATCATACTTGTAAATGTAATAAATGCAATTTGTTACATTGTTCCTATATAAACTTTGGTTCATTATCAATGTTTCATGCACCTAGACTCTCGAGACCCAGAGGAAAAAAATGGGTTGCTGTAACTTTATCGGTCTTGTTTTGTCGATGATGGGTGGTCCTCTCTCTCTCATCAGTACTCCATTGCTCAAGGGTTTTTGCATTCCTGGCCAAGGGAGTGGTTGCTTCTCAATTTGTTCTGCTTCTTCTGCAGCTGAGGCAGGGAGATCGAGTGGTTGTCGGTCGCGGTAATTGTATCGCCATGTGATGGGCGGAATTGGTTGTGCTTATAAGCAGTTGTAATCTGCTTTTACCATATTGAAATACATTATGAGATTGCTTTCGTTTGTTTTTTTATGCCAAGATTTATGATTTCTCTTCGATTAGGAAACTAGCAGCAAACCAGTGCTATGCACAATAGTCGCAGAACACAAAAAATTAGTACATTTTTATATGTACATTCGACAAAAAATGTTTTTTATTCCTTTTGTTAAAATTAATACAAACTGAGTTGACATTTTGAAATGTAGCCTCTTGTACAATAGCGATACTAGAGTTGAGTTAACATGAATTTGTTTCGTTACTCCTATTTTTGAAATATAGAAATTGTCACAACTTAAATTTTCAACATAAATTAAATAATACATTACGATAAAGAACCTCGCTTGCCATACATATTCCCAAAATAGGTTCCCCGCCTGTTTAAATTACAAACAAGCCCCCAAGTCAAAAGAATACACGACTTTGGCACCACGATCCAAATTAGCTCAAGTATAGTTACAACATGTGCGAAGCGTTACAAACTTCCTTGTCAAAAGATATTCATGAATGATTAGTTACAAAACCATCTTGATCAAAAGCTAAACTATTACAAGATGAATAAGTAACTAAAAATGATAAGCTTCCAAAAAGTCGTCCACATCCCAGGCACGCATTGCATGATGCTACTGTCCGACATTAGAACCTGAAAAGAAGGATTTTGTTGAGCTACACTAGCCCAGTAGGAAAATCTTTACCAATGTTATATGCAAACATGTTGATTAGTGCAATGGAAAGAAGGACAAGGAAACATAGCGCGATACCTAATGATCGATTGATTTGTAATATGAATCTCTATTCCGATTATGTACATAAGTCACATGACCCAACGACCTCGACAATCCCAACTCAACTCACTAACCCAAAACTCCCACCATCGGTATTTCCACCCCTTGCGTTACCGTACATCACTACAAGGATTATCGTGTTACCACCCCTTGCGTCACGTGTGATCCCTATAACCCCGGGTTACCGTATTACCACCCCTTGCGTTATGAAACCCTACTAAGGCTCCGTATTACCACCCCTTGCGCTACGGGACTCCCTATGCCAACTTTTGACCCAAACGACTAAATTCTCAAAGCACAAGCAAGCTAAAACTTTCCCTTGATCACACTTATCGACGCAACATCTTAAAATATACCAACGATATCACAAATGTATCATAAACAGTCACATATTTGAACAATCAACAAATAAGCACTTAACGACGTTTAACTAAGTAATTCCACATTCGAGCTAACGGAATGCCAGCGGACAAGGATAACAACGAAAGATTATGGAAACCAAATAAACGAGCTTGAGATCAATTTGGAGGTGTTCAAGAGGGTTTAGAAGTGGTCGGGGGTTAAAACAATCAACGAGGGATCAACAGGAGCAAAACCTGGAGTTAAGCTCCTGGTTTCGATACGGGCAAAATCCGTTTCAATACGGAACAGCCTGATCAAAATGATAAGCTTATGGTATCGATACAGCACATAATCTGTATCGATACCACGGCGCTTCGAGTGGCGATTTCTGCAGATTTTCAGAACACAAACCACAACCAAAATCCGACAGTCAACAGCTCGATGCTACACCAAAACAACAAGTAAACATATGAAAGAGGTCAAGAAGTTCCTACCTTGCAACGATGGCCAAGATTCACGTGTTATTGAACGAGCCCTAGCCTTACTCCGAAACTCCGATTCGAACTCCACCAAAGGATTTTCGAGTTTACGAACGTGAAAAGAAGGCTTGAATGAGGTTGTTTCTTGAAGATTTTGGGTGGTGGAGTGGAGCTTTAAGTGAGAGAAAAGGAGAGAGGGAGATGGTCGGATGAGAGAGAGAGGGGGATGATGAGAGAGAGAGAGTGATACAAAGAGATATTTTATCTCCTACACCCTCACACACACTTATATACTATCTCAAAGGCAAATCACACATTTACTGCCTCTAGATCTCATTCTTTCACTTCATGACACAATTCAAATAATCACCCAATGATGAGCACCCAATATTGTAGATATTTGGTGCGACTAGTCCCGGCTTATGCTGCTTTTACTTATGTTTATTTAGCTTTTATTGCGATATTGCATGTAAGGTAGGTTTTTGTGTATTTCAGGTAAACCGTGCAAATAAGGCGCGTTTGAATGTCAAGGAATGCTCCGGGTGCAACCAAGTACTCAAAGGCCACATGCCACCTCATTGTGGTGCCCAAAGAGTCATGAAGATGTGGTTTGGAGCTTGCTCGGGTCACCCAAGAGTCAAGGGAATTGAAGGAGAAGTGAAGATTTTACCAAAGCAACTCATCTTTCGATTAGCTGAGGGTAGAATTGTCATAACTTTTGATGTACAAATTACTTTTGATCCAAATCACTTGGGTTAGAAATTAGACTTGACGAGCTTTCCAACGGTCCAAAGAACACTCAAATTCGAGTTCGGGAGTGTCCGGAGCGAGCTCGCAAAGTTGCCTAAAAATCTGCCTGCTATGAACCGGTACGGGGTTTTGGCTGTACCGGTTCATGTTGATCAGAACATTGTTTTTGGTAGACTTTTCAAGGCCTTGTACCGATACGGGGTTTTGGCTGTACCGGTTCATGTTGCAGAATCTGTGCACGTTTTGTTACTTTTTTCAGCTTTCCACTTTTGGGATATTTTTCTTTTCTAGCAACTTTTAGGATATTTTTGGGATATTTTGAGAGGGAGGTAGGCTTTGTATATATACCCCTCTCCTCTTTCATGTTTTATAGAGCTAGTTCATTAGTTGTAGACACCCCAATCTGGACCCCTGAATAATCTTTAAATTTCCCCGATGATGAAATAAGGAAAAATATACCTTCGAGGCTTGGATTGTAGAGACCCAGATATTTATTAATTATTGAAATGTTTATTAAGTGACTAATTGGAGGAATATGATTTATTTAGTGGATATTTTGAATTAAGGACTAAAATGAAAAGATGAGAACTAGAGGGAGTGGATGTGTGTTTTGCAAATATGTGGGTATATATAGTGGTGGTTGAGTGTAGGAGATCATTTTCTCCATTTCAAAAACTCTCGGCTCTCTCTCCTCTCCTCCGGCCTCTCTCTCTCTCTACCGCCTCTCACTCTCTCTCACTCCCAAGCTCAAAAATCAACAAGATCCTCCACAAATTCAAGCTCCTCAAGTGTTTTAAACCTCGGGTGGTGTTCGTTCAAGCTCGGATGAGGAGTATTTGGCTCGGTTTCGGAGTTCGAGAGGTTAGGGCTTGTTCAAAAATGCTTGAATCTCGGCCATTGTTGCGAGGTAGGGATTTCTTCACCTCTTTTATATGTACATGTGTTGATTTTGGTGTAAAACTTGGTGCTTGGCTATTGTTTCTTACCATTTCGAAATCTGTCGAAAGTTTAAAAGTCGCCTGCTGTAACGCAGTGGTATCGGTACCACCTTTTTGAGGTATCGATACCTCTGGTACCGATACCTACTTTTTGAGGTATTGGTACCTCGATTTAGATTGCTCACTGGAATGGTTGGTACCGATACCTAGTTTTTGAGGTACCGGTACCTTTGGCTCAGAAAAACTGTTTTGAACCCCGTTGATTGTCCGTCGATTGTATTGATCCCCGACCACTTCTAGCACTCCCCTCTCACGTTCTAATCATCTCTAAACTTGATTACTCACGTTCCAACAGCTCGTTGTTCGTTCCCACTTGCTTGGCTCTCTTAATAACAAGAAAGGGTGTAAAACTAAATGATTATTAGACTTGTTACTTGTTTATGCATTCGGATTGATATGTGAGCATCGTGGTGTGTTAGTAATATTTTTGGGACATCTATAGACGACGTGTATAAGAGCGTGAATGAAGGAGAGTCTTAGTATGCATAATGGTTAATTTCAAGAGTATGTGAGTCGAAATTTGGAGTAGGGAGTTCCGTAACGCAAGGGGTGGAAATACGGAGACTCAAGTGGGTCTCGTAACGCAAGGGGTGGTAATACGGTGATCCAAGTTGTAGGGTTTACTGTAACGCAAGGGGTGGAAATACAGTTAGGAGAGGTTTTGGATAGTGTGTTGCGTAAGGAATGTTAGAGATGTACGTGTCTTGTGAGTTACGTGGCATAATGTGATGATTCAATGATTTTAGGATGTTCAAACGGAATAAATGTCACACTCATAGTTGATTGTCTATCATCTGTTGAACCATATCCTCCTTGTCTTCTCTCATTGCATCTATTAACATGTCTGCATATAAATTTGGTAAAGATTTTTCTACTGGGCTATTGTAG
The DNA here is from genome assembly GCA_025413875.1 of Rhododendron molle. Classification (NCBI taxonomy): domain Eukaryota; kingdom Viridiplantae; phylum Streptophyta; class Magnoliopsida; order Ericales; family Ericaceae; genus Rhododendron; species Rhododendron molle. The sequence continues at coordinate 7,662,682 of CM046396.1, read as the reverse complement.
CTCAACAAAATCCTTCTTTTTAGGTACTAACGCTGGATAGTAGCATCATGCTTTGCGTGCTTGGATTGTGGATGACTTTTGAAAGCCTATCACTTTTAGTTACTATTTCATCTTGTAATAGTTTAGCTTTTGATCAAGATGGTTTTGTAACTAAGAAATTATGAATTTCTTTTGACAAGAAGGTTTGTAACACTCTGCATGGGTTGTAACCGTACTTAAGTTAATTTGGGTCGTGGTGTCAAATCTGTATATTCTTTTGAAGTGGGAACTTGTTTGCAACTTAAACAGGCGGGAAGCTCATTTGGGTAACATGTAGGGCAAGTGTGGTTCTTCTATTGAAAATGTATTATCTATTTATGTTAAAAAAATCCAAGTCGTGACAAATTGGTATCAGAGCGTTTAGGTTTGAATACTTAGAAACCGTGGGGAGACTTAGTCTCATGGGTTCAAAGATCATCGCATTTTTTTTTAACAAAAACATGTGTGTGCTTGCATGACCAACATTTGTTCACTGAATTGGCATTGCATATGTATATGCTTACATGAGATAGTTTAAAGATGGTGCTTGTGTCTGAGAGAACGAGAAGTTTGACCTCCTTGTGGTGGCTATGGCTGCTACCGTTATTATTGTTAATCGCTACTGTTGGTAGTTTTGTTCTTGAGCCATTTGTGGTAAGGTACCCTTTTTAGATGAGATGTTAGGCAGGAAAGAATTTGAAAGGACGGAGATTGTGGTAGTGCTTATGCTTAGTGGCGAGGTTGACATGTGAGAGAGGATATCTGTTAGTGTGTAATAGAAGTGCTAGACTGTTAATAAGATTTATGAGCTAAGTGTTGGATGTGTTTTACTTGAATTGCATGGGTTACTTATTGGGTCTTAATTGCGTTAATCGAATCTTATGTGATGTAAGTCGCATCGAGTGTAATTATACGAAGGGTAATATTTCTTTTTGCATCACAGGGACCAGAGTTTGTCCAGAAGGTACGTGAGGTATATCATAGCTGGAGGGTTGAACTAGTGAGTGTCCCAAATGTGTTTGAAGGGGGATGATATCTTGTTATGGTAATGATTGTGGTTTGTCATTATTATGTTGGTTGTTGAGGTTGACTTAGGAAGATGAGGGTTATAGGTAGGGTGTCTAGATACGGTATGTGTCTTCTGGACACCCAGGCGACTACCGAAGAAATCCAACTGGAAGAGGCGCTTGATCACCGCTCCTTCTAGATGGAAGTCTCGAAAAGTCAATTGGACACTAGGATTGTGTATAGGGGCTAGAACTCTAGGCTTGAGAAGGGTTATAGTGTTGTAGTCGTCATCGCTAAGGTGAATTATATTTATGTGACTTAAGTCGAGTGATTGATGTAAGTGTGTGGTGAGAAACTTGTCTAGAGTGAGGGCGATATGAATGTAAGCTGTTGAGGTTGACAATGAGGCGAAATGTAATTGGTGTCCTGAGTGGAAATGGTAAGAATCTTGAAGTGATAGGCATGTGAAAAAAATAACATGTTGTGAAAAGAAGAATTGGAGTGTAGAGATCGATCATGGTATATAATCGGGTATGCAGACTAGACTAATGATAGTATAGGACATATGAAGAAATGCCATTGAGACGATAAATTTGTGTAAGACAGATGAAGGGATAATAGTGATAATAATGGTGACAGCAGAGATGGTGGTGGTAATGGAAGTTGTTGTTCTTGAGGTCGAGTGTAGATATGGTGAATGCCTTTGAGGAAAATTGAGGTTGATATGATTTCTTAGTTGAGAGACAATCGTGAGATGTGAAACTTGTGGTGAGCGGAACTATTAGAGGATGTTGGTGTGAGTGAGATTGATTCTTAAGTGACGAAGTAGTTGGAGTCTTAGAATATAACGAGAAGTATAGACATGTTGCTAGGTTGTAAAGTTGTTGAAATAGACCAATAATTAGAATTGATAGTACATGTATTTGTGATGTGATGTCGTGATGTTTAAGACTATGAACATGAGAAATACGTGATTTGACTTGACCGAATGAATGAGAATGCTCTAGATTGGTAAAGTGAATAGACGTCGTGCAAGGCATTACGGGATTGAAAGAAATGAGATAACTATTGGGCTTCTCAAAGCCATGAATTGTGAAGTGTTGGGTACCGTATGAGTCCGATGAAGTGTAGGTGTGTTTGGTACTATGCAACAACTATTAATTTGTACGATGAGTCAATGATTGGTTTACTGAGATATTTGTGCACAAAATGTGCTGCTTTTTAGTTTAAATTTTCTTGTTTAACCGGTTGTGTAGTCCTAGTGGGTGAAGTGTATCCTTTGAATGCAGTATTAAGTAGATAATTATGTGATGTGTGGATCCATGTCCCTGGTCAAATGTGTAATCGATAGAAACGTACTTGAGTTGATTGGCACAAATCCTTTAGTTTGATGTAACGCTATGCGATGATTGGAATCTCTATTCTCAACTCCTTGTTTTGTTGTGGCTTACGTGTTGACAAGTGTTTTGCATGCCTTTCATTTTCTAGATTATGGTCTTATTGAAAATCTTGATAGCCTAGTTCATTCTTCGTGAGACGTACATCGAACTAGTAAGACTAATTGGATGTTGTAGACTCGTGTCGCATTTGAATCAAGTCTTGGGCGTCGAGTAAGTATAGTGAAACATGTGAAGTGGTGGATTTTAGTTTTGGAAACTTTTACACCTACGGAGTTATATATATATATATGTATTTGGACTCAAAATTTTCAGAAAAAGAGAAATGCTTTGTGTAAACTGATTATTCGCATAGTCCCTTTTGGAAATCGTAACAATTTAGGCTTAGAGTTGGTTACATCCCAGTGGAGTGAACCTCATCCCAAATTTTTGCTATGATTGACTACTTGTTGATAATGTCTTTCAAAAAACAAAGGAGGGGGGGGGGGAAGAAATTTACTTAATGACGTGCGACACTGTACACATGCCATTGAGAAACGTAAAATTGAGACTCGTGGTTGTTGTTTAATTTTTGATATCACCACGTCGGACGCTTAGACTTTGACCTAGCGTTATTTTCTCAAGGGAGCAGATTTTGAGTATTGCTATTGTATGGGAGATTGTCCTAGAGGTTAATTACTTTAAGATGCATTAGTTTTCATGACTCTATTGGAACCAAATAATTGATAAGGGTCGCCATTTCTCGATTATGTCTAGCAGTGTTATTCTTTGGGTGACTAAGTGGAGTTATTTTGTAGTTGGAACCTGACACATGTCCTTTCCTTAACAGCATCAATGAGATGATCGAAAGATTTGATATGAGAAATTTCCCCGATGTGTCAACCCCTAGGTGAGAGTAGTTAATGGCTTGTGGTAAGGAGAGTAAGGGACTTGAGAGTTCACCTGCGTAGTATTAATGTTGTGTCGTGTTGAGTCATGTAGAGGGGACGTTGCCGTAAGAGTAGGTTTGGGTTTCCAAGATGGAAATCGGTGGTGATTCCGAGTAAGCTGAGGGATGTGGAGTGATGTTGGAATCTTGGTGGGGTTTGTAAAGTCGGTAAAAGAAATTATGTGGGTGGACAGGGATGTGGGTTGGAGATAATGGCTGGTGGTTGGTGTTGTGTATTTCACCACACCAAGGAAAGTTAATCGTGTCTTTGTGAGGGGGAAGTGAGTACCAAGATGCATAGGACCATTTGGGATAATTAAGGGAGAAATGTCGCAACCTATCGCTAGCAGTATCAATAGAGTTAGATCGATTGTGGGACGTGTCTACTCTTGGAGTTGAAAGAAATATCAATAACTTGAAGAGTGAGGAGTTTAACTAGGGCAAGTTGATGATTGTGATTGAGCAGAGGGTAGTGAATCATTATGTAGTCTAATAATTGGATCTTGGATTGCTTGCAAGCTAAGTTTAGTTTGGACTTATTCTATGATTATGAATCTTGTTCGTGAATAAGTCACTCCATTTCTTTGAGTTTTTCTGTGAGATCCTTTTGTTTTTCTGTGAGTATCTTTTGGTAAAATGTGTATGCTTAGTTAGATTCTTTTGTGGGGGTATTATTGAACCTGGTGGCCACAAGGTGGAAATAATTGTAACGACTCGGATTTTCAACCCAATTTTTTTCAAATAAGAAATTATTATTTTAGTCTATAATAATGGATTAAATGTAATTGAAACCTAAATTTATGTTTGAAGATTAAAATTTCTTTAAATATAATTACCTTGTAAGCATATAAGTGTTGTGCAGCCCGAAAATTTTCATTATTTATAAGGTCATTAAAAAGTATTATTAGTAATAATAAAATCGCTACCCTTAAGAGATTTATACAAAAAAATAATTATCTATCTTATCCTATTTAATTTTATTTTCTTTCTTTCTTACTTTGCATACAAGTAATTGCATGCATGCACACTTCTCTCGTCCCTCACCCTCCTAATTCGTTTATGCTTCCTCCGTGATCGTATCTTCGTTCGTATCGCGTCTCAATTCAAGTCCTAGAAGGATACAACTTCTTTAAACCCGTTTTTAATCGAAACCCTTCTCAATTCTCTATAAATACTTTATTACGTCGATCCTAGGGTTCCCTACGAAATTTCTTACACCTTACAAGTCCAGAAGAGAGAGAGAATTCAAAGAAAATCGAACTCCAATCCATGGAGTTTTAGAGAGAGAAAGTGAGAGAGAGAAAAGTGGGTTTCGTACATAGGCTTAACCGAAATTCAAATTGATCGTTCCAATCACTTTCCTCGACCCCAAGCATCTCCAAAGATCATCCAATTCGAGCCCAAGGTCCCCCGATCGACGAAACTGAAGCTGTCTTCTCCAAACGTTCAATTTCGATCGAAAACAAATTTAATCCGATTCGAGGTATTATAATTCGATCCGAAGCCTACTCTAAGTATATTAAGTGTTTTTTGACATAACCCAATGACCCCCGTAGCCCCATGCATCGAAAACCGTAAGAAAAACGAAGAAAAAAACAAAGCAGCCCCGAACCTTGCGGCCGCGACCTTCGGGCGGCCCAGCCGCGAGAACCAGAGCAGCGGAGTTCGCGGCCGCGAACTCCCTTTTAGCCAGCCGTGCGTTTTTTTGTTGTTTAGGTTCGAAGTGATTTTTCGACGTCCCGAACTTAGATTTTGACCCCTGAATTATTTTTCCTAGGTTTCTAACACTCTAAAGATCATATCTTGTTAGTTTCATATTTTTTTTATTTAATCTTCTATTTATTTAATTTTTATTCGTAATCGTGTAAAAGTTTATAAACTAAAAATCATTGCGACCTTATAAACTACTCTATAAATCCCAAACTATTTTTCCTAAACTCCTAACATATTAGAGATCATAACTTGCTGATTTCATATTTTTTTTTATGTTAATAGCTATTTATTTTATTTTTAAATCAAAGATGCAATGAAAGAATAATTGCGACCTTACAAAAAATGTTTTTAACATCCAAAATATTTTTATTAGACTTCTGACATCTCAGAAGTGATATGTTATTAAAATAAAATTTTATTTATTTAATTAACCATTTATTATTATTTACGCGTTGTTTCTTGATAATAATACTTTAAAATATTATAAAAGAGGTTAATAATTCCGAATAATTTTATTTAGACTTCTTACAGTCCTAAGATGATACTTTGTTAAAATAAATATATTTTTAATTATTTAATTATTTATTATCTATTTATTCTTCTTTTGCCTATTAACTAAATCTTTTTATTTAAAATAATTTCGCGAGCATCCAAACCCAACTTTTAGCACTCGAACTTATTATAGAGGACTGTTAGGACCTTTATTAAAGTTATGATAATTATTCTAATATTTTTACCTAATTAATGTATTTAATTAGTGTTTAATTAACTCAATTACTTATAATTAATTAACAAAAGTCTAGAAAATTATTTTTAAATCTTAATTAATTAATTCTTTCATTCTTAATGACTTTGTGACCATACGAGATTAAGGGCAACGGCCCAGTCATAAAAAGTTATGTGATTGCATTGTCTAATAATTGTTTTGACCCATCCGTTATTCGTTTTTAATTATTATTGAGAATGATATGGTGTTAATGCTTCATTTGAATGTTAGATTGGATCCTAGGGACATGGGGTGGTATGCGAAATAGAAATCACGTAGACGATGCTAAGTAATGGATAAATTGTGAAATTTCTTTCTGTTTAGAAGTTGCCTGCAGGCGTGATGTTGAGATATGATGAGATTGTGATGAGAATTGAAACTGGCGAGAGTCCAGTGATGAATTGATAGACTGGCAAAGTAAGCCCAGTGATATTGTGATATTGTGATGATTGTGAAGTGGTATATAAGATAGGCGAACCTTAGCGATGTAACGGCATGATAAGCTTACCCCTTGTTGTAGTTATTGGGATGCATACTCGGTACATAACTTAGGTGTATCTGCGACAGCAAAAGGAAGTGATCTCATGGGACGGGATATGGCTAGCGGTTGGGGAGGAAAGATCTCGCGGAGAGATCTTAGATTTCATGTTAAGTTAATGGATAGCAATGAATCAAGTTATGTGAATTATCTCTGTTTTACTTTTTCGCACGATATATATTCTGTTTGCCTGCTAGCTGTAAAGTAAGAGGGGTGGTTCGGTTGGATTATTTTACTGGGTGATTTATCACTCACGGATACGTCTGTATCCTGGCAAATCGAATACTTTGGCGATCAATTTGCTAGAGGGCGCAGGATTCAATGGAGGAGATTCAACGATGATGCAGTTCGACACGAAAAGAATATCAGTAATGAAGATCGAGGATGCTTAGGATTCGTATCAAGATTAGAGTCAGCTCTGAAGTTACTGTATTTTGATTCCGTAAAACTATCTTGAGATTGTATTAGCAAAAGCTTTATTTTGGAAAATCATATTTATTTAGCAAATTTTTTTGAGAAATTATTTTATATTGCACCCGAAAAGTCGGGGCGTTACAATAATCAAGTCGGAGTTTTAAGTTAGAGATAGCCCATGCTACTTCAAAGAATTTAACATCATGTGATAAGGAAAGGGATAATTCGTTATTATACGAGGTGTATATTAGATCAAGTGGTACCAAGTGATTAGTTAGCTCTTGAGAATTCATTTAGAATGCCATTAAGCTGATGAGGATTTTTTTCTTGATTCTATTTCAATACAGGCAAGTTGGGTACTCTAAATTAGTATGTGAAAATTTTGATTCATTGATTGACGTTGATTGAGGGAAATAAGAATTGAAGTTTTATAAGCTTTCGATACGTCCTTCTTGGTAGGTAGATGTGTACTTATTGGAATAAGGCATAAGGAATAGAAATGTGAATTTTAGAGTTTGGAAAACGTGGGTGCACTAGTTGATAGATCTTGATGTAATTGTTAAGTAATTATATGGGATTAGAACTTTAGTACTAACATTCAACGGACTTGAGTATCTATGCAAATCCAAATTTGATAGGGATGATTAGAAGTTGGTGGATTTCTTGAGGAGAAATCGATACGTATCCTAGAATTGCGCGAGCAAGTTGTGAGGGGTGAAACCATTCCGTTAGTGTGAGTTCTTTGGAGTAATCTTAGAAAGGAAGAGTTGACGTGCGAAAGGGAAGACAAAGTGAAGGAGAAGTATCCGCATTTGTTTCCGAGTCGATCAATGTGAGTCTTGAACTTTCAAATTTTATGATCGTTGAATTATTGTTTGGTGATATGTGATGTGGCATGAGCATGATTGTTGATGCATAATCTTAACTGGCTTGAGTCGTAAATTTCGGGACGAAATTTCTTTAAGGAGGATAGATTGTAGAGACCCAGATATTTATTAATTATTGAAATGTTTGTTAAGTGACTAATTGGAGGAATATGGTTTATTTAGTGGATATTTTGGATTAAGGACTAGAATGAAAAGATGAGAACTAGAGGGAGTGGATGTGTGTTTTGCAAATATGTGGGTATATATAGTGGTGGTTGAGTGTAGGAGATCATTTTCTCCATTTCAAAAACTCTCGGCTCTCTCTCCTCTCCTCCGGCCTCTCTCTCTCTCTCTACCGCCTCTCACTCTCTCTCACTCCCAAGCTCAAAAATCAACAAGATCCTCCACAAATTCAAGCTCCTCAAGTGTTTTAAACCTCGGGTGGTGTTCGTTCAAGCTCGGATGAGGAGTATTTGGCTCGGTTTCGGAGTTTGAGAGGTTAGGGCTTGTTCAAAAATGCTAGAATCTCGGCCATTGTTGCGAGGTAGGGATTTCTTCACTTCTTTTATATGTACATGTGTTGATTTTGGTGTAAAACTTGGTGCTTAGCTATTGTTTCTTGCCATTTCGAAATCTGTCGAAAGTTTGAAAATCGCCTGCTGTAACGCAGTGGTATCGGTACCACCTTTTTGAGGTATCGATACCTCTAGTACCGATACCTACTTTTTGAGGTATTGGTACCTCGATTTAGATTGCTCACTGGAATGGTTGGTACCGATACCTAGTTTTTGAGGTACCGGTACCTTTGGCTCAGAAAAACTGTTTTAAACCCCGTTGATTGTCCGTCGATTGTATTGATCCCCGACCACTTCTAGCACTCCCCTCTCACATTCTAATCATCTCTAAACTTGATTCCTCACGTTTCAACAACTCGTTGTTCGTTCCCACTTGCTTGGCTCTCTTAATAACAAGAAAGGGTGTAAAACTAAATGATTATTAGACTTGTTACTTGTTTATGCATTCGGATTGATATGTGAGCATCGTGGTGTGTTAGTAATGTTTTTGGGACATCTATAGACGACATGTATAAGAGCGTGAATGAAGGAGAGTCTTAGTATCCATAATGGTTAATTTCAAGAGTATGTGAGTCGAAGTTTGGAGTAGGGAGTTCCGTAACGCAAGGGGTGGAAATACGGAGACTCAAGTGGGTCTCGTAACGCAAGGGGTGGTAATACGGTGATCCAAGTTGTAGGGTTTACTGTAACGCAAGGGGTGGAAATACAGTAACTATTGTGGTGTTGTACTGTAACGCAAGGGGTGAAAATACAGTTAGGAGAGATTTTGGATAGTGTGTTGTGTTGAGAATGTTAGAGATGCACGTGTCTTGTGAGTTACGTGGCATAATGTGATGATTCAATGATTTTAGGATGTTCAAACGGAATAAATGTCACACTCGTAGTTGATTGTCTATCATCTGTTGAACCATATCCTCCTTGTCTTCTCTCATTGCATCTATTAACATGTCTGCATATAAATTTGGTAAAGATTTTTCTACTGGGCTATTGTAGCTCAACAAAATCCTTCTTTTCAGGTACTAACGCTGGATAGTAGCATCATGCTTTGCGTGCTTGGACTGTGGATGACTTTTGAAAGCCTATCACTTTTAGTTACTATTTCATCTTGTAATAGTTTAGCTTTTGATCAAGATGGTTTTATAACTAAGAAATTATGAATTTCTTTTGACAAGAAGGTTTGTAACACTCTGCAAGGGTTGTAACCGTACTTAAGTTAATTTGGGTCGTGGTGCCAAATCTGTATATTCTTTTGAAGTGGGAACTTGTTTGCAACTTAAACAGGCGGGAAGCTCATTTGGGTAACATGTAGGGCAAGTGTGGTTCTTCTATTGAAAATGTATTATCTATTTATGTTAAAAAAATCCAGGTCGTGACATGGATTGTTGCTCCTTTGGTACTCCTTCTCTAACCTCAAGAAAACCCGTTTTCAACAATGTAGGGTGGCTCTCGGTTCAATTGCAAAAGAGAAAAATGTGTTTAACTTGTCAAAAATAACTCTTTCCATGACACACTGAAGGTAAAATGGGCACATATTTTAATGTATAAAATGGCTTTGAGTGAAACCAGTTGGTTTAGAAAGAGGACTCGACGAGCTTTCCAACGCTTCAAACCGCGTCCAAATCCGAGTTCGGGAGTGTCCGGGGCGCCCTTGTGAAGTTCGGTGTGCTGTGCTGATTCACATAGCGCGCGGCACTTCAAAAGAGCGCACGGCACCTAGAAAATACAAAAAATCACTCTCTCGCACGGGACTCCACTACGTCGCACGGCACCTTGAGAAAAAGTTCCGACAGTCGCAGAAAGCTGTCGGCCACGCCTGCAGGAGGAGCGTCTGGGCCAGAAAATGAGATTTATTCGGCCCAGAAGTCACCTCCCCTCCTTTAGTGATCATCCTTGCCTCTTTTGCCTATAAATACACCCCCTCTCTAGTTGAGAAGGACCCATTCAACTCCAAGTAAAGTTACTCTGTCATTTTTTTGGCTCTCTCTCTCTCTCTCTAAAAATACTCCCTTTTGATTCTCTCTCTACAACTCCTTACACTCATCACCACTATACACATCTCTCTCTCTCTCTCTCTCTTTACATTCATTTGCTCACAAGTCTCTCAAAACTCAACCCAAATCAACCTCCACTCTCCATCTTCAAGCACATCCAAGCTTCAATCAAAAGGTATAAACAAATTCCTTGAGCTAAATCACATTTAGTTTTGAGGGGAGCCGATCGAGGCCCTTCTCGGTCTTTATATACTGAGTTTGGGTTTCAAACGAGTTTTACATTCAAAGTTTTTCTTTTCTTGCTTTTTCTTTTCATATTTCGGCTAATATTACTTAAAGATCGTATAGGTACATTCTAGATTCAAGTTTCATGTTAAAAGTCCTTTTTTTTTTTTTTTACTTCGTGAGATCTTTCAATATTTCAAAAAGCTTTTAACATTATTTTATATGATAAGATGAACAAAAAGGGTCTCATAAATCTATTTTCTAGATATTTGAAAAATATAAAAAGCTATTTTGCAGACCTATGGTTTGTTCTGTCATGTAAAAGCAAACTGATTTCCGAATGTGTAGGCAGGTACGCCGCACGGTAATTTTAATATGCGGCGCGGCACTCCAGAAATGTGGTGCGGCATATTAAAATACTGTACGGCATTCTGTTCATAGTAGCAATCTCCTGTTTCTGTTTAGTACGCCGCACGATGCGTTTGGTATGCGGTGCGGCATTTCCAAAATGCGGTGCGGCATATTAAAACATTGCACGGCATTCTGTTCACAGTAGCAGTCTCCTGTTTTTATTTAGTTTCATTCTTGTACATTGTTCATTCATTTTATACTGTACACTGAGCACCCATGCACGCCGATGTGTTATATTTAATCCCGTGTCCCTTTCCCGTACATGTTTTAAAGTTAAGCTTTCCAAATGATATTAAATCCCCCATTGAAAATGCCTAGTGGAGACCGGTTTTACCGGACGAGCGGGGTGCTTTTTCAACAAAACATTCCTCGTTCGTAACGTGGCTCCCGGATCCAAAGTCTCAACGTTTTCGCTAGGCCAAAAGCCTTTTTCAAACAAACCCTCGGTTTCTCGGATCATCCATCTCAAAAATCCGGGTGGCGACTGTTCGAGTTAGCGCTTTCGGGCGCGGGAGCCCACATGAGTTACTTTAAGTCTTTTAGTTTTAGGACTCCATTAATGACTTTTAAGATTTCTTAGTTAAATCCTTCAAGAACACTTGTAAGTCTCTCTCGTTTCTTGTTTTCTTATTCATTAATGTTGTAGCTACGGTTAAGATTGTTATTAATATCAAGTTTATTTCCGTTTTCATCGGTTAAAAGTTATGCCTAGTTTTTATGCTTTGTTTGTTGCTTTAAGTATGTGTGAGTAGTCGTCTGGCTAAGTCTCGGGATACTCTTTCCCGAAGGCTTAGGTTGTTATTTGATTCTCGAGCCATCGGGCTTAAAAGCATAGTTTTCGGAATAGAACTTGTCTTGCAATTTTGGTCTAACAAAGGGGTGTTAACTCATCGATATGATGTTTAGTCAAGCGATCTTGAAAAGCGTCATATCGAGGGCTCGTGGCCTCCTATAGATTCGATAAATGTTAAAAACAAGTTAGTTTACCTCCGTTTAATCACATCTTTCAATTATTGTAGTCATTAAAGCTAAATTCTCCAGGTATGAGCATGCGGTCGTGACTCTCGCCTGAGTTATAATCGAGAACCGGTAACGGTCTTTGTCAAGGGAAGGACGATCCCTAGACTTACCTATTTTAGTTCATAAAGTACATTTCTAGTCTTTTTCTTTAGTATTTTCACTTTCAAAACAAAACCTAGTCGGCGGGCTTAAACGCCGAAATCCTACCATAAAATCTACAATCCATTTTAAGCTATATTCGATTCTCTATGGGTACGATCTCGAACTTTCCGGTTATTATGCTATCGACGACCTAGCCCTATGCTTTGGGTTTCTATCAACCTTATTGGAAGGCGAGGTTGCGACGTAAGCACCCAATAAACCCAACGTTTCCCAATTAAGCATTTAATAAATATTTCAAGAATTAAAATTATTCGGGTCTCCACAGAAATGATAAAAAAAAAAGACAAATTTTGATATGTAAAAATAAAAAGGCAAATTAAATAAGAAGTTAAAAAGTTAATAGAACATGGGTTCTTAGAGGGTAAAAAATAAGTATTTATTTTGTTAGCGGAACGGGGTGATTGAAATTTCCTTTCAACAAGGTGAAGTTAGCGCTCTTGCGGATAGTATTTATAGTTCAAGCTATTGGTAAGTTGGGTGTTGTAAAAAAAAAATTTTAATTTAAATTGGTGGAGCTTGCGATGCATAACGAGAGTTCAAGCCGTTACTAGGTTTTGGTATAATTGAAACATTATGTTATAACTTCCAAAACGAATTAAAGTCAAATTAACATTTGAGACCTGCGAACGGATTAACGAATTATAACATTTGAGACCTGCGAACGAATTAAAAAATTGCAAATAGCAAATCTAAAATAGGAAGAAACTATGATTTGTCCATTATTTTTGAAGCCTACCACAAAAAGGGTTTTTTGACTTTTTTGGTCCCCAAAGTATTTTCGCCGTGCTATTTTGGTCTCCAATATTTCAATTGTTAACATTGCATCCCCAAAGTATCAATTTTGTCTTTAAATGGTCCCTGCGGCTTACACCGTTCCTTCCCTCCGTTAAAACCAAGGGCAAGCTTGGTATTTCATCCCCTCTCTCCGTCAAAACGGCGTCGTTTGGTTGGAATTTGGAAATATTGATTTTGTTTCTTCCATGATTTTCTTAGGGTTCTCATTGAAAGCTGTAAAGTCAAAAAATAATTATGACTCTTTAGGATAAAATGATCAAAAAATTAAGATCTTCGCACATGTTCAAACAGATTGAAAATTTGAACACTAATAATTTTTTCACCATATTTTTTAATATATAAATAGCCTAAAAAAATCAAGTGTTTCAATTTTCAACCAAATCGAACCGGTGCGGAGATCTTAATTTTCTTATCATTTTGTCCTAAAGGGTCATAATTAATTTTTTGACTATAAGGCTTTCAATGAGAACCCTAGGAGAACCATGGAAGAGAAAAATCAATATTCTATATTTTTAGGCTGTTTATATATCAAAAGATTAATTATGACTCTTTAGGATAAAATGATGAAAAAATTAAGATTTTCGCACCGGTTCAAACGAGTTGAAAATTGAAACACTTGATTTTTTAAGGCTATTTATATATTAAAAAATATGGTGAAAAAATTTTAATGTTCAAACTTTCAATTTGTTTGAACATGTGCGAAGATTTTAATTGTTTGATCATTTTATCCTAAAGAGTCATAATTATTTTTTTAACTTTAAGGCTTTCAATGAGAACCCTAAGAGAACCATGGAAGAAAAAAAATCAATATTTCCAAATTCCAACCAAATGACGCCGTTTTGAGGGAGAGAGGGGGTGAAATACCAAGCTTGCCCTTGGTTTTGACGGAGGGAAGGAACGGCGTGAGCCGCAGGGACCATTTAAAGACAAAATTGATATTTTGGGGATGCAATGTTAGCAATTGAAATATTGGGGATCAAAATAGCACGGCAGAAATACTTTGGGGACTAAAAATGTCAAAAAACCTCACCAAAAGTTGGTCCAATTGAAATACTCAAGTAATTTCAACCAATTAAACAATTTATTATGGGTAGTGATACCGCCGTAGGTGCCAAAACTTTAATGCATAAAAGTTTTGTACATTACACATGGTACAAGTTTTTTGTGCACTAGAGTTTTGGCATTAACAAAAATAGTTTTGGTATTATCATTTCCCTTTATTATTGCCTCGAAAAAAATTGATGTCGTATTTGTAAAAGGAAATTCGTTCCGGAACTTGAAATAAGTGTTTATTTTTTAATAAGGCAATTTCAAGCTAAAAAACGATGGGCTTATTGAAATCTAAATATATGTAATATGGATCTGGTTTGATCTCATTGAGATTTTTAATACGGTGCAAAAAAAATTGAAAAGTTATTTTTCATTTATATTATTTTTGAGTTTGAAAACGTAAAATAAGTACTTTTTTTTAAAGATGTTCTGGAACGGGCTCTAAAACAGATAGATCCTATAAAGGAAATGAATGGCACATCAGTCCTATTTTAATTTGATCCTGTATGGGAAATGAATCACCTGCATGCTGCAAATTGATGTCGTATTTTTTTTTTTATCAGTCCTATTTTAACTCATCACATTTGAATGTGAGTTACCTCATAATACAGAGAAGGAAACAATTCTTTTTTATTTATGCGACAGAAATACGAAATTTCTAAAGCCGCCATCACTTGAAATATATGGATTGAGGGACCGTGCTGCAGAGCGTGCTGTACGGGACAACTCGCAGCAGCTCTGGTGTTTTCGATCATCGAAGCGAGACCGGAACGGCGGCGATTTGTCCCGTACAGCATGCTGCGCAGCCTTGGTCCCCGAAATATATCTCCGTGAAATCTCGGATAGTCCGTAGGCATGTACTTATGTGTACAAAGTTGTACATAGATGTGTCTGATAGTAAGAGGAACACATGATCTCACATATTGATTGGTTTCAATAAGTCTACTAGTTCAGCAAAATCGTACAGATTTTGCGTGCATATTTGTTATGGAACTCACTACGGGTCCTATACAAATAATTCAAGCCATTCATTAAATGTAAAAAAATATTTTTTCAAGAGCCCCCGCTGTAGACACCCCAATCTGGACCTCTGAATAATCTTTAAGTTTCCCCGATGATGAAATAAGGAAAAATATACCTTCGAGACTTGAATTGTTGCTCCTTTGCTACTCCTTCTCTAACCTCAAGAAAACCCCTTTTCAACAATGTAGGGTGGCCCTCGGTTCATTGCAAAAGAGAAAGACGCGTTTGCTTTGTCAAAAATAGCTTTTTCCATGACACACTAAGGGTAAAATGGGCACACATTTTAATGTATAAAATGGCTTTGAGTGAAACCAATTGGGTTAGAAAGAGGACTCGACGAGCTTTCCAACGCTTCGAACCGCGTCCAAATCCGAGTTCGGGAGTGTCCGGGGCGCCCTCGCGAAGTTCGGTATGCTGTGCTGATCCACATAGCGCGCGGCACTTCAAAAGGGCGCACAGCACCTTAGAAAATACAAAAAATCACTCTCTCGCACGGGACTCCCCTACGTCGCACGGCACCTTGAGAAAAAGTTCTGACAGTCGCAGAAAGCTGTCGGCCACGCCTGCAGGAGGAGCGTCTGTGCCCGAAATTAAGTTTTATTCGGCGCAGAAGCCACCTCCCCTCTTTTAGTGATCATCCTTGGCTCTTTTGCCTATAAATACACCCCCCCTCTAGTTGAGAAGCACCCCTTCAACTCCAAGTAAAGTTACTATGCCATTTTTTTGGCTCTCACTCTCTCTCTCTAAAAATACTCCCTTTTGATTCTCTCTACAACTTCTTACACCCATCACCACTATACACATCTCTCTCTCTACACCCACTTGCTCTCAAGTCTCTCAAGCTCAATCCAAATCAACTTTCATTCCTCTACCTTCAAGCACATCCAAGTTTCGATCAAAAGGTATAAATCCATTTCCTTGGGTTAAACTACATTTAGTCTTGAGGGGAGCTGATTGAGGCTTTTCTCGGTCTTTTTATACCGAATTTGGGTCTCAAACGAGATTTACATTCAAAATCTTTCTTTTCTTTTTCTTTTTCTTTTCTTCTTTGTGCTTTTTTTTTTTTTTCATATTTCGACTAATATTACTTAAAGATCGTGTGGGTATATTCTAGATTCAAGTTTCATGTTGAAAGTCTTTCTTTTTTTTACTTTATGAGATCTTTCAACATTTCGAAAAGGCTTTTAACATTATTTTACATGATAAGATGAACAAATGGGTCTCATAAATCATTTTTTAAATATTCGGAAAATATAACAAACTATTTTGCGGACTTATGGTTTGTTTTGTCATGTAAAAGCAAACTGATTTTAGAATGTGTAGACAGGTGTACCGCACGGTGTATTGGTTGCACCGTGCGTTGCATCCGGGTATCGCACGGCGTATCATGTTTAAGCGCACGACACTTCATTAGCTATTGTTTTCTTGTCTGAGCTGTCTGGATCATGGTCATCATTCATCGGACCCATTTTTGTTGTTGAGATACCGACATTAGTATTTTCGGAACAAGACCATATTTACAAGCCATATTTTATTTCATAAATAAGATTTCTTAGATCATCTCGGATGATCAAATGTAACAAAAATTATTTTGTGTTCATGGCTTGATGGAGTGGTACTGTCCCGAGGTCGGGTGACGTCCTGAATGCTTGTAACAGACTGACAGCAGAACAGGTACCACGCGCGGCATACTGAAGAGCCGTGCGGGGCATTACAGTGTGCCGCGTAAGAAATTGCCACGGTCCAGACAGCTTGTTAAATGTTTTTCATTATATTTGCTTGCATCATTCTTATCATTCTGTACAGTTCGCACCACAAGCACACCAATGTGTTATATTCTATCCCGTGTCCCTTTACCGTATTTGTTTTAAAGTTAAGTTTTTCAAATGGTATTAAATCCCCCATTTAAAATGCTTAGTAGAGACCGGTTTTACCGGGCGAGCGGGGTGCTTTTTCAACAA
This sequence comes from Rhododendron molle, assembly GCA_025413875.1. Lineage (NCBI taxonomy): Eukaryota > Viridiplantae > Streptophyta > Magnoliopsida > Ericales > Ericaceae > Rhododendron > Rhododendron molle. The sequence continues at coordinate 7,645,821 of CM046396.1, read as the reverse complement.
AACCTTCCCCGTTCGTAACGTGGCTCCCGGATCCAAAATCTCAATGTTTTCGATAGATCAAAAGCCTTTTATTTTTCAAATCAAGCTCTCGGTTTCTCGGATCATCCATCTCAAAAATCCGGGTGGCGACTCTTTGAGTTAGCGCTTTCGGGCGCGGGAGCACAGAGTGGCGACTCTGCTGGGGACTTTTATTCAATACTTTACTTGTGCTTTTTTAGAAAAAAAAGAATAAAAAGTATTGAATAATCAAGAGGGTCAAGCTTGAAAAGCATTTTTCTTGGGGGATTTAAAATCATTTGAGAATTTTAACTTTTTTTTTTACATTATGCACCGCACAAGTCTCGCTAGTGTGTTTCGGCTATCTTGCCCGGTTCACCGGTGACAAGCTCTCCCGGAATGCCTAGCAACCCTCGACTATGATGGGCCATCGTGCTGTTCGACCATTGTCTTGCAATACACTTGACATGGGGTAGTACATCTCGGATCTAGTCCGGGGAACCCTTCTGAGACCAAAACCGGCCTTCTGCACTTGTATATAGCCATAGAACCTTACCAACTAGGACAGGAACCCGTGGTTAGGACTTATGTGATATATCTTATTTATGTGCATTTTTTTTTATGTACACGCATATCATTCCTATATCATTGCATTCATACATTCTAGAGGTCAAGCCCCACACAAATCGGTAGGCTAATCTGTCTTTTAGAATAATTCTAGGTTCCCCGGTCTTTAGGAAGTTGCTAACACCCGATGAAAAGTCGTGCTCCATGGGACGCACGTTGCTTAATACTAATTAGTCCTTAAAATGATGCATTTTAGGGAAATCAATTCTTACTAAGTCTTTGATACATTTTTCAATCAAATGTTCAAATACCAAAAAATGGAATGACCAAACTATTAATGATGTGATACTTACACCATTTCGGCTAATAGCGCCATGTCGCTCACGCCACCTGGTTATAATACCGTGTCATTTTTACTACGTCATTTCAAAAACAGAAATTGAACCTTCAAAAAAAAAAAGAAGACTTAATTTGTTTTGACATCTCTTAAGTTTCGTTGTTTATAAAGAATACATTGTCAAAAGAAACTCTGAGGATCGAGACAACTTTTTGAAGCCGTTTTCTGTGAGTCTAAGAGACTTAAAATCTATGGAGTTTGAGATACCTCCGGTGTTCGCCGTGCTCGAACAGCCCCTTTGGTGTGGATCTAGCCTTAGGATGTGCTTGTATCTAGGTGTCGGCAACCTTATTGCTTTGTCTCGGATGGTCAAGATAAGGAGATTGACTTTGATTCCGAAGCATTCGGAATTTAACTTGCCTGACACAACTTACCCGTGGCTGCTGAAACCCTTGGTACAGTCATATCCTGAGTGAGATTTGGAGCTGAGGAAGGTCTGTAGGAAATTAGAACGGTGACAACAATGACGACTTATGTGCATAGAACCTTCCAAAGTTGAGACAGTGACTCATTTGTTAGAACTATGCGTTATACCCAGTTTGATGCATTTTTTTGCTCACGTGTCGTATCATCGCACTTCAATGCACATGGTCTGTTAGGCACTCGTCTACTTGTCTTCTAGAACTCGCACACACTCCTACCTCGTCCGTCGCCCTTCTCTCCTACGCTCTGTGGTCTGAAAAGATTGCCAAGACCCGATGAAGAGTCGTGCGTCTGATTACATGCACGTTGTCTAAATCAAATGATCCTTGGAACGATAAAGCTTTGGGGATGTCAAAATTTGTTAAGTCGTCAATACATTTTGCAATCAAGAATTCAATGGATTAAGAAAACAATTGGGCTACAATGCCGGGATACTCACACCACTTAGGTTACGGTGCCAAGTCACTTACACCGCTTAGGCTAATGGCGTCATGTCGCTTACACTGCCTCGGTTATAGTATCACATCATTTATGCCAAACGGTTTTTAAACCCAAAATCAGAACTTTGAATGAAAAATATTGGGGACTTAATTTGTTTTGCCATCTCCCAAGTCTTATCATTCCTAACCAAAGGATACACTGTTAAAAGAAACACTGAGGATTGAGGCAATCTTTAGGGATCGCGCTGTCGGTCTAGGAGACCTTAAATCTATGGAGTTTGTGATACCTCCGGTGTTTGCCGTGCCCGAACGGCTCCCTTGGTTTGGATTTAACCTTAAGTGCGTGCGTATCTGGATTCCGGTAGTCACATTGCTCTGTCTCGGATGGTCACGGTAAGGAGATTGGCTCTGGTTCCGACCCGTTTGGAATTTAACCTGCCTGACGGCACCTACCCGGGCTATCAGAAATCTTCTGTACAAACGTCTTAAGTGAGATTTGAATCACGGTAGGTCCACTAGGACAGTCTAGGAGACTTTAAATCCATGGAGTTTGTGATACCTCCGGTGTTTGCCGTGCCCGAACGGCTCCCTTGGTTTGGGTCTAGCCTTAAGTGCGTGCGTATCTGGATTCCGGTAGTCACATTGCTCTGTCTCGGATGGTCACGGTAAGGAGATTGGCTCTGGTTCTGACCCGCTTGGAATTCAACCTGCCTGACGGCACCTACCCGGGCTATCGGAAATATTCTGTACAAACGTCCTAAGTGAGATTTAAACCATGGTAAGTCCTTAGGACAATCTAGGAGACTCTAAATACACAGAGTTTGCGATACCTTCGGTGTTCGCCGTGCCCAAACTGCCCCCGGTCTGGGAAAGCTAGTTACAGCAATCTTATTGCTTTGTCTTGGATGAACATAATAAAGGCGTTGGGTCTAAGCAATTTACCCGTGGTTGTTGGAAACCATCTGTGCAGTGCCTTAAGTGAGATCAAGCTGGGTTAGACCTTAGGACAACATCAAAATCGACGACACGTACAAGACATGTTCTTTCTTTTTCAAAAACAGTGTCTGGGACTCATCTAAAATTCAATTTTTGCTTTACTGTCAGTACTGAGCCACCCATCCTACACAAAACCACACTGCATTCTCCGATCACTTCAATGGCAGGGCAGACAGAATTGAATGAACTGAAAAAAACTGTGGAGGAAACGAGTCAGAAAATGGACAAGATACTAACTTTGGTCCAAGGGCTGGTTAACCTTTTCACCTCCATAATCCCGAACACAAATTTGGGACTGAATGATGATGTTGGGGACCTAGGGGCTGACAGGGCTGACAAACTTTTCTCAAAAGTGAAGCTCTCAGAAATGTTCAAGGACCTGGCTGAAATTCATGACGCTAGGGCTCACTCGAAGGAAGATACTGAACCCTTGATCGAAACCAGTGCTGACATGCATATTGTCTCAGCAGAAGTACATGAGATCAATCCCAGAGGCAAAATGGTTTGTCTTGTTGATAGCAGAAGGCTATACAGTTGCAAAGCAAGTAAGGGCACCACGGGCGCCACCATGAACCCTCAACTTAGTCAAAGAACCAAACCAAGGGCCTTCTCCCATTTCTCTGAACCTCAATCCCTGGTTTATGAAAAGCTCCTCAAAACTGGTCTCATAAAGCCACTCCTTCCAATTCCTCTACCCCAAAAGCTTCCAGCCTACCACGACCCAAATGCTTTCTGCGCCTTTCACCAAATGCCTGGCCATGTTACCGATAAGTGTCACCGTCTCCGTCACAAGATTCAAGACCTCATCGATGACAGAATCATCCCTCCACCATAGCTAGACATCATGTCCAAGCGCAATCCTTGCATCAATGCTGCCTTCTTCAGTAAAGAAGGGTAAACCATCAAGAGCCATGCAACGGTCTGACCTTCCACGAGTCCGGGAGTTTTCAAGTTCTGAGTCTTTGTCCTCTAAATAATCATCTTTGTGTTTGAAGTCAGTTTGTACCTCGAGTCTTTCATTCTTTCACTGTTGTGTCTGTGTCTGTAAAAGTCAAAAAAAAAAAAAAGAAGTGTCAGTTTCGTGGGCCTGAACTACGTTGTGACCTGATTCCTTTATAGGATACATAGGCAGCCTCATCCTGAGGCCCGGTCACAAGCATTCAAGTCAATCCCAATGTTCGGTCATGGTCTTTTGAGTCAACCCCTAGTGGATCAGTTGCTGTCTCTTGAACGTCACATTTTTGTAATAAACTCAAGGTTTCGAAATTGTTTTCTACCATCAGTTGAGAATCATGATAATCACTTCAAAACACGAGATGATTTTTGATTGAACCCTCACCTCAAGCAAGAAGAAGAATTTCAAGGGATCACTTCCCGATGCCATATTCATTCTAAGAAGCAAAGTCGTGATTCTGAAAAGGCTCGCTAGGTCAAAACTTCAAAATTCGACCTAGGCAAAAGTTAGAGCATGCAAACAAAAGCCTCTCAATGGAGCATCTAGGATTCAGTTGTTAGGTTGCGCAATCCAAAATGAAGAAAGGCCATCGTTTCTTTCATTCTATGTATAAAGATATATTTTTTATTAGCCCCTTTTTGAGCCCCAATCAAATTCTTTGAACCCCAGCTAGCCAGCTATCCCCCGCATCGGGGTGAAATGCAAAATAAAAGTGCCAGAAGAAATATTGAAATTCAAAGCATCAAAAGAGTGAAAGTGCCAAACACATCAAGATTCAAACCATCAACATGATGAAACGTGCCGAACACACTGAAAGGCATTAAAGGCACGAGAAAGCAAATGAAAAATGAAAAGAAGGCAATTCAAAGATAGCTGCTAGCTTTGAAAACCCAAAAGAAAGTGAAATTTTTGAGCCAATCGTCCTTTCTTTGTTAAGTCCAAACCATGGCCCACATTACAACTCAAAAGGTCCTTTCAGATTGGAAAGCGCAACTTGATAGCAAGAACCCTAGGCGTTAAGAGGCATGACCGAAGATCAATACATGGAGAAAAAGTCAAAACAATGCTCAAAGCAAAAATCCAGACTGGGACATTTTTGATCCACGGGTCATCGTCAGCAACCTGAGACACGGTTCATGATAAAAACTTTCGTGTTTTGACAAAACAAAATCGGAAGATTTGAATGAAAATCAATTGATGGAGTGAAATAATTTCGAAATTCCAAAAGGAGAATTCCAAGAACCTGGGCGTGTCTGCCATTTCAAATAGTCAAACTCTTCGTCCAATTAGGGACTCCATTCGAAAGTCGCTTCGTCTTTCTCTCCTTCATTTGCGTCAACGTAGTCTTGTCAAAATTTCACCTCTTTTGCCAAAAGTCAAAAGAGTCATCTCAGTTTTGTCAATTCTCGACTCGTGGAAGTCATTTCAACGCATGGAAGAATACACCCCTGAGAGAAGCTCGTTGGGCTGAAAACCGCAAGGGCGGCCAGACCCAAGCAAAAATTAGAGCAAAAGCCTGCTAGGTTGAAAACCCGCAAGGGCGGCCTAGGCAAAAGTTAAGGCAGTTAATCAAAAGAGCTCGCTAGACCGAAAACCCGAAAGGGCGGTACTAGGCAAAATTTAGAGCGCAAAAGGAGAGTGTTAATACCCGAGTGAAACCATAGCCTAGACTGCGCTTGGACGATTGCTTGTCAAAACCATCAGAACTGGGGTTCGTCATTCACTGGGGCACCACAACTCGATGTCATCTACCGAGGCTAGCGTATGCCTAACTTTAAAACTTGGGCACAAACTGCACCCCAATGCTCAAGCCTTGATCAAAAGAAAGCTTAAGCCCTGACAAAAAGCAAACTCCAACTCAGATTCAAGCCCTCAACGCAGGCGAATTCTAGCCCAAAATCCAAGATATCAGTTACCGGCCAAAGATAGTAAAGCAAAAAGGGTAATTAGATGTGTCCCCTATTTTTCAAAAAAAAAAACAAAAAGAAATGTTGTCATCATTGTCGTCATGTGCCAAATCGCGAATCTCGAATGTTGTCCAAAAGTCAATCAACCAAGCAACGGTCTAATCAACCTAACGCTTCTTAGTCTCTCGAGCGACGGTCCAAAAGACCTAAGCTTCTCATTTAATCGAGCTATGGTCTAAAAGACCTAACGCTTCTTAGTCTCTCGAGCGACGGTCCAAAAGACCTAAGCTTCTCATTTAATCGAGCTATGGTCTAAAAGACCTAACGCTGCGACGGTCCAAAAGACCTAAGCTTCTCATTTAATCCAGCTATGGTCTAAAAGACCTAACGCTTCTTAGTCTCTCGAGCGACGGTCCAAAAGACCTAAGGTTCTCATTTAATCGAGTTATGGTCCAAAGGACCTAACGCTTCTTAGTCTCTCGAGCGACGGTCCAAAAGACCTAAGCTTCTCATTTAATCGAGCTATGGTCTAAAAGACCTAACGCTTCTTAGTCTCTTGAGCGACGGTCCAAAAGACCTAAGCTTCTCATTTAATCGAGTTATGGTCCAAAGGACCTAACGCTTTTTAGTCTCTCGAGCGACGGTCCAAAAGACCTAAGCTTCTCATTTAATCGAGCTATGGTCCAAAAGACGTCACGCTTCTTAGTCTCTCGAGCGACGGTCCAGAAGACCTAAGCTTCTCATTTAATCGAGCTATGGTCCAAAAGACCGAACGCTTCTTAGTCTCTCGAGTGACGGTCCAAAGGGCCTAAGCTTCTCATTTAATCAGCGACGGTCAAAAGGGCCTAAGCTTCTCAGTCAATTCGCAATGGCCAAAAGGGCCTAAACTTCTCATTCAATCGGCGACGGTCAAAAGGACCTAAACTTCTCATTTAATCGGCGACGGTTAAAAGGGCCTAAGCTTCTCAGTCAATTCGCAACGGCCAAAATGGCCTAAGCTTCTCATTCAATCGGCAACGGTCAAAAAGGCCGGAGCATCTTGGTTTATTGAGCGACGGTCTAACTGACCTAATGCTTCTTGGTCTCGCAGGCGACGGTCAAAAGGACCTAAGCTTCTCATTCAATCGGCGACGGTCAAAAGGACCTAAGCTTCTTTGTTTATCAAGCAATGGTCAAAAGGACCTAAAGCTTCTTTATCTATCGAGCTACAGTCAAAAGGATCTAAGCATCTCAGTCAATCGAGCTACGGTCAAACCAACCTAAAAGCATCTTAATTTCTCGGGCTACGGTTTAACCGACCTAAAAGCCTCTTAGTATCTCGGGCTACGGTCTAATTGACCTAAAAGCTTGTTCATTTCTCGGCTACGGTCTAATTGACCTAAAAGCCTCTTCGTCTCTCGGGCTATGGTCTAATCGACTTAAAAGCCTCTTCGTCTCTCGGGATACGGTCTAATTGACCTAAAAGCCTCTTCGTCTCTCGGGGCTACGGTCTAATTGACCTAAAAGCCTCTTCGTCTCTCGGGCTACGGTCTAATTGACCTAAAAGTCTCTTCGTCTCTCGGGCTACGGTCTAAATGACCTAAAAGCCTCTTCGTCTCTCGGGCTACGGTCTAATTGATCTAAAAGCCTCTTCGTCTCTCGGGCTACGGTCTAAATGACCTAAAAGCCTCTTCGTCTCTCGGTCTATGGCCTAATTGACCTAAAAGTCTCTTAGTCTCTCAGGCTACGGTCTAATTGACCTAAAAGCCTCTTCGTCTCTCGGGCTACGGTCTAGCCGACCTAAAAGCCTCTTAGTTTCTCGGGCTACGGTCGAATTGACCTAAAAGCCTCTTCGTCTCTCGGGCTACGGTCTAATTGACCTAAAAGCCTCTTCGTCTCTCGGGTTACGGTCTAATTGACCTAAAAGCCTCTTCGTTTCTCGGGCTACGATTTAATTGACCTAAAAGCCTCTTCGTCTCTCGGGCTATGGTCTAATTGACCTAAAAGCCTCTTAATTTCTCGGGCTACGGTCTAACCGACCTAAAAGCCTCTTAATTTCTCAGGATACGGTCTAACCGACCTAAAAGCCTTTTAATTTCTCAAGCTACGGTCTAACCGACCTAAAAGCCTCTTAGTTTCTCAAGCTACGGTCTTACCCGCCTAAAGTCTCTTCGTTTCTCTGGCTATGGTCTAACTGACCTTGGAGCCTTTTTTTTTTTAGTTTCTCAAGCTGTGGTTTGTCCTCCGGGACTGCACTCTATCTAACACTTTGTCCTCTGGGACTGCACTCTATCTGCACTTTGTCCCCTGGTACTGCACCTTATCTACACTTCGTCCTCCGGGACTGCAATTTGTCTCACACTTTGTCCTCTGGACTTCGCAATTTGTCCTTCGGGATTCGCTTTACTTGCATTGTCCCAATCGAACTACGCTGGTCTGATCCCTACAACGGGGTACGTGGGCAGCCTTGGTACCCGAAATATATCTCCATGAAATCTCGGATAGTCCCGAGGCATGTACTTATGTGTACAAAGTTGTACATAGATGTGTCTGATAGTAAGAGGAACACATGATCTTACATATTGATTGGTTTCAATAAGTCTACTAGTTCAGCAAAATCGTACAGATTTTGCGTGCATATTTGTTATGGAACCCACTACGGGTCCTATACAAATAATTCAAGGCATTCATTAAATGTAAGAAAATATTTTTTCAAGAGCCCCCGCTGTAGACACCCCAATCTGGACCCCTGAATAATCTTTAAGTTTCCCCGATGATGAAATAAGGAAAAATATACCTTCGAGTCTTGAATTGTTGCTCCTTTGCTACTCCTTCTCTAACCTCAAGAAAACCTCTTTTCAACAATGTAGGGTGGCCCTCGGTTCAATTACAAAAGAGAAAGACGCGTTTGCTTTGTCAAAAATAGCTTTTTCCATGACACACTGAGGGTAAAATAGGCACACATTTTAATGTATAAAATAGATTTGAGTGAAACCAATTGGGTTAGAAAGAGAACTCGACGAGCTTTCCAACGCTTTGAACCGCGTCCAAATCCGAGTTCGGGAGTGTCCGGGGCGCCCTCGCGAAGTTCGGTGTGCTGTGCTGATTCACATAGCGCGCGACACTTCAAAAGGGCGCACGGCACCTTAGAAAATACAAAAAATCACTCTCTCGCACGGGACTCCACTACGTCGCACGGCACCTTGAGAAAAAGTTCTGACAGTCGCAGAAAGCTGTCGGCCACGCCTGCAGGAGGAGCGTCTGTGCCCGAAATTAAGTTTTATTCGGCCCAGAAGCCACCTCCCCTCTTTTAGTGATCATCCTTGGCTCTTTTGCCTATAAATACACCCCCCCTCTAGTTGAGAAGCACTCTTTCAACTCCAAGTAAAGTTACTATGCCATTTTTTTGGCTCTCATTCTCTCTCTCTAAAAATACTCCATTTTGATTCTTTCTCTACAACTTCTTACACCCATCACCACTATACACATCTCTCTCTCTCTACACCCACTTGCTCTCAAGTCTCTCAAACTCAATCCAAATCAACTTTCATTCCTCTACCTTCAAGCATATCCAAGCTTCGATCAAAAGGTATAAATCCATTTTCTTGGGCTAAACTACATTTAGCCTTGAGGGGAGCCGATCGAGGCCCTTCTCGGTCTTTCTATACCGAGCTTGGGTCTCAAACGAACTTTACATTCAAAGTCTTTCTTTTCTTTTTCTTTTCTTCTTTGTGCTTTTTCTTTTCATATTTCGACTAATATTGCTTAAAGATCGTGTGGGTACATTCTAAATTCAAGTTTCATGTTGAAAGTCTTTCTTTTTTTTACTTTATGAGATCTTTCAACATTTCAAAAAGGCTTTTAACATTATTTTACATAATAAGATGAACAAATGGGTCTCATAAATCATTTTTCAAATATTCGAAAAATATAACAAACTTTTTTGCGGACCTATGGTTTGTTTTGTCATGTAAAAGCAAACTGATTTTAGAATGTGTAGACAGGTGTACCGCACGGTGTGTTGGTTGCATCGTGCGATGCATCCGGGTATCGCACGGCGTATCATGTTTAAGCGCACGGCACTTCATTAGCTATTGTTTTCTTGTCTGAGTTGTCTGGATCATGGCCATCATTCATCGGGCCCATTGTTGTTGTGGAGATACCGACATTAGTATTCTCGGAACAAGACCATATCTACAAGCCATATTTTATTTCATAAATAAGATTTCTTAGATCATCTCGGATGATCAAATGTAACAAAAATTATTTTGTGTTCATGGCTTGATGGAGTGGTACTGTCCCGAGGTTGGGTGACGTCCTGAATGCTTGTAACAGACTGACAGCAGAACAGGTACCACGCGCGGCATATTGAAGGGCCGTGCGGGGCATTACAGTGTGCCGCGTAAGAAATGGCCACGGTCCAGACAGCTTGTCAAATGTTTTTCATTATATTTGCTTGCATCATTCTTATCATTCTGTACAGTTCGCACCACAAGCACACCAATGTGTTATATTCTATCCCGTGTCCCTTCACCGTATATGTTTTAAAGTTAAGTTTTTCAAATGGTATTAAATCCCCCATTTTAAATGCTTAGTAGAGACCGGTTTTACCAGGCGAGCGAGGTACTTTTTCAACAAAACCTTTCCCGTTTGTAACGTGGCTCCCGGATCCAAAATCTCAATGTTTTCGCTAGACCAAAAGCCTTTTGTTTTTCAAATCAAGCTCTAGGTTTCTCGGATCATCCATCTCAAAAATCCGGGTGGCGACTCTTCGAATTAGCGCTTTCGGGCGTGGGAGCCCACACCCGCGAAAAATCATCTCAATCCGATTCTTATAGGTGCTCGATCTAATCATTAAACTTTATATGATTGCATTGAGCATCTATAGGTATCGGATTAAACTGATTTTTAGCAAGGTCTTTTGAAAAACTGTTTTACATTTAATGAATGACTCGGATCATTTATGTGGGACCCGTAGTGGACCCCACAACAAATTTGTACGCAAAATCTGTGCGATTTAGCTGTACTAGTAGACTTACTGTATTTGTATTAGATTAATACTGTGATACGCAAAATTCGCGTATTACAGTATTTTGAATTAGCTAGAACTCACATCTCGGATAGTCCGTAGGCATGTACTTATATGTACAAAGTCGTACATCTCACATATTTGTATTAGAATTTTTTTTTTCTGATAAAAGGAGAGAAATGTTATTAATCTAAATGGCGCAAAAACCAAAACATCAGACAGTTGAAAACCCCATGAGGCCAAAATGAAAGTCCGGATCCACAAACCGGACTAGCCATTCAAAAAGGCCTTTTAAGCACAACAATGTACTACAAACCGGACTAACCATTCAAAAGGCCTTTTAAGCACAACAATGTACTGTCCGATTACATATTTGTATTAGATCAATGCTCATAAATTTGCGTATCACTGTATTTTAAATTAGCTAGACCTCGCATCTTGGATAGTCCGTAGGCATGTACTTATATGTACAAAGTCGTAGATAGATTTGTCTTCTGATAGTAAAAGGAACACGTGTTCTCACATATTTGTATTCGATCAATGCTCATAAATTTGCGTATCACTGTATTTTAAATTAGCTAGACCTTGCATCTCGGATAGTCCGTAGGCATGTACTTATATGAACAAAGTCGTACATAGATGTGTCTGATAGTAAAAGGAACACGTGTTCTCACATATTTGTATTCGATCAATGCTCATAAATTTGCGTATCATTGCATTTTAAATTAGCTAGACCTCGCATTTCGGATAGTCCGTAGGCATGTACTTATATGTACAAAGTCGTACATAGATGTGTCTGATAGTAAAAGAAACACGTGTTCTCACATATTTGTATTCGGTCAATGCTCATAAATCTGCATCACAGCATTTTTTAAATTGGCTAGAACTCAAAAGAAGTCACAAGGATTGGTTGGGCACAATTTCTTTCCGGTGATGTGAGATTCACGCAAGACTCGGGGTCTATATTAAAATGGTTGTTCTTTTTTCTTGTGATGGCTTTAAGAAATGAGTCCTTCTACAGCCACCGACAGTGGCTTTACCGACTCTTCATTGACGGTCACGCAGGGTCCGCTCTGTGTTCCATACAAAAATCTAAATCGTTAAATATTTTTTCTTACAAAATTAAGTGGGCATGTAAAAAATCAGTTTAATTCGATACGTGTAGGTACTTGATCCAATCTTCTCATGTTTCATTCAAATTACAGATCCTGAAATCTGATAAAAATTAGAAAGATTAAATCAAACATCTACATATATGGATTGTTGATATTTCTCGGCCTCACTCAATATCTTATAAAAAAATATTGAATGGCTCAGATTTTTCATGTAGGACCCGAATTAAGCCCCGCATGACAGTCAGTGGAAAATCGGTAAGGCCACAGTGGGCGGTCGTAGCTTTTCTATATAAATATAAGGCCTACATGATTGACAAAAAAGGAATGGACTTTAAGCGATACCAACTAGGCCTTGTCTAGGGAAGTGTAAACAAGATCAATTCCATCTCTAAAATTTTGAAATGGGTTGCAGTTGTTTCCTCCCTTATACTTTCATGCGTATGGATAGGGTTCGATTTCTGTAAGTACTCATTCTTCTCCTCAAATTTCCTAGAATAAAATATATTAGATTTAACGAATGGCAAAAAAATAATAATAATAACCCAACACTTTTCATGGCCAAATTTGACTATTTCCCACAAAAATTGGTAGTAAGGAAATCGAGTACAAAAAAGACGATATGAGATGCTTAACACAGTTCTCACTCTTAATTGAGAATTGCCGAGTGCATCTTTCTAGCTTCGCAAATCATAAAACTTGGAGTCATTTCTAAATGGGATCCTTCGATCCGTACATTTTCAAAACTAAAGTCGTTAGTGAGGAAGGAGCCAGGGGGCTAGTAGGCAGGGGCGGAGCCAGAATTTTCGATAAGAGGAGTCGAAAATTTAAACCATATATGTATGATTCACCTTTTTTAATTACTACTCCCTCCGTCCCTTATTTAAAGTCCAGTATTTCATTTTGGGCTGTCCCTCAATAAGTGTCCATTTTGTAAAGTTAGTGGGTAAAAGTTGGTGTATTGTCTATTTTGTCCCTAAAAATAGATTCCTTTTTGAAAAGTTAGTGAGTACGTAAAAGTGTAATGATGATGGGTAAGTAGGGAAAGTGGAGGAAAAAGTTGATGTGAAAGGTATAATGATGATGTCTTTTTAATAAGTTGGAGTTACGAAGTAGGACACTTAAAAAGAGACGGAGGGAGTAATTGAAAGGAACAATCAAATTAACAAGTTAATCAAAAAGTGTATATATATATATATATATATATATATATATTAATAACAAAATACAGCTTCGATTCACTATTTAATCATGCATCTATTCAAGGGCGAAAACTATTTTAATCACTTATGTTTGGGATCAGAAACTATTTTAATCACTCGGGTTTGGGATCATAAACTATTTTAATCACTTACGTTTCGAAAAACGAAAGACAGAGCATTAATCCCAGAAACCAACGAAACCAAGGCAAAATTAGAGATTGATTTGGGGAGAGAGAGAAAGAAGAAGACAAGTACGTATTTAAATGATGAAGAAGAGTCGACGCGGCGAAGTAAAGATCTCTCCAGTCTCCAAAAACGGAGAAACTTAGTTTTTTTCTTTAGAGAGCAAGAACGAATGAAAACGCTATTCACGTTTTGGGATTTTTGTGTGTGGAAATTCTATTTTGACTCTTCTTTTTCCTAAGTACAAAACCCTTATATATGGGTTGGGGCAAAAATGAATTTTAAAAGAGGGTTAAGTGAGTAAAAATGGGGTGAAAATTATACCAATCTCTAAAAAAATTTGGGAGGCAGTGGGGTCAGCTGCCTCCTCTTGACTCTTAATCCCTCCGCCCTTGCTAGTAGGGGCGATCGTCCCCCTACGATTCTAAAAAATACTAGTATCACATTGAAAAAAAATTTTATTATTAAAATATATAATCTTGTCCCGCTCCAGAAATATAGCTCGCCCCCCTCCCTACGCGAAAGTCTTGGCTCCATTAGGCTTATGAAAATCCTTTCAATTGAATTTACTTGAATTATTCTTTCCGAGGGTAATTAGTTCATGGAATGACCCGACACACAGTTTCCACCATTAAACAGATCACTGCCCAGTCGATTGTACGGCGGCTCCAGGAATTTGTAATAAGGTGTTTAGACATCATCTTAACTCCACTAGCTAATGTATAAATCAATAATATATATACAAAATCTAATGTTTTATTTTTTTATTAGAGCAGACAAAAAAACATAACCTCTATTTTAAAAAAATTTATCTATGAGGCAAAATGAGAACTCAAAAATATATGCTATATTTTTTAACAAAAAATTAATTTTTTTAAGTTGTCGTATTGCGTAGTAGATGAGTTTTTATATTTTGTGTCAATGTTTCACAGGTGTATTAATCTACTAAAACAATTTTGAAAGAAATTGTAGCGAGTATGTTGGGGCCAACCTTTTCGAAAATATGTTCGTTTGAATGTCATGATATGATTTTCTATCTTAGTCTAAATTCGAAAGAATATTATTCAAGTTAACGGGGTTTTAATGTAATTGAATTTTCTTAAAGCTTTGTCTGTAATTCTATGAGCCAACTAGACAAAAAAAAATAAAATAAAGTTATTGTCATGAATGCAAAATTAATATATTTAGACCGTCGACAATAGAGATCGAGAGAGAAAGTAGAACATAAACCACTAGATTCTTCTTTTTCTCTTTCTTTTTTCCCATCAGAATTGTGAGCTTTATTTGAGGTACTGTGTTAGGTGTTCAAATATGAATTATCTGGATTGATGGACTGTAATTGGCCGGGTTGTGAGCTTTATTTGAGGTAATGTGTTGGTGTTTAAATATGAATTACCTGGATAACTGGATTGATGGGCTGCAATTGGCCGGGTTGTGAGCTTTATTTGAGGTAATGCATGTGTTGGACTTTAAATATGAATTACCTGGATTGATGGGTTGCAATTGGGTTGTGATTGAGTATTCAATTGGTTGTGTTGGGTGTTCAATTATTTTTGGGTTAAATGTTTAAAACATATTAGACTATTAGATTTGAGTGTTTATTGATATTTGAGTGGGGTACATGTTCAAAAAGAGGCTAGCCCATAATTTTAAAATGTATTTTTAGCAATTTTTTGTTTGGGTATTCGTGTGACCATTGAATGGTTCATGTAAAGCCGCCTCTGAGCGCATGAGAAGAGCTATTTGGCTACAACTGGTGGTCTCAATTAAATCATTGTATTTTTTTGTTGGATTTATCAAATTTTTTTTTTTTAAATTTATGGATTTCTTCTCCTTCTCTCCTTCTTTTTTTTTTTTTTTTTGTCTTTTGGTTGTCCCATGTCACGGGGGTTGCCTAAGCCTGCCGACTTGCAGGGCTTACCCTTAGCCGGCCTTGATTCGCTCTGCGGATGGGAATTGGATTTTTGGTTTCCATAGATCAATGCAGGTATCATCAAGTTTGGAGGCTGAAATATGGGCCTTGAGGCTTAAGGGATGGTCTTCAATTGGATTTTGACAGAAATTTGACCCACTTGCAGGTGGAAATGGATGCGACATTATGGGCAAGAACCAGCCAATCCATCCTTTTTTTTGGTAGAGACTAAAAAAAATTTATTACCAGCCAATGCATCCTTTAGATAACCTAGCTTATACATGATTGCGGATCAATGATGCAGCTGTTGGGAGTGGAGCCGTGGAGGAGATTAAGCACGTCTACCGAGAAACAAACGCCCGAACATTTTTCGCTAATTTGCATTGGGATGCTCCGGCTTGTATTCATTCGTAACTGTGAGGTGATTTGAATGGGCGTTCGCACCCAAGAATCTTGTATTAGTACTCTTGATTCTATACATGCACTCTGTTTACCATAAATAAATAAATAAAAAATTATATCCCTCCACTTCAAACTGGGGAAGGTAAATGTGGAAATTCAACACCACTTCAAACAGAGGAACGTTAAATCGAGAAAGTCAATACCCGTAACTTGGTCCCCATTAATTTTTATATTTTATATTTTTCATTTTGTTAATGTAGAGTGTCCTGGGCCAGCTTGAACGCATCTCGGAGTAATCCTTCCAGCCCCTCCCCCAGCCGTTTCATACGCTTACGCGTAGGGTGAGGTGACCTCAATAGTTGTTCACAAAGAGAATCGAACCTAAAACCTTAAGATAAAGCAAATACCTAAGTCCGGTCAAGACCACTTGGCCAACCTCTTGAGGTTATTTTTTATTTTTTTAGATTATGTGAACGTTGATTCTATATATACCCCTGTTTCATCTACGTAATTCATCGCTTGAAGCATCTCTCTCTCTCTCATTTTTCTTTTTTCCCTTCTAATGGCAATGAAAGTTATACAGCTTATGCTGCTTCTGCTTGCAATTACCTCGTGGGTACGTACGTATGTCCTATATTAACACACATACAGAACATAATTCGGTATCCGACGTCTCAACGACCGAATAATTTCACTATCCATCTTTATTTTCTTTGCTTTCATTCTCCCTGCACATTTTCTTTCACAATTATTTCAAACACGTCGAACAGTTTTTTCCTGAATATATTCTTCAAATGTTATGTCTTGTTTAAATGTTTCATTTTCTCCTTGATTTGCATTCACTTTAACTAATAAAAAAAAATGCCATGTTTCATCCTATGTTTTAGCACAAGACCATGAGGTAATTTCAAACACATACGCACACATACTTTTGTTACAATTTATTCATGCATAGAATTTGCTAGCACTATCATGAAATGGTGCCTCAGATGTTCCAAGTTTCTAAAAGAAACAACTCGTGAAAAAGATTAACAAAAATCTGAGTTGGTGTTATGTTTAGCATGTCTATCCCCCCAGCAAAGGCTCTGGGCCTTGAATACTAAGAACATTATCATGTTCTCTTCATTTTTTAATTCTATGAAACAACCTCATTCTGATTATTTTGAAAAATGGTTTTCACACCCCTCTTTTGTTCAAGTGCACTCCATTTTTTGTCTTCATTCGTATAGAATTACAAAACTTCCCTTCATATATTATTATTTCCTTCACAGGTGAAAAAGGTAATCATGTAATTTCACATCACTACAATACAAAAAAAGAGCGTGCATTTGGGAATGTCAAAATCAATTCCCATTATTTTGAGAAAAAAATACTTAATTATGTCTTTTTAAATTTGTTTTACAAAACATATAGGGGCTCCATATTACGATTCCACCTGGAGCCACGAAATATTCAGGGCCGGCCCGTCTACCAGAAGCTCATGATGAGGATCACCATCATCTTGCTTATATTCCAAGAATCGCTGCTATGCATTCCGAAGTCAAGCTTGGAAGATCACTAAAAACGACTACTTGGCAGAGTAAAATCCCAATATTTCTCTTTCCCCACTTCATGTTTATTTTTTTTAAGCAAAAAGAATTTATTAATCTTTATAAGGATTATAAAGATTAAAGGACCAGGGACACAATGGCAAAACCCCACCCAAAGCCTAACAGAAGGCAATACGCCAACTAGACACCAAGAGAGCCACAAAACCAGTAAAGGAAAACCCCCAGCCAACCACCACAACAGCAAAAACTTCCTACTGTCACCATAAAAAGCCAGAGAGAGAGAGGCTCTATCCTTGAGATCATCATCGTCCCCCGAGATAGATTCCCTCTTCTTGTTACAAGAAAAGGCATATAATATTAATGAAATTTCTTTGCCGATAAAAAAAGAGCATATAATATTGTATTGGTTTCTATTCATTAACACGTCAGTGGCGGCTGCACATCCGAGAGCATTTTTTTTAATAATTTTATTAGTTGAAATTTTATTTCGGGATTTTTTCCGAACACTAAGTCCTAATTTATGAGATGCCATCAATATAGGGAGTTCACAATTAAACACCTCATACATTAGCCCAAAAAAAAAAAAAAAGTAGAGACAGAAAAAAGGATCTATTAGTTATTAGTATCGGTATAGTAATTTGGCTTCACTTTGAATGACAATCGACTGTACATCTCCAAAAACAAGTGCATAAGTTCAAAAATAATATTAGTGAATTAATGAGCCTTTTTAATATGGTGAGGCTTAAAATAAAATATGTCAAGAACAATTATAAAATCGTACGTACTTTTTTATTTTCGATTGCACTACAGAGACAAATATATAAAGTTGGATTTACGAAGTGGGACTCTTAAAAAAGAGACGGAGGGAGTACTAACTTTGTATGAATTTCTGACGCTATCGGCATGAAATTCGGGATCTGTCCTTAGTCCTTGTCACTTCCATTTCTACAAAAATACTGATTGCATTATACCTATGAATTAATCATACGCATGTAAAATAGTACTATATAAATATGAGAATTAATTCATGATATCTCAATGTAATACACAGCTTGCCAAAACGCCTGTAAGAGCGCATGCCGAGGAGACAAGGGACCGCCAAATTCATGCGTGAACAAATGCATAGATGAGAATTGTTAATGACAAAGTGCAAGTGTGTGCCCGGAGATGGTGAAGAGAGATGCAAGAAGCCGGAGTTTATATGTGGGTTATTCACGGCCGAAATGTCAAATTCCTGTATAAATCGGACGTCGCGATCTGCTCTAGCTTTCTCTATCACGGCGGGATTTCGTTTTCTCTTAGTTTTTTGTTTGAATAAATGGAGTATGTTTGTAGAAGGTTGTTTTGTAACTTTTTTTGATTTCATGTTATGATGTGATTTTCATATATGTTATGTTTTCTCAAGCCCTTACTTGAATAAAAGGTTCATTTCGCAGGGAAGACTCAAACGTAAAATCCCCAATCCAAGTATGAAGACTCAAATACATATATTTTTTAGTTTGAAAATTACAAATAAATAGTACTATTGATTTTTTAAGGACCCTTAGCGGAACATGAACCACAACTCTTTTCAAGAATATAGAGACGTATAGTTGCTGAAATTAAAGTACGTGCAATTACCACGTGATGATCTTAAACCCCAATAACGAATTAAAATAGCTGCAATTATATATTTCCACCAATTTCTTCAATAACACAAATATAATTCTACTATAGCCTTATTTGGAAAAATAAACATAATTAGACAATAGCTAACAGAGATGAAATTTTACTGTATAGTGACTTCAAATCTTTCTCTTTTAGGACAAGAGCAAAAATGTTAATGCCCGGCGATATTACCTTACGCATGTAGGACTCCCATTTCATGTCACGATTAGTTGTCTAGTCTGCTTATATAGAAATACCTGCCTGCAATTACCATGTGATGATCGTTCATAGCACAATAACATAACGACAGTTAATTCGAATATATCCAGCGTCGCGGCAATATTCTTATTCACAAAAATAAACATAATCGGGCCGTGGCAATAATGAAGAAAATAGTTGGCAATACAGTGATCACTTCAATTTCTAAATTTCCCAAGACCTATATAACCGTGACCAATCTTCTTTCCGTGCATCGATCAAAAAGCAGAGTAGGGGAAACAAAAAAAATGTCAATTCTTTCGTTTTTCCCTCTTTGCTTGACGATTTCAGGGGTTTCATTGGGCTGTCCTCTTTCACTCAGCGTGTTTGCCAAGAATTTTCGCATTCCCAAACAATGGTTGTTGTTCATGTTATATCATCGAGTAGTGAGTTTCCTAGTCTAGCGTAGTCACCCTCTATAACATATTGTGTTCTGGAATTAGTCGAGATGCGCGCAAGCTGGCTCGGACATCCAGTTATCAAAAAAAAAAAAATAATTGTGCTACCATGATTGAACAATTAATTGGATACTTTAATTAGTTACAAGTTACAACGATGCATCCATTTATTGTGTGAGATAATCACAGCATTACAGCAAGGACACAAGCACTACTTCTTTGTGCCCTAGACACGTAATTATGGGGAAATTCTCACATTATCTCTATATAAATAGTTCTCTAATCTTTCTTTTGAGCATCTATCCAGACGCAGAAAAGAATGGGTTACAATCAGTTGATGAGTGTTCTTGTCTCGATGATGGGTGGTCCTCTTTCTCTCCATCCGTTTTTCAAGGATTTCTGCGTTGGCGCCGGTGGAGGGACTGGCTGCTTTTCAATTTGTTGCGTTCATCTCGGATTTCTGCAACCGAGGCCGACAAAGTGGCTGCTGATGGTGGTATATATACCACCAAATGATTGGTGAAAAACCAGCTTGGAGTAGTTAAGATGTTGTTGTGAATTAAAATTGTATTGAAATAAACAGATTGCTCTGTTCTGGTATTTTGTTTTCCCTTCTCTGCTTTTCTCTCATTTGATGTGTGTTCCGATGTTGGTGTTGCTAACATAGTGCAATGGGTTTCGAACCAGGGCTCTGTCAACTGAGGTGTTGGAGCTTAATTTGAAAAACACACAATTAAAAAAAGAAACACAAAAACAGAGAGAGAAGAAACAATTTGTTGCAATGAAATGATCGAGACCGGTTATCGTTACCTGGGGTAAATCAGATTTTGGAACCCAAAAACATTTTTTTAGAAAGAAAAAAAAAAACCGAGAAAATGCTTTCAGAATAGTCCTTCATTTTAATCCAACTTTTATATCTTGTCATACGTTGCGAGTTTCTTATTTGTCTTGTCTGCTCGTGTGATCTAATTATAACAAACATCCCAAAAATGAACAGTGTGTAAGACTTGGTTGTATATATCCATCTATCCATAAAGCAGTGGCAACTCAAGCAGTGACTTGGATTTCTATCTCGATGTACCATTTGTCGAGTTCTAATAGCTTGATTGAAATTATTTTTAATCAAATGTGTTTGTATACATTTTATTCTGAACAGAGAGAATACGAAAAATCTTATGCCTGTCCACGTATAGCCCAATAAGCAAAATATTTCTTGCTTTTAGATTTGTTTGCAGGGCAGGGGCAGTTTCCTGGGTGCATGGAATAAAATTGATTTTCTTTCTAGTACGCAGTATATACACAATAACTCACAAGATTTTACTCTATCTGTGTATCTGTCACATATCAATCCTAGCGATAATTAGGTAAGTTCAAGTTGAAAAATGAGGGGAAAGTAAAAAAATCTCTTGTTACTCTTCTAAGATCACCTTTTCATGTCCAAAAATACAAATAAATTTAATTAGTTGGTCAAAACGTTTCATTGAATTAAAAAGGCTTGGATGATCTTGCACGTCCAATTTGAGGTAGATGACCATTGACACATGCAACATAATTAATAAAGACGTTTAATCCATATTTTTACAGCCAAAATATTTATCTATTTGGCTTATTGATTAGGCAACATAATAACTATGATATCATTTCACAATGCCATGCCTTCAATTTCTTGATCTCCCAAACACCATATAAACAAGGCCGGCCTTGAGGTGGTGCTGGAGGTGCTGGCGCTTTAGGCCTCCAGATTTTAAGCAGAAAGGAGGCCTCGTTTTCCATAAAACATAATTATATAATATATATTAAAGTTTCCGTATTTTAGCACTGATTGACTTTTGGTCTCAGTGGTTTGTGTAAAGTTATAAAACCTAAAGTTTCAAGTCCTAGGAGCTCTTTTGTTGGCAAGCTATTTTTTTCCCTTATTTTTTATACGACTCTTGCCCTTCTTGTGTTAATAAATTATTTATGCTTTGTAGATGTTACTTAAGACCAAGGTCACACCATAAATGTTTTGATAAGTTTTTTTAATTTTAATTTTACTTTTAACTTCTAATGTCAAATTCACAAATTAAACCTATTGACAAAAAATAACCAAAATAATTTATTTTCGCTCAACAAACTTTGATAAAAAAAATATTCAAAATATTCGTTAGACAAAACGCAGTGTATGTGCGCTACTTTGTCAAGTTTGATTCATATTTTTATAATGGTGTAAAATTTTGTAAAAATTTATTTTAGTTAAATTACGAAGCTAAAATATAAATTTAATCTTTTTACTTCATATTAGCCACTTAAGTTGATATATATATATATGGAATGGTTCAATGAACACCCTAATAAAACACCCAACGGGGACACCCAAAATCTCAATCTGATAGTTCCCGATTATGATCCGAACCGCTCAATGTGTGCAGAATGTGATTTTAAGGGCGTCCGCGAGAAATTAGCAAAAAAAATGACCGGAAAAGGCTTGATTTGAGCAGTTTTTATTTGAACCGTTCAATAAATAATTGTTCAAAACTGTTCGGATCAAGCCCTTCCCGGTCATTTTTTTTGCTGATTTTTAGCGTGCACCCTTAAAATCACATTCTGATCACATTGAGCGGCTGTAAAGACCCGAAAATTTTTGTTTTTCTTTTTAATCTATTTAAATGATTTACGGGAAATAAAAGGATGAGATTGGTTTGAAATATTGAGATTTGGGGCTAATGTGTTAAAATTTAAATAGGAGTGGTGAGTGTGTAATGTGTGTGTGATGTCTATATCAGGTGTGTGTGTGTGTGAGTGTGTAGGGAATAAAACTCCCATTTTGCTTACTCCCTCTCTCCCGTTCTCTTTTCTCTCTCTCGGCTCACTCTTTCCATCTCACTCCCATTCATTTTCTCACCAAATCACCTCAAACCCACAAAACCCAACCTCCAATCCTTCACTACTTCGCGTATCTCAGTCCATATTGCTTCGGTTTGAGCTCGGTAGAAGCATTTCCCGTTCGATTGCGAGATTGAAGCTAGGGCTTGGAAATCCTTTAAATTCGTTCTTGAATCTTGAGGTAGGAGGTTCTACTTTCGATATATGTTTATGACTTGTTTCTTGAAGCTTGATTTGTGCCTTGATTCGTTGTTGTTGTTGTTGATCTCGTCGTTGGTGAAAAACCCATCTCATTCTGTCAAAAATCCGCTCGAAACTCATCGTTATCGATAACAATTTCAGTGTTATCGATCACACTTGAATCCTGAACCCAGAAAATCTAATGTTATCGATAACCATTCCTAACGTTATCGATACCCTCGCGTCTGGAATGTCCATAACCCTGAAGTTATCGATACCTTTCTCTTTTGTTATCGATAACGCCGTGATTTTTTTTTGTCCCAGACATGAGTTATCGATACCTTTCTTTTTCGTTATCGATAACACCATAATTTGTTTGCCCCGACCATTAAGTTATCGATACCCCATTCCTATGTTATCGATAACGCAATGTAAAAGCATTGTTTTGACAAATCTGACACCAGTTCCATAATCTTTCAATTGCTCTTAGCCTAATTAACTATTATCCTAATGATCCAAGCTTAATCACTCTTACCTTGTGACACCATTGAATAACTCCATTATCTCTCTGCTCGGTCCTACATGATTTTTTTTTCTTTTTCTTTTGAAATTTACTTTTGCACAGATCAAAGTTGCATTTGAAGTAGTGTTATCGTGATGGTTAAAGGATTTGGAAAATTACGAACACGACGAGAACACTTCAGGACTCATCGACGGGTGAGTGCCTGGCAGAGGACATCGGGGTCCTTTAATTGGCCCGGCAGGAGCTATATGCTCGTATTTGATATTTCAGGACCTCCCTATGGGTAAGGTGCCTGGCAGAGGACATCGGGGTCCTTTAATTGGCCCGGCAGGAGCTTCGGCTCATGACACTTAACGAGACACATTTTGTTTTTGGTGAATTCAAAAATGGCAGCGTATTGAATCATGTGATTGGTTTATTAGAAAAGACGTATTGAAATTGATTCTCCATCATTGATCATTATTCGGTTTTTGATACAATCGTCCATCTATTCATCGCTCCTACATTTCATATGCATCTATTGTTAGATTAGAGCTTTCTACTGGGCTAGTGTACCTCAGACCTTCTATCATTTCAGGTGCTAACTCAGGGCAGTAGTGCATGCTTGGAGTGCTTGGATGTGGATATTGTTTTGAAAGTTAACACTGAAGGAGTTACTTAACCATCTTTGTCTTTTATTTTTGGAAGATGTATTTGTAACTCAAATTGTAAATCTTTGATTTTAAGATATTGTAAGACTGTAACTCTTACTTGTTATGCGAAACTTATGTTAATTCGGGCCTCAGAGCCAAAAATTGTAATCTTTTGGAAACATTTGGGTGATGAAGCATAATTATGGAAAATGGAAATGTTAAACCATTGTGGGCTATTGCACGGATATTTGCGAGGTTTCGTTTATGAAAATCCTTTATAATTATGTTGAAAATCGAGGGTGTGACAACTTGGTATCAGAGCCTAAGTCCAGAACACTTAGAGACCGTGGGGAGACATTTCGTCTCATGGGTTCAAAATGTCACGCCTTCTAACATAACTTGTGCATGCTTGTGTGACTAACACTTACGTGATTACTTGGCAATGCATTTCCATTATCGTAGAGTGGTGTGGAGTTGTTAACCCGTGTTGGGAAGTTAGGGGCGTAGACCTCGTAATTATACTGTTGTGGTTAATAGTCTTTCTTTCTTATATCGTGTAGTAAGATGCCTCCGAAGACGCGCGGTAGACGAAGTGGGGTTGGGACCCGGGGTGGTCGAGGCCGTGGTCGTGGCCGTGGAGTACCTTCTGAGGATGAGGTTAGTCAGCACGGGGAGAACCTTGGTGGGAATCCGGGGGCTGGGGCCGGTCGAGGTGCAAGAGTACCTCATAATCAAACTCAATTCGCTAGGGATCTCGTTGCGGCCCTTACAGCTGCAAATCTTTTGAACCAAGCTCCTAGGGAGAATGTCGAGGATCGCGCTATGGTAGCAATGAGGGAGTTTAGCCGTAGGAACCCTCCGGTGTTCGATGGGACTAGTACCGACCCTTTGGTAGCCGATCATTGGTTGACTCAAATTCGCAAGCTTTTTCGAGCTCTAAACATCACCGAGGACAACATTCGAGTGGGTATTGTGGCCGTTCAACTAGTTGGGGAGGCCGGCGAATGGTGGGAGTCTGTCCTAGAGATTAGGAAGGATGCTAGAAGGGCGGCAAGGACCGCAGCTCAAGTGGACGAACCGGATGTTGAGAATTTGACATGGGCCGAGTTTGAAGCGCTCTTTAAGGAGCAGTACTTCCCGGAGACTTCTCGTGATAACTTGAGGGAACAATTTGAGAAATTGGAATAAGGTAATATGACCATTTCGGAATACGTACAGAAGTTTCAATCCTTGTCTCGTTTTGCCCCAGAGTTGGTGGCCACGGAGGAGAGGAGGTGTAGGCGGTTTGAAAAGGGTTTGCACAGCACTGTGAGGAGGATGGTGATGGTCCAACGTAGGACAAAGTTTTCTGAAGTTGTGGAGTGTGCAAGGAGTATTGAGATTCCGAAGGATGCTCAAAGGAATGCAAGAGCGTGGGAACCAAGGCAAACAGTGGGGAGTGTTAGTTCATCTTCAGGTAGTTTTGGAAGTCAAGGGCGGAAAAGGCAAAGGGAACCATCCCAACAACCATCTCACCAATCTGGCTTAAAGGTGCCTTCTTCTTCGGGAAATCGGGGTGCCTTGCCTAGACCTCCGACCGTATGCTACAAGTGTAACCAACCCGGGCACATTCGTACTCAGTGTCCACAGCTTCACAAGGCATGCTACAATTGCGGTAAGGCCGATCATCTTGCTTGGAGTTGCCCTCAAGGGGCGGGGGCACGTAGTGAGTCAGGCTCGGTGCAGCAGCCAGGTGCAGGACGTGGTGTTGGCCAGTAGTCTTTCAGGGGTTCTCAGAGGCAGCAGCCTCACTTTCGCCAGACCACATCAGTTCAGAGTTCTGAGGGTGACCGAGGAGCGAGTTCGTCCGCACCTTCTCAAGGTTCTGGTCAGAGGGGAGGCTTTGTGCAGGGTCAGGGTACCCAGGGTCGTGTTTTCAACATCAACACCAATGCTTCACCTTCTGTTTCTCAGGCTCCAGAGACGTCGGTCGTAAGGGGTACTTTTCTTTTATTCAATTCTTTTGCTAGAGTACTCTTCGATTCTGGAGCATCGCATTCTTTCATTGCTGCGTCATTTGTATGTGCATTGGAATTGGACACCGAGGCTCTTGATACGCCGTTGTTTGTCGAGACACCGTTAGGAGGAAAGTCACCTTTGAGTCGTATTTGTAAGGATTATGAGCTCGTTATCTGTGACCGTCGTTTCATCTTCGACTTTATCGTGCTGGAGATGTCGGGGTTCGACCTCATACTTGGAATGGATTGGTTATCTACGTTTCATGCAACGATCGATTGTTTCAAGCGTCGTGTGCGTATATGTCCGCCTGAGGGTGTCTGTTTCGAATTCCATGGAGAGCGTCGAGAACCATTAGCGCCGTACATGTGTGGGTCTCGGGAAAGAGAGTCGGTTTACTTTATGTTGGCGAGTTTGACGTTAGATGAGGATTTGTCTACACGTGGGGAGTTACCTATAGTGGTTCGTGAATTTCCCGATGTGTTTCCAGAAGAGTTACCTGGTTTACCTCCAGAGAGAGAAATCGAGTTCACGATAGACTTGCTTCCAGGCACCGCACCTATATCGATTCCTCCTTATCGTTTCGCACCCGCCGAACTTAGAGAGTTGAAAGTTCAATTGCAGGAGTTAGAGAATTTGGGGTTCATTCGTCCTAGTACATCACCGTGGGGAGCACCGGCATTGTTTGCTCAGAAGAAGGATGGTTCACTTCGATTGTGTATCGATTACCGTAAGCTCAACCGTGTGACCATTAAGAATAAGTATCCCATGCCTAGAATCGATGATTTGTTTGATCAACTCCGAGGTGCGACTTGCTTTTCCAAAATCGACTTGAGATCTGGTTATCACCAATTAAGGGTCCGTAGAGAGGATATTCCTAAAACCGCTTTCCGCACTCGCTATGGTCATTATGAATTCGTTGTGATGCCATTCGGTTTGACGAACGCTCCGGCTACTTTCATGGATCTAATGAATCGTATCTTTCGTGCTTACCTCGATCATTTCGTAGTTGTATTCGTCGATGACATTCTCATTTATTCATCTACGGAGGAGGAACACCGAATTCATCTTACCGTCGTTCTTGAACTCTTGAGAGAACATCGTTTGTACGCCAAGCTTAGTAAGTGCGAGTTTTGGTTACCCGAGGTCAAATTTCTAGGTCACGTGGTTTCGAAAGGAGGTGTATCCGTTGATCCGGGAAAGATAGAATCCGTTATGAATTGGCAACGACCTAAGAATGTGTTTGAGATTCGAAGCTTTTTGGGGTTGGCCGGATACTACCGTTGTTTTGTTCTAGACTTTTCTCGTTTAGCGGCACCGATGACTCGATTGACGCGTAAAGGGACTCGATTCGTATGGAGTGATTCGTGTGAGGCGGCCTTCCAGGAGTTGAAGAGGCGATTGACTACCGCATCGATTTTGATTGTGCCCGAGCGTGGAGTTGGTTACTCCGTATATTGCGATGCATCTAAGGAAGGGTTGGGGTGCGTATTGATGCAAGCGGGACGAGTAGTAGCATATGGATCGAGACAATTAAAGACTCACGAACGAAACTATCCGACTCATGACCTAGAACTCGCGGCCGTTGTTTTTGCTTTGAAGAGTTGGCGTCACTATCCTTTAATTGGCCCGGCAGGAGCTTCGGCTCATGACACTTAACGAGACACATTTTGTTTTTGGTGAATTCAAAAATGGCAGCATATTGAATCATGTGATTGGTTTATTAGAAAAGACGTATTGAAATTGATTCTCCATCATTGATCATTATTCGGTTTTTGATACAATCGTCCATCTATTCATCGCTCCTACATTTCATATGCATCTATTGTTAGATTAGAGCTTTCTACTGGGCTAGTGTACCTCAGACCTTCTATCATTTCAGGTGCTAACTCAGGGCAGTAGTGCATGCTTGGAGTGCTTGGATGTGGATATTGTTTTGAAAGTTAACACTGAAGGAGTTACTTAACCATCTTTGTCTTTTATTTTTGGAAGATGTATTTGTAACTCAAATTGTAAATCTTTGATTTTAAGATATTGTAAGACTGTAACTCTTACTTGTTATGCGAAACTTATGTTAATTCGGGCCTCAGAGCCAAAAATTGTAATCTTTTGGAAACATTTGGGTGATGAAGCATAATTATGGAAAATGGAAATGTTAAACCATTTTGGGCTATTGCACGGATATTTGCGAGGTTTCGTTTATGAAAATCCTTTATAATTATGTTGAAAATCGAGGGTGTGACAGCGGCTCGGATCATCAAAATTTGATCGGGAACCATGGGGTGTTTTTTTAGGTGTCCCCGTTGGGTGTCCCCGGAACCGCCCCATATATATATATATATATATATATATATATATATATATATATATATATATATATATTTGTCGAAAGCACTAAGGACTTGTTTTAAAATCCGCTTTAGGCCTCCAAAAATACCCGGCCCTGCATAGAAACCTGTCACTTAATTTTTCATTTCTTTGAAGAAGAGACAAAGAAGGTTCAGAATGGTTACACGACACTCCTCGTTTTCTCAACTTGTTCATCAAATAATCCGTATGACGAAAAAGGGTTGTTGTTCATGTTATAAAATCAAGTTGGAAAGAATTTCAAGTTGTAAGTTGTTGATTGCACTACATTCAATAACCAAAAATGTTGAAGCAAGGTTGCAGAAGTTGATGAACTCGCGGGAAGCCAAACGGTCTAGTAGCACTTGAAGAGTAGCAGAGAGTAATGCCCCCCTGACCGATGGCTCAGCCATTTTCTTATTTTCTTTGCAGAGTAAAGACATCGCGAAAAGAGAGGAAATAATATATAGAGAGTGCAAGAAACCGAGATTGGTTAGCTCAGTGAAAGCCTCTGCAACCTTCAACTGTTATTTCGAGATTGATATGTTAGATGAAGATGGTGTGGCTTTAGCACAGTGACGTGTGGGTCAGCGAACTAAATTAATTTATCTTTATGAGGCAAACATGGCCACACAAAAATGAAGAGAAGAATTCAAAGTCAATTGGGTGGCAGCCGCCAACAAAGACAAAAGGTGAAGCATTGATTAAGTGACTGGGAAATCTGATTTGCCAGCTCCTTGATTTTTCTTTACGTTTTTTTTTTTTAATTTTTCTTTACGTTTTGATTCCTCTGAATATCGCAAATTTCCTTTTTCTATTTCGAACAGCCGTAGTAGAAAACTTAGCATAAACAAAATGAACTTACTTCCAAACAAATCTAGCCTTGGTTGAGTGACAATGGGAAAGAATTTATTATACAGGCTTAAACAAGCACCCATTTCAATAGCAAACAGCTCAATTGAGAAATAGACAGCCAATCGAAAAATGTACGGTAGTTGTTGGGAACTGATCGAATAGTCACCGGATGCGTTAGTTTTACCATCAACCAATGTTCATGTAGGCACCTTTCAAGCAAGTTTCTCATACACTCCTATGAGGTTTTAATGAAATAAATGCTTGGGGTTAATCTCCTCATTAAGATGAACACATTTGTATGTGGATCCGTGCAAAATAACAAGCGGTACTCACTTTAAATTTGTGTCAAAAAATGACCAAAAACCGTTTTCCATAGCATCTTTAGAAATCTCGACTATTTTTCGACAGGTGAGGAATTAGACGATAATGTCATTGAATAGCAGAAAATTTGCTCCACCTCCAGCATCTTTGGCTTTCACTCCCCAGATTTCGGGTGACGTACACACATGCCTTGCCTTGCCTCAGCTAATATTATACCTTGTACAAAAACTATGGGTATATATCTATGCTTCAATTTGCATTCATGGCCTCACTGGCACTACACAGAGCCTCACTTTGGTCCAATTAGATCATGGCCTCTCTAGCCCTACACAAAGCTTCAATTTGGTCCAATTAGATCATCATGTTGTTGCAATTGTCTACACAATCTACTCAGAGATAGCAAAACATGCATATTCTCAAAACTACTAGATTTGTATTGGGATTAAACCTGTTTTTTCAGCTTTTGTAACCACGTGTATGTATATTCCATCACTAACCACCTTATGTCACCAAAAAGCACTACTATGTGCTTTCTGAAGTTAAGCAGCGTCGAAACAACAAAATCAAAGTACTTGAGAAACTAACAACATGATGATATCTTCCCCTTCAGATTTATTCAGCAATCACTACATCATTTGTGTTAGCTCGACAGTCGATCACCGCCGGTCAACAATTCTCTTCCCATGGAACCGCTATCTTCCCACCTCCACCAGCACCACTAGCCTCCACAGATGCGCCAAAATGAGGATGAAAGCATGGAACCTCATTCCCACACTGTTTCCCGCAAAAAGTGTAAAACCAAATTGGCCTGGAATGCACGGGCGTGCCAGGACAGGTCTGCTGTCCAAGTAGTTTTCAAGGCCTGGAAGCCTCAAAATCTGACTCCTTTCAAGTGAATGTGCTTGGCCCAAAGGGTAAGGCCTAGTGAAGATTCGTTGGTTGCCTTTGCGAGCTAAGGACTTAAAATTTTCTGATCGTCATAAGAAAATGGAAAGAAAGATGGAACTAGGCTAAACAGGGATCAAACGAACTCCATTAACGGTTTAATGAAGCTTGGATACAAGGACGTGATAAAAACTTAAACTACTTATGAAGTGAGTACAAGTAAAGTTGGAAAGAAATGGAAATGAAGTTGCATAAGCTTTGAGCTTTGAGGTCGTGGACCCTTGCCTAAGCCTCCAGAACTGTGATTTATAGGAGCTACATGCTTTGAGCTGCTTTAAAATACTCCAATGCATGGCCGCCATGTGGCCTTCTAGCAGAGGCTTTGGGTTTGAGCAGCTTCAAAATGCTCCAATAAGAGCCTGCTCCCTGATCAAAACGTGCCTTTTACTCTAAGAAAACGGCAAAGGACTGAGAAATCCTTCTTCTCTGCATAAAACTTTGTGACAAAGGCAAAAAGGATTTCAGGTCTAGCAGTATCCAGGCCTTTTTGAGCTGCTTCAGCACTCAAGCTACTGCTGGAATAGACTACTTTTAGGCCCACCGCTGTCAAAAACCCATACTTCTCTGAGCCTTCCTACCATTTTATTGGACCTTTCACCTCTTGTGGGCCCTCAAATCCTTATAGGCCTGATTTCTAATGGAAGGAGAACCGAGAAACATAAGATTGGGCAGATCTGGGAGAGCTGCTTGCGAGCAGCTTGCTTAGGTCTGCAAGTGTCATCCACCAGTAGTTCCAGGAGCTGCATGTACGCCACCTGGCCTTGGTCTTGCTTCAAGCTGAAGGATAGTGGCTACTCGGATTTTAAGCTGCTTGTGAGCAGCTTACCCAGACCTGTCTCAGCAGGCATATTCTAGGCCCATGAGCTGCTTGTGAGCAGCTCTAAGGCCCTTGAACCGTTTTTTAGCAGCTTATGCCCTTTTAAAGCCAATTAAAGGCCCTAAGATGCCTTTTTAAAAATAGTGGGCCTAGTTATTAAGTGGGCCCACTCTTATGGTGCATCATGGACCTTCCCTCATTGTATGCCTTCTGAGCCCAGGCCTAGAGGAAACCCGATTTTAACTGATTTGGACCTACTTGAAGGCCTTGTTACTTCTCAGGGTTGGGGTGGGCTCGAAAAAATCCCTCGCCTTAGTAAGCTAATTCAACTCTTTGGACAATCTTGGGCTTGGGCCTATCCAGTCAATGGACTTGATACTGCCCAATTACATGGGCCCATAATTGTGAGGCCTCTTAAGGCCAAATGATTGCCCTTAAACCCGTACATTTACTCTTTGATTTTTTGGGCCAAAAACGGGTGTAAACACACACTCACCAATACACTCCCAGTCGAGTCCAACCCATAGCCACCTTCCTTAAAACTAGAAGTAGGATTGCACAATAAGAAAACACCCAATTCACCATCAATCTTCACTCTGAGATCCATCAATAATCCTCTCAGCCTCAAGATTTTGGCTTCAAGAATCGCCTGCCCTTGTAATTTCCTCACCAACTGCTGGTTCAACAGCCTCAGTTTCTCGACTTCCTCTTCTAAGTTAGCCGTGTCACCGTGTGTGCTTTCTTCTTTTCTCTGTACTTTCGCACCGCTTCTCTTTTCCCAAAAGGACTCCGGGGTTTTCCCACCAGACTTTCTTCTCCGAAGCAAAATAACCGGGTATAACTATGTGTTTACACCCAATTTTGGCCAAAATTTGGAAGTGTAATTTAATCAAACTTTAATGGTTGAGGAGCCATTACTTTTGGAGAAGTCAAGAAATGGGCTTCCTTTGTTTCGGCCAGTTAACAATCAATTGGGCCATACTAAAGTTCCATTGGGTTAGGCCAAATTAAATCCTCAAGAACACTTGTTGACAAAAGACCAATTCAAACTCGTCTTGGGCCTAAATTTTCCTAGTCCTTGAGAGGGTAGCAACTGGACCCCTAAGTCCCGAGGCCCAGGAGTTTGCTTTGCGGGTTTGGACCAATTTCTGGGCCTTATAATAGGTCCAAATAAGTTAAAGTCTTCTTTCCGGGCCCAAGTCAATTAGGCCTGAATCTTGAGAGACCCAGTTTCACATTCCAGAATATACTTGAAACAACTAGAGATTTTCCATGGGAACATGGGGAGGCAAAGAGCATGGAATAATTACTCAAAGGCCTGCAGAATCTGTGAATGTCAAATTGAGCTGCCTTAGAAAGCAAGCAGCTCAAATCTGGCTCTCAAAGATGAAGAGAAAAGAGGAGTACTTGGCACACATGCAGGCTGCCAACACAAGCAGCTCAAGCAAGCCTGAGACACATGGCCACCATGCAAGGTGTTGTTGGAAGCAGTTCAAGGTCTTCCTTCATCAAGAAGAAAGGCCAGAGGTACTTGGAGTGCATGCAAGCTGCCAACACAAGCAGCTCAGCAATTGTTCTTGTTCTTGCGTATTTGGATGCTGTAAGAAGCAAGTGGTCCCCCGGAAGCACCTCAAGAGCCAACAAGGAAGCCAAGAGGACTGGATTTTTTGCAACTTCTGAAAATTCCTGTTTTTGTGCAGAGAAGGAAGATTTTTACAGTTTTTCAGCCAATCTCTTGGAGTGAAGGGCAAGATATGGGCAGGTGGCAACATCCCATTGTTGCATTTGGAAGCAGCTCAAGGCCTACAGCTCCTAACTATAAATACCAGAATTTCAGGCCTTGGCAGAGGTCCAGCACCATTAAAGCCCTGCGCTTACCCAGTTTGTCTTTCATTTATTTTCAGCATTGTACTTCCTTTCAATCTAGCCCAGCCTAGGTTTTTATTTGTTTGTTCTCCCGTACCCAAACTTTGTTAAAGTGATAATAAAGTTTGTTTTCATTCCCGCAGTTCCTTTCAGCCCTTTCTTTTTCTTTTACCCATTTTCTAGCAATGGCTTGGAAATTTATAAGTCCTTATCCGACGAGGCAATCAATGAATCTTCATGAGGCCTTACCCTTTGGGCCTAGCACAATCACCCGATAGAAGTCAGATTTCGAGGCATGAAGGCCTCGAAATATAGTTTGGATTACGCAATAGTCCTAGCACGCCCGCTACATTAGCCAACTTGGTTTTACGCTTTTTGTGGAAAACAGTATGGTAGCAAGTGTGGGTCGAGTCGGGGCCCAGAGGGTTGTACGTGTGGGTATGAGTGCATGTTCTTGTGTTCTTCAAGAATTCATCAAGAATTGAGTCTATTGATGATGAAGATGTTTGAATGGTGTTGGAAGGATATGGTTTTTTTAGCAAACACTGGTTTCAAATCTCCATCTCACCATCATCCATGTTTTTGTTTCGCTTGTTGTGGGCTCCCGCGCCCGAAATGGGCGCTAGCTTGAAGAGTCGCCACCCGGATTTTTGAGATGGGTCACCCGAAAAACCGAGGGGTGGTTTGAAAAAGGCTTTTGGTCTAGCGAAAACGTTGAGATTTTGGATCCGGGAGCCACGTTACGAATGAGGAAGGTTTTTCTTTAAAAAGCACCCCATTCGCCCGGTAAGACCGGTCTCTACTTGATGTTTTAAAAATGGGGGATCTCCAATATTATTTGGAATATCAAACTCTTTAATGAAGCATGTAACGGGAGAGGGACATGGGAAATATATCACACTGACGTGCAAGTGGTGCGAACTGTACAGTCGTGATAAAATGATATGAATGAATGGAAATAAATAACATTCAACAGACTGTTTGGACCTCAGAATACCGCTCGCGGCACCCTGAGACGCCGTGCGAGGTATCTCAAGATGCCGTGCGCGGCACCTGCTCTGCCGTCAAACGGTTGGGCCTCAGAGTACCGCTCACGGCACTCTGAGATGCCGTGCGAGGCATCTCAACATGCCGTGCGTGGCACCTGCTCTGCTGTCAGACTGTTGCAGTCTTTCAAAACATCATTTAACTCACTAGTTTCTCTGTAGATCTTTTGAAAACTTACGAATAGCCTCACGGCGATCAGATCATCCCAAGAACGTCATTATCCTTCTCAAAATGTAGTTTTAAAGTAGTTTTCAACGTTTTTTATCACTGGGATGATCTTGAAAAGATTTTAGAAGAGCGGAACATGGCTTGTAGATATGGTCTTATTTTAAGAGCTACAAAAGCGATGCTTGAACAAAAGCAGGTAACCACGGTAGGGAAAACTTCCGAGATCGGTCGGCTGTTCACAACAAAGACTAGTGCATCATGCCGTCGCGAGAGTCGTGGTGCCGTCGCGTCGATCAACAAACCGCGCGGTTCCCCAACCTCAGCACAATGTTGGTTTTATTTTATGAAAAGATGTTTGAGTCGGGATCTAACCAAAGGGATTAGATCTGTTGACAGAAAGGTCCCCTAGGACCAGAACGGAATCTAGTCCGAGGAAACTAGTTTATACCTTTGGTTTCGAGCTTGATCAAGGATCGTGGATGCAAGGATGTGGATGGATCGTCACGGATGTGGATGGGGGAGGTTAGATGAGACAAAGGGAGTATGGGTGTGAGTGAAGGTTAGGTGTTTTGGGTGATGGGGTCTTGAAGTTAATAAGTGAT
The DNA here is from genome assembly GCA_025413875.1 of Rhododendron molle. Lineage (NCBI taxonomy): Eukaryota > Viridiplantae > Streptophyta > Magnoliopsida > Ericales > Ericaceae > Rhododendron > Rhododendron molle. The sequence continues at coordinate 7,611,308 of CM046396.1, read as the reverse complement.
CAACTTCAATGATGAGAAGAGAGTGAGTGAAGGCTCTTAAAGAATGTCTTTTGGGAATGACATCCTTTAAGACTTGGAAATGGAAGTGGTAATGAAAAGGGGGTTTGAGAACTTAGAGAGAGAAAGTAGAGTGAGAGAGCCAAGAGAAAGGCAAGAGAAAGGACTCAAAAGAAGGGCTAAGAGGGACCCCTTTCCCTTGAGTGGAGGGGTTAATTTATAGGCAAATGGCCAAGGATTTTGAATTCAAATGGTGGAGGTATTTTATGGGGGCCAGAAGTGCATTTTCGGCCGAGCGCCATCATCGGTGGGCTCAAACTGGCGTGGAAGCTGACTTTCGAGCTGTCACTTTTGCTCAAGGTGTCGTGCGGTTTAAGTGTGCCGCGTACGGCTACCCTTGAATTTTCAAGGTGCCGTGCGCTCAAGTTTGGCTCCGCACGGCTCTTCTTCCTTCGGTCCAGGGCTCTTTTGGGCTTTATCTGGGCTTCTCAGGTTTTGGTTCTCTTTGGGTTTAGGTAAATCCTTTTCAAGCTCGCAAAGGGAATTGTTTCCTCTATTTCATCATCGGGCGAACAAAGACCTCTCCGAGGTCCGGATTGGGGTGTCTACGGTAGTCCTCTTTAACGTAACTCGGATACCATTAGTTTGGTACGAGTGACGCTAAAGAATAGGCATCCCAATCCGTTGCTCTGGCGCCTTTGAACAGAGACAAAGCGAAAAATGCAAGTAAATAACAATGGTGGTCGCATCGGGGAGCTGCGTACCCTGTTGTAGGGATCGGACCAGCGTAGTTCGATTGGGACAATGCAATGCGAGAAAACAAATCTCGGAGAACAAACTCATGCAAAAGCGTGCTTGCGGTGCCGTGTGCAAAGTGTTTGAAAAACCCGAGGTGAGCCATTGGGAGGCGAAAATCGAGGCGAAAGAGGCGTTAGGTCCGTTAGGACCGTGGCTCGGGAGACGAAGAGACGTTAGGCTTCTGGGCCGTGGCTTGGGAGACTAAGAGTCGTTGAGGCGTTAGGGACCCTTGGAGGCGAAAATTGACCTTGATTTTTAGAATTTTGAGACGAGCCCTGGGGAGGCGAAATTGACTTTGAATTTTGAATTTTTGAGACGAGCCTCGGAGGTGAAAATTGACTTTAAAATTTTTGGAGACGAGCCTCGGAGGGCGAAAATTGACTTTAAATTTTTGAGACGAGCCCTCGGAGGCGAAAATTGACTTTTGAATTTTGAATTTTTGAGGCGAGCCTTTGGGAGGCGAAAATTGCATCGAGCTAAAAAAACGTCAGACTAAAAATCCAGAGACCGGTTACGGCGAGTCCCGAGTATCGAGAAAAAGGCGAATACGGCGAATTCCCAAGGGATCAAATGGTGTTGTAACCAATGCACGATATTCTAAGAGACCTTTTCTGCAAAACGGCTGAGGATTGAGATTCCAAGAGGATTTAGGTGGCTGACTGGATCAATTCTCGAGGCACGGCAATTAATCCTCTGAGCCAGGGTGCCGTGCGGGAAAAATCAGGGACGCACGGCACCTCGATCTTCTAGGCGCCCCTTCAATTTTCGAGGACAGTTGAAAGCTTTGAGGGTGCCCATTAATGCAGGCGTGCCCTTTCGTCGGCCGGGACGTCTTTATAAGTGTGGGGGTGCCACATTCCATGCACCACCAACAAAACATCTCCAAATTCCTCGCATATTCTTGTCATGGCAAACGACGACTTGGCAGCCCAGGTGATCTCCTTGGAGGCCGAGATGGCCTTTTTTCGGGGGGAGATCGAACAACTCAACGAGCAGATTGCGCGATTGATTTCCACCATCCACACCCTCCGCCGTGCCGTGTCCAACTTGCAGGACGTCGCCTTTGACCAACTAGACAACAAAGACGACCCGGATTCCATTCTCGGGCGCGAGTCAGAGGAGTCCGCAGAAGATTCCGAGGGCAACCCCAATGGGTCCGATGACGGGGTGAGCGACTGAGGCCGGGGTTGAGAGAAGGAAGAAGGGGAAAAGAGGGCAGTAGGGCCGTAGTTGTTTTTGTCGTTTTTGTTCTCCTTTCTCTCTTCTTTTTTTTTTTTTTGAATGTAATGGCAAGATCTCGGGGGAAACCCCGGATTTTATTTAATGAAAAGCCCCTTTTTCTTCTCCATCCTGTTGCATCTATCTCTCGATTCTGGATTAAATAGAACATGAAAATGCCACGAACTGTTCTCAAGAATCAAACTGTTGAAAAGGATCATCATGCCGTGCGCAGCCAATTAAGGACGCACGGTAACGTAAACTGAGGGCACTGTATTTTCGTCCAGGGTGCCGTGCGACCAGTCCATTGTGCCGCGCGGCTTGGTTGGCTGTGAACCCGGTCCAGAATTGATTTCCAGGCGGTCCGGTTTGGGGAATATATATAAATACGCGAGGTGTACACAGTACACCTCACACGTTCGAATTTCCCTCTCTCTCTCTCTCTCGGTGTCTGCTATCTCTCTCTCTCCCAGCGTATCTCTCTCTCGCAATCATCTCTCTCCAGGTATCTCTCTTTCTTGATCATCTCTCTCTCTCTCTCTTTCGGTCATCTCTCTCTCTCTCGACTGTTCTCTCTCTCCCTCCCGACTGCTCTCTCTCTCCATCTCTCATACATTACGGTCATGGAGTCCAGGGACGCGCCCGGTGACATTACTTCGCCTCCGATCGTCCCGGAGGATGTAGCTATGGCTGAGAGTGTACCGGAGACCACGAGGGTCTCGGACCGGGCGGCTCTGGCCGAGGAGGCCGCGGCCCCAGTCGGTGCAGTGGCCGGTAGTGGTGGTGATGATGGTGGCAGCATAGTATTGGCCGGGTACGGCCAGGAGACGGAGACTCCGGGTACAGTGGAGTCGAGGGACGATGTTGGGGTTAGGCGGTCTGAGGCGGCGGCGGCGTTGAGAGAGGACTACGGAGGGTCACGGGGGTGGTGGTTTAGACCCGGTGGTAGAGGAGACGGAGGCTTCTCCGTGAGAGAGCCCGGATCGACTTGGGAAGGCCCCCATCGTTGAGGACGAGCCGGTGGTGGAGCCAGGGGTGGAGCCGGTAGTGGAGGACACGCCGCCCTTGTTTGTGGGCAGTGGCGTAGGTGCAGGGTCGTCACGCCCCGTAGGCATGGGTGACTACCTAGCGACGGCATCCATGGAGGACGTATTGGAGTTAGTGCGGGGGTATTCCGGGTTGGGGGACGCTTTACTTGCGGCCCGTGAGGCGGATCTTCAGGCCGGGCTTGGGGGGTGTTGGAGAGCCAGAGGCCGAGGAGAGGCGAGCGAGGAGGCCGGAGGGGTGGTGGCTCCTCGCGTCCACTTGTGGTGGTGGCGACGACTGGCGTTGGCAGGCGAGAGCCCTATGGACGAGGCGACCTCGTGCCGCTTCTTCAAAGACGTGGTGGTGCCTTCGCTTTGACCACCGCGCCGAGGAGGCCCATGTGCACGCGAGGCTCAGGTCTTGAGGATCCTCGGCGGCACCTTTCTTTGCGCCGAGACGAGGTATACTTTAAATTTACGTATTTCAAATTCCAATGCATCGTATTTCCATTTTATTGCATCTAAGTACACCAACTGTATTGTATGCCATGCTGTTCATTGAATATTGTTGATTTGTTGCAACAGCGATCTCACTCCGATGCTATGGACGCCTTTCGGCGGTATGTCTTGGCGTGCAGGAGCGATTGCCGAGGCCTCGCGAGAGATAGTGAGCGGCGAGGCTTCGGGAGTTCGTCGGGGTACTTGCGAGTGGCGTGTGCAACGACCGCCCAGTAGTGAGGGCTTTGGTGAGAGGTGGTGGGACACAGCTTAACACCCTACTTCTCTTTTGGTGAGTGGCCGTGACGCTCGTTGGACTTTGCGGCGATCACCGGTCTCGGGGTCGGAGGTGACCCTATCCCTTTCGACGCCACAGGGAGGCAGGCGGCGTTCCAGCGAGCGATGCCGGGACACGAGCCGAGGGCGGAGGGTGATGACATGGCAAGGCGCCCACCTATTAAGGTTTTGACGGAGAGGCTCCGGTGGCCAGGTGGTGGAGGAGGAGCAGATGGCGAGGTGCTTCTTGTTGTACTCACTCGGTGCGTCTCTGTTTCCCAACAGGCGCAATCGGGTACACCTTTCGCTTCTCCCGGCCTTGAGGGATGTCGGGGAGATCGCTCGCTTCGACTGGGGAGGTGCAGCAATGGGGACGTTGTAGACACCCCAATCTGGGCTTCCAGATTACTTTACTTTCGGTTTTTGTTTCCCCGATGATGAAACGGATCAAGAAGCAGGCTTGAGAATGGGAAAGGTTTGAGCTTGGTGTGCATGGAATCCCCTTTGAACTCCCTTTGAACCCTTTTGAACCCCTTTATTTAAAATAAAAATCATTTCAGCCTTGGTCTGGGGTTGACCATCGCGCGAGGCACCCACTCCCTCGCGCGAGAGTCAGCTTGCCAGGTGTGGTCAAAGTCAAAGTTTTGACTGTTGACCCATGCGCGACAGGTGGCTATCTCGCGCGAGCCTATAACTGTATCGCGCGACACACTTTGCCTGTCCCTTTCACCTTTTGTCAGCCACTTGGTTGCTTGCCGAGGGGGTCTGCAGGGCTACTGAACCTCTCTGCACAGGCCCGTGGGCTGTGCAGGTCTTGAACACTCCACCCTCACAACCTCTCCCTATCACCTTTCCACCATACTTAGCCCTTAAGTTTGGTCCTAAGGGGGTGTTTGCCATCCCCCTTTGCCCTTACCTCCTCCTATAAATACCCCCTTCACCCTTTTTAAGGAAAGGGGTAATGAATTTCTCTCAAAGTTTTCAAAACACAAAGCCAAGGAGAACATCAAGCACACAAAGGCCTTCAATCCAAGCACATTCGATCAGTCCATAACCCCTTCCATTTTCCATCACAAGCTTCAATCTTTTCCCAAAACCTTCCAAGCAAAGGTATAACACCTTGTACTGCTTACTGTTTTAATCCCTGAGGGGGGCTGTCAGGGCCAAGGTTGGTAATCAATACCAATCCTGGTCCTAAAGTCAGCAGAGTTACAAGAAACCTTGCAAATCATACCCTTGCGCGATGGTCCATCTGTCTCGCGCGATACACCTGTGTCTCGCGCGATGGATCTCGTGGGGTTTGGGGATGATTGGTTTTCCTTGTCTTCTCTTGTTATTGCTTATTTTGAGCTTTGTTAGGATTTTAGCTCACTGTCAAGCAAGTTAAAAATACATAGTTTAGCTTTTCTTGCTTATTTACTTTGTTGGAATGCTTCTGGGTTGCATCTGGGTTTGTGCCAGAGCCCAGAACATGCAAAGCAATTCCTGGAAGTCCAGTCAGGACACTCGCGCGATACACATACTGGCTCGCGCGATGCTCTTTCTTATTCCAGGAGCTGCCCTTGCATGAGCAGCTTAGCCCTTGGCCCTTGCTTTCGTACCCCCTCTGTTGAGGGGTTGTATTTCAATTAATTTCAGTCCCTACTTGTAATAATTAGAATTAATTATTTACTTCCAGTCCCTATAAACTGCTTGGTTTGCCCCCTGGGTGCGCACTGGTCCTTCCAGAAGGGGATAAAATTTAATCTGTGATGAAGCATGGACCCTCGCGCGATGGAGAAAGTGTATCGCGCGACACATATCTTTGTATGCACGTAGATCCATGCATACAAAGGTGGTAGTCAAGTGACACACTCACTCTTTGAGCTGTTTTGGTCCAGGTTTGACCAGGGATCAAATCTTATCCCATTTACATATTTCATCATCCATCCATGCCAGTATTCGATCATATCCTGCAAATTTGTTACAGTTTTTATCCCCGATTAACTGTTCCCCCGCCTAATTGGCTTAAAATTGGTTAAAGAAGAAAGCGAATCACAAATATTTTCACAAAATGCCTAAGTAGAGACCGATCTCGGATTGGGCGAGAGGTGCCTTAAAACCTTCCTCTCGTAACCTGGCTCCCGAACCCAGATATGGTTATGACGGACTGGTTCCTTCACTTTTTCAAATCAAAACGGCACGGCAGGTGCTTCAAAATACGGTTCCTTGGGTGACGGACCTTCAAACCCAGGTGGCGACTCTGTGTTTTGCGAGCGCCTGCTTCTCCGCTCGCGCTCCCTCGATCTATCGGGCCCTTGCTTCGGGAAACGAAATTCCCAGAGGCTCGCTTTGGAATCCGAAAATTCCAGGGCATGCTGCCCACAGATGTGCTACGCCTTCATGGGCTCTTTGTCTCGCGGAGCAGGAGTGAGCCTCGGAGGCTACTGGAGGGTCTGGGAGGTATATTTCATTTCCTTTCTTATGAACAGTTAGCTTTCCATTTGTATTCATTCAACGTATATCCTGTGCTAACCTTCCATGTCTTGAATTACAGCTTTGGACGTACGAGGTGATAGGGATGTACCCTCCTGAGACCACGTGTCCCGACGACACGATACTTCCCCGAGCCCTACGCTGGTCGACCGAGTATAAGGGCGTGAAGAGGGAAGAGGCAAGTTGGATGCCTTCCGTCTTCCTGGACGAGCTGCGCCCCGATCAGGTATCAAAGTACTTTCATTTTTATTGCTTGTTTCCATTCAAACGCTTTGATATTGCTTATTCTTGATGACAGGCCATTGGCGGGTGTGGGACCGCTTGGAGATCCCTACGTCGCGCAGAGTAGGGTGGTCGCTAGGGGCAGGGTGCTTCGTCCCCTTACGGCTGGCGGTGGTACTTGGGTGACCGAAAGTGTCACGCCCGATCGGCCGAGGTGGACGCTGAGTCCCTGGGCGCCGGCCTACAGTGCGGAGAGGACCAGTTGATATCACGCGGAGGAGGAGGTCAAGCGGTTCACGGCCGGACCTCGAGTTGGAGCCGTTCTTCGAGTCTTTGGTCTTCTTTGCCGCCGACTACAGCGAATCTTGTTCTTAGTGCACGATGGCAGGTGCGGGGATACGTCTTTGTTTGGGAGGTGGCGCAGCGCACGAGAGGGTGCCGGAGAAGGAAGGGAAGGAAGAGGGATAGAGGTGATGGAGCCGGGGAGGAGGCGGAGGTCGCGGTGGCAGAGGTTGCGGCTAGGGCGCAGGCCCGAGCGGCGCTAGCCTCCTTGTCCTTTTGGACAGTGGGCGTGACGACCCCTCAGGGAGTCCCTGGTTTGGTCGCGGTGCCACGTCCTCCCGTTTGAGGCTCGGGGTTCCTTGCTCGGGTATAACATGTTTTCAATCTTTTGTACATTTGCTCTGCTTGCATATTCTGATCAATTCCCTTTGCAGGCTCCTCCAGGGTACGGGAAGGAGATGGCGGAGGCCATGATGGGCCCGGAGTAGTTAGAGACAGTACGCCATGGGCCACCCTCCAGGGGTGTTGCCTCGCGTCGGTGGAGGCGATGGTATGTTCGAACTTCGTCATTTGCTTTACTTCTACCGCTATATTATGATTATGATGCAAATGTCATATGAATGCTTATATCATTGCAGGCCGAGGAGGGGCTACACGAGGGTTGCGGCGAAGTCCGTCCGCTTCCCAGTGCCACAGGTCTCCTCCGCCGCTCACGAGAGGAGCCGGCGTCGAAGAGGACACGACGCTCTGTAGGGACCGAGGACGAGCCCATCGACATCTCCGAGGACGATACACCCGAGCCCACAGACGTCGACCTGGAGGCTACCTCTGGAGGCTACCTCTGGAGGCACTGTGCCCAGGGCGACTGGCACTCCCGAGGTGAGCAGATCTCCAGCGATGGAGGAGGTCTCTGAGGAGGACGAGGAGGAGAGCGAGGACGAGGACGAGGATGAATGAGAGTTAAGCTCCTCCTTTGTTTTGTTCTTTTGCCGGAGCCTGTGTGCTTCTTTGCTAGGGCGCCTGTTTGCCCTTGGTAGATAGGACATTGATCATTGGGCCATTGTGCCCCTTTTTGTACTCCGATTCATGGACGCCTTTGGATTTATACAGAGATTTTGTTCTTTCATTGTTTATGTCATTCAATTTCCTTTTGTTTGCACGTAGAAAACTGAATAACCAAAACATTAACCGAACTATGCAACTAGTCGCTGAGTTGAATGTGAGGTTTGTGAGGAGGGACATATTAACAGTCGAAGTATATTGACAGTGGAATAGAAATCAAAGAAGGCAAGCAAACCGTTGTAACGTAGACTCCGCATTCAAGACTTTATATAGACACCTTTACAACAGACCCCAGACATGAATATGAGACAATAATGACCTTTGAATCTTGCTATGATGCTTGGAAATTCTATTTTGCCTCTGGAGTATGCTCGAAAAGTAGGAAAATGTTGACTCTAACATGTGGCATTTTCGAGTTTTGACTCTGAGCATGAACCGGAATTTGGACTAAGTCACTTTTGACTATTATGACCTGTAGGACTTGAAAGAACAACTTGGAATGACCCGAAACGGACTTTTGATACTTTGACATGGCTTAAGGAACGGATTTTATCGAGTTTTCGCGCCATGACGGCGAATCCCGGGAGTTATCTTGAAACGAGACATCCATGAAGTCCCAAATACCCGTTAGAGTGTGTTTAGGTGCTGGTTGGTGCTTTGTAGGGCCTTGATTCTATCTTAAGGTGTTGCTGTTAAAAACTGCAGAAATGCAGAGTCAAGGTGCCGTGCGGATAGGCCAAGGTACCGCGCGGGTGGGACTCTGCTTCACGGTACCTTGATCACTCTGCCGTGGAATTTCTCTGGTTTCAACATGCCATGCGACCCATCAAGGTGCCGTGCGAGGCACTTTTTCTGACAGATTACTGTTTGGTTGTTTTCAAAGGCAGATGGCTCGGGGGTTGAGGTTTGACCCATGCAGTGGCATTTCTGAGCCAGTGCATGTCTGTTTTGAATCTTTTAGGACTTGACCAAGCTTTTCCCTATGTTGGACTCATGGAAAACTTGCACTTTTGAAACCCGAGGCTCTTTGAAAGTTGAAGTTGTCCTTCTACCTCTGCTATAAATTCAGACTCTCTCATTCTATATTCTCCACACCTCATCCAACTCTTGTCCTCTTTCTTTGCTTCTTGAAATGGCTCTTTCTCTTACCGGTTCACTTCGTCCATGGTTGGCTTCGATGGAAAGTGTCGATTGGCTCAACTTCCGAGCTCACGGTCTCTACTCCATGAGGTACCTCCGTAACATCCGCCTTCGCCCCGAACTTTTGAGGGCAGCCGTGAGTTTCTGGGATCCGGAGGTTCACGTGTTTCGCTTGGCGATCAGGAGCTCTGGCCCCACTGCCGAGGAGTTCCGTGCGTGCACTTGAGGGCTTTGGTTCGTGGGAGGTCATCATTCCTCCTGTGCGCGAGCAATACTACAAAAATATGGGTTGGGTGATGGTGCCGCTTTCGCTACTTGGTTAGGAATGGCCATGCTTAATGTCATGCGCCTTATCGAGCTATTCTCTCCTCCTGGCGATCTTGGAGACATGACTTATCGGACTTCGATGCATATTGCTCTCTGCATGTGCACCTTTGCGGCCTATCTCTTGGATTCCTGCTTTGGTCATGTTAGTTCGGCCGTCGGCCATGTTGCTCGTGTAGAGGCTCGAAAGGACGTGATTTCGATGGTTTTGGCCGAGACATTGATTGGTTTGGACAAGGTTCGTTTTGGAGAGACCGAGACTTTCGGTGGTAGCCCCCTTCTCCTACAGGTTGGCTTCTCACTCAGCTCTCCTTTTTCGGATTTTTCCCACGTTCTCATTTTACCTCAACACTCAGCTTGGCTTTCTACGGTTTCTTACTTGTTTTCTCTCTTCCCACAGATTTGGCTTTGTGACAAGGTGAATGTGCTGACCATTCCTTCTGGCAATTGGTCATATGAGGCGAGGTTACTGTCTCAGTGATGCTTCGACTTTGAGGACAGGAGCAGGGTCGAATGGGTTGATTTCCTCAGGCGCCGGCGAGCGGAGACTATTGCTTGGAGGTGCAGATGGCTGGATTTTCCTCCCATGACAGTGCACTACATGGGCCCTCAGTGAGTCGTCTTTGCTGGTTTGGGAGCTTTTACCTTCTACATCCCTTATCGCATCTAGCGACAGCTAGGTTTGAGGCAGGAGGCCCCCGTCGAGGTTCTCGTGAATGTGGTTCTGCCTCTCTTCAGCCATTCGGTTCTTTGCCACTACCAGCGCTTTTGGATGACACGCGAGGTGACTGACGCGCATCCTTATCCTTCTGTGGATACGTGCGAGCTATCGAAAGTGGCTTAGGAGGGACATTGCAGCGAAGGCTGGAGCCTAAGGAAACTGACTCGATCCTACTTCCCTGACCGTTGAATAAATTGTGGACCCTCTTCTCATTATGTTGTATTTCTTTTGGTTTTGAAAGCTTTGCCCAACCTTATGTAGCGGAAGTAATCGCGTTAATAAAAGCGAGTCTTGGAGGGTTTCCCCCTTCTCGACTTTTGTTTTTGAAACCTTCTCAACCTGGATCTTTATTTTGATGGATTGTGACCGGGTCTCTATGTGAGACTGCCTACGTATCCTCCTGGCGAAGGAATCAGGTCATGACGTAGTTCAGGGTAGTTCAGGGTCAGGTTCGCTCTGGTTTTAACACTCTCCTTTTGCGCTCTAACTTTTGCCTAGAACCGCCCTTTCGGGTTTTCGGTCTAGCGAGCTCATTTATTGTATGCCTTCACTTTTGTTTAGGATGCCCTGACGGGTTTTCATCCTAGCAGGCTTTGCTCTAATTTTTGCCTAGGACTGCCCGCCCTTGCGGTTTTCAGCCTAGCGAGCTTCTCTCAGGGGTAATAGCGTTTGAGTTGATCCAGGTTGACCAAGGTTGAGAATTCATTTCCGTCCAAGTTGATGAGTTGCGTTGTCCCTCCGGAAAGGATGGTCTTGATAATGTACGGCCCGGACCACTTTGGTCGAAACTTTCCTCGTGGGTCGTAAACCGGAGCCCGGATTTCCTTCAAAACCATGTCACCTTCTACCAAATTCCTGGGTTTCACTTTCTTGTTGAATGCCCGTGCAATCCTTCGTTGGTACCCTTGGATGTGGTAAAGAGCCCTTAACCGGCGTTCATCGAATAGCATAAGTTCTTCGAATCGATTGCTCAACCATTCTGCCTCTTGGATTTCACATTCAATCATAGTTCGAAGAGATGGGACTTCCAATTCGATGGGGAGCACCGCTTCCATTCCGTAAACCAAAGAGTAGGGGGTTGCTCCCGTTGGTGTTCGCACAGACGTGCGATACCCCCACAGAGCCAGGGGTAGTTGTTCATGCCAGTCCCTTGCGGATTGAATGGTCTTCTCCAGAATGGCTTTGATTGTCTTATTGGCTTCTACAGCGCCATTAGTCTGCGGCCGATAAGTCGTCGATTTGTGCACTTGAATTTGGAACTCATCCAAAACTTCTCGGGCTCGTCCTTTGAAATGAACCCCATTATCGGATACGAAAGCTTGGGGGACCCCGTATCGGTAAACGACATTTTGCTTGATGAAATGTGCAACTTGAACCGCAGTCAAAGTGGCATAGGAAGCAGCTTCTACCCATTTTGTGAAATAATCGACGGCTACTAAAATGAACTTGTGACCATTGGATGCTGCCGGCACTATCCTTCCGATGACGTCAATTCCCCATGTCGAGAAAGGCCATGGTGAGGTCATTTGTTGCAGCTCATGTGGCGGGACATGCGTGAGATTAGCATGAGTTTGGCACCTTCTACACCTTCGCACGTATTCCACACATTCCGTTTCCATGGTGGTCCAGAAGTATCCTTGCCTGAGGATTTTCTTAGCGAGCATTATACCATTCATGTGAGGGGCACATACACCTTCGTGGACTTCCTCCATTACCCTCTTCGCATCTTCCCCATGGACGCATAACTTGTGCATACCGCAGTGTGATCTTTGGTATAGATTTCCTCCACAAATAATGTATTGAGCCGCCATCCTCTGGAGAGCGATTCGGTCCTTCTTGCTTGTTCCCATGGGGTACTCTCCTCTTTCTACATATCTCCAAATATCGAAGTACCATGGCTGACCATCATCAGGTTCTTCGATTGTCATGACATGCTGGTAGACTGGAGTATCCCTCTGTTCTATCACAATCGGTCTTAACTTTATGCCAATAGGGATCTCGACCATTGATGCCAAAGTTGCCAAAGCGTCCGCGAATTCATTTTTGAATCTCGGGACATGAGTGAAAGTTACCCTGGTGAAGTGGGGGATGAGATCTTCGAGATCATGGTGAGATGGCTTTAGTTTTTCTTCCTTGACTTTCCAATCACCATTTGCCTGAGACACGACCAAGTTCGAATCTCCCACGACTTCCAGTCTTTCTATGCCGATCTCAATGGCGGCCTCCATACCCACGATGCAAGCCTCGTACTCTGCCTGATTATTGGTGACTTCGAAGTTAAGCTTGAATGCTAACGGGATGTGCGATCCATCAGGCGAGATGAGCAATACACCGATTCCAAATCCTTTCTGGTTGGCTGCTCTATCAAAGTACAACTGCCAAATGTCCTCGGCTACCGTCATTATGTCTTCGTCGGGGAAATTGAATTTGGCATCCTCCCCTCCCTTAACTGGGCAATCGGCCAAAGAATTCGCGGCGACTCTTCCTTTCACCGACTTTCGGTGACATACTTTAATTCAAATTCAGCGAGCATCAAGAACCATCGCGCGAGTATTCGTGAGGGCTGGTTTTTCGAATAGATATTTTAGGGGATCCATCCGAGATATCAGCCTCACCGGATAGGCGAGCATGTAATGTCTCAACTTCCTGGAAGCCCATACAAGTGCCCAGCATGTCTTTTCCAGGGGAGTGTACCGCTCTTCGGGTCCAACCATCTTTTTACTAAGGTAGTAAACAGCCCTTTCCACCCCATCATCTCCTTCCTGCGCCAACATGCATCCCATTGAGGATGGAGTGACTGACAGGTATAGGATCAAAGGTTTTCCCATTACGGGCGGCGTTAATACCGGTGGCTTGTTTAGGTAGGCCTTGATGGCTTCGAATGCTTTCTGGCACCTATCATCCCAAGCGAATGGCACTCCTTTCTTGAGCAAACGGAATAGGGGTTCGCAAGTCGAGGTCAGCTTTGCAATGAATCGACTGATGAATTGCACCTTGCCGAGGAAACTCCTTACATCCTTCTCAGATCTCGGCGGTTCCATTTCTAGGATGGCTTTGATTTTCGATGGATCGACTTCGATGCCTCGGGTGGTGATCATGAACCCAAACATCTTCCTTGCAGTGACTCCGAATGTGCATTTGGCGGGGAGCCGCATCTTGTACTTCCTGATTCTTTCGAAAAACTTCCTGAGCGCCGGCAGATGTCCTTCTCGCTCTTTGGCTTTAACAATCATATCGCCAACGAGACCTCTACCTCTTTATGAATCATGTCGTGTAGCAATGCCTGGCAGCCCGCTGGTAAGTAGATCCGCCGTTCTTAGTCCGAAGGGCATGACTCGATAACAATACGCCCCCACTCGGTGATGAACGTGGTTTTTCCCTGTCCTCTGGAGCCATAAGGATTTGATTGTACCTCAAAAACCATCCATGAAAGAGAGTAGGGCATGATCGGCAGTATTATTAACTAACACATCAATGTGCGGTAGCGGAAGTCATCTTTTGGGCTGGCTTTGTTGAGATGAAATCGACGCAGACCTTTATTTTACCATCCTTCTTTGGTATCGGGACGATGTTTGCAACCCACCGAGGGTATTCATTACCATTAAAAGCCCAGCGTTAATCTGCTTTAGTGACTTCTTCCTTTATCTTAAGCACCCAACAGAGGTCTCATGCGCTTTAGTTTCTATTTTACTAGTTTTGCATCGGGATAAAAGGAATCCGATGTTCCACGATTTCGGGATCGATTCCGGATATCTTCGTGTGACCATGCAAATACATCTTCGAATTCTTTCGAGCAGGTTTAAGGGGCGGCTTCTCGCGCTTCTTCAATGATAGCGGAACCGACCGATCACCCGGGACTCCTTCATCTCTCAAATTTATTAAAACGATTTCTTCTTTTACAGTGTCGAGCATGCCTTTCATCTTCCTTGCCGATTAGGGATCGAATTTCTTCGGGGATGTCCCCATCGAAACCAATCTCTTCATCACCAGGGTCGACACAATTTATTTCAAAGTCGGGGAAGTAAGCAGAATCAGATTCATTTATTTCATTATTAACGGAGGCCTCGGGGCACCATACATACGGGTGGATTCGAACTCGAAACAGACTCTGAGAGTTTGGGCCAAGAGGCACCAACTCGGACTCAAATAACTCGTAAGACTCGAAGACATTACATGATTTCAATTCGAGACTCAGACTCATGGTGAGTTGCACTCGGTATGAAGATCTAGTTCTCGCATTCTCCAGCAGCATCCATGATGAGCAAAGTCGGATCCTCAGGGGTATCTTGTTCCACCATCAGCACTTCCACTTCCGCTTCCGCAGCTGTACCCATCGATTCGTCTTCCCTAAACAGAGTTGCGAGACTACCCATGGCAAAGACCTCAATCCAGTCCGGGAGCTTTTTCTGCTTTTCCATAATTTCAGCTTCTTCATCACTATCTGGCCAGACATCGTTGGCGAATATCTCAAACCCTGGCAGGAAGGTATTGGTCTCCTCGTCCCAAAATGGTTCCGGCTGTCCCTGATAAATCTGCTTTGCTTCTTTTTTGACAAAGTAGTCCTCCAGCCTGTTCCCCCTTTTCACTTTGTTTTTACTTGAGGGTGAGTAACCAAGGCCGCTTGTAGCATCGTAGTGCCCTCGAGTTTCAAACTTCGCAGGCCTCGAGGTTCTTTCCCACCCCAATCCCGCATGTAGGACATTTTCTTCATAATCTTGATGGCAACATTGCTAATGATGAAGTCATCATCGATCCTAATCGAATAGATAGACCGAGAGGTATCTAGAGAGAAGCCTCCCAAAGCGATATCTTCTTCCTCGTGTTGAATTTTCAAGAGTGGGGCATTGTCTCCAACAGGGGTATATCCCCGAGTCTCCGTGGATAGTAAGCATTCCTGTTTCCAGTCCCAGCCGAATTTTCTGGTGGAGTGTGGAGGGTACAGCCATGATGTCTGGCCGATGCAGCCAGGGCCTTCCCAAGAGCAGATTGAAAGAGACAGGGATATTCACCACGCGGAATTCTACGTCCGTCTGATATGGTCCGAAGGTCATGGGAATCATGAGAGTCCCAACCACGTCTCTCCGAGTGTTGTCATACGCTCGGACCTTGACTTCTGACGGGGAAAAGTCCTTATTCTTGTATCCCAAACAGTAAGCAACACGGAGTGGACAGACATTAATCGCTGATCCATTATCAACCAAGATTGCTGGAACCGACTTGCCATGGCAGTTTAAGGTGATGTGCAGCGGGCGATTGTGATCAGTTCCTTCGGCGGGTAAGTCTCGATCAGTAAAGGTGATGGCATGTTTGATAGGTATGGTTTTGATCAGGGCCACAAGCTCATCGGGAGTTATAGCGGAAGGAACCTTTAGCTGAGAGAGTGCTTGGATGAGGCCTTCATGATGGCGTGTGGAATGGACCAACACATCCTACAGACATCTTGGCATGGGTTTGCTCCAGTTGGCGCTTAATCATCCCTTCGGGGTTCTTTTCAGGTCGGGAAGGCTCCTTAGCCGGTGGGTCAAAGGGTCAAAAGGTCGAAAGGTGCTCTTGACCGGAGTGGTAAAGGGATCAGAGGGTTCTGCGGTTGCAGGGTTGGAAGGTTCCCCAACTTGGAGGTTCGGAGGTTGATAAACGCGGCCACTTCTGGTTAGATGATCAATCTGGCGGTACTTCGATTCCTCACTCCATAGGTCGGCCAGGGCTTTACGCTTGTTTCCAATAGTTGTATCTTGTAGATTAGCGGCCAGATCGGCGATAACTAGATCATCCCACAGATCTTCGGGTGTCCACTTTTCAGCCTCCATCATGGCTTTGTTAACAGTCCATTCTTCGTTTCCCACTTTCACGTTAATCACTTCAGTGTTGGCCCACAAGTTTGCCGGTTCATCCTCCCATAAGTTTATCATGGCAATTTCGGCGTCTTTCGGGAAAGTGACTGATGGCTCAGATTCAGCTCCGTCCACGAGGTAGTCCATTGGGTCAAACCCGTTGCTAGCAACTTCCTCTTCGAACCCAGGAAGGTTTGGGTATGGGGTGAGGTTCACATTGTCATACAGATTGTTGACGACAAAGTCGTTAAAATGAGAGAAATCTGGGCGGAGCAGGGCGAGTTCCGGCCAGCTGTACATCACCCTCTCAGGTGGGTATCCAAGCTGGTATTCTTCTCCGAATAGTGTCGGCAGGGAGAAGGTATCTAATGGATCATTCCATGCCAAAAGATGATACTCATCCGGGGTCGGGTCCCATTCCCATTCAGGTACATCCTGGAAGACCGGGTATTCTTCCCCTTGATTTTCGAATAGTGCACCCAAAGAGAATCCATCAAGAGGATCTGCCTGGATGTTTTGCCAATCAACCTCCCATCCGGCCTCGAACAAGGGTTAAATCGTTTCTTTTGGAAATTGGCGCTTCAAATTCTTCCTACCGGCAATCGCTTCTCCCCACGTGTCTTCCCATTCCTGTAGAATGGAAGGCAATGTCTCCGGAATTCCACCAACAGGCATTGGTTCGATATCGGGGATAAGGTGGAATCAGTTTCCGGGAGACTTGGATCTTCGGCCAGGGTGATTTGGTTAATGCGGAAAGGGGGTTATGCTGCGGCAAGGGGTTTGAGATGGTGTTTGGTTTATCATGGGTGGAGCATCGACAACCTTGTTGTCAATGAGGTTTTGAATTTCATGACGGAGGCGGATGCAGTTATCGGTGGTATGGCCGGGCATTTGGTGGAAGTCACGGTAGACGCTTTGGTTTAGGTTTGGCGGAATGGTTTGTGGTGGCGGAAGAGGTTTGAAACCCCAATGTCTGTGAGCTTCTTAAGGAGAGTGGATCTTGGAGTGTTGAATTGGGTGAAGGTTCGGTTATGGGTTTTGCTTTTCGGAAATCTGGTTAACTTCTACAGGTTTTGTGGATGAGGTTCTGCTGATTAGGCGTTCCGAAGAGAACATTGTTTGTTTCTGAATACGCCCGCTTGGATTTGGACCGGACCACGATTCTTTCTTCTCCAAAGTTCCGTCGTAGAGCCTCTCTACCAATCGAGAATCGTAAAAGTTTCAAAATTCGGGGTGAGAAAGAACCATGTATGGCGCGAAAGAGCTTGGCAAGTTCTTGGTTATTATCCGTATTTGTTCTTTTAGGTCAGGCTTATTCTGCATCTGTGCTGCCTTTGCCCTCCAACGCTTCACAAAGTCAGCAAAGCTTTCCTTCTCACCCATCTTAGTACTCTCCAATTCTCTCGTGGTCATCTTCAGGTCAACATTGAAGTCATATTGAGCCACGAAAGCTGTCCCGATGTCTTCCCAAGTCCTCTTCTTGGATGGTTCGAGAGAGAGGAACCATTGCAGAGCTGGACCAGACAAGGACTCGTGGAAGAGTTGGGCCATGGCTTCTCCTTCGATGCCGCGCATAGTGAGGGATCCGACATACCCTTGAAGGTGGGCTCTGGGGTCACCGGTTCCATCGAATTTTGCAAAGTCCACTCCTTTAAATTTTTCTGGCAGCTTGGCATTCGGAAAGAGGCATAGTTTCCTCATATCCATTTCTCCTTTTCCAAGCCGTTTGGTTTCTTGGACAGATTCCTCCAATTTGCCGATCTTATCCATGAGAGCGGCCAGGTTGGGGTCAACTGCTGGTATCTCCACTTTAGGTGGTTGCTCGGATTGCGGGGAAGCTTTGATCAGGATCTTGTCGGTAATTTCCTGCATGCTTTCCATTATCATATTCATGTCATTTTTCATGGAGGCTACGGCGGCTTTGAGTTGCACGTCAACACCAGCGAGGGATTGTTTAAACTGGATATCCATGTTAGCCATGCTCTGCCTAAGTTCCTCCATTCCGTCTCCTTGGTCAGACATGGATGAAAGATTTTCGGACGGGACTGAGACTACGGATTCTTCTTCCTCCCTCTCAGACAGTGGGGGTCCTTCCAGGGTGTCTACGCGAACTAGTCTTCGGGACAGACGAAACCAATTGGGTACGACCTCTTTTCTTCTCAGCGATCAATGTTGGCGGCATTGGCAACAAGTCAAAAGAGCAACTCATGACCAATCCAAATACTCGCCCTACTTCTACCCATCTCCCGAAACGAAGCCTAAGACCTACCGTGGCTCGAATCTCACTTAAGGCGTCCGTACAGAAGATTTTCGATAGCCCGGTAGGTGCCGTCGGCAGTTAAATTCGAACGGGTCGGAACCAGAGCTAATCTCCTTATCGTGACCATCCGAGATAAAGCAATGTGGCTACCGGAATCAGATACCGGGCATGCTTAAGGCTAGACCTAAACCAGGGAACCGTTCGGGCACGGCAAACACCGGAGGTATCACAAACTCCATGGATTTAAAGTCTCCTAGACTGCCCTAGTGGACCTACCGTGGTTCAAATCTCACTTAAGACGTCCGTAGAAGATTTTCGATAGCCCGGGTAGGTGCCGTCAGGCAGTTTAATTTCGAACGGGTCGGAACCAGAGCCAATCTCCTTATCGTGACCATCCGAGACAAAGCAATGTGGCTACCGGAATCCAGATACGGGCATGCTTAAGGCTAGACCCAAACCAGGGGAGCCGTTCGGGCACGGCAAACACCGGAGGTATCACAAACTCCATGGATTTAAAGTCTCCTAGACTGACCCGGGGGGCCCTAAAGAATTCTAAGGGAGCCTATTCCTCTAGCCCACAAGATGCAATGGTGTGTGAATGATGCGTGTGTACAGGAATAAAAAGCACGTAAACAGGGTATAACACATAAGTCCTAGCCATGGGTTCCTGCCCTAGTTGGGAAGGTTCTATAGCTATGTACAAGTGCAAAGGCTGGTTTTGGTCTCAAAAGGGTTCCCTGGACTAGAGCCAAGATGTGCTACCCCGTGTCGAGTGTATTGCAAGACAACGGTCGTACAGCACGATGGCTCATCATAGTCGAGGGTTGCTAGGCATTCCGGGAGAGCTTGTCACCGGTAAACCGGGCAAGATAGCCGAAACACGCATAGCGAGGCTTGTGCGGTGCAAAAGTGTACAGGATAAAAGAACTTAATATTCCGAAAAATATTTGAAAATCCCCCTTTAGAAAACACCTTTCAAGTTTGGCCCTCTTGATCATCCAATACTTTTATACATTTTAAAAAAAAAAAAAAGTATTGAATAAACACGTCCCCAGCAGAGTCGCCACTGTGGGCTCCCGCGCTCGAAATGGGCGCTAGCTCGAAGAGTCGCCACCCGGGTTTTTGAGATGGGTCACCCGAGAAACCGAGGGGTGGTTTGAAAAAGGCTTTTGGTCTAGCGAAAACGTTGAGATTTTGGATCCGGGAGCCACGTTACGAATGAGGAAGGTTTTTCTTTAAAAGGCACCCCATTCGCCCGGTAAGACCGGTCCCTACTTGATGTTTTAAAAAGGGGGGGATCTCCAATATTATTTGGAATATCAAACTCTTTAATGAAGCATGTAACGGGAGAGGGACATGGGAAATATATCACACTGACGTGCAAGTGGTGCGAACTGTACAGTCGTGATAAAATGATATGAATGAATGGAAATAAATAACATTCAACAGACGTTGGACCTCAGAATACCGCTCGCGGCACCCGAGACGCCCGTCACGAGGTATCTCAAGATGCCGCGCGGCAATTTTCTCGCCGTCCAACGGTTGGGCCTCAGTACCTCACGGCACTGCTGAGATGCCGTCTTGAGGCATCTCAACATGCCGCGTGTGGCACCTGCTTCGCCGATCATGCTGCGCTTTCAAAACATCATTTAACTCACTAGTTTCTCTGTAGATCTTTTGAAAACTTACGAATAGCCTCACGGCGATCAGATCATCCCAAGAACGTCATTATCCTTCTCAAAATGTAGTTTTAAAGTAGTTTTCAACGCTTTTGATCATCACCTGGGATGATCTTGAAAAGATTTTAGAAGAGCCGGAACATGGCTCAGATATGGTCTTATTTTAAGAGCTACAAAAATAGTAAAAAAAAGAAAAGGTTACAAAGAGGAGAAACTCAGATCCAGTCAGCCTGCTCACAATAGCACTAGTGTGCATCATCGTCGGCCCGAGAGTCGTGGTGCCGTATGTCCCGATCAACAGCATCAGCGGTTCCCAACCTCGACCTGATGTTGGTTTTATTTTATGAAAATATGTTTTGAGTCAGGATCTAACCAAAAGGGATTAGATCTGCTGACAGAAAGGTCCCCTCAGGACCAGAACGGAATCTGGTCCGAGGAAACTAGTTTATACCTTTGGTTTCGAGCTTGATCAAGGATCGTGGATGTAAGGATGTGGATGGATCGTCACGGATGTGGATGGGGGAGGTTAAATGAGGCAAAGGGAGTATGGGTGTGAGTAAAGGTTAGGTGTTTTGGGTGATGGGATCTTGAAGTTAATAAGTGATCAACTTCAATGATGAGAAGAGAGTGAGTGAAGGCTCTTAAAGAATGTCTTTTGGGAATGACATCCTTTAAGATTTTGAAATGGAAGTGGTAATGAAAAGGGGGTTTGAGAACTTAGAGAGAGAAAGTAGAGTGAGAGAACTAAGAGAAATGCAAGAGAAAGGACTCAAAAGAAGGGCTAAGAGGGACCCCTTTCCCTTGAGTGGAGGGGTTAATTTATAGGCAAATGGCCAAGGATTTTGAATTCAAATGGTGGAGGTATTTTAGGCGGGCGAGAAGTGCATTTTAATTTGAGCCAGTCATCGGTGTGGCTCAAATGGTGTGGCCGGCGACTTTCTCGAGCGATCGACTTTTGCTCAAGGTGCCGTGCCGTTAAGGTGCGCACGGCTACCCTTGAATTTTCAAGGTGCCGTGCGCTCCAGTCTTGCTTCGCACGGCTCTTCTTCCTTCGGTCCAGGGCTCTTTTGGGCTTTATCTGGGCTTTTCAGGTTTTTGGTTCTCTTTGGGTTTAGGTAAATCCTTTTTCAAGCTCGCAAAGGAAGTGTTTCCTCTATTTCATCATCGGGGCAAACAAAGACCTTCCGAGGTCCGGATTGGGGTGTCTACACTTGTCGAAATGAAAACCTAGCTCAATCCCAAACCACAATTCTCATTTTCTGGACTGAGAGAACAAAACACATGTTTTCATCAAATTTGACCTAATTCCCCCACCATTGAAAAGTAGGATTCCATTGCTTCAAATCCAATCAAGAATATATGCCAAGATATTCTTGATTGGATAGAACAACTTTAAACTGTTTGTTTCCGTAAAATAATAATTGGCTTGGGAACAGCGAGTAGTGCAGTTCTAGGCCTGATGCGGGCGTGCCAGGACTGGATTGCAGTCCAATTTCGTGCTAAGACCTGAATGCCTCAAATCTGACTTCTTCTAGAGTAATTGCGTATGACCAAAGGGGTGAGGTCGTATATGGTTCGTGGTTTGCCTTGTCGGGATAAGGACTTAAAATTTCCTAATCGTGTGAAAAATAAAAAGAAAAGAAAACAGGACTGAATGATAAGGATAAAACAAACTTTATTAATCGGCTTAACAAAGTTTGGGTACAAGGAAATGACAGATAAGATCTAGGCTAGGCTAGATTGAACGGGAAAGTAAAATACTTTGCTGAAAAGCAAAGATAATTGAAAGATAAATTGATTAAGCCGTGCGCTTGTATGGTCGGGGACCTTTGCCAAGGCCTTCAAAACTGTAATTTATAGGCAGGAGCTTCAGGCCTTAAGCTGCTTCAAATGCTTCAATGCATGGATGCCATGTGGCTCTCTTGAGCTGCTTCAAAATGCTCCAATGAGAGGTTGTTCTTTGACAAAAACGTGCCCTTGACTCTAAGGAAATGGTAAAGGCCTATAAAACTCTTATTTCTTGCATAAAACTTTGCAAAAGGGCAAAAGAAATTTCAGCATCCAGGCCTTTGAGCTGCTTCAACACTCAAGGTACTGCTTGAATGGACATCCTCTCTGCCCACCAAAGCTGAGGACCGAGACTTCTTTAGGCCTTCCCACCATTTTATTGGTCCTTGCATCCCTTGTGGGCCTTTCAATCCTCTAATCTTGACCCCTTATGGAAGAAAAATCGAGAAAGAAAGGCTCAACCAGATTAGGGTGAGCTGCCAGTGAGTAGCTTGCTTAGGTCTTCATGAGTCATTTGCCAGCAGCTCCAAGGGCTGCATGTACGCCACTTGTTCTTGGCCTTGCTTCATGCTGAAGGATGGGGTACACTCAGGCCTCGAGCTGTTTGTAAGCAGCTTACCCAGGTCTGCCAAACAAGAACATTCTAGGCCTTTGAGCTGGTAAGCCAACTTGTCCAGACCTACCCAGCAAGAACATTCTAGGTCTTTGAGCTGCTTGTGAGCAGCTTAAGGCCTTTCCCTGCCAATTAAAGGCCATATGTGACGTTTTTTTTTAAAGAAATAGGCCCATCTATCAATTGGGCCTGAACTTTAGGTGAATCATGGGCCTCCACTCTCCTTGTAAGTCTTGTGGGCCCAATCTCGAAAAAAAAACTCGGGCTTTAATTGATTT
This sequence comes from Rhododendron molle, assembly GCA_025413875.1. NCBI lineage: Eukaryota > Viridiplantae > Streptophyta > Magnoliopsida > Ericales > Ericaceae > Rhododendron > Rhododendron molle. The sequence goes on along the minus strand of CM046396.1, from coordinate 7,588,821 downwards.
GGACCTACTTAGAAGGCCTTATTATTTCTTAAGAACTAGCCTAGGCTTGGATAAAAATGCCCAGATCTGGTGGGTCAATCCACGTCTTTTGGCCTATCTTGGGCTTGGGCTTGTGATAAAGAAATTTTAGGCATTATCTTGACTCAACCCTTTGCAAACTCCACCCAGTCAATGGTCTCCAGATCGGTCCTATTTTGTGGGCAACCCGTTATAAGGCTTTTCAAGACCAAAGACTAACATTCAAGGCCACCTTATAACCAATAAATGCATTTTCTGAATTTTGGCCAAAAACAGGTGTAAACATAAACATGAACAGAGATTGATGGTATTAGCATATCAGAAGCCAGAAGCAACTTAGTTGAGGAATCAAAGAATACCCACGTGGAGATACTTCAAGAAAAGTAAAATCAGGCATAAAGTCAAGATTTTGAGGCAGAAACAGTTGAAGTGGAGAAGGGAATAAGAACCCCAGATGGGGCAAGGTGGGTGCACAAATGGGGAGATCCTTTTGTGCAGAATCTAGGAGAAGAAAGTGGATGGGTTTGATCAGATTGGGAAACCGGATTTATCTCCATGAAAGAGTACAGAGATTTATGTAGGAAAGGTGTGGTTTAGGCAAAACCAGATGGTATTTATCTATAATGTGCAACACACAGTTAAATGTACTATACAAATTTGTAGGAATTGTAGTATATGAGGAAACGATACGGATGTTTTTTTTTTTTCCTCAGAAGAGCCTACAACGTTGGGCTATGCTAACAGACATAGAAGGGTCCTTTCCAAAGAAAAGTTTCGTGAACCATCACCCAAAATATGTTTCCGATGACAGCAGGGGTTTGCAAGCTAATAAAGCCGGCAAGATTACTTCCCATTTTGAGGGGCAATGCACCTGTCTGAATAGTCTACTATCTTACTGCACTTAAATAACAAGATGATGTATACCTTGCAAAAAATTGCCTGAGCACAGGAGTTATAAACGTAGAACATTAACATTCAAATAGGGGCTACAGCACAACTGCTGCAAAAAATTAAAATGAAAAAGACAACATGCAGTAGACCCATTAGTCCATTACACATTCACTCTTGCTCTTAGAAATTGGATTTATAAAAGCCGAACTCCAAGGAAAATGTCGTTGAATTTGTGATGAGACAATGAACTATAAAGAAAGTTGCACCTCAGACTTATATAGCTAACTTCGTTTGCTCCTTCTGCGAAGTCATAATCCAACACGGCCTAAATGATCTGCCATCGCTGCACACAATTTTAGTCACCCATGATCCACCTGCTTTTTAGTCACCCATGATCCACCTGCTTTTTATAAGCCGGCAATGCAACTGGACCAAAGTTGTAAGCTATTATCAAATAACAGCCACATGATTGAGCTTTTCTGATGCTTCAAGAGATTATACTGAGTAGACTACCAACCTAGAAGAATTAACCACTGAATTAGCGAAATATGAAGTAGCTTAAATGTCCTAAAGAAGCACCAACTAATTTATCTATGGTATAAATGATGCAACAAAATCGCATTTTGCTCCAAAAACACAACTTAAGGGAACTCTGAATTTGGAAAACGCAAGCTAAAAATGCTAACGTGTAACAACCCGTGCCACCTGACCTGCTAACCCTTACCCTAACCACGTGGCTCAAAAGATTAACATTGAGCTATACAGTAGTTGGTCAGGATTCGTTATATATCAAATCAGTTTTCCTTTCGTAGCCGATGTGGGATCTGACATAACGTCTTGGCAAAACCACCAAAGGGAAGGGTCCAAATAGCCTAAAATATGTTACTCAGTATGACCTTCCGGTTTCTTCAACAGAAAAATCAGCTTCCTGCACCACCATAGGATCAATTGAAAAAGCAATTCTTGGCTGATATACACAATTGAGACATATATCTCCATCTTTTGTGAAGAAAACTACTCTGTAATTTTTAACATTCCCATCTCTATTTGGAAAAAGATGATTTCCGAGTCAGAATTTAATACGAAGGACACATACTAAGAGAAAGATGAGAGATCAAACCTGCATAGCTGTGCATGCCTCTTGCTCTTCGCTCTCAGTCAGTTAACTTTAAAACTCTGGAAACTGAAAACAAAAGTAAAACAAATTAGTGAAACAAAAAAAAAAAAGTGAATTACATGACGCCATAAAAGAATTAGGCTTAAACAAGCACCAAGTTCGAAGGCTAACAACTCAATTTGGAAGAGAATTAACGAGAGCATGCTTACTTTATCCTATTTCTTCAAGTTATTTCACTTCATGCCTAATCAGCATGTATTTGGCACTGATTTTTCGGCTCATAAACGGATGTTTCAAATGGTACTATAATTCCAAAGATCATTGAATGGGCACCCAGCTAGACGGATCTTATAACTGATTATTACATCTTTGGCCCTACTTCTCTTAGAAACTTCAACAAATTCAGTTACTTAAGTATTTGTTTTTTTGTTTTTTGTTTTGTTAGTAGTAGTAGTCGTAGTTCCAAATGAGTAAAACAAATCAATCCGCAATACTGCTTGATCAAATTAACTTTTTGCCATGAGGAAAATAAATGAACGTAGAAGCTGTACTTCTACACGCAACCCTGTTTCGGATGCAGAAAAAGATCAAAATCTCTGGGATTTCGTCATCTTTATAAGATGAAAAAAGCATTTTTCTCAAATAAAATGTACATTTCTGGTTGATTATCCTAAACAAGTAATGTTTCTTTATATACATATATATAGTGTTTGAGAAATTAATATTGGCTAGCTGGAGAATTGATAACAGAAGAATCCGAAGATGAAAGGAACGCATAATGACAGGTCAAATTTTTCTTGGAACTATTACATAAATAGTGCAGAGCAAATACCTCCGTGGAGAGTTCTGGTTTTCCCTGGCTAAAAATCATAAAATTCGCGAACCACATCACCGCCTTCTATTCGACCGAGATAGACTTGGTCAAAGATGGTTTCACCATCGATACTTACAACAGGGACATGAGCAATCTTATGCCAGTCTTCTCCTTCCTCCATGCGACAACGAGGTTTCAGCAATGGACAGTCCCAAAATTGCAGCTTAAAGAGGGATGTGGGAAGCCCCTCTTCTGGCAAGGATTGGAGCTGAGAGCACTTGTAAATAGCCATGTCTTTGAGAGAGCCAAGAAGTTGAAGGCCCCTGCTGTTCAGTGATTTGAGATTTGGCATTGTAGCGATGATGAGGTATTTAAGAGTGGTGGGCAGCAGCAGCCTCTCATCTGGAAACGACTCTACCACATCTTCGGGTTCACCTGCCAGTCCAAACTCTATAAGAGAGGGGAGTCTTTGCAAACCCCAATCTCTCCGGCCACCAACAAGTTTCTTGCAATTCGAGATGAGAAGAGAACTTAATTTGGAGGGCAGACCCCCGTCCGGAAAAGACTCAATTTCTGGACAATGATATAAATATAAAATCTCAAGAGATGGGAGGAGAGTGTGCATTTGTTCTGGCAGAGCCTTCAGTTTCTCGCAATCCCGGACCGATAACAAATACAGATTTGGAGCAGGTAATCCTCCACAAGGAAAAAACGCCATATTATTGCAATCATAAATTACTAGGGTCTGAAGTGATGTCAAATTTTGAAGATCAATTCCTTCTGGAATCACCAGGGTCTCAAAATTTATACAATACTCAATTTTGAGATACTGAAGCTTCGGGAATAAACCTAGCGGAAGGGATTTGAGACTCTCACAGCCAGACAAGGTCAAGTATTCAAGGGACGTGTAATAGTGACTCATCTCCACTGATAGTGGGAGCTCTAGTTTTGGACACCGCAGAACACTAAGGTTTCTCAGATTGTTGAGGCACATCGTTCCCTCTCGAAATGGCAAAAGCCTCGGACAATCCTCTACCTTCAGCTCCTTCAGATTTGTTAGTGTAAACAGCTCGCTTGCAAATTCCTCCAAACTTACGAAGCTTGAAATCTTCAGACTTTCAACAGAAGATTCACCTTCCATATCGAATTGTACCCCTTTGCATTCCTCCAACACTACCTCGCGTATATTGGTAGCGCTCACAAGTGAGGCCACAAGCCCTGGGCATTTCTCTACATTAAGTCTCACCAATGAAGGCACCTTCTTCGGTAAGTCTCCGATCAAATTGGGACATTTGATTATCTCAAGCTTTTGAAGTCGAGAGAATTCTCCGGCATCTAACTGAACCCATTGCACCAACTCCGACATTTCTTCAAAACGTAGAGTCTCTAGTGATTCAAACGGCTTGCTTAAAGAACCACACTCTCCATAAAATTCATGGCCCACGTTCGTTATATTGGACATCCTTGCAATGGTAAGCTCCTTCAAAGAGGGCAGTTGACCAAGTGATGGCAATGAAAAGCAAAACCCACAATTCTCCAGACGTAATGACTCCATCTTGCAGAATGATTGATCTCCTAGCCAAGTAGGAAATTTTGTGCCTCCATAGTTTCTTATCTGAAGTTGCTTCAAGAGTGTATGAGGCTCTAGCTTTTCAAGAACATCTCTTTCCTTCTCTGAATCCTCTGTTGTGCTACCCCATTCCAACACCAACTTTTCAAGGTGCTTTTTCTCCCTCAACTTTGCTTCCAATGCATCGTTGCCACTAGTTACATTTTGCAAACTTGTGATGGAGATGGTTCCACGAAGACTATGAAACTCTTTCAACTCATTAATCCCTGACCCGGTGCACTTTCCCACTACAAATGCAGTTAATTGTTGGAGATGTTTCAACCTACTTATGTGCATTGGCATCTCTTTTAAGTTGGTTCCACTTAAATCAAGATGACGCAATGAAATTAGTTTCATAAGCTCTGCTGGTAAGGTTGTAAGAAGATGGCAATTAGATAACAACAATGTTTCTAAATTATATAGGGTACACACTGATTCAGGCAACTGATTGATTTGAGCATAGGAGAGGTCCAAAAAGCGTAGATGAATCAGTTTGCCAATTGAATAAGGCAATTCCTTAATCTGATATCTCGACAAAGATAGCAACCGTAAACGTGTCAGTCCTAACAGAATCTCATCCAATGCCTTTTTGCTCAACCATTGTTTCCAATAACGTCTACACTTTAATGGTAAGAAAGTTCTTAAACACTTAGCCTCCTTAATTTCCTTGAACTTCCCAGAGTCATCAAAATCACCTTGAACATATGAGAAATGACGTAATTTTTCAGAAATTCCATGTGCCTTTCCATCTTCTAACCTATAATAGAAATCTCCCATCACATATTGAGCTAAATCATGAATAAGATCATGCATGAGAAATAAAGAAGTATTAGCATTTGATCTTTGAAAAAATGACCTTGAAAGCAATCCGTGGAAGCACTCATAACCTTTTTCTTCCACTGTCTTATTATTCTTGGGCTTCACCAGAAAACCTTCAGCTATCCACGCTAGGACTAATTCCTTCATGTCGAATTCGTAATCCTTAATAAATATGGAACAGTAAGCAAAACATCTTTTCAAATGGGAGGGGAGATAATAATAGCTCAATCTTAAGGCTGGAAGAATGTTGCTCTTCTCCTCAGATAATTCCCATATTGCACTTTCGAGTATATTATTCCAATCTTCAACATCTCGTTGGAAGCGCAAAAGACCACCCAATATTTTTGCGGCTAAAGGCAAACCTTTACATTTTTTAACAATCTCCTTGCCAATCCTTTCGAGGTTTGGATGGGCATCGTGATCTCCCTTCTCAAATGCATGTTGGGAAAATAACTCCCAACAATGTTCCTCCGGTAATTCATGCAAACGGTGAATATCAACTGTTCGCATTATAGATGCAACACTGTCGTTGCGCGTTGTAACAATAATCTTACTCCCGCGTGCTCCAAATTTGAAAGGAGTAACCAAGGTGTCCCAATCTTCATAGTTCTCATTCCATACATCATCCAAGACAATAAGAAACTTTTTCCCACTCAATGATTCCTTCAGCTTGACCACAAGCGAGTTTTGGTCCTCTAGATCACAAGAATTGTTAGTGACTGCCTCAACAACCGTTTTTATGACCCTTGAAACATCAAAGACGTCAGATACACATACCCATGCTTTCATAACAAAGTGCCCATACAATCTGTCATCGTTGTACAAAAGTCGAGCAAGGGTAGTCTTGCCCATCCCGCCCATCCCGACGATCGGAATTACATCTATCTTATTATTACTTTCTCCATCCGAGAGCAACAATTTCATTATCTTCTCCTTATCGTTCTCCCTTCCATAAACACAAGATTCATCCACCAAAGAACTTGTTGGCAGCCTGTGTGACCAGTTCTGTCCAGCAACATCTTTCAAACCAATTACATCTTTTTCTTTCGCAAAATCTTCTAATATATCAATCATGCTGTCTAACTTGGACTCTATCTCATCGTCAAATAATTTAGTGAAAGACGAGATCAGAGACTGTACCTGGTTTGGGCCGCTTTGGTACTCGGCTTCCGCCTTGCACCGCAAAGCCGCAGTAGCAATCTCATCCACCAAGTCTTCAGCGTCGTAAACGGCACCTTTAAGCTCGTTGAGCCAATCTTTCACAGCACGATCAGTGAACTGCTTGTTCTCTGCATCATTGAGCACCATCTTAAGTCCAAGCAATTTCAACTTCAGCTTCTTGAGGAGCCTTTCGTCAAGCTTTCGATCCCGAAAGAGCTTGATGAGCTCGGGGGAAGTCAAACGGTCGAGCATCACATTAAATGCAGCGCCGAGAAGTGCTAATCCAGCCATGTTTCTGTGTTCTTTGCAGACTTGAGAAATTACAAAAAGTGGTAGCTAGGAAAACGAAGAGAGCAGGACAAATGTAGTAATTTTTTTATTCATTGGAGTGAATTGAGTACATTGACACGTGGGTGAGCGGAATTTAAAAAAGGGAAAATTACATGTCAACAAAACATTGTTTTTAAAAATTGTGAATACTTGGTGGATGAGATTGCCAAAATTCAATTTTGTTGAGAAAGCTAAGTTTATCTTTAAAATGTTATGCATTGTCTGCGTATATGTTACGTTTTTTAAATTGTGAATACTTGGTGGATGAGATTGCCTAAATCCAATTTTGTTGAGAAAGCTAAGTTTATCTTAAAAATGTTACGCATTGTCTGCGTATATGTTACGTTTTTTAAATTGTGAATACTTGGTGGATGAGATTGCCTAAATTCAATTTTGTTGAGAAAGCTAGGTTTATCTTAAAAATGTTACGCGTTGTGTGCGTGTATGTTACGTTTTTAAAATTGTGAATAGGTGGTGGATGAGATTGCCTAAATCCAATTTTGTTGAGAAAGCTACGTTTATTTTTAAAATGTTACGCGTTGTGTGCGTGTATGTTACGTTTTTTAAATTGTGAATACTTGGTGGATGAGATTGCCTAAATCCAATTTTGTTGAGAGAGTTATGTTTATCTTAAAAATGTTACGAGTTGTGTGCGTGTATTTTACGTTTTTTTATGGTTAGTTATGCTTAGAGTACCTTGAAACTATATGGTACTCCTAGTTTTAGATTATGGTGGTGGGGACAAGAAAATAGTCCAAAACCAAATTCAATGGACCAAGTGAAATATTCTGAAATATGAGGTCTACATAAGAAAAATCAAACTTCACAGTGAGTCTTATACAGACTCTGTGGGGAAAAGATAAAGGGAAAAAACTTTAAAGTAAACAGAAAGAAAGGAAGCAATATATATTGTGATTTGAGTCGCGTTAGATTCACAAAGAAACCCTCTTCAAAGTTGAGATGGACACATACATTGAGAAGGACATTACTAGAAATTTGATACCGAATCTATCATCGATACTTTTAATGACATGAAAGTGCGTCACAATTCAAAATACCTCCCTTTAGTCGATAGACCAAATTAAAATTACCTTTTCTTGATATTGTACATGCATATGGCAAACATTAGCCATTATAGTTTTTAGTTGTTATTTTAGTTTTTTCTAAAGTCAATAAATATGCATATTGTGGTTCATCGTTTTCTTTAGTACAATGTTCGCCACCACTAAAGTGAAATCTTAGCTCCGTCTTTGGTTAGCTTAGTGGTTTTGGCCTGAGACTTTAGGTTTTGCTCCCTTTTAAGCTCTCAGATTTGATTCCCCTTGCCACGTACAAACTCTTGGGGCCACAGCACTCCACACGTAAGCGTGTGAAACAATTGTTAGAGGCTGTAGGGATTAATTTGAGATGCATGCAAGCTGGTCCGAAGACACCCTACAATACCAAAAAATAAATAAATAAAATCTTGTAACGAAAGATTATTGAGCGGTGTACCATATGCTTCTCCAAATTCTATATAATCTACTTTCTATTCGGATTCTTGGGAAAAATGTACTACTTGTTTTTCTGAATTTTTTAAAAAAAACTACTATTCCTGGCAATTACTATGTCAAAATAACAATTAAAATGGTTGTATTCGAAGGCGCAATGGGATACGGTACCAATGGACGTGAATTTGGCAATCTTAGATGTGAACAGAACGACCAAGTACTATCGATCATTGGTTAATTCTATAGAACAAAATCAATGGATCGATGAAATGGGTATTATACTTGGGGTTGCAAGACTCAACCATTACTGGGGTTATAACTTGCGTAGGGTTGGGCATGGGACGGGTCGAGACCCGGAGGGTACTACCCCAAACCCCTTTCTCGTCCCCGGCCCATTTCCGACCCAATCCCCAATGGAAAATTTTTTTTTCCTCCATCCCCGTCCCAAACGGAGAATGGAGATCCAAAGTGGGAATTTAAGGGATCCAAAGTTACTTTATGGAGAATTATGCAGTTACAACAAGACACGGCAGCACTTCACTGTTAAAATTTACTTCCACGGAAGGCACACAGAACTGGTGAAAGGTTCAGTCAAACCCCAAGTACAAAGCACGTGATATCATCTAAAGAGAATATGACTTGATGTTAGGTAGAGAGTATAAGATAGATCCAACGGCTAAAATTATTTTGGGAAATCGGGGACGGGGCGGGTAACAAACGGAGAATGAGTTCGGGTCGGGGATATGTCTGCCTCAGCCTTCTACCCGATCCCTAAAAATTTTCAAAAAAAAATCCCATACCCTACCCATCCCCAAACGGATCTCCAAATTGTCGCTATCTGATCAGGTACAGACGGGTCGGGCGAAATGGCCATCTCTGTACTTGCGGGAACCAAACAAGGATTAGATATTATTAATACCATGTCATGTGCAATATATAACATTAATACCATACCCATGTGTAGCACAAAATGTAAGACAAACAAAAACAAAAACCTCCAAATGGATTGGTGGTTGCATTAAAAAAATCAATGTGGCCGGCAACATTAATTAGCTGTACAGAAGCTAAGACATTAAAAAAAACACAAATACCACCGGATTAATTGGTGGTTGCATTAAAAATTCAAGACGGCGGACAACAATAGCTTATATTATATTGGCTGGTAGCTATTAAAAAAATCAATTTGGCCGGCAACGGTAGCTATAAAAAATCAATTTGGCCGGCAGCAGCATCTTTACAAAAGTTAAGATATATGGGAAAGAACTCCGGGTCAATTGGTGGTTGTATTAAAAAATCAAGGTGACCGGCATCATTAGTTATACAAAATGTAAGACATCAGAAAAAAAGACCTCTGTGTCAGTTGGTGGTTGCATTAAAAAATCAAGGTGGCCGAAAACAATAGCTATATTTCATTGGCCGAACGGTAGCTATAAAAAATCAACATGGTCGGTAGCAGTAGCTTTACAAAAGTTAGGATATATGCAAAAGAACTCCGGGTCAATTGGTGGTTGCATTAAAATTTCAAGGTGGCCGGCAGAAAATAGCTATTTTATATTGGCTGGCAGTTATTAAAAAAATCAACTTGGCCGGCAACGGTACCTATAAAAAATCAACGTGGCTGACAACAGTAGCTTTACAAAAGTTAAGATATATGGGAAAAAAACTCCGGGTCAATTGATGGTTGCATTAAAAAATCAAGGTGACCGGCATCATTAGGGCGCTATATAGAAGGTATGACATCAAAAAAGAAAAAAAAATAAAGACCTCCGTGTCAGTTGGTGGTTGCATTAAAAAATCAAGGTGGCCGGCAACAATAGCTATATTTCATTGGCTGGCAATAGTAGCAATTAAAAAAATCAATGTGGCCGGCAACGGTAGCTATAAAAAATCAACGTGACCGGTAGCAGTAGCTTTACAGAAGTTAAGATATATGCAAAAGAACTCCGGGTTAATTAATGGTTGCATTAAAATTTCAAGGTGGCTGGCAGAAAATAGCTATAATCTATCAGAAAAGCTATAGGGACCAACGGGTCCCGTAGGAAAATCGTACCGACGGCCGCGCCGGGTTGTCTCCGGCCACCAGATGGCCGATCTGAGCCATCCAAAAATTCTAAAAAAATGAGGGAGCCCTCGCGGAAATCAACGGCGTCCGATGTGTGTAGGGTACTTGATCCAAACACCGTATTTTTCGTGCGTATATGTATATGTGTATATACGAAAAATAGGGTATTTGGATCAAACACCCTACACACATCGGATGCCATTGATGAGTAGGCCCCCTCGTTTTTTTTTTATAGAATTTTTAGACTGCTCGAATCGGCCGTCCGATGGCCGAAGACGACCCGACGCGGCCGTCTCTACGATTTCCTACGGACCCGTCGGTCCCTATAGCAAGACTCATAATCTATTGGCAACATGTTGGAGCCTGGGACCCAGAGAAGAGTGTTTTGTTTTTTTGGCCTTCATAAAAAGAAAAGAAAGGGTTCAACGTTTTTTTTTTCTTTGCTTTTCGGCAGTGGAGGTATAGACGAGTGTTTTGGTTGCCGCCCACAATCTTTCCTTCGTTCTTGCGCGAGAGTTTTTCGTTTTTTTCGTTTGTTTATAAAGAAAGAAAGGGTGTCACGGCTCAGAGAGGTTTTTCGACGCAGTCCGTATTCAGTTTCAGTTTATATTATTCTTGCCTCCCTGAGGAAAGTTTTAAGGTGAAAACCTTATTTTTCCATTACGTTCTTGGTTCTAAAAATTCCTTGAATGTTTTTGGGCTTTTCAAGATCACGTTACACATCATATCATTTATCCATTTACTGTTCGCGGTTCTTGGTGCCGTTTGTTACTGTGGCCGAATCTTTTAGAAATTGATTTGGAGCCGGTTGAATTCGGAGATCGGGCGTGAAGTCCGTGGTGCATCTATTGGATCTTAAAGAAGCTCGGGGAGCATCGAAGATTGGCGAGAATAGGTAAAGACTTGGGTAAGGTTTTTACTATTTTGCAATCTGTACTTCTTTTTGATTAATAGAATATATCAGTAGTGTTAGGCCGTGGTTTTGGCTTAGGGTTATTTAGGAACCCTAAGTTTTTCCACGTAAATCGTGCGTATTTTGTCTCAATTTTTATTCTGCTGCACTACTTGATTTTTGGTTTGGATTAATCGAGATAATCAACCCGTTCATCTATATTATTTTTTAAATCAGAAAATTGGTGATTTTTTATCAAAACTCCTATTCACCCCCCCTCTAGGAGTAGATTGAACGCTTCCGCATAATTTCACTATTTGCCTATATATAGCAGGATCGAAGACAGAAAAAGGGTCCAACACCAATCAAAGCTCAACGCTTACAAACACTTTCCTACTTTCAGCAAAATAGCCTATCGAGTACCTCGTGCTCAAACTCCATTCAAACTCACTTCATCAAGTAGTTTGGATTTTTACTTTTCTTGTAATCAACTTTATTATCCCGGAGTAATAAAGTTATCGTTTCTACGTTCCATTTCCTATACGACTAGGAAATTAATTTTAAATCCACGACCGAGTGACAAATCACGAACCTCATTGTGATCTTTAATCTTTGGGTCATACGCAATCGTTCATACGTTGGAAGTCAAGATACACGGGAATTTTCATCAAAAGTTAGGCGCTACAAGTCTTGACACGCCCGCATTCAACGCATTCACGCCTGTACCAAAAATGAGAGTTTTCACAGCCTCAAGATTTCAACTTCAAGAATTGCCTGCCCTTGTAATTTCCTAAACAACTGCCGGTTCAATAGCCTTAGTTTCTTGACTTCCTCTTCTAAGCTAGTAAGCTGTGTGTGTTTCTTCTTCTCTGTGTACTTTCGCACCACTTCTCTGTACCCTAAAGGCCTCTGTTGTTTATTTTCCTCTCCGAAGGGAAATTACCGGGTGTGAGTGCAGTAGCACTGTGGGTGTGGGCTGAGTTGGGGCCCGGAGGGTTGCACGTCTGGGTGTGAGTTCTTGTGTTCTTCAAGAATTCATCAAGAAATGTCTCAAATGATGATGAAGATGTCTGAATGTTGTTGGTACAAAAGCCGCGTAAACAAAGGAAGAAGATGAAAATAGAGTAAACAATCGGTTGCTTCAAGTCACGTTACAATTAATGCTGCTATCCATAACATAATATTCGCCCCCATCACTTCGAGAGAATTTGGAGTGCAACGGGTTACCAGCGAATTTGACTCAAAGATAAAATGAAGCCCAGTTCTGATTAACTGTATGTTCAACTGCGTCTAACACAAACGAAGAACAACCAGAACACCTTCGAATTTTGCAAGCCGCCAAGAATGAGTATAAGGGAGAGAGTTCTTGTGGGAGACACCAATTAATAGTATTCTCTTGTATATATTTTGGGTGAAACCCCTAGCCTTTTTCTGGGGTGAAACCCCTAGCCTATTTATAGGCACATATATGTGACCATTGGCCAATGGTCACATCTATTTATTCCAATAGTCATGTTCATATCATAGCCATGCTTATTCATTTCATCCTAACAATCACACATTTTGGTTTGGTTATATTTATTCATTTAAACCGATTAAACACACCTCTATCATTTAATCCAATAATCACGTCTATTCATTTAACCTAAATAGATACGCCTCTTAGATTCAAACCGTTCACCAAAAAATACATTTAATCTCCATTAAATATTTTGAAAATGTTCCAACAATCCCCCACCATTTTCAAAATTGAAAATACAACTTGTTTATTTAAGCTCAAAAAACTTGGGCATAAATGAAGGTATCTAATGATTTGAACCATTCACTTAGTGAAATCACATCAAAGTTAGTCGGAAGAGCATAGCAGACTTGTCTTTGAACTAGCTATCCTTGTTGACTAACTGGACATATCTCACACACAAAATTTTCTTCTCCTAAGGTAATTCATAAAAGCCGACCTATGGATTGGCCTTGGGTCTAGATATCTTGGTTTCATGAGTGTTCTAAAGTCAAAGCTCCCGAGACCTATAGAAAGCGGCATCACCTCCACACTTATATAGGTAGGATTTGTCAGTGTTTCTATAACTACAACACAAAAAATCCTATTAAGAACTACGTAGTTCAGCCTCTTGTTTTCTACATCACAGGTATCAAGCACTTCACCTTGGGATGGATCAATTTAAATAATTCAGTGCTTACAACCATGACATATGGAGTACTTTGCTCATTGAACTCAAGACTTGACATATGGCTCTAGCGTTGAGTCGAGTTTCCATCAGGAGTGATCAAATTAATTGGGCTATAATCCAACTACTACCCCAACTATATATTGCGAAAGTATATAAAACCATTGCCGCAAAAACAATATTTTCCATAGCTATATCATCATAGTTTATGACATGATTCACTTGTTCAAACTATCACCACAGTCACAACTACCAACTCTCTCAAATGATTTACTGAGAAATATACCTATGATAAAATACCATGTCACCCCCTCCACAAAAATAAACTTGCTATTTATCTATGGTTTTCATGCTTAATTTATCAGGTGTCTTTGTATCCATTATAAATAATGGATACCCATTACAAAGCATATAAATCAATTTAAAACTAATGAACTTGTGGGCCATAGTTGGTTGGAACAACTATGCAACAAGTAGGAATTCGCCATTCCAATATACATAGGAGGACATGTGACCTAAAGACCACATTAACAACATTTCTTCCAATGAAACTATGTTTCATTTATTTCACTCCTTGGAATAATCATGATCACTCTTCACTCTATTCCAAACACCACATCCCTTGGTCTATCCTTCAATGGTCACACCTTTTAGTCTAAATCCAAGAGCCACACCTTACCGGTTAAAATCCTTAACCTCCAGATCGATATATATTAACATATATAGTCAAAGGTGTTTTTTGGTACAAGGCAAGAGTAGAGCCACACCGTCCGTTTTGTTTCCATAAAAACAAACCCAATCATTTAAAGAATCCACAACACCCACCAATATGTTTATTTTATGCAGGAACACGCATATAAATTTTACCGATATATGATGGTATGCACAATTTGGAAATGACTTCCAAATAATTAAAGATTATTCAAAACTCCTAGTCTTTTGCTTTCTTCTCTGCACTTTCTCATCGTCATGCCGGAGTGCCATACCAAAACTCCTTCGGTTTAGTCTTTTAGTCGTGCTTTGTGGTGCAAGTTAGATTCAAGGGACGGGGGCTAGATCTACTTGAACCAGAGGCTTAGAGGAGCTGAACCAGATATTTTGGAACTCCACACTTACGCATGTAGGACTCCCATTTCATGTTACGAGTAGTGGTTTAGTTTGCTTATATAGAAATACCTGCAATTTCCATGTGATGATTCGTTAATAGCACAAAATAACATAACACTAGTTAATTCGAATATCTCGAGCATTGCGGCAATATTCTTATTAGCAAAAATAAACATAATTAATCAGGCCATGACAATAATGAAGAAAATAGTTAGCGATACCGTGACTTCAATTTTCGAACTCCCAAGACCTATATAATCTTGACCAATCTTCTTTCCGTGCATCAAAAAGCAGAATAGGCACACAAAAAAATGTTAGTTCTTTCGTTTTTCTCTCTTTGCTTGTTGATTTCAGGGGTTTCGTTGGGTGGTCCTCTTTCACTCAGCGTGTTCGTCAAGAATTTTCGCATACCCAAATAGTGGTTTGTTGTTCATGTTATATCATCAAGGAGTGAGTTTCCTAGTCTAAACTAGTCACCCCATAGGCCATAACATATTGTGTTCCGGAATTAGTCGAGGTGCGCGCAAGTTGGTCCAGACATCTGGTTATGTTATAAAAAAAAAAAAATTCATATTGTGTTACCATGATTCAACAATTAATGGACACTTTAATTAGTTAGAACTTACAACGATGCATTCACATTAATTGTGTGAGATAATCACAGCATTACGGCAAGGACACAAGCACTATTTCTTTTGTGTCCAAGACACGTAATTATCGGGAAATTCTCACATTGTCGCTATATAAATAGTTCTCTAATCTTTGTTTTGAGCATCTCTCCAAACGCAGAAAAGAATGGGTTACAATCAGTTGATGGGTTTTCTTGTCTTGGTGATGAGTGGTCCTCTTTTTCTCCATCAGTTTTTCAAGGATTTCTGTGTTCCCGGTGGAGGGACTACTCGCTGCTTTTCCTTGCGTTCATCTCGGATTTCTGCAACCGAAGGCGACAAAGTGGCTGCTGATGGTGGCATGTATACCACCAAATGATTGGTTAAACCAGCTTGTAGTAGTTAAGATGATGTTGTAATCTGCTAGATTAAAATTATCTTGAAATAAACAGATTACTCTGTTCAGGTATTTTGTTTTCCCTTCTCTGCTTTTCTCTCATTTGATGTGTTCTGATGTTGGTGTTGCCATCTCAGTGCAAAGGGTTTCAAACACGGGCTCTTTAAACTGAGCCGGTGTTGGAGCTTAATTTGAAAAATGCACAATAAAAAAAAGAACATTAAAAAAGAGAAAGAAGAAATAATTTGAGGCCTTCAGCAGGGGAAGTTTCTATGAATCTAGATGAGGCCAACTCCTGTCGCAATGATATGATCTAAACCGGTTGTCGTTAGCAGGGGTAAAATCAGATTTTGGTCCCCAAAACCATACCTTGTCATACGTTTGAAAACTCTTGTTTTTGACACACGTACGCCGTGCAATGCGCGAATGCGTTTGTAGGCATTGGTTGGTTGAGTGCGGGCGTGCCAAGACTTGTAGGACCTAACTTTGGATGAAGATTACCGTGAATCTTGACTTCTAACTTGTAAAGCGATTGTGTGTGATCCAAATGGTAAAGATCACAAGTTGGTTTGTGATTTGCTACACGGTTGTGGACTTAGAATTTTCTAGTCGTATAGGAAAGATAACGTAAAATCGTAGACCTTAATATATTGGAATAATAAAGTTGTGGGTACAAGTAAAATCCAAATTACTTGAAGAAGTAAGTTGAATGGGGTTGAGTACAAGATACTCGGATATGTCTACTTTGCTGAAAGTAGAAAAGTGTTTGAAGCGCTGAGCTTAATTGGTGCTGGACCCATTTTTCTTCTTTGATTCTGCTATTTATAGGCAAGCAAAAAATTGGTTCAGGCCTGAATCCGATTTTCCCTCTTGCTCAAGTGTCCCACGTTGGTTCCCTTTCTGTGCATGATGGCGGTTACCAACAGTTGAGCTCTATCATGGGCAGAGCAAATAACTGCCCCCACTTCCTTTTTCCATGCAAGTGCTTTGACATGGGGCTATTTGACTCAGTTAATAGCCTTTGAAATGCATGGAGGAAAAATAACCGCCTCCTATATTCTTGAGTTTCATCTATGTCCGAAATTGGCTCCATCTTTTATGGGTTGTGATTTATCTTTGAACAAGTAAATGGGCCGAGCATATTACAAAACTACGGCCCAATAAACTCTTGATCCAACAAACATATGATCTTGACCCAATTTAATTAAATAAATAATTAAATCGCATTTCATTGCAAGTCCAATCTGTGGTGCCAAAAACGGGTATAAACAACGTTACGAATTTCTTATCTGTTTGCTCTTTTTCTGGTGTGATCTAATTAACAAATATCTCAAAAATGAACAGTCTGTAAGACTTGGTTGTATATATCCATCTATCAATAAAGCAGTGGCTTGGATTTCTTTCTCGATTCTCGATATACTATTTGTCGAGTTTTAATAGCTTGATTGAAATTATTTTCCGGATATGGAAGAGTCTTTTGGTCGGATTTTCATTTATGTACAAACTATACGAAATCACGGAACGTTGTAAATGGAACACAGATGGTAGTGTTAACAAGGAAGGCCTTGGACAATGGGTCAAAGGTTTTAAGAGTATCTCCAGTCTTGACCTAAATTTTTACTCAAATTTGAGTCAAAATTTGGGTAAAAACCCTTTTTGGCTTGGAGCATCTCCAATCATTAAACCCCAAATTTATCCAAATATATGTATTTTTTTATTCCTAATGGCAAAATGGTAAATAGGATAGAGCCATCAAAACTGGTAATCCCTTTCTCTAACGCCCACAATCAAAGCCAAGATTGGTGGCTACGGCAACAGTTCTGGCAACGATCAGACAACAGTTCCAATTCTAGTTCCCCTCTCTCTCTCTCTCAACTCTTCCAGCAACAATCGGCCTAAATCGATCGAAGTCAAGAACTACCAGGTACCTCTCTCTCTCTTGACGTTAAAGCAACGAAAGCTCGGCAACGATTAGAGGTTTCGGCGATGATAATCTCTCTCTCATTCCATCTGTATGTTTCTCTCTCTGTCCTACTAGCCGTTGAAAAAATGGGAAAAAGGTTTGGATTGTCCCAAATTTAGGTAAAGAAATGGGTAAAACCCAAAATGAGGAAGGGTTTGGGTAAACGATTGGAGGGAGATTTTTAAGATTTTTGCCCCAATTTTAAATTTGAGGAAGGATTTGGGTCAAGATTGGAGATGCTCTAACAGGTTCATTGGCAGGGTGCTTGGTTCGATCCGAACTCTCGGGGCCTTGCGCGATGGGCTTCTGTTAGCGTGGGAGAGTGGTGTTCAAGGTATTGATGTGGAAATGGATGCTTTAATCAAACGGACAATGAGCATGCATCACCCTTTGTTCCATTTGATTTCGGATTGCAGATTATTGCTTAGGAAATTCAGGTCGAGCTTGATACGCCATGTGTTTCGATAAGCAAATCGGTGTGCGGACCCCATTGTTAATGAGGATTCAACAACTAAGCTGGATTAGTTATCTAATTTTGAGTCCATCATTTCTCGTTTTTCAATTCAATATATGAAACTGCAGGCAAAGAACTTTATTTTTCCCTTCAAGTGAAAAATGTAGTTTATAAAGCCAATGCTGTAACTTCAAAATGATTTTTAACTAAAAAATACAATTTGTTTCTTCTTTTGGTACAAATTTTATTCTGGATATACATAAAGAATACATGGAATGATATTTATTTAGCTTCTTGATCATGATAAGAGTATATAGATAAGTTTAAATTGGCTGCGTAAATGAAAAATATACTTGCGTTTACCACGTGATGTTCTCAAAAGATAATAGTTAATTCAAATATTTGCCGCGACTAATTGCAGTTAGCTTCTTCTTCTTCTTTTTTTTTTTGGCAAAATAACCCCAATCATGGGAAATATTGAAAACAATAAATTTCGATATTGCCACTTTCATTAACTTCTTACGCTCTCAAAATGTATATAAAGACAATAAATTTTCTCTATGTCCCCGCGAATAGGAATTTTTTTTTTATTGTTTTTTTGACTTTATCGCAAGTGTTTTATGGATTTTAAAAGCATACCGAATAGGAAAATATTTCTAGCGACTATTTGTAGTAATCTTATTATAAAAAATACCCATAATAAGGGCGTAGTAGGAATGACGTTTATATTTCATAAAACCATTAATTACTTACATTGTCTCGTCCTCCCAAGATCTATATAAATATGAACAATCTTCTATCAAGCTATGTATCTAAAAGCTAGATAGGCGTAAAAAGATTTTCCGTTCTTGTTTCATTCTTTCCATGGCGAACTCATGGGTTTTGCTAGATCGTCAACTTTTTCTGTGTGTTTTGATCAATATTGTTCACATGACAAGATAGCGGTTGTTGTTTATACTATATCATCAAGTGAGTGAATTTTGGACCCGATCCTCTCTGCTAGAATTGTGTTTATATACAACGCAAAAACTAGCAGGATTGAAAATTTTAATTATATAGGAAGTTAATGTTCACTGTCCATTGTTCTGTCTTAAGGAAAAGGGTCCTGATGGCACAGACATGGAGTCCTCGTACAGCAAAAATGCCCAGGAGTTGCTGATCGATCAAGTTCAGGAGGGCCTCAAAGTCTCTGCAAATATTAATCAACTAATAAGGTGTGCCTAAGCAGACTCCAAATCCTCTGATGTGTAACCAGAGTACCAGAGTCCGACTCCTCTTGATTAATTGATTAGTGGTTTTTTTTTTTTTTTAATTAAATCTTACTGAGTTTTTAGTTTGAAATAGTTGTAATACGGCAAACAAATTTTTTGAGACTTTGTTATTTTTGTATTTCAACAAGTAGTTAAGTTTGCGTGCGCCACAGATGATCAAAATTATCGGCAACGAGCAAACATCTGTATAGTGATTCAAAATATGATCACTCCCAAAAGCTTTATAAACAAGAGGATGCCATAATTGACAATCGTCACGCCTGAAAACTTCCGGCGTCCAAACTCAGCTGTTGGTTTTGTTCAAGATTTTTATAATGAACTCTCCGCAGCCAATCTCAGTTATTGACAAAAAGAAAAAAAAAAAACTCGTCTGTTGGCAGCTAAGGTTGACATGGAGGAACCCCTGGTGGGTCCTATTCTCCTAATTTGAAAAAATCAACAGAAAGGCTCGAATACTTACTATATATAAACAAATGATGAGTCGTATCCCTACCCAACCAATGAGTGACTATCATCATGTAACCATATCTCCAGCCGGTTTTGAAATTTTCGGACCCTAACACAAACTTATGAGGGGAAAAAATATTTATTTGGGAAAGAATAAAAAAGGGCCCTAAGACTTAAACCATGTACCTCTTGAATAGAAGAACTAAGCTTTTTCACTACACTAGCTAGCTTATTTGTTATATAAGTGCTAGATTAAATATATATTACATGTTTGACTATATCTATTTGGGGCCCTAATTTTAATCCAAAATTTGGGAACTTAAGTCTTCCAACTTGTTCGTCTCGGCTCAGAGCCGGCCTTGCTCCCACGTCCAATTGTATATTGTAGGTGAGGTTCGGGTTCCGCTGGACGTGCTTACGTGTATGTGAGCTGGAGAGGTGCGATTGGCTAATGATTAGTAAAAGGGGGAATAGGGGAGAAATCTTGTGGGGTGAGGGAAAGAGCAAGGGATATGGGAGTGACAAAGGCAGTGTGTCCCTTACGTTCTCCGCGGGGGTGATTGTGGGCTCCCGCGCCCGAAAGCGCTAACTCGAAGAGTCGCCACCCAGGTTTTTTGAGATGGGTCACCCGAGAAATCGAGAGTTTGATTTTAAAAAGAAAGGCTTTTGGTCTAGCGAAAACGTTGAAATTTTGGATCCGGGAGCCACGTTACGAACGAGGAAGGTTTTGTTGAAAAAGCACCCCGCTCGCCCGGTAAAACCGGTCTCTACTAAGCATTTTCAATGGGGGATTTAATACCATTTGAAAAACTTAACTTTAAAACATATACGGGGAAGGGACACGGGATAGAATATAACACATTGGTGTGCTTGTGGTGCGAACTGTACAGAATGATAAGAATGATGCAAGCAAATATAATGAAAAACATTTAACAAGCTGTCTGGACCGCGGCCATCTCTTACGCGGCACACTGTAATGCCCCGCACGGCTCTTCAGTATGCCGCGCGTGGTACTTGTTCTGCTGTCAGTCTGTTACAAGCATTCAGGACGTCACCCGACCTCGGGACAGTACCACTCCATCAAGCCATGAACACAAAATAATTTTTGTTACATTTGATCATCCGAGATGATCTAAGAAATCTTATTTATGAAATAAAATATGGCTTGTAGATATGGTCTTTTTTCGATAATACTAATGTCGGTATCTCAACAACAACAATGGGCCCGATGAATGATGGCCATGATCCAGACAGCTCAGACAAGAAAACAATAGCTAATGAAGTGCCGTGCGCTTAAACATGATACACCGTGCGATACCCGGATGCATCGCACAGTGCAACCAACACACCGTGCGGTACATCTGTCTACACATTCTAAAATCAGTTTGCTTTTACATGACAAAACAAATCATAGGTCCGCAAAATAGTTTGTTATATTTTCTGAATCTTTGAACAATGATTTATGAGACCCATTTGTTCATCTTATCATGTAAAATAATGCTAAAAATTTTTTGAAATGTTGAAAGATCTCATGAAGTAGAAAAAATGACTTTTAACATGAAACTTGAATCTAGAATATACCAGCACTATCTTTAAGCAATATTAGCCGAAATATGAAAAGAAAAAGCACAAAGAAGAAAAGAAAAAGAAAAGAAAAGAAAAGAAAGATTTTGAATGTAAATCTCGTTTGAGACCCAAACTCGGTATAGAAAGACCGAGAAGGGTCTCGATCGGCTCCCCTCAAGGCTAAATGTAGTTTAGCCCAAGGAAATGGATTTATACCTTTTGATCGAAACTTGGATGTGCTTGAAGGTAGAGGAATGCAAGTTGATTTGGATTGAGTTTGAGAGACTTGAGAGCAAGTGGGTGTAGAGAGAGAGATGTGTATAGTGGTGATGGGTGTAAGAAGTTCTAGAGAGAGAATCAAAAGGGAGTATTTTTAGAGAGAGAGAGTGAGAGCCAAAAAAATGGCGTAGTAACTTTACTTAGAGTTGAAGGGGTACTTCTCAACTAGAGAGGGGGTGTATTTATAGGCAAAAGAGCCAAGGATGATCACTAAAAGAGGGGAGGTGGCTTCTGGGCCGAATAAAACTCATTTTTGGGTACAGACGCTCCTCCTACAGGCGTGGCCGACAGCTTTCTGCGACTGTCAGAACTTTTTCTCAAGGTGCCGTGCGATGTAGTGGAGTCCCGTGCGAGAGAGTGATTTTTTGAATTTTCTAAGGTGCCGTGCGCCCTTTTGAAGTGCCGCGCGCTATGTGAATCAGCACAGCACACCGAATTTCGCGAGGGCGCCCCGGACACTCCCGAACTCGGATTTGGACGCGGTTCGAAGCGTTGGAAAGCTCGTCGAGTCCTCTTTCTAACCCATTTGGTTTCACTCAAAGACATTTTATACATTGAAATGTGTGCCCATTTTACCCTCAGTGTGTCATGAAAAAAGTTATTTTTGACAAAGCAAACGCATCTTTCTCTTTTGCAATTGAACCGAGGGCCACCCTACATTTTTGAAAAGAGGTTTTCTTGAGATTAGAGAAGGAGTAGCAAAGGAGTAGCAAAGGAGCAACAATCCAAGCCTCGAAGGTATATTTTTCCTTATTTCATCATCGGGGAAACTTAAAGATTATTCAGGGGTCCAGATTGGGGTGTCTACAGTAATCCCTCTTTAACGGAACTTAGGTACCATTGCTTGGTATAAGTGACGTTAAAGATTAGACATCCCAATCCATCGCTCCAAAATCTTTAAGTTAAATGCAAGAATGCAATAAAGGTGGTCGCGCTCATGGAGCTGCCTACGTACCCCGTTGTAGGGATCAGACCAGCGTAGTTCGATTGGGACAATGCAAGTAAAGCGAATCCAGGAGGACAAATTGCGAGACAAAGCGAAATTCAGAGGACAAAGTGTGAGACAAATTGTAGTTCCCGGAGGACGAAGTGCAGATAAGGTGCAGTCCCAGGGGACAAAGTGCAGATAGAGTGCAAGTCCCGGAGGACAAAGTGTTAGATAGAGTGCAGTCTCGGAGGACGAACCACAGCTTGAGAAACTAAAAAAAAAAAAAGCTCCCAGGTCGGTTAGATCATAGCCAGAGAAACGAAGAGACTTTAGGTGGGTAAGACCGTAGCTTGAGAAACTAAGAGGCTTTTAGGTCGTTAGACCATAGCCTGAGAAATTAAGAGGCTTTCAGGTCGGTCAGACCGTAGCCCGATAAATTAAGAGGCTTTTAGGTCAATTAGACCGTAGCCCGAGAGACTAAGAGGCTTTTAGGTCGGTTAGACCATAGCCCGAGAGACGAAGAGGCTTTTAGGTCGGTTAGACCGTAGCTCGAGAGACGAAGAGACTTTTAGGTTAATTAGACCGTAGCCTGAGAAACTAAGAGGCTTTTAGGTCAATTAGACCGTAGCCCGAGAGACGAAGAGGCTTTTAGGTCATTTAGACCGTAGCCCGAGAGACTAAGAGGCTTTTAGATCAATTAGACCGTAGCCCGAGAGACGAAGAGGCTTTTAGGTCATTTAGACCGTAGCCCGAGACCGTAGCCCGAGAGACGAAGAGGCTTTTAGGTCAATTAGACCGTAGCCCGAGAGACTAAGAGGATTTTTAGGTCAATTAGACCGTAGCCCGAGAGACGACTAGGCTTTTAGGTTATTTAGACCATAGCCCGAGAGACTAAGAGGCTTTTAGGTCAATTAGACCGTAGCCCGAGAGACTAAGAGTCTTTTAGGTCAACTAGACCGTAGCCCGAGAGACGAATAGGCTTTTAGGTCATTTAGACCGTAGCCCGAGAGACGAAGGGGCTTTTAGGTCAATTAGACCGTAGCCCGAGAGACGAAGGGGCTTTTAGGTCAATTAGACCGTAGCCCGATAGACTAAGAGGCTTTTAGGTCGGTTAGACCGTAGCCCGAGAAATTAAGAGGCTTTTAAGTCGGTTAGACCGTAGCCCGAGAAACTAAGAGGCTTTTTGGTCAATTAGACCATAGCCCGAGAGACGAAAAGACTTTAGGTTGGTAAGACCGTAGCTCAATTGACTGAGATGCTTAGATCCTTTTGACTGTAGCTCGATAGACGAAGAGGCTTTTAGGTCATTTAGACCGTAGCTCGAGAGACGAAGAGGCTTTTAGGTCAATTAGACCGTAGCCCGAGAGACTAAGAGGCTTTTTAGGTCAATTAGACCGTAGCCTGAGCGACGAATAGGCTTTTAGGTCATTTAGACCGTAGCCCGAGAGACGAAGGGGCTTTTAGGTCAATTAGACCGTAGCCCGAGAGACGAAGAGGCTTTTAGGTCAATTAGACCGTAGCTCGAGAGACGAAGAGGCTTTTAGGTCAATTAGACCGTAGCCCGAGAGACTAAGAGACTTTAGGTTGATTAGACCGTAGCTTGGTTGATTGACTTTTGGACAACATTTGAGATTCGCGATTTGGCACTTGACGACAATGATGACAACATTCCTTTTTGTTTTTTGTTTTTTTTTTTTTGAAAAATAGGGGACACATCTAATTACCCTTTTTACTTTACTATCTTTGGCCGGTGACTGATATCTTGGATTTTGGGCTAGAATTCACCTGCGTTGAGGGCTCGAATCTGTGTTGGATTTTGCTTTTTGTCAGGGCTTGAGCTTTGGGCTGAAGTTATTGCTTGAGTTTTTAGGCATACGCTAGCCTCGGTAGATGACATCGAGTTGTTGTGCCCCAGTGAATGACGGACCCCAGTTCTAATGGTTTGGACAAGCAATTGTCCAAGCGCAGTGCAGGCTATGGTTTCGCTCGGGTATTAACACTCTCCTTTTGCGCTCTAAATTTTGCCTAGTACCGCCCTTTCGGGTTTTCGGTCTAGCGAGCTCTTTTGATTAACTGCTTTAACTTTTGCCTAGGCCGCCCTTGCAGGTTTTCAACCTAGCAGGCTTTTGCTCTAATTTTTGCTTAGAACCGCCCTTTCGGGTTTACCAACGAGCTTCTCTCAGGGGTGTATTCTTCCATGCTTTGAAATGACTTCTACGAGTCGAGAATTGACAAAACCGAGATGACTCTTCTGACTTTTGGCAAAAGGGGTGGAATTTTGACAAGACTACGTTGACGCAAATGAAGGGGAGAAAGACGAAGTGACTTTCGAATGGTGCCCCTGATTGGGCGAAGAGTTTGACTATTTGAACTGATAGACAAGCCCAGGTTCTTGGAATTCTCGTTTTGGAATTTCAAAATTATTTCACTCCATCAATTAATTTTCATTCAAATCTTTCAACTTTGTTTTGTCAAAACACAAGAGTTTTTATCATGAACCGTGCCCCAGGTTGCTGACGATGACCACAATTTGAATTTTTGCTTTGAGCATTGCTTTGACTTTTTCTCCATGTATTGATCTTCGGTCATGCCTCTTAACGCCTAGGGTTCTTGCTATCAAGTTGCGCTTTCCAATCTGAAAGGACTTTTTGGGTTGTAATGTGGGCCATGGTTTGGGTTTAACAAAGAAAGGACAATTGGCTCAAAAATTTCACTTTCTTTTGGGTTTTCAAAACTAGCAGCTATCTTTGAACTTTTTATGCCCCTTTGCTTTGGTGGACATTTTCTCTTGATTTCTCATGCCTTCAATGCCTTTCAGCGTGTTTGACACTTTCATCATTTTGATGCTTTGAATTTCAATATTTCTTCTGGCACTTTTATTTTGCATTTCACCCCGATGCGGGGGATAGCTAGCTAGCTGGAGTTCAAAGAATTTGATTGAGGCTCAAAATGGGCTATCAAAAGATATATCTTTATGCGTAGGATGAAAGAAATGATGGCATTTCTTCATTTTGGATTGCGCAACCTAACAACTGAATCCTAGATACTCCACTGAGAAGTTTTTGTTTGCATGCTCTAACTTTTGCTTAGGTCAGATTTTGAGTTTTGACCTAGCGAGCCTTTTCAGATTCACGACACTGCTTCTTAGAATGGATATGGCACTGGGAAGTGGTCCCTTGAAATTCTTCTTCTTTCCTGAGGTGATGATTCAATCAAAAATCATCTTATGTTTTGAAGTGATTATCATGATTTTCAACTGACGGTAGAAAATAATTTCAAAATCCTGAGTTTATTACAGAGATGTGATGTTCAAGAGACAGCAACTGATCCACTAGGGGTTGACTCAAAAGACCATGACCGAACCTTGGGATTGACTTGAATGCTCGTGACCGGGCCTCAGGATGGGGCTGCCTACGTATCCTGTAAAGGAATCAGGTCACAACGTAGTTCAGGCCCACGAAACTGACGCTTTTTTTTTTTTTGACTCTTACAGACAAAGACACAACAGTGAAAGCATGAAAGACTCGAGGTATAAACTGACTTCAAACACAAAGATGATTATTTAGAGGACAAAGACTCAGAACTTGAAAACTCCCGGACTCGTGGAAGGTCGGACCGTTTCATGACTCTTGATGATTTACCCTTCTTTGCTGAAAAAGGCGGCATTGATGGAAGGATTGCGCTTGGACATGATGTCTGGCTATGGTGGAGGGATGATTCTGTCATCGATGAGGTCTTGGATAGCATGGCGAAGGCGGATGCATTCATCGGTAACATGACCGGGCATTTGATGGAAGGTGCAGAAGGCATTTGGGTTGTGATTTGCTGAAAGGTTTTGAGGTAAAGGAGTTTGGGGGAGTGGCTTGATGAGACCAGTTTTGAGGAGCTTTTCATAAACTAGGGATTGAGGTTCAGGGAAATGGGAGAAGGCCCTCCTTGGTTTGGTTCTGCGACTGAGTTGAGGGTCCATGGTGGCGCCCGTGGTGCTCCTACTTGCTTCGTAACGGTATAGCCTTCTACTATCAATGGGACAAACCCTTTTGCCTCAGGGATTGATCTCATGTACTTCTGCTGAGACAATATGCATGTCAGCACTGGTTTCGATCAAGGGTCCAGTATCTTCCTTCGAGTGAGCCCTAGCGTCATGAATTTCAGCCAGGTCCTTGAACATTTCTGAGAGCTTCACTTTTGAGAAACGTTTGTCAGCCATGTCAGCCCCTAGGTCCCCAACATCATCATTCAGTCCAACATTTGTGTTCGGAATTATGGAGGTGAAAAGGTTAACCAGCCCTTGGACCAAAGTTAGCATCTTGTCCATTTTCTGACTCATTTCCTCCACAGTCTTTTTCAGCTCATTCAATTCTGTCTGCCCTGCCATTGAGGTGACCGGAGAATGCGGTGTGGTTTTGTGTAAGATGGGTGGCTCAGTACTGACAGTAAAGCAAAAATTAAATTTTAGATGAGTCCCAGACGTTTTTTTTTTTTTTGAAAAAGAAAGAACATGTCATGTACGTGTCGTCGATCTTGATGTTGTCCTAAGGTCTAATCCAGCTTGGTCTCACTTATGGCACTGCACAGATGGTTTCTAACAATCACGGGTAGATTGTTTAGCAGGATTAGACCCAACGCCTTTATTATGTCCATCCAAAACAAAGCAATAAGATTGCTGTAACTAGCTTTCCCAGACCGGGGGCAGTTTGGGCACGGCGAACACCGAAGGTATCGCAAACTCTGTGTATTTAGAGTCTCCTAGACTGTCCTAAGGACTTACCATGGTTTAAATCTCACTTAGGACGTTTGTACAGACGATTTTCGATAGCCCGAGTAGGTGCCGTCAGGCAGGTTGAATTCCGAGCGGGTCGGAACCAGAGCCAATCTCCTTACCGTGACCATCCGAGACAAAGTAATTTGACTACCGAAATCCAGATACGTACGTACTTAAGGCTAGACTCAAACCAAGGGAGCCGTTCGGGCACGGCAAACACCGGAGGTATCACAAACTTCATGGATTTAAAGTCTCCTAGACTGTCCTAGTGGACCTACCGTGATTCAAATCTCACTTAAGACGTTTGTACAGAAAATTTCCGATAGCCCGGGTAGGTGCCGTCAGGCAGGTTAAATTCCGAACGGGTCGGAACCAGAGCCAATCTCCTTATCGTGACCATCCGAAGCAGAGCAATGTGACTACCGGAATCCAGATAAGCACGCACTTAAGGCTAGACCCAAACCAAGGGAGTCGTTCGGGCAAGGCAAACACCGGAGGTATCACAAACTCCATGGATTTAAGGTCTCCTAGACCGACAGCGCGATCCCTAAAGATTGCCTCAATCCTCAGTGTTTCTTTTAACAGTGTATCCTTTGATTAGGAATGACAAGACTTGGGAGATGGCAAAACAAATTAAGTCCCCAATATTTTTCATTCAAAGTTCTGATTTTGGTTTTAGAAATCATTTGGCGTAAATGACATAATACTGTAACCGAGACAGCATAGGCGACATGGCGCCATTAGCCTAAGTGGTGTAAGTGACTTGGCACAGTAACCTGGATGGTGTGAATATCACGACATTGTAGCCCAATTGTTCCTCAATTTCGATTGAATTTTTGATTGCAAAATGTATTAACGACTTAACAAATTTTGACATCCGCAAATCTTTATCGTTCCAAGGATCATTTGATTTAGAAATCATGCAGATGCACAGCTCTTCGTAGGGTCTTGGCAATCTTTTCAGACCACAGGGCGTAGGAGAGAAGGGCGAAGGACGAGGCAGAAGTGTGTGCGAGTTCTAGAAGACAAGTAGACGAGTGCCTAACAGACCATGTGCATTGAAGTGCGATGATACGGCACGTGAGCACAAAAATGCATCAAACTGGGTATAACGCGTAGTTCTAACAAATGAGTCACTGTCTCAACTTTGGAAGGTTCTATGCGCATAAGTCGTCGTTGTTGTCACCGCCCTAATTTCCTGCAGACCTACCTCAGCTCCGAAT
The DNA here is from genome assembly GCA_025413875.1 of Rhododendron molle. Classification (NCBI taxonomy): domain Eukaryota; kingdom Viridiplantae; phylum Streptophyta; class Magnoliopsida; order Ericales; family Ericaceae; genus Rhododendron; species Rhododendron molle. Next base: position 7,560,424 of record CM046396.1, on the reverse strand, counting down.
CTCACTCAAGATATGACTGTACCAAGGGTTTCAGCAACCACGGGTAAGTCGTGTCAGGCAGGTTAAATTCCGAATGCTTCGGAATCAGAGCCAATTTCCTTATCTTGACCATCCGAGACAAAGCAATAAGGCTGCCGAAACCTAGATACAAGCACATCTTAAGGCTAGATCCAGACCAGAGGGGCCGTTCGGGCACGGCGAACACCGGAGGTATCTCAAACTCCATAGATTTTAAGTCTCTTAGACTCACAAAAAACAGCTTCAAAAAGTGCTTCGATCCTCAGAGTTTCTTTTGACAATGTATCCTTTATAAATGACGAAACTTAAGAGATGTCAAAACAAATTAAATCTTCTTTTTTTTTTTTTAAAGGTTCAATTTCTATTTTTGAAATGACGTGGTAAAAATGACACGGTACTATAACCAGGTGGCGTGGGCGACATGGCGCTATTAGCCTAAATGGTGTAAGCATCACATCATTAATACTTTAGTCATTCCATTTTTTTGGTATTTCAACATTTGATTGAAAAATGTATCGAAAATTTAGTAAGAATTGATTTCCCTCAAAGGCGTCATTTTAAGGACTAATTAGTATTAAGCAACGTGCGTCCCATGAGGCACGACTCTTCATCGGGTGTTAGCAACTTCCAAAAGACCGTGGAACCTATAATTATTCTAAAAGGCAGATTAACCTATCGGTTCGTGTGTGGTCTGACCTATAGCATGTATGAATGCAATGATGTATGAATGATATGCATGTACAGAAAAAAAAATGCACATAAATAAGATATATCACATAAGTCCTAACCACGGGTTCCTGTCCTAGTTGGGAAGGTTCTACGGCTATATACAAGTGCAGAAAGCCGGTTTTGGTTCCAAAAGGGTTCCCCGGACTAGAGCCAAGATGTACTACTCCATGTCAAGTGTATTGCAAGACAATGGTCGAACAGCACGATGGCCCATCATAGTCGAGGGTTGCTAGGCATCCCGGGAGAGGTTGTCACCGGTAAACCGGGTAAGATAGCCGAAACACGCGTAGCGAGGCTTGTGCGGTGCATAGTGTAAAAAAAAGTTAAGATTTTCAAATGATTTTAAATCCCCCAAGAAAAATACTTTTCAAGTTTGGCTCTCTTGATTACTCAATACTTTTTAATCTTTTTTTTTTTTAAAAAGCACAAGTAAAGTATTGAACAAAAGTCCCCAGCAGAGTCGCCACTGTGGGCTCCCGCGCCCGAAAGCGCTAACTCGAAGAGTCGCCACCCGGATTTTTTGAGATGGGTCACCCGAGAAACCGAGAGTTTGATTTGAAAAAGAAAGGCTTTTGGTCTAGCGAAAACGTTGAGATTTTGGATCCGTGAGCCACGTTACAAATGAGGAAGGTTTTGTTGAAAAAGCACCCCGCTCGCCCGGTAAAACCGGTCTCTACTAAGCATTTTAAATGGGAGATTTAATACCATTTGAAAAACTTAACTTTAAAACATATACGGGGAAGGTACACGGGATAGAATATAACACATTGGTGTGCTTGTGGTGCGAACTGTACAGAATGATAAGAATGATGCAAATAAATATAATGAAAAACATTTAACAAGTATGCGGACGCGGCCATCTCTTACGCTGCACATTTGTAATGCCCGCACGGCTCTTGATATGCGCGCGTGGTACCTGTTCTTTGTCGATCTGTTACAAGCATTCAGGGCGTTACCCGACCTCGCAAGACCACTCCATCAAGCCATGAACACAAAATAATTTTTGTTACATTTGATCATCCGAGATGATCTAAGAAATCTTATTTATGAAATAAAATATGGCTTGTAGATATGGTCTTGTTCCGATAATACTAATGTCGGTATCTCAACAACAACAATGGGCCCGATGAATGATGGCCATGATCCAGACAGCTCAGACAAGAAAACAATAGCTAATGAAGTGTCGTGCGCTTAAACATGATACGCCGTGCGATACCCGGATGCATCGCACAATGCAACCAACACACCGTGCGGTACATCTGTTTACACATTCTAAAATCAGTTTGCTTTTACATGACAAATCAAACCATAGGTCCGCAAAATAGTTTGTTATATTTTCCGAATCTTTGAAAAGTGATTTATGAGACCCATTTGTTCATCTTATCATGTAAAATAATGCTAAAATTTTTTTGAAATGTTGAAAGATCTAATGAAGTAGAAAAAATGACTTTTAACATGAAACTTGAATCTAGAATATATACCAGCACGATCTTTAAGCAATATTAGCCGAAATATGAAAAGAAAAAGCACAAAGAAGAAAAGAAAAAGAAAAGAAAGACTTTGAATGTAAAGCTCGTTTGAGACCCAAACTCAGTATAGAAAGACCGAGAAGGGCCTCGATCGGCTCTCCTCAAGGCTAAATGTAGTTTAGACCAAGGAAATGGATTTATACCTTTTGATCGAAACTTGGATGTGCTTGAAGGTAGAGGAATGAAAGTTGATTTGGATTGAGCTTCAGAGACTTGAGAGCAAGTGGGTGTAGAGAGAGAGATGTGTATAGTGGTGATGGGTGTAAGAAGTTGTAGAGAGAGAATCAAAAGGGAGTATTTTTAGAGAGAGAGAGTGAGAGCCAAAAAAATGGCATAGTAACTTTACTTAGAGTTGAAGGGGAACTTCTCAACTAGAGAGGGGGTGTATTTATAGGCAAAAGAGCCAAGGATGATCACTAAAAGAGGGGAGGTGACTTCTGACCCGAATAAAACTTATTTTTGGGCACAGACGCTCCTCCTGCAGGCGTGGCTGACAGCTTTCTGCGACTGTCAGAACTTTTTCTCAAGGTGCCGTGCGACGTAGTGGAGTCCCGTGCGAGAGAGTGATTTTTTGAATTTTCTAAGGTGCCGTGCGCCCTTTTGAAGTGCCGCGCGCTATGGGAATCAGCGCAGCACACCGAACTTCGCGAGGGCGCCCCGGACACTACCTAATTCGGATTTGGACGCGATTCGAAGCGTTGGAAAGCTCATCGAGTCCTCTTTCTAACCCAATTGGTTTCACTCAAAGACATTTTATACATTGAAATGTGTGCCCATTTTACCCTCAGTGTGTCATGGAAAAAGTTATTTTTGACAAATCAAACGCATCTTTCTCTTTTGCAATTGAACCGAGGGGCACCCTACATTTTTGAAAAGAGGTTTTTCTTGAGGTTAGAAAAGGAGTAGCAAAAGAGTAGCAAAGGAGCAACAATCCAATCCTCGAAGGTATATTTTTCCTTATTTCATCATCGGGGAAACTTAAAGATTATTCAGGGGTCCTGATTGGGGTGTCTACAGTGATGTCTAACCTTCTTTGGACTCGAATGGGTGAGGTCACCTTCTGTCCGGGGAAGAATGTTCTCCTTCCTTAGAATCAGTGCTCTCACCTTTTCTTTTCGGAAAAGTCAGCTCTGGCAAATCATTGGGAATGTCAGGGGTATTTATAGGGCACCTGGGCCTAGGTCAAGCCTAGAACGGCACTCCTATAAGACCCCAACACGTGTCTCCTCCGTACCTCCACGTCTTGGATAAGCTCGTCTTCCCGTGAAAGCTTTTTCCGCGGGAGGGCTCGAATTTCCGCGAGGCTACCTCCATCCTAAGCCACCAAACCACAAAAAATTCTCCAATTCCCGCAGAAGCAAGGTCGCGACTCGCGGCGATCGTTTGCTTTCCCGCAGGATTCCTTCCAGGTCCTGCCTCTAGGCCTGGTGGAACCCCGTGGACTCCCTCGAAATAGCTTTAGGCGAGCTTATCAACATTCAACAGTCCGCGTGCCTTCTCATAACAAAAATATTAAGAGCAGGGACACTTTGCAGGGATCCTTGTAGAGACAATCGTATTTGGCCCCATTTTGGGTTTCCAAAAAATCTAGAAAAATATCCATAAATTTTTTAATATTATTTTATAGGGCTCTGTAAAAAATCAGCTCTTGCGGATATCAGTAAGTATTACTTTTGGATTTGTACCGGCGAACTGCTTAGTTTGCCCCTACGAATCTAAAAGTAATACTTACCGATATTCGCATGAACTAATTTTTTTACAGGGCCCTATAAAATAATATTAAAAAATTTATGGATATTTTTCTAAATTTTTTTAGGACCCGAAATAGAGTCAAACGTGATTGTCTCTGCACGGGTCCCTGCTCGTAGCAGGACTGTTCTCATAACCCTATGATGTAAAGGCCTACTCAGGCTCCGTTCCAGAAAGCCAATAACCTGCTTATTTTTTAAGAAGGCAATTTTAAGGTAAAAAATAATGTGTTTATGTAAATAATTTTCCTACCACTATGGATTTTGTTTGATAGATCTCATCAAGATCTTTAATACGGTGCAAAAAAAATAAAAAAATTATTTTTCATTTACATTATTTTTTAGTTTGAAAATGTGAAATAAACTGCTTATTTTTTAAGAAGGTTTCTGGAACGGAGCCTCAGGATGTGTTTGGTCCTTCCGCGGTAGCTTTTCTCCAGCGGATATTTCTGCGGGGACCACCTTTCTATCCCTAAACACGTCCTTTCCCTAGCAGTCAACTATTTCCCTTTCAATGAAGCTTTGACCGGGGATTCCCTTCCGCACGGGGCTCATTGCTACGTGTCCACGCGCGATTGCAGGGTCAAGAAATCTTCACTGCTGACGTGTTAATAATTTTTGTCCGCGCCTACATATATATATATATATATATATATATGAAGTCTTTCATGGGTAGCCTTTTGGGTATTATCATCATTTCGGGTCGCGCTATCATCGTTGAGTATGAATTGCATACTTTTAAAATATGGGATCAAAAGAATATCGCTATGATACGTACCATATATAAAATTATAATGAACCAACTAACTTAACCTACTTGGCAGAGAGATCCTAAAATTACATATAATGATTATAATTACCCATTCCATACCGAATCAATGTAGAACTAATATTATCAAGATGTTAAAAGTGTTATCCTTGTACATGATTTTTCTGATAAGATAATCGATGTATTTCTTATTGCGGCATAAGTTTTATTCTGAATATGCACAAAGAAATAATGGAATAAAATTTATTTTCTGTCTATAAGTACACACCATAATTTATTGACGAGAATTTACTCCCTAATTTGTGCCATGTTTGTAATCATAATTAGTTAAGATATTTGATTTGGTGCAAAGAAGTAGAAAAATCATGTGCAACAGCCCCGTTCAAGAATCATGTGTTTACGCAAAAATAATTTTTCTAGCAATATAGATTTTATTTGATAGACCTCATCAAGATCTTTTTAATTGGTGCAAAAAAAAATTAAAAATTTATTTTTTATTTACATTATTTTTGAGTTTGAAAATGTGAAATAAACTGTTTATTTTTAAGAAGTTTTCGGGAACGGGATGGCAGCCATAACTTGTGAAAATAGATACTGAATATGGGATGGAGATACTAATTGCATGGTTTTTCTAAATGAAACTAGTTGCTATAAATATTACCCTGAATATTAATTAATTCAAATATTTGCACCGAGTAATTGCAATAATCTTATTTGGCAATATCTTTGTAATCCTCACATAATAATAACGTAGAAGATGGTCTATGATACGGTGACTTCAATTTCTCGCGCTCCCAAGATCTATATAAACGTGACTAATCTTTTCTCCATGCATCTAAAAGCTAAACAGGCAAAATTTATTTTTTTCCTTCTTTTTTATTTGTTTTCCCTTGGTGGCCAGTTTCATGGTTTTGTTGGATAGTCAGCTTATTCTGAATGTTTTTGCATCAACAATTTTCGCATGACCAGAGAACGGTTGTTGTTCATGTTATATCAAGTGAGTAAATTCCCTATTTTTGACCTACCGATCCCCGCTCCTATTTTGTGTATCCATCCAGAAAATTGGTTAGTTTCAACAAATTAGTAGGGAAGTTAAGGTCATTTAAGAACTTACAGCAATGCATACTCTCTTAGTGGCATACCACAACGAGGACAATCATATTGGCTTTGTGGGCAAGAAATCATCCATATAAATGCGATAAATGCAATTTGTTACATTTTTCCTATATAAACTTTGTTCATTACCCTTGTTCCAGAGGAAAAAAATGGGTTGCTGTAACTTCATCGTTCTTGTTTTGTCGATGATGGCCGTGGGTGGTCCTCTCTCTCTCATTAGTACTCCATTGCTCAAGGGCTTTTGCATCCCTGGCCGAGGGAGTGGTTGCTTCTCAATGTGTTCTGCTCCTTCTGCAGCTGAGGCAGGGAGAGTGGTTGTCGGTCGCGGTGATCGTATCGCCAAGTGATGGGCGGAATTGGTTGTGCTTATATATGTAAGCTGTTGTAATGATCTCTGCTTTTACCCGATTGAAATAAATTATGAGATTTCTTTCTTCTGTTTTTTATTCCAAGATTTATGATTTCTCAGAAAAATAGCAGCAAACATAGCACGATAATTGCGAAACACAAAAAATTAAATTTTTATGTACTTTCGACAGTAAAAAGTTTTTATTCCTTTTCTTAAAATATAAACTCATGAGTTAACATTTTGAAATGTAGACTCTTGTATAATAGCGATACTGGAGTTGAGTTAACATGTGTTCTTTGATTCTTTAATTAGAGTTCAATTCGTTTTAGAAAACCTTATATTATAATTTCTAAATATAATAGCGAATTAATTAAAGAATTATAACATTTGAGACCTGCGAACGAATTAAAGAATTATAACATTTGAGACCTGCGAACAAATTAAAGAATTATAACATTTGAGACCTGTGAACAAATTAAAAAAATTGCAAAGAGCATATCTAAAATATATAGGAGAAAACTATGATTGTCCATTATTTTTGAAGCCTATCACAACAAGTTGGTCCAATTGAAATACTCAAGTAATTTCTACCAATTAAAATATTTGTTCCTTCAAAAAAAAATTTTGATGTCGTATTTGTGAAAGGAAAGTAAACCAGATAGATACTATGTAGGAAATGAAGTCAGTCCTATGTTTTTTTAATTTGATCCTACCTAGTAAACAAATCACCTGCGACGAATTTTGCATTTTCATAAACGAATTTTATTCGTTTTCAGGGATCGAATTTGTTGTACGGAAACGAATTTTATTCATTTTCAAAGACCGAATTTGTTGTAGTGAATGTACATTTCTAAATATATAATTTCCCTACCACTTGATGTCAAAACCTAACGTTATCTTTGCCAATATTAATATGTAGCACGCCGACCTAACTTTAAAACCTAACGTTATAATTAAAAATTCTCATTTTGCTATTTAGAATTTCGAAAAGCAACCTCTTAATAAAATGTCTTTGCCTCATGTTTCCTTCTTTAATGGTTTTATCTTGATTTTTATAATCTCCTTGAATTTTCCCACCCAATTAACAAATGTCCAAAACATTTAGTTGTCATTGTTATTGTTAAATAAGAAGTACTAGAGCACTATTCCATTTTAAGTAACCTGAGCACAATTTTGACTTGTGATTCTTGTGAATGATGTTATAAGCCATCATAGCTCCAGTATTGCTTGTTTATATTGACCCGATTTGGGGTACATATCGCTGAATGATCTGAACTTTTCTATTATCAGCGAATGCGCGCTTCCTTTAGATAACCAAGCTTATACATGATTGCTTATCCAAAAACAAAAAAGCTGATACATGATTGCAGATCAATGATGCAGCTGTTGGGAGTGGAGCCGTGGAGGAGATTAAGCACGTCTACCGGGAAACAAACGCCCGAACATTTCCAACGCTAATTTGCATTGGGATGCCAGTATAGCTAATAGCATTTTTTCTAATGCTCTGTCTTGTATTAGTTCGCCACTCGGTGGTGATTTGAATGGGCGTTTGCACCCAAGAATCTTGTATGCATGAGTACTCTTGATTCTATACATGCACTCCGTTTACCATAAAATATATATATGAATTCGGTTCCGGTGAGGGATCCCTCATTTTGTGAAAATGCGGGACTCCCCCTTCCCGATTGAATTTCGATGATCCGAGCCGCTCAAAGTGATCAGAACGTGATTTTAAGGGTCCCCGCGAGAAATCAGCAAAAAAAATGACCGGGAAGGGGTTCATCCGGGCAGTTTTTTCTGAACGGTTCAGAAAAAAACTGCTCGGATGAAGCCCTTCCCGATCATTTTTTTTGCTAATTTCTCGCGAAGATCCCTTAAAATCACGTTCTGCACACATTGAACGGTTCGGATTTTCAAAATTTGATCGGAAAATGAGAGTCCCGCATTTTAGTCCCTCATTTTAATCCCTCACTTGATCCGTCACCTATATATATATATATATCCCACCACTTCAAACTGGGGAAGGTTAATCTAGAATGTGAACACCCGTAACTTAGTCCCCAATTTTTATTTTTATTTTTATTTTTTTAGATTATGTGAATGCTGGTTCTATATATACCCTTGTTTCATCTACGTAATTCATCGCATGAAGCAGCTCTCTCTCTCTCTCTCTCATTTTTCTTCTTTCCCTTCTAATGGCAATGAAAGTTATACAGCTTATGCTTCTTCTGCTTGCAATTTCCTCGTGGGTATGTATGTCCTATATTAACACACATACAGGACATAATTCGGTATCCGACTCAGCGATCGAATTATTTCACTGTCCATCTTTATTTTCTTTTCTCTCTGCACATATTTTCTTTAACAATTACTCCTATTTTATTTCAAACATGCATGTGGAACGGTTTTCTCCGAAATATTTTCTTTAATGTAATGTTTCCTAAACAGGCGGGGGAACCAAAATCATTCGCCACATTATGGCTTGTTTAGATGTTTCATTTTCTCCTTGATTTGCATTCACAGTAACTATTAATATACTAATAGAAAAATCACGCTAGCTGACTGAAAAAATGGTGACGAAATTTAATTTTTACTATAGGTGACAAAACAACAAGATTTTCGTCATCAAAAGTTACTATATGTGACGGAAAACATTTTCATCATCAAAAGTAACTTTCCTCAACAACCTATTGGTGACAAAAGAGTTTTTGTCACATATAGTAATTTTTGCTGACGAATGTTTTTTTGTTCCGTCAGCTATTGTGATTTTTCTTGTAGTTATAATGCCCACCATCTACTATTAGTTCAAGGTTAATTTTTTTTTTTTTTTTTTTGACAAATATGAGAAGTTATATTCAACTGTGAGGCAAAACCTACACAATAGCGAGGAACCCCATGCGGGCAAATGATCATTCACGGACCGGATAAACCATTAGAGATTACAATCAGATCAATAGTATGTGCAGCCTATAATGCAAACTTGCCTAGAGAAATCATGGTCACAGAAAACAAACTAATACAAAGCACCTGACCAACAACTCACCGGACTAGATCTGGACAGAAACTGAACGAATCCAGACAAAACAAAAAAAAAAAAAAAAAAAAACCCCTAACCCTACACATCTGAATCACCAAACTGAACACCCATCGTCACCACGCCACTGCAGTCCCAAGGCCAAAGACGGCCGCCGCAACACCCACCATTAGCCACAACAAAAACCAGCCACTGCAGTCCCAAGGCCAAAGACGGCCGCTGCAACCCCCACCATTAGCCACAACAAAAACCAGCCCCACCGCATCCCTGCACAACATCGCTGTTCAACAATCCAAACCGAACCACCCACCACCATCAGCCGCCACCGACGCCGACTTGGGACAAAACATTAATTCTAGATTAATCTTTTGAGCCACGTAGTTAAGCTAAGGGTTAGTGGGTCATCTGACGCGGGTCATTACAATTTGGAACACTTTTCTCCCTTCCCATTCCCCAAATATTCAAAGGAAACGACTCTCAACCGTCTAGTGTACAAACTTCAATGATCATGTTCAGTAGCGGTGGCAAACGGGTGGATTTGGGACAAATTGGATAAGTTGTTAGTGGGTTGTGTTTTTAATGGGTCATTGACCCATTTAGACCCATTAGCTATGAGTCTAGTTACCCATACCCAACCCATTTATTTAAAAGCAAACCCGACCCGCCCATTAACCCAATTACATATATACTAAAATTAATGATCGAAAAATCGGAAAAGTAAAAAAAAATTATGATCAAAACTCATAATTTTTTTCAAAAAGACGAGAATAAGTACAAAAATTTGTCTTATTGATTTATTTTTGTCTTTATTCAAAAATTTATAAGTTTCGATCAAATTTTTTTACTTTTCCGATTCGTCTCGTCGAAACAAATCAATATGTCACAAAAGTTTGACACAAAACAAAAAAAATTTGAATAAATACAAAAAAATAAGTCACTTAATTTTTTAATCCAAACTCTATGCGGGACTACTATGAGAGAAATTTATTCCCGGCGGAACGCAATTTTACCTGTCCATTCGCGCAATCAATGGATGAGATGTGTTTTCAATTTTGACTAGTCAAATAATTGTTACTAGTCACAATTGATTTTTAATTCGGAAATATTTTTGGACGCGTGTAATTTAACACAGAACAATTAAATAAACGAGAGAGGGAGAGAGGGGGGCCAGACTCCTCGGGGAGAGAGAGAGAGAGAGAGAGAGAGAGAGAGAGAGAGAGAGAGAGGGAGGGGTTGGGGGGGGGGGGGGGGAGCCAATTGATGGGTTACTTGCAAAAGTGACGGGAAACTGGAAATTAGTAAAGAGGCAGGAAATTAGTTGGTTACTTTCATTATTCATTGGGTCATTTAAATTAACTTAATTGATGCCCAATTAAGACTGTGTGGCCCGTGATCTCTGGTCCAAGTCCTTCCTCTGATTCAGGGCTGATCAAGCTCTCTTCGCCTAGCCTGCACCACGAAGCACGACTAAAGACCACACCGGAGGAGGCCCCGGTATGAACCTCCGGCGCAAGGATGAGTATAGTGCAGAGAAAGAGAGAGAGAGCTAGGGTTTTGGGGTCTGGAATGTTGTGTACCTTTAGGGCTATGAACCTTCCGCTATTTATAGAACCTCCTTAGCTTGCTCTCCAAGTACTGTCACGTGCTCTGCACGAGCCGGGTGACGTTGTTGTGACGTCATTGGACTAGATATTTGTAACCGTTTTGAGCGTGAGCTGTCCTTTCCCATGTGCTTTCATCATTACCTCTTGTAACCGTTTCAGCACGTGGAAAGCAACCGTGTCCAAGCGGGCGGCCGAGCCTATCCAGAGGCCGAGACCGCCACGGGCCGAGCCCAGCGTAGACTGCGTGCTGATCCCCTTTGTTTAGGACCGTGAGTGATGGCTACCGTACGTAACGCGTTGTCGGCAAGCGCCGATTCTGTCACAACTGTACGTGAGGAAGCGACGGGCTTCGGCCAGGTTGCCGAGCCCGGACCTAGGTTCGGCTAGATCATCAAGTGAACTATGTTCGGCCTACTACAATAGCCCCTCGATCTCTGCCGACGCTGAGCACGAGGTAGGGATCGATACTAAACTCTGGCCGAACGCGGAAAATGCCGAGGATAGATCATTGATGATGGAAATGAGATCAAGCTGGACTTAACCCGTCTTTTCATCTGTACAGAGTAACCGTCAGGGGCGCCTGCTAGTGCGAGGACGCCAAGTGTCACTGTGCAGCTGGGTGCGGCTGGTGAAAGGACGGTTGGCGTGGTTAAGACTCTGCAGGCTGTCACTTCAACGCCACGTGTCGCGTGCTGAGTGGACGCCCGTTCGGCGGTGTAATAATGGGCGGGAAACCTGAAAACCCTAACCCCTCCTTCTATATAAAGGGCAGTGTGAGGAGAGAGAGAGGTTACAGACTCTCTCTCTCTCTAAACCTCCATCGTCAAAGCTTCGACCAGCGCCTGTTCATCTTCTGGTTTCGATTTGCAGCAGATTCACCACCAAATCTCCTCGAAAACCACAGGTACGGGCTCGCCTTTCACTTCTCTATGCGTTTTTACAGTTTCTGCACGCTTTTTCTGCCATTTTCCCAGGTTTTTTGGGTGTTTTTTGTCCTTTATGAACAGTGCAAGGCCTGGAGATGAACGAACTGTTCATCTTCGCCTTCAACCTGTTCTTCCGAGCACAGGCCCTCTTTGATCTTGTGCTTGGCTGATGTTTGGGTTGGCCGAGCCCTATGTAGGTAATAGAGGGTTTGGCCGACGGTAGGCTTGGCCGAGCCCCACTTCACGGTTGTCTAGGTCGAGCCCCCGCTGAATCCCAGAATTTCCCGAGCTTGAGTCTTCATAGGATAGAAATGGTGGGCCAGTAGGTAGCCGAGCGTAGAGATCCTTGCCTTCTGGCCGATGACGAGGTCCCTTATTTCTTCCTTTTCTATCTTTTTAGGTCTGGCTCACCAGGTGATAGTGATATCATCCGACTCGAAAAGCTCGGGGGATGGCTCTGAGGAACTCTTCATCCGAGAGTATTTGGAGAGGCGACGCAGCCGACGCCAGACATCTTCTATAGCGTCCAATATGTCAGACACCAGTGACTCCAACGCCGAGCGTGATCATGAGTACGAGGGCGGGTTCAACACCGAGCCCGAAATATCTTTCACTTTATCCACACCCTCTGACGCTGAACCCGAACTCGGCCCTGAGGCTGAATCTAGGTTTCTTTCTCAAGCCGAGGCCACGACGTCGTCACGCTCGAGGCCGGGTAAAACAGCATCCGAGGATAGAGAGATTGCTGACCTCTACGAGAGGGGTCAGGTTTGTCCACATGCACATTATTTCAGCGGGCAGCCGAATGAGTATGAAGACTTCTGTCGTACAACATTCCTGCCGACGTTGTCGTTAGCCAAGTAGCCAGTAACAAAATTAGGGATAAGGCAGAGGACTATCCCGAGCATATAACTGTCCCCCTTATGGCCATCTGTGAGGCCGGGCTCCGTTTCCCTCTTCACCCGTTTTTGAGGGAGTTGCTGGCCAAGTTCGGGCTCGTCCCCCATTATTTTGCCATAAATAGTTTTAGAATAGTGATGGCCGTCATCAAACTGAAGGAACTCCACAACCTCGAGTTCTCCGTGGCCGACCTCTTCCATACGTATCAGATGTCTAGGCATGGCAAGACCAATCGCAGGTACTTGTTGACACGCAGCGGTAAGGAGCCCCTGATTGATGGGCTTCCCGATACTGATAAATGGGCTAACTTATATGTTGAAGTTAGTGGTAATTATGAGTTCGGCGACCAGACGACGCAGTTGTACTCTGTGCCGAAGATAAAGAGCTTCCGAGGTTGCCTAATCATTTCTTTTATTTTGCCGAACATGACTGTTTGTATGAAACAACTGACGTTCTAGATCAATTCTTTTTTGTAGATCACCGTTCCATTGCCAAGAGAGAGCAGGACCTAGCCGACGAAGGTCATATCGAACGTTTGAAAGCCTTACCTTGCCACGACGCGCCGACGCTTTTGGGCTACGATCCCTCCTATAAAGGTAAGTTGAAGAGGAAAGAAAAAGGAGCAGGTCCGAGTTCAAAGGCCAAAGGTAAGAAAAAGTCTACCGGGGGGCTAGGGAGGGAGGACAAGGATCCGGTGCCAAGCAAGAAGACGAAGGCGCCGAGGGTAAAGTTCCCAACTCTCAAGAAGTCGGCCGGCTTCTGGTTCCAGGAGAGTCAGCCCTCAACCGTTGAAGGTATCGACATCGAACCTCTCCGCACCTTAATTCCCCAATTTGCCGACGATATGGGAAGAAGGAACGTCGTGAAGATGAATATCAGGGATGGTGCGGCGGAAAGACAAAAGGCAGCTGCCGAAGCCGAGCGTGCTGCGAAAAAGCAGAAGGTGACTCACGACCTCTTTCCTTCCCAACCTCAAATGCAAATTTTTCAGGGGAAGGAGCACACAGAGTCGTCTGCTGTGGGCGGCTCTAAAGCCCTGGAGAGGGTGTCAGGCTCTAGCGACCAAGTTGCCGTGCAGGAGTTTGCGCCCTCTTATGCTACGGCCGACGGCAGGGTCGTCTCTGTGAACGACAGCGTGAAGCTAGAGCCTGGTTTAGCTCCGACAGTGCTTCAGGGTGTGGCTTTGCCAAACGACATGAAGATGGTTCCAGAGGAGCTTCAACCGAGCCTGGTTCATGCCAGCGCCTATATTGTTCAGGTATGGGTCGAGCTTATTTCTCTTCCCATTATTCCATAAAAAATTCTTATTTTGTTACTTTCTCTTTTTCATGCAGGCCGGCCAGGCCGTACTCCGCGCATACAACCAAGCCACCCTCCTCACGGCCGAGCGCAAACGCTACCAGGCAGACTTGAAAGCCGAACGGGAGAAGTCAAGGAGCTATAAAGGGAGCCTGCAGACGGCAAGTCCCATATAGCGGAGCTCGAGAAGGAGAGAGAGGAGATGGCTGAGAAGCTGAAGAAGACTGAGCGCGAGCTCGGTCAAGTGCTAAAGAGGGAGAAGAGGAAGATGAAGGAAGTTGACCAGAAAGCCTATCAAGCAGGTTATGACCGTGCAGGCCAGGAATACAGGAGGGATGCACGGTCGATGGTGAATGATCATCTCCAAGAGAGGCTGCCCATTGCTTATAAAGCGGGTTACAAGGCCGGTGTAGCCGCCGTTGGTGAGGGAATGCAAATCGAGCTGGATCTGGGCCGTATCAATGCGCCGGTGGTTCCCGAGCTCGAGCTTCCTTACACCGAGGAGGAGTGCGCTCCATTGCCGGACGAGGAATTCCCAGAGAGTGAGGAAGACCTCGAAGACCTCACCGTTTTTGATGTTGAAGACGATGGGGAGAAGTCTGCGTGATTTTGAAAAGAAAAGACATTGATAGATGTAGAAACATACGACTTCTTTGTTTGGAATACTATTGCTGAGGGAAATGCCAAGGCCGATGCTGATGTCGCGGCTTCAAAGGATGCTCCTCAAGTTTTTTGAATTTTCATGTGTTTTTGTTTGAACTTCAAACTTTATGGACTGGACGGCGCCAAACTCGGTGTTTGCCGTGCCAGATGTAATAGTTTTTGGGGGTCGGCAACAAACGGTTTACCACGCCGAGCCTCCTGTTTAGGGTTTCTGGAAATACTTCGTGTTTTTTCCTTTTTCTATGAATGAATCTGTTTTGCCTTCATATCCGTGCCTGTGTATTTTGCTTTGTGAATTTTTTGAAGTCTTGTATGTTTGGTTTGGTAGATATCCGTAGCCCCCACTTTGGTATAGGTTCGGCTGTGAAATAGAATGTGTTGGATATATGCTTGATGAAGCCGATCCTAAACCAAAGTAGAATAGTGACCGTACAAGGTAGTATAGTAACTGAATGCGAGTAGGTGGGTTCGGCCAAAAAATGCCTGCCATGTTATCTTAGGAACGGAGTATAGTTGTTGAGTGGGTGGTTTGCTCACCAAAGTGTGAGTTTAACCTGACTGTGGCCGACCTTATTGTCTTGCCAAGTCAAACCGAAGCCCATATCCCAGCCGTATTGTGTGTTATGGGCTCGGTGGACCATATGTCCTGTTTTGCTTCTTTGGGCAGTATGGCCGAAGCAGACCCTGAGGGCCGTATGCGGGTGCGACCGAAGTCAGCGTTTGTGGGTGGCAGAGTTTGCCGAGAGTAAAAATGTAAGCGAGACTTCGAAAAAATGCTAAGTTACATAACTGGAGATAAATGATTGCCGACAAAAAGTGGTATTCCCTTTCAAGTTACTGAGGAAAAGACATGCAGTCATTGGCCGAGGCCGTTCTTTGAAAGTAAAAGACTAACAAAAACTGACAAGTAAATGAGAAAGGAGAGTTTGAAAACGTAGTGAAACGTTTGTGAAAACAGGCAGTATAGCTGAGCATGGATGGCGAAAGTCACATGTAGGCCCTTTTGAGGTTCTGAGCGTTCCAGGGGTTGGTAAGCATCTTTCCATTCATGTCCTCCAGAATGTACGCGCCCTCGCCAGCAATCTTGACGATGCGGAAGGGACCTTCCCAGTTTGGCATGAATTTCTTCTTTTTAGTCGCCTGTACCACCTTGCGCCAAACTAAGTCGTCAGGCTTGAACTTCTTGACGCGCACACTGCGGTTATACCCCTTGGCCACTTGCTGCTGATAGTCGGCTAGTTTCAGCCGAGCATCATCGCGCTTTTCTTCGGCGAGGATGAGCTCCTGGGCAACAGCCTCGTCATTGGTGATTGGATCGAACGTCTCAGTCCGGAGGGTGGGAAACTTAGACTCCAAAGGGATGACGGCTTCCATGCCGAATGCCATGGAGAATGGAGTTTGGCCTGTAGAACGGCGAGGTGTAGAGCGGTAGGCCCAGAGAACCCTTGGTAGCTCCTCTGCCCATTTGCCCCATTTTGATGTTAAGCGACGTTTAATCCCAGCACACACAGTTTTGTTTGAGGCCTCGGCCTGGCCGTTCCCCTGAGGGTACGCTGGAGTAGAATTAAAGAATCGGATGCCGAACTCTGCAAGGAGACTTGACAAGCCGTTGCCAACAAATTGTGTGCCGTTGTCAGAAACAATTGCGTAGGGAACGCCGAATCGTGTAATAATGTTCCTCCAAACAAACCGCCGAACGTCAGCCTCGGTAGTAGTTATCAAAGGTTCAGCCTCCACCCATTTGGAGAAGTAATCTGTAGCGGTGATGAGGAACTTGAAGCCCCCAGGGGCAGTTGGCAACTTCCCAACGATGTCAAGCCCCCATTGGGCGAATGGCCAAGGACTTGTTATGGGGGAAAGGTTTTGAGCGGGTTGCTTGGGTATTGGGGAGAACAGTTGGCACGGTCGGCATTTGCGGACAACCTCTTCGCAATCTTTCTTCATATTCTTCCAGAAATAGCCTTGACTTAGCGCCCTCTGGCATAAGGAGCGTCCGCCAGAATGGCAGCCGCAGCTGCCTGAGTGAAGCTCGTTGAGGATCGTTGGTACCTGTGTAGGGTGGACGACGAGTAGGTACGGCCCAGAGATGGACTTTCGATAGAGTTGGCCGCTGTCGGATAACCAGTAGTATGCAGCCTTATTCCGGATTCGGTATGCTTCCTTTTTGTCATCAGGTAGAGTGTTGGTCCTGAGGAAGTCCACGATCTCATCCATCCAGCTTGGGCCGAGCTCGATGTTCAGTACTCCTGGGGGAATGTCAAAGCTTGGTTGACTGATGTTGCCGAAGTTGATAGTGCGGAATCCTGAAACCTTAGAGGCCGATGCTAAACCAGCGAGAGCGTCGGCGTGGGCGTTATGTTCCCGGCTTATCTGCTCGATTTTGAAACTTTTGAACTTGGTGATAAGCTCTGCTACCGTCGTCTGATACTTCATCATTCTTGGATCTCTGGCTTCGTAGTCCCCTAACACTTGATTCACAATCAGTTGAGAATCGCAGTAAACAATAAGGTTATCGGCTTGCATTGCTGAAGCTGAACGTAGACCTGCTAGGAGGGCTTCATACTCGACCACATTGTTAGTGGCGGGGAAGTCAATGATGATAGAACTTTCATGCATTGTCCCACATGGGGAGACTAGGACTACACCCGCACCTGCTCCGTTACTGTTTGAGGCGCCGTCGACGTGCAGTCTCCAGGAGTCGCCCTGAAAAAGTAGCCAGGGTTTCTTAGCTTCCATTGGTTCGGCCATAGCTGGTAAAGGAGGCGTACTGAATTCTGCGGCATCTTCAGGGGTGAGTTCGGCAATGAAGTCGGCGAGAACTTGGCCCTTGATTGCTGTACAAGGCTCAAAGTGGATGTCGAAATTAGTAAGTTCGACGGCCCACTTGGAAACTCGATTGGAGAGGTCGGCCTTTCGAAAGAGAGCTTTAAGGGGGTACTCTGTTAAGACCGTGATAGTGTGGGACTGAAAATAGGGAAGTAGCTTCCTTGCGGCCGAGACGAGAGCTAGAGCCAATTTCTCCAGAGGGAGATAGCGCGTTTGTGCGGGAAGGAGTGTTTTGCTGGTAAAGTAGATGGGCATGTCATCGGCTCCCTGTCGTCGGACGAGAGCGGAACTGACGGCATGGGCTGAGACTGCCAAATATAGATAGAGCGTTTCAAATTCTGCTGGCTTTACTAATAGAGGTGCCGAGCACAGGTAACTCTTGAGCTCGGCGAGCGCCTTGTCGCACTCTTCCGTCCATTCGAAACTTCGCCTACTTTTCCCTTTCAAAGCATGAAAGAAGGCGTGGCATTTGTCCGAAGACTTGCTGATGAAGCGGTTGAGAGCAGCGGCCATGCCAGTGAGTCTCTGAACCTCTTTGACCGTACGTGGTGGGCGCAGGTCTGCTACGGCTTTGATCTGGTTGGGGTCGGCTTCAATACCTCGTCGGTTGACAAGATGTCCAAGAAACTTACCGGCGCTCACACCGAAGGCACACTTCTCTGGGTTAAGGCGGAGCTTGTGGAGTTTGAGGACGTCGAATACCTCTTTCAGCTCGGCAAGATGGTTCCCTTCCTTCTGGCTCTTGACGACGAGGTCATCAATATATGCCTCCAAAATATGGCCAATCTGTTCGTGGAGCATTTTGTAGATTGCTCGGTTGAACGTGGCGCCTGAGTTTTTGAGCCCAAATGGCATGACTCGGTAGCAAAAGATGCCGTGCGGAGTGATGAAGGCGGTTTTTTCCATGTCATCGGGGTCCATGGCTATCTGATGATAACCACGGTAGGCGTCGAGGAAGCTGAACCGAGCGTGACCGGCGGTTGCGTCGACTAACTGATCGATTTTTGCCAGTGGGAACCAGTCTTTAGGACAAGCATCGTTGAGGTTGGTGTAGTCGACACAGACTCGCCACTTGCCGTTTTTCTTTTTGACTACAACTGTGTTAGAAAGCCAAGTGGGGTACTGTACCTCCTGGATTGCATTGGCTTCGAGTAAGCGATTGACTTCCTCAATGACGGCGTCGGCATGCTCGGGAGCTGAACGTCGAGCCTTCTGGACTACCGGCTTGGAGTCCTTCTTGATGTTGAGTGAGTGGCAGATAAAGTTAGGGTCGACACCAGGCATCTCGTTGGGCGTCCAAGCGAAGACCTCCATGTTGTCTTATTGAAACATTTCTTCACGCTCGGCGTCGCTCAGGGAAGAGCCAAGCAAGAAGAAATGAGATCCGTCCTCATTTATGGGCATTTGAACCAATTCTTCTTCAGCTTTGTCTTCGGCCTTGTGGCCGACGTCTTCGATGACAGCCATGTCCGGGACTTCGACCCATTGGACTTGTTGTGCTTTGGAGGACGTGTGTACAGCTGAGACGTAGCATTTTTTGGAGGCAACCTGGTCGCCTCTCAGATCCTCTTGTCGGCCGCTGGTGCCAATGAAGCGTACGACCTGGTGGTAAGTGGAGGCAATGGCCTGCATGCTGTGCAACCAGGCTCGGCCGAGGATGGCGTTGTACGGACTTGGAGCATTGACGACGATGAACTCGACGGAGACGGTCCTTGAGCCGACGATGACAGGAAGATGGATTTTGCCAATTGGCCAGACGGGAGCTCCGTTGAATCCGATGAGAGGAACCTCTGTGTCTTGTAGTGCCGACTCTGGGAGATCAAGGTTTTTGAAAAGGTCATAGTACATGACTTCTGCCGAGCTGCCCTGGTCGATGAGGACACGTTTGACGTCATGGACACCAATTTGAACCGTGACAACAAGTGCATCAGAGTGGGGAGTTTGCACGTGCTCAAGGTCACGCTCGGTAAAAGTAATCGTCCATTTGGGAACATCGTGCGGATACGGGCGTTTGGATCCACAGCCGACAGAGAGTACCTACTTGGAGGACGAGGCTTGAATGATGTCGGCTCGGAGACTACCTTCGATTTCCTTTGTTACTGGACCGTGGATAGCGTGTATCATCGGCCTTTGTTCGTCGGGATTGGGATTGCCGGTTGGCTGTCGTGCTGGTGTTTTTGATCGGTCGATGTATTGATCGAGATGGCCCTGGGCGGCAAGTCTCTCAAGGAGTGCTTTGTATGGTGCGCAGGCTGTCGTGTAATGGCCGAGCTCGTTGTGGTAGGAGCATTTTTTCCTTGGATTCTGATCTGGTTGACCAGTATCGGTGCCGAGCTTCCCAGTCGGCCACTCAAACCATGGCTGTCGCATGATTTCTTTCAAGAAGGACCAGATAGGTTCCTTGAAGTATGTAGTCTCGGCAACGTAGTCATGTACCTTCGGCTGACGCTTCTTGCCGTCCTTGATATTGTTCACATGTTTCTTCGAATGTTGTTGCTGGGTGAGGGCAGGTGCGGGCAGCTGTTGGGTGACAGCTGGGGTTGTTGTATTTGCGCTCGGCATGCCCTGCGCCGCCCTGTCAGCATAGAATTCTTCTAGTGCGCAAAATCGTTCGACGACACGCATTAGTTCGCCCATGCCGTGGGGCGGGCGGATGGCGAGTTCGTCAAGTATCTTGCTGCCCGTTTCCAGGCCATTCTTGAATGTACGCGCAGCCCAGTATTCGTCGATCCCAGGTATTTCGTTGAAGAGTTGCCAGTAACGTTCGGCGTATTGCCTGAGGGTCTCGGTCGGGAGCTTCCTCATCTGGGACAAGGACTCAGGCTCCTTGGCAGTCTTGTTGCTAGTGATGAAGCGGGTATTGAATGCTCGCTCGAGGTCGCCAAGATTCCGAATGGATCCAGCGGGCAACTTGTTGAACCACTGGAGTCCAAGGGAGCCGAGGCTGGAGGGGAACGCTTTGCACTTGATCTCATCCTTCTGGGTACAGAGCTCTATTGTTTGGCGGAAGTGGATAAGATGGGTGTAGGCTTCACATGTTGATGGGTCGAATTTGGTGAATTTAGGCAAGTGAAATGTGGATTCGGGTGAAGTGTTGATGATATGGGAAGTGAAGGGTGAAACGCCGAGATCCTTCAACTGCCTCTCGAACCCAGGGCGCGGCGGCTTGCCGAACTCATCTATCTTCGTTCGTTTTGTTTCCCTACCATAGGGGTCCTAAGTGGTTGTCTTCCCATCGTCTCTGTGCCTGAGTTTATCCCTCAGGTCTGTTGTTGCTCGCCGTGGGCCGTCGATGGACTTTTCTCGTTCACGACGAGTTTTGTTATCATGGGTACCTTCGTCACCAAATCCTTTCCCGCGTCGTCGGCGGATCTCATCATCCTGGTTCTCGGGTGGGATCTCGCCGAGGCGTTCAGACACGTGGCGCCTGGTTTGTACGGAATCTCGGCTATGGTGCGAGACCGTGGTGCGAGAGAATTCCGCACGACCAGTCGAGTACGTGCTTGTGAACGACTCGGTGTCCCGCGTTCTGGTGCGTTCTTGGTGGCTTCTGGAACGATGTGCTCCAGAAGCGTTTGGCTATCTGTAGAGGATGATCTCTCGTGCGTCACCAGGCGCATGGGTGAAGCCAAGTCTGTCCTTCACAGATCCGCGTTGGCCCAACTCTTGTTGCTCCTGAGGTGGCGGTGGAGGTGGCGTTTGTCCCCGTCGCCTCCTGCTTCCACCAGATCTCGAGGTGGCAGGGATTGCTGTTTGCTGAATGTGCTGCTTCATTTGGGCCACCTCCGCCCTCAACGCGGCCAGCTCGTTATCTCGTTCGTCGTCTCGACGTTGTAACAGGCGGATGTAGGACGCCGTGCGGCTGGTGATAGCCCGGAGCTGGCGGGGATTGAGATTGACATGTGTCTCTCCGGGGGTGGAAGGATGATGTTTCCACTGGCGTCCTTGGCCCCAGAGATGGCTGCGTTCGTGAGATCACCGCCCATTGTGGTTGGATTTGAGGTTGTTTGTGGAGGAAGGGAGGTTGGTGTTGGGAGAGGAGTGAGCCGTTTGGATCAGAAGTAAGTTCACATCGGGTTCACCAATTGTGTGGCCCGTGATCTCTGGTCCAAGTCCTTCCTCTGATTCAGGGCTGATCAAGCTCTCTTCGCCTAGCCTGCACCACGAAGCACGACTAAAGACCACACCGGAGGAGCCCCCGGTATAGCCCTCCGGCGCAAGGATGAGTATAGTGCAGAGAAAGAGAGAGAGAGCTAGGGTTTTGGGGTCTGGAATGTTGTGTACCTTTAGGGCTGTGAACCTTCCGCTATTTATAGAACCTCCTTAGCTTGCTCTCCAAGTACTGTCACGTGCTCTGCACGAGCCGGGTGACGTTGTTGTGACGTCATTGGACTAGATATTTGTAACCGTTTTGAGCGTGAGCTGTCCTTTCCCATGTGCTTTCATCATTACCTGTTGTAACCATTTCAGCACGTGGAAAGCAACCGTGTCTAAGCGGGCGGCCGAGCCTATCCAGAGGCCGAGACCGCCACGGGCCGAGCCCAGCGGGGCCTGCGTGCTGATCCCCTTTGTTTAGGACCGTGAGTGAGGCTACCGTACGTAACGCGTTGTCGGCAAGCGCCGATTCTGTCACAACTGTACGTGAGGAAGCGACGGGCTTCGGCCAGGTTGCCGAGCCCGGACCTAGGTTCGGCTAGATCATCAAGTGAACTATGTTCGGCCTACTACAAAGACCCAACTAATAAATGGGTTGGGTTAGGTTTATTTTTTAATTGATGGATATGGGTTTGTTAATGGGTCTGGATTCAATTTGTCACCCCTAATGTTCAGTCTCAAATATCATAGTGACCAAACACTAATTAATACGGTTGCGAGATGCCCTTAGCTTTTTTATAAAAAAAACTGGTCACATTCGATCAAACCCATTTTATGTCGAGATAAATCTGCAACGATCCTATGTTAGTTGCTATGCTACGAGCAGAAACTTTGGTAGGTAACTTTAAAGATCTCAACAAGCTCTATAAAAAATAAAAATAAAAAATGAGGTTCCGACAATCGAAGTGAGTCCTGAAGCACTCACAAACTGAAAAAAAGAAGAAGAAACATCATCGCCACAACAAGGAGTGATCTAGCTCAATAGTCATTAGAAGTACAAATCAATGACCTCCCAAACGCTCAAAGGACAAGAAGTTCGAAGCTAATCACCCAAAGCAACTTAATGCATGGACTGTGGACAAACAAAATTATGACTCATCCATATATCTACAAAATATACATGTAAAGCAATCAGCAAAGTCTGCGAATGTTCTGAGAATTTCCATCAGTTTACTGCTTTTAAAGCAACATGAAATTGGAACCATAAGCCTGCTGTGTCCAATGATCCGAAAATGCGAGTTCTTGTATTATATATAAAGGTATTAGAGCCCCGGCGTAGCACCACAAGTGAAGAATTTCAATCCCCAACTGTAATGCTGGGTGGAATTTTCCGTATCAATTCATCTCACAATTTAATCAGTACTGATCAATTGTTTAAGTGTTGCAAGCCAGAAATTGCACTCATCCCAGACGCTAGTCGTAAGTTGCACCTGTGCGAGGCAGTACAAAAGCATGGATCAAAACAAGGGGAAACAACATAAAAGGGGGGAAAATAATGTCATCAATTGCATTGATGGTTAAGAAATTGAGGTAGGAAGAGTGGTACCTGGATTTGAAGTGCAGTACTGAAATCACCATTGTCCAACAACTGACAAAGTTGAACAAGCTTTTCAGCAGCATTTTTTGAGATGTCCCCGCTGTTAAGCTTGGCAAACAAGGCACCTATTTCCCTTGAATTATCCTCAATTTCCCGCTTCTTATCTGGATTTGCACGTGAACCTCCCAGTGCTTCTGATGTCTCATTAAAAAGCCGTGTCAAGGTTATAATGAACGGTTTTTGCTAGGCTGAAGCACATTACTCATAAATGAGCAACACGCATTAGATGAGGGAGTATCTTTGTGGTATTTTTTTTTCATTTTCTACAAAATATATATAAATATTTGAAATTGCAATTACTTAAAAATTATCCTTCTGTCATTACATAGATTTATCCCTTATCCCTATCTGGTTCCATTCACAGGTTTTGGAGTACACATCAACATGTTTGGAAGTGTATCATTGCAAAATGAAGAATTGAAACCTGTAAAGCCCCGAGTCTAACTAAAAAAGTCACGAAACATAAAACAAAAGGAAAAGAAACACTGTTACCGGGTCTATTTGAAGTATCAAATGTCTGCATCGTAAGGAGGGGCGTTACAGGAGTTATGGCTGGTTGAACTTGTGCTGGTTGAGTAGGGCTGGAGGGTTGTGTTGGAGCCATGCCCGGTCCTTGGACTGCTGCAATAGTAACCGGCATGAATCCCCTAGATGCTGGGGCTAGAGTAGAGTCAAATCATGGGACATCTTATGTCCAACTGGACCTACTTGAGATGGAATAGCGTCAAGTGAACCACCACCAGGAGGCCTTGTTTTGATAATCAGGGTTGCCGGGTCCCTGACAAAACTAATTAAAGAGTAAATTTCAGTATACGACAATGCAACGTTGAAACAGTTAACTAAAGTCTAAGCTGGGAGATCAACAGCTACACCAAAAGCTTTTAGGTAGCATTATGGAAGAAAGAAAATATTTCATCAAGCAAGCTAACAATTACGGAAAACACTGGCATGCTTTTTATGTATTTCCCAGTGGAATAAAAACCAACCATATAAATACCTTGAGGTGCTTGGGATGATATGGGGCAGGAGCACCATATCCTCTCCCATATGAAGAGCTAAATGACTGTTGGAAATTTTCACCACAAGGCTTCATTGGAACGCCTTGTTGTAGTTGCGATAAAAAAGGGAAAAACTACTAAAAGACTGAGAATAATACTACAAGCAAATTAGCACTTTAAAAAGTTAGACAGTCCCTGTAACACAACTATATTAGTAATTATGTGCGCCAAAATGATAAAAGATTAAGCACCTGGTAATATGTTGAGGGGCCTCAACTGTGCCAAAACTGGATGGATCAGCAGTGTATGTGAGTCCTGCGTATGACTGAAAGTTATCGAAAGCCAGATACTTGGGTTCTTCTTTCTCTGCCATCATAGTGACACAAAATCATCAGCTGGAACAGATGTTGCAGCGATGTAGCCCTGCTTGGGACAACAGTAGAAGAGCTTATTTCACTTCAAAGATAAACATAGAAAACTCAAAACAAACTATCCATCAAACTCCCTATAATGATACTAATAAGCTTGGGGTGGCATCATCAATAACCATCTTCTTATCACATTTAGAAAGTACATAATACAAACGTTGAAGTGAAAGTAGGAATCTGCAGTCAAAAAGAATAGAAAGGTAATAACACAATAAGCTGCTACAACCCATATGTTATTGCAAAGAGGTCAAAGACAGCCAGGCTCAGCTGGATATCCATGTAAGAACCTGAAACTTCCTTTTGAGGCCAAATTTCACAAGCATCCTCCCATGTTCTTTCATAATGTCTTCTATACACAAGCCCGTAACTAAGATCTATCTAATCTAACTATCTAAGTACAATTGCAATAGGTCAAACACAGCCAGCCTCAACTGGATATATAGCCGAAACTTCCTTTTGAGGCCCAATTTCACCAGTGTTGTCCCATGTTCTTTCATCATGTTTTCTATGCACAAGCCCGTAACTAAAATCTATAATCTAACCAAGTACCAAAGTTCAAAATAAAAACCTAAATCAGAACTCGAAACTCTTCAGTGCCCATAGTACAAAACCTCAAGTACATTAGAAGACGTAGTTGTTCAGGAATATCACAATCAGCGATAAACAAAACATCTCTCTATCTCTCTCCTTTACCCCCTTTCTTACTGGATCTTGTTCAAGGGGTGGATCAATCTCAAAATAATTGCAGTTTAAAGTTCACAATCATACAAATTAGAAACTATGAAAAACACTAAAGCTTCATAGTTCATACGCATGCATAAAGATCAGTGAACTCTAGCAGATATGGCCGATCAAAAAAAAGAACTCTAGCAGATATGCATCTCCTCTAAGAACTGATTGTGATTGCCTATATTTTGAGATTTGGTAAGAGAATCTGTCTGCGTTATATTTCAAGGATCACAAGTTAATCCCCATAGTACGAACTTTAGTTGCAGGGAGCTCCTAAATTGATGTCGCTCCACCTTTGGAGCCCGCTTTTGTGCTTCCAACTATGGAGCTGCTCCGATCAAGATGGGAGCTCGCTCCTTACGAAGATGGGAGCTTTCATATGATGTTTTAATAGAAAAACAGGGACTTATCACATGACTTTATTTATTGTGTCTTTGATGAACTCATATATATAGCCCAAGTCATGATATCTTGAAAACAAAAAAACCATATATGTAACACTAGCCCATTTCTTCCACTTATGGAGGACTTGGCCAATATTTTTACTTTCTAAAATGATTGTACTTTCAAAGTGAATACTCTATGCTATATTATTTTGATAATATATATACACGCTCCCAACCTTGGGAGCTTTCTGTAATCCGCCGCTTCGTGCAACTATGTACATGCCTCTTTCTTATAAGGAATACTAATTTGTTTATCCTCTTTCTTCTATATAAAGCGGATTATGAGAGGATGTTGACGTGTCCCTTCAAAGGAAGTACCAAATGTAGAACATTAACATCCAAATAGGGCTGCAATATAATTGCTACAAATACGTTAAAATAAAAAAGAGTAGGCCCATTGCACTTTCACTTTAGCTCATACTAATTGGATTGATAAAGGAGAAATCCAAGGAAAATGTCGCTAAATTTGTGATGAGACAAAGAGAAAAAGATAGCAGCACCTCAGACTTGTATACCTTACTTTTTCAGGCCGTCTGAGATGCCCCGTCACCCGGGGCTGTGGTAGCCCACAGAAATATGCAATAGCTTAATTAGATGCTCTATAGAAGGACCAAGTACTTTATGATAGAAAGTGATGCAAAAATATCATGTTTTTCTCTAGAAAGTAAACTCGAGGGAACTATGAATTTGGAAAATGCAAGTGAAATTTTTTGAGCAACTTCCTGGCCGGTCCTGTCTGGGTGAAATATAGCCCACTAGGTCCTGTCCAAAGAGCCCATAGTCCAGTAGGTTCTTTCATTATTTTGTTGACAAAAATACTCTTCGCAAAAAAAGGCGATTTGAGAGAGACATCCAGCCACCACCACGCTGCCGCCGGCACCATCACCACCACCACAACCACGTTGCCACCGCCACCACCACCACCACCATCGCCACAACGCCACCGCCGCCACCACCACCACCATTACGTCACCACCACCACCACCATGCCACTGCCAGTCCACCACCACCACCACCCCACCACGCCGCCGCCACCACATCACCGCCACCACCACCCCCACCGCCACCATCACCACCACAACGCCGCCGCCACCACCACGCCGCTGCCACCATCGTCACAGCCACCGCCACCACCACGCCGCTGCCACCATCGTCACAGCCACCACCACTTCACCAGGACAATTAACAGTGTTAATTTTTGTCTAAATTCACACCCCAATTAACAATGTTAATTTTTATCTAAATTCACATCCCAATTAACAGTGTTAATACCCGAATTAACACTGTTAATTGTGGTGTGGTGGCGGCGGCGACATGGTGGTGATGATGGTGGAGTGGTGGTGGTGGTCATTATGGTGGCGGTGATGGTGGCGGCGGCGTGGCGACGGTGGTGGCTCTGGTTGTGGTGGTGGTTGTGGTTTTCATCTAAATTCACACTCTAATTAACAGTGTTAATTTTTGTCTAAATTTACATCTCAGTTAACAGTGTTAATATCAGGATTAACAGTGTTAATTTTAAGATTAATAGTGTTAATATCTGAATCAACACTGTTAATTGTGGTGGTGGTGGCGGCGGCGACATGGTAGTGGCGGCGGCGGCGGTGGTGATGATGATGGTGGTCATTATGGTGGCGGCGTTGTGGTGGTGGTGGCAGCGTGACGGCGGTGGCGCTGGTGGCGCTGGTGGTGGTGGTGGTGGTGGTTTTCGTTTAAATTCACATTCCAATTAACAGTGTTAATACCTGAATTAACAGTGTTATTCACACCCCAATTAACAGTGTTAATACCTAAATTAACAGTGTTATCCGCCTATTAACAGTGTTAATTTTTGTCTAAATTCACATCCTAATTAACAGTGTTAATACCAAGATTAACAATCTTAATACCCGAATTAACACTATTAATTGTGGTGGTGCTGGTGGTGGCGGCGGCGGCGGCGGTGGTGATGATGATGGTGGGGTGGTGGTGGTGGTCATTGTGGTGGCGGTGATAGTGGTGGTAGCGTGAAGGCACGCTGGTTGTGGTTGTGGTGGTGGTGGTGGTGGTAATTGTGATGGTAATTGGGGTGGGGGGGCGGCAAGGTGGTGGCGGTGGTGGTGGTGGTGGTGGCAGTGGCGTGACGGTGGTGGTGGTGGTGGCGCTGGTTGTGGTGGAGTGGTGGTGCTTGTGATAATTATGGTGGTGGTGACGATGATGACGGTGGAGTGGTGGTGGTTGTCATTGTGGTGGCGGTGATGGTGGTGGGCCGGTGGCGGAGTTGTGGTGGTGGTGGTGGCGGCGGCGGTGGTGGTGGCGCTGGTTGTGGTGATGGTGGTGGAGTGGTGGTGGTGGTGGTGGTAGTGGTGGTGTAGGAGGTTGTATGGATTCATTTGTTTTTAAACGGGGGTAAAAATGTAAAATACACTCCACATGATCTATTAGGAATTGCACTCTATAGAAAAAGGATCTAGTGGGTTATGAAATTAAAAAATAGGACCGGCCCAGAATTAACTCAAATTTTTTAGCATCTTTGGCTAAACCACTCAAGGGAAGGGTCCAAAATAGTCTGAAATACATCACTCAATCAGACCTTCAGATTTCTTTCAAAAAAATCAGCCCTTGTGTAGCTCGGCATTAAACCATGTGGAATGCAACACCATAGGACCAATTGAAAGGTGATTCTCCGCTGATTTACACAATTAAGAAACATTTTTTCCATCTTTTGAAATAAAATCCTTGTCAACATTCCCATCATTATTTCAAAAAATATAATTTCCACGCCAGAAAAGAATACAAAGCGCACATACTGAAGAAAGATAAGAGATCAAACCTGCATAGTTATACATGCCTCTAGGTGTTTGTTATTAGTCAGCTAACCTCCAAACGCTGGAAATTGAAAACCAATTAAGAATGTCAGAAAGCTGCGGTCTTTGCCTAATCCAAATTAAAAAAGAGTTTTGAGCAAAAAATACAGAGAGTTGCATGACATTGAAAAAGAACTTAACTTGCAGGAAATAAGCACCAACTTCAATGGCAAACAGCCCAAAATTCTTTAAGAGAATTAACAAGGAAAAGGCTTATGATATCGAATTTCTTCAAGTTCTTCCACTTAATGCCTAATCACCCTGTATTTGGTACAGGCAAACATGAGTATCAAATGGTTACTATAATTCCGAATGATCTTAGAATGGGCAGTACCAAAGCCAATTACCTTTGTGGTTGTTATTTTTATTGTTCGTAGTAGTTGCAGTCGTAGCCAATATTACAAACTACTTGATCAGATCTACGTTTTTGGGTACGCAAAAATAAAAATAAAAATAAAGAAATCACTAAAAAATAATCACGAGGAGAAGAAATGAATGTGGAAGCATACATCTACATGCAAAAACAAAGAGAAGTAGTTGAGAAATTAATATGGGCTAGCTGGAGAATTTAATAACAGAAGAATCAGAAGATGAGTGGAATGAAATAATGACAGGTCGAATTTTTCCTGGAAGTATATTTTATATGCAGTGCAAAAACAAATACCTGTGTGGGAAGCTTTGGTTTTCCCTGGCCACATATCGTAGATAGACTTATTAGTCTGTGATTAGTTCACGGTCGATAGTTATGAAAGGGATGTGAGCAATCTTATGCCAGTCTTCTCCTTCCTCCCTGCGGCAACGAGGCTTCAGCAGTGGACAGTTATCTAAAAACAATGCATTGAGGGAAGTGGGAAGCCCCTCTTCTGGCAAGGATTGGAGCTGAGGGCACTCGGAAATAGATATGCGTTCGAGAGAGCCAAGAAGTTGAAGGCCCCTTTGGTTGAGTGATTTGAGATTCGGCAGATCTCCGAGGCAGAGATATGTAAGAGTGGAGGGCAGCAGCCCCTCCTCGGGGAACGACTCGAACACATCTTCAGATTCACCCCACATTAAAAAGCTTGTGAGAGAGGGTAGCGTTTGCACACCCCAATCTCTTCGCCCTCCAACAAGTTTCTTGCAATTCCTGATATCAAGAGTACCTAATTTGGAGGGCAGACCCCCTTCCGGAAAAGACTCAATTTCTGGACAATCCATTAACGATAATGACTGAAGAGATGGGAGGAGGGTGTGCATTTGTTCTGGAAGAGCCTTCAATTTCTTGCAACCCCCAATGGTAAGTGTCTCAAGTAATGTCAGATTTTGGAGCTCAATCCCGTCTGGAATCAATAACAGGGTCTCAAAATTCGTACATTCCACAATACCAAGATATCGAAGCTTTGGGAATAAACCTAATGGGAGGGATATGAGACTCTCACACCTCACCAATGCCAAACTTTCAAGGAACATATTGCGGTTGCTCATCTCTGGGACATATAGCCTTGGACATTTCTCTACACTCAGCTCCTTCAGATTTACCAGCTCGCTTGGAAATTCCTTCAAACTTGCAAAGCCTGAAATCACCAGTTTTTCGACAGAAGAAACACTTCGCCACTCCAATTGTACCCCTTGGCATTCCTTCAACAGTAGCTCGCGTATAGAAGTAGTCCTCGGAAGTGAAGTCACAAGTTCTGGGCATTCCTTTACCTCAAGCTTTTGAAGCCGAGAGAACTCTTCAGCGTCTATTATACACCAATTCACCCACCCTGACATTTTCTCAAAACGTAGAGTCTCCAGAGATTGAAACGGTTTGCTTAAAGAACCGCTCTCTCCATAAAATTCATGGCCCACGTTCGTTATATTGGGCATCCTTGCAATGGTAAGCTCCTTCAAAGAGGGTAGTTGACCAAGTGGTGGCAAGGAAAAGCAATTCTCACAATTCTCCAAATGTAACGACACCATATTGCAAAACAATTGATCTCCTAACCAAGTAGGAAATCGTGTGCCTCCATAGTTTTTTATCTCAAGGTGCTTCAAGTTTGAATGAGGCTCTAGCTTTTCAAGCACATCTCTTGCATTCTGTGAGTCTTCTGTAATGCTATCCCATTTCAACACTAGCTTTTCAAGATACTTTTTCTCACTCATCTTTGCTTCCAACGCATCGTTGCCACTTTTTACATTTTGCAATCCTGATATGGAGATGGTTCCGCGAAGATAATGAAACTCCCCCAACTCATTAATACCTAACCCGCTGCACCTTCCCACTACAAAAGCAGTTAATTGTTGGAGATCTTTCAACCTACTTATATGCATTGGCATCTCTTTTAAGTTGGTTCCACTTAAATCAAGATGATGTAATGAAATCAGTTTTACAATCCCAGCCGGTAATGTTGTAAGAAGATCACAATCACAAAACAACAATGTTTCTAAATTATACAGCGTGCAAATTGATTCTGGCAACTCCTTGATTTGGGTGTTAGAAAGGTCCAAAAAGCATAGATGTTTCAGATTGCCAATTGAATGAGGCAATTCCTTAATCATATATTGTGACAGCGATAGCAGTCGTAATCGTGTCAATCTCAACAAAATCTCATCCAAAACCTTTTTGCTCAACGACCAAAATACTTTATGATTTCTATGCGGTAATGGTAGAAAAGTTCTTAAACACTTAGCCTCCATAATTCTCTTGAACTTCTCAAAGGTATCAAAGTGTTGAACATACGAGAAATGACGTACCTTATCAGAAATACCGTGTGGCTTGCCATCCTCTAGGCTATAACAGAAATCTCCCATCACATATTGAGCTAAATCATGAACAAGATCATGCATGACAAACAAAGAATTATTAGCATTTGATCTCTGAAAAAATGACCTTGAAAGCAATTCGTGGAAGCACTCATAACCTTCTTCTTCCACTGTGTTATTATTCTTGGGCTTCACCAAAAAACCTTCTGCTATCCAAATTGAGACTAATTCCTCCATGTCGAATTCATAATCCTTAATAAATACGGAACAAAAAGCAAAACATCTTTTCAAATGGGAGGGGAGATAATAATAGCTCAATCTTAAGGCTGGAAGGATGTTACTCTTATCCTCCGATAATTCCCATATGGCACTTTCCAATATACTATTCCAATCCTTAACATCTTGTTGGTAGCGCAAAAGACCACCCAGTGTTTTTACGGCTAAAGGCAAACCTTTACACTTTTTCACAATCTCCTTGCCAATCTTTTCAAGGTTGGGATGTGCATTGCAATCTCCCTTCTCAAAAGCATGTTTGGAAAACAACATCCAACTATCTTCCTCTGGTAATTCCTTCAACCAATGAATAGGAACTGTTTGCATGATAGATGCAACACTCTTATTGCGCGTTGTAACAATAATCTTACTCCCTCGTGCTCCAAATCTGAAAGGAGTAATCAAGGCGTCCCAATGTTCATAGTTCTCATTCCAAACATCATCCAAGACAATAAGAAACTTCTTCCCACCCAATGATTCTTTCAACTTGACCTGAAGCAAGTTTAGGTCTTTTGCATCAGAAGTCGCCCCAGTGACTGACTCTACAATTGTTCTTGTGATACTTAAAACATCAAATACGTCAGAGACACAAACCCATGCTTTCTTATCAAAATGCGCATGCACACTGCCATCATTGTACAGAAGTTGAGCAAGAGTGGTCTTGCCCATCCCACCCATCCCGACAATCGGGATCACGTCTATCTTTTTACTATTTTCTCCATCAGAGAGCAACAATTTCATTATCTCTTCCTTGTCATTCTCCCGTCCATAAACACAGGATTCATCCACCAAAGAAGTTGTTGGCATCCTGGTTCGGGACCACTTCCGTGCAGCAACTTCTCTCAAACCAAGTACATCTTTAGCTTTCACGAAACGGTCTAACATGCCAATCATTTTCTCTAATTTGGAGTTCACACCACGGTCAAAAAAGCTAGTGAAAGTCGAGATCACAGAATCTTGTAAACTTTGTTTGCCTTTTGGGTACTCGGCTTCCACCTTGCTCCGAAGAGCCTCTGTAGCAATCTCATCCACTAGGTCCTCAGCGTGGTAGACAGCATCTTTAAGCTCGTCCAGCCAAGCTTTCACAGCTCGATCAGTGATCTGCCTGTCCTCTGCATCGTTGAGCCCCTTATTAAGTTCAAGTAATGTCACCTCCAGCTTCTTGAGAAGACTTTCGTCATGCTTTCAACCCCGGAAGAAGTTGATGAACTCTTCGGAAGCCAAACGGTCGAGCAGCACTCCAAATGCAGCGCCTAGAAGTGCCTCTCCAGCCATGTTTTTTTTTCTGTTTTTTGCAGACAAAAGAGATCACAACACGGTTGGGAAAGAATGCAGGAAACTAAAATTGAAAGTCTTTGCAACCTATAGAATGAATGTATTTTTCAATTCATGGAGCATCTGTTTGATTAGCGAGAAAAATATAATAAAAATTGAAAATGAGAGAAAGTAAAGTAAAAGAAAAATAAAATAAAATAAAATATTTTTTTTGCCTGCATCCATTTGATTAATATGAAAATTTTGCAAGAAAATAAGAAAGTCAGAGTATTGTTGTTGATTCTCATAAGAAATAAATTTTGGGAAATAATTTTGCCACTCAAAAATACACTTGCAAGGGAGTAGCGTTAACAAAAATATAAAATGGCAAAATTAGCACCCTAAATTTTTCCTGTATTTTTTGTTAGAAAAGGCATGTTCTCTACCTTTAGAGGATTGTATGAAAAAGTTTGTTTTCTATATTTTTTAGGACATTCTTGCTAAGTAAAAACCATAAAGTACTTTTTTTCCCTTTTTCTTACATTTTCTACTATTATTTTGCTAATTGAACGGGCCAAATCAAATGAACCCAGAGTGAATTGAGAGCATTAACTAGTGGGTGAGTGGAATTTGTGGAATAAATGTATTTTTTTTATGGGCGGAATAAATGTATTGCTCCATCACATTTATGGAGAGCCATTGGCACAGTTGACTCTGTTCGTTTGTGGATCTCAAAATCTCTACACATTGTTGTCAGTAAATTTTATCTCTATCACTCTTCACTCATTATTTTAAAAAACCTCCATCTAAATCCAAACTAAACTGGGCAAGAAAACAGATCAAAGTTGGAGTGCTGGACCAACAAAACAATAAACAGCAATAAAAATCACGAATACAAGCGATACAGGTTGGTTATAAAAAAAGCAAAACCAAAAACAAAACAAAACAAAAAAGAAGTTTTTAAATATTCATCCTCATGCGTCACTCTTCGTAAGTTTCCATCCTTTGACTTTTTTGCACTTATGTTTTCATCCTTTCTCTTTTTTAATACCAATAGTACCCTTACATATAAATATGCAAAATAGATGTTGCCTAAATAGGTGGCATGTAATTAGGTTTTATTTGATTATGGTTTCCTAATTAAATGAGATTTGATTGATGATTTGAAAATGAAGGGGGGTCATTCAAATCTTTCTTATCTCTTTTTTCCAAATTTTTTTAAAACTAACTGAAATACATTCCATTCCATATACACACCAAATCCCCATTGAATAAATACATCATGAATGGAAATAAATTTATAATAAGTGTTTCATGGTTAATTATATACACGATTTTTATAACATACATGAAACCATCGCCTCATATCATATCCGTGATATCTATTCGCAATTGTGGAATCGATTTTATTATTAAAACATGACATATTAAGATCATGACGCAATTCAAATCAATAAACCTAACATCTATTCCATAAAAACATGACAATTGTTAATCCCAACAAATAAACGCGAAATCGATTCCACCATGAAATCGGTTTCATAAACATGAGAGATTTCAAAAGATAAACTTTAAAATTATGGAAGATTTCATAAATCGATTCAAGTACCCTATTGTGCAATCCGCCATGAACTTCAACCATGGCAGATTTCGAAAAAATTGAACCTATAAACATGGCAGATTTCATCTACATGCACGTAATACAACCCCAAGCCTCGCCGCCTCGGTATGAACTTCAAAATCATGAACATAAAAATCTGTCATGTTTCATGAATCTAAACATGAACTTCAAAACACGGCAGATTTCTATAAACATGAACCTATAAACATGGCAGATTTCATCTGCATGTACGTAATACAATCCCAAGCCTCGCCGCCTCAGTCTCCTCCACTACGGCGTTCTCGACCCAATCAGACCCAAAGTACCTTCGTTTTTGTTGTCGTCGGATAGGAGTAACGCGTTCATGGAAATAGTGTCACCGATGGAATTTTTGTGGAGAAACAGATCTGACCCCATGTCCTGTCTGTGCATCTTCCCCATACGCCGCCGCTCCATGCTCATCGCCGCTTACCCTCGCTGCGATTTTGGAGGATTCACGTCGTCGTTTGCCACTTGCACCGCTGCTCGCCAATTACCTGGAGATTGCACGAAAATCCATTTTATTATCCCAATCAACCAATTTTCAATCATCAAAATCATCATCTATAACAGCAATAACATAATCATAATCAACTTCACCATCTCCACCTCTTAATATCCGCTATAACATCGCGGAAGAGTGGAAAACGATGGCGACTGGACGATGCGGTGAATCATTGAAACGCCAATTTAAATCATAAAAAAATAAATTTGGGGCAATTACGAACTGGGACCATTCAAAAATCGTTCTTTCTCCTTCGATGACTAGTGTTTTCCGGCGATGTCAATTACGAACCGGCGACGATGGAGGACTGAGTCTAGTGATGAAGGATGGACAATAGAGGATGGACGATGGAAGACGAAGTCGACGGAGGACGAGAAATAAATTCTCAGATTTGTTCTCGGTGAGGATCTGATATTGTGTGGTGGTTTTTCATCCTAATTTCTAATTACTTATAATAGTATTTGGAAAGCAAAAATTTAGGGATTTGATATGACTTACAATCGGAAAAATAGCAATTAGGACCTGGAAGATATGAAATAGATATGGAAAGCGTGATTTGGTAAGTGTAGATATCCATAAATTACCACACGGGACCTCCGAAGTTATTTTTCAGTCCCAAAAATCATTGCCTGTATAGGCTCCCAATAAACAAATAAATTCCATAAATATAGTCCTACAAGGGTAAGATGGGGTTTTTCAAATTTAGAGGACGAAAACATAACTTGGAAAAATGGCCGGGATGAAAACATACGTCAATTAAGGTCAAAGGATGAATCTTTAAGTCTCAAGCGAAGGTACATGCCCACGAAACTAGGATTAATACCATGTCAAATGTAGTAGTTGAAGACAAATAAAAAATCCAATCATGCTCTCCGAACAAGAATCAATAGGTACTGCTAGGTGTGTACATGGTCCGGCGGTTCTATAGAAATTCAAGAACCGAATCATATCTAAGGCTTCCAAAGAGTTGAGAAACATAATCCGACCGTTGCACATATGAAAACAAACCACAATAAAACCATAGACCAGTCCAGTTTGGATTGGTTTTCCGGTTCTAAACCGTGTTAGCATTCAAAAATTGCAAAGATATATAAAAGAAAAAATGAATAACATACCTGGTAGTTCTTTAAAATAGCTAACGTGCAATTTCCTTCTCAAGACGATGAAATCTTTTTTTTTAATCCGAAGAAGATGAAATCTTATTGCCAAACTAAGAGAGAGAGAGAGAGAGAGAGAGAAACGATTGCTAGAGAGACACGTGAGAATGAAAGAAAGAAGATGAAATCTTATTGCAAAACTTGGAGAGAGAGAGAGAGAGAGAGAGGGAATCGATTGGTAGAGAGACATGTACACGAGAATGAAAGTAATTTTGGAACCCCTGAATAGAATTCTAAAACAGCGAGCATCTAGCTTCAAATTTGGGATATTTGAGGATGCCAAATTTTTTTAAGGTTTACGTGATAATTTGACATGTTAAAATTTGACATCTTTAAGATATCCACTCCGACCAATATGTCAAATTTATTATTTTAGAAATTTTTGGAGTGAAACAATGAAAGAAAATATTTGACATCAAATATCAAAATTGACATGAGAAATAAGATGTCAAATGACACATAAGGATTTGACATCTTGATTAGAATTGTTTCATATGTCAATTCTTCCGCCTGACATGCCGTGTCAAATTTAACATCTAGATTGGAGATGCTCTAATATACTAGCCATAATGTCTTTTTCCATTTTAAAAAAATAAAAATGTCTTTCTCCATTTTCCTCTTCGTGAATCCCGTTTTGAGTGACACCAATAATCTAAACGAAAATTCTAACTCAACATCCATTTACACATTCACACTTACAATAGAGATGAGTCTTACATATATTGAGTGTGTAGTGTGTACGGATTTCATCCCTATTATAAGAGTGAATGTATAAGAGGATGTGTATTTTGTTGTGGAGGTAGAATGATTGTAATCTAAATCGTTTATCCAATAGAACCTGCAATGAACTTCATCCGTGCGAAAAAAAAAACGTACTCAAAAATTGATTGAAATGTAAGTATAAGAATTAAAAAGAAAATGGCCTTAGTGCAGCTGTAATAGGCCCCACAACGCCATTTTCAACGGACCAAAATAAAGTTATGAAAAGATGACCGGACCAAATAAAAGATATGTCAAGACAAAAATGCGGCCACCGCTTGCAATAATTCACAGTGCTGAATACCTTTTAACGCAAATTGCTTTTCCCACCTTCTGACACCCCACCCCCTGACCCCACATCCATTTTCCCGGACTACCCCTCCTCCCCGAATCAAGGAATGTTGCAGGGCAGCCGGCCCTGCAGGTCATGAAGGTCGGCTCCGAGCCGTCCGATCGGTGCCGGATCGGCAATCAACGGTCAGGATCTCAGCTCGGCAATGGACGGTTCAGATTTGAAGGGTCGGGAGATTAAATCTGAGCCGTTGAGGCTCCGATCTGACGGCTCGGAGCCGACCTTCACGCCCTGCAGGTCGGGCCGACCTGCAGGATCTCCGATTCCCTCCTCCCCCTCCTCTCTCACTCTCATTTTATTTTTTTTTATAAAATTTTAAATGGTAATAACTTTTTTTGACGTATTTTTTTAAAAATAAATTATATATTTTTGAAATCTACTCAACGAAACCTATCAAACGAGCCTAATATTGATGGTGAAATAATAGAAAATGAAAAAACTATATATTTTGTGGTAGTTTAAACTGTATAAAGATGTTGAAAAATTAAGTGTTCCAAAATTCAATCCGTTTGAATGGGTGGAAAGATTTTAGTTTTTTGATCATTTTATTCTAAATGATCATAATTAAATTTTAACTATAGAGTTCTCGTTGATTGACCTAAGAAAGTCGTAGAATCAAATGTCTCTTAGGGTTAATCAACGAGAGGCCTAAAGTCAAAATTTAATTATGACCATTTAGAATAAAATGATCAGAAAACTAAAATCTTTTAACCCGTTCAAACGGATTAAATTTTGGAACGCTTAATTTTTTAACCATTTTT
Organism: Rhododendron molle; assembly: GCA_025413875.1. Classification (NCBI taxonomy): domain Eukaryota; kingdom Viridiplantae; phylum Streptophyta; class Magnoliopsida; order Ericales; family Ericaceae; genus Rhododendron; species Rhododendron molle. The sequence goes on along the minus strand of CM046396.1, from coordinate 7,522,297 downwards.
TTAATATAAACTGTATAAAAAAATATGGTTAAAAAATTAAGTGTTCCAAAATTCAATTCGTATGAACGGATGGAAAGATTTTTGTTTTCTGATTATTTTATTCTAAATGATCATAATTAAATTTTAACTTTAGGACTCTCGTTGATTAACCCTAAGAAAGTCGTAGAATCAAATATCTCTTAGGATTAATCAACGAGAGCCTTAGAGTCAAAATTTAATTATGACTATTTGGAATAAAATGATTAAAAAACTAAAATCTTTCCATCCGTTCAAACGGATTAATTTTTGGAACACTTAATTTTTTAATATATAAACTACATAAAAAATATGGTTAAAAAATTAAGTGTTCTAAATTTCAATCTGTTTGAACTGGTGGAAAGATTTTATTTTTCTAATCATTTTATCTTAAATGTTCATAATTAAATTTTTACTCTAGGGCTCTCGTTGATTAACCCTAAGAGATATTTGATTCTACGACTTTCTTAGGGTTAATCAACGAGAGCCCTAAAGTCAAAATTTAATTATGACCATTTAGAATAAAATGATCAGAAAACTAAAATTTTTCCACCTGTTCAAACGGATTGAATTTTGGAACACTTAATTTTCCAAACTGGAAAGAAAGAAAAGGAAATAAAGAGAAGAAAATAAAAGGAAAAAAATTTCAAATTGGGAAGAAAGAAAAGGAAATATAGAGAAAAAAATAATAATAAAAGTAAACTGGGAAGAAAGAAACGACCCCCACCTCTGGACGCAGCCCCTAAAACGACAACGTTTGGTTTAAAAATAAAATTCTTGCCACCAATTTGCAATCATATGAAGCAGAAACGTAATTATAAGAGCCCTAAAAATAAAATTTGATTATGTCTCTGTAGAATAATATGATCTTCACACTCATTCAAACGGATTAAAAATTGAAACACTTAATTTTTTAACTATATTTTTTAATATGTAAATGGTCTAAAAAATTAAGTGCTCAAATTTTCACTTTGTTTGAATCCGTGCAAAGATCTTGTTATTCTTTATTTTTTGAGACCGTTTAAAAGATCTATACATGGATTCAAACAGAGTGAAAATTTGAGTATCTAATTTTTTTAGACAGTTTACATATTAAAAGATATAGTTAAAAAATTAAGTGTTTCAATTTTTAATCCGTTTGAATGGATGTGAAGATCTTATTATTCTAATCATATTATTCGAAAGCGACATAATCAAATTTTGTCTCTAGAATTCTCATAATCACGTTTCTGCTCCAGAGAATTGTAAATTAATGGTAAGAAATTTTTTTTAAAACCAAACGTTGCCGTTCGATGGGCTGGATCCGGGGTGGGGTTGGGTGGGTTGGCGGGGGTAAATGTGAAAATGGGCTGTGAGGTCGGGAGGGGGGTGTGTCGGGGGGTGGGAAAAGCATGTCTCCCTTTTAACAATTGAGCAAGAGATGATTCGATTCCCATTAACTTTTTTTTTTTTTTGATCATCGATTCCCATTAACTGGTTGGACAGTTGTGGTGGAAGAGAACTCTCCACACGAAAAATTATACTATGCATTTGGGGCATGCGAAAAATTATAATATGCTCCTGGGGCATGATTACGTGGTGTCCCAGAGACTCTCAGCACCACACAAGTATGTACGGGCCACTAAAATATGTAGTGCAAAGAGTCTCTGGAGCACCACGTAGCCATACTCTATGGGCATGAAATAATCTCCCACCACACGGTTTTCCTTTCCACCTTTTATTTTTTCTGATAAATTTGTAACAGCATCCACAATCAAATTTGGGGAGTTATTTTCCTTTACCCAAAGTCCAATCACGCATCCAAGCCTCACATTCTTTACCGACAGAAAAGGGTATAATTGGTATTGTGGCGGACTCAAACATACTGTAAGAAATTAGGCTGGACCTAAAGCTGGCAACAAATGAGAAAGTAGAGGTTACTGTATAAAGAGCAATACTACGACACTGATGAATGTGCACACAGTTTAACACATATGTGTACGAAATCTTCTGATACATGTTGCTCCTACATGATTTATGGAGTCCACTACTATCGGACGGGTCCAAATACATCTATGTCCGGATTTGTGCACATTCATCTGTGTCCATAGTATTGTTTTATCCAAAATAGTACTTTGAAAGTTAATGTGTGTTTTTGGTTTTGTAGAGTTTGGTGTGTCATTCCCACATGGGAGCATGTTGTGGTGATATATATTCAATTTTTTTTTTTTATCCGCAAAAAAGGCCTAAAAAGGCTTACAAAGCTTGGTCTATACAGAGAATAAAAAAAAGAGATAAAGGGGGATAGACCACCCAAGCACAAGGTAAGGATTTCCTCCTAGCAAGAGCTGCTATCTCATGTGCAGCCTTGTTAGCTGCTCTTCTGACCCAGTTGAAACGAATGTCTCCCTCTGTAGCAAGGTCACGAATGTCGAACACTTCTGCACTCACTTCCCAAGGGGGCACCAATTCGGACACGCTGAGAAGAATGGCTTGCCTGTTATCCGCTTCCACTGTTGCCCCTCTGATTTTTGATTTGATCAACATGTTGCAAGCAGCTCTGATAGCACAAAGTTCACCACTCAAGCTGGAGATAGCAAACACAGACCTGGTCATTCCATCCACAATCTCACCCTTCCAGTTTCTAATAACCACAGCCAGCTTGCCATCTCCTCCACCCTTTGGGATGGCAACATCACAGTTTGCTTTGAAACAATCTTTGTCCAGAGCCCTCCAAGTGGACAGATCCTCTTAGGTTGATGGGGTATCCATATGGACATTAGAGATCTCTAAGATACTTGAGCTTTCAAACCAGGTCCTATTGATCGCAGCAATGGTCGCCACTGGATCAATCTTAGACCGGCGGAAAATGTAGTTTGATCTAGACTTCCAGCTATGCCAAGCAATGAGTGCCACTTTACTCATGAAATCTATAGCCTCAGACCTTGGCATCATGTCCACCATTTCTGCAGTCCATTTGAGAACAGAGGCATTACTGCCTAAATTCCCCAAAGCAAGAATGTTAAAGCTAAACCAAACCGCCTTTGCCCAATTACATCTAAAATGCAAATGTTCTATCGATTCTGGCTCAGATTCACAAATTGGGCATATTGGGGATGGCACATCTCCTTCTAAACAGATTTTCCTTCGATGCGAGACTGTTCTTACAGGCCCTCCACCAAAAACTCTTGATCTTGTTCTGAACTTTCATCTTCCACAGCACTTTCCATACAATCTCCTTGGGTTTGAAAGAGGATTCGGGTCTATCACCCCTTTGAGTGAGATTATCTTGATAAGCCACCCGATAGCCCGACTTCACCGAATACACTCCATTTTGATTAAAGTGCCAAACCAACTGATCTTTTCTCTCCACCAGAGGTAATGAAATCTTGAGAATAGCTTCGACCACTTCAGGGGGTACCTCATTAGCCAGTTTCTGTCTTTTCCAAGTCCATGTCTCCATGTCTATGACATCTACCACATGCTCAATCTCACTCGCATGAGGTTTCTGGCATGTAACTTTAAAGTTTTTTGTCGAAGGAATCCAAGGGTCGTTCCAAAAATCTATTTCCTTGCCGCTTTGAACTTGCCATCTTAAACCTTTCACCAAAAGGTCTCGCCCGTGTAAAAGACTAGACCAGGCCCACGAAGGATGACTTCCCCTAGCTGCCTGGAGAAAGGAGGAATGTGGAAAGTAGATGCCCTTAAGAAATCTTCCCCAATAGGAATGCGGATTCATCAAAAGCCGCCACCCTTGTCTAGCTAACATAGCCTCATTGAAGCTCCGGTAATCTCTAAAACCCATGCCTCCCTGTGATTTAGAAGCTATCAAGCTTTCCCACGAATTCCAACAAATGCCTTTGTCATCCGGATTCCCTTTCCACCAGAAGTTGCGAGTAATAACATCCAGTTTATGACACAAATTTTTTGGCAGAAGGAAACAAGCCATTGCATAAGTAGGAATACCCTGCACTTCTGATTTAATGAGAGTCTCTTTCCCAGCCAACGATATGAGCTTAGTTTTCCAACCTTGCATCTTCCTAAAGGCCTTCTCAACCAAAAAGGTATATGCTTCTGATTTTGATCTCCCCCAAAAAGAAGGGAGGCCCAGGTATTTGGAGTCGCCTTTCATTGGAGAAATGTTGAGATAATCGCAAAGGAGCTGTCTATCTGTGGCACACATGTTGGAGGAGAAGAAAATACCAAATTTCTCAAAGTTAATAAGCTGGCCAGAAGCTTCACCATATTGTTTCAAAATATTCTTGACAACACAACATTCATTTAACTCAGCCTATATAAATAAAAGAGCATCATCAGCAAAGAGAATGTGGGACAAAGTAGGACAGCGACGATTAACTTTCATACCTGCCAGCTGATGATTTCTGATTTCCTTCTGAATGAGCCGAGATAGTACATCTTTAACTAAGAGGAAGAGATAAGGGGAAAGAGGGTCTCCTTGTCGAAGCCCCCGTTGAGGAAGAACATTAGCTCGGGCCTCTCTATTAGCTTGCACCACAAAATCAACCGTAGAAACACACTCCATAGCCGATTTAATCCACTTACCTTCAAAGCCCATTTTCTCCATCAAAGCTCCTAAGAAATCCCATTCCACTAGGTCGTAAGCCTTGTTGAAGTCCAACTTTATTGCCATAAAGCCTTCATTTCCTTTCCTTTTCCGTTGGAGGAAGTGGAAAGCTCCATGAGCAATAATAATACTATCTTGTATTAACCTGCCAGGAACAAAGGCCGACTGGTTCGGAGAAATCAAGTGTTTCAGAATACCCTTAAGTCTATTTGCCATAACCTTGGTGATGATTTTGAGACAGAAATTGCACAAACTAATAGGCCTTAACTGTGAGAGAGACTCCGAAGAGAAAACTTTGGGGATTAAGACCAAATTAGTTGTGTTAAGCTCCCTTAACAGATGGCCTTCGCTAAAAAACCCCTTAACTGCACTGCAAACGTCCTATCCAACAATATCCCAAAATTTTTGGAAGAATAATCCAGGGAAACCATCTGGGCCAGGTGTTTTCAGAGATCCAAGCTGGAAAGTGGCTTCCTTGATTTCATCATCAGTCACCCTGCGCAATAACATTGCATTCATTTCATCAGTGACACATTTTTCCACCTCTTGAAGTACCCCATCGAAGTCCCTTGCTTCTGATGATTTGAAAAGGCTGGAAAAATAGTCAAAGAGATGTTCGTTAATATCGTTTTCATCCGCAAGCCAAACCCCCTCACTGTTCTTAATCCTGGATAATTGATTTCTCTGACGCCGCTGGGTAACAGTAGCATGGAAAAAAGCTATATTTTTATCACCATACATAATCCAATTCAATCTTGACCTCTGATGTTGATACATCTCTTCCCTCAAAAGAGTCAATTCCAACTCGTCAATGATACTTTTTTCTTGTTGAAAGTTTTCCACCGAGAAGGACTTCTGTTGAATCTCAGCAAGTTGGGCATTAAGAGTCCTGATTCTTTCCAAGTTGTTACCAAAAGTCCTCCTACTCCAAGGTTTAAGAGTATCTCTGCAATTCTTAAGCTTATGTGCTAAGACTGATAAAGTTGTACCTCTTGGACTAGAATTCTAGGAACTCGTTATAACCTCACCACAGTCATCACTAGTGCACCACACAGATTCAAATTTAAAACTGTAAGGGACTTTTTTAGGCGGAATGCAACAATTGATAATTAGAGGGCTGTGATCCGAACCCACTAAGAGATCATGGAATACCTGAGCAAAAGGATACAAGTTCCTCCATTCCACATTGGCAAGTGCCCTATCCAACCTTTCCCTAATATTGCAATCTCCTCCCTGGTTATTGGTCTAGGTGTAGGCAGGGCCTTTGAACTCAAGGTCCATTAAATCACAATCAGAAAGTAGCTGCTGGAATTTCTCAATTCTAGAGCTATGGCACGGTTGCCCTCCGTGCTTTTCCCAAATAGAACCCACCTCATTGAAATCACCACAGCTGAGCCAAGGATATTGATTTCCCCTATGAACCTTCTTAAAGAATTCCCAGAATTCAGCCCTTTGCTGCCAGTTGGGAGGGGCATAAACAAAGGAGCATAACCAATTGAAGGGAATTGAAGGCCGGGAGATAATACAACGACTTACATTTTTAGTACTCAATCTAACATCAATGTTAACTCCATCCTTCCACCACAAAGCCAGACCACCCGATAAACCCATAGGATCTACATAAAAGCTACTCGAGAAGTGGAGCCTTCTCCTTATTCCTTCTAGGGTATCTCTCTTATTTTTAGTCTCCATGAGAAACACCACTAGGGGACGATGGGTTGTACACAACCCTCGTAAGATCTGGAATGTCAGGGGCCGCCCCATCCCCTAGACATTCCAGTTGAGAATTACCATCGGGTCTGTGGCTGTTTAGGGTCAGCCACCAGAGCCCGAGAAGAAGAGCAAGATAAATCAGAGTCATCATCTGACAAAATTTCGTCAACCAAAGCATTACATGTTGTCCTATCATTAAGGAAATCAGGTGATTGCAAGACATTTACCTCTACCAACCCATGGCTATGAGTCCGCGAGGGAGATCCTATCTTCTTTCGGCCACGCCCCCTGGACCCAGTTCCAGCCCTACGGCCTCTTCCACCTCTGTAAGCTCCCACAGCCGAGGTGTTGACACCCTGGCCCTGAGATTTAGCCACTTGAGCATCTCCTCCCTCATTGCTCGCCGCATTACCTTCCCATTCAATGAGGAGGTTCTGCTTCTTGGAACGCGTCACTGATTCTGGATCTTCATCTGGCTTGCACTTGAGGTTGCAAGTCTATCAAATATTCTTGAGAGGCCCACATCTCTATGGACTGGGCTAGCAGATCGGTCTTTGATGAGGGCACCAACCTGTCCATCACTTGGCCCATCACTGATTGAGTTTGAGGCCTTTGGGCTGTCTGGTTCTTCCACAAAATAATGTAACTCACATTCCTTGGGCTTGGGGGATAAGGAAGAGTCAGTCACCGGCCCAACCAATTGACCCAACTCCCTCCTACCAGGGATATTATGAAAATTCCTATCCAGGACATTAGCTGTAAATTTAGTCCCCTCATGACGCGTGTTCACCTCAGATTGAGACACCTGTCGTGCTCCAGAATCAGCGTTGATACCTCCCACTACACTGTCTCCGTTCCCGTCTGTACTTATCACTTGTCCCTGTGGATCCATCACACGCCCCTGTGGATCCATCACACGCTCCCCCGCGTGAGAACTGCACGCGCCACCACCTAGTTCATTCGTCCGATCAGTTATCCCTTTCTTAGCAGGATAAATCAGCACATTAGGTTTACTGTCTCCAAACTGGATTGTGTCCAGCCATGAAATCTCAGCTCGGAGGTCATTGAAAGCCCAGTTCCTATACTTTACACCCCCTTTATCTCCACAGTCGATGGTCGTGTGGCCAATACGCCCACATCCATAGCAATAATCAGACAACCGCTCGTATTTGAAATTTACCCACACGTTCTCACTTCCTGGCCTTTTAAGAAAGAAACACTTCTTGAGGGGCTTAGTAATATCAATCCAAACTCGAACTCGAATAAACTTCATAGGCTTACCCCTTCCGTTCGGATCTTCAACAGCGATAACCTCCCCTATTGTTTCAGCTATCTTCATTCCAGCACGAGCATTAAGAAAAGCCAAAGGGAGGCCCTGAATCTGAACCCAGAAGGGACTATGATTGAAGTCGAGCTCTTCTAGAGTTTTCTGCGAATCCCATTTGCGTAGGACCATGAGACATCCCATTACGGACCAAAGGCCTAGACTCATAATCTTGGTCACATCATCTTCTGACTTGAATCCAAAGGCATAGAGGTTGTTCCCCCACGCCGCCACAGAGACCTCTTCAGTAGTTCTCCAGGCCTTTGCAATGACATTTGAGACCCCTTTCTTGTTAAGGCTTTTGGTAGAAAGGATTTTACCCACCAGGATGTATTTAGCTTTCAAAGATGAGTCATCAAAGCTCGAATCCAGAGTAATGGTGTCTGGTTCATCCATGGTGGCTAGAGATGAAGAAGGAAGGAGAGGGTGAGAAGGAGGAGAGGAGAAGGGAGGCGAAAGAGAGATAAGGTGTACGGAAATGGAAAAGAGATAAGGTGTACGGATATGGAAAGATGGGATAAGACTGTGAGGAAAGGAGAGATAGAGAAGGGAAATGAAGAAAAGTGGAAGACAAACGGTGGGAAATAAGAATAGGAGGAGGGAATGTTGAGGTGAGGAAAGTAGAGAAGAAAAGATTTGATGTAGGGATGAACCCTAGGTAATGTTCTCCATGTTAGAGAGAGAAGCTCCCATTCATAATAAAAGGGCCCTTTAATTGAAGTGCCCTTTTATTGAAGAAGAGTGACTTTTGTCTTTGCTGCTCGTGCTGTGGGGAACTTATTAAAAAGACATTATCAGTACACACATTTCACATCAATTTTTACCTCAACTTTTCCATCCTTAGCCTTTATGGAAACATCATCATTACATTTTTATTCACTAACTTTTTAAAAATGAATCTACTTTTAGGGGTAAAAAGAAAAATTCACCAACTTTTACCCACTAATTTTACAAAATGGACATTTATTAAGGGACAGCCCAAAATGAAATACTGGACTCTAAAGAAGGGACGGAGGGAGTATATTTTTTGAGTCACAATACTTGTGTTAGTTTGTTTGCAAGATTGTGGTAAATTTTATAGTGTGCTAGCATGTGTGCCAAGTTTGGCAAAAAAAACTAGTAACCAACAAGTGAGTCTCATCTCTATAAATTCAAGGGTAGTCCTATGGTACACACCCCTTATTAGGGGGTGTACCGTACGCACCATGATTTTAAACCATTGGATTTGAAAGTGAATAATCCGGACCACCAATTTATTAAATCAATTAATAAAATAAAAAAATGGCTAAGCAGGTAATAGGTTGTTCTCTCCTTCTTGACTCTCTCTCCCCCTCCCTCATTAGTAAAATACTGCAAATTATATAAAATGACCATTATTGTTATGACAACACAAAAAATTGGTATTTCTTTACCACAATGTGTTGTACCAAAGGAATATTTAGAATTATTTCAATATACTTGATATGAAACCAATTTCTCTATTGTAACTAAATGTACGGTTGACTTGCAATCACGACACAATAATGATGATCAAAACCAATGATTTCATTATATTTGTAGATTAACTAATTCACATAATTTTTTGGCTCAATAGCGTTTAGAAAGCCCTTTCATTGGCACCCGAATTTAATAGTAAAAGAATTTTTTTGTCTGATTAAGGGTCTAATGATAAGCAATTAACTTCATTCTTGGTACATATGATCTATTCATATTATGTAAAAGATAGACGGTTCCGATAAAAAAAAAGAAGCATTAGATGGGACTCGGGTGGTGCATTGTTAGACTTTAATGTATTTGGATACATTAAATATTTTTCGATTACGGAGTTGTCGATATCTGATGATATCTAATTTTGGTGACAATGCTGAATATCGTATGACTTGATATTCTAACAGTTATGATCGATCATTTTAAAAATATACTCGCTAACGACATTTAGTACGTTATGATATGGTATTTTGCTGATTATTGTGGTACACAATTGAGAATTTGAAATTTTGAAGGCTATTAATTATAAAATACTTTCTTGTACGTAGGGGTCCTATTTCCGGCAGAAAATTCGAGAAAGCAGTGGCCTCAAATGCCTCCGCCCTAGTGTTGGGCATGCATTTGTAGATCATATTATGGCCTATGTCATTGGTGTAAATCAGTATGTCTACTATAATAATTTTTTAAAAAAGAAAATACAATGACAATAAATTTACAAAATTATTTTGATTGTACTTCCACGACCTATTTCCAAGGACCACCATTAAATTTGGATTTGTATGCATAGGGTGAAGGTTTAGTATCAATCCGCCTGTCAAATATATAATGCCAATTGTTAAGTGCACCGCCTTGAATATCCGTATCTTGAGACAGTTGGATAATTATTTGTTTTAGTGACCTCTCATTTTTCCACGAAAATTTGAAGGAATTTTGATTGTTTGAATTAAATTTTTAGAGAAAGAACATAATTTAGACTAATATTTTGAGAGAAAATTGTAGTTGTATTCAAAAATTTGGGTATAGTACTTACTTTTTGGTGAATTTCTTGGATGAAAATTTTGAGCGAGAACTTCATTTTTAATTTAAATTATTGAGGTATTGTGTAGGGACAAATAAGAATTTGAAAAAATAGTGTGCAGGGAATTGAAAATTAAGATAATATGGTGAAAATTTTAAAATTTGGGAAAAAAATGTGGCGGGAATTGAAAATAATTAGTGGTATGGTATTTTGCTGATTAAAACTATCGTTTACTGAACATTCCGATTGAATTTTTTTTATACGACACGTTGTGGGTATGAAAACGTCAATTTATGGTATTGTCATAACAAATTTGGTTATAATACTGAATTTGTGGTATGGTATTTTGTTGATTATAACTATCGTTTACTGAACATTCCAATTGAATTTTTTTTATACGACACGATGTGGGTATGAAAACGTCAATTTATGGTATTGTCATAACAAATTTGGTTATATTACTCAATTTGTGGTATGATATTTTGCTGATTATAACTATCGCTAATTGATCTTTCTGATTGGAATTTTTTATACGACACGTTGTGGGTATGAAAACATCAATTTATGGTATTGTCATAACAAATTTGGTTATATTACTGAATTTGTGGTATTTTAGACATGTGTTATTACAAAATATTTTAATTAATTTCCTTTGGTACGGCACATTGTGGTAAGAAAATGTCAATTTATGATATTGTCATAACAATTGTGGTTTGTTATATAATTTGTTGTTTTTTAATATGTTTTCTTTTGATAAGACACATTGTGTTAAGAAAACGACAATTTTAGGTGTTGTCATAACAATTGTGGTTATTTTATAAAATTTGTGGCATTCTACAAATATTTTTGGCTTGGGTATAACAATTGATGATTCTGATACGACATATTTTGATTTTGTTACGAAATATCATACGAGTCAAAGAATTTTTGGTACGACTCATTGTGGTAAGATAATGCCAATTTATGGTGTTGTTATAACATTTGTGGGTAGCATTATTTAATTTTTGATATTGTACGCATATATCTGGTTAGGGTACAAGTATTATGGATTCCGGTACGAATAATTATGGTTATGTCATAACAATATTTTTTAATGTGGGTAACCTGCTAGTGACCTGTTCAACAGGTAAATTTTAAAGTAAAAGTCGTAACTGAAGTCATAAATATGCATTACAAAATCAAAAATTGGCATAATGAAAATCACAAATTGTCATAATTTAAACATACGGTATACCTTGTGTACCATAGCTTCTCCCTAAATTCAAACTCCAACCATAAATCATAAATGTCAATGTCTTAGCACTCACTTGTGGGACCTACATTTTATCCCAATACACACTTTAACAAACATTTTAACGTAAAAATAAATACACCAGCCCCATTGATGTACGTACTCGTGTATACACTAAGCACACACTTGCATGTGGAACTTATTTTTTTTATCCTAAAACACACTTTAAAAAATATTTTAACACACAAATATACCAAACTCATTACGGATACTATAACATCCGTTGTTAGTTGCCATCCGAGCAAACATGAAATTTGGCACACTTAAAAAAACGAAAGGTTCCGACGTAAGTGGGTTTAGAAAGAGCTCACGAATGGACAAAACTTGACGGTCCATTACATTTAAGAGATTGGAGAGGATTTTCTCCTAACAAAAAAGAAACATCATCGCCACAAGAGGGATCGATCTTATTCAAGAGTCATTATACAAATCAATGGCCTCCCAAAACACACAAGAGATCGATCTTATTCAAGAGTCATTATACAAATCAATGGCGCTCCACTTTTTATTGATGACCCTTCACTTTGTTTATGAAGTTAATTTCACGTTAAAATTGGAGCGCCATCAATAAAAAGTGGAGCGCAAAAATCAGTTTCTGACAAAAAATTATGAGTAATTCATAGATCAGCGCAAGTCTACGAATGTCGTGAGAACTTCCATTTGTTTACTGCTTTTAAAACATGGAAAATTTTAAAAAAGCCCCTGAACTTTTAGAAACTTTATAAAAAAAAAAACTTGAACTTCAATTAATGGTAAAAAGAGACCTGAACTTATCATCCCGTTAGCAATAAAGCCTCTGCTATCCAATTCCGTCAATTTGTAACGGATGGAGCTAATGGAAGTCATTAAACCTTCTTCTTTTTTAACTTTTTACTTCAAAAAATTATTTTTAACTCTTTTTTAAGTAATAATTAACTATGCAATAAATTTTTTATTACTATTTATTAAAAATTACTTTAACCCTTTTTTACTTTAAATTTTTACCTTTTCCCCCTCTCTCCATCTCTCTTCTTTTTTTTTTCAAATATTTTACTACACACCACAACCAACTGCCAAAGCTCCAGCCCCAATTTCAAAATTACTTTTAACCTGCTTTTTTTAACCTTCCTTTTTTAACTTTTTATTTTTAAAAAATACTTTTAACTCTTTTTTTTAAATAAATATGCAATAAAGTTTTTTTCCCTTACTATTTATCAAAAACTTCTTTAATTCAATTTTTAATATTTTAAAAAATAAATTTAATCCCCATTTTTATATTAAAAATTATATGTCTCTTACTCTTACTCTTTCTCTCTCACAACTGAAACTCTCTTTCTTTTCTATGTGATTTAAGGTTTGAATTTCGGAGAAATCTGAAATTTCCCTATTGGTTAATGAGGAGCAAATATATTTTTAAAGTCAAAATTTAAAAAAAAAAAAAAAAAAAGTGGAGAGAGAGAGTGTTTAAAGTAGTTTTCGTCAAGAGTTAAAAAAAATGGAGGTGAAAGTAAGTTTAGGAAGATAGTAAGGGAAAAAAAACTCTGGGGGTTGTTAAGGTATTTTTGTTAATAGTAAAAAAATAGGATTAAAGTAATTTTTGGTAAATAGTAAGAAAAAAAAGTACTTTATTGCCTATTTATTTACTACTACAAAAAAGAAAGAGTTAAAGTAATTCTTGGAAGTAAAAAGTGAAAAAAAGGAAGATTACCACATTCCCCGGTGGCTCCATCCGTTACAAATTGATAGAATTGGACGGCGGAGGCTTTATTGTTAACGGATTGGTAAGTTTAGGTGTCCTTTTGTTATTAATTAAAGTACGGGTGTTTTTTTGTAATATTTCTAAACGTTTAGGGGCTTTTTTAAAATTTTCCCTTTGAAACACCAAGAAGTTGGAACCATCAGTCAGCCTCTCGTAACCTAACTGAAAATACGAATTTCTTGTATATATATAAAGGTATCAGAGCCCGGCATAGTATCGTACAACTGACGGATTTCAAACTCCAATTTTAATGCAAGGTGGCATTTACTGTTCAAAATCATCTCACACTTTGCCTAATCTTGATCTTTAAGTGTTGCAAGCCAGAAATTGCAAAGAAATCACCGTTGTCCAAGAACTAATGAACAAGCTTTTCAGCGGCATTTTAGATGTCCCCACTGCTGAGCTTGGCAAACAAGGCACCTATTTTCCTTGAATTATCCTCGATTTCGCGCTTCTTAACTGGGTTTGCATGTGAACCTCCTAATGCTTCTGATGTCTCATTAAAAAGCAGCGTCAAGATCATATGATAGGTCTTTGCTGGGCGCACATTATTTTCAAATGAGCAAAGCAACACACATTAGATCAGGCCGTATATCTACGGTATTTTTTTTTTCTTGTCATTTTCTCCAAAATATGAAGATTTGAAATCACACTTTTCTCGGATCAGGAAAAAAAAAATCACACTTTTCTAAAAATTACATCCTTTTTACCGTTAAATAGTTTTAGCACTTATCCGTTCAATATATAGGTTTGGAAAAAATATGCATCGACATGTTTGACTTGTCAAGCCCCGAGACTACATAAAACATCACGAAACGTAAAACAAAAGGAAAAGAAATTAAACACCGTTACCAGGTACACTTGAAGTATCAACTCTCTGTACTGTAGGTTGGGGGTGAGGCAGGAGTTTTTTCTGGTTGAACTTGTGCTGGCTGAGTAGGGCTGCAGGGCTGTGTTGGACCCATGGCAGGTCTTTGTACTCCTGCACTAGTAACTGGCATAAATCCCCTAGATGCTGGGGTCCGAGCCAAAACCTGAGACATCGACCTACTTGAGATGGAATATTGCTAAGCGAACCACCAACGCGAGGTCCTTTTTGATAATTGGGATTGCCGGTTCCCTGAAAAAAATAATTAAAGAGTAAATTTCAGTACACCGCAATGCAACATTGAATCAATTTACACAGGAGGGGTTGCAGAGACGAAGGGTTTTCCTGTAGTCTGAGGGGTTACCAGTGGAGTAGTAAAATTCATCTGAAACTCAACAGAATCAGAGTTTGCAGCCAAATTTCCTCCGTATTAACTGACAGTTGGAAAGTACATTAAAGTAAGTTGATGGAAGAGAAACAAAATAGGAAGAAACTAAGGAACAACAGGTTCATGCTATTACGTACAATTGCAAACACCAGAAGTTCTGCCAAACAATCATCTGAGTTGTAAGCTTCAAAGTTGAGAATTCGATTTCTGTCTTCGAGATTTATAGCTAACCCAAAAACTGTTAGCAATAAGCACTATGGAAGGACAAAAATCTTTCAGCAAAGCAAGTTAACCAACTACAGAAGACACTACCATATATGATTATTTTAGTACGAGAAATTATGTACTCCCCTAGTGGAACTAAACCCAACTATGTAAGTACCTGTTGAATTTGAGGTGCTTGGGATGGCACAAACATTTGAGGCTCCTCTCGTACCTCTCCCCTATGAATAACTGAATGCTTTGTTGTTGTTGCGATGGTATACTGTTTCCTACAGAATAAATTAGGGACAAACTACTAAAAGATTGAAAATATTACTAGAAGCAAAGTAGTACAGATTCTAAAGTTAGAGAGTTGCTGAAAATTAGTAGTTCTGTGAGTCAAAATGATACGTAAAAGATTAAGCACCTAGTAATAATGTTGAGGGGCCTCAACTGTGCCAAAACTGGATGGACCAGCATCGTATGCATGTCCTGCTTGTATCTGAAAGTTGTCGAGAGCCAGAGACTTGGGTACTTCTTTCTCTGCCATAATAGCGAGGCAAAGTCATTAGCTAGAAAACAGGTTGCAGCAACATAGCCCCACTTCGGCCAAATAGTAGAAGAGCTTATTTCACTTCGAAGATCAACATAGAAAACAAACTATCCATCAAACTCCCTAAGAGCATCTCCAACAGGCTAACTAAAATTCTAGCCATTTTGCTTAGGAAAACTGAGTTAGCTAGCCACCAAATGGTTGAGACACCCAACAGCCAAGGCAAAAGAGAACACAGCTATCAAACCGACTGGACTTCCCAGACCCAGATCTCGCCTCTCAGGTTGAGGTTCCTATGGACTTCCCAATTCTCTCCAACGAAACCCCAAACCCAGATCCAGGAAGGTGGAAAATCTCAGTCGATTTTAATTTCAATTTCTAGCTACAGGAAAGGAACCCAGTGTCCAAAGCCGCCAAGATCAGTCAATTTTGATTTTTGGGCAACAAAAACAGGAACCGACCTTCGATTTTGCAGATCAGATGTTCCTCTTCACTAGTCTTCGCTACAACGACGATGAGAAATCACATCTTCACTTACTCGTGGGAGTGGGAAATCTTGTCGCCGGTGTGTTTTGGGGGAGAGAGAAAGGAGCAAAGGGCAAGCGAGCCTTCCGTACCTCGCTGGTCAAGGCGAGGGGCTAAAGCGAAGGAACAAACTGGCTAGAGGCTGCCGAGTCTGCTGGAAACCAGAAAAGAGGAGTTTGGTTGGCCACTTTGACCTCGCCGGAGCTAGAGCGAGGCTGGTGGAGATGCTCTAATATGGAACTAATAAGCTTGAGGTGGTATGGGCACACGCCCTTGAAAAATTCTATTTTTGTTCATAAAATTCAGGTGTGCCCTTTTTGGGAAGCGCAGCTAAACACTTACAATTCAGAATCGCCACTCGGGTTTTGCGGAAAGTACCCAAGGATCCGAACTTGAAACGCTTTGCTACGTTGTTTGATTTGAAAAGGCTTGTAGACTAGACCGTCGTCACCTTCGATATCTGAGGTTCGGGAGCTAGGTTACGAGAGGGGAATGGTTTTATGGCACCCCTCTCGCCCAATCCGGAGATCGGTCTCTACTCGGGCATTTTGTAAAATATTTGCAATTTTCTCACATTGATCATTTTTTAGCCAGTTAGGGCGGGGGAACAATTAAGGGGGGATTTAAAACTGTACAAGTTGCATTTATGACAAAACGTGATGGATGATTTATGGAAATGAGCATAATAGATTGAGAACAAGCACTTGTGAGTATTTCGGACAAACTGGAGCATGCTTGATGTGAAATGAGGCACACAGGAACAAGCCTGTATGTACTGGACGTACCAGCACATACAGAGATGACCTGCGCACGCCACTCCATTACTGGCGCACTGCAGTGAGCTAAAACTCACAACTACTCACAACTATTGTTTTTAACCCTCTGGGCTCTGGAAAGAACCAGTGCACACCCAAGACGCAGTCTTATACTGAAAGATATATACGAATACATGCAGCAGCAACAAATAAAACAGAAATAAAATGAACAGAATACCCCATAAACAGTGTGGGGAACAATCAGAGGCCATGGTTTGGCTGCCATGCAAGGGCCAGCCACTGGACCTTGAAATAACTGTCGTACGCCAGTTACCTCATTGATCCAATGCTTGGCTTTGCATCATCTGAGCTTTGGAACATGACCAGAATAATCTCAAAGGCCTTCTTAAAGCAGAAATAGCAGACAAATGGCTATACAGTTCCAAATACAGAAGGTTATGAGCTGGTTCTTAGCATGCAAATAGGTGATCAAATGAAGGTTAAACAGGAAAAATGATGATCGGTGATCCCCACGCCAGTGGTGCACATACAGCCATAACTGGCGCGCGCCACTTGTCATCACACACGATCCTTGAATCTTTGCCAGCTTTAGGGCCAGGACTGGTATTGATTACCAGCATTGACCCTACCATCCCCCTCAGGGGTCAGAACAGAAGGTTTACAAAACGTGGTATAACTTTGGTATTGTGTTGAATGGTATGTTTTGAACTTTGCACTTGAGGTATGAAGGATGGATGATGAATAGATAGGGTGATATGGACTGTGGAGTGGTGTTCTCTTGTTTATTCCTTCAATGGGTGAAGGAAGAAACAAAAAAAGAAAGAGAGAGAGGGAGAGACTTAGAGAGACTTAATGGTAGTTAACCCCCTTGCATATAAATTCAAGGGGGGGGGGGGGGGGGGTGTATTAATAGAGGGTGAGAGGACTGAGAGAGGGCAGTAACCAGGCTTGTTAGGGGCTGATTTGGTTTGGGTCATGATAAGTCTCCATGCATTAAATGCATGGGACTTGCTTGATGGAGGGTGTAGAAGAGAGGAGGAGACAGTACTGCACGTTTGCAATCATCAGGAACAATTCACGGTACTGGGGTGGCCACAAAAGTCTTGAGCACGTGGTTGAATAGTGCTGATTTGACTGAATTTGACCGGTGTGCGCCTATGGAGGACTGGCATGCGCCAGTGACAACTGGGTCAACGGCCGATGACTGACACGTGGCAAACTACCAGCGCATGCCAGTAATGTACCAGCATAAGCCAGCAAGGTTTTGCTGAGGTTATTTTGTTCTGGCTTGAAGGGTTGAAAAAAGTGGTTAAAAATGGTTTGAATGGGGTTTGAATGACGTTTCGGAAAGCTCCAAGCTCAAACGCTCTAACAAACAAGGAATGTTCTTGACCTCGGTCATCATTGGGGAATCAAAGACCGTAAATAAACTAATTTGGACGGTCCAGAATAGGGTGTCTACAGGTGGGTCTTCTTATCACCTAAAAAATTACCAAATACAAAACAAGAAGTAAAGGTAGGAATCTATATATGTAATCTAGTTACAATTGCAATAGGTCAAACAGAGCCAGCCCAGCTGGATATATACCCGAAATTTTCTTTTGAGGCCCAATTTTACGAGTATTCGCGTCCCACACTTCTAAACAAGAGAATCTGTCTGCGTTGTATTTCGATTTCAGCTACTATGTAGTACTGACTCCAAGGATCACAAGTTAATGCTCACAGTACGAACCAAAAAACAGCTGTTTGGGTGCCTTTTTCTTAGTAAGAGTACTAATTTGGCTATCCTCTTTCTCGTATATAAAGTGGATTATGAGAGGAACTTAACGTGTCCCTTCAAAGCAAGTACCAAATGTCGAACATTAATATAACAACCAAATGGGGGCCATACTATAATTGCTGCAAAAAAAAAAAAGGATAGAAAAGAGTAGGCCCATTGCGCTTTCACTCCAGCTCATACAAACGGGGATTGATAAAAGTAGAAATCCGAGGAAATTGTCGCTGAATTTATGATGAGACAGACATAAAGATAGCAGCATCTCAGACTTATATACCTAATATTGTTTCCTCCCTTTCACACTGGAAAGTGGTTTGATCACAATCATGTAATACCAAAGTGATACGAGTGCTTCCCTCCACAAAGTTATATATTATCCAAACACGACCTAAATGAACCGCCATTACTTCATACAATTTTGGCCACCCAAGATCCGCCCGCTTTTAAAAGCCATGTTGTAAGCTTATATCAAATAAAAGCCATATGATTGAGATTTTGTGACTGTGAAAAAGCTTATGCTGAGTAGAACACCAACCTAGAAAAATTAACCACTGAATTAGAGAAATATGTAGTAGGTTAGATACTCTACAGAAGGACCAAGTAGTTTACGACACTTGGCACTATAGGCACTCAATCTTCTTAAGTTAGCACTCGTTTTTACTTGCATTGTCCCAATCGAACTACAGCCCCAGGTGGATATCGGGGCGGCCCGAAAAAGAAGCGCCTCGCCCCTTTTTTTTTAGAAAATTGATTCGAAAAATTTTTGAAGAGTCGCCACCCGGATTTGTGGTTCGCCACCCGAGAAACCGTTTTGATTTGAAAATGCTTGATTTGAATTGAAAACCAGAGATTCGTTTGAGGGTTCGGAAGCCATGTTACGAGGGGGGAAGGGTTTTACGGCACCCCCCTCGCCCGATTCGAAATTGGTCTCTACTAAACATTTGTGGGATTTTTCAAAGGGATTTTATTTCATCAAACAGTTAGCACATATTTACAGATGTATTCAATACAGGAAGGTGCATGCATGTGCATGTGTACTGCGAATGAATGGGAAGTGATGACAAAGTGCAAAATGCTAGAGGCTGGAAAACTTTTGTCACTGATCTGCTCTCGAGCGCTCGGAAGTACTCCCGAGTGCTTGGGAGTGTTGCATGTCCAACCTGCCAAATATGTTAGTCTCACAGAATATGACAGAATATGGTGCTGAAAATGTAAGCCAGAATATCATTGATCGTGTCACAGGCTCAACATAGAGCTTAGCAGAATGGGATGAATCCAATAGACTGGGATCAAATCCCATTCTTCCAAACTCTGCATCCCTGTTCTTTTGGAAAATGGTTCAACAGGTCTAACAAGCAAAAAGGGATGCATGCATGGACATGCAAAGACAGTGTTAGGATAAGAACTGAAGGAAGAATAGGCTGAGTTTACATGCAAGTACTCTCGAGCGCTTAGAAGTATTCTCGAGCGCTCGGGAGTGATTCACATCTCAGGACTGACTTCAACCAATTAAGACTTTCAATGAAGTATGTTGATACACTAGATCTTACATCTTAAAGCATGGAAAAGAGATTTTCCTTCTTAGATCCAGACCAAAACTCATTTGCATGCCTTAAATGCAAGTCATTTATTTCATTTTTGTTTTTTCAAAGAAAACAGCAAGTTTTTGGTACCAACTTACTTCAAAAGAGTTGAAAAGAGTTTTGAAACACATTCAGCCCATGCATGTCCATTTAAACACTCAAAGGAAAGAAAGCAATGCTGGATTCACTCTCAAGCGCTTGGGAGTAGTCCTGAGCGCTCGGGAGTTTCTCCAGTAAGCTTCACACAGAAAAGGAAGCACTTGCACCCTTTTGCTCTTGTTATCACACGAAGGTCTCTCAACCCACACTCAGTATGAAAGACTGAGAGGGCTGAAGAACCTCCCTCAGAAAGGAGAAACAGCCCAGTTTTGTTGGTTTTTGACAATAAGGTAGAAGCTTCTACCTTTGGTTGGGGATTTTACTCCTTGGAAGACTTTGAATGATGAAAGGAAAAGAGAAACCAGGGAGATCAGAGCTTTGGAGTACTCTGAACTCCTTGTATGTCTTGAATGCCTTGTATTTTTGTTCTTTTGCTCTTGAAAGTGAAGTTTTTGGAAGAGGTGGGGAGTATTTTTGCTTGAACAGCTAAAGGGGGGTTTTTTAGAGAGAGAAGTTCGTGCCTGTTCTGTGCTGGAAAGGCCCTTTTATAGGCAAAATAGCATATAGTCTCATTTTAGAAAATACAATATGGAATCTTTGAAAATCCATCAGGCCTGACTCACCTCTGACTGAGGTGGAGTGTTGCCTGATGTTTGAACCGGCCAGAACGGCTGTAATGATGGCATGCATGGGTAGTGGGGACGCTCAAGCATTCATTGGCCAATACAAAAGTCTCGAGCGCTTGCACTCTCGGGCGCTTGGGACTTTACTCTCGAAAGGCCGAGAGTTTATCAATCCCGAGCGCTTGGGAGTAGTTTCGAGCGCTTGAGATCGATCCCGAGCGCTGAAACTGGTTCGACATTTTACTTTCCTTTCAAAGTCTTGAAGCAAAGTCTGACCGGTCTAAGGCTTGTTTGATCCAAATTCATCATCGGGAGCCTCCGCCACAAATTAAGGAAATTGAAGTGTTCAAATTGGGGTGTCTCCAGAGTTGCCCCTCTTTGGATGGTGCCCGGCATCATGTCTGGATGCGGGTGACATTCAAAGATTGAGACAGCCCAATTCGAGCCATATCAAACCCTTAATTCCACAATCAATGCAAAATGGCACATCCAATGCATAAGGTCGTGTCCTTTCAGATTGCCTACGTACCCTTTTCTGCAGGGATCAGACCAGCGTAGTTCTTTGGGGCAAATGCAAGCACGTGTGATGCATGCACGAGAAACGATCGACAATTCTTAAATAAGATAAATGCGCAAAGAGATCCACCTGTTGCTCTGTTGAGTGAATAGAAAGGTGCAAACATGTGTGATGCATGCACGAGAAATGATCGACAATTCTTAAATAAGATGAATGTGCAAAGTGATCCACCTGTTGCTCTGTTTGGTGAATAGAAAGGTGCAAACACGTGTGATGCATGCAAGTGATCGACACAAGTTTGATAAGGTAAATGCAAATAGTCCACCTGTTGCTCCGTTCGGCGGAAAGAACTATGACGAGGTAGCCTCTGAAGGGTAGAAATACCTGCCTGCGTGTTGAGATTAGCATAAATAGACAAAATTCCAATTGACTACCAACTAAAATGCCAAGTTAAGGATCGTGAGTTCAAAATTATAACATCGACTAGTGTTTACTTCCTGCTGTCTCGTTCGACGCGGCTAAAGTCAGGACTGAGATTGATTTTGTAAAAGGAAGAAGAAGATAAGCAATTCTCTGGAGCGGGAAACACACGAGGCGACGGAGAATCGACAAGGAGGCTGAGGATAGATCTCAGAGCTCAGAACCACTCCCAAGCGCTCGGGAGTGGTCTCGAGCGCTCGAGACCGCTACTGGGGACCACTGTCCTCTTCATCTTCTCGACTGGTTCTGGGGTTCGAAACATATTCCGAGCGCTCGAGAACCAGGAAATCCGTACGCTCTGAAGCTCGACCGCACTCACTCTCTGATTCCAGAGAGTCTCTCTCACTCTCTCGATCTCTCTCACTCTCTCATTCCAAGACGGATCGGGGACGAGACCTTGATCTCCCTTCGATCCTGTGCTGGGCGGTGGTGTGCCACGAGGTCCGAAGGAAGGGGGTAAAAGCTTCGTGGGAAGGAGGTGAAAGGGTGATGGCCAGCAACGGTGGGAGTAGGGCAGTGCCCGCAGCGGTGGAGGTTGCGGCAGCGATGGAGGCTGCAGAGGTGGACAGCGGGGCCAGGGGTGAAGACGATGTGAGGATGGAGGAGGCCGGTGAAGTCCCAGCGGAGAGGGATGACATGGGCGGAGATGATGAGGGGCTGCCCGGCCGCGAGGAGGCAACGGCTACGGCGACGGAGGAGGCCAGCAGCAGCGCTGCAACGCTAAGAAGGGGGCAGTCAGTGAGGGTTTGGCTGCGGTGGGTGGCACCGGTGAGAGTCCAGAGGTGGTGGTGAGTGCTAGCGGCGGTGTGGCGGAGGTAAGGGATGTCGGAGGTAGCGGAGTTGTACGAGGAGAGAGCGGTGAGCTGGCCATGAGCAGTAGAGATGCGCCAGAGAGTGAGACGGGGGTCTCGGGTAGCGGTGATGGTAGCACGGGTATTCCCGATACCCCTACTGTGGAGGATTTATTTGTGGCCGCGGAGCGGCCAGCGACGAGGTGGTGGTGGCCGGGCGTGTCGTTGCGACGCCGGTTTGAGAGGAGTAGTAGCGAGGTTGGTGTGGTGGGATAGAAAATAATGGATAGGTCACTCGTGGAGGGAGACTTTTTAGACACAGTGAGGCCACAGGACATACTGGACGCCCTTGGTCTTGATGCTGGGGTTAGAGAGGTGCCGAGGGGAGGAGGACCCGGAGGATCGTGCCTCGCCGCCGCCGGGAGCGCTACTCTGGGCCTGGAGTATCAGTCTTTGGAGAACACGGGGAGGGACAGAGATGGAAGGGAGGTAGAGGAGAGGAGCCGGAGGCAGAGGCGGTGATCGAGGAGCGGGTCCTGCAGCCGCCGAGGCGAAGGCCTACTTGGGCCATGCGCGCCCTGGGTTCACGTCGGATACCTACGCACCGCGATTACACTTCTTTGAGCCGACGGGAATGACAGGCTACACTCCTGCCCGGACGGATTATCCAGAGGACTTGCTCCTCCGAGATCGAGCTTCACACATTTCTTCTAGCTGGACCACGGTATGATCTCAACACTTTTCTTCCTGCATTATACCTGCTTTTGTGAATCATTGTATCGCTTATTGATGCTATTTCCTTGCTCTGTTGAAACAGCGTTCCAAGGACATCTATGGCCACGAAGCTCGTGCCATTCGTTGGAGTATTTCGAGAGTTGCCGGAGAGTGTAGAGCCGTGGAGGAGAGCAGTTTTGGGCCGTTCATCGATTCTTGGCGGCGTGAGGGTAGATCGTGCGGTGATGACGGTGCTGGCGGGCGGTGGTGGGACACCACCAATACATTCCACCTCCGCTGAGAGATGACGGTGACTCCACTCACTTCGCTGCGATCACGGGGCTCGGGTTGGAGGTGACCCGATTCCATTCGACGCGAGCATAGTGTTGGATGATCTGCTCTGAGATGGTTTCTGGCGGGTTCCGCGCCACGGTGAGGAGTAGCCGAGTATGGCGATTCGAGCGATATTGGGACCATGAGCCCGGACGATCTCGAGGTGGCCCACATGGCGAGCCTCACTTGTTGTACCTGCTCGGGCTTCTGTTTCCCATTTCGAGCGATCTCGGGTTCACCTGAGTTACTTGGCCGGCCTGGTTGATCCTGAGGCAGGCGGGCCGATACGATTGGGGAGGAGTCTTTGCTCTGTGCACTCTCCTGTTTCCTGGGAGCTGCCTCGCACGGGGTGGGATACACCATAGGCGACTAGAGGGTGATTGAGGCATGCTTCGACATTACCGCTTTGAATTGCTTTGATTGATCATTGGTTTGTTGAATTGAACTTGCATTGACTTGAATTGAATTGATCTTCATGACTTGCGGCTATGGCTTATGAGGTTTGGGCATGTTCCCGCCCGAGAATACTCTTGCACAAATCCACACCTACTTCCACGTGCACTTGCATGGAGTAACGGAGTACCGGAGGGCAAAAGAGCGACGGGGACAAGTGATGACTTTCCGACGGGCTGGACAACATTACTGGGGTTACGGTACAAACATTGACTTTCCTTTCTTTTGATGCCTTTCTGAATATTGAGATCCTTGATTACTGACATAAGAATACCAAATGCAGGTTCACTGGGACCGATGGGCCAGGGTGGAGGCCGACTTCCTTCCGAGGAGCCGGAGGTGACGAGGAGCAGTGGTCTCTTTGGAGTACTACTGGCCGGGCAGTGGTACTGGGATCGTGGTGACGCGACAGCCGCGGTCTTCCAGAGTTTGTTGTGCCGGGGCCACTCCCTCCACGGGTGCAGCGGACTGAGACGTACACTCGGGCTGAGGTAGAGCAGTTCACGGTGCCGGATGCCGACCTGGAGAGATATCTGCGACGCACACTATACTACGCAGCTTACAGAGACAGATATCTAGCCACCAGCTTGGGCGTGGAGAGGGAGCTGGAGAGGCGAGTTGCTGAGGCTGAGGCTAGGAGAGCCCGAAGGGAGACTGGTGGTGCGGTTGGAGATGAGGCTGGAGCTGAGCCTGGAGGCGAGGTTGGAGCTGAGACCAGAGGGCGGGGCCGCGGCGGTCGCTCCTCACGTGGTAGGGGATGAGGTGCTAGACCTCCTGCTGGCGGGCGAGGTGCTGGGGTTCCGGGCCGAGGTGAGAGCGGCTCACAGGTTCCAGAGGCGGCTGCAGCTCCTATACCGACCGGGTTACCGACGCTGGATTGGTCGATAGGAGTGAGGGACCCTTCTGGTGCACCGGCCTCGCTAGACGTTCCACGCCTGCCACAGCCAGCCATGCGGCTTCCCGCTCAGGTATAACACAACTTTATTTCTTTCCCATGCTTCAAATGCTTCCTGTCCCTGTATTTGTTGTTCTTGATCTTTGAATCATTGTACAGGTGCCACGAGAATGGGCAGAGCAGGCTGTCATGCTAATGGTGGGGATGCGACAGCTGCTGAAGGACTGTGCTAAGGGGAGGACCCTGCAGACTAGACCTATTCCTGAGCCTGCTCCACCTGTTGCTGCACAGGTATGAAAATGCAAATGCATGCATGTACATTTTTATCGGATTGAAAAACATGTATAAAATGAATGAATGTTCATGACATGCAGGTGCAGCCACGACGCTTGGCCAGGGCACAGCCACAAGACACCCCGAGCCTGCCAGCTTCTGCTAGCACGAGAGGCCGGGGTAGACAGAGAGCAGGGGCGAGACAGTTCGAGGTGGTTCCTAGAGCAGCGTCCCAGCGGAGACCTGCTCGCGAGGAGTCTGAGGAGGACACAGAGGAGTCGCTCGAGTCACGAGCCTTAGGGTCTACGGACTTGAGTACCGCCTCAGGACCTTCCGACGACGATGATGGCGATGGGGACGACGTTGAGAGCTCTTAGTCCGAGGGACACCAGCAAAAGAGGATTTGCCTAGGCTGAGCTTTAGTTTTTTTTTTTGCTTTTTTTTTTTTTGCTTTGCTAGTCTTTCTTTTGCATGGGCTTGCGTGCCAGCACAGTTGTAGCTTTCAGGCCTACGTGCCTTGGTTTTATTTGGGCCTGCGTGCCCCGGTAGATAGGATTGGGCATGTGTTTGCCCCAGGTTCTGTACTTCCTTCTTTACTCATTGTAAATGCCGCATTTTATTTATGAAAATTTGCACTTTTCTTCATTTGTGTTCGTTCGCACTTTCTTCAAGAATTGTATTTTATGAAATATACTCGTCTAGTTTTGAAAGAAAGCAAAGAGCACACGAATTTCAGCCGATACTCTTAAGACATAATAAAACTTGACAAAAAGCAATTCGACTCACAAAATTTGACTTGGGACGACAAAAATGCCATTGATATGGAATTTACAAGCAGAAAAGAAAGTAACGACTAAACTTGACCGGGATCAGACACGAGAATAGGATATGAGAGTATTTGAACAAAGTATGTGCCTTTGATGCCATTATGAATGATGAAATAGAGGCGTTTGAGGGCGAAAGTTGATTCCGTAAGCTTTGACGCGCGTTTGATTGCTTCACTGAGTCACTAACACATATTGGGATTCGTGCATGCCATTAGGTTTGAACAAATACTCTCGACACGGATTTCGACATGTTGACGGGAAGGGGATTATTGGGATTTTGAGGTTTTTCGAGGAATATCCATGAATACTCCGACAAACGGACAACTGGACACGCTGTATTCCCTTAGGATTAGGTTGGAACTTGTTAAACCAGGTGAACCAAGCTTGAGGTGTCATCTCGGGACCAAAAACCAGGGAAGAAGCTTGCTGCCCAAAACTGCAGAACTCTCGAGCGCTCGAGAGTATTGTCGAGCGCTTGGGAATTAACTCCCGAGCGCTCGGGACTTCTGTGATCTGCAGGTTTGTGTTCTCTCCCAAGGTGATTTCCAGCTCTCTTGTCTCTCCTCGTTCTGTATGCATACTTCCAATGTGCCTCGTAAATGTGCATGGATTGCTTTCCAAAGATCAGCAGCTTCCCAAAGCAAGACTAGCATTTTTCCAAAGCTTTTCCAAATTTCCAAAGTTTGAATTTCAAAAGAACTTTGAAAATATGGAACATGATAAGTTCCAAGGCTGGTGGGGAAGTGGTGTTGCCCCCCCTAGGCCTCTATAAATACCAGACTTGTTTTGGTAAGGCACTCACACTCCCTTCCATCATCCATCTCTCAAAAATCCCATCTTCTCATGGCTTTGCTAAACCAAGCCTTGCTCCGCCCTTGGTTGGATAGTCTTGATGGCATTGATTGGCTAAACTTCCGAGGGCATCGCCTTCATGCCTTGAAGTACCTTCGTGAGGTCGCAATTCGCCCTGCCTTGCTACATGCGGCTGTGCGCTTTTGCAATCCTGAAGTGCATGTCTTCCGCTTCGGTTCTCAAGAGCTATGCCCCACCATCGAAGAATTCCACGCCTACCTTGGGAGCCATGACTCCGCCGAACCAATCGTTCCAATGCTTAGAGAGAGCATGAAGAATATCCTAAAAGCCAAGCTGGGCGTCAGTGGGAACGTTGCTGAGTTCTTGACCCGGGGCAATGCCATCAACATCGTGCGGCTGTACGAGATGTTCAGTCCACTAGACTTAACGGATTTGAGCATCAAGGTCGGCCGGATGATGGCTTGTTGCATCTGTCTCTTGGCGGCCTTCTGCTGGTTCCATCTGTTGAGTCGACCCGATGCTCTATTGGTTGGAGTTCTTTGCTTCCAGTTGAGGCTCGCAAGGACGTTGCTCCTTTGGTCCTTGCCGAAACCTTGATGGGGTTGGAAGCTGTCCATGCCGGTCGCACGAGGGTTTTGGTGGCGATCCTTGTGCTGCGGAGTTAGGGACCTCACTCGATTCTCCTTTTTCTATTTCTCACATTCATTTTACCTCGACACTCGGTTTAGGCTTTATCTGGCTCCTTACTTGTTTTCTCTCTTTTCTCTAACAGATATGGCTTTGCGACAAAGTGAACTTGCTGACACCTCCGGCCAATGACTGGTGGTACCGGGCTAGCGGATGGAATCGCCCTTTTCAGGTGATGTATAGCAGTGACGATGACTGGGCTGACTTCTTCGCTTCTTTGGACGATGATGACATTGCTTGGCGATGCCATTGGCTGAGGCTTCCTACGATGACCGTGAGTAACATGGGCTCAACGCACGTGTTCGTGGCTGGCTTGAGAGGCTTCACTTCCTATTCACCTTTCCGCATTCTACGCCACTTTGGACTCAGCCAGGAGATACCACCCTCGGGTTCTGAAATGCTTCGTCTCCCTCCCTTCACCATTCCGGGCCTTCAGAGTTATGTTCGAGCGTGGGAGGCTCGTAGGACTGAGCCAAGTGATCCACTTTATTCCATCGCCTTGACTAGCAGGTACCGGAAGTGGCTAAGGAGAGATGTGGAAGCAATGAAGGGTTAAAAGCTTACTTTGCCAGTTTTTGAAATAAAAAGTGTTTTAGTTGTGCGTTTTCTGTTTTCATGCTCAGCTTGTAATAAAGAAATCATCGGAATAAAATTGACTGATTAAGGGTTTCCTCCTTTCGGTTCATTAATCGCGTGCACTTTGAAAGAAAGCATTTTGACTTGTCAATTTGGATTTGAATTTTTGGAATTTAGGACCGAACCTTAGAGTGAGATTGCCTACGTATCCCTTAAGAAAGGGAATCAGGCCCATACGTAGTTCGGGCTAGGGTTCTCTCGGGTATTAACACTCTCCTTTTTATGCTCTAAATTTTGCCTAGAACCGCCCTTTCGGGTTTTCAGCCTAGCGAGCTCTTTTTCGACTTTTTGCCTTAACTTTTGCCTAGGCCGCCCTTACGGGTTTTCAACCTAGCAGGCTTGCTCTAATTTTTGCCTGGTACTGCCCGCCCTTGCGGTTTTTGGCCCAGCGAGCTCTCTCAAGGGTAATACTGTTTGAGTTGATCCAAATTGACGAGATTTGAGAATTCGTTGCCGTCAAGATCAATGATCGAGGCTGCTCCTCCGGAAAGGATCGACTTGATGATGTACGGACCAGCCCACTTTGGTCGAAACTTTCCTCGAAGATCAAAGATCGGTGCACGGATTTCCTTGACTACCATGTCCCCCTCTCGTAGGTCCCTCGATTTCACCTTCTTGTTGAATGCTCGGGCGATCCTCCGCTGATACCCTGGATGTGGTACAATGCTCGCAGTCTCCTTTCGTCAAACAACATGAGTTCCTCGAACCTTCCGCTGATCCATTCGGCCACATCTATTCCTTGTTCAGCCATGACTCTGAGCGATGGAACTTCTAGCTCGATGGGGAGAACGGCTTCCATACCGTACACCAAAGAATAGGGTGTTGCCCCCGTCGGTGTGCGGATAGACGTTCGGTATCCCCACAAAGCTAGCGGTAGCTGTTCATGCCAATCCCTCGCTGATTCGACAGTCCTTTCGAGGATTGACTTGATGGTTTTGTTGGCTGCTTCGACTGCCCCATTCGTTTGTGGCCGATAAGTGGTTGAGTGATGCACTTGAATCTTGAATTCGTCAAAAAGCTCTAGAACTTTCCCCTTGAAGTGAACACCATTATCAGATACGAAAGCTTGAGGGACTCCATACCGATAGATGATGTTTTGCCTGATAAAGTGAGCCACTTGAACTGCCGTCAGAGTCTTATACGAGGCTGCCTCAACCCACTTAGTGAAATAATCAACCGCTACCAAAATGAACCTGTGCCCGTTGGAAGCTGCGGGTGTGATCCTTCCGATGACGTCAATGCCCCAGGCGGAGAATGGCCATGGTGTTGCCATTGAGTGTAACTCCGAGGGAGGTACATGAATAAGATTAGCATGAGTTTGGCACTTGTGACATCGGCGCACATACTCGATGCAATCTGTCTCCATAGTCGACCAATAGTAACCCAACCTCAGAACTTTCTTTGCTAGCATCATTCCATTCATGTGGGGTCCACAAACTCCCTCATGGACTTCTTCCATCACTGCTCTTGTGTCATCACCGTGAATACACAACTTGTGGACTCTGCACGGAGATCGCCGGTACAATTTCCCACCACAGATGATGTATTGAGATGCTAATCATTGTAATGCGATCCGATCCTTCCTGGTAGAATCTGCAGGGAACTCTCCCTTCTCGACGAAATTCCAAATATCGTGAAACTAAGGGAGTCCATCATCAGGTTCGTCGATGTTCATGACATAGTCGTACACATGCTTGCCTCTTTGCTCAATCATAACAGGCCTTAGCTTTACTCCGATCGGAAGTTCCAGCATGGATGCCAAGGTAGCGAGTGCGTCGGCGAAGCGATTCTTCATCCTTGGGACATGCGTGAAAGTCACCTTTTGAAAATTCGGAATAAGCTCGTCAAGCTGCTGATGATACGGCTTCATCTTCTCGTCTTTGACCCTCCATTCCCCATTGGCTTGTGACACAACCAAGTTGGAATCCCCCACAACTTCCAGGACCTTGACTCCAATTTCCAATGCAGCTTCCATTCCTATAATACATGCTTCGTATTCTGCCTCATTATTCGTGACTTCGAAGTTCAACTTGAAAACTAAGGGAATATGTGACCCGCCAGGCGAGACGATGGTATGTCGATCCGAAACCTTTACGATTGGCAGCTCCATCAAGTACAATGTCCATGTTTCGTTGATAGCGATCATTACGTCTTCATCGGGAAATTGAAACTCCGCGGTTCTGGCCCCTCGATCGGGCGATCCGCCAAAAATTCTGCTACGCTCTTCCTTTCACCGACTTACGGGTGACATACTTGATTTCGAAGTCGGCCAATAAGAGCAACCAACGTGCTAGCTTACCGGTAAGTGCTGGCTTCGAATAGATATTTGAGGGGTCCATTCGAGAAATCAGTATCACCGAATAAGACAACATGTAGTGTCTTAATTTCTTTGTGGCCCAAACGAGCGCCCAACATGTCTTCTCCAATGAAGTGTATCGCTCTTCGCTCCCCACCATCTTCTTGCTCAGGTAATAGATCGCTCTTTCAACCCCATCATCTCCTCTTGTGCGAGCATGCACCCCATTGACGACAGGGCGTGACGGACAAGTGCAGGATCAAAGGTTTTCCGGAAAATGGGTGGCATCAAGATGGGCGGATTCTGGAGGTAAGTCCTCACTGCTTTGAAAGCCCTTTGACACTTGTCATTCCATTGAACTTCACGTCCTTCTTGAGCAAGCGAAACAACGGTTCTCGCAGGTCAAAGTCAACTTGGCGATGAACCGGTTGATAACCGAATTTTTCCCAAGAAACACGGGACTTCCTTCTCGGCTGAGGCGGCTCCATCTTAAGAATGGCTTTAATCTTAGAAGGATCCACCTCAATCCCTTGGTCGTGATCATGAATCCAAGTATCTTTCTTGCAGTGACCCCGAACGTGCACTTGAGGATTGAGTCGCATTCTGTACTTTTGAATCCTCTCAAAGAACTTTCTCAATGCCGGAGGTGGTCTCTTTTCTTGCCTTTCACTATCATGTCATCGACGTAGACCTCGACCTCCTTGTGAATCATGTTGTGCAACAGCGTGGTAGCACCCCTCTGATACGTTGGACCGGCGTTTTTCAATCCAAATGGCATAACCCGATAACAATATGTCCCCCACTCGGTGATGAATGTGGTCTTTTCCCTGTCTTCTGGAGCTAGGAGAATCTGATTGTACCCCGAAAAGCCATCCATGAAAGAAAGTAGAGCGTGTCCTGCAGTATTATCCACAAGTATATCTATATGTGGCAATGGAAAATCGTCCTTAGGGCTTGCTTTGTTCAAATCCCTGAAATTGACACACACTCTGATTTTTCCGTCCTTTTTGGGGACAGGAACAATGTTGGCTACCCAAGTGGGGTACTCTGTTACGATTAGAAAACCAGTATCGATTTGTTTTGTGAGCTTTTCTTTTATCTTTAATACCCAATCAGGCCGCATTTTTCTCAGTTTTTGCTTAACGGGTTTTGCGTTAGGGTAGAGAGGGATTCTGTGCGCGACTATCTCCGGGTCGATTCCGGGCATGTCTGCGTGGGACCAAGCGAAAACCTCTTTGAATTCTTTTAGTAAATCAGTGAGCTCTTGGAGCTCAGTGGGAGACAGCCCGAAACCTACCTGAACCAATCGAGGGTTGTCCTCATCACCCAAGTTTATTGAGATTATTTCTTCTTTTAAAGGCTGAGCATGCCTTTCATTTTCGCGATCGATGAGGGAACGGATCTCCTTGGGAATGTCCCCATCGAGATCTATTCCTTCATCGTCGGGATCCATACAATTTATTTCAAAAATCGGCAAGTAAGCGGAAACGTCATTCATTTCATTAACCAGTTCATCAGATGGGGGGAATACAGCGGTTGACTCGAATTCAAAATGAAAGCTATGAAGTGGAGGGCCGATGGGCACGAACTCCGACTCTGTGCTAGACGACGAGTCAGTGTCGGACTCAGACTCAAACTCAGTGCAGGTGCTGTGAGTGCGAGTTACATGTGGAATGAAAGTGCAATTATCATAAACGCCTACTGCCTCCACAATGAGTTTGGAAGGGTCTTCAATTTCTTCTTCATCTCCAAGCGCAAGCACGGCAGGATCTTGCATCATACCCTCTGGATCCTCGCCCTCAAACAAGAGTTGGAGACTGCCCAAACCAAAAGCTTCCAACCAGTCGAGCGCCTCAGATATCTCTTCCACCTTTGCAACCTCTTCATCACTTTCCCATGTATCATTGGCAAAGATCTCGAATCCAGGATACTTCATCTTTGTTTCAAGGTCCACAAAGGGCTTAGGTTCTCCTTGGTATAGCGGCTCCTTCTCCTTTGATTTCATCTCTGTTGTACGGGCCCGGGCACGATTGCGCTATTTCTTTGTTGAATCACCCTTCTTGGCCTCATATCCCAGACCGAAACGCTCGTTATTTCCCAGAAAGTCGGGGAATTCGGGGACACCTTAAGCGTAAAGTCCCAAGCCCATGCCCGGCAGATATTTCATCCGTTTCATAATTTCCAAAGCTGCAGAACTCACCAAGAAACCGTCCTCAGCGCGGATGGTACACACCTTCGAAGTCATAACGGCAAAACCTCCCATGGCAACGTCTTCCTCGCCATGCATAATCTCAAGCAGCGGGGAATTGTCCTCGGCGTGCGGACGGATACCTGAGTCTCCATAGATGATAAGAGTTCCGGATTCCAAACCCAGGATGAGTTTTTGATGCAGTGTTGAGGGCACACCCATAACATCCGGCCGATGTAGCCAAGGCCTTCCCAACAGGAGATTTAAAGATGCGGGTATTTCCAGCACACAGAATTCGACGGTGGTTTTGAACTTGCCAGTTGCCAACTCCAAGTTGATTGTCCTCAAAACATCTCGACGAGTATTGTCATAAGCACGAACGCCCAAGTTCGATGGCGTGAAGTCCTTGTTCTTAAGGCCCAAGCAATAAGCAGTGCGGAGTGGACACACGTTAATGGCGGAGCCATTATCAACCAGGATTGCTGGAATCCACTTTCCCAAGCACTTCATGGTGATGTGAAGGGGTTTGTTATGGTCAGCTCCTTCAGGCGGCAAATCTTTCTCGGTGAAGGACAATGTATGCTGGGCGAGGTTCGGGGTTATAAGGGCAATAAGAGCTTCTGGAGCGATGTCAGAGGGAACCTCGAGCCTGGAAAGGGTGTTGACCAACCTGAGGCGGTGCTCACGAGAGGCAGCTAACACTCCCCACATAGACATGCGGGCGGGAGTTTTCTGGAGTTGACGGATAATAGGATCAGTGGAGGCTTCCGGATCAGGTTCAGGGAGTGAGTTGAGGTCAATGAACAATTTGGGCTGGGTAGGTGGGTTAGTTTTATTGGAGATAGGAGGGTTATTTTGTGGAGCTTGAGGGGTGGGGATGTTCAGACTTGTGGGGTTGACAGGGGTATTCTGCTGCGGTGGAGGGGCTCAGGATGAGCTACCCTGTTGGAGGTTGGTGGGCTGGTAGACCCTTCCACTTCTGGTAAGGTTACTAACTATTTTGGGGATTGGCTCCCACCAGGTACCTTCCCAGAAATCAGAGAAGTCCAGGTCGTAATCATCCGCCTTACGCTTCCCTTGTCGATTTGTTGTCTTCTCCAAAGTCTCGTTGAGAGTTTTCATTTCCAAGCATGCCAGATGCTGTCCTCCTCCGGAGAATTCCGTAAATTCGCATTATTCTTTCCGTTGTCATTGCTGATCTGCAGAGATCCTTCATCCAACATGGCCTTGTTGACGGTCAGCTCTTCACCATTCATCCACACATTTACCAATTCAGACCTTCCCCACAGATCTTCTGGATCCAACACGCAGATGCTAGGCTCATCAGGGATTTGAACTACTGGTTTGGAAGAGAACTCTTCGACGATGAATTCCTGTGGGAAGAAAAGATGTTCCAGAGGATCGGAGTCTCGAGTAAGGTTGACAATGGTCCTAGCGTTGAGCCCTAACAACACACGGGGATTCATCAGATCCATTTCTTCCACTATCTCTTCTTCTTGAAAAAGGTATGCCAATGATGTTTCCTCTAGGGGGTCAGAATCATCCATCCAGTGCCATCCGTTGGGTTCGGGCTCCCATTCCCATTCATCCTCCTCCTTGACAGGTTCGGGTTCCATGAATAGCACAAACAGAGAATATCCATCCAACGGATCAGCCACAATCTCATCCCAGTCCTGCCTCCATTCTACATGTTCCAATTCCTCAACTTGGCTAGGGTTAAGTGCCACAGGCCATGTTCCAGTAATAAAAGCCCTTTCTTCCACCGCCAAGAAATCTTGCACCAGATCTTCCCACCTTAGCTGAAAGTCCCATCCCACTGTCTCAAGCACGCAGACCGTATCCTCAACTGGCAACTCGACGGCTGGCTTGGGTTGGGTATCAGGAATGATGTAAAGGCTAGGGTTAAAAGGTTGGCTTATAGAGATGAAGTTGGTGCAAGCATTAGAATGCTTTGGGAGTGGATTTGAGACGGTGTTTGGTTTCTGTGGTGGCATAGGGAGAGTTTTGTTGTCTATCAGGTCTTGGATTGCATGGCGGAGACGGAAGCAGTTGTCGGTTAGGTGGCCCACATTCTGGTGATAGGCACAGTATGCGTTAGGATTGTGGGATGCGGGTAGTTTTTGAGGTAAGGGAGTAGGGGTAAGTGGCTTGAGGGTGCCGCTTTCGACCAATTTCTCGAGCACAGCGGAGAGTGGTGCTGAGAATTGAGCAAAAGTGCGGGACTGGGTACGCGGTTGACTGGTTTGTGTGGCTATCTGGTTTACCGGCTCGGCTTGGGTTGTATTTGTGGAAGTGTTGGGAAGGTTGGTGTAGTTGGCGTTGCCGAATAGATTGCTGCTGTTTCCGGAGTATACCTTCTTGGGCTTAGGAGCGGGTTCGGGCTTGTCAAGGATCCCCAATTGAACTGCTTCTTCAACGGCTAAGCCTGTGTCGAAGAATGTTTTAAAGTCTGAGCATGCTTGGGCCATCACCATATGTCTTGCCAGAGTAGGTTGAAGATTACGGACAATCATCCGGATTTGGTCCCTGTCACTCGGTCTATCCTTCATCTGTGCTGCCTTAGCCCTCCATCTTTTCACGAAATCGGCAAAGGCCTCTTTCGCTTCCATCTTCGTTGACTCCAATTCACGGGTGGTCACCTCCAACTGAATGTTATAATCGTATTGCGCCACAAAAGCTGCGCATATATCCTCCCAAGAACGCTTCTTTCTTTCATCCAGTGAAGTAAACCAATGCAGAGCATGACCCACCAAAGTCTGTGAGAACATCTGTGCCATAGCATCCTTTTCGACTCCCCACATGGAAAGTGCTCCAATGTATCCCGTCAGGTGTGCCTTTGGGTCTCCTGTTCCGTCAAACTTAGCAAAATCAATTGGCCTGAACTTTTCTGGAAGCTTTGCATTAGGAAACAGGCAAAGCTTATTGATGTCAAAGCAGATTGACGCTATCTTCTCATTTCTTGCAGCAGACTCCTCTAGTTGGGTGAGCTTCGCTAATCTGCTGCCATCTCGGGATTCTGACGGGGTTTCCAAATCAAAGACCAGTTGCTCTGGAGTCGGGTTAGGGTTAGGGTTGAAGTTTAGGTTGGGATTTGGATTTGGATTTGGGTTTGGGATAGGAATTGGGTTAGGTACCGGATTCTGGTGGGTCTGTGGTGGAAGGCGTCGTGCAACTCCGGTGATCATCATCATGAGTTGGGCAATTTGGTTATCGATGCGTTCGCCCAGGCGTTGGATATCTTCAATCTGAGCCATTTCTCCGTTCAGATTTCTCGGGTTTGGGTTGGGGTTTGGGGTTGGGGTAGGAACGGGATTTGGGTTCGGATTTGGTTCGCTACCGCTTGGGTTCAGGTTAGGGTTGCCTCCGTTCGGGTTAATGTTTGGATTGGGATTCGGATTTGCGTTGCCTCCGCTTGGGTTCGGGTTTGGGTTGCCTGCACTCGGGTTCAAACCTCCGATCAATAGATCTATTTCCGCCCCCAAATCTGATGCACTGACGGAGTCTGCTTGTAGTTCGAGCCGTTCCAATCTCTGTCCCAAGGGTCTGGTCCAGGAGGGTATGGTGTTCTTCTTTCTCGGCCCAATTGCTCAGAACTGACAGCAAAGCCAAAAACTTAAGCTCAGACGCGGCTCCTGCTTGCATTTTTATGAAATTTGTGCATGATTTTAGAAAATGAGTGTCTCATCGTCACGTCATCGACTCTGATTTCTTTCTTTTTTAAAAACAAATGACTTGCGGGAGGTTGCCTCAATCCTCAGATTTTTAGGGTGTATCCTCATTTAGGAGCAGTCGATGCCCAAAAGAAGCTAAAATAAGCTAAGTATTTGGCTAATATTCCATCGACAATTTGATCATTGGTTCAGAATGACTCGGGGTGAACAATGTGATACGATAACCGAAGTGGCATAAGCGGTGCACTTGCTTTTAGCCTGGTTAGTGTTGGCATCACAATGTTCTACTCCCCTATCATTCCTTTCTTTTGGTTAAATCCCGATCAAATGCTTAGTCAAGGACTTAGCAGAATCTTAGTTTCTTCTAGGTTCGGGTTCGAGGACTAATGAGATTTATCAACACGCATTAGGGTGCGTGACTCTTCATCGGGTCTTGGCAACCTTCCGAAGACTGCGCGAGCGAGTCTCGAGAATCGTGGCTGACAGCACGATGATGATGTAAGATGCAATGCAGCGTTTAACAGATTAAAGCACATAGCCCAACCCTGCAGGCTCCTGTCCTAGTTTGAAAGGTTCTATGGTTTGCTACACATGTACAAAGGCCGGGTTTTGGCTTGAAATGGGTCCCCCGGACTAGAGTCAAAGTATACCTCCCGTTATTGAGCGTACACCCAATAATGGTACAAACGGTAGAGATGACTCATCACGGTCGAGGGTTGCTGAGCATTCCGGGATTCCTTGTCACCGGCAAGCCGGGCAAGATTGCCGAAACACAACAGCGGAGTTGCACAGGATATACATACAAGAAATAAAGAGTGAAATGAAATCTATTGAAAATCCCACGAATGTTTTTCAAGCTTGGCTCACTAATTTAATTAATATTCAAAGAAAACGGACTGTTTTGGAAATGTGCCAATTTTCTCTTAAGTATTAATTAAATTTCATCCCCAGCAACTGCCACTTGTGGGCTACCACAGCCAGGGTGGATATCAGGGCGGCCCGAAAAGAAGCGCCTCGCCGGCCTTTTTTAGAAAATTCATTCGAAAATTTTTTGAAGAGTCGCCACCCGGATTTGTGGTTCGCCACCTGAGAAACCGTTTTGATTTGAAAATGCTTGATTTGAATTGAAAATCAGAGATTCGTTTGAGGGTTCGGAAGCCATGTTACGAGGGGGGAAGGGTCCCCTCTCGTCAGATTCGAAATCGGTCTCTATTAAACATTTGTGGGATTTTTCAAAGGATTTTATTTCATCAAACAGTTAGCACGTATTTACGGATGTATTCAATACAGGAAGGTGCATGCATGTGCATGTGTACCGCGAATGAATGGGAAGTGATGACAAAGTGCAAAATGCTAGAGGTTGGAAAACTTTTGTCACTGATCCGCTCTCGAGCGCTCGGAAGTACTCCCGAGCGCTTGGGAGTGTTGCATGTCAACCTGCCAAATATGTTAGTCTCACAGAATATGACAGAATATGGTGCTGAAAATGTAAGCCAGAATATCATTGATCGTGTCACAGGCTCAACATAGACCTTAGCAGAATGGGATGAATCCAATAGTAGGATCAAACCCCATTCTTCCAAACTCTGCATCCCTGTTCTTTTGGAAAATGGTTCAACAGGTCTAACAAGCAAAAAGGGATGCATGCATGGACATGCAAAGACAGTGTTAGGATAAGAACTGAAGGAAGAATAGGCTGAGTTTACATGCAAGTACTCTCGAGCGCTTGGAAGTATTCTCGAGCGCTCGGGAGTGATTCACATCTCAGGACTGACTTCAACCAATTAAGACTTTCAATGAAGTATGTTGATACACTAGATCTTACATCTTAAAGCATGGAAAAGAGATTTTCCTTCTTAGATCCAGACCAAACTCCTTTGCATGCCTTAAATGCAAGTCATTTGTTTCATTTTTGTTTTTTCAAAGAAAACAGCAAGTTTTTGGTACCAACTTACTTCAAAAGAGTTGAAAAGAGTTTTGAAACACATTCAGCCCATGCATGTCCATTTAAACACTCAAAGGAAAGAAAGCAATGCTGGATTCACTCTCAAGCGCTTGGGAGTAGTCCTGAGCGCTCGGGTGTTTCTCCAGTAAGCTTCACACAGAAAAGGAAGCACTTGCACCCTTTTGCTCTTGTTATCACACGAAGGTCTCTCAACCCACACTCAGTATGAAAGACTGAGAGGGCTGAAGAACCTCCTTCAGAAAGGAGAAACAACCCAGTTTTGTTGGTTTTTGACAATAAGGTAGAAGCTTCTACCTTTGGTTGGGGATTTTACTCCTTGGAAGACTTTGAATGATGAAAGGAAAAGAGAAACCAGGGAGATCAGAGCTTTGGAGTACTCTGAACTCCTTGTATGTCTTGAATGCCTTGTATTTTTGTTCTTTTGCTCTTGAAAGTGAAGTTTTTGGAAGAGGTGGGGAGTATTTCTGCTTGAACAGCTAAAGGGGGGTTTTTTAGAGAGAGAAGTTCGTGCCTGTTCTGTGCTGGAAAGGCCTTTTTATAGGCAAAATAGCATATAGTCTCATTTTAGAAAATACAATATGGAATCTTTGAAAATCCATCAGGCCTGACTCACCTCTGACTGAGGTGGAGTGTTGCTTGAGGTTTGAACCGGCCAGAACGGCTGTAATGATGGCATGCATGGGTAGTGGGGAAGCTCAAGCATTCATTGGCCAATACAAAAGTCTCGAGCGCTCGGGAGCACTCTCGAGCGCTTGGGACTTTACTCTCGAGCGCTCGAGAGTTTATCAAATCCCAAGTTTTGAAAGTAGTTTGGAGCGCTTGAGATCGATCCTGAGCGCTTGAAACTGGTTCTGACATTTTACTTTCCCTTTCAAAGTCTTCAAGAAGCAAAGTCCTGACCGGTCTAAGGCTTGTTTCGATCCAAATTCATCATCGGGGAGCCTCCGGGCCACAAATTAAGGAAATTCGAAGTGTTCAAATTGGGGTACCTACAGGATGCCTATTCTTTAAGCGTCACTCGTACAAACCAATGGTATCCGAGTTCCGTTAAAGAGGGACTACTATAGACACTCTAATCCGGATCTCAGAGGTTCTTTAAATGCCCCAATAATGAAATAAATGAAACGATACATTTGAGAGCTTGAATGAAGGACTCCCTCAGCCTAGAAGCCAAGTCTAGCCTAAGAGCCCAAAAGCCTAAAACCCAGATAAGCCCGAAAGTCCTAAACTGAACTTATAACGCCGCACGAAACACTTCTACATCGCACAGCGTAATAGAATTCATTACACTGCATTCGGTCATGAGGTTAATTGCACGACATTTTAGGTAAAGTTCTGACTAACTCAGAAAACTGTCGACCACGCTCACTTGAGCCACAACTACAAAACGGCTTGGCTGAGAAAGCACTTCCAGCCGCCCAGAAAGTACCTCCCCCATTTGAATTCAAAATCCTTGGCTCTTACCTATAAATACACCCCTCCACTCAAGAAAAAACGGTCTATAATCCCTCTCTCTCTCATCTTGGCCATACATCCACTCTCTCCATTCCCAAGCCTTGAGAATGTTGTTCTAAATATTCTCTTGGCATTTCTTTTCTCAAATCACCCCATCTTTCTCTCCACCTTCAAAGCCCAACCTTTTACTAACTTTGTGATCCCACCAACCAAAATATCTAATAACCACTCAAACCCACAGTCATTCTACGTCATCCGTCCTTGTTCACACTCATCCATTGTCATCCGTCTTCATTCAAGCTCAAGCTCAAAGGTAAAAGACAAGTTTCCTTGGGCTAGGCCCTATCCTGGCCCTGAGGGGACTCTTCTGCCGTCAGGCTGAACCCCTTTTGGTTAAGTACTGACTTAAAAAAAATCATTTTCAAAGGATAAAATAGCCACTGTACTGGGCATACCACGCTGCGCAGCATTCTGATGCGTCGTATGACATAGTATGTACAAGCGCGCAGCCTTTTATTAACTGCTGTTTATTCGTTTAAACTATCTAGATCATGACCATTCTTCATCAGGCCTGTTTGTATTGCTGAGATACTGTCATCAGTACCTTTCAAAATTAGACCATATCTACAAGCCATATTTTATTTCCTAAAAGAGGTTTTCTTAAATCATGTCAAGTGATCAAATGCATCAAAAGTTGTTTTACATTCATGGCTTGAGGAGATGGTACTGTTCCAAGATGGGTCAGCAGTTGTGTATCTTCTGATGTCTTTAAGGGACGTCGCACGGGATATACAATACACCGGGTGTTGTTCTAGGTATTGATGACAGTCTGACAGCAGAGCAGGTGAACCGGCGCGGCATACCATAAAGCCGTGCGCAGCCTCATGGTAAGCCGTGTGGTGATGGTTTGATCTGGGCAGTTTGCTACCTAGCTCTTTCATTTCACTCAGCAGCATACTTTTATCATTTTTGTATAGACAGAACCACGTGCACGCCAACGTGATATATCTTCCTATAGACACCTCCCGAACGGGGCATCGCCATACAGTTAAGGTTATTTGTTTTGCTCAGTTGGTTGCTTGCTTCATAAACGAAGCATAAACGAAGATCGTGGATATTTCCATGGCTAGAAATATCGCCACACGATAGTGGTTATCATTAAAACAGAGTCGCCACCCAATTTATTAAAACTAGGAAAAATATATAGAGATTCTGGATAGGGAAGCCAAAGGTACAGTAAGGGAAATGTGTTAGGCACTCCTCTCTGCCTAGCCGTGAGGCTAGTCCATAATCATTCAATGTAAGACATATGCATGCTTTATTTAATTCTAATACATAATCTATTTTTATGCCTTTAAACAGTAAATAAGGTGAGCCGAGACTGCAATTGAT
This sequence comes from Rhododendron molle, assembly GCA_025413875.1. Lineage (NCBI taxonomy): Eukaryota > Viridiplantae > Streptophyta > Magnoliopsida > Ericales > Ericaceae > Rhododendron > Rhododendron molle. Next base: position 7,481,366 of record CM046396.1, on the reverse strand, counting down.
ACATGCGTCAGAAAGCAAAAAACAAAACAAAATGTCCCAGGGGAATGGATCCCGCGGCCGGTGAATGGATTTCACGGCCGAGGGATCCTCTTGGTTTAGATGTATCGGCCGAAGGATTGAAGCCCCGGTCGATATTCTTCCTCACACCAGACAGAAAAGTTAGCAGATGATTAAAGGCTACGATTAAGTATAAAGACGATAAATAAACCAGACCAGAGGCCCCTGGGCCTCGCTGTAACGCCCCGAATTCTGGTACGTTAAATAAACATTTTTATTGAATAAATCAAGAGAGTCTGGCTCTTTATTACATCATAAACTCCCAAAGGGTTCTTACATTACACAAAAGGGATGGATATCTAAGGTTATCTACAGCTCCTTCTCTTCTTTCATCCTAGCGAGTTCCTCAGCTTCGAAAGCCTCCAAGGTATACAGCTCTCCTTGTTCATCTAGAAAGTCTGACACATTATACCAGCGTCGCCACCAGTATAATATGTCAGGGTCACATAAAGCAACACCGTGAGCTTGAAAGCTCAATAAAGTAATCCAAAGCCACTAACCCTTAACATACACGCCAAAGATAGTATACGATTTTCCAACTTAACATGCTTTCAAATAAACTCATACAATGACACATCCGCATTCGCTATCTATCGTTGGTGTCCGTATCATCAGAGTTTCTCCTACGCAGCGTATCGTAGAATGTGTCTCATCTTTTATCATCAATTCCGAAAACACGCACGCACGCAACCATTGGTTACAAGTACCTTGCGTCGCACAACAATGAGCTACCAAGTCCGGCTCATTGCCACAAGGTTACCAACGCATGGCCACAATGGCTACCAAGTCCGGCACATTGTGTGTCACATCACACAACCATGAGCATCCAAGACCGCACCTTGTGTCGCACAACAATGAGCTACCAAGTCCGGCTCATTGCCACAAAGGCTACCAAGTCTGACTCAAGGCCATAATGACTACCACGTCCGGTCATTATGTTCTTTCCAAAACACTTTTTATCCATATCAACCACATCTTAGGTGTCATATCTTTACTTTTCCAATTCCATGTGTCTCGTAACATGCATCGACTCCGCGGTGGGACGAATCACTTTAAAGTAATCTAGCAAGATCACCCAACTCTATTTAAACATGCTTGTTTACAACCACAAATAAGGCAAGCAACTTGCTATCATGCTTACAATCGTTTAAAAGGTCAAAATACGAATACTTCGTTTCCAACAACACTTTATCTTTTAAAACGACAACGTATAGCCATCTTTTTGGAAAAACAACACGTGTTTATTGACAAGTTCATACATAAACAAGTATCTACCACGTTTAACGCATGTTTGCATACTCAAGGTAAGTATAATCCAAGCAAGTACATAGTATGTCCATAACCATTACTTAAAGCATAACGCCACATGTGCGGACGCCCTTGGGTGGTAATCCACCATATGCTTTGTTATAATACCACAAGTAATACAAGCAATGGTATATAAGCTTAAGTTAACAGATCAAAGTAAACTATGTAAAACTAGCATACGATACGTTTGGCTTCATGCTCATACAATACAATATACTTAGGAAGAGGGTAAGGACTAATCTACCTTGATCCGAAACTAGTCGGGGCCGAATAAGCTAGTTGGAAAGTGCTACGGGCGTCGAATGCTCACAATCTGGACCAAACTTTGGAGGGCAGTAATTTGGTCAAAACTGGGCCGAATAGGATCGTTCTTGAGTCTAAAACGAAGATCTCGAAATTTTCTACAACTTCTGTGAAGGACGTTATTCCTAGAAACGACTTTCGCCCGGAGAAAAATGGGGATAAGCAAGTGGACAGTGAGCTGTCTGGAATGGAATTTCCAGATTTTTCACTGAACTTTGGAGGTCGATATCTTGGTCATCTCTTGACCGTTTGGGGTGGTTCTTGGGTCTAAACTGAAGCTCTCGAGGTGTTCTACGACTTTCGTGGAGGACGTTGTTCCTAGAAATGACTTTTGCCCGGAGAAAAATGGGGATAAGCAAGTGGACAGTGAGCTGTCTGGAATGGAATTTCCAGATTTTTCACTGAACTTTGGAGGTCGATATCTTGGTCATCTCTTGACCGTTTGGGGTGGTTCTTGGGTCTAAACTGAAGCTCTCGAGGTGTTCTACGACTTTCGTGGAGGACGTTGTTCCTAGAAATGACTTTCGCCCGGAGAAAAAATGGAGTTTTTCAGAGGGCAGTAGGCTGCCTGGGCGAAAACAGAAATTGGTTTTAGAGAGAAGTTGGAGAATGGATTGAGGTGTGAATGAAATGGAGGAATGGCTGGCTATTTATAGGCAAGGATTGGCCCTCTCTCTCTCCCTTTGGCCGGCCCACTCTCTCTCTCTCTCCCTCTCTCATTTTTAAATCATTTTATGTCAAGTTTGCTTGAAAGCTCAAGGCCTAAAACTAGGCTTGCATGGCTACCAAGACATTGCTTTGCTTTCACTCCAAGAACTAGGACAAAACTATGTTATCTTATTGGGGTTTTGGTCTTGTCTAGTCCTTGAATCTAATAAGAAAGTCTAGGTTTAGTCCTTAGGAGATTTAGGCTAGTATAAAACCCTAGATATGGTGAGGTAAGATCAAAGCACACATCACTCTCTCCCTCTCCCATCCGAACTCTCTCTCTCTCCCAATCTCTCTCGGCCTCTCTCTCCTCTCTCTCTCTCTCTCTTATGTACTATATACTTATATAATAGTACTTATGGAAGACTACAACTATTATATTGTATATATGTACAATAGAAATTTAGTAATTAAGATTTTCCATTTAAGAAATCAATTGCACACATGGGAAATCTTACTATTTTATACATATATCAATATATATATATATACAAGTACACACATGGTACTATCTCTCTCTCCTATATCTCATTTTTTTATTCTAGCCAAATCTTGCTTGCTTGCAAGTTTCATCCTAGAACTAGGCATGCAAGGCTATGATGTGTCCTTGGATTGGATTTTTGGAAGACAAGGCAAGGAAGGTGATTTGAATCAAGTAAACTAATGGGGTTTTGGTACAATGGAGGACAAGATTTGATTGCCATGGTCATGCTTTCACTTTGAAAGCCTATCAAAGAAGGACAAGATGACCAAAGCAATGTCAATCCACTTGCACACACATCACACTCTCCCTCTCCCTCTCCATCCGAATTTCTCTCTCTCTCTCCCATCTCTCTCTCGGCCTCTCTCCTCTTTCTCTCTCTCTCTCTCTTCTCTTGGTACAAAGTACTACATATGTATATATATATATAGACCTATATAGACTCGAAAGGACAAGGGTGGTGGGATTGAAAGAGTGAAGACTTGGCATGCTAGGGTTGGTACAAGATTTTCCCTTTTGAAAATGTATTTAGGACAATTAGGTACATAGATTTGATTGTCCTTGGCCATGCTTTCAAAGATTGGAGAATGACAAGGGTGATCTAAGCTAGGTCAATCAAATGGCACACACATATCACACTCTCTCTCTCCCTCTCCATCCGAATTCTCTCTCTCTCCCAATCTCTCTCGGCCTCTCTCTCCTCTCTCTCTCTCTCTCTCTCTTCCACTTGTTTGTACTATAAAAGAGTATACATATACTAATATATATATATGTACTTTGGGTTATTAAAAAAATTCACATTTTTAAGTAATATAGGTTTTCTAATTATTATATTCCAATACACACATGCACATATACAATATTATATATATATACATATATATATATACATATAAGTACATATATAATATATATACAAGCTAGTACACACAATGTAGCCTAGATATACCACATGCCAATATCTAATAAAGTATTCTACTTCTTTCAAAGTACTATGTATAATAATAACCCAAATATCACACATGGGAAATCTAGTCTTTTTATATAATAATAAGAGAATCCCATGGGAATTTAAATAATAAACCTTGTACTTTTGGCAAGACTAAGCTATTGTCCATTGGTTAATAAATCTCCTAACATTTGTTGTCCAATGGGTAAAAGAAATAAAATACTTTACAAGATTTTCTAATTAAAATAAGGAAACATGCACATGGTACTTTATAATTATTATATATATATATATCTATATTCATATATATATACAAGTACACATAAATATATATATATAGTATGTATTTTGAAATCCTACTAGATATGTCAAAATCCAATAGCCAATTAACTAATCTACATCATCCAAAGTACTATGTACTAACCTAATAATCTAATGAACAAATCTTTTTTTTTATTGGATTTCACACATGCCAAATCTATTAATTAAATCATTCTAGCACATGATTGTCAAGACTAACTATTATCCAATGGATAATAGTTTCTCTAATGGTTAATAACCAATGGGTAATAATAGCTAGGATTCTAGTCTATCGTCCAATGGTCAATAAAACTCCTAACAGTTATTACCCAACGGATAATACTAGGAAGGATAATACTTGCAATTAAGCACTAAACGATCCTAATCTCATACTTATGAAGGTTAATCAAGATTTACCTATTGACCAATGGGTAAAGGAAACCCTGACGCTATTGTCCAATGGATAAATATTATTCTAGGACAAACGCCAAGGCAAAGCGTGAGCGTGGTCAAGGCAACTGGTGGCGGCTGTTAGCGGCCAAAGCGACTGGCCAAACAAAGGCTAAGGCTGTGGCAAAGCGGTGGTCCGGCGGTAGCGGTACAAACAAAGCGACCTAGCAATGGCCAACAAACAAGGCTATGGCTGGCAATGTTAGGCTGCCGGCGGCCAAAGCGATGGCTAAACAAGGCTAAGGTGGCCAAACAAAGGCTGGCGGCCAAAGCAGTACAAACAAGCGGTGGCTAAGGCACTATGGCAAGCGGCTGCCGGTGGCCAAGCCACAAGCGGTGGCAAGGCGGCGTGAGTATGGCCAAGGCGACCGCTAGCCAATCGGTGGCCAAGGCGGCGTGAGCATGGCTAAGGCGGCCCGCTAGCCAATCGGTGGCTGAGCATGGCCAAGGCGGCGTGAGCATGGCTGCGGCGGCGTGAGCATGGCCAAGGCGTAGCTGGTAGGGCGAGTAAGGCAGCCCAGCAACGCCAAGGCAAAAGCAAGGCGTGACTCGATGCCAAGGCAGAACCCGACGGCAGCCAGGGCAGAGCAACCCGATAGTGAACCGACGCCTAGGCGAGGCAGACGCGTCAGCGAGTCGACGCCAAGGCAAGGCAGGCGCGTCAGCGAGTCGACGCCAAGGCAAGGCAGTCAAGACAACGGTAGTTAAGGTTCGCTAACTTACTATACTTGCTAAGTAGGATTTCTAGTCAAGAAATATAATTTAAAGATTTTTGAATAAAAATGAGATTTTTATTAGTCAGTAACGACCGATTTTTGGTTATGGAAATAAAAATCCAAGTGATAAAATAAAATTCAAAATTTTTAACGAAATTTTTATTGACCAAAAATCAGGGTCGTTACACTCGCCACCTTGATCCCTCAGTAGCTTGATTGCTTCGGATTTGATCGGGATTGACTGATTGCTTCTTTGAGAAACCCTAGGGTTAGGGTTTGAGACTTCGGGGTTTGATCGTCGGGGTTGTGGCTGCCTTCGGGAGGTTAGGGCTTTTGTAGAGAGGGTTTGAGAGAGTATATGAGCAGAGCTTCATGGCTGATGAGAGCGTGTAAGTATGTGAATTTTGTGTATTTGGTGTCCCTATTTTCGGAGTCCAAAGGCCCCTTTATATAGGCAATTGGTGACTCACTCCGTCCAATCAAATCACGCAATTGCAATTGCAATTGCAATGCAACACAAGCTCTTCGACGTGATCTCTGAACGTGGCCCGAACGCATCGGAGAAGAGGCGTAGTTGGATTAAACAATCGACAGAACGTTCCAGAGTCTGGAAAAAGGATGATCTGGCGGCCGAGCTATTGATCTGGCGGCCGAGGAATGGATTGAGCGGCCGAGGTATGGATATTACGACCAAGGGATGGATCTCTCAGGGAGTTTTTCAAGCAACAGGTTGCTCGGGTGAGGAAATGATGTTAAGGCCGTGAGATCAATGTTACGGCCGTCAGATAGATTCTCTTAGGATTCTGTATTTCTGTCTGAAAGGCTATATGGCTCTGAATTGGGTCCTCTAAGTGACTCAAAGTTCTTACCGAAAGTCCTAGGGTTCTCAAGAAGTCAATCAGCAATATATCACTATATCCATTTCATCATCGGGATGGTCCCCAAGGTGGGACCTGAAATAATCGTTAGGCTTAATTGGGGTGTCTACAGATGCCCCTCTTTGACTGAGCTCAGACGGATCGCGAGACGTGTTTGAGTAAAAGTCAAAGCTGTAAAAGCAACTCAATTTAGTCCTACCACTATTCTAAGGGTTTTTGAAAAAGGTTTTTGTTTTGGTCGGGCCAGGAGGCTGCCTACGTATTCCACAGAGGAAATTCAGACCAACCGTAGTTCGGGGCAATAAAGAAAATAAAAAGCTTGGAGGGTTAGAGATAGAAGACGTACCTTTGGGATTTGAAAGCCGTAGTGTGACGTACCTAGGCTAAGCCAGGATTTTGACGGAGAATAGTTGGAGGAGCGAGAGGCTGCCGGGGATAATTTTGCGGAGAGCGTCCTTAGTATTTTGGGGTAGTTCAGTACACAGCAGGTGTGTTTGCTTTTCTTGATCATCCTGACTTTGACTTAGGAAACTCGGTAGAGTAGCCTATCCTTGCGAATGACCTGGAAGGAATTGATGTAATGGTGGGAAATCCAAGCCATCTTTTTTGGGGGGGCCCTAGGGCAGTCGTCGATAGCCTCCAATCTTAAGTCCTAAGACGGGCCCCCAATTCGAGTAAGTAATCTACTTAATAAAACACAAGGGTGTGGGGACCACATAAATACAAGTTAAAAGAATGGTTGAGATTCATTTGATACAATCACTGATATGTGCTCTCAAACTCTCTTAAGAAAGCACCCTACTCTTACAAATATATTATAAAAACATCTCACTATCAAATTCAAAGGGAAATTTTAATTCCAATCGGGGTGGGTAGTGCCGTAGGCACAGGCAAACACTAATAGTATATATTTTAATAGCTCAAAGTATATCAAATCTGCTTATATACATTAATTATCAAAACACGTCATTGATCATCATTTTTCTTATATTGCATTGGTACCACAAAGCCATGACCCCGTTCTGCGAGATGGCCTAGGGCCTCCATATCCCCTCCATATAGGGCCGAACTTGAGTACAAATTTTTTTATTAATAACCGAGAAACAACCCTACAGTCAAGCCACAATTGGACCCAATTGAGCAACTCAAACCTCGGGGGAACTAGCGCGGTCACACCAGTCACGGTCCCCTCACTTATTATTAGGGTACTCACCCAGTGGAGAATCGAACCCCTGACAAAGAGGAGTTCTCCCAAAGTCAGTCATTCACCCTTGCCATTGGGGCAACCCCTGAGTGTGACTTGAGTATAATTGTTATATACTTCCGTATATATTTCAAGTTCGAGAGAAGATGATCTAAGGTTGAACATATGGAAAATAACATCAATATAATTCTACTAGTCTTATTTGAAAAAATAAACATAATTAGACAATAGCTAACGGAGATGGAAATTTACGGTATAGTGACTTCAGTTTCTTTCTCTTTCAGGACCAGACGTATATAAACACGAAAAATCGTAGGCTTATCCATGTATAGTGCAAAGTATTTCTTGCTTTTGGATTTGTTTGGAGTGCAGTAATTTCTTGGGTATATGGAATAAAATCAATTTTCTTTCTAGTACGTGGTACATACACAATGACTGACAATATTTTACTCTATCTAAGTATCTGTCACATATGGTAGCAATAATTAGGTCAGTTCAAGTTGAAAATTGAGAAAAAAAAATAAAAATCTTTTGTTACTCTTTTAAGATCACCTTTCATGTCAAAATTACAAATAAATTTAATTAGTCGATCAAAACGACACTTTCATTGAATTGAAAAGGCTTGGATATATAATTCGATGATCTTGCACGTCCATTTTGAGGTAGATGAGGTGTCGATTAGTTATGACATGGAATGGAAATCTCCATACCACCCATGAAGTGGAGAAGATGCGAATCCTATCGATATTTAGCATGTGATGCATGACAATCATTCAACAATAGATAATTCATATCGCTGCCCTTGCTCCTTAGTAAAAGCTTTATTTGGCAAATTTTCACCGGACGATGGTAATAATGAAGAAAATAGTTTGTGATACGATGACTTCAATTCTTAACACTCAAGACCTTTATAAAAGTGACAGAATCTCCTATCTGTACATCTCAAAGCCGATCAAAGAGGCAATATTCATCTTGTCGTTATATTTTTATTTATATCCATTGTATTGTGCATAATTCAGCACATAATTTGGCGTATTAGGCAACTTAATAACTGTGAAATCATTTCGCAATATCATGCCTTCGAATTCTTGATCTTCCAAACGCTATATAAACCCGTCACCTTATTTTTCATGTTCTTGAAGAAGAGACAAAGACGGTTTACAGTGGATTCGCAACAATCCTCTTTTTCTCAACTCGTTCATCAAATAATCCGACTGAGGAAAAAGGATTGTTGTTCATGTTATTTCATCGAGTTGGAAAATTTTTTAAGTTGTGTGTCGTTGATTGCATGATGTTGAATGACTAAAACTGTTGAAGCAACACAATCAGATTGCTCAAGTCGTTTTCATTAAGAGGTTTGGTAGGGCGCATGAAAATCCATCCATGAAAGTGTATGTGAAAGAGAAACAGATGATTCAAATTTACAGAAGCTGTTTATTCTCTTTTCATGTATACTTTCATGGATGCGTTTTTCTGTGGCCTTACCATTCTCATTAATATTACCAAGTGATACGAGTTTCTATCTGACCAAGTGGGCCTACATTTGCTTGAGACAACCAATCATATGAAGAATGTTAACTGGTGCTTATATCGTTTGGCGTAGTACGGGTAGGCACATAATTGTACATTAAATAGGAAAAAGAAACCCACCGTTTATAAATTGGGACCTATTTTTTGTTTAATACAGGGTGTTTTGGGCAGCTTGCGCAAGATTAATTACTACAGTCCCTCCCACAGTCATTTCACACATTTTCACGTGAGGGTGAAGTGGCCCCAAGAGTTGCTGTCAAGGATAATCAAACCTTTTTTTTTTTTTTGAATGGCAAAATAACAAATTATTAGGGGAAGAGGAAAAAGTTTCCAACCAAAAATTGGAACCAAAGCAAAGGGACAAAACGCAATGCAATACCTGAGGGTCTAAAGTGTCCAGATATACAATAACTAGCACATAAAATCTAAAAGTCCTAAAAGCCCAAATACAACAAATGAAGCCTCAGGCCAAGGAGAATTGAACCTGAAACCTTATGATGAAGCAAACACCTAAGTCTCAGGCCAAGACCACTTGGAACCTTTTTTTTTTTTGTAATACAGGGTGTCCCGGGTCAACTTGCGCACACCTCAAACTAACTGGTGCCGATGTTTTGAAGAAATTGTAATTTGTTTAAATCCATTGTGGAATATAGAGATTGCCTTGATCTATAATGTTGCTTTTTTTTTTTTTGAAAGAGTCATTCATTCATCACAAGCCCACCGGGCAAACAGATTCCAGAACAGATACAGGAAAAAACCAAAGCAACCTAAATGTCGATCTCAGGTACCTACTGTCGAAGCAGGCCCCACGATAATGCCAGCACATAAGAACCAATCTCGGTCTAGATAACAGAGGATCTAAAGAGATCTACAGCTCAAACCCGTAAACAATTAAGTATTGCTAAAATCTAAAGGTAAAACAACAACAAATCAACTAAAATCTAACAGGTTTCATGGACAAAAACCATATGGGTCACCAGATTGAACAGAAAGAGAATCGAACACCACCGGACTGCGGCAACCAAAAACCTGTCTTCTTCCAGCCGAAACTGCTGCGCAGCCCAAACAAACACCACCGGACCACCACCAACCCCAACACCACCACCGAAACCCACCAGCCCCAAAAATAGACATCCAGACACACAAAGTCCACCAACACCGAACCATTCCTCAATAGGCACCAAGTTATTTGCCCACCACCAGATCTGGAACATCTAGACTTGTACAGAACCGGACGGGGGAAACCCGTCGGTAGAAGAGAAAACGAAAAAAGCAGATGAAAAATGGAAAACCCCCTTATGCCAACCACACACCTTATTAAGCTCGCCGCCAGACCATAAACAACAGATCTGGAGACGAAGGAAGATGAACGGGACAGAGGAACCACCGGCTTGAGGAACCTTCGCCGTCCAATCGATCAGAGTTGGTTCAAGATGGAGAATGATTAGCAAAGCCTAACATAATCTGAGTACATATGTATATGGCGGTTATGAAGTCTTGTGAAGATCATCCGAGTAGAAGAGTTGGACAAACAATTGCATTTTGTAACACCGGCTGAGCCTTCAAATCATGGCCTAAGCAAATGCGAGATGACGACAATTGCTGTGGCACAATAAATTTGTCAAAGGATATAACGATCAAATGCGAGATGAAGGCAGTTCCGTTTCTATTGAAGATCTAAGATGGTTCATGCCCATTCAAATATGCAAAGAAGTATTGAAGATCAACGTTGAGGCTTTTCATGAAGATTATCCGGTACACCACCTTGGATGATGAACTGCAGCTACTGCAACTTGGAGGGGGGTTTAGGGCTCGATGAGCTTCGAGCAAGGAAACAGCAAAGCTCTTGTCCGATGTAATTTTCGAGATAGCATCTCTAAGCTCTTTTAATAATCCTCCTAGGTTTGGTGACACCGAGGACCGTAGAAAAGAGTTTAGAGATGCTATCTTGAAAATTACGTCGGACAAGAGCTTTGTTGTTTCCTTGCTCGAAGCTAGTTCGTCCAGCCCTAAACTCCCATCCAAGTTGGAGTGGTTGCAGTTCATCATCCAGGGTGGTGTACCGGATAATCTTCATGAAGAGCCTCAACGTTGATCTTCGGTACTTCTTTACATATTTGAATGGGCATGATGAACCTGCATCTTAGCTCTTGAATAGAAATCAAACTTCACCTCGCATTCGATCGTGATATCCTTTGACAAATTTCTTGCGCCACAACAATTGCCCTCATCTCGTATTTGCATAGGCCATGATTTGAAGGCTCAGCCGGTACTGTTAGATAGTGCAATTGTTCGTCCAACTCTTCTGCTCGGATGAATTTCACAAGACTCTAGAATCGCCATATATATATGTACTCAGATTATGTTAGGTTTTGCTAATCATTCTCCATCTTGAACCAACTCTGAAATTTTATTTTATTTTTACTGGTAATAAGGTGGGAGGGGGTGACCAGTGTAGCAACTCCCCTTGGGCGTGACCATAGGGGCTCCCTACCCGCCAGTGGAATGTCCGGTTGAGCCATAGCTACTGTCCGTGAGAACAGGCCGTCACCACGGCACCACCTAGGTACTCGTTTGTAGGAGCACAAATTCCCCAATCCCATGCCACTTGCACGAATCGAACCGAGCCATGCCTGCATAAAGAGGGAGGCCCAACCAAGGAGGCTACCGCCTTCAGTGGTTAAACCAACTCTGATTGATATGTAGAAAACGAAGGAATTTTGAATTGATAAGTAGGGGTTTGGATTATTTTCTGAGTCATATGGGGATCCATATAAATATACTCATCTTAGCAACCACTTCCCATAAAATTTGGGCTCGATCAGAGATCGATATCCTCAACTGCCTCCTAGTTAACCTAGTCATGAAACAACCAAATTAGCGATCGATATCCTCAACTGCCTCCTTGTTAACGTAGTCAAACAACCAGGTGAGCTTATTAGCGATTGATATCCTCAACTGCCTCCTAGTTAACCTAAAACAACCAAGTCAGCGAGATATACTTATTTACGGCGATGCTTTTAATAGTATGTTTGCAGCACCAAATCACAGCCGTCCAAAAGCGTTCTGAACAGTTTGGATTTTAATGAAATTCTTCCCTGGAAAAGTTTAACTCTTTTCTGAAAAAGTTTCATTAACATCTCGACCATCCAAAACACTTTTGGATGGTCACGGTTGAGCGCTGTAAACATTTATTTAATGTTTACAACACCTCCGTAGACAAAATTTTCTCCCAAGTGCGCTTATCAAGGACTATTAGTTGTCCTCTTTCAACAGTCCCTTGTTTGAATCATCCAAATCAAACCTCCATCAAGTTGACTTTGTAAAACTCAATCCCTTCAATCTCTCAACAAATTAGTATATCACAACACTGTGTGGTTTTCCATTTCAATTGGTTTATCCATCACATTATAATTTATTACACAAAAAGTTGGGCTATTAGGCCACAACAATCTAGAGTTGGGCTATTTGGCCACAAAAATTCAACAATTCCGGTCCATCATGGACCACTCGATCGTCATATGTAATACGCTCCCACAGCCTTTTTTCCCATTTTGCTTAAGGGCCTGACATGCAATAACCCGATTAGGATGATCTTGGAAGTCCATTTCGTGGTAGATTAGGAGTCGATTATTTATGACATGGAATGGAGATCTCCATTCCACCCATGAAATGAAGAGGATGTGAATGTGATATTTAGCACGTGATGCATATCAATCATTCAACAATAGATAATTCAAAGTGCTGCCCTGATTCCTTAGTAAAAAGCTTTATTTGGCAAATCTTCACCAGGCGATGGTAATAATGAACAAAATAGTGTGATACGATGACTTCAATTTCTAACGCTCAAGACCTTTTTATAAAAGTGACATGGTTGTACTTCTATCTGTACATCTAAAAGCTGAAGAGGCGAAATTCATCTTGTCGTCTTCTTTTTTCTTTTTCTTTTTTTTTTTTTATATCCATTGTATTGTGCATAATACAGCACATTTGGCTTATTGATTAGGCAACATAATAAATGTGAAATCATTTCGCACCATTGCCTTGAATTTCTTGATCTCCCAAACGCTATATAAACCCGTCACCTAATTTTTCATGTTCATGAAGAAGAGACAAAGACGGTTTACAACGGGTTCGCGACACACCTCATTTTCTTAACTCGTTCATCAAATAATCCGTCTGAAGAAAAAAGGATTGTTGTTCATGTTATATCATCAAATTGGAAAGAATTTCAAGTTGTAAGTTGTTGATGGCACTACATTGGATAACTAAAATTGTTGAAGCAACAAAATCAAATGACTCGGGTCGTTTTTGTTGAGAGGTTTGGTAGGGCACATGTAAACCCATCTGTAAAAGCGTACTTGAAAAGGGAATGGACGGTTCAAATTTACAAAACTCGTTCATTCTCTTTTGATCATGTATACTTTCACGGGTGGGTCTTCATATGCCCTTACCATTTTCATTAATACCAAATGAGTACGAGTTTCAACTCTGACCAAGTGTGTAACGACCCTGATTTTTGGTAAATAAAAATTTCGTTAAATATTTGAATTTTATTTTAATTGCTTGGATTGATTTAAAAATTTCTTTTAAATTTTAATAATCCGTCATAATTAGATTTGAAACTTGTAAAATTGAATTCTTTTACTTCGAACAATCTAGTCCTTCTCCCATGACTAGTATAATTGTAAACGTACTCGTATATTTTTCCTAATAAGTAAATAATATCTTTAAATTATATTTCTTGGCTGGAAATCCTACTTAGCAAGCATGGTTAACTTTTAACCGATTAGTTAGCAAACCCTAACTACCGTTTGGCTTAGTTACTTTTCCCTAACCTGGAGTGTTGCATCGAGGCCGAAGTGATTAGTAGGAAATTTTTGGTCTTTGCCTTGACCGTTGACTTGACTGCCTTGCTTTGGCTTGGCTAGGATGCCTTGGCATTGGGTCGCCATCGGGCCTGCCTCGCCTAGGCGTCGGATCGCTGTCGGGTTGCTCTGCCTTGGCTGCCATCGGGGTTCTGCCTTGGCGTCGGGTCGTGCCTTGCCTTGGCTACGCCTTGGCCACCGCTTTGCTAGCGGTCTGCCTTGGCCACGCTCACGTTTTGCCTTGGCTACGCCTTGGCCACCGCTTGGCCAGCGGGCTGCCTTGGCCACGCTCACACCTTACCTTGGCCACCACTTTGTTAGCGGGCCGCCTTGGCCACCGCTTTGCTAGCAGGCTGCCTTGGCCACGCTCACGCCTTGCCTTGGCATTTGGCACCGTCAGGCTTTAATATTCCGTTGTTAGGCGATTTTCTACAAAATACAATCAAAATACCACTCGAGTAATGGAAGCCTAGATTAAGTATCGTTAGACTTAACCAAATAGTTAGAATAGCCTAATGCCCATTTAGCCTAATCACTTCTTCTTAACCCTAGTTGGACCATTTGAACCTTTTTGTCTTTATCTATTGGACGATAAGTTCTAGGGAAACCTTTATCCATTGGTTATTACATGCTAGGGAAATCTTTACCCTTTGGACAAAAGTTGTTAGGGAATTGGTTGACTATTGGGTAATGGAGCAAGAAGGAGAGAGGAAGGGGGGCCAACCATGAGAGAGCGACACATGGAGCAAGAAGAAGAGAGGAAGGGGGCCAACCATGAGAGAGCAACACATGGAGCAAGAAGAAGAGAGGAAGGGTGGCCAACCAAGAGAGAGCAACACATGGAGCAAGAAGAAGAGAGGAGGGGGAGCCAACCATGAGGGAGCAACACATGGAGCAAATCCATGAGAGATAGAGAGGGGGGCCAGCCATATAAGGGGAGAAAGAGGTCAGGTTTTGCCTATAATAGCACCCCTCACTCTCATTCAACTCACACCTCAAAGTATTGCTCCAACTTCCCTCTAGAAAATCATTTCTATTTTTCTAGCAGCTTACCGCCCTTCGTAAATCTCCATTTTTCTCCTGCTTAAAGCAGTCCTTAGACCCAACTCCCTTCAAGAATGTTGTAGAGCACTTCGAGAGTTTCAAGTTAGACCCAAGAACCACCCCAATCGGTCAAGAAACGACCAAGATATCGACCTCCGAAGTTCAGTGAAATTCTCGGATTCCAGATTCCAGACAGCTTACTGTCACTTCCTTTTTCACCATTTTTCTCCGAGCGAAAGTCGTTTCTAGGAACAACGTCCTCCACGGAAGTTGTAGAAAACTTCGAGATCTTCGATTTAGACTCAAGAACGATCGTATTCGGCCAAATGTTGACCGAGTTACGGCCATCCAAAGTCTGGTCCAGATTGCGAGTTTCAACGCCCGTAGAAGTTTCCAACTAGCTTATTCGGCCCCGACTAGTTTCGGATCAAGGTAAATTTTTCCTATACTTTCTAACCTTAAGTATACGTACATTTTCCTATCTACTTTTCCTAGTATAACTCTAGTTATGTTGCTTATGTTCTTGAAATGAAAGCATGATCTTGTAGATTATTCGTAACCGTTAACTCTAAGTATATTGTACGATGTTTGTTTGAGATGCATGAAGTAGAATTTTCGTCCCCACTATCTCTAAGTATATGTAGAAAGTTCCTAATCTCTATCTCTATATATAGTTATGTTAAAACGTAGATTGTCTTGAATTTTAAAAATATGGTACGAAACTTGACGTCGAATGAATATTAAAAATAAACCTATCTTGCTTTTGAAAGTATGACATGTTGAACAAATGATTTCCACGTCAATAAACATATGTTGTCTTTTTGAACTTCCCACAAAGAAAGAAAGAACGGATTTCAAAACAAGAGAAATCAGAAACTTTATTTGAAGTATTCGTATTTTGATCTTCTATAAGCTTATGAACTTGTTTACATGTTGTTTGCATTACTTGTGGTTGTATAAGGATGGTGATGAGCTTGTTCATAAGGATGCTTGCATGATCTTGCTAGTTAGATTACAATGAATGATTTAAGTCAATTTATGTGAAAAGTCCCACCGCGGAGTCTATGCATGAGAATGAGACACGGAAATCAAGAAATAGAAACATGACACCTAGGGTGTGGTTGATATGGATAAAAAGGGTTTAAGACAAGGTGTGTTTTGAAAACGCAATGTGGCCGGACTTGCCCATTGTGGGAATGCATGTTACAAATGATAAAATATTTTCGAAACTACATAATGACCAAATGTGGGGTGCATTATGTGAGTGTGTGTGTGTTGTGTGCCAATGGAAACCCGACGCGGCGGAACCATTGTGAGGATACTCGGGAACCCGGCGCGGCGGAACCGAGGTTGGGTGTGTGGCTTGGTTATCCGCGGAGAGGAGCCAATGCAAATGTGTACCAATGGGAACCCGGCGCGGCGGAACCATTGTGAGGATACTCGGGAACCCGGCGCGGCGGAACCGAGGTTGGGTGTGTTAAAAATGATTTTGAAATGCAAATGTGTGCCAATGGGAACCCGGCGCAGCGGAACCATTGTGAGGATACTCAGGAACCTGGCGCGGCGGAACCGAATTTGGGTGTGTTAAAAATGATTTTGTGAAATGAATATTTTGTGTGCCAATGGGAGCCCGGCGCGGCGGAACCATTGTGAGGATACTCGGGAACCCGGCGCGGCGGAACCGAGGTTGAGTGTGTTAAATGTGATTTTCAAAAATGTTGATTTGGAAATGAATATGAGACACGTTCTACGATGAGTCGCGTAGGAGAAACACATACAATGCAGACACCAACGTTAGACTAAAGAATGAGGATGTGTCATTGATAATGCCTTGTTAAACATGTATGTATTATTCCGCTGCTTGTGCAAGAGTCGGTATGCTACTCTTATACTCTGAGATTCGTAAGTTATGGGTTAGTGGGTATAGGATTATTCTGCTGAGCTCTTGTAGCTCACGGTGTTACCTTTGGTGACCTTGACATATTATATCGGTAGCGACGCTGGTATAATGTGTCAGATTTTGTAGATGATCAAGATGAACAGTACACCTTGGAGGCTTTTGAAGCTGAGGAGCTCGCTAGAGTGAAGCAACAGGCGGAGCTGTAGTTAGGAACCCTAGAACTCCTTCATTTGTATAATTATTGAACCTTAGTGGGAGTTATGATATAATAATAAGCCAGACTCCATTTGATTTTATCAATGAATTGTTTATTTAACGTACCCAAAAATCAGGGGCGTTACAAAGTGGGCCCACATTTTCTTAACTGGTGCTTACATGCATTTGGCGTAGTACAGGTAGGCACATAATTGCACATTAAATAAGAAACCCACGGTGTATAAATTGGGACCAAATTTTCTTATAGTGTACTCCAAATTTTCTTACTAGAGAGTAAGAGGGAAAAAAAAAAAAAAAAAAAGGCTAACAGTCGTTTCGTAGATCTTGTTCTTTCTATGATGGGCGGTCCGCTTTTCATCAATTTATTCGTGAAAGATTTCTGCATTCCGGGGGAGAATCGGTGAAAGTTCGTGCTCTATTGACAAGTGAGGCTGGTACCGATGTTTTGAAGAAATTGTAATTTGCATGTTTAAATCAATTTGGAATATAGAGATTGCCTTTGGTCTATAATGCTGCTTTTAATTGCCGAGAAAAAACAGTTTCTTTTAATTGGTTTGCTCTATAATTTCTTTCAATTTTCTTCTTGTTGTCAAAGTGGTTGATGATGACGTTAACTCGTGGGGCTTTTTTTATCGGCAAAGAAATTTTATTTCTATTAATTCTCGAAAGGGTACATCAAAAATGTTCAAGAAGCATCATATGCTTAGAACAAAGATATACTCGTGGGGTTTTTGTGAGGATATAAGCTTCTCTCTCAACCCAAATAGCATGACAACAAAATAGTTGTTAGTACCATTTTCTTAGATCTGAGATCAAGAGAGAGAAAACCCTGACTGAAGTAGATTGCGAAATTAATTATGTGTTACAAGTTAATTATCGAATGTGTTTCAATGTAAGATTTGCGCAGGTAAAAAAAATGGATTGCGAAATTATATAGATTCAGTCAATTTTTCCCTATGTTCTTATCTTATTATTCTTTACTTGCCTCAAATCCAATCCAAAACATCTAATCACGGCCTTAATTTTTTGGTAACAATATGTTCTACGATTATTGATTGTTCAACCCCTGTTTAAATTCGAAAGGAAAAAACTCTTGAAATCAAGCCCGTTTAAACTGGTGCAAAGATTAAAAAAAAAAAAGATCTTCGCATCGGTTCAAATGGATTGAAAATTTAATCACTTAATATTTTAACCACATTTTTTTAATATGTAAACAATCTAAAAAAAGATTGCTTCAATTTTCAATCTGTTTGAACCTGTGTGAAATCTTATTTTTTTGATCATTTTATCCTAAATAGTCATAATTATTTGTCTCTAAGACTCTCATAATTAAGTATTTGTTCTTCAATTGGGTGATCTCTTAGGGCTCTCATGCTCTCCCATGAGAGCTTTAGAGGCAAAAAAATTTATGACCCTTTAGGAAAAATGGATTAGAAAAATAAGATTTCCGCACTGATTCAAATGGATTAAAAATCGGAAAACCTAATTTTTTAGAATTAAAATCAGCTAATGATTCCAGCACTATTACCATGCACATATATATAATTATTAATGGAACAAATTTACATTTCAACACTAGTGTTCATATATAATACAAGACATCTCAAAATTTAAATATAAATTTTACTTCATTAATTGTTGAATAAATTTGGAATTCTTTCTTGAACTAATTTGATTTTTAATTCAAGAAAGAACGTCTGAATTTTATTTATGCAAGCACATCGTTTGTTGCTTCGATTAAATGACCATTGACACAATTGTTAAAAAATGCCCATTAATTAAATGGTAATTGAATTTATTCTACCTTCATATAAAAAGGTTGAAGAAAAGAAAATTAAAGGTACATTATGGCCCATTTCGATAGAAAAAGTCACAAACAAAAAACGAACAATAACTACAAACACGAATCTTAAGAACTAAAAAGGCCGCAAGTGCATGCTTTGAAACCCGCTCGCCTAGTCCTTGCCCATGGGCTAGACTTGGGCTTACAATGGGTCTATCCGACAACAAAAAGGCCCATGCCCGAGGGTGGCTTGTGTAGTGACTATGCACACTTGCCCGGCCCGATGACAAATTGACAATTCAACAAGATGCCGTACTTTTATTTTAACCTATACGATGCTTATACCTGATCAAATAAACGGATCCACAACCGCTCATACCCGATCAAATAAACGGATCCAAAAGGGTTGTGGATATTAGCTTATTCGGTTTACGGAACTAATAGCAAAGGCATATACAGTTCATGGTTACTTATTCATCAAATTAATAGGGATGGGATGGGATTAATAGTTCAACACCTCCTATATGATAGTATATATATCTCTCTCATGTTATAGGAGTAAGATTATAAAACTTATAGATGTTTTTCATACTGTAAAAACTTTATTTATCTAATCTAATGCTTAAAAGATCTCAATTATTTCATTAAATCGATGTAAAAGTTGTAAAGATTATGTAGGGATGTACTTTATTGTTTATCCAAGATGTAGAACGTAACGTTTATCGTAACTGATTGAAATGGAGCGAGTATATGACAGTTCCATGATAACAATGAATAAACCGTTTATATATATATATATATAGAGGTGACGGATCAAGTGAGGGATTAAAGTGAGGGACTAAAATGCGGGACTCTTATTTTTCGATCAAATTTTGAAAATCCGAACCGTTCAATGTGTGCAGAACGTGATTTTAAGGGTCCCCGCGAGAAATTAGCAAAAAAAATGACCGGGAAGGGCTTCTTCCGAGCAGTTTTTTCTGAACCGTTCAGAAAAAACTGCTCGGCTGAAGCCCTTCCCGGTCATTTTTTTTGCTGATTTCTCAGGACCCTTAAAATCACGTTCTGATCACTTTGAGCGCTCGG
Source organism: Rhododendron molle (assembly GCA_025413875.1). Taxonomy (NCBI): domain Eukaryota; kingdom Viridiplantae; phylum Streptophyta; class Magnoliopsida; order Ericales; family Ericaceae; genus Rhododendron; species Rhododendron molle. The sequence goes on along the minus strand of CM046396.1, from coordinate 7,461,588 downwards.
ATCATCGAAATTCAATCGAAGGGGAGTCCGCATTTTAACAAAATGAGGATCCCTCACGGAACCGGATTCATATATATATATATATATATATATATATATATATATATGGCTGATCTTTCAATAGCGAAACATGGAAATTGAACAAACATAGAATTTCTCTAAGCTTAATGGAAAATTCTCGTGATTAACGCAATAATGATCATCTTTGTCCTTTGATAACACAATCAAATACTCGTAGTTAATTCAAGTATTAACGTAAAACGATCAATTACAGTAACTTGCTTTGCTTAAATGGAAATACTCGTAATTACCACGTGATATATGATACTCGATAAAACAATCAAATAGCGACAGTTAATTTGAATATTCATGACTTCGCCGTTCCAAAAAAAGAAAAAAATATGAATATTCATAACGGCGTCTAATTGTAGTAAATTAATCATGCAATAGTAATAACGAAGTAAATTTTTGGATACCCTGTGATTTCAATTTATCGCGTTTCAGGAACAATATAAACTCTGCAACCCAGTCCTCTGCACACAAATACACAAAGTTGGCCACCAGAAGTAAATTTTGTCCTAAAAAATTTTGACCCATTTTCTTCAAAGAGTACGCAATAAACCACGCATGTTTTCAATCTAAAATTGTATGTGAAATCTCGAGTTTTTATCCTTCTTCCTCTGTCTCTATCCCTTTGGCACAGTTCACAATGGTCTCATGGATTTTCTTACGGGGTTTTCCTTTTCTTGCTGGTCAAGAATTCAGACAAGACAGAAGTGGTATAAAGCCGGCTCTAAACTAAAACTCGAGGTGCAGCCAGGGCCGGCCTCGGGGTAAGCCCCGCAAGCCTCCGGGCTTGGGCAAGCCCCCGGACTGGGGCAACCAAAAAAAAAAAAAAAACCTCGCAAGTATGTAATAAAAATTTAATTTGGCGCTATAACTCCATGTTGTTTCTTTGTCCCAGTGGTAAGAAGGTCCAATTCCATAGGAGTTGCGTAGGTTCGACTCATAGGGCGGGCTGCGCAATACACTTTGCCTTTTTTATCCTCCCAAGGGCCCTTCTTTTTTTTTTTTTTTATCAACGAGCAATAGAACACATCTCTTATTTTTATTTGCTTACGCCTCCTATAGTCCTACTACTCCTTTTCCTTCTTCTTTTTTCATGTGACCTCTACTATTAAAAGTTAAAGGGTTTTATTATTTGGTAAATAAATTTTGTTGTAATATACTCCCTCCGTCCGGATTTAATTGTCCCTAGTTCTATTCTAACCGGCTAAAAAACGGGTTATATCTTTGAATCCGTAATGAATTTCATATCGAATATGAATCTTGTTTGATAGATCTCGATTAGTTCTATAATACAATATTTTTGAAATCACGTAAAACATTATAAATTGGAAGATATAATCGATTGAAAAATGGCACGAACTCCAAAAAAGGACTATTAAATCCGGACGGATGGAGTAGCTTCTTTTGTTCTGGTCAAACTATTTTACTTTTATATTTCTTTTGATTACAGTAACTGATATAGACTTAAAATATCTATATTGGTAAATATTACTTGCTTAATTTTAACCTTATATAGTAGGTTTTTTTGCTAAAAAGGATTTTTAAAAACAGTTGCTTCGGCGAATAATAGTTTTCCTTAGTTGAAGTCACATAAAAATTTACCTTCGAACTACTATGTCACACGAGAGATTAAGTGAATTGGCTATTTTACATTTTAATTTTAATTTTTTGAGGTAATTCAAGCTAAAATCACATTGTAACGTTGATTTTTTTTATTTTATACCTATATGCTTTTTTTTTTGGTTGTTTTATAATTTAATAGTATGTGGGCAACCAAGCTTGGAGTCGGGCTTGGGCAACCGAAACATTGGGGCCGGCCCTGGGTGCAGCTGATTTAGGCTACCAAAAGCTTACAAACTTTGGGTGCCCATCTTTAATCTTCGCTTTAGACTCCAAAAAGAGTCAGGATCAGCTTTGGCACACGTCGTTCATGTTATTTTTCGTTTTGGTAAGTACGTTGTTCATGTTATATCATCAAGTGTGTACGAAAGTTTTCATTCTCAGTGGGCCTCATACGCTATCTGGGCCCACATTGGCGTACGTTACACAACAAATTGTACAAGGAATGTTGGTAAATAGTTTACAGGTAAGAATCATTTAAACTAGGCCCAGTACAGCAAAGCACTTATTTGGTACATTAAATAGGCAAAACCAACCAAGGGCTGTATAAATTGGGACCTAGCTAATCTTTCTGTTGTACAAACTGAAAGAGAGTAGAGAGGGAAAAATGGTTTACGGTCGTTTTTTCGATCTTGTTGTATCGATGATGGGTGGTCTGCTTTTTCTCAATCTGTTCGTCAAAGATTTCTGCATCCCGGGGGGAAGAAGCGGCTCATGTTTGTGCCCTGACGACAAGTACTGATATTGGCATCGATTATTTTTGAAAGTTGTAATTTGATCAAATCAATTTGGAATAAAGAGATGCATTGCTTTGCTCTATAATGTTGCTTTGGGTTTGCTCTATGATTTACCTCAATTTTTTCGTTCTTTTTTTTTTTTTTTGAACAGCTATTTCAATTTTCCAGTTGATGTTAGAGTGGTTGTTGATAGGGTTAACAACTCTTAATCTCGTATAGTTTTTATTAGATTGTTAATTACCAACTCATATAAAATGCATGCATTCGCTTGAGCGTGGAGTTCTAGGGGTTCTCGATCGCATTGTCCGTCCGTTTATTTAAGTTCAAACCCTTTTTTAAGCCATATTAATGCTGGCTTCAATCTCTATTTAAACTGTTGTGAGCCTCACACCTAGGCACTCAAGAGTCAAGACCAGTTCTTGAGTGTTCAGGAGTGCTCAAATCGCATGGGTTTTGATCCTTGATTTGAGGTACGGATTTTTGACTCTTGTTTTGCATTTATGAGATGATATATATATATATATGTGTGTGTGTGTGTGTGTGTGTGTGTGGGCGCGCGCCTAAATCGTACTTTAGTTCGTTGGATTTCGAATTTGTGCTCATTCTTAATTTTCTGTAAATTGCCCGTTGTAATGCATTGGTACTGGTACCTACTTTTTGAAGTACCGATACCTACTTTTTGACGTACAGTTATGCATTGCTTACAAATTAAAGAGAGATAGGAAAACCCCTATTTTTATAGGATTGATAAAATCAGCATCGGAAGAGAAGAACAAGGACTTAAATTTTCCCTTGCATCAGTCTTTCTTATCCACCAAGTTTTAGGCCCCTTGAGAAAGGGGTAACTTTTTTACTTAAACCTGCAACACATCCTTGCATGTGTAATCATACTCTCCTTTATAAGTGGGTTAAATACCAGGGTTGGCTCATAAATTTTAGAGGCCGGAAGTAAACCTCTTGAATGATGCCACCCTATATTTTTCATACAAAAGTGGTCTACAAAGAGTCATTTAAAAAAAAACCATTACAAAATAGAAGCATATAATTATCCAAAAAAACAAAATGCAGTTATTACAATACCTCAAAATCCATCATTTGAAAATTAGACTTCTCACACTTTTTGCTGCAAACGTACTGATTAAGTCTCCATAGTCAAACTGCTTTACCAACTCCTTCTCGATAGACAACATAGTCAATCTATTTAATCTTTCTTGAGACATGGTTGACCGAAGATAATTTTTGATAAATTTCAACTTTGAAAAGCTTCTTTCTCCCAATGCAACTGTAACGGGTATAGTCAACAATATTTTGTATGCAATCCATGCATTCGGGAAACAACCATCCAATGTCTTCAAGTAATTCAACAAATCAAGCATGAAGCACTTGCTGCATTTTTTCTTCTTCTTTTTTGATCGGCTGCGCAATATATCTTCCTAGTTCCTGCCGTCCCTCTTCTTTTTTTTTTTCTTCTTTTTTAACGCCTTAGTGTTTCTAATGAGTAATTCCACCATTTGGGCTTATTTTGTGGCTCATAAATTTCAATTGGGCCTATTTTGTGTAAATGAGGCTAGTGCAATTTTTTTTGAATATATATATATATATAGGGATCCTAAAAATTTGGGGGCCGGAAGTGCAGGCTTCCCCGGCCCTGTTAAATACGTGTAAATATTTTACAACAATGCTACGTACACTCCTCCAATCACTCTTCTCTCTTACATATATGTGGGCCCACACATGTTATAGCAGTAATCTATCTAATAAACAGAATGTTGTTTGTCCTACGTGGCACATTTGCCCTCTGTGGCACCCATTATGCACATGCACACACTTCACACATGCCGACACAATTCCAACCAGCGTGTGTAGTGCCGTAGGTATTGTGGGCACACGCCCCTAAAAATCTCGCATTTTTGGTTTGCAAAAAGTTCGGTTTGCGCTCTTTTTGTTTGAAAGCATGACGAAATGCTGCTTCGAGAGAGTCGCCACCCGGGTTGTGCGGAAAACACCCAAGAAACCGATTTGAAAACGCTTTTGTTCACGTTTGTTTGATTTGAGAAAGGCTTGTAGACTGGACCGTCATCACCTTCGATATCTGAGGTTCGGGAGCCAGGTTACGAGAGGGGAAGGGTTTTATGGCACTCCTCTCGCCCAATCCGAAGATCGGTCTCTACTCAGGCATTTTGTAAAACATTTGCATTTTTCTCTCTTTTAATCATTTTCAGCCAGTTAGGGCGGGGGAACAGTTATAGGGATTAACAAATGACAAGTTGTATTTACATGGCAAAATATGATGTATGATTTATGAACAATGTATAATAGATTGAAAACAAGCACTTCTGTGAGTGTTTTGAGCAAACTGGAGTGCGCTGCCACGGGGTAACCTGCGCAAGCAACGTACCAGCATGCACTGGTTTGACCAGTGCATGCTAAGACAACTGGCGCACGCCACCCATGACTGGCGCACTGTAGTGAGCTCAAACTCACAAACTCTGTTCTCAACCCTTTGGGCTCTGGAATGGACCTGCACACCAGTGACAAACCACGCAGCTTCATTATCACAACTTATATCTGATTATAGTGGTACAACAACAAATCAAGCAGTAAATGGACTAAAAACCCCATAAACAGAGCGGGGGATCGAACAGAGGCCTAGAACAAACCAAGAGGCAAGGGCTAGCCACTGGATCCTTAGAGCAGGTGGCGCACGCCGGTCATCTAAGCCCGTGCGCCACTTGTTCCATTCATTCGATGCTTGGCTTTGCTTCATCTGGGTTCTGGATCAGGACCAGAAGAATCCCAGAGGCCTTATTAAACAGTTTAAACAGATAACAAGCTATACAGCTCTAAGATATGGAAAGCAGTAAACTGGTTATTAGCATGCTAGGTGGTGATCAAATCATATATACAAAACAGAAAGGAGTGGACTGGGGTCCCCACACCAGCTTTGCCATGCAACCACAAGTGGCGCACAACATAGGATGACTGGCGTGCGCCACATCCCACTGAGCACGATCCTTGAATCTTTGCCAGCTTTGGGCCAGGACTGGTATTGAATACCAGCCTTGACCCAGCCGGCGCCCCCCAGGGGTCTGGACAGTTAACAGAAACAAAGGTGGTATACCTTTGAAACGAGGTTTGATGGATGATTTGAGCTTGAGCTTGGAATAGGAGGATGAATGGAGGATGAAAATGGTGATGTGGGTTGTATGACTAATTTTCCTTGCTTGGTCTTTCAATGGATGAAAGGGAAGCAAGGAAAAACAAGAGAGAGGAAGTGGGAGAGAGTTTGGGAGCTATTGATGAGTGTAACCCCTTGCAAATAAATGCAAGGGGGTATAAATAGGCCAGGGCAGTAGCTGAGAAGGCTGGGATCAGCTGAGGCCTAAGGGTTTGTTTGGGTTCCAAGAGTGGGGGAACCTCTCATGCATTAAATGCATGGGACTTGCCTTGATGGAGGGTGTAGGAGAGAGGGGGAGACAATTCTGGCCAAGATAATCATCAGGAGAACTGTTGCACACGTCAGGGTGGCACAAAAGTCTCGGGCAAGTGGTTTCCAAAAAGGTGATTTGACTGGGAATAAGTGGCGTGCGCCACTTGTGAGAGGCGTGCGCCACTGGAATGTGGTTCCATGCCCGATGATTGACACGTGGCAATGCACCAACGTGCGTCAGTTGATTACTGGAGTGCCGAAGCAAGGCTTTGTTGAGGCCATTTGGTTCTGGCTTGAAGGGTTTGCAAATGGGTTTGAAGGGGGCTTGAACGAGGTCCGGGACTCTCGGAGCTCAGACACACCATCAACCTTGGATGTTCTCGACCGTTAATCATCATGGGGGAATCAAAGATCGTATGTAAACTAATCGGGACAGCCCAGAATAGGGTGTCTACAGTAGCCCCCCTTTGACAGCACTTGGGATACCATTGCTTTGGTACAAGTAATGTCAAAGGTTTTCTAGACACCCCCTTTCAGGGCTATTCAGAACAGAATCATACGAGTCAATGAAAGTGCAAAACTTTAAAGAACCTGGCTGATTGAGTGGACAGATAGATCGCCGCTTGTTGAATTTGGACGGACGGATCAATGTACGATGTGGAAAAGGCGGGCTCTTCTGGGAATAAAGAAGGGCTGCCAGCTGGGGAAGTAAGAGGTGGACGGGCAGACCGTCGTTAATTTGAAATTAGATCCTCCTGGGGGATAATCCCTTGGAAGCAACTTGTAATCGCTCGTTCGATTTGAAACTGGATGGGCAGACCATCGTTGACTGTGAACCTAGACGGGGGTGGACTCGTTTGAGGATAACTTTGATCTTGAAGCTGATTGATTTGAAATTGGACGAGCGGATCGTCGTTGATTTGAAGTTGGACAAGCGGATCGTCGTTGATTTGAAATTGGAAGAGCGGATCGTCGTTGATTTGAAATTAGACGAGCGGATCGTCGTTGATTTGAAATTGGACGAATGGATCGTCGTTGATTTGAAATTGGACGGATGGATCGTCGTTGATTTGAAATTGGACGAATGGATCGTCGTTGATTTGAAATTAGACGAGCGGATCGTCGTTGATTTGAAATTGGACGAAAGGATCGTCGTTGAAATTGGACGAATGGATCGTCGTTGATTTGAAATTAGACGAGCGGATCGTCGTTGATTTGAAATTGGACGAGCGGATCGTCGTTGATTTGAAATTGGACGGACGGACCGTCGTTGATTTGAAATTGGACGGACGGACCGTCGTTGATTTGAAATTGGACGGACGGACCGTCGTTGATTTGAAATTGGACGGACGGACCGTCGTTGATTTGAAATTGGACGGACGGACCGTCGTTGATTTGAAATTGGACAGATGGACCGTCGTTGATTTGAAATTGGACGAGCGGATCGTCGTTGATTTGAAATTGGACGGACGGACCGTCGTTGATTTGAAATTGGACGAACTCTGCTTGGGGAGACATTGTCCAGGAGAGATAACATAACCTGATGGCCCTGGGCCTCGACTTGAGGTCATTTTAATCCAGGAATACGATCTGGGCCTCAGGCCCACAACTAACTAGCGTGCGCCATTTATATGGCTGCGTGCGCCACTAGACTTTGAGACCCGAGCCCAGGCCCGACCCAAATCCGGCTCAGCTCTTTCCCATGTCTTATATACTTCTGTAGGCGTACGTAACCGCCATTGCTCAGTTTCAAAACCTTCGGGACTTCTCCAAACCTTCCAAAATCCCAAATCTCCCTCATGATCCTCTCATCTCCCTCCATAACCCACTGACCCGAACCACTCCATGGCCGAAATAGGCGGCGACAGCGGTGAGAAGAGCGGCAATGGTGGCCAAGGCGGTGATCAGTCGAGAGTGCGTGAACCTAGGGTCGAGGGACCTCGAATCGACGATCAGACGGTATTGGGAGCTCTGGAGAGCGTCGGTGCGGAGGTTTCGAGCAGAGGCGGCGATGGCGGTGGCCATACAGAGGAGGCGGGTGGTGGCCTCGAGCGGCGTGCGCCTGTGGATGAGGGGCGTGCGCCGGTAGAACTTGGACCAGAGGGTCTGCGGGTGAGTCAGATGGACCTGCGAAACAGTGTGGAAGGTTCAGTGGTGACAGGGGTTGGCTCGGCTGGGGCCGGTGCCAGCGGCAGTGGCGATGCAGGCGGTGATGATGATTCGAGGCAGCCGCCGAGAGATCTAGCGAGCGGGAAGGCGCCGATGGTTGAAGACGAGAGCATACCCGCAGAGAGATCAGACCACGCAGAGAAGGTTGAGTTCGTGCCGCCTGTGGGGTCGTCGAGTCAAGAACCCACTATGAGTAGCGACATGGCAGAGTTTGTAGGCCGGGACAGGCTAGCCCAGCTCATGAGAGAGGCTCCCGGAGTGGTTGGGGCGGTTATGACAGCCCGCGGGGAGAGATTGGCGAAGATAGCACCCTGGAACGAGCAGGAACGGTTATTACGGGAGCAGGAGATGGCCGAGAAGGCCCATGCTGACTTGGTGCACGAGGCGGAGATAGAGGAGGGGAGAGAGCCGGAGGGCATGGTGTGGGTTGCAGAGCGCGCTGTGACACAGGCCAAGGCTCGATTGGGGCACACCAGAGCGAAGTTTACACCGGAGACGTACGTTCCTCCAGAGGCGCAGCTGTTCGTCCCTTCTGGCATTGACATGTACGAGCCTTTGCAGGACAGCTACGATGACGAGTTGGTGCTGAGAGACCCACTGCATCGCATATCCGTTGGTTGGGAGCAGGTACAACTGATGAACCTATCTCCCTTTTGCACTTGAATTTGTAGTTTCATATTCCCCTAGCTTGAATTGATTAGTTTGTAAAGCATGCTGTTGGTACCATAGAACTTGATTTAACTGCTGTAGAACCTTGACTTGCGTGAGAACACCCTCGGCCATTGGATTAACCGAAAGAACGCTCTGCTAACTCGACTTGATCCTAGACTGCTTTGAATACAGCGGTCGACTGTAGGTTGCCCTTAACTTGAACAGAATACTCGATATAGCTTAATTTGACAGATGAATTGCCCTGTTAACTTTAAAATCGACTTGTAGACCACCTGTGATCCGCGGTAGTTGTAGAATGCTTGCTAACCAGAAATCGACTGAGAAATTTCCCTATTATTCGACTGCATGCTCATTTTCGACCCCTTTTGAACTTGACCATAATATGCTGAAGGTAACCTGAAGAAATTAATTCGAAACTTGCGACTTGATTCGACTGCTGAAATCAATTGTAGCTTGATTCAACCGATAGAGTACCATATTGCTTGATTCGACTGATAGAATAACTGGTTAGCTTGATTCGACTGATAGAACAACTGGTAGCTTGATTTGACTGCTTGATTCGATTGATAGAATATCATATTGCTTGATTCGACTGATAGAATATCATATTGCTTGATTCGACTGATAGAATATCTGATTAGCTTGATTCGACTGATAGAATATCTGATAGCTTATGCTGATGCATTTCCCTTGTTGTGGTTGTTCGTTGTATGCAGAGAGGAGTGGCTAGCTCTCGAGGGCATGGCGGGCCAGCAGCCTCGTATGAGCTGTACATCAACTTGCCCGAGATGGTGAGGGTGTTGGTGGATGCTGCAGGGTTTGGTCCGTTTATACGAACGCTGGTAGCAGTGAGAAGTGACCATGCTCTATTGACAGCCCTGGCGAAAAGGTGGTGGGACACGTCCAACTCCTTCCACTTTCCGATTGGGGAGATGACGGTGACCCCGACAGACTTTGCAGCGATCACCGGCTTGAGGGTAGGAGGAGATCCGATCCCTTTTGACTCTGGGATTCATAGTGATACAGCAGCCTTGGAGTGGTTTCTGGGTCAGGTACCCACTGGTAGAGCGGAGATGGTCCCACATGAGCAGTTCGCTAGGTACTTAGAAGGGAGAGTACCTGCTTCAGAGTTGGAGGAGGCACAGATGGCCAGAGCTTACCTGTTGTACTTGTTTGGGGCTACACTGTACCCAAACAAGCGGTCCACAGTGCACCTGTCTTACCTGCCGGCCCTATACGACCTACACACAGCTTCTCGGTTTGACTGGGGAGGAGCGGTTTTGGGTACCTGTTACGCGTTCATAGGGGAGTTCTCGCGAGAAGCGGCGGCGCCTGCTGGTTACTGGCGGATATGGGAGGTAATAAACAACTTGCATTTCGTACTCGTTCTTTCCTTTGGATTATACCATGCATGCTGTATTTTGATGTCTTGCTTGACTTGACCTTGCAGTTGTGGGCTTACGAGGTGCTGAGGATGTTCCCTCCAGAGAACAAGTGCCCTAACTTGAAGATGTTCCCTCGTGCGATGATCTGGGGGCCTCTGCGTGGCAGCACCAGGAAATCAAAGAAGACTCTGATGGAATTTCGGCTCTACCTTGACGAGCTGTCGAGTGTACAGGTATTAAAGCAATCCCTTGAGTTGTTTCCCCTTTTAACTGCTTTAATGCTGTCACTGACATTCTTTATTTTGACTGTTCGACTTGTGCCACAGGTGGATTGGGATCCTTGGACTAGCGCAGAGCCAGAGCCTGAGTACATAGAGATGAGCAGAGCTGTGACTGCGAGCCGAGTACTGCTGGAGTCGGCTTTTGGGTGGCAGTGGTACCTGGGTGATCGGGTGACACGTCAGTCACTCGTTTTGGAGGAGTTTCTGGTTCCTGGACCACTCCCCAGGCATGCTTCGCACACGAGCAGGTATACACTGGCTGAGCTTCAGCGCTTCACGGTGCCGTAGGCGGCTTCTACCTTCACGAGGCCTAGGCAGGACTATGCAGTGTACCGGAGGCAGCACTTGATGGATCCACTCGGGGTGATAGAGGTCATGGCCGTTCGGAAGGAGGCTGCGAGAGCGAGACAGGAGAGACAGGGGCAGAGAGGCAGGTCGTCACGCTCTCGGGAGAGGAACGTGTATGCTCAGGCGACTGGACTTCCTCCGCTGTTGTGGATACTGCCAGTGAGGGATGCACAAGGAGAGGCCGCTGAGGTCCGATTCGAGCCTTCCAGGACTGAGCCAGCAGAGATCACGGGACCGGTATCCAATGCTTTCTTTCCTTGTTCCCGTGTATTGTATCCGTATTGTATCCCAACTGTATTTTGTTCTTGATTCCAAAACACGCTGCAGGTGCCGATCGAGTGGGCTCAGGAGGTTGTTCGCCTGATGCTGGCCATGGAGAAAGCGTTTCACAGGATAGCCGCCGGCACTCCTTTGCAGTTGCACTACCCTCCAGCTATCCCAGCTCCTGCTGTTCAGCCACAGGTATAATCTCAAAACATTTGTTGCCCTTCGTTATTGATACTTAGATAGTTCGAGCATGTTTGATACAATGCATTTGGATATGCCTGCTCTTATTTCCTGTTTCAGTATTCAATGTAAAATGTATGCACACAATATATACATAGACATGCTTGAAATGAACTGACAATGCAGGGACGCGCTAGGGCGGCTCCTAGGAGGAAGATAGTGCGAGCTGCCCCACAGAAGGGCAAGGGCAAGGTACCAGCAGCAGTCCAGCGCCAGACTAGCACTACACGGCCCGAGACCAGAGGAGTTGTGATCTCTCCGCCTAGCGAGGCTCCTCAATTCCAGAGGGAGCTGAGGAAGAGGACTGCTCAGAAGAAGCTGCCTAAGGGGCCCTCAAAGAAGAGAAGGCAAGGAGAGAGAGAAGAAGAAGAAGAGGAGGGGGATGAGCAGCCTTCTCTCAGCAGCGGCTCTGACTCTGCCAATGACCCGAGGTTTCGGTTCACTCCAGGGGACTGGGCTGCGGCGGAGGTGAGTGAGGAGGACAGCGAGAGCGACGGTGTTGATCCCGAGGACTTTTCTGACTGAGGGCTATTACTGAGCCTCAGCTACTTTACCGACTAGCTTACTTTGATACTTGATACATTAGTACTCCAGCACTTTTGATTTTGAGATGAGCCCTGCGTGCCTTGGGTTTCTGGGCGGATGTGCCCCACATACTTTGATTTGCTTGCTTGGGCCGTTGTGCCATTACGTACATTGTTGCTTTTGATACTTGGGAGATTATGCTTTAGGGATGATATAACAACTGCATTTTCTGTTTATTAATCTCCTTTTGACATAATTAGCAAGGAAAGAGAAATAAACCATCCACTAATACCTAACATGCATTGACAAGTGACCTGAATCGACTGACAAGACTTATATGTGCACAGGACTGACCTAGCTCGAAAGAAATGGATAGAAAAGTCTCAGGATACGCTCCGTGTCACCCAGGATACGAGGATACGGGAAAACAATGAAATTTTTGGCATTAACGTGCCAAAACTCAAAATTCTCCGAGACGAAGGAAATTGACACTTCTGTACAGCCATAATAACTCATAATGACTTGTACGAATCAACGGATTCGAGAAAAATACTTGGATACGGTCAAGACACCAAAAACAAGGGAAAATACCACGAAAATGGGTATAAAATGGAAAAGATGACTCGATTATAGGCCCGGACTGAAACTGACACCCCCACACAGTCACATTAGGCCCATGTAAGCTGTATGGTATGAGAAAACTTGGCAAAAGTTTCCAAAATGGATTTTGACCCTCCGTATCCCCCATTCGAGCAGGATACGGGCCGTTGGAGGTCCAAAACCTTCGTCGAGCGCGACATTCGAGGTTCACTGCTTTGACATAGTCCCAAATACCATTCATGACTTGTATGCATCACCCATGCAGCAAAACAAGCCCTAGAATTGCAAACGGAATCCAAACAGCAGCGGCTGCTGTAAACTGTCATCTGTTATAGGTTTTACTGGCGTGCGCCAGTGGGCTAGCTCGGTGCCCCAGTTGTTCACACAACTGGCGTGCGCCATCAAATGAGTGGCGTGCGCCATGCAGGTGTGTCCCAGACCCACTTGTCTGACCAACTGTCCTTTTCTTGGCATCTCCTGTTTTCGACCCCACGCGTTTTATACACGGTTTCTGCAATGTTCAGGAGGCAGAGTACCTCTTCAGGTGGCCTTTGGAGGATAGCCTGTGGTTTTGAATAAAACATGGGAAAAGGATGCATGTTATGGCCTATAAAGAGAGGCGTAAACACTCTGTTGTTCCTACAACTGATTGCTCCTTTTGTATTACTCCAAAAAAAATCCAGTAGGCTCTCGAATGGAAAATCCTCTGCCAACCCTGCTCAGGCCATGGCTCACACAATTCTTGGGTATCGACTGGCTAAACTTCCAATACCACAGCCTCGCCTCGTTTCGATATTTGCGACATGTACCGCTCCGCCCTGCCCTCCTTCGGGCTGCACTCCGGTTTTGGGATCCTGACGTCCATGTCTTTCGTTTCGGCGATGACGAGATATGCCCGACTATCAAAGAGTTCCAGGCGTATCTTCGGACCTTCGTGTCTGCCACACTTGTTGTCCCACCGTATCAAGTGAGCATGTCCGGCTTGTTTGAGACATCACTTGGAATTTCAAGGGGCCTGGCGAATACTCTTGTCGAAGGGGGTCACTCAATATTATGCGGCTGATCGAGCGGTACAGTCCTGACGGTGACCTAGAGAACATGGCTATGCAGGTTCGACGCCGCTTTGTGCTGGTGATCTGTCTGCTTGCTGCCTACTTGCTTGTTCCAGCTAACGGCTGAGTTAGCCCCTTGTTGGTGAGCGTGGCCACTCAGATGGCGGACCGGAAGAATGTGATCCCTTTGGTTTTGGCGGAAACTCTTGTAGGGACGTAAACCCGAACAGGTACAAGGTGTGGCCGAACACGTGGTACGTGGGGCCCAGAACAAATACAGTCGGAATATTCGCCGTGCAGTGAGGTGAACGGCACAAGGACCGGGGATACGAGAGGTCCCAGGTCCAAGATACCCGAGCAGGGGCATGGTCCAAAGAGCAAGGGTAGTTGTTGGACCAGTCTCGTGATAAGGGGTCCAGTGATATGAGAAATCATTGGTCCAGAGGTTTTGTTCGGCAACGAGAAGGCCGAACAGTAGCAGCAAGGTACCAGGAGGTCCTCCAGAGTGGTCCAGAAATGGAAATATCGATGAAACAAGATCTGGAGGAGATACCCAACGAGAATGGGGTGAACGGCCAGCTTTGGAAAGAGTTCCTAAAAGGTCTAAAAGGAAATATGCCAGTTATGGGAATGAGAATCTCTGATATTCTAAGTTCCCTTTACGAGAAAGGAAACTTAGGGCAGCAAGATGGCTTGGAATAACAAGTAGACATGGGTCTATAAATATGAGGTAAACCTAGAGGTAAAGGTACGCAATTCTGGGCTATTTGCTTACTTCCTACCGAGAATTAGGGTTTTCACTAGTACGAGATACTAACTTTGGCATCGGAGGGCCTTTGCCACGAGAGGCGACAAAGGTGCGCTCACATTTTGTTTGTTTTATAGGTTTAACTCCGGCGGCGTAGGAAGTAGCCGTTACAGTTCTGTACTGTTCGAAGGCCTTTTTCGTTTTCGCACTTACAATTGGCGCCGTCTGTGGGAAAGCGAAAGAGGTCCCTTTGAAAAAGCGACCATGGTGGAGGAAGATCCAAAGACCCTAGTGTTGACCCGAATAATCTGTTGGGTGGGGAGGTGACAAGTCCCCGCCGGATCCTTCCAAGAAAGCCCGATGGCGGGCGAGGCAAAGAGGACCACGAGTAAGGACCGCCCCCGGCAGTCCATGGCGACTCGAAACAAAGATGGACAGACGGCAACGGGATCCACGAAGGAGTAAGTCCCGCCGTGAAAGGGAGTCTCGTTCGAAAGGCGTGCGTAGCCGGGAAGATATCCTGGGCGAAAGAGATAGGAGATAGAAAATGCGCTCACTTGATTAAAAGCGAGCACGAGATTCAACGATTGCGAGAGGATACGAGAACATCCGGAGGATTCGGGGCTTTCACGAAGGAAGTCGAGAAAAAAGGTTGGATATGGTGGAGTGCAGAGAGCTTCTTCACGAAGAAGAAGAAGCGGGAGCCTCACTCCGAAACCACCGAGGGCTTCTTCACGAAAAGGAGAAGCAGGAGCAGGAGCTCCTCCCCGAGGAAGGAGGGGGCAGGAAGCAGACAGGTACGAGAGACCCGATTCCGACTGGGAAAAAAAAATGCCAGGGCTGTGAAGGTATCGGAGGAGGGACCATGTCTGCACGAGAAGCAACACGGAGAGCCCTTAGCAACATAGCAACTTCTCCTTTTGCAAAGAGATTGCAGGAGGCAAGGTTGCCGAGCAGGGTTAAGCACGGGGCGTTTATCCTGTACGAGAAACCAATGCAGACCCGGTGGCGCACATACAACATTACCAGCAGGCGATGTTTATGCACGGCGGTGATGACGCAATCATGTGCAAGATGTTCCCATCTAGTTTGGGAAAAGTGGCCTTATCATGGTTCCATAAGTTGGGGCCGAACACCATACGAGGGTGGAGACAGTTGGCCGAGGAGTTCATTGCTCGCTTCCTGCTGACGAGCAGGAAACCACCCAAAACTTTTGAGAGTCTCTCGGCTATGAAGCAAAGAGAGAGTGAGCCGATCGGGGACTACGCCAAGAAGTATTGGGAGACTTTCAACGAGATTGAAAGTTGCGGTGAAGAGTATGCAATAGCAACGTTCAAAGCTGGGCTCTGTTCGGGGAGAGCTACGAAAGTCCCTAAACATGAATCCGGTGGGCACGTTGGCAAAGCTGGAGCGGATTGAGCAGCACGCCAGGAACAAGGATGACATACTACGGGAAGGCGGCAAGCTAAGTGCCGAGCAAGTCAAGGGACCCACGAAAGCGGATAAACCCGAACCCAAGACTTACAAAGAAAGAAAGGAGCAGGCGGACTAAGAGAGAGTCGTACCGAGAAAAACACGTACCTGATCCGAAGTCGTTCTTCTCGGTGACAACGGTTTGGAAAGAACCGATTTATCGGGTTCTTTATCGGATAAAGAACCGCCCATACTTTAAGTGGCCTCCACGTCTGGAGGGTGACAAAGATGCAAGAAGGGCTACGAGTCAGCACTGTAGTTACCACAAGGACTGGGGTCATATGACGGAGGACTGCGAGATGTTTAAGCAGCACCTTGATGACCTGGTCTCACGTGGGTATTTGAAGGAGTTCATCCAGGAGGAGCACAAGGGCGCCGAGAAGGCAATGGAACTGGATTACGAGTAAAATCCGAGAGGCGTGATCCATATGATTCATGGATTGGCCACGCCTTATACGAGAAATGAGGTGAGATTGTTCCAAAGGCAAGTGAAACACGACCAGCACGTGATGCGGTTGGGGAGGCAGAAGGGTGCGACAAAGGCATAGTCTTCTCGGAGGAGGACCTGGGAGGAGTCCAGGTGCCACACAACGATGCCTTGGTCATAACCCTACGAATTGGGGAGTATGACATGGAGAGAATCCTGGTGGATTCAGGAAGCTGCACCGAGGTGCTTTATTACGACGCGTTCAAGAAGCTAGGATTGGTACAAGCGGATTTGGTGCAGTCGGTAACTCCGTTGGTGGGGTTCAGTGCAGGGGCAGTTTGGCCATTGGGTAAAGTGACCCTCCCTGTTCGGGCAGGAACAGTGGTACTGAGAACCGATTTTTTGGTAGTGGATATGCCATCTTCCTATAACGCGATTATAGGAAGGGCTTGGTTGCATAAGATAAGGGCAGTACCATCCACCTACCACCAGATGGTGAAGTTTCTAGGGTCCGCTGGAATCGAGAAAATAAGGGGAAACCAAAAGACGGCCCAACAGTGCTTGGTCTCCATCATCAAGAAGGCACCCAAGGCACAGTTGGTGCAGACCGTCGAAGTTAATAATCAGCCGACCATCGAGGATGTCGGGGGAAATCCAACCGAGAAAGTGGTGGAAGGATTGAAGAAGATCCAGATCAACGAGAATGATCCAGAAAGGTATTTCCTGGTCGGGGAAAACTTGGGTAAAGAAGAAGAATGGGAAGTGGCGAGTTTGCGTCGACTTCACAGATCTAAACAAGGCATGTCCAAAAGACAGTTTTCCCCTTCCACGGATAGATCAATTGGTAGATGCAACAGCTGGATATGGACGTATGAGTTTCCTCGACGCTTATCGAGGATATCACCAGATAGCAATGTACGGCCCCGATCAGGAGAAGACTTCCTTTATCACACCACGGGGTTATCTTTATTCTGATGTTATGCCCTTTGGTGCGAGGAATGCTTTGGAGCAACTTATCAAAGATTAGCAACGATTATGCTAAAGAAGGCTGCTCGGCAAGACCATGGAGGTGTACATAGGCGACATGGTGGTAAAGAGCAAGGAGAAACAGGACCACATCGTGAGAGAGGCTTTTGGGATACTAAGAGAGTAAGCTGAAGCTCAACGCCTCAAAATGTGCGTTTGGAGTAAGTTATGGGAAGTTTCTGGGTCACTTAGTGACCATTAGAGGATAGAGGCGAATCCGATCAAATAACACTTTGCTGAAGCTACAGAGTCCAAGGACCACGAAGGAGGTCCAAAGATTAACTGGGATGGCGGCGAGCCCTTAACAGGTTCATCAATCGTTCGAGTGACAAGTGTAGACCTTTCTTTCGGTTGTTGAAGAAAAGAGAAGGTTCGAGTGGGGAGCAGAATGTGAGCAAGCGTTCCAGACACTGAAGAAGTATTTGGCTTTGCCATTACATCCACTCTCGAGCCTGGTGATGTTCTAACCGTGTACTTAGCAGTATCCGAACATGCTGTAAGTGCGATTTATTGAGGAGCAAGGATCCGAGCAAATCCTGTTTATTATGTAAGCAAGGCGCTCTTTGGGCCTTGAGAGACGAGATATACGCCCCTTGAGAAGTTGGTCTGGCATTGAGAGCGGCGGTTAGGAAGTTGCCCCATTACTTCCAAAGTCACAAAGTGGTGGTTTACCCGGAATTCCCGTTGAAGTCATTACTCCGAAAGGCCGATTTCTCGGGGCGAATATCAACCTGGTCGGTGGAGTTGAGCCAAGATGATATTGATTATCAGCCGCGCCACGGCAATTAAGGGGCAAGTTTTGGCAGATTTCGTGGCGGAGTTCTCTCCCACAGTAGCTCCACCGCCTCCTACGAGAAAGGAGCAATGGGTCGAGCAATCATCTGAGAAACGAGGCGCCGAACAGGATCCTTTGGAATGGAAACTTTTTGTTGATGGATCCGCATGCAACACCGGATCAGGAATTGGAGTTGTGATTTTTCCTCCTGAAGGAGTTATGATCGAGTTATCCCTGCGCCTGGGTTTCAGTGCGTCAAACAACGTGGCGGAGTACGAGGCACTCCTGGCCGGGTTAAGGAGCGCAAGAACCTTGAAGGTAAAAAGAATTCGAGTATTCTGTGATTCACAGCTCGTGGTGAATCAGCTGTCTGGGGAGTATGAGGCCCGGAATGAGAAGATGGCAGCCTACGTGGAGGCAGCCAAGGATCTGCTTGATACCTTCGAGAAGGTACACATCGAGCAAATAAGCTCTGGGCAGAACGCCCACGCTGACTCACTGGCTTGGTTAGCAGCGGCTGTGCCAACGGAGTTTAGAAGGAAAGTGGCAGTGGACTTTCTTGTTGAGCCGAGCATTGGGAGAAGTGTGGAATTGGTCTTGGACGTGAACCAAGGACCGAGTTGGATGGATCCAATAGTGGAGTTCCTACGAGACGGGACACTCCCCACAGATAAAAGGAGGCTCACAAGATAAAAGCAAAATCTGCAAGGTTTTGGCTATCACCAGAGGGGAAGTTGTACAGAAAGTCCTTCACTGGACCGTATTTACTTTGTGTGCATCCCGAGATGGTGCAGAAATTCCTCCATGAAATACATGAGGGAACCTGTGGGAGTCATGCAGGTGGGAGATCCATTGCTCACCGTGCAATCACACAGGGTTACTGGTGGCCGCACATGCAAGAAGATGCAAAGGTGTACGTGAAAATCTGCGAGAAGTGTCAGAAGTTCTCGCCTATGATCCGAACACCAGCCGAAAACCTGGTGCCCTTGACAAGTCCCTGGCCGTTTGCACAGTGGGGCATGGACATCGTGGGTCCATTTCACAAGGCTACTGGGAACAGGAAGTTTCTGTTGGTGGCAACGGATTATTTTACCAAGTGGATTGAAGCAGAGCCACTGGCGAAAATCACAGAACCTATGATAGAAAGGTTCGTGTGGAAGAACATCATCACTCGATTTGGAGTGCCGTATTCCTTGATCACTGATAACGGATCACAGTTCCAGAAAAGGTTCAAGGCTTTTTGCGCCCAATATGGAATAAGGAACTACTATTCCACACCGGCCTACCCTCAGAGCAATGGACAGGCAGAAGCATCCAACAAGACTATACTTGACGGGATCAAGAAAAGGTTGGACAAAGCAAAGGGCAAGTGGCCTGACGAACTGCCACTGGTCCTGTGGGCACACCGAACAACTCGGAGGTCTACGGGAGAGACCCCCTATTCGCTAGCATATGGAACAGAGGCTGTGATTCCATTGGAGGTTGGTTTACCGACCAACAGGACCACATTGGTGGAGAGTGGGGGCAATGACAGAGCTCTGGAAATCGAGCTGGATCTCGCCGAGGAGAGAAGAGAACGAGCTCTGGTGCACCTGGCTTCGTACCAGGAGCAGCTGATGAAAGGCTACAACAAGCATGTCCACCCACGAGAATTTGGTGTTGGAGATCTTGTGTTAAGAAAGGTGCTCGGCAACACCAAAGTGGCCAACGAGGGCAAGTTGGGGGCCAATTGGGAGGGCCCGTATCGAATTACAGAGGTTGTTGGCATTGGGGCATATCGATTGGCAGACCTGGACGGGAACCCGGTACCAAGGCCCTGGAATGTTCACAACCTGAGGAAGTTCTACGTGTAAAGAACTTCGATTTCGTTTCTATTCTGTTTTAAGATGCACATCGTGATTGTGTGGGAATTATGAATAAAATTCCCTTATGTTTTGTTTTACTAGTTGTAAGGGGTACGCGTAACGCCCCCTTGAGCTCTTTGAATTAAGAATAAAATTCCAGGATTTTGATAAATAAACACCGTTTCTTACGAGTTCTTCTTTCGTTATGCTTTAAATACGAAGTCAAGCTAAATCCTTAGTCCTCACTCCGTATTGGGGAGCAGAGGTGGAGAGGTGTAGGGTAGCTGAATGAAATTTCGAATAGTTGCTTTGTAGGTGCTACACAAAAACACACACACACACACAAAAACCAAGTTATGTTCTCCGGCTTTAATCGAGCCTCGTTGGTGAACGGTGAAATTGATCCTTCAAAACTAATTGAAGTGCATTTAAGCTAGTCTGAATACACCAATTATGAGAGAGATCGAACAGTTTCGCATTCTTTTTTTTTCTTTCTTTGGTCCTTTTCTCTTCTTAGATTGACATGATATTTGCCGGTCACAACATACCCGGAATCGAGCCAAGTGTAAGTATACTTAAGCGATTGCTCGGGCACGAAAACGCCCAGAAAGCATATGAGAATATGCATACTGTCCTCAAACACGAATATGTTTGGAATAATCTCAAGTGCAAATAGGTTTGTTTACTTGTATGCGGGCATGCCCACAACAGAGTCTGGGTATGAGCAAACCCAGGATCACTAGGTCCAAATACGAACACATTTGGGTAACCTAAGAATGGAAGCTTCCGAGCACGAAGCATTTGAGCTGCATACGTGAACATGCAATAATATCTAAAGTTCGAAAAAACTTGAGATTGCTCGGGTTCGAAAAGACCCTGAACACAAACAACTATGCGTATTGCAAGTAACTAATGCAACTAGCATTACTCTAAGGTACGAGAAACCTGCAATAGAGAAAGTGAATACAATACCATCAGTAGGCACGATAAGGCCTGGGGAGCATACGTGAATATGCATAAGGCTAAGTACGAAAACACTAAGCACATAAAGTTTCGGCCATGAGACGGCCACCTGTGTTAAAGAACGGCCACGAAGGGCCAGCCAAACATGTTCAGGCCACGAAGGGCCAGGCAAGACAAAAGTTTAGGCCAAACAGGGCCACCAAAGCATAAAAAGCCACAAAGGGCCAGAATCAGCAGAAATTAAAGCGTTTGAAAATATATCAGGCGCCACGCAGGGCTAGCAGAAACTAGTTCAGAAATCCCAACTGTTATCATGACGATACAAAGAGACTAACTTACTCTTCGTTCATTAGATCTTGGACGACCAGTGGAGGAAGCGATTCTGAAGGCAGAGGGCCGTCGCATCATCCGCAGTTGTGCCAGTTCAGACGGACCGCCACGGCTTCCTTCGGCGGTGTTGGTCACTTCTCGGTTGACCGGCCGGCATTTTCTTTGCTCGGGGGCGTTGTTAAGCTCCCTGTCCAGTGTCCTCCTCTTCCACCACCTCTTCCAGCTCCTCGGTGGCCCTTGGGTGCTTGGAAGGTCGATCTCGATCCACGAGGTAGAAGACTGCAGGGCACCAGATTTCTGAGGCAAGCCAGCCAGCCTCGAACACCTAGTCCTGAATTCCAGGCATTTGATCCGTGTAACTCTTAGTAGCCACACGAATCCCTTCATTGTAGCCTTCCTGGTAGGAGCCTTGGCTTCGTTTTTACTCGCCTCCAACTCCGTCAAAGTTAGATTCAGATTGTCCTCGGCACCCTCCAGCTTGTTTTTCAGTTCATCCATGCAGCCCGCGGGCTGGTTTCTCTCTCTCTCGGCCTCACTCTCTCCTGCAGCTTGGCATTCTCGCTTGCCAACCTGGCCCGCTGGCTCAGACTGGCCAAGTTTTTGCGCCATGGCAACCATCTTTGCATTGCCTGGAGGTCTGAGAAAACAAAGCAATGTCGAGACACAAGTAAGGATACATAACGCACTAAAAAGCAGCGAGTCTACCTTAGCGCGTGGCTCATGAAACGAGCCCAGGAGGTTGTCAAGGGAGCGGGAGACTTCATACGCATGTCCCCGGCAGCGAAAAGCTTTGTGATGATGCAAGGGCGATCCGCCTTCAGATTCAGCTTTATCACCAGACGATGACCGGCCCGCCGCCATGGGTAAAGCGAGGCCTGGGCGGGGTCGGAGGAGCCGTAAGTTGGGGCGGAGGGCGTTCAACGCGAAGTTTCCGACCTCGGCGTTTGTCGCGGGCTGGCCTCAATCTCCTCAGGCGAGAAGCCTGGGGGAACGTCCGGTTGAGCCGGACCTCGGCGGCCATGAGACGGCGCCGGGCTTTGAAACCTTCCGCGGCCACAAGCAGAGCCGCGGCCTCTTCCACGGCCAACGGTGAGAAGGTTGCTGAGATTTATCGGTTGATCCATTTCTCGAGGTGGGGGAGATGCAGAGTATCCTTTCGAAGATGTGGAAGCTTCTTCGGCAAGCTGGATTGGTTCGGGCGGAGGAGGGTCCGAACGCCTCTCTTCCTGTTGCTCGGGCTGTTGAGCTGGAGGATCAGGGATGATGGGATTGTCAGCTGCTCCGATTCGTCGGTCGATGAATCCGCCGTATGATGCACGGTAGCTGAGGAGAATTTGTGCTGCCCTTGCTCGGCCAGCCAAACACGTGCCTTGACCGTTGAAGGCAAGAGCGCGGTTGATATCAGTAACGTGGACCTGAGGGGTGATGATGGCGTGCCCCTGGTTGACGTTCGTGGCTGCAAATACGAGAAAATTAGCAGTCAGTAAAAGCAAAAATATGTAATGCAATACAAAATGTTGCTCGGTATGAAGTTCTACGAGAAAGAGAACTAACGTGGAGTGCCAAATCTATGGGGTGCGTGAAAGCCGACGACTCTACCGTCCTCGTCTCTGGGCTCGAAGTTCTCCGTGACGATGAGGAAGTCGTAGTCGTCCCCTCTAGCAGAGTCAGGCAATTCGAGCACCAATCTTTTTCTGGAGTCCCTACTCTTGAGATAGTAGGTCAGAGCATCTTTGGTTCGAGAGATGCTGTACAGATGGTGAATATCGTGTAAACCTAAGGATGTGCCTAGCATCTGGTTCAGGGCATTGATGCCCATGACAACCCTATAAATGTTGGCTAAGACCTGCATCGGGGACAGTCTATAATGGGCTAAAACCTGGCGGAGTAACGGTGCCAGGGGAAACCTGACGCCAACGACGGCGACGACAGGAATGTGCAGAGTGTCATTGTCAAAGCACTCCCGAATGGCGTTTTCAGAGGCTAGTGTGGTGGCCACGTTGTCAGGAATCTCGTAACGAGATCTGAACTCAGCCATCCGCTGAGGGGTGTCGCAATGACTACGAAATCTACCCATATTGAGAATTGTGGGTATAGGTTTTCTAAAAAGAGAAATGGGTACGAGAAACCCTAAGGGGACTGTGATAGTTCTAAATTGACGATGAAGACTGAGCAGAAAGGGGGAGTAAGAACTTACGAACAGGAAGAACCCTAGAATCGGAATGAGACCCTGAGATGCGAACGGTGCTTCAATGGCGGGAGCACTTGGGCGTGTTCTCTGCAGAGGGAAGATGGAAAGAGAAAAGTGGGGTTTGAAATGGGGACGAAAACCCAAGTATACTACGACAATAGGTGGGGGTGACGTATAGAGAAACGTCACCCTGTGACGCCGCTTAGCGCCAGTTCTCTCGAAACGTCTGCTCGCATTTAATACGGGCGGCACAGAGCATGCCGCGTGTAAAGGTGTTAGCTGGAAAAGCCTGTGCAGACCAAACGACGAGGCGTTTAGGTTGGGCTAATGATGAGTTTGCACCAAGTCCGAGAAACATAGGTGCAGGAGCAAAGGGCGAGAACCTTGCCGGTGTTTAGAAGCTTTGCTCGTCATATTAAGAGAAAATAACGAGTAAAGCCGGGAGCCATTGTAGGGAGGTAAACCCGAACAGGTACAAGGTGTGGCCGAACACGTGGTGCGTGGGGCCCAGAACAAATACAGTCGGAATATCCGCCGTGCAGTGAGGTGAGCGGCACAAGGACCGGGGATACAAAGGTCCAGGTCCAAGATACCCGAAAAGGGGGCATGGTCCAAAGAGCAAGGGTAGTTGTTGGACCAGTCTCGTGATAAGGGGTCCAGTGATATGAGAAATCATTGGTCCAGAGGGTTTGTTCGGCAACGAGAAGGCCGAACAGTAGCAGCAAGGTACCAGGAGGTCCTCCAGAGTGGTCCAGAAATGGAAATATCCAGTAAGGAAATAAGATCTGGAGGAATACCCAACGAGAATGGGGTGAACGGCCAGCTTTGGAAAGAGTTCCTAAAAGGTCTAAAAGGAAATATGCAGTTATGGGAATGAGAATCCCTGATATTCTAAGTTCCCTTTACGAGAAAGGAAACTTAGGGCAGCAAGATGGCTTGGACAGCAAGTAGACATGGGTCTATAAATATGAGGTAAACCTAGAGGTAAAGGTACGCAATTCCTGGTTATTTGATTACTACCTACTGAGAATTAGGGTTTTCACTAGTACGAGATACTAACTTTGGCATCGGAGGGCCTTTGCCACGAGACGGCAAAGGTGCGCTCACATTTTGTTTGTTTTATAGGTTTAACTCCGGCGGCGTAGGAAGTAGCCGTTACAGTTCTGTACTGTTCGAAGGCCTTTTTCGTTTTCTGCCCATACAACTCTCACAGGATTGGACTTGGTGTATACAGGCCAAGCGAACACTTTCGGGGGCAGCCCACTCCTGCTTCAGATAAAACTCACTCAGCTCACCTTTTTTTTTTAGTTTTTCACACATTCTCTTTTTACCTCGACACTCGGCTTTAGGCTATTTCTGGGATTCTTACTTGTTTTACCGCTCAGGTTTTATCTGGCTTCTCACTTGTCTTTTCGCTCATGCAGCTATGGTTATGTGACAAGCTCGGGCTATTGCATCCTCCTCTAGATGGCTGGGACCAGTTCCCAAAGCGGATTCACCAAAGGGGAATGAGATATCCAGATATGGATCTGGAGGAATGGTATGCATTTCTGCGACAAGTTTAGCCTGACGAGATAGTTTGGAGGTGTCCCTGGCTGGAGCTTCCCACCATGACTCTGCACTCTGATGGCTTTGACAGGGTGGTGATCGCAGGGCTGACCAATTTCACATTCTACATTCCCGGCCGTGTTCTCAGACAGCTGGGTGTCTCACAGGGAAATACTTGTATCAGCACTGACGGCTTCCGTGTTCCCAATTTCACTGCCCAAACTCTCAACGACTACAAAAGGCGCTGGGGCTTTAGGGTGTTTCAAGGAGAAATGCCTGATTTTACCACAAGACTGAGGAACAGCTATAGACAATGGCTGAGAGCAGATGTGCATGCAAGAGAAAACATCGACAGACTTTGGACTACTTTGCTGTACTTAGAATACGCTGTGAGTCGTTAGGCTTCTCAAGCACTTTGTTCTGTTTTTATGCTTAACTGTTTTCAGGTTTCATGCTCAGCCTATGTAATAGAAATAGTTGTTTGTAATAAAAGCGAAAGACGGAGGGTTTCCCCCTTCTGATTTTCTGATAACATGTTGACTTGTCCCCGTCTTCCGGTCGACCTTGATGTTGATGCCAAGAGATGCAACCATGGATCAAGCTAATAGAGTGTGACCGGGTCTCAAGATGAGACTGCCTACGTATCCCTTTTCGGGGAATCAGGTCAGAACGTAGTTCAGGCTAAGATCCGCTCGGGTATTTTACCTCTCCTTTTTACGCTCTAACTTTTGCCTAGAACCTTCCTTTTCAGGTTTTACGGCCTAGCGAGCTCTCGACTTTTGCCTATTTATTTTTGCCTAGACCGCCTCCTTAGGTTTTCGGTCTAGCAGGCCTGCTCTAACATTTGCTTGGCACCGCCCACCCTTGTGGTTTTCGGCCCAACGAGCATCACTCGGGGGTAGAAGCGCTTGAGTTGATCCAAGTTGACTAGGGTACTGAATTCGTTGCCGTCGAGGTCGATGAGCTTGGCAGCACCTCCGAACAGGATGGTCTTGATGATGTAAGGCCCTGAACGCTTTGGTCGGAACTTCCCGCGGACATCGAACACTGGGGCCCGGATCTCCTTTGTAACCATATCTCCTTCGACTAAAGCCCTGGACTTCACCTTCTTGTCAAACGCACGGGCGATTCGACGCTGATACCCTTGCACATGATACAGAGCACGGAGCCTTCTTTCATCAAACAGCAGCAGCTCTACAAATCTCCCGCTCAGCCATTCAGATTCCTCGAGACCACTCTCAGTCATGACCCTCAAAGACGATGGGAAGCACTGCCTCCATCCCATAGACCAAGGAAAACGGAGTTGCACCAGTTGAAGTACGGATCGACGTTCGATATGCCCAGAGTGCTAGCGGCAGATTTAGCAGTTTTCTTGATAATTGTCTCGACATTCTTGTTGGCGGCTTCGACTGCTCCATTTGTCTGTGGACGATAGGTTGTAGAATGGTGGATCTCGATGCCGAATTCCTTGAAAAGCTCCAGGACCCTTCCTGTGAAATGACTCCCGTTATCTGACACGAAAGCTTGAGGGACACCATACCAGTAGATGATGTTCGTTCGAATGAATTGAGCGACCTGAACCGTTGTCAAAGTCTTGTAGGACTCAACCTCGACCCATTTAGTGAAGTAATCTATTGCTACCAGTATGAACTTGTGACCATTTGAAACGAACGGTGTGATCATGCCAATAACGTCAATGCCCCACACAGAGAAAGGCCAAGGCGAAGTCATGCCATACAACTTGGTCGCAGGAACGTGCTGCAGATTGGCATGAATTTGACACTTGTAACAGCGCCTTACATAGTCAATGCATTGAGACTCCATAGTCGACCAATAATAACCCTGCCTGAGGATCTTCCTGGCAAGCATAACACCACTCATGTGAGGACCGCAGACTCCCTCGTGAATCTCTTCCATGATCCTTGTTGCTTCAGCCCCATTGACACACAGCTTATGCATTCCGCAGTGAGACCTCCGATACAGTTTCCCTCCACAGATGATGTACTGAGCAGCCAACCGTTGCAAAGCGACACGATCTTTCCTTGTAGCCCCAGCAGGAAACTCCCCGCGCTCGACAAAATTTCAAATATCATGGTACCAGGGTAGGCCATCATCGACATCATCAATGGCGTTGACATACTCGTAGGTGGGCAGGTCCCTCTGTTCAATCACAATCGGCCGCAGCCTGACCCCTATCGGAAGTTCGATCATTGAAGCCAAAGTCGCCAAGGCGTCGGTGAACTGATTCTTCAAACGTGGAATATGGGTGAAAGTCACCCTATTGAAGCGAGGAATCAGTTCCTCCAACTCTTGGTGATTAGGCTTTAGCTTTTCCTCGCGGACCTTCCAGTCTCCATTGGCTTGAGACACCACCAGATTTGAATCCCCGATCACTTCTAGCTTATCGACCCCAAGAGCAATAGCAGCCTCCATCCCGACGATACAGGCCTCATACTCGGCTTGATTATTAGTGACATCGAAGTTCAGCTTGAAAGCGAGTGGAATATGAGCACCGGAGGGCGTGATCAGCAACACTCTGATCCCAAAACCTTTCTGATTCGCAGCCCCATCAAAATAGAGCGTCCACACTTCCTCGACTACCGTTAGCACATCCTCGTCAGGGAAAGTAAAGTCTACATCCTCCAGCCCGTCGATTGGATGATCTGCCAGAAACTCAGCCACAGCACGGCCCTTTACGGATTTCCTTGTAACATATTGGAGATCGAACTCAGCCAGCAGAAGCAACCAATGTGCTAGCTTATGAGTGAGTGCCGGCTTCTCGAACAGATACTTAAGAGGATCCATCCGAGAAATCAGCTTCACTGAATAGGCTAGCATGTAGTGTCTAAGCTTTTTGGTAGCCCAAACTAGTGCCCAACACGTCTTTTCCAGAGAGGTATAACGCTCCTCGCTGCCCACCATCTTCTTGCTCAGATAGTAGATAGCCTTCTCGACTCCGTTGTCCCGTTCTTGTGCCAGCAGACATCCCATAGCTGTCGGAGTGACTGACAAGTACAGAATCAGCGGTCGACCTGGCGTAGGCGGCATTAATACAGGCGGATTTCGCAAGTACTCTTTTATTGACTCAAAAGCGGCTTGACACTTGTCCGTCCATTCGAAACGGACATCCTTTTTGAGCAATCGAAAAAGCGGCTCACAAGTCAAGGTCAACTTAGCAATGAACCGACTGATAAACTGAACCTTTCCCAAAAAGCTTTGTACTCCCTTTTCTGACCGCGGCGGTTCCATCTCGAGAATAGCCTTAATCTTGGACGGATCCACTTCAATCCCTCTTGCCGTGATTAGGAACCCCAACATCTTGCCTGCTGTGACCCCAAATGTGCATTTCTGCGGGTTAAGACGCACTTTGTACTTCCGAAGCCTTTCCAGAAACTGCCGGAGTGCCGGGATAAAATCCTCCTTATTCTTCACCTTGACAATCATATCGTCCACGTAGACCTCAACTGTCTTGTGGATGAAATCATGCAGCAGGGTTGTCTGTGCTCGCTGAAAAGTGCACCCAGCATTCTTGAGCCCGAAAGGCATCATTACATAGCAGTACGTTCCCCATTCAGTGACGAACGTCGTCTTCTCCTGATCCTCCGGCGCTACAAAGATTTGATTGTATCCCGAGAATCCGTCGACAAAAGAGAGCAAGGCATGCCCCGCTGTGTTGTCCACAAGCACATCGATGTGAGGCAAGGGAAAACTGTCCTTGGGGCTTGCTTTGTTCAAGTCCCTAAAGTCGACACAGACTCGGATTCTCCCATCCTTCTTGGGAACTGGCACAATATTGGCAACCCATTTCGGATACTCAGCGACCCTCAGAAAGCCTGCGTCAATCTGATTAGTGACCTCTTCCATGATCTTCTCAACCCAATCCGACCTCATCCTGCGGAGTTTCTGCTTGACCGGTACAGCCCCAGGCGCTAACGGAATTCGGTGCTGTACAATTTCAGGATCAATACCGGGCATGTCCTAATGCGACCATGCGAAGACCTCGAAGTATTCCTTGAGTAGATCGATCAATGCGGCATGGTCCTCGGGGGACAAAGTTGAACCAATTTGCATCATACGGGCGTCATCCTCGTCTTTCAGGTTTACAGAAATTACTTCTTCCTTTAGAGGCTGAACATGCCTTTCGTCTTCCCTTTCGATGAGGGAACGCAACTCAGCCGGAATATTCCCGTCAAAGTCTGTTCCTTCATCGTCAGGATCGATACAGTTTATATAGAAGTCAGCAAAATAATCAGAAGCAGGATCATGCATTTCATAAAACCCAGACGGGTTGCCAAGTACAGTAGACTCAAACTCGAAATAGAAGCTATGACGTGGAGGGCCAAGAGGCACAAGCTCCGACTCTGAGCTAGACTTAGACTCAACAGACTCTGTGTCAGACTCAGACTCACTGTCGATGCATGTTAAGCGTGGAGTGAAAATGCAGTTATTAATACTGCCCTTGGCTTCGACGATCAGGGTGGTTGGATCCTTAAGAGCATCTGAGGAGTCGGGCCCAAGCATCAACACTTCAGCCTCTTCTTCCTTGCCAACCAAACCTACTTGGGAGAACAGCATCTCCAAGCTCCCCTGATCGAAGGTCTTCAACCAGTCCAGCCTTTCCTCGATCTTAACCAGTTGCTTCTTGAATTCTGCCTCAGCCAACTCATCCTTTGCAATTTCTTCTTTGGCGTCAGCCCAAGTGTCAGCAGCAAAGATCTCAAACCCAGGAAGCCAAGTACGGGTCTCTGAATCCCAAAACGGCTCGACTTGCCCCACATAAGCATGACCTCTTCCCTCACGGACGAAGTAACTGTCGGGATTACCATAAAGGGTTCGGAGTTTTCTCGTGCCTTTCCCATTCTTGGCCCTTTTGGCAGGGGGAATGTATCCCAAACCAAACTGACCTTCGGTGAAGGGAAAGACAGGGAATTCAGTGATCCCTTGCTGGTTGATCCCAAGTCCAAAGCCAGGCATGAACGCCATCCTCCTCATGATCTCGAAGGCGGCAGAACTAATAATGAAATCGTTCGCTACAGCAATGGCGAGAACCGATCCCGAAGTGTCGAACGAGAAGCCTCCAAAGTCTGAGTCTTCCTCTCCATACATGATCCCCAACACAGGCTCATCCTCCGTGAGGGGGGGATCCCAGAGTCCCCACAGATTGTTAGAGTTCCAGTTGGAAGCCCCAGCATTACTTTCTGATGCAGCGTCGAAGGTACCGCCATGATGTCTGGCCTATGCATCCAAGGTCTGCCCAGCAGCAGGTTGAAGGTAGCAGGGATGTCCACCACATGAAATTCGACACTCATCTCAAATCCCTCAGCGTCGAGCAAGAGAGTTATGGTCCCTTCCACCACACGACGTGTGCTATCATAGGCTTTGACTGCCAAGTTAGGCGGCTCGAAATCCTTCTTTGCAAGTCCTAGGCGGTATGCTACCCTCAGCGGGCAGACATTGATGGCGGAGCCATTGTCGATGAGCACAGTCGGGATCCAGAGTCCCTTGCACTTGACAGTAATGTGTAGCGGGCGATTGTGAGCAGTCCCCTCAATCAGCAGATCCTTCTCAGTAAAGGTAACAGAGTGTTTAGAAAGAAGAGGCAAGACGAGGGCGACCATTGCCTCAGGGGAAATGTCGGTAGGTACCGTGACACGGGACAAAGCCAAAGACAACCCTTCACGATGCTCCTTTGATGACGCAATCAAACCCCAGACGGACACAGCAGCCGGAATCCTCTCGAGTTGTCGCTGAATGACATTTTCCACGGGAACATGATCATGCACAGGCAGGGCACTCCTTTGAGCTGTAGGAACAGCAGGCTTCTGAACCGGAGGGCTGGACGAGCTTCCAGCCTGCAGGTTAGGTGGCTGAAAAACTCGGCCGCTCCTCGTGACGTTTGCTATATCCCACCAGGAGGTCGTCTTATCATCAAAATCCCAGAAGTCAGTAGGGATTTCCGCCATCGTGCATTTAACTTTTTCGACGGATGCCACCGTTGCAGGAGAATCTTATCTCAGTGCGGTCTCCAAGTCTTGCAATACCAGTCCTTCCCAGTAAGCGGGGTCTTGAGCAGCAGCTTCTTCGAAAGGTACCCCCGGATTCGTGACGAACGGCGTGTCCCAGAAACCAGCATCTACCAAGGTAGAATTCACGGTCCATACCTCATTTCCCATCTGTATGTCCACAACCTTGTCTACGTCCCAGAGATCCTCAGGCAGCGGATTCGAGTTAAGGTCCACAATGTCATTGACATCCCACAAGTCAGCAGGTACTTCATCTATAGCCATGACGAGGCAGTCATCTTCAAGTGTAACACAAGGACGTGGATCCTTAACAGGCACAATATTGTCGGTGGGATCGCTTTCATGATGGAACCTGCGAACCACTTCTGAAAGCTTGTCTACTAGAGGGCTGAAGGACCCAAGCTGGTGGCGTTCATTGGGAACAACCTCCCCGTCAACATAGAATGCCAGGTATGCCTCATCTACACCATCTTTGGCTTCGGCTGGCTCCAAGTGAAAGTTCTGATCCCATGCCAGTTGGGCGGCGGTAGGTTATGGATCCCAAACGTACTCCTCTTCCTCGGGGATAGCAGGCTCGAGCTGATAAAAGAGCATGAATAAAGAGAGACCATCCAGAGGGTCTGCTCGCGCTGCCTCCCATTCTGCTTCCAACTGGTCGATCCAGGCTTGCTTAATTTGCGGTGCTGCAGGAAATCCCAAGTGGTAGCGCTCAGTCCAATCGTTGCTAAGTTCCATCCATTCCGCCATTTTGTCTTCCATTTCCCAGCCTACAGCCAGCATATTGACTTCGGGTTCCACAGGGGCCAAGACAACGGGTTTAGGGTTGTGCTCTGCGGTTATATGGTCAGTGGGGTTGAATATGGTGGAGTTGGGAGATATAGTGGAGCTGAGGGATATGTGGTTTACCTGTTGGTTATGTTGAGGTAGGGAGTTGGAAATGACGTTAGGTTTAGCAGGTGGGGTTGGAAGAGTGCCATTTTCGACCAAATCCTGTATCGCATGACGGAGACGATAACAGGAGTCAGTGTGATGGCCAGGCTGTTGGTGGTAAGCACAGAAAACATTGGGGTTGTGGCTAGGGGGTAGATTTGGAGGAAGTGGGGTTGCGTCAAGGGTCGGAGATGACCGGACTTGACCAGTTTCTCCAAGACCGAGGAAAGTGGAGCCTCGAAATTGGCAAAAACACGAGGTTGGCTGCGGTTTCGGGTCCTTTGAGGGGTTTGGACTTGGTTGATGTCGGCAATGTGGTTAGAGGAACCCTGTGTGGCAGTGTTGTTGCTGGCAGTTGCTGCGCTGGCATAATTGTTGGCACCGAAAAGGGCAGTGCTGTTCCCGGTGTAAGCACGAGGCTTGGCTTTCGGAGCTGCGGTAGAGGAAGCTGTTTTCGTTCTTGTCAGAACCCCAGTTTGAAGAGCCTCTTCAACAGCTAGACCAGAATCAAAGAAGGTCTCCCAATTTGCACCTTGCACCAGCACAAGGTTCTTGGCAAAATCGGGCAGCAGGTTACGAGAGATGATACGGATCTAGTCCTTCTCACTGACACGATCTGTCATGAGGGCTGCCTTAGTCCTCCACCGCTTGATGAAATCCGCAAAGGACTCCTTTGCAGTCATCTTGGTTGACTCAAGCTCTCGAGTGGTCATCTTGAGCTGAGCGTTATAGCTGTACTGGGAGTTAAAGGCGGTACCAATGTCTTCCCAGGTTCTTCTTTTGGATATGTCAAGGGACAAGAACCACTGAAAGGCTGGGCCCACCAGAGTCTGAGGGAACAGTTGAGCCATGGCATCTTCCTCCACCCCATGGAGTTTCATGGCACTGTGATAGGCCAGCAGGTGAGTCTTGGGATCTCCAGTTCCATCAAACTTCGCGAAATCAGGTATCTTGAATCGCTCAGGCAAGCGAGCGTTTGGGAAAGGACAGAGACGGTCCATGTCTAGGCCACCAGCGCCCAGTCTCTCGGATTTAGTGACAGATTCTTCGAGTTTCGCCATCTTGGCGATCAGAGCAGCTATCTCAGGGTTTTGAACAGGATTTTCAACCCGGGGAATGTCCTCAGCCTTAGCTTCGGGATTTGGTCTTTCTCCGCCGCCGCCAACCGCAGCCACTAAAGGAAGACGTTCTTCGATTAGAGTGCGGAGATCAGTCATGGAGGCATCGGTCTGATCAGCCCTCCGCTGCATGGCAACCATGTTTTGTTGAATGTCAGCTAATACAGTAGCGAGATTCGGGGTTTCGGCCATGACCACAACCTCGGTTTTGACAAGTTTCGAAGACGAAGGTGGAGATGGAGATGGAGAGGCTTCGTGTGGAGTAGTCGGCGGTGAATCCTCCCTTGACAGTGTACAACCCGGAGCTTCCTTTGTGACTGACTGAGCAACAGACCCACCCAAATCTTCTTCCAGACAGACCCGTCGGACGGACCCAAGTAGGTTTGGCTCTTGATCTCAGAACTTTGATTTGACAGTGCACGGGCTAGACAGTAAAGCAAAAGAGCTCAGTGACAACCTGCAGCAGTTTATTTTAAAAGAGATGGAAGAAAAGGGAAATGCTCGCCGTCAGTGTCCTCCTAGACTCTACAACTAGCAAGCAAGTCCATCTCGCGACGTGTTGGGACGTCGCTGTGATCCTCGGATTTCTTTTCGACAGTGTATCCTTGTTTGAATCGACTAAGACTAAGAGATGTCAAAACAGCCTAAATCTTTGGCTATCCCTTTCTCAAAGTTTCAAAATTTGGAATGGAACAGCTTGATGCGGGTGTCGTGATACCATGACCCAAGTGGCATAAGCAGCACTGTGCCGGAGCCTTGAATGGTGTAAGTGTTTAGCACTTGTAACCGGAAAGGTGTAAGCATCACGTCATGCCTCTTGTTGTTCCTGGATCTCTGTTTGAAACTTTGATGGGGTTTAGACAAGAACTTAGAAGGCCTCGACTTCTCGAAGTCTGATTGACTCAAAGGAATTTGAAGGGTTGATAACGCGCATCATCAAGATGCACGACTCTTCATCGGTCCAAACGGCGTCCTAATAGGGACGAGATAGACTTGCCAGACAGACAGACCTAAAATCCGCCCTAGCATGCTCCTATGCAAAACGTTTATTGAATGTATGTGCAGACATGCGATAGGGAAAGCAGTAACACATAGACAGTTTATGGAGGTTAGATGCAAATAATCCTACCCTGCAGGTTCCTGTCTTAGGTTGAAAGGTTCTAGTGCTTTGTACGCATGGAGAGGCCGGTTTTGGTTTAAGGGGGTTCCTCTGACTAGAGCCGTGGCATACCTCCCAAAGCAATGCGTGCAGCAAAGCAATGGTCGAACGGTATTACGACTCATCATCGTCCAAGGTTGTTGGGCGTTCGAGGACCCCGGGCTCCAGTAAACTGTGCCGGTTACCCAAAACACCTCAACGGGGCTAAGTATCACCGATGCAAATGGAGAGTGCCAAAGAATGATTTTGAGAGAGAGAAACGCAATGTTTAGAAAAATGCCTTTTTCAAGTTTGGCTCACTTTTATTAATCAAAACTTGGAGAAAACTACACAAGTGAGCAATAGTAAAGCCCCAGTCTGGATTGGTCGGATGCAGAATCCTATTACGTTACCATTCCGTTCTTCAGCAGCGCGGAGCGTACTGTTTTGACAGACTTTTGAAAGTTGCTCAAGTATGTATTAATTTCCAAATTTCAATCAATGCAATGATCCCCAGCAGAGTCGCCACTGTGGGCACATGCCCCTAAAAATCCCGCATTTTTGGTTTGCGAAAAGTTCGGTTTGCGCCCTTTTTGTTTGAAAGCATGACGAAATGCTGCTTCGAGAAAGTAGCCACCCGGGTTTTGCGGAAAACACCCAAGAAACCGATTTGAAAACGTTTTTGTTCACGTTTATTTGATTTGAGAAAGGCTTGTAGACTGGACCGTCGTCACCTTCGATATCTGAGGTTCGGGAGCCAGGTTACGAGAGGGGAAGGGTTTTATGGCACCTCTCTCGTCCAATCCGGAGATCGGTCTCTACTCAGGCATTTTGTAAAATATTTGCATTTTTCTCTCTTTTAATCATTTTCAGCCAGTTAGGGTGGGGGAACAGTAATAGGGATTAACAAATGACAAGTTGTATTTACATGGCAAAATGTGATGTATGATTTATGAACAATGTATAATAGATTGAGAACAAGCACTTCTGTGAGTGTTTTGAGCAAACTAGAGTGGCCGCCACGGTAACTGTGCAAGCAACGTATCGGCATGCGGTTTGACGATTGGCATGCTAAGACAACTGGCGCATGCTACCCATGACTGGCGCACTGCAGTGAGCTCAAACTCACAAACTCTGTTCTCAACCCTCTGGGCTCTGGAATGGACCAGTGCACACCCAGGACAAACCACGCAGTTCATTATCACAGCTTATATACAGTTATACGGTACAGCAACAAATCAAACAGAAGTAAATGGACTAAAAACCCCATAAACAGAGCGGGGGATCGAACAGAGGCCTAGAACAAACCAAGAGGCAAGGGCTAGCCACTAGATCCTTAGAGCAGGCGGCGCACGCCGGTCATCTAAGCCCGTGTGCCACTTGTTCCATTCATCTGATGCTTGGCTTTGCTTCATCTGGGTTCTGGATCAGGACCAGAAGAATCCCAGAGGCCTTATTAAACAGTTTAAACAGATAACAAGCTATACAGCTCTAAGATATGGAAAGCAGTAAACTGGTTATTAGCATGCTAGGTGGTGATCAGATCATATATACAAAACAGAAAGGAGTGGATTGGGGTCCCTACACCAGCCTTGCCATGCAACCACAAGTGGCTCACAACATAGGATGACTGGCGTGCGCCACATCCCACTGAGCACGATCCTTGAATCTTTGCCAGCTTTGGGCCAGGACTGGTATTGATTACCTGCCTTGACCCAACCGGCGCCCCTCAGGGGTCTGGACAGTTAACAGAAACAAAGGTGGTATACCTTTGAAACGAGGTTTGATGGATGATTTGAGCTTGAGCTTGGAATAGGAGGATGAATGGAGGATGAAAATGGTGATGTGGGTTGTATGACTGATTTTCCTTGCTTAGTCTTTCAATGGATGAAAGGGAAGCAAGGAAAAACAAGAGAGAGGAAGTGGGAGAGAGTTTGGGAGCTATTGATGAGTGTAACCCCTTGCAAATAAATGCAAGGGTGTATTTATAGACTGAGTGAGGGGGCTGATCAGTTGAGCCCTTAAGGGTTGTTTGGGTTCCAAGAGTGGGGAGCCTCCCATGCATTAAATGCATGGGACTTGCCTTGATGGAGGGTGTAGGAGAGAGGGAGACAATCGGCCGAGATAATCATCAGGGAACTGTAGACTACGTCAGGGTGGCACAAAAGTCCCGGGCAAGTGGTTTCCAAAAAGGTGATTTGACTGAGAATAAGTGGCGTGCGCCACTTGTGAGAGGCGTGCGCCACTTGTGAGAGGCGTGCGCCACTGGAATGTGGTTCCATGCCCGATGATTGACACGTGGCAATGCACCAGCGTGCGTCAGTTGATTACTGGCGTGCCGAAGCAAGGCTTTGTTGAGGCCATTTGGTTCTGGCTTGAAGGGTTTGCAAAAGGGTTTGAAGGGGGCTTGAACGAGATCCGGGACGCTCGGAGCTCAGACACACCATCAACCTTGGATGTTCTCGACCGTTAATCATCATGGGGGAATCAAAGATCGTATGTAAACTAATCGAGACAGCCCAGAATAGGGTGTCTACAGGTACGGGCAAGCACTAGTCTCTATCATAAAACAGAAGGGTGTGGGGACAAGTTGTTGGAACGACTTAGTTTCATTTGATCCAAGGGCTGTAGTGCATCCTCCCACTTCTCAGTTAAGTGCCCATGGTTTTCACCTAAATCACACAACTGCCATTCCCTTCCAATCAGGATGCGTAGTGCCGTAGGCACGGGTTAACACTAGTATTATAAAACTGGTAAATGTTTAGTTCAGACTATACAAACTTTAATCCGAATGAAAGCACAGTGCTTTCAGCAAATTATTATTGAATCATTAAAGAAAAAAATGGAATTGCATCAATTTTGTATTGAATCATCTCCATGCATGCATGTCATATATTTTTTTTTTTTTGACAAACAAAATCATCCCATTGAAATCAAACAAATTGCTTTACTTGACTCAAGGGTCATACGAAATGGGGGTTCATGTTGGATGTTGGGCCCATTCGAGCCATCCATGCTCGGCAATGAACGGCCGAGTTTCATTTCAGCCGAACGGCTGAGATTTGTTTGGTCATGATAAAATATGAACCGTCCATTGGAGAGTATGAACGGCTCGAATTGGCACAACAAGGAACATGCATGCTCCCCGGGTTCGTCATATATCAATTTCCATAACACCAATACTAAAACCGCTTATCAAGTAATAAAATTTCGCGTAATGCTTTTCGTTTTTTAAATGGTATAATAAGCTATTTCGGTCTAATAGGTTTTTTTTTTTCCAACAGCGGGAAAATAGTATAAGAACTATGGATCCGTTTGATTAGAGAGAAAAATATTATAAAAAGTGAAAATGATAGAAAGTGAAGCAACAGAAAAGAAAAAGGAAATGTATTTTAGTTCCTCGCATCTGTTTGATTAGAATGAAAGTTTTCCAAGAAAATAAGGAAGTCAAAGTAGTTGATTGGTCTAAGGACATCGGTTTTCTTTCTAAGGCTTAGCTTGGACTCGCATGTCACATGAAACAACAAGCGATTCCGAATTAATGATCTACTAGTGCTAGCCCGTGCCTACGGCACTACGTATCCCGGTTGAAAGGGAATGGCAGTTATGTGATTTAGGTAAAAATCATAGGCACTTAACCGGGAAGTGGGAGGATGCATTACAGCATTTGGATCAAATGAATCTAAGCCGTTCTAACAACTTGTCCCCACACCCTTCTGTTTTATAATAGAGATGATAACGCACTTGGGAAAACGGTAATTATTTCGTATACTATCTGAGATTTTATAGCATTTTATAAGGAAACTAAAACATAATTAGCACGTACGCAGTTAATGATAGGAAATAGAATTTGATACTGTAACGTCAATTTAATTCTCGCCCTTGCGACTTATATAAACCTTTGTGACACAATCATATTTTCACCCGCACCTCAAAAAAAAAAAAAATCGAATGTCGGCAATCATCTTTTTAAAATGTAGATACATCAGCGTGGGTTAGTAGGGGATGCTAATCCTAACACTCCCAACTAAACCCCGCTGATGTATGACGATTGAAAAAAAAATGTAGATACTTCTCATTCCGCTCAAAAAATATTTTTTCAACCAAAAGTTTTGATAAAAATCTCTAAAATTTTCTCCCTCGTCTTTTCTTGTCTCATAGATCCAGTATAAAATGGTCTCATTGATTTTGTTGCACGGGTTTCTTTTTTCATCAAGTATTTCTTCTCGATAAGAGAGTAGTGGTTGTTCATGTTATATCATCCAAGGAGTGAAATATTTTGTTCTAATCAAGTGGCCCATATATTTGCATTTTGTATTTTAGCCATTAAAGTTGCTCTATTCAACACAGCCATAAAAACAAGGTTATTTTGAATGCTTACAGCAGTGTACCTTCTGTTTTAGGTATTGTACACCGAGGCCATTAAGTGCATTGCTTGGGCAAAACGAAAATGAAAAGGAAAAGATGGCTTACCTGATTTTTCTTTACTCAAAAGGTCTATATATACAAACTGTGACTAATCTTTTGATGTGCACTTAAAAAGGAGAACTGGAAGAGATGGCTCATTTTCAGTTTGTTGATTTTGCTATCTGGATTATGGGTGGCTCGCTTTTTTTAAAATTGGTTTTAAAACACTTCTGCATTCCAGGACGAGAATTGACGGTTGTTCATGCTTTATCGATGAGTGATGTTGGTGCCTGTGGCTCTGAAAATGTGTAACTTGGTCCGATCGAATTGAAATAAGGAGATTGCTTTGTTCTGAAATTTTTCTCACCTGCTGTTCGTACTTTTATCGATGAGTGATGTTGGTGCCTATGGCTCTGAAAATGTGTAACTTGGTTCGATGGTATTGAAATAAGGAGATTGCTTTATTCTGAAATATTTGCTTTATTTTTCGTTGTTCTGCATGTGTAATTCGTTTCTACGTTTTTCCCATTTTTTTCCTAATACACTTGATAACAGTCCAGCATAAACATAAAAAACAGAGCGGAAGAGCAACAGGACATAAGGGAACATCACATATATCGGAATCAAAATCCTCTCCTATGACTGTCCTCGTATGATTTCTCATGTGAATCAAAACTTGAGTAATTACGGTCTTAATTAATTCATGATCCAAACCATACATTTAATAGGTTTTTATGTGCTTAACGTTTATGCAAAGAATAAAGTTGATCGAAGACTGGAAATGCGAGATTAAGGCAATTGCTGTGGCACAAGAAATTTATCAAAGGATATCACGACCAAATGCGAGATGAAGGCAGTTCCATTTCTATCCAAGATCTAAGATGGTTCATGCCCATTCAAATTTGTAAAGAAGTATTGAAGATCAACATTGAGGCTCTTCATGAAGATTATCTAGTACACCACCTTGGATGATGAACTACAGCTACTGCAACTTGGAGGGGAGTTTAGGGCTAGACGAGCTTCGAGCAAGGAAACAGCAAAGTTCTTGTCCGACATAATTTTTGAGATAGCATCTTTATGCTCTTTTAATCCTCCTGGATTCTGTGAATCCTCCTGGGTTCAGTGACACTGAGGATTGTAGAAAAAAGGTTAGATCAATTAACAGCAATAATTAAACAGCAAACAGCAGATGCATGTTTACAAAAAAATATATATATATTATGGTTAAGAATCGAATACCTTTTTCCTGGTTGACATATCCTTTGACAAATTTCTTGTGCCACAACAATTGCTTTCATCTCGCATTTGCTTAGGCCATGATTTGAAGGCTCAGCCGGTGTTACATAATGCAACTGTTCATCCAACTCTTCGATCTGCTCTAATAATCTTTACAAGACTCCATAATTGTCATATATATGTTCAGATTATTCTGATCCATCACGGACCACTCGATCATCATATGTGTAGCAGGCCGAGCGGGGTATCTCGAGCCGTCCCGCGGCTTAACCTGCCGAATGTCTCCTTGGTGACATCTTGGAGTCTCGGCTGATCTGAAGGACCTAACGTACATGTCTCAGGCTTCTCGTTTGTTACTCACCCATGACGCTCGGCGTGTCAACCCTCTGACGTTCGGTTGCCGCACTCGGGCTTGAATGAGTGTGGGGACCATAAGCTCCAGCTCACCCACGTGGGAATAACAACCGTGATCATGATGACGATCGTGACGTCAGCCGAACGGTTATCAAAAATAATGATAAGGAGCACGTGAAGGTGCCAGCTCACCTTCCAAACAGTTACAAAACCCTAAATGTGACGTAAGGGTGATGTCAGCCGACGCGTGTCAAACGCATGTGCAGTCTTGGAGATCAAGCTAAGGGTTCAGTATAAATGCAACACTATGCTTTCTTGGAGGAGGTACATTCGATACACTACCAGTAACCCTAAAACCCTAGCTCTTGTTCTCCATTCTTTCCCTGGCAAGTTGACTGATCCTTGCACCGGAGGGCCATCCCGGACGGCCTCCGGTGTGGTTTTTAGTCGTGTTCTCTTTTGCAGGGCTAGGGAGAGGATAAGAGCAGATCCCAAATCACTACCCAAGGAGAGTGAGCCATCTTGATCGGAGCCCCACAATTTGGTGAACCCGACGTGAACCGTTTTTCAGATCCACGGCGGCTCCTCCGTCTCCTTCCATCTTTCATTCTCCAAAAAAGCTCCCCCACTACATCTCCACCACACCACCTCTCTTCGAAATGGGCGGTGCACCACCTCCATTCAACCCCCTCAACCCATCTCTCCAGACCCTTTCAGAAACAGGCGTGAACGCCGCCTCACCATCCCATCCTCCTGGATTCACTCCTCCTGTCGTCAGCTCTTCCATCCAACGCCCAGTCGCCATGACTGAGGATACTCTGGCTTACGTCCAGATGCTGGATCAACAACAGGAACAAACCAACGCGGACGTAGCCATCCTCAAAATGGAGATCGCAAGGATTAAAGCAAAAGAGCGTCCGGCGGCCTCTCGCTCCGGATCTCAGGGAAGACGCCAGAGGAGAAGTCTTCCACCTCCTCCCCCCACGACTGGAGGCGGGGCTCCTCACAGAGTCTCAGTCCACGACCGCTTGGACCCACCACTGGCAGACAATCGTACTAGAGACAACGCTCGCTTTAGGTAGCAATGTTCCCCGGTTCATCTGCGTCTCGGCAGTGGTGCGGGCACAAGAGGAGAAAGATCAAGGAGAGAGGGATGCACTCACACAGTCTATTCAAGCTCCTCGGCAGGAGATGAATATTCTCAAGGCGAGAGCTGCGATACGGTCCAAATCAATGATCAGGAAAACAATCAGGCTCTGTTCCCTTAGGATACAGGACGGCGTTATAGCCGAACGTTTCGTAGGGAGGGCATGGAACCTGAAGGTTTCCAGTCAGGACATGAGGAGGTCCCTCGGGAACACGGGCTTATTGGACGAGTTGATGGCTCAGGAAATCCACGAAAATTCCCTCGGGAAAGAAGTGTGAGTGTGGTGGTCCGGCATAAGGACCAGCCCAGTCGCCGAAAAGTGTACCGAACGGAAAATCTACCCGAGGATGCCCAGCAGCATACCGTTGTCGACAAAAGGGGAAGTTCTTATCATCGTCGGCAAGAGGGAATCACCGACTATGACAAAGACTACAGAGCTTCCAAAAGATCCAGAAATGATAAAGACGGACGACCACCTCGGCCAACCCATGAATATCAACTGAAGAAGCTGACCGAGTCTCCATTCTCGGCAAAAATCCAGGCAACATTGCCGAAGCCAGGCATGCACCTCCCCAAATTCCAGAAATTTGATCCCAGCACAACCGAGGCTTACACCCACCTCATCAACTACCGAAGCACCATCTCTTGTGTAACTGATGACGACGCAATCATGTGCAAAGCCTTTTCCTCAAGCCTCGGACGCCTCGGTCTGCTGTGGTTCAA
The DNA here is from genome assembly GCA_025413875.1 of Rhododendron molle. NCBI lineage: Eukaryota > Viridiplantae > Streptophyta > Magnoliopsida > Ericales > Ericaceae > Rhododendron > Rhododendron molle. The sequence goes on along the minus strand of CM046396.1, from coordinate 7,419,792 downwards.
CCAACTTGAGGCAGGATCTATCCACAGCTTTAAGGAGCTCGAAAGGGCTTTCAATTATCGATTCATCACAAGCAACAAGCAGACTAAGGAAGAAGACGCCTTAGCCCAGATGAAAAAGCGACCAGGAGAAACGCTTCGGAAGTACGCCGAACGTTACTAGCAACTGTTCAATGAGATACCTGGAGTCGACCAATATTGGGCCGCCAGAAACTTCAAAAATGGCTTAGAGACAGGAAGCAAGATATTAGATGAGCTGGCGATTCGGGCTCCACACGGGATGAACGAGCTCATGAGGACGGTTGAGCAGTTCTGCACGTACGAGGAGTTCCTCGCCGAGCGAGAACTCCAAGGCAGACAACGGCAACCGTCCCTCAGCCTCTTCATGTCCCGACCCCACAGATGGCGGCTTCTAAACCCACGGCAGCACCTCAGCACAAGAAGCAAGTCAATACGGTAAATACAACAACAAAGAAGGCCCCAAAGCCTCACGACTATGTCGCCGAGACAACAGTCTTCAAGGAGCCCATCTATTTCCTCCTTCGAACACTTGAACGCGAGCCCTTCTTCGTCTGGCCAAATCCCCCGAAGCTCAACACCGAGGCGGGCAATGACAACAGTCGGAAAAGGTGTTCGTATCACAACGAGCTTGGCCATTACACTACGGCATGCGCTCCGTATAAGGCATTTCTAGAGAACTTGGCAGCCCAAGGACTCTTAGACGATCACATTGACTGGACCAAGACACCGAGACGACAACCGAACGCTGGTGGACAAGCCCAAATCCCTCGTCCTGTGGGCGTAATTAATGTTATACACGGGCCAGTTACAAAAGAAGCAGCACAAGCACTTCGGACTGAACTTACGGAAGCACAAAAAATTTCCCAAGTTTTTTCTGTTGGAAGTGTTCCGAAGAAATCAAAGACAGCCGAACGTCCGTGGTCCATAACTTTTACTGACCGAGACCTCCAACGAGTCCAGACTCCTTATAACGATGCTCTCGTCGTCACGGTGCAAATCTCAACTCATTCGATGAAGCGAGTTCTTGTGGATCAAGGAAGCTCGGCCGAGATCATGTACTTATCCCTTTTCAATGAGCTGCAGCTCCCCCAGTCTTCCCTCGTTCCCACCGACATCCCCTTAGTTGGTTTCAGTGGAACGCCAGTCTGGCCTCTCGGGAAGATTGTTCTTCCAGTGGTGTCTGGTTCGATCACAGTTAACATAGATTCCTTGTTGTGGACGCTCCCAGCCCATACAACGCCATCCTTGGAAGAAATTGGCTACACAGCATCAAAGCTATTGCCTCAACCTATCACCAGGTGGTACGATACATTGGAGCAACTGGCCGACAGGAAGACCTCTACGGTGATCAAATCCAAGCAAAGCAATGCTATGTCTCGGCCGTGGGAAGGGCTCCGAGCCCTAAGCGAGTCCATTGGGTGGAAGTTCCAGATAAACCAGTCCTTGAAGACGTCGGAGCCCCAGCCGAACAGAAATCAGTTGAAGATCTTGTAAAGGTCCCTATAAACGACGATGGCTCACGCTTTTTCATGCTCGGTTCCAGCTTGACGGATGATGAGCGTGAGGAGCTTGTCCAGTTTCTCAAAGATAATATCGAAGTTTTTTGGACGCCGTACGAGATGCCTGGTATTGACCCAATTTTCATTCGACATTCTCTGAACGTCTCTAAGTCGGCCAAACCTGTGATACAGAAACCCAGGCGTTCGGCAGCAATCCATGCTGAAGCAGTTAATGAAGAAGTTGATAGGCTCCTTGCAGCAGGGGCTATCAAAGAAGTTCAATATCCGACTTGGCTCGCCAACCCAGTGGTGGTGAAAAAGAAGAATGGAAAGTGGCGGGTCTGCGTAGACTACACCAACCTGAACGATGCCTGCCCAAAAGATTGCCTCCCCCTTCCCAAAATCGACCAACTGGTAGATTCCACTGCGGGTCACGCTCGATTGAGTTTTATGGATGCTTACAGAGGATACCATCAGATAGCAATGGATCCAGATGACATGGAGAAGACGGCCTTCATTACACCTAAAGGTCTGTTTTGCTATCTTGTCATGCCCTTCGGCCTCAAAAATGCTGGGGCTACTTTTCAAAGAATGGTCTATCTTCTCTTCGGTCTTCTCATCGGTGAAATCATGGAGGCTTACATTGATGACATGGTCGTAAAAAGCCTCAAGGCTGAAAACCACTTTGCCCACCTAGCCGAAGTATTCGCTATCCTCAAAAAGTTTAAGTTACGACTCAATGCTGAGAAGTGTGCTTTCGGTGTCGGGTCTGGTAAATTCCTCGATTATCTCGTCACTCGGAGAGGAATTGAAGCTGATCCGAACCAGATCTCGGCAATACAACAATTGAGGGCTCCTTCAACCCCTCGGGAGATTCAGAGGTTAACAGGCATGGCCGCAGCACTGAACAGGTTCATTAGTCGTTCCTCGGATAAATGCCATGTCTTCTTCCAAACATTGAAGAAACAAAGCCGCCGAAACTTCAAGTGGACGGAAGAATGTGATGCAGCTCTCGCCGAACTCAAAGCCTATCTTAGTTCGGCCCCACTCCTCGTTAAGCCGCAGTCCTTCGAAACTCTGTACCTCTACCTAGCGGTATCTCCTCATGCTGTAAGTTCAGCTCTCATCCGGCGCGAAGGCCCTGAGGACCAACCCATCTACTTTGCCAGCCGAACGCTCCTTCCGGCACAAACCCGGTACCTGCCCTTGGAAAAACTCCTTCTGGCTCTTGTTACCGCGGCTCAGAAGCTCCTTCCTTACTTCCAGGAGCACCCAATCATTGTCCTCACGGAGTTCCCCCTCAAGAATCTCCTTCGAAAAGCTGACTTATCCAGCCGAGTCTCACAATGGGCGGTCGAACTTGCTAACTTCGACATCCATTTCGAGCCTCGAACAGGAATCAAAGCTCAAGTTCTTGCCGACTTCATCGCTGAGTTCACCCCAGGAAGCCCAGACGAAGAAGCCTTGATCAAGCCTGATTATGGGACGTTAGAGCAGCATGAAGCTCGTCGGACATGGAACCTCTTCAGCGGTGATGTATGGAAATTACATGTCGACGGGGCTTCAAACAGCAACGGAGCAGGAGCTGGAGTGCTTCTCGTCACCCCTTGTGGCGTCCTACATGAAAGTGCTATCACCCTTAACTTTCTTGCCACCAAAAATGAGGCCGAGTATGAGGCTCTACTTGCAGGCCTTCGTACAGCTGCAAAGCTACAGGTGGAGGATCTTCACGTCTTTTGTGATTCACAACTGATCGTTAACCAAATCACTGGGGATTATGAAGCCCGAGACCCTCGGATGATGAAATATCAGGCTATGGCACTAGAGTTAATTAGACAATTCAAAGGCTTTCATATTGAACAGATCAATCGAGAGAATAACGCTCATGCCGATGCCCTTGCAAGTTTGGCTTCAGCAAGTAAAGCCTCTGAGTATCGAAGCATCTGCCTCGGCGAGATTAACGAGCCTAGTTTCGAGGCTCCCGCAGAGATCCTCAACATCACCCTCGGCCCTAGCTGGATGGATGAAATTGTGGCCTTCCTCAAGCATGACACTCTACCCTCGGACAAGAAAGAAGCACACCGAGTTCGGAGTAAAGCAGCTTATTACTGGCTTTCTGAAAACGGCCAGCTCTGCCGGAAAAGCTTTATAGGGCCGTACCTGCGTGTCGTCCATCCTTCCGAGGTCCCCGCCATACTCAATGAACTTCACTCGGGGAGTTGTGGATGCCACTCGGGAGGACGTTATCTTTGTCAGCGTGCCCTCAGTCAAGGTTACTTTTGGAAAGGAATGAAGAAGGACTGTGAAGAAGTGGTGAAGACATGCAGGCCCTGCCAGCTTTTCTCTCCCATTCCTAAGCAGCCTGCTCAAGAACTGAAGCCAATCACCAGCCCGTGGCCTTTCGCCCAATGGGGCTTAGATATTGTGGGCAAACTCCCCACGGCTCCTGGGGGTTTTAAATTTCTTATCATAGCAACTGACTACTTCTCGAAGTGGGTCGAGGCCGAACCGCTTGTAACCACGACCGAGGCCGACGTTCGGAGGTTTGTTTGGCGGAACATTGTCACCAAGTTCGGAGTACCATATGCCATTGTATCGGATAATGGATCTCAATTCGTCTGCAATGTAGGGAGGTAGTCCCGAGCAGACACAAAAAGTAATCGAACATGTGGTGTTCGGGGATCACGTGAGCCGTTGAATGAGGGTACCGCCGTGCAGTGGTTAAAAACTGGTGACAGAAGGGGTAACTAGTACTAGCCGGTCTGTTCGACGAAAAGGACCGCAGACACGAGAGGTCTTTGGTCCAAGTTACCCGAGCAGGGTCATGCTCCGACGAACATGAGGAATTACTAGGCCGGGTAAGTGACATATGAAGTCAGTGGTCCAGGTGGGCTGTTCGGCAATGAGCAAGCCGAACAGGAGCACGATTCTCGAGGACGCTCTAGAAGGGTCCAAGAATGGCAATACTCAGTAAGGAAACGAGATTTGGAGGAGATACCCAATGAGAATGGGATGAACAACTGAGCTTTGGAAAGAGTTCCTAAAATGGTCTAAAAGGAAATATGCGATTAAAGGAATGAGAATCCTGGATATTCCAGGTTCCCTTTACGAGAAAGAAACTTACGGCGACAAGATGGCTTGCACAAGTAGACATGGAGTCTATAAATCTGAGAGTAAACCAGAGGTAAAGGTACACAATATTCGTATTCATATTGTAGTATTCTATGTTGTTAATCGAGTTTTTGATCATAAGTGCGTAATACTGACTTTAGCATCGAAGGGCCTTTGCCACGAGAGGCAAGGTGCGCTCACCTATGCATTTTGCGAGGCTAGGGTTGAGCGACAAATTAGGGTTCGGCGAGGTAGCACGTCATTGTTATCATTCGGTGTCGTTACGAACAACTGCGGAATTTTCCCCTACAATTGGCGCCGTCCTGTGGGAAGCGAAGGATATCCCTTTGAAAAGCGACCATGGTAGAAGTAGACCCGATCACGCGGCTTGAGTAAAGAACCAGGTGGTGGGAAGGAAGCGAATCCCTCGGGTGCTCCAAAAAGCATCTTTGGTGGCCATAGCAAGAGGATAACGAGCAAAGATCATCCCATAACTCTTCATGATGATCCGAAAAACAAAGAAGGTGGGACAGCCACGGAATCCATGAGAAGGAGCAGGTCCCACCACGGGATAGAATCGGTGGCACATTCGAAAAGTGCGCGCAGCAATAAGGATATCCTGGACCAGAAGAGACAGGAGATAGAGGAATACGCTCGTCTGATTAAGAGGCGAGAATACGAAATCCAACAACTAGAACGAATACGAGAACATTCGGAAGATTCTGGACTTTCACGAAGAAAGTCCAGAGGAGGGAGGCTGGTTGTGGCGGAGTATAAGAAAGCCTCTCCACGTAGAAAAAGGAGCAGGAGCCTCACCCCGAAACGGCCAAGGACTTTTTCACGAAAAAGAAGAAGTAAGAGCAGAAGTTTCACCCCAGAAGAAGGTGGAACCAGGAAGCACCACAGGGACAGGTACGAGAGACCTGACTCCGATTGGGAGAGGCATGCTGCTAAGACTGCAAAGGGACAAGAAGAGGCAACCGTGTCTGCACGAGAAGCAGCACGGAAGGCTCTTAGCAACATAGCCTCTTCTCCTTTTGTGAAGAGATTGAAGGAGGCAAGGTTGCCAAGCAGGGTGAAGCACGGGACCTTCGTCCCATATGAATCTAATGCTGACCCCGTGGCACACATACGGCATTACCAACAGGCAATGTTCATGCATGATGGTGATGACGCGATCATGTGCAAGATGTTCCCGTCAAGTCTGGGAAAGGTGGCCTTATCTTGGTTCCATAAATTGGAGCCGAGCACCATACGAGGATGGAGGCAGTTGGCCGAAGAATTCATTGCCCGGTTCCTAACCAGCAGAAAACCGCCCAAGACTTTCGAAAGCCTCTCAATTATGAAACAGGGAGAGAACAAGCCGATCAGAGACTACGCCAAAAAGTATTGGGAAACTTTCAACGAGATTGAAAGTTGCAGCGAGGAATACGCAATAGCCACGTTCAAAATCGGGTTGCCTGTTCGGGGGGAACTACGAAAGTCCCTGAATATGAATCCGGTGAGCAGCGGCCGGTGATGGAGCAGGTGAGCGACATGCCAGGAGCGAGGATGACATATGCGGGAGGATGGCAAAGTGGAGTGCCGAGAAACGATCCGAGTCTATGCAAAAAAGGCAGATAAGCCAGAGCCCAGAACATACAAGGAAAGGAAGGAATTCGGGCAGGCCAAGAGAGAGCCGAACAGAGAAAGGCCACCCCCTGATCCAAAGTTATTTTTGCGATTACTACAATTTGGAAGGAGCCCATCTACAGGGTTCTTTACCGAATTAATAATCAGCCTTATTTCAAATGGCCCCAACCCCTGGGGGGGATAAGGATGCGAAACGTGCTACGAATCAGCATTGCAGCTACCATAAGGACTGGGGTCACATGACTGAAGACTGCGAGATGTTCAAAAGGCACCTTGACGATTTGGTCTCTCGGGGCTACCTTAAAGAGTTCATCCAGGAGGATCCCAAGGATAAGGGGAAGGCCATGGAGTTGGATTACGAACAGAATCCTAAAGGAGTAATCCATATGATACATGGGTTGGCCGCGCCTTATACGAGAAATGAGGTAAGGTTGCTCTAGAGACAAATCAAACACGACCAACATGTCATGAGGTTGGGAAGGAAGAGAGGACGAGAGAATGACGTAGGCAACGAAGGCCTAGTCTTCTCAGACGAAGATTTGAAAGAAGTCCAGGTGCCCCATAACGATGCCTTGGTCATAACCCTACGAATTGGGGAGTATGATATCGAGAGAATCCTAGTAGACTCAGGAAGCTGTACAGAGATATTGTACTTCGAAGCATTCAAAAGGATGGGTTTGACTCAAGCAGATTTGGAGCAGTCAAAGACACCCTTAGTGGGATTTGGAGCAGGGGCAGTTTGGCCCATAGGGAAGATAACCCTCCCTGTCCGTGCAGGTTCAGTAGTACTGCGAACTGACTTTCTGGTTGTAGAAGTCCCGTCTTCCTATAACGCGATTATAGGGAGAACTTGGTTACACAAGATGAGGGTTGTTTCTTCTACTTACCACCAGATGGTGAAATTCCCAGGGTCTAATGGAATTGAAAAGATCAGGGGTAACCAAAAGACGGCACAGCAGTGTTTAATCTCAATCATATCAAGAAAATGCCAAAGGCCCATAACGTCCATACAGTGGAGGTACCTGATCAACCGACTATCGAGGACGTCGGGAGGAATCCAGCGGAGAAAGTGGTGGAAGGCCTGAAGAAAGTACAGATCAATGAGACTGATCCGGAGAGGTATTTTCTGATTGGGGAGTCACTAACAGAAACGGAAGAAGCCGAATTGGTGAGTTTCCTAAACAAACACGTCGATGTTTTCGCATGGGTACCAGAGGAGATGCCTGGAGTAGATGCAGATGTGATCTGCCACCACTTAAACGTGGACCCCCAACATAAGCCAGTGATCCAAAAGAAAGGGCAGCCACCCAACACGTCGATGTTGTCATCGAAGAGGTGGATCGCCTGCTGGAAGCCAAGGCAATACGAGAGTTTATTATCCAGAATGGCTGTCCAACATTGTAGTAGTGAAGAAGAAGAATGGGAAATGGCGTGTCTGTGTAGACTTCACGGACTTGAATAAAGCATGTCCCAAAGGACAGCTTCCCTCTCCCAAGGATAGATCAGTTGGTTGATGCAACTGCTGGATACGAGTGGATGAGTTTCCTCGACACATATCGAGGATATCATCAGATCGCCATGTAGGCCGGATCAGGAGAAAACATCTTTTATCACGCCACGGGGGTTGTATATGAATTTCTTGTAATGCCTTTTGGATTGAGGAATGTAGGGCAACATATCAAAAGTGGCAACCATTATGTTCAAGAAGTTGCTTGGCAGGACTATGGAGGTCTACATAGGCGATATGGTTGTGAAAAAAAGCGAAGCCAAACATGGTCACATAGCGAACCTCAAAGAGCCTTCGAAATCCTGAGGAAGTACAAGTTAAAGCTCAGCGCCTCGAAGTGCGCGTTCGGAGTGGGCTCTGGAAAGTTTCTAGGCCACTTGGTGACCATAAGAGGAATCGAGGCAAACCCGGACAGCAACCTTGCAGGGGCTACAGAGCCCTAGGACAACGAGAGAAGTCCGGACCGGAATGGCTGCAGCTCTTAACCGATACATTAGCCGTTCGAGCGACATGCAGACCGTTCTTTCAATTGTTGAAGAAAGAGAAGGATTAGTGGGAGGCGAGAATGTGAGCAGGCTTTCCAGGACTTAAAGAAATACCTAGCTAAGGCTCCACTAACCCCAGAACCAGGAGAGACCTTGGTGTTGTACTTGGCGGTTTACGAGCATCTGATGAAGTGCGTTACTGTTGCGCAAGGGATAAAGAAGTGAGCAAATTCGAGGTTTACTATGTGAGTAAGGCATTTGTTGGGCCTTGAAAGCAATTATCGCCCCGCCCCTTGAAAAAACTTCGTCCTTGCTTTAAGAAACGACCCACAAGAAAATTACCCCACTACTTGAGCCCGCAAGATGGTAGTCTACGAATATCCACGAAGTCTACGCTACGGAGCAGACTTCTCGGGAAGGATCTCCACCTAGTCCGTTGAGTTGAGCCATACGACATCAATTATCAACCGCGCACCGCGATTAAAGGCCAAGTGTTGGCTGACAGAGTTTTCTCCTTCCGTAGCACCCCAGCCTCCTATGAGGAAGGAGCGCCGAACGGGGACTTCGAACAAAAGAAGTGAGGTATCAGCCGAACAGAACGCCGAGGAATGGAAGTTGTTTGTCGACGGCTCGGCATGTAATTCCGGTTCCGGTGCTGGCATCGTCCTGTTCCCACCCTAGGGAGTAATGATAGGGCTCTCTGTCCGGCTTGGATTCAGCGCTTCGATCAACGTGGCAGAATATGAAGCTCTCTTGATCGGCCTTAAAAATGCAAAAACTTTGGGGGTGAAAAGGGTCAGGATCTACTGCGACTCACAATTGGTGGTACGGCAACTGTCCGGGGAATACGAGACCCAGAGTGAGAAAATGGCGGCCTACGTGGAAGCAGCTAAAGACCTGCTCGACACCTTCGAAAAGGTTTACATTGAACAGATAAGCTCCGGGCAAAATTCCCATGCGGATTCCTTGGCTTGGTTGGCTGCAGCCGTACCCACATAATTCAGGAGGAAGGTAGCGATTGGATTACTGACCCGGTACCGAGCATTGGCCGAGTGTTGAAATGGTCACGGGCGTAAACCAGGGCCAAGTTGGATGGATCAATTATGGGATTCCCTACGAGGCAGGACACTTCCTCTTGACAAAAGGAGGCCCACAAAATCGAGAACCAAGTCCGCTGAGTTCGGCTATCCCAGAATGAAAGCTATATAGAAAGTCCTTTATAGGACCATACACTCTGCGTGCACCCCGAGATGGTGCGAAGTTCCTCCGAGATTCATGAGGGAACATGTGGGAGCCATGCAGGCAAGTCCATCGCCCACCGAGCAATCACGCAGAGGTACTGGTGGCCACATATGCAGGAAGACGCAAAGGTTTATGTAAAGATTTGTGAGAAATGCCAGAAGTTCTCACCGATGATTAGAACACCAGCTGAAGATCTGGTGCCCTTGACTAGTCCATGGCCATTTGCTCAATGGGGGATGGACATCGTTGAGTCCCACTTCATAAGGCTCACGGGAACCGAAAATTCTCGGTAGCAGCAGGACTACTTCACGAAATGGATTGGAGCTGAGCCTTCCAAAATCACCGAACCTATGATAGAGAGGTTTATCCTGGAAGAGTATCATTACCCGTTTCGGGGTCCCTTATTCTTTGGTCACCTGATAATGGGTCGCAATTTCAAAAGAAGTTCAAGGCTTTGTGCCCAATATGGAATAAGAAATTATTATTCAACCCCTGCTTACCCCAGAGTAAGGGCAAGCAGAGGCATCCAATAAAACCATTCCTGGATGGGATTAAGAAAAGGTTGGATAAGGCAAAGGGCAAGTGGCCCGATGAGCTGCCATTGGTGCTCTGGGCACACCGGACAACGCCTAGGAGGTCTCTGGGAGAGACCCCTATTCTTTGGCTTATGGAACAGAGGCAGTTATTCCATTGGAAGTTGGCTTTCCTACTAACAGAACAGCTTTAGTCGAGAGTGGGGGAAATGACAGGGCTCTTGAAATTGAGCTCGACCTTGCCGAGGAAAGAAGAGAAAGAGCCATGGTGCATTTGGCCTCCTACCAGGAGCAGTTGATGAAAAACTACAACAAGCATGTCCACCCTCGCGAGTTCGGTGTTGGAGACCTTGTGCTCCGCAAGGTGCTCGGCAACACCAAGGTGGCGAACGAGGGCAAGTTGGGGGCCAATTGGGAAGGCCCATATCGAGTTACCGAGGTTGTGGGCATTGGGGCCTATCGTTTGGCCGACTTGGACGGGAACCCAGTGCCACGACCCTGGAATGTCCACAACCTGAGGAAGTTCTTTGTTTAAAAGACTTCAGTTTACTTTTTATTTTGTTTTAGAATTGTGATTGTGTGGGAATTATGAATACAATTCCCTTGTGTTTCCTGTTTTAGTTGCATGGGGTACGCGTAACGACCCCTTGAGTTTTTAGGATTAAGAATAAAATCATGTCCTTTGCAATAAATTGACTTTTTCAGAAATTCTATTTACTTATGGATTGTTTTGATCTATAAATACGAATAATGGCTCTATCTTCCCCTTCTTCGTATTGGAGAGCAGGGAATGGGTACGAATGAACTCAGTACATACGAGATATTTAAGAATTATTTAAGTACGAAAAACTTATAATACTTGTATTAGAATTCACAAGTACGAAATACTTGTATTACAATTCACAAGTATGAAACACTTATTCACGAGTACGAAACACTTGTATTAAAATTCACAAGTACGAAACACTTGGGCATAAGGGTACGTGATACTCAAAAATATACAAGTACGAATACACTTAGTATATAAATACTTATTTAAGGATGAGAAACTTGAATATTATGTAAGTACGAGATACTTAGCAATTGTTTACGTACGTGACACTTAACAAATACTTAAATACGAGGATACTTAGACATGCCAAGTACGAAATACTTGAACAAAAAAACATAATGAAATATTTAGACAGACTAAGCACGAGAGACTTAGGCAATTCCAAGTATGAAATACTTAGTAGATTCCAAAAAACACAGATAGACATACGAATCTGATCACAACTACGTATGACGTACATAAACAAGGTACGAGATACCACCAGCAACTATCCAGCCACGAAGGGCCGAGCAAAATAAATAAAGGCCTCGAAATGGCCACCAAAGAGCAAAGTGTTTTTTGCCACACAGGGCCGAATACCTGTATCATCAAAGATTAAAGTAAACTGATGCCACGCAGGGCCAAAATACCACGGTCACGCAGGACCTGTCAAACATGATGCCAAAGTGTTTAAGGAGGTTAAATCAAAAACAGACTTACCGAGTCTAGTCCAGATTCTGGACTTCTGGTTGAGTATTGTCTGGAACCTCTGTGCGTGTTCCAATCTCAGTATTGCCTTCAGTAGCTTGCCCCTCCAAGTTACCTGGATCTTGTGTTGTTGCCTGCACATCGACCTCCCCAAGATTGGCAACTTGCAGCTCCGTCTGAACCTCCAAGGTCTCCATCTCAACATTCTCATCCGCATCAGCAAAGTCATCAATCTGTTGGTCCACGTCATCTGCCAGAGCTTCATCTGGGGCTTGGGATGCAGCTGCACGGCGACTGGGTAGGTCATTGTTTACCCATAAAGGGCAGTCATCTGCAGCTCCCATTTTGATCAAACAGCCCTCCCAGCCGGCTGCCCAGATTTGGTCTTGAATGGCTGGCATCTAACCCCCGTAATCTGCTGTGGCAGCATCAAAACCTTTCTCGTACCCAGCATCGAACGCTTCTTTCTTTGTGGTATAAATCTCAGCCAGAGCCTGCTTGAGATTGCCTTCAGCAGTCTCCATCCTCTCCTTTGCATCAAGATAGTCAGTCTTGGCATTATCCCTCTCCCTTTCCAGTCTAGTCACTGTACGGAGCAACCTAGTGTTGTCGTTCAGGAGGTTGTTCCATTCAGCCTCTACTTCTTGCAGTTTTTGACCAAGGGTGACCATTTTTTGAATAAACTACAACAAAAAGGAGTACAGAGTGAATATCTAGGATTAGGTACTCATTTAAAGAAAGAATGCAAGTCACGAGATAACTAGACGTACCTTTATACCACTGACGAGCCCAGTGGAAAGCACCCTGTCTAACGGAGATGAAGACTCTTTTTGCATGTCAACAGGTAAAAGCAGAGCTTGTGCGAGGGCCATTGCCGTCTCCAAAGAGCTGGCACTGTCCCCGACATGCATGGCCCTATCACCTCGGGTGAGAGTAGGAGCCCAGATTTGAGGAGGGGGCTGGGTGTTGACAGGCTGAGGTTGGTTAAGCGACACATCGGCTTGACCTGTCGCGTCTTCGGCAGATTGATCTCGGGAGCGTTTGTCCCTATGAGCATCCCCGGCTTCCAAAGCAGCATCTCTTTCCCGTGGGGAAGAGGATGCACGGACTGAACCCCCTCTGGTGCGCCTCGGAGGAGGTGGAGCTTGGCCAGTGGATGCTGCCCGGCCAGTGGCACCGCGGCCACGTGAGGAAACAGTGAGGAGAGTGCTGAGATTTACCGTTTGACGAGTAGTCATTTCGGAGTATGGGGGGAAGGAGAATATCCCTGTGATGAAGATTGGCTGGTGTCTCTATCAGGAACTGATTGCTCGGTACGAAGTTGTGATCTTCGGAGCACCAAGCGAGGCAAGGGGATCCCTTCTGAGATGGGCACCTCTCCTGGCTGCCCGGCTACGGTGACCCCCGAGCTGCGTCTATTACTCCTTGTCTGGGGAGCCGCAGAAGTAGAAGCACCATCTGTGCATGGGGTGGATAATCTTCTGTCGATAAACCCCTTGTAAGCTGGGTCGTATCCTAGTAATACGCAGGCGTCACGACCTCGCCCAGCGGTTTGCGTGCCCGGCACCCCCTTGTATTTTAAGACTTTGTTGATGTCCTCTGTACGGACATAACTTGGCTCCCTGCTTGGCCTTTTGTTTGCGTTTGTTGCTGCAAAACAGAACGAAGGAAAGGGTTACACAAAGATACAACCTTGACTAAAGTTTGGAAGTACCGAAAGTAAAAGGGAAAATTTGGGAGCATACGTGGGTGGCCCCATACGTGGGGGCAATGAAAGCCCACCACCTGGTCGTCTTCCCCTTGTGGCTCATAGGCTCCAGTGACGTATAGAAAGTCAATCTCATGATCCCGAGCGGAGTCTGGAAGATTCAGCACGAAACGCTTGTCTACCTTCCTAACTTTAAAATAATAGGTGTTGTACTCACGGTTGAGTACAATGCTATACCACCATTGTAACTCCCAAATTCCCAGTCCTGTTCCCAGAATTTCATTTAGAGCTACCATTCCCATTACGAGCCTAAAAACGTTGGATGAAACTTGCATGGGAGTAAGTTTATACCAATTCAAGACTCGACGAAGTAAGGGGTGAAGGGGGAATCGGACTCCGCCCTCAACTATGGCTACGATTGGGATATAAATTCTATCCCATGAACTATCCTCTCTGTTCGCACCTAGAGGAGCGAGTTCAAGCCCTACATTGTCAGGAACATGATACTCGGACTTGAAGGCGGCCATGGCTGCGGGGGTTTCGCAGAGTTTTCTAAACTTACCAGGTATAAGTTCATTGTGACCTTCATCCGCCATGGATGTGTTCAAAAAGGTTACAAATGGAGTAGAATCAGAAAATGGGTTCGAATCAATCTTTGAAAACAAAATGAAGATCTGAGAACGAGATTCTCAGACTAGAGCTTAAAGAGGAGATAAGAACGAGAATCTTACAAGGATTTGGCAAAGAATTCCAGGAGAACAACTGGTTTTACAAGCGGCGGCAATGGCGGTCGTAAGGAGGCTGTAAGTCGCCTGGTCTTAGAGAGAAAAGAGGCTGGGATTTCAGTTTTGGGTGTAAAACCCAGAAAAGATCCCTTTTTGGGATAAAAGAAAAGAGACGGAGGTGAACCGTCTCTCCACACACCGTTACATAGAAAGTAACGGAAAGAGGGTTATGGAAAAATGTAGTCTGACGCCGTAAGTAAAAATGTCAGATCGAGTTTAATGAGGAGCGTACGGGATACGCCACGTAGGCTCCATATTTCGAAATTATATGACGGGTAAACCGCCAAAAGAAATCAAATGGTCATTAGTGCTATATTTGCACGGGACATCACTAAGCTCGGCCTAAGGTATGTTCTTTAAAAAGCTTTACCCACTGGCCCGAGCAGTTCCACTGGGCAAAGCTGGGGAGCAATTGTAGGGAGGTAGTCCCGAGCAGACACAAAAAGTAATCGAACATGTGGTGTTCGGGGATCACGTGAGCCGTTGAATGAGGGTACCGCCGTGCAGTGGTTAAAAACTGGTGACAGAAGGGGTAACTAGTACTAGGCGGTCTGTTCGGTGAAAAGGACCGCAGACACGAGAGGTCTTTGGTCGAAGTTACCCGAGCAGGGGCATGCTCCGACGAACATGAGGAATTACTCGGCCGGGTAAGTGACATATGAAGTCACTGGTCCAGGTGGGCTGTTCGGCAATGAGCAAGCCGAACAGGAGCACGATTCTCGAGGACGCTCTAGAAGGGTCCAAGAATGGCAATACTCAGTAAGGAAATGAGATTTGGAGGAGATACCCAATGAGAATGGGATGAACAGCCAGCCTTGGAAAGAGTTCCTAAATGGTCTAAAAGGAAATATGCGGTTATGGGAATGAGAATCTGATATTCTGGGTTCACTTTACGAGAAAGGAAACTTACGGCAGCAAGATGGCTTGGGCAAGTTACAAAGAGTCTATAAATACGAGGTAAACCCAGAGGTAAAGGTACACAATATTCCGTATTCATATTGTAGTATTTTGTTGTTAATCGAGTTTTTGATCATAAGTACGTGATACTGACTTTAGCATCGGAGGGCCTTTGCCACGAGAGGCAAAGGTGCGCTCACCCTGCATTTTGGCAGGCTAGGGTTCAGGCAGCAAATTAGGGTTCCGGTGAGGTAGCACGTGCAGCTGTTATCATTCAGTGTCGTTCTGAACACTGTCCGGAATTTTCCCCCTACAGGCAAGGAGCTCACCGGATTATGTGCTGAGTTCAGAATCCGCTTCTTCAATTCCACACCTTCCTACTCCCAAGGAAACGGCCAAGCCGAGGCTACAAACAAGACAGTATGTGCTGGTATAAAGCGTCAGCTAGACTCCAAGAGGGGAAAATGGGCTGAGGAGCTACCTCGCGTGCTTTGGGCATACCGCTCCACTCCGAGACGCTCCACGGGACAAACTCCTTTTGCTATGGCCTTCGGCATGGAGGCCGTAATACCACTTGAGTTTAGATTTCCCACGCTTCGAACTGAGACCTTCGATCCACGCTTCGAACTGAGACCTTCGATCCACAGACTAATGATGAAGCGGTGGCCACCAAGCTAGTTCTGGCCGAGGAAAAGCGGGACGAAGCCCAAATAAAGCTCGCTAGCTACCAGCAAGAAGTTTCTAGGGGCTATAACAGAAGCGTTCGGCTCAAGAAGTACAAGCAAGACGATTGGGTCTGGAGGAAGGTTGTCCGGGCGAATCAGAAAACCAAGTTCAAACCCAATTGGGAGGGTCCATACAGGGTGATTAAAGAAGTTGGTAATGGGTCTTACAAGCTGGAAGACAAAGACGGCAGAGAAATTGAGAACCCATGGAATGCTTTGAATCTGTGTAAGGCATACCTCTGAAGTAGCTCTCGGCCTGAGCACGTCTCGGCCCCTATCTGTTTTTCTTTACTTAGAACGTTTTTGTAATCATTCTGCCAGTCTGACGGAAGGAGAAATCCATGAATGAGAAATTCCATGTTTTATCTTACAACTCTTTAACCCCTCATTCTGCAACTCGACTTCGGTCACCCAGTACAGCCTTATGGCTACTTGAAAACGTTCGGATCTAGAATCCAACAAATCGTGTAAACTCGGACTACTTGACGTTCGGTTTCACATGAGCATTTAACCCATTGGTTCAAAACCTGATTCGGCTATGTTCATTGTTGATTTGAACAAATGGCCGCATCTCAATCATTTACTTAGCATTTTATTTTGGCATAAGGTTGGCGCATGGGCCGAGCCTTACACCAAAATAGGGGCTGTTACTAGGTAAATACTTAAAAAAGGGTTGAAAACCCTCGGCACAAAGTTTTCCAAAATATTTCTAAGGCAAAAAATAGAAATATATATCTCAATGGAAAACAAGCAACACATGCAAAAACTCACTAAGGCATGAGAAAAGTGCAAGCAAGCATTCAAAACACGTTTAAAACAAAGCCACCTGTCCGGCACAAAATATCCTACTGTTCAAATTGTTACATCTGGTACGGTAAACTCCAAACGTTCGGAGCCGTCCAGTCCATTCAAATGTTTAGACAAAAACTTAAAAGTTGATCAAAAGAAGAAAGCAACTACTGGTTCTCAGTAGGAACAACCCTTCGCTGGCCATCGGCCTCGGTTGTTTTCTCGACTTGTTCTCCTTCGGCAGGCTTCTCAATGGCTCCAGCCTCGGCCATCTCTTCATCTTCGTCTTCCTCGGGAGGAAGAGGAGCACACTCTTCATCAGTGTATGGCAGCTCGAGATCAGGCACCATCGGCTCCGGCAATTGCCTCAGGAACGTTGAGTCGGTCTGAACCACCATCACTCCGGCCATTGCCTCGGCACCTGCAGCATAACCCTGCTTAAAAAAGTCAGGAAGCCTCTCCTCCAGGGCCTCATTTACCATTTTATGAGCTATTTGGGTATACTCCAGCGCGGCTCGCTTGATGCCGGCCTCGTACCCCTTGGCGTCGGCCGCCCTCATCTTTCCCCTCTCCTCCTCTTTCAGCTTTTTCACCTCGGCTTCGGCAACAGCTGCGGCAGTCCTTGCCTCATCAAGCTGCTTCTTCAGCTTATCCACCTCGGCTTCGGTCTCTTTCGCGCTTGTCTCGGAGATCCTGCATTTGGTCCTCCAGGAGTCCCGCTCGGACCGGTAGTGCTCCCGCTCGGCTTGGACCTTGTCAGCTTTATCATAGGCCTTCAAGGCAGCTTGTCCAGCCTGTGCAAAGAAAACAAGGAAAATGTAAGCAGAAAGGAGGTAACCAAGCAAGAAAAGAAATTCTGAAATCAATAAAGACGTACCTGGACTAAGTGGGAGCACATCTCCCTAAGGTTCGGCATGAGGTCGTGAGGGACTTGGTCACAGTCCCTCGACAGTGCCAGGCCCCTGAGAAGGGTGACTGCCAGATCCGGTTCCTCTTTCACCGAATCCTTGAGTTGAACCACCCTACCGTCCGGTAAGGTGTATGAAGGGCTGAAGTGCCTCAGAAAGTCGATCTCCACTGGGGGATCGGTGAGGTCGACGTGGGGGGCTGGTTGATTCTTCTGCTTTTCGGCCTGAGTGGCTTTACCAGTCTCAGCCAGAGGAGTTTTTGAGGCGCTCGGCGGAGGAACGTCCTCAGTAACCTTTTGTCTTTTCTCCCTCTGTTGCTGATCAGAGGGAGCCCTCGATTTGGCAGCAGGGTTGCTGCTCTTTGTTGGGATAACGGGCCTGGGAATGCCTCTTCGTGACATCTCCTCGACGGTGGGTTCGACTGTCTTTAATGGTGCGTTGAGTCCTGGGATCGCCGGCTCAAGTGGAGTAAGCCACTCCTCGATCGTATATCCAACCTTCGGCAACTTCACCCCCCGCGGCCTCTTTTGTTGAAGTCGCTCGGCCCCAGAAACCCCTCTCTTCCTCTTCTGAATGGGGGCGGCAGCGGTTCGATCTTCCCCTTCTTGCTGATCTCCCTCGCTCGGCTCTGTAGCCTTCTTCTTCTCTTTCCTCCTCAGCACGCCCTTATTCGAAGGTTCGTAGTCCAACAGAGTTGGAGCGTGACGGCACCCTTGGGCTCGTAGAGTGTCACAAGCCAACTCCCTAGCCACGGTGTTCAAAGTCTTCGATATAGGGCCGAGTTCTGAAAAGGAAGGAAAAGTAAAAACACAAGGTAATTAGAAACCTCGACAGCAATAAACATTCTATGAAGAAAAGGTTCGGATTTGCAGACCTCTCTCGTCAATAAAGCGAGGAATGGGGTGACTACGGTTAAGCCCGCCGAACTCAAAGTTCCTTCGGACCTCCAGGTAGAAGTTGGCCCATTTGTCCGTATCGGACAGCCCCTCGATCAAGGGCTGCTTCTTCGGTCGCGTCGTTAGAAACCGATGGTTGGACTTACCGTGCCGAGACATCGTATAAGTGTGGAATAGATCGCTCGGCTTGAAGTCTAAATTCTAACTCTCGATCAGAGCAATTATCGACATTATTATTCGGTAACTGTTGATCGCCAGCTGGTGAGGGCATAGGCTAAATTTCCAGAGAACCTCCCTAAGGAATGGGTGAAAAGGGAAGCGAAGTCCGGCTTCACATACGACCATAAGAGGCACGGTGATGTGCTCTGGGCGATCCTCCCTCTTCGCCCTGATCTCGTTACTCTTTACCCTATGGAGGTAGACGTCGGCAGGAATGTTATATTTTTCTCGGAAGGCTTCGTACTCTGCCGTGTCCCCACTGAAGTAGTGTGCGTAAAGGCATAGGAGGCCCTTATCAAAAAGGTCGTCGTCCTTTGATGCCGAAGTGGAGGCTTCAGCCTCGGACGTAAACCTCGAATGAGCCTCGTGACCCATCTGGGGCTCGGTCTCGGACTCGGTCTCAGGAGTGAAGTTGATCTCTGGGTCTGTGGCGATACCCTCGGCGTCATACTCAAAATCCCTCTCGGCGTTTGAGTCGTTGGAGACTGCTGAAGTTGCAGACATCCTTGTTGAGACGGATTCTTCCGCTAGGCGTTGGGCTCTGCGTTGAGCTATCAGTTGGTTGATCAACTGGTGCTCGGACTCTGTCTCCGAACGATTGGAATCCGAAGAAACGTCAATGATCTCGTGAGCCAGACCTAGAAGAAAAAGCAAAAGCCAAGGATGATGAATCCGCTTCGGCAAAAGAAAGAATGAAAAGTCTTGGCTAAACCCTATTGGCTCACGAGTCATTTCTGCTCTGATTGGAGCTCGGCGTTTTTGAAGGATCTCTAAACGCTCGGCAAAAGTTATTGCCTCCTATAAGTCGTTCGGCCACTCTAAGGTTCGTCTAATCCTAAAACACCTCGAGGAGGTTCGGAAGAACAGGATGAATCTGAGGTGAACATCACTGTTCAAACCCAGATTCCACTATTCGAAACTACCCAAAAACCTCAAGAAAGCCCCAGAAAACCCAAGAAATGTGTAAAAACTTCAAGAAAAGCAGTAAAAGGTGGGAAACCGATCACTTACTTGGAGATTTTGCTGCTGGATTCGACCTGGAATTGAAGATCTGGAGCGGAATTGAAGGCTGGAACGGATGAAGTTGTAGAGAGAGAAGCTCTGATGTAGAGAGAGAAAGCATAAGAAGTTTCTCTCTCCTCCCACTCCGTTATTTATAGAGGGAGATCCCCGTTTAGAATTTCCCGCGCAATCATACCGCGCCGAACATCCAGCCAATCACGGCTTGACGCGTGTCCCCTGCCAGCTGCAGACTTCTGCACCCGTCCTTTCGCCTGCCAGGGCGTCCTTTCAACTGACACTCCCTTCCCCCGTTCGACACCTGTCGACTTAATCAAGAAGCTCGGATTTGACCGTAGCAAGAACTGGGACGGACCTTCGGCTGAGGCTAACGCTCGGCCCTGTCCAGAAGTCAATCCTTGCCGAACGAAGGACTTCGGCGAAGAATTAAGGGGCTATTGTAGCAGGCCGAGCGGGGTATCTCGAGCCGTCCCAAGGCTTAACCTGCCGAATGTCTCCTTGGTGACATCTTGGAGTCTCGGCTGATCCGAAGGACCTAACGTACATGTCTCAAGCTTCTCGTTTGTTACTCACCCATGACGCTCGGCGTGTCAACCCTCTGACGTTCGGTTGCCGCACTCGGGCTTGAACGAGTGTGGGGACCATAAGCTCCAGCTCACCCACGTGGGAATAACAACCGTGATCATGATGACGATCGTGACGTCAGCCGAACGGTTATCAAAAATAATGATAAGGAGCACGTGAAGGTGCCAGCTCACCTTCCAAACAGTTACAAAACCCTAAATGTGACGTAAGGGTGATGTCAGCCGACGCGTGTCAAACGCATGTGCAGTCTTGGAGATCAAGCTAAGGGTTCAGTATAAATGCAACACTATGCCTTCTTGGAGGAGGTACATTCGATACACTACAAGTAACCCTAAAACCCTAGCTCTTGTTCTCCATTCTTTCCCTGGCAAGTTGACTGATCCTTGCACCGGAGGGCCATCCCGGAGGGCCTCCGGTGTGGTTTTTAGTCGTGTTCTCTTTTGCAGGGCTAGGGAGAGGATAAGAGCAGATCCCAAATCACTACCCAAGGAGAGTGAGCCATCTTAATCGGAGCCCCACAATATGTAATACGCGTCACTCAAATTATGGAAGATGGGGAAATAGTAGTTGGTGAATATGCAAAGTTCAACGGACAAAAAGAATTGTGGGTTCAAATAGTTTGAGGAGTCGGGAAATCTGAATCGGTACAGTGTACGAGCATCAACGTTGGGGCTCTTCATGAAGATTATCCGGTACACCACCCTGGATGATGAACTGCTAATCATCCATCTAGGTGATGAACTGCTAATCATTCTCCATCTTGAACCAACTCTGATTGATCGATATGTAGAAAACGAAGGAATTTTGGAAAGAAACGAAGAGAGGGTTTAACTCGATCCAAACTTTTGTAACTGATCGAAGAGGGAGAAGGGGTTTGGCTTTAGAAGCTTTCTTATCGATTGGATTATTTTCTGAGTCATATGAGGGTATAAATATACTCATATTAGCAACCACTTCCCATAAAATTAGGACTCGATCAGAGATATCCTCAACTGCCTCCTAGTTAACCTAGTCAAACAACCAAGTCAGCGAGATATACTTATTTACGACGGTGTTGTAAATAATATGTTTGCAGCACCAAATCACAGCCATCCAAAAGTGTTTTGAACAGTCTGGATTTTAATGAAACTTTTCCTTGAAAAAGTTTAACTCTTCTCCGGAAAAGTTTCATTAACATCCCGACCGTCCAAAACATTTTTGCATGGTCACGATTGAGTGCTGTAAACAAATGCTTAAAGCACCTCCGTAAACAAGATTTTCTCCCAAGTGGGCTTATCAAGGATTATTAGTTGTCCTCATTCAACGGTCACTTGTTTGAATCATCCAATCAAACCTCCATCAAGTTGACTCGGTAAAACTCAATCCCTTCAATCTCTCACCAAATTAGTAAGTATATCACAACACTAACGTTTTCCAATTCAATTGGTTTATCCATGACATAATAATTTATTATACAAAAAGTTGGGCTATTAGGCCACAACAATCTAGAGTTGGGCTATTCGGCCACAATAATCCAACAATTCCGATCCATCACGGACCACTCCAACGTCATATGTAGTACGCTCCCACAGCCTTATTTTCCCCAATTTGCTTAAGGGCCTGACATGCAATAACCCGACATGGATGATCTTGCACGTCCATTTTGAGGTAGATTAGGGGTCGATTATTTATCACATGGAATGAAGGTCTTCATTCCACCCATGAGATGGAGAGGATGTGAATTTGATATTTTCCCCATTTTGCTTAATGTTGAATGATGCATAACAATCATTCAACATTAGATAATTCAAAGTGCTGCCCTGACTCCTTAGTAAAAGCTTTATTTGGCAAATCTTCACCGGACAATGGTAATAATGAACAAAATAGTGTGTGATACGTTGACTTCAATTTCTAACGCTCAAGGCCTTTTTGTAAAAGTGACAAGGTTCTACTTCTATCTATATCTATACATCTAAAAGCCGAAGAGGCAAAATTCATATTGTCGTGTTTTTTTTTTTTTTTTTTTTTTTTTTTTTTTTTAATACAGCACATTTGGCTTATTGATTAGGCAACATAATAACTGTGAAATCATTTCGCAATACCGTGCCTTGAATTTCTTGATCTCCCAAACGCGCGCTATATAAACCCGTCACCTAATTTATCATGTTCTTGAAGAAGAGACAAAGACGGTTTACAACGGGTTCGTGACACACCTCCTTTTCTCAACTCGTTCATCAAATAATCCGTCTAAGGAAAAAGATTGTTGTTCATGTTATATCATCTCAAGTTGAAAAGAATTTCAAGTTGTAAGTTGTTGATTGTACTACGTTGGATAACTAAAATTGTTGAAGCAACACAATCAAATGACTCGGGATGTTTTTATTAAGAGGTTTGGTAGGGCACATGTAAACCTATCCGTAAAAATGTACATGAAAGGAGCATGGATGGTTCAAATTTACAGGAACCGTTCATTCTCTTTTGATTTTGTATACTTTTACAGGTGGGTCTTCATATGCCCTTACCATTTTCATTAATATTACCAAATGAGTACGAGTTTCTACTCTGACCAAGTGGGCCCACATTTTCTTGAGACACCAATCATATGAAGAATGTTAACTGGTGCTTACATGCATTTGGCGTAGTACAGGTAGGCACATAATTGTACATCAAATATATATGCAAAAGAAACCCAAGGTGTATAAATTGGGACCAAGTTTTCTGATAGTGTACACCAAATTTTCTTACAAGAGAGTAAGAGGGGGGAAAAAATGGCTAACAGTCGTTTCGTAGATCTTGTTCTCTCTATGATGGGTGGTCCGTTTTTCGTTAATTTGTTCGTGAAAGATTTCTGCATCCCGGGACAAGGGAGAACAAATTCTCCAAAACACTAGCCCTGATACCATGTAAAGCATCCAACTCAAAACCAATTGGCAATAAGTGGAGAGGCCACCCAAGTTTATGTATTAGTTTTTGAGGATACAATTAACCGCTGTGGGCCAAACTTCAACAAAATGTTGTCTACTGTTAAGTAAGTATTAATCGCCATCCCGTAACATATAGTCTACAACGTCAGGTTAGTTAAATACCGGCCTTCACTTCGGTCCATAAATCCTTGAATAATGCATGCACAAAGCCATGGCCTTCCAGCACGGGAAGCTTTCGCACCGCCTTTCAATTCGCCATTATGTTGTCTCATCAGGCTATAAAAGAATAACATTCATTTAATTAGAAAATTGCTTATATATCATGTACACATCAGGATTACTGGTTTTCTAAAAGTACATGCAAGGCCCTAATAACAATGCAGTGTTTCTCTGAAAAAAGAAGAAGGAAAACTAAACTAAAAACATGCTGTACTCCTGCACCAAAAGGACAGAATAAAAACTGATGTTAAAAAATGCAAGTAACATTAAAGAGAAATATGCCACAAAGAAAAATCCCTTGCAAAAAACAATGATACCCCAAGTTAAAAAGAGTCAGAAAATGTCATTTCTGTTGCAAAAATTGACCCAACACACACAATCGCAAAAAGAATAAATCAAGCAAGAAGACAAAGAAGCAACAAAGAGCCTTTTTCATGCTTCTTCAATTGTGTAATAAAGCTATCAAAGCTCATACGAGGTTTACTATGTTTCAAAACAACAAAATTACAGATTACGTACGTCGACTCATGCGTACAACATGAATTTTTATTCCATGGTCTTGTTTCCCACTTTTTTTGCCGCGTAGGCGTGAGCGAAAAATCAATGGCACGTGTGCGGTATCATTTCAGGATTTCGTTTTCGAAACATAGTGTTGTAAACCAGACAAGATATATAGCTGACGTCCAACGTGTGAAAGGCGAGGGCGCTTCATATGTAATGCGATTACGTGTGACCCAAAGGGTGAGTCTATAAAGAGGTTCGTGTTTTTGCCACAACAAAGTGGACTTAGAATTTCTCAACCGTGTAAGAAAAAAGAGAACTAAAGTAAAAAAAAAAAAAAAAAAAGGAATAACTTAGTTGATGGTACAAGGAAAAAAGGAAATGGTACGGATAAAACAAGTACGAGAGACTTGGAAATAAAAGATAAAATCCGAATTACTTGTGGAAGTAAATGGATTGGAATTAACTGGAAAAGTAAAGATAATTTGGTTAAGCATTGGGCTTTGAGTGGTGCAGGACCCGTTTTCAAACTTCAAAACCGGTATGGATAGATGAGATTTCACTCCACAAAAATCATGGAAATCAACTGCCAACTCCTTCGACATTGCAATCCATGGCAGTTTGTACCAGTTAATCATGATCATATATGGGCTCCAAAATTGGTTGCCCAGTGATGAATCCAATTCCCTTAAGCAGTGGAAACAATAGATAATAATGGAGAAAATGACTGCCCAGGACGTATTTTGATAATTAATACCCGACAAAGACAAACTAAGAACATTTGTAATTTGATGGCACATTACCTGACCTCAACTATTTGTAATTTTCTCAGTGTCATTAATCATCAAGCTATGACTTCTCTGTTACTCTAATCAAAACAGTGTCTCTATTAGTAATAAGGGCTTCAGATCCTCTGCCCCGAAAGCTCTGTCCCGATTCCCTGTCCTACACCCGTTGTGCAGACAGACGTTTACGTGTACATTAAGAAAACCTACGTATTACCAACGAATCTCCAAACCTGTCTTTCTGTTTTCAACTCTTTCCCTCTGGGTCACGAGACTCGTGACTCAATTCAAAATTTTCAGCGAGTCAACTCACCATCATCTTCTTCTTCGCGTCACAGTAATCAAGTGCAATACTAAATTGTACTGGTTCTCATACCCCTCTAAGTCGTTAGTATATATGCTGTGACTTAAGTGCTACTACAACTTGTGACTATCTTACTCTAATCAAAAGCGCTATTTATCTTCTCTTTTTTTTTTTAACCTGTGCATTGCTATAATTTTGCAAATATTCAGTTATGAAAATCACCCACATAATTTAGCGGGAAAGTCTACAATACACACCCCTTATTTGAGTGTGTATCATGTGCACCCCCAAAATGTTATGAATTATACAGAAGATGTTACGAATCGTATTGCTAAAAAGTTACAAATCGTATAAAGGTTACGAGATACACCAAAATGTTATGAATCATAATGAAAATGTTACGAATCGTACTGCTGAAAAGTTATGAATTCTAGAACAAAAGTTACGAAACACACTAAAATGTTATGAATGAACCATAAAATAGGTGCATATGTTACACCATTTTAAGGGGTGTGTATCGTAGTTTTTCTCCATAATCTTGGCTACCACCAACATAACAAAACCCATTTCAAAATTAACGTCCTGAAAAAGCCAGCCGCAACAATCGAAACAATGACAATGTCAATCGGACTAATAGCAATAAACAAGCCGCGATTCTTAAATGAAGAAAGTGAGGGAGAGAGATGTTGGGATGGTTCAAATTCCAGTTTAATTAGCTAGAAGTCTTGCATTGGTTGCTAGCCTCTGGAATACCGAAGTGCTAGCTAGCTAGCTAGTGGTAGTAGGTGGCTTCTCTTCTGCCGTGTGTGACCTTCCAACTTCCCTGGTATTATGTTTTTAATGCATGGGTTTTGGTTGTTGCTTTTATAATGGCTGCGTGATGGAATTTTCGGCAATGAGAGGGGTGTAAAAACAGTGTGTGTACAAGTATTAAAAGTCAAGTCTTGTACTTGGTGTGAGAGTGGGTGTATAAGGAGTTGGGTTTGAATTTTCAAACTCGAGTGTTCTTTTGTACTAATCCTCTCATAGTGAAAGAACGGGATCTTTTTCGTGAAATATGCGTGTTTTTGCCGAACTATTTAATTCTTGCGTGTCTCACTTTATTTTATTTTTCATCGTACTTCCATTGGTTGTAATTATGGTTGTGTTTGAATCTCGATTTTCGGGTGCTTCCGCGTTTAATCCCAATAAGAGATACCGGCGAGAGAGAGAAATCGGTGGTGACGCCAACATAAGTTTTGATTGGCAGAAGTTTTTGATGGTTTACAAAAGTAATCTCGTCATTTCGTTTGGGGGGATGATGATTGAGGTGGTGTCCCACTTTTTGTAAAAGTTTTTTTTTTTTTCAAAAGAAGGTAATTTTAAACTCAAATATAATGAAAATGAAAAATATTTTTTCAATTTTTTTTTGCACCGTTTAAAAGATCTTAATGAGATCTATCAAATAAGATCCAAATTGGTAGGAAAAGTATTTGCGTAAACACATGATTTTTTATCTTAAAATTATCTTCTTTTTCTAAAAGTTCTTTTTTGAAGAAACCGAAACACCTCCTGAATTGATACAGCTTGGGTCCGAGAAATCAAATGGAGTGCGCTGGAGGAGTGGTGGGCTGTGGGTGGGGCGAGATTTGGGTGGAGAAAGGGGGACAGCGTGTTTGGATTTAGAGTGGAATTGAGGGATTTAATCTCAGCTCTTGAAATAGAGGGCAGAGATGAAATGTTTTTTTAGAGGTTCCAGGAACTACTATATCGGGGCGGTTCCAGATGCATATCCTCTCTTTCAATCGCTCTTCTCCACCCACCCCCCACGGGTCATAACTCCAGATCGAATTTTAATGATCCGATCCGTTCAATGTAATCAGAACGTGATTTTAAGAGTACTCGCGAGAAATCAGCAAAAAAAATGACCGAGAAGGGCTTAATTCGAACAGTTTTTTTATTGAACTTTATTGAACGGTTCAATAAAAAATTACTCAAATCAAACCCTTCCCGGTTATTTTTTTTGACAATTTTCTCGCTGGTACCCTTAAAATCGCATTCTAAACACATTGAGCGCCTCGGAACATCAAAATTTGATCGGAAACTATGATATTAAGATTTGGGGGGGTTTTTTTAGAGTTTTTTTAAGGGTCTTCGAAATCGCCCCTATATATATATATATATAGACAGTCAGTCTTCCATAAGAACCACCTCATTTTAATAAAATGCAGACCTCCCTTTTTCGATCGAATTTCGATGATCCGAGCCGTTCAATGTGTTCAGAACGTGATTTTAAGCGTACCCGTGAAAAATTAACAAAAAAAAAAAAGACCGGGAAGGGCTTCATCTGAGCAATTTTTGTTTGTTTTTTTATTGAACGGTTCAAATAAAAACTGCTCAAATCAAGTCCTTTTCGGTCATTTTTTTTGTTGATTTCTCGCGGGTACCCTTAAAATCACGTTCTGATCACATGAATGGCTCGGATAATCGAAATTCGATCTGGAAATAGGAAAAATAGGCAGGTCCGAATTTTAGTTAAAATAAGGTGGTCCTTAGGAGAGAAGGACTATATATATATATTCACATGAAGGGGTCCTCATTTTAGTTAAAATGCGGTCCTCCCCATTTCTCCCATTTTCATATCGAATTTCAATAATTCAAGCCGCTTAATGTGATCACAACGTGATTTTAAAGGTATTCGCGAGAAATCAGCAAAAAAAATGACCGGAAAGTATTTCATCCGAACAATTTCGAATAATTTTTTATTGAAAAGTTCAAATAAAAGCTGCTCAAATTAGCAGAAAAAGTACTTATATACACTATATATAAGTGTTTGTTATACGGTATCTAGTGTAAAATTGTACATGTGCTATAATACCTTTTTACCGACAGGTATTGCCGGTGTAAACTCGCGTCGCTGAAACTATACTTTTGCCGATGAAGGACAATTCACGTCGGCGAAACCCTTTCCTGACATATCAACGCCAACAGCTTGCTCTGGCACAAAATTTTTCATAGGCGAAAACCTTTGCCGACCCATATACACTTTTGCCGATATACTTTGTTGTGTCGCCAAATCCGCATTTTCTTGTAGTGACTCGCAACCAGGCCGAACTTATCTGCTCCATTCGGTGTTCTTAAAAACGTTCGACTTTAGAGAGAAAAAGTTATCCCGAAAAATGAGAACCTTTATGGTCATCATTTACCCATGCGCAGCGGAGAACAAGTTTTGGTCCCCCGTTCCCTATCACTCATGGGCTCCGATAATGCCCGAGTTCGTTTTACGGACGTACTTTAATAACCTAAAATTGCCTTTTCTGATTATTTAATTTGGAACAAGAGCAAGGTCCGACCGGCCCACGGTGTGCTAATCACCCCCCAGCCCTACCAAATCACTCACTCATCATAAAGTAAGAAACAAAAGAAATTCTAGTTTGAAACATGCTTCTATTACTTAAGATGGAAAATAAACGAGAGATTAATACTAAACAAACACAAACGAATAACTTTTATTAAGAACATAAATTGAAACGAGTTACAGAAGTATGAAATCTTGAACGAATCGTCGAGAACTTGAAAGTAAAGAGCTCTGAAGAAAACTACGCAAGTTAAAAGCTGCTAAGATAAAATCCGAACCCAAAAAACGAAGTTCCAGGGGTATTTATATCCAAAAACCCCAAAATCCGGAATTAAAACATTAAAAACTATTTTTTTCCGTTGTTGCCACCAGCTGTATCGTACTAGCAGCTCTGGTTCGTCTCTGGACGTATCCGTATCGATACAGCGATGAACTGTATCGATATCGACTCCATTAGTGGCCAATCTCGAGCGTTGCCATGCATGTTCAGCACCCGATGCTCCAACGACGTCACTTGACGCCTCACACCTTCGCATTGACTTTCCACGACGACGTCCAAACCGGCCTCAAGGCCTCGCAATCCAATCTTGGCGTAAAATACTCCTTATTCCTGCGAAACTAACAAAAATGTATAAGCAAGACAAAGCATGGCATCGAGTGGAAAATGAGATAAAACGCCTCTAACGCGGAAACTTGTCCTACTTAAACGCTTATATTTATGATATTGCTCGCCTATCAATAAGCTGTATTCCCAAAAAATCTCAAGTACAATGTATGCGATCGACCAAGTACAAAAACATTCCAGTCATGAGACGTACAGAAGAACACATCAAAACCTTGGTGTGAGATCTCAGTACTTGTCCCACATCGGAAACTTGTGGAAAATTCATGTGGTTTACATAGTAATACCCACCAGCTACTATAAATTCAAGATCAATCTTTTTTTTCTTGTTTCTTTTTTTTACAAATGTGAGAAGTTGTATTCAACTGTGAGGCAAAAACCTACACAATAGATGGGAACCCCATGTAAGCAAATGATCGTCCACAGACCGGACGAACCATTAGAGAGTGCAATCAGAGCACAGTATGCGCAGCCCTGTAAGGCAAACTTGCCTAGCGAGATCATGGTCACAGAAAAAAAGCTAATACAAAGCACCTAACCAACAACCCACCGGACTAGATCCGGACAGAAACCGGACGAATCCAGACAAAACATAAACAAAAATAAAAAACCCCTAACCCTACACGTTTGAATCATCAAACCGAACACCCATCTTCACCACGCCACTTGTAGACACCCCAATCTGAATCTCCCGATCATTTTACGGTTTCTTGCTTCCACGATGATGAACTAGATCAAAAAGCAGTCTTCAGATTGGAAAGGATTGAGTTCGGTGTGTGCGGAACCCCCTTTGAACCCTTTGAACCCTTAGACAAAGAAAATAGAAAATCAGTCAACCCTTTGACCATCGCGCGAGGAAGTCACTGCCTCGCGCGAGGGTCTGCTTTGCCAGGTGTGGTCAAAGTCAAACATTTGACTGTTGACTCACGCGCGACAGGTGTCTCAGTGTCTCGCGCGATGGTCCTCTCCAGTCCCTTTCACCTTTTTCAGCCAGTTAGTTGCTTGCCTGGGGGGCTGCAGGGCTATTTGAACCCCGTTTTTCTTTACAGAACAGTGGCAGTGCGGGCCTTGGGGCTATACACTCACACAACCCTTCCCATTACCTTTCCACCAAGGTTCACCACCAAGTTTGGTCCTAAGGGGGTGTTTGCCACCACCTTTGGCCATTGACTTCTCCTATAAATACCCCCCTTATTCTTCCATGAAAAAGACACAAAATCACCAACTTAAAAAGTTTAGGAGATTGAGAACTCTTGCAAAGGCTCTCAACCCTAGCTCACTTTCCATACATTTCTTCACTTCATTTTCCATCACAAGCTTCTCAACTTGTTCAAACCATTCCAAAACCTTTCAAGCAAAGGTATAAACACCTTTACTACTTACTGTTTTGATCCCTGAGGGGGCTGTCAGGGCCAGGATTGGTAATCAATACCAGTTCTGGTCCTAAAGTCAGCAGAGTTACAAGAAACTGGTTCAAGCATACCCTCGCGCGAGTGACTCATACTCACGCGCGACAGTCCACTGTCTCGCGCGACAGTCCACTGTCTCGCGCGACAGTCCTCGTGGGGTTTGGAGATCTTGGTTTTTCTTGTTTCATCATGTTATTACTTGTTTTATAGCATGTTAGACCTTTTAACTCACTGTTGTGTATGAAAAAATACATAGACTAGCCTTCCTTGCTTATTGATTTGGTTGGAATGCTTCTGGTTTGCTTCTGGACATGTACCAGAGCCCAGAGCATGCAAAGCAATTCCTGGAAATCCAGTCAGGACACTCGCGCGAGGGACTCATTGTCTCGCGCGACGGTCTTTCTGATTCCAGAAACTGCCCTTGCATGAGCAACTTGGCCCTTGGCCTTTGTTTTGATACCCCCTCTATTTAGGAGTTGTATTTCAGTTCATTTAAACTTCTGTTTGTAATAATTAGTAATATTTATTTACATTCAGTCCATATAAACTGTTTGGTTTGCCTCCTGGGTGTGCACTGGTCCTTCTAGAGCCCAGAAGAGGGTTAAATTCAACCTGTGGTGAAAGTGGACCCTCGCGCGAGTGAGTGAGTATGTCGCGCGATGGTCTGCTTTGCATGCACGTTGATCCATGCATGCAAAGGTGGCCATGGTGTATGGCACATTCATTCCCTGTGCAGCCTGGTTCATTCCTCATCAGGGGGTTGGATTTTACCCTATTTCCATTATTTCATCCATTCATACCATGTTTATATCACATATTGCAAAGTATTACAGTTTTAAATCTCCGATTAACTGTTCCCCCGCCATATTGGCTTAAAATTGATTGAAGAAGAAAACGAATCACAATATTTTCACAAAATGCCTAAGTAGAGACCGATCTCCGGATTGGGCGAGAGGGGTACCTTAAAACCCTTCTCCTCTCATAATCTGGCTCCCGAACCCAGATATGGTTATGACGGACTGGTTCCTTCACTTTTTCAAATCAAATAGCGCGGCAGGTGCTTCGAAAATACGGTTCCTTAGGTGTCGGATCTTCAAACCCAGGTGGCGACTCTGTATTAGCGAGCGCCTGCTTCTCCGCTCGCGCTCCCTCGATTATGGACCCTTGCATTTTAAAATCCAAAAATTCCAGAACATGCTGCCCACACCATTATTGTCCCAAGGCCAAAGACGGTCGCTGCAACACCCACCATTAGCCACAACAAAAACCAGCCCCCACCGCATCCCTGCACAACACCACCCTTCGACAACCCAAATCGAACCACCCACCACCATCAGCCGCCACCAACGCCGACTTGGGATAAAACATTAATTCGAGATTAATCTTTTGAGCCACGTGATTAGGCTAAGAGTTAATAGGTCATTTGGCGTGGGTCATTACAATTTGGAACACTTTTCTCCCGTCCCATTCCCCAAATATTCAAAGGAAACAAAAGAAACGACTCTCAACCGTCTAGTTTACCAACTTTAATGATCATGTTCAGTCTCAAATAGATCATAGTGACCAAACACTACTCCCTGTGTCCCCTTTTAAAGTCCAGTATTTCATTTTGGACTGTCCCTTAATAAGTGTCCATTTTGTAAAGTTAGTGGGTAAAAGTTGGTACATTTTCTATTTGTCCCTAAAAGTAGATTGCATTTTGAAAAGTTAGTAAGTAAAAGTGTAATGATGATGTCTCCATAGAGGGTAAATAGGAAAAGTGGAGGTAAAATTTGATGTAAAAGGTATAATAATGATGTTTTCTTAATAAGTTGGAGTTATAAAGCGGGACACTTAAAAATGGATGGAGGGAGTAATTAATATGGTTGCGAGATGCACTTAGTCACATTCGATCAAACCCATTTTATGTCAAGATAAATCTGCAACGATCCTATGTTAGTTGCTATGCTACAAGCAGAAACTTTGGTAGGTAACTTTAATGTGATCTCAACAAGCTTTATAAAAAATAAAAATAAAAATGAGGTTCCGACAATTGAAGTAAGTCCTGAAAGAGCTCACAAACCGGGGAAAAAAAAAAAAAAAGAATATCATCGCCACAACATGTTAAAGCATCCAACTCCAAACCAATTGGCAGAGAGTGGAGAGGCCGCCCAGGCTCATATATTAGTTTTGGAGGAGATAATTAACCAATATGGGATAAATCCCAACACTCCCCCGCACGTGCGACCCCCGACTCGCGAGTGGAGAGATAAACAAAAGATCTGGAACACACAGATCACAATGAAAGAAAGTGCAACTATGGCACAGACAAAAGGGAAAAGTCTCCGAAACCCTAGCTCTGATACCATGTTAAAGTATCCAAATCCAAACCAATTGGCAGAGAGTGGAGAGGCCGCCCAGACTCATATACTAGTTTTGGAGGAGATAATTAACCAATATGGGATAAATCCTAACACAACAAGGAGTGATCTTGCTCAATAGTAATTCGAAGTACAAATCAATGACCTCCCAAACACTCAAAGGACAAGAAGTTCGAAGCTAATCACCCAAAGCAACTTAATGCATGGACTGTGGACAAAAAAAATTATGACTAATCCATATATATCTACAAAATATACATGTAAAGCAATCCGCAAAGTCCGCGAATGTCCTGAGAATTTCCATCAGTTTACTGCTTTTAAAGCAACATGAAATTGGAACCACAAGCCTGTTGTATCCTATGATCCGAAAATGCGAGTTCTTGTATCAGAGCCTCGGCATAGCACCACAAGTGAAGAATTTCAAACTCCAACTGTAATGCTCGGTGGAATTTTCCGTATCAATTCATCTCACAATTTAATCAGTATTGATCAATTGTTTAAGTGTTGCAAGCCAGAAATTGCACTCATCCCAGTCGCTAGTCGTAAGTTGCACCTGTGCGAGGCAGTACAAAAGCATGGATCAAAACAAGGGTAAACAACATAAAAGTGGGAAAAATTATGTCATCAATTGCATTGATGGTTAAGAAATTGAGGTAGGAAGAGTGGTACCTGGATTTGAAGTGCAGTACTGAAATCACCATTGTCCAACAACTGACAAAGTTGAACAAGCTTTTCAGCAGCATTTTTTGAGATGTCCTCGCCGTAAAGCTTGGCAAACAAGGCACCTATTTCCCTTGAATTATCCCCAATTTCCCGCTTCTTAGCTGGATTTGCACGTGAACCTCCCGGTGCTTCTGATGTCTCATTAAAAAGCCGCGTCAAGGTTATAATGAACAGCCTTTGCTTGGCTAAAGCACATTACTCACAAATGAGCAACACACATTAGATGAAGGAGTATCTTTATGGTATTTTTTTCCATTTTCTACAAAATATATATAAATATTTGAAATCGCAATTACTTAAAAGTTATCCTTCTGTCATTACATAGATTTATCCCTTACCCCTATCTGGTTCCATTCACAGGTTTTGAAGTACACATCAACATGTTTGGAAGTGTATCATTGCAAAATGAAGAATTGAAACCTGTACAGCCCTGAGTCTAACTAAAAAAAGTCACGAAACATAAAACAGAAGGAAAAGAAACATCGTTACCAGGTCCATTTGAA
Source organism: Rhododendron molle (assembly GCA_025413875.1). NCBI lineage: Eukaryota > Viridiplantae > Streptophyta > Magnoliopsida > Ericales > Ericaceae > Rhododendron > Rhododendron molle. The sequence goes on along the minus strand of CM046396.1, from coordinate 7,386,048 downwards.
GTATCAAATGTCTGCATCGTAAGGAGGGGCGTTGCAGGAGTTATGGCAGGTTGAACTTGTGCTGGCTGAGTAGGGTTGGAGGGTTGTGTTGGATCCATGCCCGGTCTTCGGACTGCTGCAATAGTAACCGGCATGAATCCCCTAGATGCTGGGGTTAGAGCCAAATCATCAGACATCTTATGTCCAGGAACTGGACCTACTTGAGATGGAATAGTGTCAAGTGAACCACCACCAAGAGGCCCTGTTTGATAATCAGGGTACCGGTTCCCTGACAAAACTAATTCAAGAGTAAATTTCAGTAAACGACAATGCAACATTGAAACAGTTAACTAAAGTCTAAGCTGAGAGATCTACAGCTACACCAAAAGCTTTTAGGCAGCAATAAGCAAGGCATTGTGGAAGAAAGAAAATCTTTTATCAAAGCAAGCTAACAATTACGGAAAACACTGGCGTGCTTCTTTTAGTACAAGCAATTATGTATTTCGCAGTGGAATAAAAACTAACCATATAAATACCTTGAGGTGCTTGGGATGATATGGGGCAGGAGCACTGTATCCTCTCCCATATGAAGAGCTAAATGACTGTTGGTAATTTTCACCACAAGGCTTCATCGGAACGCCTTGTTGTAGTTGCGATAAAAAAGGGAAAAACTACTAAAAGACTGAAAATAATACTACAAGCAGATTAGCACTTTAAAAAGTTAGACAGTCCCTGTAACACAACTATATTAGTAATTATGTGTGCCAAAATGATAAAAGATTAAGCACCTGGTAATATGTTGAGGGGGCCTCAACTGTGCCAAAACTGGATGGATCAGTAGTGTATGCGAGTCCTGCGTATGACTTAAAGTTATCGAAAGCCAGATACTTGGGTACTTCTTTCTCTGCCATCATAGTGACACAAAATCATCAGCTGGAACAGATGTTGCAGCAACGTAGCCCTGCTTGGAACAACAGTAGAAGAGATTATTTCACTTCAAAGATAAACGTACAAAACTCAAAACAAACTATCCATCAAACTCCCTATTATGATACTAATAAGCTTGGGGTGGCATCATCAATAACCATCTTCTTATCACATTTAGAAAGTACCAAATGCAAAAGTTGAAGTGAATGTAGGAATCTGCAGTCGAAAAGAATAGAAAGGTTACACAATAACCTGCTACAACCCATCTGTTATTGCAAAGAGGTCAAAGAAAACCAGTCTCAGCTGGATATCCTTGTAAGAACCTGAAACTTCCTTTTGAGGCCAAATTTCACAAGCATCCTCCCATGTTCTTTCATAATGTCTTCTTTACACAAGCCCGTTACTAAGATCTATCTAATCTACCTATCTAAGTACAATTGCAATAGGTCAAACACAGCCAGCCTCAGCTGGATATATAGCCGAAACTTCCTTTAGAGGTCCAATTTCACCAGTAATCTCCCATGTTCTTTCATCATGTTTTCTATGCACAAGCTGTAACTAAGATCTAAAATCTAACCAAGTACCAAAGCTCAAGATTAAATCCTAAATTGGAACTCGAAACTCTTCATTGCCCATAGTACAAAACTTAAAGTACATTAGAAGACGTAGTAGTTCAGGAATATCACAATTAGCAATAAACAAAACATCTCTCTATCTCTTCTCTCTCCTTTACCCCCTTTCTTACTGGATTTTGTTCAAGGGGTGGATCAATCTCAAAATAATTGCAGTTTAAAGTTCACAATCATACAAATTACAAACTATGAAAATCACTAAAGCTTCTGTAGTGGGCCGAATATTCTGGTTCGGCCACAATCGCTACGTTCGGCGGAAGGCAACCAGGCTCGGCCCGGAGCTAAGCAACCAAGCTCGGCCTTGTCTCCCGCGATGCTCCCTCCATGCTCGACTCGGCCCGGAGCTAAGCAACCAGGCTCGGCCACCTTCGGGAAGAGAGCTCCGATGGAAGGTTCTTCGCTTAAGTCACCCACCGGGCTCGGCTATGTGTGGGCTCGGCCATGTCACTCAGGCTCGGCCACCTTCGGGAAGAGAGCTCCGATGGAAGGTTCTTCGCTTAAGTCACCCACCGGGCTCGGCCATGTGTGGGCTCGGCCATGTCACTCAGGCTCGGCCACCTTCGGGAAGAGAGCTCCGATGAAAGGTTCTTCGCTAAAAAGTCACCCACCGGGCTCGGCCATGTCACTCAGGCTCGGCCACGGCCATGTCACTCAGGCTCGGCCACCTTCGCGAAGAGAGCTCCGATGAAAGGTTCTTCGCTTGAGTCACCCATTGGGCTCGGCCACCCGCGGAGTCGCATGCTCGGCCACCCGCGGAGTCTCGTGCTCGGCCACCCGCGGAGTCGCGTGCTCTCACGCGACTAAAGCGGTTACGCAGACAGATAATGATGAGCGCACATGGGCAATGCTAGCTCACAGCAAAACGGTTACAAATGTCTAATCCAGTGACGCCACAATGGCGTCACTCAGCTCGTGCAGAGCACGTGTTTGTGCTTGGAGAGCAAGCTAAGGAGACTCTATAAATACCAAGTGATGCAGCCCTAAGAGGTACACAGCCATTCCACACTCAAACCCTAGCTCTCTTTTGCTTTCTCTGCACCATTCTCATCCTTGCGCCGGAGGGCCATACCGGGGCTCCTCCGGTGTGGTCTTTAGTCGTGCTTCGTGGTGCAGGTTAGGTGGAAGGAGCTTGACAACCCCTGAACCAGAGGAGGAAGGACCCGAACCAGAGTTCACGGGCCACACAGCTTCATAGTTCATACGCATGCATAAAGATCAGTGAACTCTAGCAGATATGGCCGATAAAAAAAAAAAAAGAACTCTAGTAGATATGCATCTCTTCTAGGAAATGAATGTGATTGCCTATATTCTGAGATTCAGTAAGAGAATCTGTCTGCGTTATATTTCAAGGATCACAAGTTAATCCCTACAGTACGAACTTTAGTTGTAGAGAGCTCCTAAAGTGGTGCCGCTCCCATCTTTGGAGCCCACTTTTGCGTTCCCAACTAAGGAGCTGCTCCTATCTAGATGGGAGCTTTTGTATGATGTTTTAATAGAAGAACAGGGATTTATCACTTGACTTTATTAATTATGTCTTTGATGTACTCATATATATAGCCCAAGTCATGATATCTTGAAAAGAAAACCATATATGCAATACTAGCCAATTTCTTACACTTATGGAGGACTTGGCCAATATTTTTACTTCCTAAAATGATTGTACTTTCAAAGTGAATACGCTATGCTATATTATTTTGATAATATATATACATGCTCCTCTCACTCTCCCAGTCTTGAAAGCTTCTGTAATCCCCCGCTTCGTGCAACTAAAGTACGAACGAAAAATACCTATGTGCATGCCTCTTTCTTATAAGGAATACTAATTTGTTTATCCTCTTTCTCGTATATAAAGCGGATTATGAGAGGATCTTAACGTGTCCCTTCAAAGCAAGTACCAAATGTAGAAAATTAACATCCAAATACGCTAAAATAAAAAAGAGTAGGCCCCTTTACACTTTCACTTTAGCTCATACAAATTGGATTTATAAAGGAGAAATCCAAGGAAATTGTCGCTAAATTTGTGATGAGACAAAGAGAAAAAGATAGCAGCACCTTAGACTTGTATACCTTACTTTTTCAGGCCGACGGGGCATACCTTACTTTTTCGGACCGTCCTAGATGCCCCGTCACCCAGGGCTGTGGTAGCCCAGAGAAATATGTAGTAGCTTAGAGGCTCTATAGAAGGAACAAGTACTTTATGATAGAAAGTGATGTAACAATATCACGTTTTTCTCTGGAAAGTAAACTCGAGGGAACTATGAATTTGGAAAATGAAAGTGAAATTTTTTAGCATCTTTGGCTAAACCACTCAGGGGAAGGGTCCAAAATAGTCTGAAATACATTACTCAATCAGACCTTCAGATTTCTTTCAGAAAAATCAGCCCTTGAATAGCTCGGCATTAAAACAAGTGGAATGCAACACCATAGGTCGAATTGAAAGGCGATTCTTTGCTGATTTATAATTAAGAAACATGTTTTCCATCTTTTGAAAAAAAATCCTTGTCAACATTCCCATCATTATTTCAAAAAATATAATTTTCAAGCCAGAAAAGAATACAAAGCGCACATACTGAAGAAAGATGAGAGATCAAACCTGCATAGTTGTACATGCCTCTAGGTGTTCGTTATTAGTCAGCTAACGTCCAAACGCTGGAAATTGAAAACCAATTAAGAATGTCGGAAAGCTGCGGTCTTTGCCTAATCCGAATTAAAAAAGAGTTTAGAGCAAAAAATACAGAGAGTTGCATGACATTGAAAAAAAATTTAACATGCAGGAAATAAGCACCAACTTGGCAAACAGCTCAAAAATGTTTAAGAGAATTAACAAGGAAAAGGCTTATGATATCGAATTTCTTCAAGTTCTTCAACTTAATGCCTAATCACCCTGTATTCGGTACAGGCTTTTCATCAGCTTATAAACATGAGTATCAAATGGTTACTATAATTCCGAATGATCTTAGAATGGGCAGTACCCAAAGCCAATAACCTTTGTGGTTGTTATTTTTATTGTTTGTAGTAGTAGCAGTCGTAGCCCATATTACAAACTGCTTGATCAGATTACCTTTTTGGGTATGCAAAAATAAATAAAATAAAATAAAGAAATAACTAAAAAAAATCACGAGGAGAGGAAATGAATGTGGAAGCCCATACATCTACGGGCAAAAACAAAGAGAAGTACTTGAGAAATTAATAACAGATGAATCAGAAGATGAGCGGAATGAAATAATGACAGGTCGAATTTTTCCTGGAAGTATATTCTATATGCAGTGCAAAAACAAATACCTGTGTGGGAAGCTTTGGTTTTCCCTGGCCACATATCGTAGATAAACTTATTAGTCACTGATTAGTTCACCGTCGATATATATAGCACGGATGTGAGCAATCTTATGCCAGTCTTCTCCTTCCTCCCTGCGGCAACGAGGCTTCAGCAGTGGACAGTCATCAAATATCAATGCAATGAGTGAAGTGGGAAGCCCCTCTTCTGGCAAGGATTGGAGCTGAGGGCACTTGGAAATATTTATGAATTTGAGAGAGCCAATAAGTTGAAGGCCCCTTTGGTTGAGTGATTTGAGATTCGGCAGACTTCCGAGGCAGAGAAATGTAAGAGTGAAGGGCAGCAGCCCCTCCTCGGGGAACGACTCCAACACATCTTCAGATCCACCGAGCAGTACAAACCTTGTGAGAGAAGATAGCATTTGCAAACCCCAATCTCTTCGCCCACCAACAAGTTTCTTGCAATTGCATATAGAAAGATTAACTAATTTGGAGGGCAGACCCCCTTCCGGAAAAGACTCAATTTCTGGACAATCCTCTAAGATTAATAACTGAAGAGATGGGAGGAGGGTGTGCATTTGTTCTGGAAGAGCCTTCAGTTTCTTGCAACCGTCAATGGTAAGTGTCTCAAGTAATGTCAGATTTTGAATCAACAAGGTCTCAAAATTTGTACATTCCTTAATACATAGATGTTGAAGCTTTGGGAATAAACCTAGTGGGAGGGATATGAGACTCTCACACCTCACCAATTCCAAACTTTCAAGGAACATATTGCGGTTGCTCATCTCTGGGACATATAGCCTTGGACATTTATCTACACTCAGCTCCTTCAGATTTGTTAGTGTTACCAGCTCGCTTGGAAAATCGTTCAAACTAGCAAAGCCTGAAATCTCCAGTTTTTCGACAGAAGAAACACTTTGCCACTCCAATTGTACCCCTTGGCATTCCTTCAACAGTAGCTTGCGTATAGAAGTAGTCCTCGGAAGTGAAGTCACAAGTTTTGGGCATTCCAATACCTCAAGCTTTTGAAGCCGAGAGAACTCTCCAGCATCTAATATACACCAATCCACCCACCCCGACATTTTCTCAAAACGTAGAGTCTCCAGAGATTGAAACGGTTTGCTTAAAGAACCGCTCTCTCCATAAAATTCATCGCCCACGTTCGTTATATTGGGCATCCTTGCAATGGTAAGCTCCTTCAAAGAGGGCAGTTGACCAAGTGGTGGCAAGGAAAAGCAATTCTCGCAATTCTCCAAACGTAATGATGCCATATTGCCAAACGATTGATCTCCTAACCAAGTAGGAAATCTTGTGGCTCCATAGTTTTTTATCTCAAGGTGCTTCAAGTTTGTATGAGGCTCTAGCTTTTCAAGCACATCTCTTACATTCTGTGAGTCTTCTGTAATGCTATCCCATTTCAATGCTAGTTTTTCAAGGTACTTTTTCTCACTCATCTTTGCTTCCAACGCATCGTTGCCACTTTTTATATTTTGCAATCCTGATATGGAGATTGTTCCGCGAAGATAATGAAACTCCCCCAACTCATTAATACCTAACCCGCTGCAACTTCCCACTACAAAAACAGTTAATTGTTGGAGATCTTTCAACCTACTTATATGCATTGGCATCTCTTTTAAGTTGGTTCCGCTTAAATCAAGATGACGCAATAAAATTAGTTTTACAATCCCTGCCGGTAATGTTGTAAGAAGATGACAATCAGATAACAACAATGTTTCTAAATTATATAGTGTACAAATCGATTCTGGCAACTCCTTGATTTGGGTGTCAGAAAGGTCCAAAAAGCGTAGATGTTTCAGATTGCCAATTGAATGAGGCAATTCCTTAATCATATATAGTGACAGCGACAGTAGTCGTAATCGTGTCAATCTCGACAAAATCTCATCCAAAACCTTTTTGCTGATCCACCAAAATACTTTATGATTTCTATACTGTAATGGTAGAAAAGTTCTTAAGCACTTAGCCTCCATAATTCCCTTGAACTTCTCAAAGACATCAAACTGTTGAAAATACGAGAAATGACGTACCTTATCAGAAATACCGTGTGGCTTGCCATCCTCTAGGCTATAACAGAAATCTCCCATCACATATTGAGCTAAATCATGAACAAGATCATGCATGACAAACAAAGAATTATTAGCATTTGATCTTTGAAAAAATGACCTTGAAAGCAATTCGCGGAAGCACTCATAACCTTCTTCTTCCACTGTCTTATTATTCTTGGGCTTCACCAATAAACCTTCTGCTATCCAAATTGAGACTAATTTCTTCATGTCGAATTCAGAATCCTTAATAAATATGGAACAAAAAGAAAAACATCTTTTCAAATGGGAGGGGAGATAATTATAGCTCAATCTTAAGGCCGGAAGGATGCTACTTTTCTCCTCCGATAATTCCCATATGGCACTTTCCAATATACTATTCCAATCCTTAACATCTTCTTGGTAGCGCAAAAGACCACCCAGTGTTTTTACGGCTAAAGGCAAACCTTTACATTTTTTCACAATCTTCTTGCCAATCTTTTCAAGGTTGGGATGTGCATTGTAATCTCCCTTCTCAAAAGCATGTTTGGAAAACAACATCCAACTATCTTCCTCTTGTAATTCCTTCAACCAATGAATAGGAACTGTTTGCATGATAGATGCAACACTCTCAATGCGCGTTGTAACAATAATCTTACTCCCACGTGCTCCAAATCTGAAAGGAGTAATCAAGGCGTCCCAATGTTCATAGTTCTCATTCCAAACATCATCCAAGACAATAAGAAACTTCTTCCCACCCAATGATTCTTTCAACTTGACCTGAAGCAAGTTTAGGTCTTTTGCATCAGAAGCCGGCCCAGTGACTGACTCTACAATTGTTCTTGTGATACTTAAAACATCAAATACGTCAGAGACACAAACCCATGCTTTCTTATCAAAATGCGCATGCACACTGCCATCATTGTACAGAAGTTGAGCAAGAGTGGTCTTGCCCATCCCACCCATCCCGACAATCGGGATCACGTCTATCTTATTACTATTTTCTCCATCAGAGAGCAACAATTTCATTATCTCTTCCTTGTCATTCTCCCGTCCATAAACACAGGATTCATCCACCAAAGAAGTTGTTGGCAACCTGGTTTGGGACCACTTCCGTGCAGCAACTTCTCTCAAACCAAGTACATCTTTAGCTTTCACGAAATGGTCTAACATGCCAATCATTTTCTCTAATTTGGAGTTCACACCACGGTCAAAAAACATATTGAAAGTCGAGATCACAGAAGCTTGTAAACTTTGTTTGCCTCTTGGGTACTCGGCTTCCACCTTGCTCCGCAGAGCCTCGGTAGCAATCTCATCCACTAGGTCCTCGGCGTGGTAGACAGCATCTTTAAGCTCGTCCAGCCAATCTTTCACAGCTCGATCAGTGATCTGCCTGTCCTCTGCATCGTTGAGCCCCTTATTAAGTTCAAGTAATGTCACCTTTAGCTTCTTGAGAAGACTTTCGTCATGCTTTTGACCCCGAAAGAAGTTGATGAACTCTTCGGAAGCCAGACGGTCGAGCAGCACTCCAAATGCAGCGCCTAGAAGTGCCTCTCCAGCCATGTTTTTTTTCTGTTTTTTGCAGACAAAATAGATCCCAACACGGTTGGGAAAGAATGCAGGAAACCAAGATTGAAAGTCTTTGCAACCTATAGAATGAATTTCAATTCATGGAGGATCCGTTTGATTAGAAAAAAATATATAATAAAAAATGAAAATGAGAGAAAGTGAAGTAAAAGAAAAGAAAAATAAAATATTTTTTCCTGCATTCGTTTGATTAATATAAAAATTTTGCGCCACGTATTAAATTACATAACCACAAATGTTATAACAATACCATCGGTTGTCGTTATCTTAGCACAACGTTTTGTATGAGATTTAATATAATTATTTTCAATTCCTGCCATATTATTTCCTCAAATTTTCAACTCACGACATATTATCACAACTTTCAATTCTCGCCATATTATTTTCTCAAATTATAAATTTTCACCCATACAACACTTCAAAAATTTAAACTAAAAATAAAATTCCCGCTCGAAATTTTCATCCATGAAATTTATCTAAAGGTAAGTACTATACCAAAATTTTCGAGCACAACTATAATTTCCGCACAAAATATTCCCCTCAAATCAATTTCTTTCTCAACAATATTTATTTCTAAAAAAAAATCCCTCCATTTTTCACGAAAAAATAAAAATTCATCCAAAAATCAATAATCCAACTATCTCAAGACAAGAGTTTGGGTTTGACTTTTTTGTTCATTTTGCGTGATACACATAGTGATTGCAGTAATTATTGTATAATAATGGCATTATTTGATTAAAAAAAAGTGTTAGTATGAGATTTTTTGCTACTTTTTAACTTTTTATATAACATACGAGAAGAATACATAATAGTGTATTCACATCAATTTTTACAATAATATTTAAAAGAAACTTTAGTAATAAAGGACATGAATCCTAGACGTGAACAAAATGATCAAGTCCAATCATGGGTTAATTTTAGGTGAAATTCCCCGGAGACCTCCTCACATATGCCTCTTTTCCACGGAGACCCCCTAACGTGTAAAGCGTCCAAACACACCCCCTAAACTACAATTGTTACCCAGATTGATCCCTTCGTTACATTGCCGTTAAGTATCAAGGGCAAATATTACAAATTGGATGAAGATACCCGCATCTAGCTCTCTGAGATCTGTTACCGGCATATGAGATACTTCTCTCTCTCCGGCTGACGAGAAGAATCCCTAACTACTCCATATTTTTCCTAAATCCCACAATCAGATGTCTAACTTCCTAAGTTCTTTTCGGCTGAAAAATGCTCCTAAATTTCTTCACTTTCGTCCTCACAAATGGAGATCAATGGGTTCTTTCCGCTTTTTTCTTCTTAGTTTAAATCTCTTATTTTTCTTCATACCCAGATGCACAATAAATACTAGAAAAATTAACTTTTAAAACAAAATGTACATATATGAACAAAAGTTGAATCAGGGGAGGAAATGAAGGCACGTGCCCACGAAACTAGGATTAATACCATGTCAAGTGTAGTAGTTGAAGACAAATACAAAAACCAATCATGCTCTCCGAACAAGAATCAAATGTAAGTATCAATATGTACTACTAGGGGTGTATATATGGTCCGGCAGTTCTATAGAAATTCAAGAACTGAATCATATCTAAGGCTTTCAAAGAATTGGGAACCATAATCAGGCCGCTGCACATATGAAAACAAACCACAAATATCAATAGGTACAATTAGGGGTGTACATGGTCTGGATTGGACCGATTCTATAGAAATTCAAGAACTGAACCATATCTAAGGCTTCCAAAGAATTGAGAAACTTAACCAGACCGTTGCACGTATGAAAACAAACCACAACAAAACCATAGACCGGTCCGGTTTGGATCGGTTTTCCGGTTCTAAACCATGTTAGCATTCAAAAATTGCAAATATAAAAAAAAAAAAAAAAACCTGAATCACATACCAGGTAGTTCTTTAAAATAGCTAACAATTTCCTTCTCAAGACGATGAAATCTTTTTTTTTTTTTTTTGATCCGATCGAACAAGATGAAGTCTTATTGCCAAACTGTGAGAGAGAGAGACGATTGCAAGAGAGACACGTGAGAATGAAAGAAAGAAGATTGAAATCGTTACCAATAGAACCCGCAATGAACTTCATGCGTGCGAAAAAAAAAAAGTACTAAAAAATTGATTGAAATGTTAGTGTAAGAATTAAAAAGAAAATGGCCTTAGTGCACAGCTGTAATAAGGCCCCGTTCCAGTTTCTCCAAAACTGAGATTTTAAAAAATGAAGGTAATTTCAAGCCTAAAAATCGTATGTTTAAGTAAATAATTTTTCTACCAATATGAATCTCGTTTGATAGATTTCATTGAGATCTTTTATACGGTGTAAAAAAAAATCAAAAAATTATTTTTCATTTTCATTATATTTGAATTTAAAAATTGAAAAAAATTGAAGTTTAGAAAAAGAAGAGAAAGTAGAACACCCCCTGAGCCCCACAACGCCATTATCAACCGACAAAAATAAACTTAGGAAGGTGACCGGACTAAATAAAAGACATGTCAAGACAAAAATGGGGCCACCTCTGGCAATAATTCACACTGCTGACCACGTTAACAGTTATTGAAGTTTGATCCGAGCATCTACATATATAGGATTAAACTGATGTTCAGTGTTATTTACTAGGATTTTTTTTTAAATTAGTAAATGGCTCAAATTATCCATGCGAGGTTCGAAGTGGGCCCCACACGACATGCGGTGTCCAGCCATTGCATTTTTGATGCGGTGGCTGTAGCACTGCTCTGATCCCGCAATGAACTTCATCCGCGGGAAAAAAAAAAAAAACTCAAAAATTGATTCAAATGTTTGAATTAAAAATAAAATGGCCTTAATGCAGCTGTAATAGGCCCCACAACGCCATTATCAACCGACCAAAATGCGGATAAAAAAAAAAAAACCGACCAAAATAAAGTTACGAAGGTGACCGGACCATACTAAAAAGATGTCAAAGACAAAAACAGGGGCCACCGCTGGCAATAATTCACTGTGCTGAATACCTTTAACAACTGAGCAAGAGATTCCCATTAACTTTTCATCGTTAGCCTCTGTAAATTATTGCTATATTTTTACTCATTAATTTTTAAAAGTATAATTTATTTTTAGTGATAAAAAGAAAATTCTATCAACTTTTAATCCACTAATTTTATAAAATGAACACTTATTAAGGGACAATCCAAAATGAATTACTTGACGCTAAAAAGAGACGGAGGGAGTATATTTTTTAAGTCACAATACTTGTATTAGTTTATGTGCTAGATTGTGGTAAATTTTATAGTGAGCTAGCATGTATGCCAAATTTGGCAAATAAACTATTCTATTTGTCCCGATTTATTTGTCCAATCTCTGATTTTCAACTTATTACGGAAACAAATCTTATCCATTAATTTCAAAATTTACATAATCAAATTCATTGATTTTGAAATTGGACAGTCAATTTAAGACATGTAAAAGTAAAAAAAATGGACAAACGAATTGGGACAGAGGAAGTATTAAACAACAAGTGAGTCTCATCTCTATAAATTCAAATTCCAACCATAAAACATAAATGCCAATGTCTTGGCACTCACTTGTGGGACCTACATTTTATCCCAATACACACTTTAACAAAAAATTTAACATAAAAATAAATATACCAAATTCATTTATGTACGTACTCATGTATACACTAAGCACACACTTGTGAGACTCATTTTTTACAATTTTTCTATGGGTACTATTCCCTCCGTCCCGGTTTGTTTGTCCTCTTTTTGACCTTTTGAGAGCGTTTTGACCTCTCAAAAAATTGTCTATAATTTTCAATTTGTAATGTTTTTAATATGCAATATGGATCTTGTTTGATAGATCGCAATTAGTTTTATTATACAAAATCTTCAAAACCATAAAAAATATTATAAAATGTAAGATATAAGTATAGTTTTGATAGACACAAATTTCGACAATTGAACAAACAAATTAGGACAGAGGGAGTACATTTATGTACCGAAGATGTACACCACAAGCTGAGGTGTAAAGTCTGGCCCACCAATACCCCATTTCCTGTTTAAATTACTCCAAAAAATTTGACCGCCAGTTGTGAAGGAATATTTTCCCAAACCTTTTGAGAGCCCTATTTTTCCAAAGTTTCACTGCCATTACCTCTCTCTCTCCAAGATCGAGACCAGCAATTTGGATGAATCGCAATGGAGAAAGAAGAAAATCAAAACCCACAACAAAACTACCCATGGGAGGAAAGAATCTTCAATTTCTTCCATGATACCCAATTTTTTCAAGGTTTCACATCTCTGTCTCCCCCATTACCGCTGATGCCACTACTGGCTAGCTCTCTCTGGAACAATACCTGAAGAATTAGGAAATATGCTTGATAGATTGCGCATCTTTTTTCTCTCAAATTGTGGCACATAATGTTTACTCTCTTCCCCCTGTCCCCCCTTTTGTCCGAATGCACAAAGACGACAAAAACGTCTGAGTTCGAATAAGTAATGAGCAAAATCATATGTTTTCAAAGGGTTTTTTTTCCCAAGTTCAGTTCATTTTTTTCCCGGAGTGCTATGTTTGGATCGAATACCCTTTCATATTAAAAAAACAGAGGTCTTCATCATTCAGATTTATCATGTCCGTATTTCAAAAAGAGAGGTTTTCCATCATTCAGATTCATCATGTTAGGATTAAAACAGAGGTCTTCATCCTACTTCGTGAAAGATACATCATGTTAGATTTCATGTCTCCATTTTTGGGCTTAAACCACATCCGAGTTAGTACATAACTAAGAACCAAGTAAATCAAAAATCTTGCAACAAAGATCAAGGGATCGACCAACCCCAGTTAATAGATCAAAGGGATTTCCATGGCCCCCTCCGAAGCGCGAAAAGGGGATCCAATTTGGGGTAAGATGGGTGATTCAAAGATCGATCGAAAACTGAAGTTCTATGCACATCGAAGAGAGAGAGAGAGAGAGAGAGAGAGAGAGGCAACGATTGTATTCCGTCAAATTTCTGTCATTACTGATTCATCCAAATTGCTGGTCTCGATCTTGGAGAGAGAGAGAGAGAAGTAGTAATGGCAGTGAAGCTCTGAAAAAATTGGGGATCTGAACACTCGTTTTTGGCAAAGGCGTGAATGCATGGAGCGCGGGCGTGCCAAGACTTGTAGCGCCTAACTCTTTGATAAGATTCCCGTGAATCTCGACTTCTATCTTGTGAGCTACTGCGTGTGATCCAAAAGTTAAAGATCACAATGTGGTTCGAGGTTTGCCACACGGTCGTGGACTTAAAACTTCCTGGTCGAATAGGAAATGGAACGTAAAAGTGAAACGTAACTTTATTACACCGGGATAATAAAGTTGGATTACAAGAAAAGTAAAAATCCAAACTACTTGATTAAGTGAGTTTGAATGAGGGGTGAGCACGTGGTACTCGATAATCTACTTTGCTGAAAGTAGGAAAGTGTTTGCTTCGCTGGGAAGGCTTTGGTTTTTTAGCGTTATGCTTGATTGGTGTTGGACCCCTTTTTCGACCTTGTGAACTTGTATTTATAGACTCAGCAAAATGCTGATTCAGGCCTGAATCCGAAATCTGCACTACACCATCAGCTAACACGTGTCCCATGTTTTGTTCCACTTTCCATGCACGTATAGTAGTGGACGGTTTCCAGAGGTTAAGAGCAGTTACAATTGATCATGGGTAATGGGCCTCTCATGGATTGACATGTGTCTCATGCTTTGATAAAATATCTCCCCATTTCCTCTTTTTCCTCAGGTTTTCACCACATAGCCAATTGACTAAGTCAATTGGCCCTTGAATTTGAAAATACTAACTGTCAGAAAATAACCAAACCCCTAAAATCATGGGCCTTGTCTCCTGCTCCAGATCAGCACCTTTCTCATGGGGCTAAAACCGTGGGTTACATCCATGGACCGGATTAATGCTTTCCTTGTGGGCCCAACCGTGGGCCATTTTCCCAAAAGTCGTGGGCTACATTCTTCACCGTGGGCCAGCTTCTCACTCATTTTGGGTCCAAATTCCTCATATGGGCCGCATATCCCTTGGGCCCAAATGGAAACAACCCATGGCCCGAGCATTGCCCAATTAACTTACACGTCTCTCGGCCCAAATCAATTAAGGAATTAATTAAAAATCCAATCACGGCTAGCCCGATCCGTGGTGCCAAAAACGGGTATACACATTGCCCCCCTACGCCTTGATTCTGTTAAGATTAAGGCGTTTGGAAAGTACTGTTTTTGGCAGCCGAATAGGTCTTGATGTGTTCACTGTTCGATCAGGCCCAAACGTGGCCTAATGTTTTTCTCTCTTCGAACGGCTGTAATCATTACCAGATCTCCATGTGGGGCTTCTATCCATAAAGGAAGACTCCTTTCTCCCTTGGGACTCCAAAAGCTCCCAAAAGATCCCTTTTCAATCCAAACTCTTCTTTAATGCACGTGTAGTCTTTATTAGGATAGAAACAAAAATTCAAAAAGTGGGAGAAGAAAAAGGAAGCGGCATGTATCTTCCACTTTTTGAACCTCACTCCCCCATTTCCAACATCTGTGCCGTCCCATTTAAAGCTTTCCCTCTCTCTATTTCCCTTCTTTACTTCACGCTACCCATCTCTCTCTCTCTCTCCTCCAGAGCTAAAAAAACCCTTTTGGCCGCCATTGTTGAACCAAAAAGCTTCGAAACATGTCTTCATTTAGGGCCAAACAACCGGTTAAGAGAGCCACTTTTTCCGATGAGATCAAAGCCATCATTAAATTCGAGAAGCTCTCCATCAACCTCGAGATCTTGATCGACCGTTCCCAAACCCGCTCGTCCACCGTCAAGATGGGGCTCGGGTGATGCAGAAGTGATCGCACTTGATTATATGGGCCGGTTTGAGCGAAACAATCCAAGGACTTAAGTACCAGTGGAGGAGCGACCCATGATTGAGGCCCATTATTTGGTAGATCATTCTAGAACCACAATGTCTAGGAGTCCTCCAAATCTTCACATGTATGGGAAGATTTGATTTGATTTTCTAGTAGGAGAATATTTTATTTGAGTATCTTTTAATGCCGCTTATTTTGGCAAGAATTCTCTAGGAGTTAATATTAGGAATAAGTCATATTTTTATTTTTGGTAATTAGATCTTTTTCTTGATTGGCAGTACTGCCTTTTGGTTATTTGTTTCCTAATTAGCTTGATCTTAGTAGCCTATAAATAGGCATTGTAAGCCTTAGGGCAAGGGCATTGAGTTTGAATAATAAGAAAACAGAGAGCTTTCTCTACATTGTGAGTTTGTGAGTTTTTGTTCTCGTGTCTGTTCTTGTTTTCATACGCTTCCCTGCATCAGTTGGTATCAGAGCGTGAGTTCCAATCCTGAAGATGGTTCGAGGAGGTGGAGCTGCTGGCAAAGGTGGTAGGCAGGCTAACGTTGAGGACGTGTACCTGCGTGATGACGTTTTGACGTTGCAAGAGAAAGTGGAGCAGATGGAGCAGCAGATTCAGACTAGCCAGTCAGCAATGCAGGAGGCATTGGCTACGCTGTCGGAGCAACTGGCTACTCTCCTTGCTGGTCCTCGGCCACAAAATCAGTATCGTAGCCGTCATCTTGATGAGGATGAGGTTACGGAGGAAGGGTTCATGACCAATCCTTTTGCGAGGCAACAACCAAAAGGAGAGGTTCAAAGGGTCATGGTTGACAACCGTGATCGCCAGTGGGAGTCCGGCATGAAGGTCGAGATTCCAGAGTTTCATGGAGGTCTCACTCCTGAAGAGTTTGTTGATTGGGTTGCCATCGTCGACGAGACGTTGGAACTCAAAGAGGTTCCCGAAGTTAAACGTGTTCCTCTTGTGGCCACAAGATTACGAGGCAGGGCTGCCGCATGGTGGCAGCAGAACAAGCTAACTCGATCCAGGCAAGGCAAGGAGAAAATTGGCTCCTGGGAGAAGATGAAGAAACATATGCGAGCTATCTTTGTGCCCCACAACTACACACGCATGATGTACCAAAGGTTACAGAACCTAAGGCAGGGTGCGAGGTCTGTTGCTGACTATACGCTGGAGTTTGACCAACTTGTGGTCAGAAACGATTTGGCGGAGACACAAGAGCAGTTAGTCTCAAGGTACATCGGAGGACTGCGCCCACAACTACAGGATGACCTGGACATGTTTGACTTGCACACGGTCGCAGATGCTGTGGCAAGAGCACAAACGTTAGAGAAGAAGTTCAACAGAAGGAATATAGGGGGCAACTGGAACGGACCCAATCGTTCGATTGTTTCCCAAAATCGTGCAATAGGTGCGCCACCCACACCCAAACCAGTGGCACCACAGGCCAACAGAAACGTGGCCACTGGATTTCGATGTTTCAAGTGTGGAGAACCTGGCCATCGACAGGTTGATTGCAGAAAAGGAGACCGACCGGGAAAGGCGTTGTTCATCGAGAATGGCGAATCTATTGCCGAGGAGAATGGGGGTTCTGAACAGGTCGTTGAGTATGACGAACCAGAAGAAGAGCTAGCTGGAGATGTCGGTCCTCTATTAGTCCTTCGACGGGTTTGCCTTGCCCCTCAGGAGGTTGATGGGGATTCATGGTTACGCAACAACATATTCCACTCCACATGTACGATCAGTGGAAAAGTATGTCAGTTTGTGATTGATTCAGGCAGTTGTGAGAATGTAGTGTCTGAAGAGGTAGTCCAGAAGCTAGGGTTGAAGACGGAGGTACACCCTAATCCGTACAAGTTGGGGTGGTTCAAGAAAGGAAACGAGGTAAAAGTTACTAAACGCTGTTTAGTTTCTTTTTCTGTGGGAGCGAAATATAAGGACCAGATTTGGTGTGATGTGGTTACCATGGATGTTTGCCATCTCTTGTTGGGAAGACCGTGGCAGTATGATCGGAGGGTACAACACGATGGATTCACCAACATGTATCGTTTGGTGTTCAATAACACAAAAATTGCAATGTTACCTTCAAAAGAGTTGGCACCTAAACCCAAAGTGGGAGAGGGTACTAACCTCTTGACGAGGGCACAATTTGAGGAGGAGGTTACCGAGACAAAAATATTTTTTGTACTGGTAGCAAAGGAGGAACCAGTCAATAAGGCAATAACGGTGCCTAAGGATGTGCAGCCATTACTGGAGGAGTTTGCGGACATATTTCCCGAGGAATTGCCAACAGGGTTACCACCACTACGGGATATACAACACCAGATCGACCTCGTGCCGAGTTCTTGTTTACCCAATTGGCCTCATTACCGTATGAGTCCGAAAGAGCATGAGGAATTGCGCCGACAGGTTGAGGAATTGTTATCTAAGGGCTTTATCCGCGAGAGTGTTAGCCCTTGTGCAGTGCCAGCATTGCTTGTTCCCAAGAAAGATGGGACTTGGAGGATGTGCGTCGATAGCAGGGCCATCAACAAGATAACAGTAAAGTATCGCTTTCCAATCCCTCGATTGGATGACTTGCTAGATCAATTAGCGGGGGCCAAGGTATTCTCAAAGTTAGATTTGAAAAGTGGCTACCATCAGATTCGGATCAAGCCTGGCGATGAGTGGAAGACGGCCTTCAAAACCCGCGAAGGTCTTTTCGAGTGGATGGTCATGCCATTTGGGTTGTCCAATGCCCCTAGCACCTTCATGCGAATGATGAATCAAGCCCTTCGCCCATTCATTGGTAAGTTCGCCGTGGTTTATTTTGATGACATTTTAATCTATAGTGCCACACTAGAGTTGCACCTGCAACACCTTCGCGAGGTTCTAACAGTGTTGCAGGAAGAAAAACTTTTTGGGGCCTTGAAGAAGTGCGTGTTCATGACAGATAGGGTGTTATTTCTTGGGTACATAGTATCTAAGGACGGAATTTCAGTGGATGAGTCTAAGGTTGAGGCAGTCCGACAGTGGCCACAACCGAAGACCCTATTTGATATACGCAGTTTCCATGGATTGGCGGCTTTCTACCGTCGTTTCATACCCAATTTCAGCACTATCATGGCACCAATCACAGATTGCATGAAAGGGGGAAAGTTCACATGGACAGAGGAGGCCACCGCAGCATTCAAGTTGATCAAGCAGAAGTTGACTTCAGCCCCCATATTAGTTTTGCCTGACTTCTCGCAGCCATTTGAGTTACATTGTGACGCATCCAAGGTTGGAATTGGGGCTGTCCTCAGCCAAAATTCCAAGCCCGTGGCGTACTTTAGTGAGAAACTAAATGGGGCCAAATTACGGTATAGTACCTACGATGTGGAGTTTTACGCAATTGTGCAGTCATTAAAGCATTGGTACCACTACTTGATTCATAGCGATTTCATCTTGTATTCCGACCATGAAGCATTGAAGCACCTCCATAGTCAGGACAAGCTGTCTGATCGACATGCCAAGTGGGCGGCATATATTCAGCAATTTTCCTTTCTTATAAAGCATAAATCAGGGGCCTTGAATCGAGTCGCGGATGCTCTTAGCCGCCGAGCTTCTTTTCTCACGCTTATGCGCACAAAGGTACTTGGTTTTGACAATTTCCGTGAGTTGTTATCTGATGATCCATTCTTTTCTAGAATACTAGACAGACTTGCCGAAGGAGGACAACTGGAGTATCATGTCGAGGATGGATTCCTTTTTAAAGGGAATCAGTTATGCGTCCCCGACTCCAGTTTGAGATTGCGGATTATCAAAGAATTACATGACGAGGGGCATGTAGGAAGAGACAAGACGTTTGAGCTCGTGGCAACTTCTTACTTTTGGCCATCTATGCGGAAGGAAATCTACAAGTTTGTGGAGGGCTGTCACATTTGCAAAGTATCCAAAGGGACAGCTACTAATGCCGGCCTATATCTTCCATTACCCATTCCATCTCATCCATGGTCTGATGTTAGCATGGATTTCGTGTTGGGACTCCCTCGCACACAGCGCAGAAATGATTCAATTTATGTAGTGGTGGATCGTTTCTCAAAGATGGCGCACTTCATACCTTGCAAAAAGACTACTGATGCGGTGAAGGTGGCTCAATTGTATTTCAGCGAGGTATATAAACTTCACGGTTTGCCCAAATCCATTGTTTCTGATCGAGATACACGTTTTTTGGGGCATTTTTGGCGCTGCCTATGGCGACGGGCAAACACAAAGCTCGATTTCAATAGTGCCTATCATCCTCAAACTGATGGGCAAACTGAGGTGGTAAACCGCTCACTCGGCAATTTGTTGCGGTGCTTGGTGCAAGATCATTTGAAGAGTTGGGATCAGCAATTGTGCCAAGCTGAATTTGCTTTCAATCATTCTATCAACCGTAGTACGGGTATGTGCCCATTTTACATCGTCTATGGCATCATTCCTCGGGCCCCCATAGATCTTGCACCCGTTGCAGATTTAAAACGCGTGCACGGCAGGGCCGAGGATTTTATTGAGCAGCTCCAGAAAATTCATGCCGCTACCCATCAGCAACTGCAATTGTCCACGGCCAAGTACAAAGAAAAGGCGGACCAGAAGCGGCGCTTGGTGGAGTTTGACGTTGGGGATTTTGTGTATGCGGTCCTCACCAAAGACCGTTTTCGAACAGGGGAATACAACAAGCTAGCTGCCCGGAAGATTGGCCCGGTAGAAATTATTGAGAAGATTAATCCCAACGCTTATCGGTTAAAACTCCCAAGCCATATTCGCACAGCTGATGTGTTTAATGTCAAGCACCTTATTCCCTTTGTTGGGGATAGTAGCTCCGATGATGACTCAAATTCGAGGGCGAATTCTTTCCAACTCAGGGCGGATGATGCAGAAGTGATCGCACTTGATTATATGGGCCGGTTTGAGCGAAACAATCCAAGGACTTAAGTACCAGTGGAGGAGCGACCCATGATTGAGGCCCATTATTTGGTAGATCATTCTAGAACCACAATTTCTAGGAGTCCTCCAAATTTTCACATATATGGGAAGATTTGATTTGATTTTCTAGTAGGAGAATATTTTATTTGAGTATCTTTTAATGCCGCTTATTTTGGCAAGAATTCTCTAGGAGTTAATATTAGGAATAAGTCATATTTTTGTTTTTGGTAATTAGATCTTTTTCTTGATTGGTAGTACTGCCTTTTGGTTATTTGTTTCCTAATTAGCTTGATCTTAGTAGCCTATAAATAGGCATTGTAAGCCTTAGGGCAAGGGCATTGAGTTTGAATAATAAGAAAACAGAGAGCTTTCTCTACATTGTGAGTTTGTGAGTTTTTGTTCTCGTGTCTGTTCTTGTTTTCATACGCTTCCCTGCATCATCGGGCCTGCCTTCAATGGTGATTTCCCAGAGCAACTTCACCCATTCTACCCTCTTGCCGAAGAGGCCTTGCCATTCAATTTCGTCACTGCCGACTGGACCGCATATCCGAGGGATATCCCAAATCGGCTCTGGCACAGACCTGACAAGCGGTACGTCCAATGGGTCAATCGGGTGGCAGCTGTGAAGAAGGGGCTGTGGAAGGAAATAGGGATCTACGAGGCCATCATGCTCAGCTGCTATCTCATCGATATGGATAAGGCCCTATTCATGGCCGCGGCCCAGTTCTGGTCTGTTTTTTCTAACTCTTTTCACTTTCGTATTGGGATGATGGGCATCACAATCCAAGATGTCTCCTTTCTGACCGGCCTTCGCCCCCATGGGGTTAGGGCCGATTGCTTCGTTTCACAGAAAACCCCATCATTCACCTACCCAGAATCGGCCCAACGGGCCTATTCTATTTTCCTGAATTGCTTTGCTGGAGAAGACGGGGATGAAGTGACTGAGGACGAGCATGTGGCTCTCCTCATATATTGGTTGAATAAGTGCATTTTCTGTGTTTCTTCCAATAGGATTACCAAGGAGTTCACTGATATTGCCAAGGCCTTGGCTTCGGGCCAGAAGTTGGCCCTAGCCCCATTGGTCCTCGCGCACCTATACCGTGGCATGCAAGAGCTATTGACCAACAAGTTTGTTTTCGCCCCCGGTCCTCTTTGGATCGTTACCCTCTGGCTTTGGTCGTATTTCCCCACGTTGGCCCAAAAACCAACAAGAACCCTGCACACGTGTGCTATGGCCGCCACTATGTAGGCCAAGCACTCGAACCACATGACTTTGATTCCTGGTTCACCTACTTTTATCGTGACCTCACATCGTTGGGCAAGGGCTATATGCCATTTGAAAGGGATGTCGTACCTCTCTGGTTGAAAAATCCAGCTGGAGAGCCTGGGGAGAACTTTGACGAACACAAGGAGGTTTGGGCTAGCTTCCTCATCTCAAGGGATCTGCTATACGGCATGGGCGTGTCCTCGGCCAACAACAGGTGTGGTGTGGAGTACTACAACGCTACCCAATTTGCCCGTCAATTCGGCCTTATGTAACTCATCCCTATTCCCCCATACCTATCTTGTAATGAGGACTTCATCGATAGAGTTATCGTACCCGAGAGAGACCTAGAGGCCATTCGGAACCAATTCGCCAAGGATGAGGCCACCTTTCAATTAAAGCCTTACCCTGAGTGCCCAGAAAAGTCTCTTAGGTTTGAAAAGTGGTGGGCCGAGCACGTCAACAAATACTTTGCCAAAGACCTAGATGAGGTTTTGGCAAAAGTTACTCCTGGGGCTACAATGGTTGAGGCCACTGAAAAAACTTCCAAGCCTAAGAAGACAGTTTCACGTTCTGAAGGCCCCTCCCCATCTGCGATTTTGAAAAGGAAAGGTATGTACATGGAAAACTCTTTTTCCTTGATGTTCAGATTCAGGCCTTTGTCATGTTTGCTCACATGCTCTCTATTTCAAGTATGCAAGAGGTGACCAAGCCTGAATTAGAAGAAACCCTAAGGAAGAAAAGACTTGTGAAACTCTCGGAAAAGAAACAAACACCGGTAAGCCTTGACCAGCTCCCTCCTTTCTTATTCATCTCTGTAATTCAGGCCTGAATGTTTAGGTTTTGCAGGGGAAGACTACTGCCATCGCTGGTAGGACTCTAAGCAACACCAAAACCAGCACTAAAACCAGCTCCCCTGACTAGGTAAACCTCCCTGTTCGAGCATTTCTGTACCTAGGCCTGAATATGTTTTTCATTAAGGCCCGAACAGCAATCTGTGAATTCTTGCCCAGGCCGAATCGAAACAAACTACCCTCTGAACTGAGTCGACCCCAAAAAAGGCAGCCAAGAAAGCAACCCCCAAGATGACCCGGGCCAAAAAGACACAAGAAGAAAAAGTGGAAAGGGCAGAATTGAAGAAAAGCCCTTCCATTGCCTCTAGTGACTCTTCCCCTACTTCATTAGAGGTATAACATTATTTCTCAGCCCTGATTCTCTTCGATTTCTTCATTGGATCTTTTTTGGAAAACATGCCTCTTACTCCTTGATAAAAGCAGGCCACTTCGGAAGATCCTCCAATCAATCCTGAGCATGAGGCTTCATCCCACACTCCTGAGAAATCCAAGGTCTCACCATTCAGGTCTGATCCGCCATCTGTCAAAAAAGATGAAGTTGTTGAAGAGGCAGCCGACGAGGATATGGAGGACTTCTTTAAAACTGCAGCCAGCCTTGTCCAAGTGTCCCTCTCAGGCATTTCTGGAGATGGTTCAAGCTCAACCCAAGTGCCCCCAACTGTTGAAGAAATTGCCGAGGCCAAGGAGACTTTCAAGGCCTTGATCAAGATGGATATCAGGACGGCTTTGCACCCGGGGAGAGTCTATTCATTCAAAAAGGCTCTCGGCATCTTGGCCAGGGCTCAGGTCTTCGGTGAGGCCGCAGAAACAGCCCTCCAATATTTCCACAAAGACTTCCCAGAAATGCAGAAAACATATGATGGCACTGCCCTTGAACTTTCCAAGGTTGAATCAGGCCTTATCGAGATTGAAGATTTTCGCCAAGAGCTGAGCAAGAGTGTAGATGGCTACACCTCAAACAAGACCCAGATTGAAGCACTCGAAGAGCAAAAAGCTATCCTGGCCAAAGACATTCAAGCCTGGGAAGAGCAAATCCAAGAGCTGAGAGAGAAGCAAGGCAACGCAGAGAAGAGCATAGAGGCCTTAGTGGTCCAACAATCAGGCCTGGAAGCTCAGCAAAAAGATTTGTTTGCAACTTCCAAAGCCGTCAAGCTCAAACTTCTCCCTCTGGTTCCCAATCAAGCGGGCCTCCAAACCTCAAAAGAAAGGTTAGAGGCCCAACTTAACAGCCTTGCCATTTCATGGGACAATCTCCGATCTA
Source organism: Rhododendron molle (assembly GCA_025413875.1). Taxonomy (NCBI): domain Eukaryota; kingdom Viridiplantae; phylum Streptophyta; class Magnoliopsida; order Ericales; family Ericaceae; genus Rhododendron; species Rhododendron molle. The sequence continues at coordinate 7,362,445 of CM046396.1, read as the reverse complement.
GCCTTCTAAGTGAACTGTAGGCCATTCTGGCCTTGTAATAAAGTAAAACTCTCTGTTTTAGCCCTGAACTCTAGTCCATAGGGCTGTTTGGTATTTGCATGGCCTGAACTTCAGGCCTTTTCAACTATTACTGTTTTTGTTGGCCTGATCAGATTCAGGCCTTTATGGTGGCCACAGGTTTAGGCCTTTATCTATCTTTCATGGTTTTGATGGTAATTTTTCCTTAAAGTCCCTCATTTCCCACATTGTAGGATAATGATCCTTTAAAAACTTTCCATTGATTGTATGTTTATGCATGCCACCATTCAAATCCATTAAAAGATATACGTTACCTTCAAACACCTTGCAAATTTGATAAGGCCCTTCCCACGTTGGTGACCACTTCCCATACCTTGGGGTTTGAGCCCCCAAAGGAAGAACAACTTCCCACACCAAATCACCCTCTGTGAAGCTTTTCCTTCTCACTCTTCTATTGTAAGTCTTAGCCACTTTGCGCTTTTGTATCAACATATGGTCTAAAGCAGCTAGCCTCACCTCATCAAGGTCTTCCATTTCCATTAGCATGGCCTGGCTATAATCAGTAGGACTTGGACCATTCTGGTAGGCGATCCTGGCCGATCTAACCGTCACCTCCATAGGAAGTACGGGGTCATGGCCATGTACCAACATGTACGGAGTGACGTTCGTGGCCTCTTTCTTTGAAGTCCTGTAAGCCCACAATGCATCAGAAAGGAGTTCATGCCAAATCCTTGGATTATCTTCTACCATCTTCTCAATAATTCCAATCAAGGTCCTATTGGTTGATTTGGCTTGACCGTTCCCTTGGGCGTAATAGGGAGTTGAGTGGGAGAGCTGAATGTTGAATTGGCTCGTAAAGGCCCGAACCTGTGCCCCAAAGAACACTGAGCCTCTATCCGCCACAAAGTGCTCCGGTATTCCAAACCTATGGATAATTCTTTCCCTCATAACTTTGATCACATCTTGTTGATCCACAGACTTTAATGGAATGGCCTTCGCCCATTTCGTAAAATAATCCGTGGCTACCAAGATGAACCTGTGTTGCTTCGATGAAGGGGGCTAAATCATCCCAATAATATCCAAAGCCCAACCCCTAAAAGGCCAAGGCTTCACTACAGTGTAGACACCCCAATCTGAATCTTCCGATCATTTTACGGTTTCTTGTTTCTCTGATGATGAATCAGATCGAAAAGTAGTCTTAAGGTTGGAAAGGTTTGAGCTTGGTGTGTGCGGAACCCCTTTGAGCCCTTTGAACAATTTAAAAGAAAATAAAACCAGTCAAACCTGGGTCAGGGTTGACCCTTGCGCGTGGAAGTCATTCCCTTGCGCGAGTGTCCTCTTGGGCAGGTGTGGTCAAAGTCAAACATTTGACTGTTGACCCACGCGCGACAGCTGTTACCCTCGCACGAGTGTCTCAGTGTCTTGCGTGATGGTCCACTCTAGTCATTGTCACCTTTTTCAGCCAGTTGGTTGTTTGCCTGAGGGTCTACAGGGCTATTTGAGCCCCGTTTTTCTCCACAGGACAGTGGCAGTGCAGGCCTTGGGCACTCCACCCTCCCACAACCCTTCCCATCAACTTTTTGCCAAGCTTAGCCACCAAGTTTGGTCCTAAGGGGGTGTTTGCCACCACCTTTGGTCCTCCACTCCTCCTATAAATACCCCCCTTGGTCTTTCATTACAAGGGTCACCAAGTTATTAATTTTCAAGGTTTAAAAGGTTAACAACTCTTGCAAGCATACTCAAGCTTTCAACCCTAGTTCTCTTCCTCATCCCTTCTTCACTCTATTTTCAATCACAAGCTTCACAACCTTGTTCAATCCTCTCCAAAACCTTTCAAGCAAAGGTATAAACTCCTTAGGCTGCTTACTGTTTTGATCCCTGAGGGGGGCTGTCAGGGCCAGGATTGGTAATCAATACCAGTTCTGGTCCTAAAGTCAGCAGAGTTACAAGAAACTGGAAAAAGCATACCCTCGCGCGAGTGACTCAGACTCACGCGCGATAGTCCTCTATCTCGCGCGACAGTCCTCGTGGAGTTTGGGGATGTTGGGTTTTCTTATTTATCATGTTATTATTCATTTTACAGAGCATTAGGCCTTTTAGACCACTGTAGTGCATGATAAAATACATAGCTTAGCTTTTATTGCTTATTTATTTTATTGGAATGCTTCTGGGTTGCTTCTGGACATGTACCAGAGCCCAGAGCATGCAAAGCAATTCTTGGAAGTCCAGTCAGGACTCTCGTGCGAGGGACTGAGTGTCTCGCGCGATAGTCCTCCTGAGTCCAGTAGCTGCCCTTGCATGAGCAACTTGGCCCTTGGCCTTTGTTTTAATTCCCCACTGTTAGGGGTTGTATTTCTTTTCATTTGGCTTCTGTTTGTAATAATTAGTAATGTTTATTTACTTCCAGTCCTTATTAACTGCTTGGGTTGCCCCTGGGTGTGCACTGGTCCTTCCAGAACCCAGATGGGGATGGAATTTAGCCTGTGGTGGGGGATGAACCCTTGCGCAAGTGAATGGGTGTCTCGCGCAACGGTCCCCTTTGCACGCACGTAGATCCATGCATGCAAAGGTGGCTGTCATGTGTGATACACCCATTCCATTTGCTGTTTGGTTCATTTCTCATCAGGGGTTAGGTTTTGTCCCATTTCATTTATTGCCATTTATCCATGCCATATTCAAATCATATCCTGCAGACTTGTTACAGTCTTAAATCCCCGATTAAACTATTCCCCCGCCCTAACTGGCTTAAAATTGGTTAAAGAAGAAAACGAATCACAAATATTTTCACAAAATGCCTAAGTAGAGACCGATCTCCGGTTTGAGAGAGAGGGGTGCCTTAAAAACCTTCCCCTCTCGTAACCTGGCTCCCAAACCCAGATATGGTTATGACGGCCTGGTTTCTTCACTTTTCAAATCAAATAGCGCGGCAGGTGCTTCGAAATACGGTTCCTTGGGTGTCGGACCTTTAAACCCAAGTGGCGACTCTGTATTTTTGGCGAGCGCGTGCACAACCTCTGTCCGCTATCACGCTCCCTCGATTATGGGCCTTGCATTTTGGAATCCGGAATGGCCCTCGCTTTGGAATCCGGAAATTCCAAGGGCATGCTGCCCACAGTGGCGACTCTACTGGGGATAATCGAGCCAATATTAATTCATACTTAGAGTTCAATACGCTTGTGAACAATTCCTTAAAAGTCTGTCAAAATGGTGAGTTTCGCACTGCCGAAGGTTGGAATGGTGATTTAAATAGGACCTCGTGTCCGGCCAATCCTACCTGGAGACTTTTTCAATTGTTCACTTACGTAGTTTCCTCTAAAGATGGACTAAATAAAGTGAGCCAAGTTTGAAAAGACATTTTGCGATTTTGTGATTCTTCTTCTTTTTAATCAATTTCTAGCATATCATTTGCATCGATGTGGGATAAGCCTCGTTGGATCGTTTTGGCAATCTGGCACGATTTACCGGAGCTCGGGGACCTCGAATGACCAACAACCTTCGACGATGATGGGTCATGCTATCGTTTGACTGTTGCTCAGCGATATCGCGGGCAACAGGAGGTATATCTGTGGCCCTAGTCCGAGGAACCTGTTACAAGCCAAAACCAGCCTTTGTATATACAAAACTCTAGCACTTTCCAAACTAAGACAGGTACCTACAGGGTAAGATTCATTTGCATCTAACCCCCATATACTGTCTATATGTTACTGCTTTCCCTATCGCATGCACTGTACATCATACCGTCTTGCGTAGGAGCATGTTTAGGGCGGCTTTTAGGATCTCGTTCCTGCGAGTATATCTTGAGCTGTGTTGGGCATTGTTTTGGCCCGATGAGAAGTCATGTACCTAGATGATGCATGTTTTTCAGCTTTTTCAAATCTTTAGAACAGTTGGGACTTTAAGAAATCAAAAGTTTCCTACACCCTTGTCTATACACCTGATTAGGGTTTCAAATAGAAAACTAGGAACAACAAAGAACATGCCATGATGCTTACACCAGTCAGGTAACAAGTGCCTCGTCATTTACACCCCCCGGCTCACAGCGCAGTGCCGCTCATGCCGTTTCTGATTATAGTATCATGACATGCACATCGAGTTGTTCCAAATTACAAAATTGAAACCCTAGTCAGCGGCATAGCTGAAGGTTTAGGGTTCTTTCGACATCCTTTAGTCTCATATTGGCTCAAACAAGGATACACCTCTGACAAGAATTCTGAGGGCTTTGGCAATGCCTGAACAGCTCGAGACAGACTTGTTTCCTAGTCTTAGAGTCTAGGGGCGACACTGACGACGCTGGCTGCATTTCTCTAGTCTTTTATTTAGATTAAAGTTGCTGCAGGATCCCTACAGAGCCTTACGTTTTATTGTCAAGCAAAGTTCTGAGCCATTGCACCATCAAGGAAAGTATCAAGGCAACGAGCCAAACCCGCTTGGGAACGTCTGCAATAGAATCCAGGTCAAAGGCTTGTCAGGTTACAATCCCAGTCAGTCGCAACGGAAGACTCACCACTTTCTTCATTGGCCGCCTTACATGCAAGCTCGCCATCAGTGTTAGAAAAGGTCTTACAGCCAGAATCTCCGGCCCTTTCTCTAGCATCAGTCACTGCAGGAACTCCCGACATGGCAGGAAACCCAGAGATCCAGCCGCTTACTGTGGAACAAATGCTCATAAATCTGCAAACTAGCATCGCTGCAATGCAGCAGAGAGCTGCCCAAACCGATGCTAATGTCACCCGTTTGAATGAACTCTTCGACACTCGCATTCCACCACCTCTTGAAGAGGAAAGCGAGGCCGAAGATGATCCGCACGTGCAGCGAGTTATGGTTAAAGATCCAAACAATCCCGGGTGCGTCATTGTTCAGCACAACCCCTGAATTGTTCATACACCTACTGGTAACCCTACAGGCAATGTCCTGGTTGAAAATCCGGACATTACTGCTCTCGTGGCCAAGATGGCCAAACTTGAAGAATCCATTGCCAAGGCGGAAAAGGTCAAAGCTGGTGGCATTGACTTGGATCGCCTCTGCATGTATCCTAACGCAAACTTCCTGAGAAGTTTAAAATGCCAGACTTGGCAAAGTTCGACGGAAGTGGTGACCCTCGGACCCATCTTTACATTTACCATGCTGTAATGAAGCTGCTTTCAGTTGAGCCTGAGGCCATGTCACAACTCTTTCCTCAGACCCTCTCGGGCCCTGCCTTCCAATGGTTTTTGTCACTCGACATCGCCAAAAGGAGGACTTGGGAGGACATTGGGACTGCGTTTATTTCGTAGTACAGTTACAACTCTCAACTGAAGATGACCACACGGGAGCTGGAATCCACAAAGATGGAGGCAAAGGAGTCCTTTGCCGATTTTGTCTAGAGATGGAGAGCTAAGGCTGCTCTAATGATTGATCGCCCCAGCGAGAAAGATCAACTCCGCATCATCTCTCAGAATCTCCAGCCAGACTATGGCAAGCATCTAGTCCTCGCTCAAACGTCTGCAAACTTTGACACCTTTTACGACTCCGGTCTGGCCATCGAGGATGCACTCCAAAGTGGGATTCTGACAAAAGGGGAACCATCTAATCCCCCGAAGGCAAAGCCCCGTGCTTATTCTGGAAACACCAATGCTCTGTTTGGGACTGGGACTTATTCCAACGCGGCAACCAGTGGTACCAACGCCTCTGCTTCCAGCACCACAAACCACATAGCTGATGTCAACCAGGTTCAGTCACCGCAGAACAACCGCCCTCGCGGTCAGCCCCGCAGCTTCTCTGCGATTGAGGCACCTCTGTCCTCAATGTTGGAGAAATTAATGAAGTCAGGGCATCTCAAGCCCCTGGATCCAATTCCTTTACCCAAGAATCCTTCGCCAGGTTTTAAGGCCAATCTATACTGTGCCTACCATCAGGGTGCCGGCCACCTTACCGATTCCTGTTTCCGTCTTCGACATGCAATTCAGGATCTTATAGACGAAGGGACTCTTTCGGCGCCGCCTCCGCCAGCCCAAAAACCAAACATCCTTTCCAATTCCTTACCCAACCACAAGGCTGTTGCACATATCAGCCAAATCTCTCTCGGTTCCACTAAAATCAACCCCATCTTCACTATATTTAACCCCACCAACCATATAATTCCAGTCAATCAACCCAAACCCATTGTGCTCATGCCTGCAGAATCCGATGCCGAACTCATGTTCATACGGCAAACCTATAATCCGCCTACCCGGTTGGTGCAACTGGGCTTGGACTTCCTCAATGACAATGTCAGTGATCTTCATGAAGGTCCTTTTCCATGAATCCGACTTAATCCTACGTCAACTTGTAATCTTCCCATCTTTGGTGTAGGTTCTCCTGATTCTGTGCAAGACTTTGTAAGTCGATTCAGAGCTATGATGCCAGCCTTACCTGAGCTAGAACCAAAACTTGATATGCAGGCTGTAGGCTGGGCGATAGCTGATAGTCAGGATTACGATGCCCCTCTCATCCAAGAATGGTTCCAACTTGAGTTGGAAGGTTTTCCTTTGCATCTCGAGCAAGCTCCACCCAACCTGGCATGGGACGTGGAATGGATTGCTCAGCATGAACAAATAGCACTAGATCCTCTGGATGGTATCTCCTTGTACATGCTCTTCCAAGAACCTCAGCCTCAGATTCCTGAGGAAGAGTACTTTTGGGATCCTGAGCCCGTTTGGCAGTTTCTGGTTACCTTTCCCGGGCCTTTCCAAGGTTATACTACTCCCGAGTACATGACGCACTTTGTTGAAGACGATTTGGTTCAAGAAGAGACCTGAGTCTTGGGAGAATGTTTCTTCCCTTCTACCATCAACAATCTTGTTGACGCAGTGGCTCTTCCTGCGTACGACCTTGTGCTCAATATCATAGATGAAGATCAACCAGGCCCTATGGTCTCTCCTCCAGAAGACTTCAGTGTCATGGTTACAGATCTGGTTCGGCCAGCTAATCTTTGGGATGTGGATGAGATAGTCGATGTCCAGGTTGGGGCAGAAGTTTGGGTTGTCAGCCGTTCTTTAGCTGATGGTGGTCTCTGGGATGTTCCTTTCACTGCAAATCCGGAGCCAAAACACGAAGTTGCAACGGTCCAAGATCTAAATTTCTAGGACTCACTACTGATTAAGGATCTGGCTGAAGACCTGGGGTTGAATACAGAAGCACCGGTAGCTGTAATGGCCACCGACAAAGGAAAGCGTAAATTGGGGGAAGTTCCGTCTGATCTCTCGGATGTGAATCAAGACACTCAAGTCGTGCCTTCTTTGGGGAACGTTCTTAATGTTACGAGGAGTGGACGAGTCTTTCAGCCTGCTAATCTGCAAGTTGGGACTTCGTCCAACCCCTCTAATCAAAGGAATGAACCCATTGCTTTCCCAGGGTCTGCACCACTTGAGTTACCAAGCACGGATCTTATTCGGAGGCAGCTCGAGTGGGTTCCTGCTACAATATCTCTCTGGGGTTTAATTTGTTCTTCCCGTGAGCTTCGTCAGAAGCTATGGCACACTCTTGCCCGCCTGGAAGTTCAATCTGATGTCACTCCTGAGGCTATGGTTTCCCTCATCCTTCCTCCTACTGCTAAGCACACCGTGGTCTTCACCAACAAGGATCTTCCTGTTGAAGGAACTGATCATAACCGCCCCCTGCATATTACAGTCAAGTGTCGCGGACTCTGGGTCCCGACTGTCCTCATTAACAACGGTTCAGCCATCAATGTTTGTCCAATGAGGGTGGCCTATCATCTGGGACTGGCCAAAAAAGACTTTGCACCTTCCAATCTGGCTGTCAAGGCATATGACGGCACCCGTCGTGTGGTCGAGGGCACTCTGATGCTAAAGCTCGATGCTGAAGGTTTCGAGATGGATGTTGAGTTCCATGTCGTCGACATACCTGCAACTTTCAACCTGCTGCTAGGAAGGCCATGGCTCCATCGATCAGATATCATGGCTGTACCATCTACTCTTCACCAGAAAGTCATGCTGGGACTACCTACTGGTACGCTAACCATTTGCGGGGATTCTGGAATTCGCCCACTCAAAGAAGATGGAACACCCGTCCTTGGGATCATGCACGGTGAGGAGGATGTTGATCTCGGAGGTTTCTCTTTCGACACGTCCGGCTCTATCTTGGCTATCAATGTGGACGGGGACTTCCTCATCAGCTCTGTCGCTATGGACATCATGCTCAGGATGTCTTACTTTCCTGGTCTGGGCTTAGGAATCCACCATCAGGGGGTTCCGGAGTTCCCTATCTTTCCTTTCTCTGAGGGCCATTTCGGTTTGGGATACACAGCCTCTGCCGGAAATGCCAAAAGAAGGAAATATAAGGGGAAAACTTCGAACTCTCTATGGTGATCCCGACAGCTACTTTGTGCGTGAAGTGGGGAATGCTGCTTATACTGGACAGTCTGAGCCCTTCATCAATCCAGAAACTGGGGAGCCGCTACCCGGTTTTGAGGTCTTCGCCGACGACACCTGGTCTGAGAGTGATGATGAGCCAGCAAAGCTGGAATTTAAGAGGAAGCTTAATCAGCTGAAAGCAAAGACTGACTGGTTGGGGACCTTCGATCAGGGGAGCTTGGAACTGTTCTTCCAAGAGTTCTCTCAAGGGGGTTTGGCCAAGGAAGCTGAAGAAGCTGAAGTGCTCATGCTCGGGCCCGACGCCCTCGAGGACCCCACTGCTCTTATCACTGAAGCCAAGGGTAGTGTTAAAAATTGCATTTTCAAACCGTGCCTAAGTTGCATTGATGACACTTCTGAGTCTGAGTCTGCGTCTGAGTCTGATACGGAGTCCAGTGAGTCATCTAAGTCTAGCTCTTAGTCGAAGTTTGTGCCTCTTGGCCCTCCACGTCATAGCTTTTATTTCGAGTTTGACTCTCTTGTACTCGGCGACCTGCTGGGGTCTTGTGAAATGAATGAGGCATCTTCTGAGTACTTGCATGATCTTTATATAAACTGTGTCGACCCTGACGATGAAGGGATAGATTTCGATGGGGATATTCCCAAGGAAATCCATGCCCTCATCGAGAGGGAAGATGAAAGGCATGCTCAGCAACTAAAAGAGGAAATAGTTTCTATAAATTTGAAAGATGAGAGCAATCCCCGAATGGTTCAAGTGGGCTCCACGCTTTCACCAGAGGAGCATCGTAATTTCAATGAGCTGCTCACCGAGTACAGCGATGTCTTTGCATGGTCTCATCAAGACATGCCAGGCATTGACCCCGAGATAGTGGAGCATCGTATTCCTCTGTTGCCAGATGCTAAGCCTGTGAAGCAAAAGCTCAGGCGGATGAGGCCAGATTGGGTTCAGAAAATCAAGGATGAGGTCACGAAACAGATTGACGCTGGGTTTCTCATGGTTTCTCAGTATCCCACTTGGGTGGCCAACATCGTTCCCGTTCCCAAGAAGAATGGACAGATACGAGTTTGTGTCGATTTCAGGGACTTGAACAAAGCAAGCCCCAAAGATGATTTTCCCTTGCCACACATCGATGTGCTTGTGGATAATACGGCGGGGCATGCCTTGCTCTCGTTCATGGATGGCTTTTCAGGCTATAACCAAATTCTTATGGCACCCGAGGACCGTGAGAAGACGACTTTCATCACTAAGTGGGGAACTTACTATTACTTGGTCATGCCTTTCGGATTGAAGAATGCTGGACCTACCTATCAACGGGCTGCTACAACCATTTTGCATGATATGATCCACAAGGAGGTTGAGGTCTATGTGGATGACATGATTGCCAAATCAAAAACTCGAGAGGGACACATCCCTGTGCTAAGAAAGTTCTTCGAGAGGCTCTGTAAGTTTCGTATGCGTCTCAATCCACAGAAATGCACTTTTTGAGTCACAGCGGGCAAGATGCTTGGCTTCATGATCACTTCCCATGGGATCGAGGTTGACCCATCAAAGATTAAAGTAGTGTTTAAGATGAAACCACCAGTGTCTGAAAAGGGAGTGCGGAGCTTTCTGGGGAAGGTTCAATTCATCAGCAGATTCATCGCCAAGTTGACTTTAACTTGCGAGCCGATGTTTCGTCTACTCAAGAAGGATACCCCGTTTGTGTGGTCAGATAAGTGTCAGGCGGCTTTCATGTCCATTCAGAATTATATTCAGAATCCTCCGGTTCTGATGCCGCTGGTACCTGGGAAGCCATTGATACTTTATTTGTCTGTAAATCCATCTTCTATGGGATGCTTGCTAGCTCAGGAAGGAGATAAGGGTGTTGAGAAGGCCATTTACTACTTAAGTAAGAAGATGGTTAGATGCGAAGAACGCTACATTGCTCTGGAGAAGACATGTTCGGCTCTTGTTTGGGCTTCCAAGAAATTGAGACACTACATGTTGGCCTACCCAGTGAAGTTGATTTCTCGAATGGATCCTCTCAAGTATCTATTCGAGAAACCAGCCCTCACTGGTAAGTTAGCACGTTGGTTGCTCATGCTAGCTGAGTTTGATCTCGAGTATGTCACAAGAAAGTCTGTAAAAGGCTGTGCTGTGGCAGAATTCTTGGCTGATCATCCTGTCGATGGGCCAGAAGCCTCAGACTTTACATTTCCAAACGAAGAGGTGCTAACCGTAGTTGACGATGTGTGGATTCTCTACTTTGATGGGGGAGCTAATCAGAAAGGATACGGGATTGGGGTCTTGTTGATAACACCCGATGGTTCTCATATTCCGCTTGTGTTCAAACTCAATTTTGACGTCACAAACAACCAAGCCGAATATGAGGCTTGTATTGTGGGCATGGAGGCTGCCTTAACACTTGGTGTTGAAAAACTCGAAGTTATTGGCGATTCAAACCTTGTTGTATCTCAGGCCAACGGCGATTGGAAAGTTCGTGAAGAAAGGTTGAAGCCTTACCATCAAGACTTGGAAGATCTTATTCCTCGTTTCAGCAAGGTGACCTTTACTCACATTCCTCGTCTGAAAAATCAATTCGCCGATGCTTTGGCAACTTTAGCCTCCATGGTTGAACTTCCGTTGGGTGTCAAGCTTCGTCCTATTCTAATTGAACAGCGAGACTGCCCTACTTATCAACATGTTGGCACCGTCGATGATGTCGATGACGGTTTGCCTTGGTACCATGACATATGGAACTTTGTAGAAAGTGGTAAATACCCGGCTGAAGCCTCTAAAAAGGATCAACTTGCACTACGGAGAATAGCTGTTCATTACATTATCTGTGGGGGGAAGCTTTACAGGAGGTCTCATTATGGGATGCACAAGCTCTGTGTCGACGGTGCTGAAGCCACCACGATAATGGAGGAGATTCATGAGGGAATCTGCAGTCCTCACATGAGCGGAGTCATGCTCGCCCGGAAAATCCTTCGTCAGGGTTATTTCTGGTCCACTATGGAATCACAGTGTGTGGATTACGTCCGTCGCTGTCACAGGTGTCAGATTCATGCCAACCTTATGCATGTTCCTCCCTCTAAGTTGTTTGGTATGACCTCGCCTTGGCCTTTCCCGGTCTGGGGCATCGATGTTATCGGCATGATCAGGCCCTCTGCTTCGAATGGTCACCGGTTCATTTTGGTGGCAATAGACTATTTTACCAAGTGGGTTGAGGCTGAGTTTTACAAAACTCTGACTGCAGTACAAGTTGCTCAGTTTATTAGGAAAAACATTATCTACCGATATGGTGTCCTGCAGGCATTTGTGTCAGATAATGGAGTGCACTTCAAGGGTAGGGTTTTGGAGCTCTTCGATGAGTTCCAAATCCAAATCCATCATTCAACGACGTATCACCCTCAGACAAATGGAGCAGTCGAGGCGGCCAACAAGAACATAGAAACGATCATCAAGAAGTTTGCGGAGTCCGCCAGGGACTAGCACGAGCAATTACCTCTGGCTTTATGGGGGTACCGCACGTCAATCCGAACATCAACCGAGGTAACACCCTACTTTTAGTCTATGGGATGGAAGCAATACTCCCTATCGAGCTGGAGGTACCATCTTTGAGGATCATGACGGAATCTGAATGGCTCAGTGGGAGGTTTGTTGAACTCATGCTCTTTGACGAGAGAAGGCTCCGTGCCTTGTATCATGTTCAGGGATATCAGCGAAGGATTGCTCGGGCGTTCAACAAGAAAGTGAAATCTCGTGATTTGCTTGAAGGCGATATGGTTACGAAAGAAATCCGTGCTCCCATCTTTGATCTCCGCGAGAAGTTTCGTCCGAAGCGCGCGAGGCCGTACATCATCAATACCATCCTCTCGGGTGGAGCAGCTTAACTCATTGATCTGGATGGCAACGAGTTCAATACTCTGGTCAACCTGGATCAACTCAAACGTTACTATCCCTGAGAGAGCTCGCTGGACCGAAAACCACAAGGGTGGGCGGTTCCAGACAAAAATTAGGGCAAGCCTGCTAAATTGAAAACCTGTGAAGGCAATCTAGGCAAAAATAAATAGGCAAATAGCAAAAGCTCGCTAGGCTGAAAACCTAAAAGGGCAGTCCTGAGCAAAATTTAGAGCGCAAAAGGAGATGTGAACACACGAGTGAACCTTAGCCTGAACTACGTTTTGACTTGATTCCTTGAAAAGGGATACGTAGGCAATCTCTCTGTGAGATTCGGTCATAGTCAATCAACTTGATCCATGGTTTTCTATTCCAGTATACATGCTGACGTTCAGGACCGGCTTGGTATTCAACACCTGGACCAAAGGGGAAAGTTCTTGATCTTTCACTTTTATTCAAACTATTATCTCTATTACATAGCTGAGCAAAGCCTTTAAAAATAGTTAAGCATAAAAACAGAATACATGCTAGAGACCTTTATAGGCTCACAGTTTATTCTATATCATGTGAGTTTTGTCAGGAGTCAGTCGGCGTTTTGTCTTTCTGCAACTTCGTTTCGTAGCCATACTTTGTAGCGGCGCTGCAGGTTGGTGCTGAAATCTAGATCTGCTCCTCCAAGTTGCCTTAAGCCCCAGTTGTGTGCATACCCGGTCAGGTTCTGTGCAGTGAATGCAGGAATGTGGAAGGCTTCCACCCCAGCTCGATGTAACCCCTGGCTTATCCCTAACTGCCGAAGGATATGACCCGGGATATAGAAAGTGAAACTGGACAGCCCGGCGATCACCATTCTTTCATAACCGGCAGAGTGTAGGGCCATGTCTAGAATATCTAAAGCCCTGTGTCTTCAGACAACTTCCTGCGGCGACAGGTTATTCATGAATGCATACCAATCCTCCGTGGACATTTCTGGATACAGCATCCCTCGTTGATGCATTCGCACGGGCAGGTGCGGCCAGTTCGCCTTCGGAGCTGCAATCAATCCCAGCTTGTCTGATAACCACAACTGCATGAGTGAAAAGACAAGTAAGGAGCCACATAAGACTTGAGTGGAAAAACAAGTCAGAAACTCTGATTTTGGCCTTAGCTGAGTGTTGAGATAAAAGCAGAATGTGTGAAAGACAGAAAAATGTGAGCTGAGTGAGTTTACCTACAGTAGGAGTGGACTGCCGCCAAATATTTCTGTCTGGCCGGTAGGTACTAAATCCAAACCCATGAGTGTTTCTGCAAGAACCATTGGCACAATATTCTTTCGAACGCCCAGCTGGGTGGCAACATACACTAAGGATGGATTGACTCGTCCATCTGGGGACACCAGCAGATATGCAGCTAGCACGCAGATTGTTAGAGCAAAACGTCGCCTGGCCTGCATGGCAGTGTCCGTGAGGTCACCTTCGGGGCCATACCACTCTATAAGGTGCATCACGTTTATCCGACCTCCACTTAGCAGACCTTCTGCTGCACCTTTTGAGATCTTCAGCGCGGACTTCAAAAGTTTGGACATACTTTCCCTATAGGGAGGTACGATTATCACGCTGGAAGCAAACCCTTGGAGGTATGTCTGGAATTCCTCCACTGTTGGACACAGCTCGTCGTCTCCAAATCGGAACACGTGGACATCTGGGTCCCAGAATCGCACTGCAGCCCATAGGATTTCAGGGCGCAATCTTATGCTCCGGAGATAACGAAATGCAGCCAGCCCGTGGGTCCTGAACGACAACCAATCACCTGCAACGAATGTTTCAAGCCATGGACCAATTAAAGTGGGGAGGTGATTGGCCATTCTTGATATTATCTGGAGTTCTCTTCTAGAGAGGCGTAGCTTTTTATAACCAAAAGGATGGCAGGGTATTCATCTTTTTCAAAGTAAATATCTAGAGAGGTTGGTATAGGTCCTCTCAGGGACACGCTTATGGACTGTCCCAGACCTTTGCTGGACGTCCACATGTGGGGACAAGGATTGCAAACACTGTAACTTTCTGAAAAGCGTCAAAATTGGCATCTGTACTGGACAGAACCATCGCGCGATACACTGGGTTGATCGCGCGAGTGAGTCTCGCGCGAGGAAATCACTTACTCGCGCGAGGGTTGTTTCTTTGCACGGTTTAAAGATCAGCCTACTGACGTTTTAGGGATGAATATGCATATTTTGTCTCAGGTTGGATTTTGGGTTTTGTACATTACCAGCGGGTTCTCACAAGTGATTCAAGACGGGGATACAAAACATTCGTTTTATTTGGCGTGCCGAGCAAACGGAACCATACAACGGATCTAAGGGTCAAGCAAAAACAAAGGAAAATGTTCGGGTGGCCCAACGGCTCTTGAACTTATTCTTAATATGGACGGGATTCTCTCGGATTTAGAAGTATCCCCCGGGCCTTGCCCGGATTTCTGCACGAAGCCATGCCATGTAGCGGCTATCCAGCCAATCCTTGAAGTCCGGGCTGGGACCCTCGAGCACCCCCCCTCCTCCAAAACCTTCGATACTCACGCAGTGAGGATACATTGAAGTCAGGCATTTGGAATTCCTCAATTCCAGCCCTGTGCAGTCCTTGGCTCATGCCCAGCTGGCTTAGGACGCGGCCCGGGTTGTAGAAAGTAAAGCTTGCCAGACCAGCAATTATCACTCTCTCGAAGCCTGTGGTGTTGACTGCCATTTCAGGCATGATCAACCATGGACATCTCCAGACAAAGTCATCAGACTGCATGTCATGAAGGATCATGTACCATCCTATTACGTCCTGTTCAGGATACAGCAAGGGTCGTTCGAGCAACCGCCTCGGGAAATGTTCCCAGCCTGCCTGGGGAGCTTCGAGTAATCCCACCTTGTCAGAAAGCCACACCTATGAGTGAAAAGACAAGTGAGAAACTAGATAAAGCCTGAGCGAAAAGACAAGTAAGGTTCTAGAGCGATCCTTACCCGAGCGTTGAGGAAAAATGAGAAAGTGTGAAAACCGGAAAAAGGTGAGTTGAGTGAGGATTTACCTGGAGCAACCGCGGACTGCCGCTGAAGACGTTGCTCTGTCAACTTTTGAACAGATCCAAGCCCATCAGTGTTTCGGCTAGGATCGTGGGGATGATGTTCTTACGAGCTCCCATTTGTGAAGCCATGCTTACCACACTGGGACTAACCCTTCCGTTAGCAAGAACCAGTGCGTAAGCCGCCAGTGCGCAAATCGAGAAGGCAAAGCGTTTGTGTGCCTCTTCGACATGATCTGTCAGAATTCCGCCTGGACCATACAATTCGATCAAGCGGGGGATGTCTAATTCACCGTCATGAATTATATTGGCCGTCAGTTCTCCGGAAATGTTCAGTTTCATCATCAATAAATGGCTCATGTTCTCTTGAACCGGAGGAATGGCAAGAACGTCAGAATTTGCAAAGCCGGGCAGGTAGGCTTGGAACTCCTCCACCGTCGGGCACATTTCGTCGTCATAATTACGGAAGACGTGCATGACTGGATCCCAGTGGATCATAGTAGCTTCGAGAAGCTCGGGGCGTGGCCCCACATATTGAAGATTTCTAATTGAGGCCAACCCTCGAGACCGAGGACTCGCCCAATCGAGGGTTTCGATTCTCGCCAACCAAGGTCGAGCATTGCGGCTAGTGGACTCTCCATTTTGAATGACTGATGAGTTTTTGCACTTTCAAAGGGGATAATGTGCCTTACATCACTACCAGTGGGTTCCATTTCATAGAAATGTCGGTTCTCATTTTCCTTTGCCAAGGGAAAAGTTAAAAAGCTTAAATATCTCACCACTTGGCAAGTGAAGAATGCTCCAATTATGGCTTCATACTGTGTGCAGGCCGTGGGTGGGGGGGGGCCCTTGAAACTCCTGATGCTTTAAAAGTTTATTTCAGTCAAACAAGGGCAGGCTGGCAGAGAATGACCCTCACGCGAGAGTCTCACTCTCTCGCGCAACAGTAAGCTCTCGCGCGTGCATCTCACTCTCTCGCGCGACAGAAATCACTCGCGCGAGTGTTTCACTCACTCGCACGATGGTCCAATCTGCATTTTTGACAGTGTGCAGCAGCTGCTGATTTGGTTTGGCCATTTTGGGTTCCAGGGGTCTTTTGGTACTTCTTATGGTTCCTACAGGTATTGTTGGGCATATGCGACTATATCCAAGCATTGGATTCGAAAATTCACGTTTAACAAAGATTTTGGACCCTCGGCAGCCCATTTCAAGTCAAAATCGAGGTTTTGGAGGACCAAAATCCGTTCTAAAGGTTTTTGCCAAGTTCTTTCATGCGCGCAGGTCATATGGGCTATATGTGACTATACGGAGGTGTCGGTTTTAGTCCGGGACATAATTGAGTCATGTTTTGCGTCCCGTGTCCCTTTTTGTGTCCTTTGGACACTTTTTCGGCGTATTTCTCGCCTCGGGTTGTTTTTCTTGGTTTCGTCAACTGGTACAAGTCACGCCATGTGTTTTTGACCTTACGGAAGTGTCGGTTTCAATCAAAGTTAAGTATTTTGAGTTTTGGCCAGCTAACGCCCAAAATTTCATTAAAACTGCCGTATCTTCGTATCCTGGCCGTGTCCTAGGGTACATTTTCCGTTTTCTTTTGAGCTAGTCACTCCTATACATACATGTGTGTCCGTGGTCCGTCTCGGTGTATTATCAATGCAAGTTTGGTATTAGTGGTTGACGTTTCACCTCTTTTTATGCATATAAAGAGCAGATAAACCATGAAAATGCGAATTTTATAACTAAACTGAACTGTATCAAACCAACCCAAAGGAAAATACTACATGTTTGGCACTCTAGCCGATCAAAAGCTAAAAGTCAAAACAGGGCACACTTGCCCACTAGCAAAAAGGCACGCAGGCCTCCAAAAAGCAAGTATTAGAGTATCTAAGGCACGCCAGCCTCTATACCTAACTACTTGGGCGCGCAGGCCCGAAATCAAAAAGTCAAGTGCAGGAAACAAAATGCATCGGGCTCTCCATCAACCCTCACTCTGCTCGAACCAGTCGGTATCACCGGGATCCTCCTCGGCATCACCACCATCATCATCATCGTCGTCGTCGTCTTCATCGGCAGCGGCAAGCTCATGTGGATCCTGCATATACCGGGGATCGTTAACAGTGTCATCAGAGTCGCTCCTAGCCTCTTCCTCTTCTTCTTCTCCTCTTTCCTCTTCTTCCTCTTCCTCAGGGAGCTGGACCAAGACAAGCTGCTTCTTGCGGGCCGGCTCGCCTTGGCCCGACATGCCTCGCCTCTCTACCCGGTATTGCTCTTCCGCACGCGTCGCCGCCTTCCTGGCTGCTTCTTTGCTTGCTGCAGCAGGCTGTGAGCTCCTGGTGTGTTGAGTAGCGGCCGGAGGCATCGTGGTCTGTGCTCGCGGCGGAGATCGCGCCCTCTTCTTAGAAGCCGCCCGTCCCTGTGCTTGCATATTTATAGGTTGCATTCGTATACACTTTGCAATATATTTGTCTATCAAATGTTTAGTTGACAGGTACATTCTATCAAGTTGGAAGCTATCTATCGGCTATTTTATCGGTATCCAGGGTTTTCAAAGCAGTCATGCGTGTATCGAAAGCAGCTATCTATCTTAATTATCGAGGGCAAGAAGAAGTGTATCATTGTATACCTGGGTCCTCCGAGAAACAGTTGCCTGAGATGGCTGAGCCGTAGGTGCTGGATAGTGTAACTCCAATGGGAAGCCGTATGCTGCTCTCCTCACCACATTTTCCAAAGCCAGCATACGGTGAACAGCTTCGTTCACCCATTCCACAGGCACCTGTGAATGTTTTGCAATTATCAGATACTTCAAATACAGTTCAAGAGTATTGAAAATATAGAAATGGAAGTTGGTTTACCTGCACAGTCACTGCCGCGGGCTCTATACGTGCTGGTACGAGCTGCACCTCAGCCGGATTGCCCTAGGAGTCCACCACATCCACCTTCCAAAGCAACTCTGGAGGACCGCCTACCACTGGCCTACTCTCTCTGCGTCTCACGCGGCGTTCCCTTCCTCTCTGTACCTCAGTGGCAGCTCTCCTCTCTGCGCCAGCCTCGCGTGCCTGCTCCTGGGCCTCTTTGCGAGCCCTAACACCAAGTGGCCTCGCCAGGTGATCTCTCTGATAGGCTGCATAGTCCATCATCGGACGCAGGTGCTGTGTCAGCTCAGTGTCTAGCCTAGTGAACCTCTCCAGCTCCGCCAGTGTGTAATCGCCTGTGTGTGAGGCTCGTGGTGGGAGTGGCCCAGGCACCTGGAACTCAAGGTAACCAAGTGACTGTCGTGTCACTCGATCCCTTAGGTACCACTGCCAACCAAAGGCTGACTCCAAGAGCACTCTGCTAGCTGTGACAGCCTTGCTCTGAGCCAAGTACTCTGGCTCTGGCCCGCTCGTCCTCCAGGGATTCCACTCGATCTGCACAAAGTGACAAACAAGCAATGGGTACAATTGATCAGCGACAGCGTTCTAGTATTGAAAGCATGCATAATTGACTGTTGGAATTCTAATGTCATACATGTGAGGCTCTCAGCTCATCTAGATACAGCCTGTAGGCATTAAGGCTGCCTCTCCGTTCCTTGGTGCCCCTGTGCTCCTTGCTCCATATCAGTGCGCGCGGGAGGGTGCTCAAGTTAGGATGCTTGCACTCCGGAGGGTACATCCTCAGTACCTCGTATGCCCAAAGCTGCAGTAGTATCAAAGATGGAAGTGCATCAGTCATAAGTTGTACAGTTACACAGTTCAAGTTGGTAAACAATCTATGCAATCAATTGGTACAATGGAAATTATGCTATGTGGTAATTGAAATCATACCTCCCAGACACGCCAATAGCCAGCTGTGCTTTGCCCGGTCCTCGAGGAGTCACCAAAGAACAAGTAAGCGATTGAGTCTGCTCTGCCCGATCGAGCGTGAGGCTATCCTCGAGATCCCTCAGAGCGGCGGGTATGACAGTGTATGAGTGCTTCCCTGCTCGGGAATAGTGAAGCCCGAACATGTCTGGCAGGTATGCCGGTGCCATCTGCGCCTCCTCATGCTCATTGGCTGGCTTCTTCTTCAAGTACCGTATAACCGGCGTACCTCGCCGCTCCTCTCTCGACCACCTCCCCCAAGGACCACTCAAGAGCCGCTGGGTCGGATGTATCCCCGAGTCAAAGGGGATGGGCTCTCCCCCAACCCTCAAGCCTGTGATCGCCGCAAAGTCATTCGGCGTCACCGTCATCTCTCCGGAGGCACGTGGAAGGTATTGGATATATCCTCCACCTCTCGGCGGCGACAAGGCTGACATGGTCATTCTGGCGCTTGTCGAGTGCAGTATGAACTCCCTGAACCCTGCCGCGTCCACCAGCTCCCTCACCCTTGGTGGCAACCCTATGTACAGCGCCAGGGAACTGCACGGCCCGCCAAAGCCACGAATGTCTCTCTGCTCCGCCTGTTTCAAACAACAAAGACAGGCAACAGGATATGATGTCAGTATACAGAGTTTTCATTTTCAAGTTCTAGGTAATCAATGCGGCGGTATGACCACAGATGGATGGTTCGAGTTATTGGTTCAAGCTCATGTTCAACTTATAGCATGCATGGGTCACTGTGCTAGGGCTATATTATCATGGTTTGAAACTCGGTGCCATCTTCAACCATTGTTTGGTTCAAGTCCTTGCATGCATGGTATGTGTCACAAGGGTTGCCTTGTTATGTTTTGACATCTACACAGGATAGGATACTATCAGATGATTGGTTCGAGTTATGCTTTCGGCATGGTGTGTTCATGGTGCAGCTTAACAATGGATTTCTTGGTGGAAGTTATCGTGTGCATGGCATGTTATACGACCCTTTTCTTGTCTTAGCACCTTTTATGTTCAGTCTACAACAGATGGTTGGTTCAAGTTATTGCATGCATGGGATTCAGAGTACAGATGGTATCATTATTGCATGGTTCAAATTACGAGGTATTCTGCGATTTTCAAAGCATACGAATATCAAGTTAAAACACAAAGGGGGTTATCAAGAGTTATACCTCAGCCCAAGTATTGGCAATATGCACTCCGGGGTCCCTCAGCACAAGCTCTACATCGTAGTCAGTCTGCTGTGGTGGCTTGTATCCCGCGAAGCCCGACGGGACAAATAAGTGCGGCCTCAGGAGCGTGTAGGTCTCCTTTGAAAACTCAGGGCGCTTCATAGCACCCGCCTCAGCCAATGCACTCACCCTCGGTCCCTGTGCCTCCTCAGCATCCCTCTCCTCGGCCTCTATGTCAGCAGCCAATCCCTCTGGCCCGGCTCTATCCCTCTCAGCCCTCGCAACGGCCTCAGCCTCCTTAAATGGCCCGCGCCCGATCCTCCTTGGCTTTACGAACATACTCCCCGATGATGGGATGATCTGCCAAGAGCTTTGCCAATAGCTCATCAGGTGCGTGCTCGACAATATCATCGTAAGTGATCGGCACGTGACGGGATGATGTAGCAGCACTTGCCGGTGGCCTGAATGCAATGTCCTCCTCCCGAACCTCAGCGGGGGCAGCCTTTGTGGTCTGTTCTCTCTCAATCGGCACCTCCTCGGTGTGCTCCTCAACATGCACTTCCTCAGTGCCAACAACTCCTTTGCCCTTCGCCGGGTCCCTCAGCGGGGATTCAATCGGCCCGGTGTCATCTCCAACGGCACTGTTGCCCCCTACGTCGCCAGAACCCCTATCAACCATGGGTGGGCCTTCGGCCACCATACCTGGGTCCTTTGGCTCGCTACTGGACCCCACGACCCCAGCCTGCTCTGTCGCGCGAGCGTCTGGCTCCAACGCGCGACGGTCTTCCTCACTAGCATCTCCTCCAGAACCACCTCTGGTCTGCTCCGAGTCGCCTACGGCCATGTTTTTGCCCAATGGCTCAGCGCTAGGCCCCATAGCCCCAGGCGTCTCCCTCGCGCGACCCTCTGCTTCCGCTGCGCGAGGGTTCTCACCACCAGCAGCCTCCTGCTCGTCGCCTTGTTCGACATCGCCACCACCTGCGACCTCTGCACCCTCCATCCCTATGGGCTCCGCCGCTGTTTGATCTATTTCTTCGACTGCCATTGACCCCCCGCGGTCCTTCGACTGATCGATCACTTCACCCTCTCCGCCACCAGTACCGTGGTCTGACATGGATGAGTGTGGGTGTGTTGGGTTCTTGATTTTGTGTTTGATCAAGAGTTTTTGGAAGGAGATAGAGAGGGTTTGGTGTTCGAGAGAGAGTTTGAGAAGGTTTAAAACTGCCACAGGCAGTTCTGAAATGTCCCCGCGACGTTTAAGGCGTGGAATGGTTTGGGCCGGGTCTTGGCTGTTTCAAAAGCCAGACCCAGAAAACGTTCCATCGCGCGAGGGAGTGACTGCCTCGCGCGACGCTCCTTTTGAGCTCTAGGCCCATTTTCCAGCGTGCAGGCCCAATTCTGTTATGATTATTGCCATTTCATTTAAAAACCTAGATTCTTAATTTTGGTCTGAAATTAAAATTTCTTTTTGGGCTCATGATCAATGGATCCTTCCGATCGGGAGCATTTCTACATCCCCAGCTATGGCCCTCCCGCGTGCGTGTTCAATTTCAAATCAACGACGATCTAACCGTCAATCAGCGACGATCTATCCGTCCAATTTCAAATCAACGATGATCTAACCGTCAATCAGCGACGATCTATCCGTCCAACTTCAAATCAGCGACGATCTATCCGTCCAATTTCGAATCAACGATGATCTAATCGTCAATCAGCAACGATCTATCTGTCCAATTTCAAATCAACGACGATCTAACGGTCAATCAGCGACGATCTATCCGTCTAATTTCAAATCAACGACGATCTAACCGTCAATCAGTGACGATCTATCCGTCCAAATTCAAATCAACGACGATCTAACCGTCAATCAGTGACGATCTATCCGTCCAACTTCAAATCAGCGACAATCTATCCGTTCAATTTCACATCAACGACGATCTAACCGTCAATCAGCGACGATCTATCCGTCCAATTCCACACCAGCGACGATCCATCCGACCAATCTTCAGTCGACGACGATCTATCCGTCCACTCATTCTTTGGTGCACGGTATTTTTACATGCTTGCGCATTTTCCATTAAATCGGCTTTTGGGTGGATTTGGTGGGTGTCTAGAAACCTTTGACGTTACCCGTACCAGTCAATGGTGCTCTGCGTGCCGTCAAAGAGGGACTACTGTAGACACCCCAATCTGAATCCCCCGATTGTTTTACGATTTCTTGTTTCCCCGACGATGAATCAGATCGAAAAACAGTCTTAAGGTTGGAAAGGTTTGAGTTTGGTGTGTGCGGAACCCCTTTGAGCCCTTTGAACCATTTAAAAGAAAATAAAAACCAGTCAAACCTGGGTCAGGGTTGACCCTCGCGCGTGGAAGTCATTCCTGCCACGAGTGTCCTATTGGCAGGTGTGGTCAAAGTCAAACATTTATTTGTTGACCCCTGCGCAATATTACCCTCGTAGCGAGTGTCTCCGGTGTCTCGGCGATGGTCCACTCGATCCATTATCACCTTTTCGACGGTTGGTTGCTTGCAGAAGTCTACTGAGGCTATTTGAACCCCGTTTTTCTCCACAGGACAGTGGCAGTGCAGGCCTTGGGCACTCCACCCTTACACAACCCTTCCCATCAACTTTTTGCCAAGCTTAGCACTAAGTTTGGTCCTAAGGGGGTGTTTGCCACCACCTTTGGTCCTCCACTCCTCCTATAAATACCCCCCGTGGTCTTTCATTACAAGGGTCACCAAGTTATTAATTTTCAAGGTTTAAAAGGTTAAGAACTCTTGCAAGCATACTCAAGCTTTCAACCCTAGTTCTCTTCCTCATCCCTTCTTCACTCTATTTTCAATCACAAGCTTTACAACCTTGCTCAATCCTCTCCAAAACCTTTCAAGCAAAGGTATAAACTCCGTAGGCTGCTTACTGTTTTGATCCCTGAGGGGGGTTGTCAGGGCCAGGATTGGTAATCAATACCAGTTCTGGTCCTAAAGTCAGCAGAGTTACAAGAAACTGGAAAAAGCATACCCTCGCGCGAGTGACTCAGACTCAGGCGCGACAGTCCTCTGTCTCGCGCGATAGTCCTCGTGGGGTTTGGGGATGCTGGGTTTTCTTATTTATCATGTTATTATTCATTTTACAGAGCATTAGGCCTTTTAGACCACTGTAGTGCATGATAAAATACATAGCTTAGCTTTTATTGCTTATTTATTTTATTGGAATGCTTCTAGGTTGCTTCTGGACATGTACCAGAGCCCAGAGCATGCAAAGCAATTCCTGAAAGTCCAATCAGGACTCTCGCGCGAAGGACTGAGTGTCTCGCGCGATAGTCCTCCTGAGTCCAGTAGCTGCCCTTGCATGAGCAACTTGGCCCTTGGCCTCTGTTTTAATTCCCCACTGTTAGGGGTTTGTGGGCTACCACAGCCCCGGGTGGAATCGGGGCGGCCCGAAAAAGAGGCGCCACGCCGTTTCTTGGATTTTGAAAAATTTTGAAGAGTCGCCACCCGGATTTGTGGTTCGTCACCCGAGAAACCGTTTTGATTGAAAATGATTGATTTGAATTGAAAACCAGAGATTTGTTTTGAGTGTTCGGAAGCCACGTTACGAGGGGGGAAGGGTTTTACGGCACCCGTGTGAAATCGGTCTCTCTAAACATTTGTGGAATTTGTCAAAGATTTTATTTCATTTAGTCACTTAGCAAGTATTCACAGATATACATGTTAAGTACAGAGGTGCATGCATGTGCATGTGTCCAATGAGTAAATGAAGAATAGTGATGAAATGCAAAAATGCTAGAAATTGGAAAAATCCTGCCATTGATCCACTCTCGGCGCTGAACTACTCCCGGCGCTTGGGTAGAATATTACATGTTCAACCTGCCAGCTTTTGTTAGCACAACAAAATACAATGCTGCAATATAAACTGGAATGAACTAGAACATCTTGTAGGTCCCACAGAGGGTTTACAAGACCGGGATCAGTCTAGTAAAAAGGAATCAAATCCCATTCTTTCAAACCATACCTCTTTACTTTTCCGAAAATCATTTACAGTTATAAGAGCTGAAAGGGGCACATGCATGGACATGCAAAGGTAGTAGAAGGGCCAAACTGTGAGAAAAGTGGACTAAGCTTGCATGCAAAAACTCTCGAGCACTTGGGAACGATCTCGAGCGCTCGAGAGTCTTCTGTGCCTCAGGAATAGTTTCAACCAATTAAAACACTCAATGAAGTATGCTAATACACTAGATCTTATATCTTAAAGCATAAAAAAAAGAGGGTTTTTCTTCTTAGATCCAGACCAAAACTCCTTTGCATGCCTTAAATGCAAGTCATTTATTTTATTTTTCTCTGAAAACGGCAAGTCTTTGGTACCAACTTACTTCAAAAGAGTTGAAAACGGTTTTGAAACACATTCCGCCCATGCATGCCCATTTAAACACTCAAAGGAGGGAAAGTAATACTGGATTCACTCTCGAGCGCTTGGGAGTAGTCCCGAGCGCTCGGGAGTACTTCCAGTGGGCTGAAAACAGAAAACGTATTTGTACCCCTTTGCTCTTGTTATTACACTAAAGTCTCTCAACCCAAGCTCAGCATTGAAGGCTGAGAGGGCTGAGGAACTTCCCTCAGAAAGGAAAATAGCCTTGACTTTGTTTATGTTTGACACTAAAGTAGAGAACTTCTACCTTTGGTTGAGGAGTTTGCTTCTTGAAAGGCTCTAGAAGGTGAAAGAAAGAAAGGTCAGGAAGATCAGAACATGCTGGCCATCTGAACTTCTTGCATGTGTATGGTGCCTTGGATTTTTTTTTGATTGCTTTTCTTTTGAAAATCAAGCTTTGAGAGAGATGAGAGATGGCTTTGTTTGAATGTGTCAAAGAAGTCTTTTTAGAGAGAGAGAATTCGTCCCCCCTTCTGTGCTGAAGTCCAGCCCCTTATATAGGCAAGATAGCCTATAGTTTTATTTTAGAAAATGAGATTTGGCATCTTTGAAAATCCATCAGGCCTGACTCACCTCTGATTGACGTGGAGTGTTGCCTGAGGTTTGAACCGGCAGGGCAGCGTAATGATAGCTTTGCATGGGAAGTGGGAAGCTCCACCATCCATTAGGCGATCACGAAGTCTCGGCGCTCGGGTTCGATCTCGGCAGGAGTTTACTCGGCGCTCGAGTTTGTCAAATCCAGGTTTTGAAAATGGTTTGAAGCGCTTGGGATTGATCCAGGGTTGGGAGTGATTTTGACATTTTATTTTCCCTTTCAAAGTCTTCAAGAAGCAAAGTCTGACTCTAAGGCTTGTTTCGATCCAAATTCATCATCGAGGAGCCTCCGGGCCACAAGGAAATTGAAGTGTTCAAATTGGGGTGTCTCCCATTTGCCCCTCTTTGGATGGCGCTTGGCATCATGTGTCTGGACACGAGTGACATTCAAAGATTGAGATATCACATCAAATCCTTAATTTCAAACACAAATGCAAGTAAAGAGTTTGATGCGTGTTCGCGTCTTTTGGCCCTTTCATTGCCCTTCCTTGTAAAGGGATCGGACCAGCGTAGTTCTTTGGGGCAAATGCAAGCGCGTGTGATGCATGCACAGAAAGATTGACAATACCTTGACAAGATAAATGTGCAATGGGTCCACGTGTTGCTCTGTTTGGGGAAAATGCAAGCACGTGTAATGCATGCACGAGAAGTGATCGACACGAGTTTGATAATATGAATGTGTAATGGGTCCACCTGTTGCTTTGTTCGGCGGACAGAAAATGCAAGCATGTGTAATGCATGCACGAGAAGTGATCGACACGAGTTTGATAATATGAATGCGCAATGGGTCCACCTGTTGCTCTGTTCGGCGGACAGAAAATGCAAGCATGTGTAATGCATGCATAAGAAATGATCGATGTAAAAAGGTCCACTGGTTGCTCTGTTTGGCGGACACGAAATGCAAGCACGTGTGATGCATGCATGAGAAATGATCGATGTAAAAAGGTCCACTTGTTGCTCTGTTTGGCGGACACGACGAGGATAAAATGGCACCTGTGAGATAAAGACGCCCGTAAACACGTCTAAATTAGTATAAATAGACAAATTATCAATCGACTACCAAGTGAAACACCAATTTGTGAAGCATGAGGTTAAGAACACATCACCGACGGAGGCTCGCATTCCAAAGTCTCATTCAACGCGGTTGAAGCCAGGATTGAGATTGATTTTGTAAAGACGAAGAAGAAGAAAATAATCAAGTCTCGGGAGTGAGAAACTCACGGGACGACGGAGGATTGGCTCGGGGGCTGAGGATAGATCTCAGCGCTCAGAACCACTCCCAAGCGCTCGGGAGTGGTCTCGGCCTTCGAGACATTCTTTGTCGGCCTACGGTCCTATTCATCTTCTTCGGCCCGATTTGGGGGTTCAAAGCCCATACTCAGCCTCGAGAACCGGTCGGCCGTACTGCGCTCCAATCTCGATCGCTCTCACTCTCTCTCCCAGATAATCTCTCTCTCTCTTGATCTCTCTCACTCTCTCACTCTCTCATTCCAAGACGGATCGGGGACGAGACCTTGATCTCCTTTCGATCCTGTGCTGGGCGGTGGTGTGCCACGAGGTCCGAAGGAAGGGGGTAAAAGCTTCATGGGAAGGAGGTGAAAGGGTGATGGCCAGCAATGGTGGGAGTAGGGCAGTGCCCAGCCGCGAGGGGGAGGCAGCGAGGGCTGCCACGGCGGTGACAGGAGACACCGGGGACATGGTGCCAAGAGAGAGGAGAGCCACCGGCGAGAGCGTGGCGGTGGCAATGGCTGTTGATGAGAGTCTAGGGGTGATGAGGGAGGAGATTCGCAGCAGTACCGCTATGGTACGGGATGGTGGGGTCAGTGGAGAAGATATGGTAGATGTTGGTGGTGGTCAGGAGACGAGGGACGATGTTGGTGGGGACGTGACAGTGGTTAGGGGTGGTGAGGCCGAAATTGGCGGTGACAGCAGTAGGACCGACAGCGATACGGACTCCATGGGTAGTAGGGACGGTATGGTGAGCAGAGAAGGCGAGGCTACGGGTAGCGGGGATGGCACCAGAGACATCCCTCACACTCCCACGGTGGAGGAGCTGCTTGTAGTTGCTGAGAGGGCGGGTGGTGAGCGAAGGGACGATGCTAGTGAGGAGGTAGTGATAGGCGGCCGCGTTGTCGCGACACCGGTGCTGAAGGCGACGGTGGTTGAGCCGAGGGTTGGTGATAGTGGGATCGGGGCTTCACAGCCGGTCCCATTCGTGGAGGGAGACTTTCTAGACTCAGCGAGGCCCGCAGGACGTCTGGGCGCCCTTGGTCACCGATCTTTGGGGTGAAAGTGCGAGGAAGTGAGGACAATAGAGATCGGGGCCTGGCGCTATTGCTAGGAGCATTGCTCGGCGGATGCGGGTGTGGCAGTAGATAAGTCGCCAGAGATGGCTGATTTAGGGCAGGAGGAGGAGATGGTGATGGAGGAGCGTGTTACAGAGGCGAAGGCCTACTTGGCCAGCGCACGTCTGGGTTCGAGTCGGGGACTTACGGCTCCACGGCTACACTTCTTTGGCCGATGGGGATGACCGGCTACGTTCCAGCCCGGGATGACCTGAGGACTTGCTTCTTCGAGATCGGGCCACATACATTTTCCGGATGGACCACGGTATTGATTTCAATGTTTTGCTTCTGTATTAAACTTGCTTCCTTGAATTCTTGTGTTGCTGCGATGCTCTTTCTTTACTCTTGTTGAAGCAGCGCACGAGGGGACATCTACGGCCCACGGAGGCTCGAGGCCACTCAGAAGCACCAAGAGCATTGCCGGAGAGTGCGAGGAACTAGTGGAGGCGGGCTTCGGGCCATTCATCCAGTTGCTGACGGCGGTGAGGATCCAGCTGTTGACGGCGGAGCGGTGGTGGGACACCACTAACACATTCCACCTTCGCTTCGGGGAGATGACGGTGACTCCACTCGACTTCGCTGCTATCACGGGATTCCGAGTTGGAGGCGACCTTCCGACCCGAGCATAGACTTGGATGACGTGGGCGAGGTGGTTTCTTGGGCGGGTCCCGCCACAGCGGAGGAGTAGATGCAGGCGATTTACTGACGTCACGGGACCCGCGAGCCGGCGGGCGACTCTTGAGGTAGCCCAAAATGGCCAGGCTTGCTTTGCCACTTGTTCGGGGCTTTTACATTCCCTTCGGCGATCCGGAGTTCACTTGAGCTGCACCGCGAGCTTAGTGGATGAGACGAGGCAATTTGGACGTTCATTTGGCCGGCGGTCTTTGCTCTGTGCACGCTCTACTACTTCCCCGGAGCTGCCTCACGTGGGGTGGGAGACACCATAGGCGGTTACTGGAGGGTGATTGAAGTATGATTCAACACTACTGCTTTGAATTGTTTTAATTGGTTGAACTGAATTGAATTGGACATATATCTGATTTGAATCGACTTCCAAAATATGCAGCTTTGGGCTTACGAGGTCTTGGGCATGTTCCCGCCCGAGAATACTTGCACAAATCTGAGCTTGCTTCCACGTGCACTAGCATGGAGTACGGAGTACCGGAGAGCAAAGGAGCGACGAGGACAGGTGATGACTTTTCGGCGCTGGCTGGATAACATCACTGGGATCACGGTACAAATATCGTCCTTTTCTTTTCATGCCTTATGCTCTCCCTTATGAAACGTGATCATTAATGTACAACAACTGGATGCAGGTTCATTGGGACTGATGGGCAAGGGTGGAGGCTGACTTCCTCACGAGGCCGGAAGTGACGGGAGCGAGTCCCTCTGGAGTGCCCGCCCAGGTTGTGATGGTACACAGAGATCGGGTGCGCCTTGATCCTTTCGGTCTTTGAGTTCGTCATCGGGCCACTTCCTCCGCAGTGCGTGGAAGGGACCTATGTATTTGGCCCGAGTGGAAGCGGTATCTGGTGCGATACTAATCTGGAGAGATACTTGCGGCGCACGTTGGATTCACGCTACATCTGAGAGGCAATTGCCGGCCACGAAGCTTAGGTGTGGAGCAAAGAGTTGGAGAGATGGTTAAGCGGCGAGGCTAGGAAGGGCCGGGGGTGAAGGCTGGCGGTGGAGAGGCAGGAGAGGAAGGGGGAGTACGGGGCCGCGGGGTCGCTCTTCACGCGGTAGGGGGCGAGGTGCTAGGCCTCCTGCTGGCGGGAGAGGTGCTAGCTCCTTGGGCAGAGGTGAGAGCAGTTCACAGGTTCCTGAGACAGCTGAGACGTCTATCCCAGCTGGGTTGCCGACGTTAGACTGGGTGATAGGGGTGAGGGACCCCTCTAGTGCACGGGAGATGCTGGATATTCCACGCCTTCCGCAGCCGCGGATGCAGCTTCCCGCATAGGTATAACACAACTTTGTTTCTTTCCATGCTTCAAATGTTTCTTGTTCATGCATACATTGCTTTGACTTTTGAACCATCGTGCAGGTGCCGCGAGAATGGGCTGAACAGGCCATTATGCTGATGGTGGGGATGCGGCAGTTGCTGAAGGATGCTAAGGGGAGGACCCTCCAGACCAGACCTGCTCCTGAGCTTGCTCCACCTGTTGCTTCTCAGGTATGAAAATGCAAATGCATGCATATACATTTTATTGGATCTAAAACATGTATGAAATGAATGAATGTTCATGATGAGTGCGGCCACGGCCTTCGGTCGAGACACGACCCGCGATACATCACGACTGCCCGGCCACGCTGCCTGGCGGGGTAGGCGAAGAGCGAGGCGGGCGGTTCGAGTGGTTCCTAGGGTAGCGTCACGGCGGAGACCCGCTCTCGAGGAGTCAGAGGAGGATACAGAGGAGTCGCTCGAGTCACGAGCTTTAGGGTCCACAGACTCGAGTACTGCCTCAGGCCCTTCCGACGACGATGACGGGGACAAGGACGAGGTTAAGAGTTCTGAGTCCGGGGGACACCAGCAGAAGAGGATCCGCCTGGGCTGAGCTCTAGGCTTTTTGCTTTGCTAGTCTTTCTTTGGCATGGGCCAGCGTGCCAGCATAGTTGTAGTCTCCGGCCCTGCGTGCCTTGGTTTTTGGTTTGGGCCTGCGTGCCTTGGTAGGTAAGATCGGGCGTGTATTTGCCCCAGCTTACGCACTTCCTTCTTTACTCATTATAGATGCCTTATTTATTTATGAAAGTTTGCACTTTTCTCCATTTGTGTTCGTTTGCACTCCCTTTAAGAATTGTATTTTATGAAATATGTCCGTCTAGCTTTGAAAGAAAGTAAAGAGCACGCGAATTTCAACCGATACTCTTAAAATGTAATAAAATTTAGACAAAAAGCGACTCGACTCACAAAATTTGCATTGGGATGACAAAAATGCCTGAACTTGACCGGGATTAGACACGAGAGTAGGATACGAGAGTATTTAATCCAAGCTCACGCTTCTAATGCCACCATGAATAATGAAGTAGGGGCGTTTGAAGGCGAAAATTGGTTTCGCAAGCTACGGCGCGTGTTTGATCACTTCACACAGTCACTAGCACGTATTAAGACTTGCGCATGCCATTAGACTTGAATAAATACTCTCGACACGAATTTTGACACGTTGACGGGAAGGAAACCATTGGGATTTTGAGGTTTTTTGAGGAATATTCATGAATACTCAGACAAACGGATAACTGGACACGCTGTATTCCCTTAGGATTAGGTTGGAACTTGTTAAACTGGATGAATCAAGCTTGAGGTGTCATCTCGGGACCAAAACCAGGGAAGAGCTGTCAAAACTGCAGAACTCTCGAGCGCTCGAGAGTATTGTCGAGCGCTTGGGAATTAACTCCCGAGCGCTCGGGACTGCTGTGGTCTGCAGGTTTATGTTTTCTCCCAAGATGATTTCCAGCTCTCTTGTGTCTCTTTGCTCTGTATGCACACTTCCAATGTGCCTTGTAAATGTGCATGGACTGCTTTCCAGAGGTCAGTGGTTTCCAAAGCAAAACTAGCGTTTTTCCAAAGCTTTTCCAAGTTTCCAAAGTTTGAATTTCAAAAGAACTTTGGAAATATGGAGCATGATAAGTTCCAAGGCTGGTGGGGAAGTGGTGTTGTCCCTCCTAGGCTTCTATAAATACCAGACTCACTTTGGTAAGTTGCTCACACTCCATTCCATCATCCATCTCTCAAAAGTCCCACTTCTCATGGCTTTGCCGAACCAAGCCTTGCTTCGCCCTTGGTTGGACAGCCTTGCTGGCATTGATTGGCTGAATTTCTGAGGGCATCGCCTTCATGCCTTGAAGTATCTCCGCGAGGTCACAATCCGGCCTGTCCTGCTGCACGCGGCTGCACGCTTTTGGGATCCCGAAGTGCATGTCTTTCGCTTCGGTTCTCAAGAGCTATGCCCCACTGTCGAGGAATTCCATGCCTACCTGGGGAGCCATGACTCTATCGAGCCAATTGTTCCAATGCTTAGGGAGAGCATGAAGAACATCCTAAAAGCCAAGCTAGGTGTCAGCGGGAATGTTGCTGAGTTCTTGACTCGGGGCAATGCCATCAATATCGTGTAGTTGTACGAGAGATTCAGCCCACCAGGAGACTTAACGAATTTCGAGTGTCAAGGTCGTCGAATGATGGCTTGTTGCATCTGCCTCTTGGCGGCCTTCCTGCTGGTTCCCTCTGTCGGTCAACCTAGCCCTTTGCTGGTAGGAGTTGCTGCTCAGATTGAGGCTCGCAAGGATGTTGCGCCTTTGGTCCTTGCTGAAACTTTGATGGGGTTGGATGCTGTTCGTGCTGGATGCACGAGGGTTTTTGGTGGTAGCCCGCTGTTGCTGCAGGTTAGGGACCTCACTCAGCTCTCCTTTTTCTATTTCTCACATTCATTTTACCTCGACACTCGGCTTAGGCTTTATCTGGCTTCTTACTTGTTTTCTCTCTCTTTGGATAGATGTGGCTTTGCGACAAGTTGGGTTTGCTGATACCGCCGGCAAATGATTGGTGGTATCGACCAAGCGGATGGAACCGTCCTTTCCAGGTGATGTACAGCAGTGAAGATGACTGGGCTGATTTCCTCAGATCTCACGAGGAAGACTACATCGTTTCGCGGTGCCATTGGTTGAGGCTTCCTGCATGCGAGCAACATGGGCTCGATGCACGTGTTTGTGGTTGGCTTGACAGTTTCACCTTCTACTCACCCTTCCGCATCCTTCGTCGGCTTGGACTTAGTCAGGAAGTGCCCGCAAGGAGCTGAAGTGCTTCGTCTCCCTCCCTTCACCATTCCGGGCCTTCGGAGTTATGCTCGAACATGGGAGGCTCGTAGGACTGAGCCGAATGACCCATTCTTCTCAATTGCTTCGACCGGAAGGTACCGCAAATGGCTAAGGAGAGATGTGGAAGCAAGGATGGGTTAATTGCTTACTTTGCCGTCTTTTGGAATAAAAAGTGCTTTAGTTGTGCGTTTTCTCTTTTTCATGCTCAGCTTGTAATAAAGAAATTATCGGAATAAAACTTGACTGATTAAGGGTTTCCCCCTTTTCGGTTCATTGATCGCGTGCGCCTCAAAAGAAAGCATTTTGACTCGTCAATTTGGATTTGGATTTTTGCGATTTAGGACCGAATCTCAGAGTGAGATTGCCTACGTATCCCTTAGGGAAGGGGAATCAGGCCCATGCGTAGTTCAGGCTAAGGTTCGCTCGGGTATTAACACTCTCCTTTTTGCGCTCTAAATTTTGCCTAGGACCGCCCTTTCAGGTTTTCGGCCTAGAGAGCTCTTTTGATTAACTGCCTTACCTTTTACCTAGGCCGCCCTTGTGGGTTTTCGACCTAGCAGGCTTGCTCTAATTTTTGCCTGGGACCGCCCGCCCTTGCGATTTTCGGCCCAACGAGCTCTCTCAGGGGTAATAGCGCTTGAGTTGATCCAAATTGACAAGATTCGAGAATTCGTTGCCGTCGAGATCGATGATCGATGCTGCTCCTCCGGAAAGGATCGACTTGATGATGTACGGCCCGGCCCATTTTGGTCGGAACTTCCCTCGCAGGTCAAAAACTGGCGCACGGATTTCCTTGACTACCATATCCCCCTCTTGCAGATCCCTGGACTTCACTTTCTTGTTGAATGCCCGGGTGAGTCTCCGCTGATAACCCTGGATATGGTACAACGCTCGGAGTCTCCTTTCGTCAAACAACATGAGTTCCTCAAACCTCCCGCTGATCCATTCGGTTTCGTCTATCCCTTGTTCTGCTATGACTCTGAGTGATGGAACTTCTAGCTCGATAGGGAGAACGGCTTCCATACCGTACACCAAAGAATAGGGTGTCGCCCCTGTCGGCGTGCGGATAGACGTCCGGTATCCCCACAAAGCTAGCGGTAGCTGTTCGTGCCAATCCCTAGCTGATTCGGCAGTCCTTTCGAGGATCAACTTGATGGTCTTGTTGGCTGCTTCGACTGCCCCATTCGTTTGCGGTCGATAAGTGGTCGAGTGATGCACTTGAATCTTGAATTCGTCAAAAAGTTCTAGAACTTTCCCTTTGAAATGAACACCATTATCAGATACAAAGGCTTGAGGGACTCCATACCGATAAATGATGTTTTGCCTGATAAAATGAGCCACTTGAACTGCCGTCAGGGTCTTGTACGAGGCTGGCTCAACCCATTTGGTGAAATAATCAACCGCTACCAAGATAAACCTGTGACCATTAGAGGTCGCGGGTGTGATCCTTCTGATGACGTCGATGCCCCAGGCGGAGAATGGCCATGGTGTCGCCATTGGGTGTAACTCCGAGGGAGGCACGTGGATAAGATTAGCATGAGTTTGTCACTTATGACATCGGCGCACATACTCAATGCAATCTGTCTCCATAGTCGACCAATAGTAACCCAACCTCAAAACTTTCTTTGCTAGCATCATTCCATTCATGTCGGGTCCACAAACTCCCTCATGGACTTCTTCCATTACCGCTCTCGTGTCATCACCGTGAATACACAACTTGTGGACTCCGCACGGAGATCGCCGGTACAATTTTCCACCACAGATAATGTATTGAGATGCCAATCGCCGTAACGCGATCCGATCCTTCCTGGTAGAATCTGCAGGGAACTCTCCCTTTTCGACAAAATTCTAAATGTCGTGAAACCAAGGGAGTCCATCATCAGGCTCGTCGATGTTCATGACATAGTCGTACACGTGCTTGCCTCTTTGCTCAATCATGACAGGCCTTAGCTTCACCCTGATCGGAAGTTCCAGCATGGATGCTAAGGTAGCAAGCGCGTCGGCGAAGCGATTCTTCATCCTCAGGACGTGTGTGAAAGTCACCTTTTGAAAATTCAGAATAAGTTCGTCGAGCTGCTGATGATACGGCTTCATCTTCTCGTCTTTGACCTTCCATTCCCCGTTCCCTTGTGACACAACCAAGTTGGAATCCCTCACAACTTCCAGCACCTTGACCCCGATTTCGAGTGCAACTTCCATTCCAACAATACATGCCTCGTACTCTGCCTCATTATTCGTGACTTCAAAGTTCAATTTGAAAGCAAGGGGAATATGTGATCCCTCAGGCGAGACTAGCAGTATGCCGATCCCGAAGCCCTTCTGGTTAGCAGCTCTGTCGAAGTACAACGTCCATGTTTCGTTGACAGCAGTCATTACGTCTTCATCAGGAAATTGGAACTCCATGTGTTCTGGCCCCTCGATCGGGCGATCTGCCAAAACTCTGCTACCGCTCTTTCTTTCACTGACTTGCGGGTGACGTACTTGATTTCGAATTCAGCCAATAAGAGCAACCAACATGCTAACTTACCGGTAAGTGCTGGCTTATCGAATAGGTATTTGAGCGGGTCCATCCGAGAAATCAGTATCACCGAATAAGACAGCATGTAGTGTCTCAATTTCTTCGTGGCCCAAACGAGCGCCCAACATATCTTCTCCAATGAAGTGTATCGCTCTTCTCTCCCCACCATCTTCTTGCTCAGGTAGTAGATCGCTCTTTCAACCCCATCATCTCCTTCTTGTGCGAGCATGCACCCCATTGACGAGGGCGTGACGGACAAGTACAGGATCAAAGGTTTTCCCGGAATGGGTGGCATCAAGATGGGCAGATTCTGTAGGTAAGTTCTCACTGCTTCGAAAGCCTTTTGGCATTTGTTGTTCCATTCGAACTTTACGTCCTTCTTGAGGCGAAACAATGGCTCACAGGTGTCAAAGTCAACTTGGCGATGAACTAACCTGATAAACCGAATTTTTCCCAAGAAACACCGGACTTCCTTCTCGGATGAGGTGGCTCCATCTCAAGAATGGCTTTAATCTTAGAAGGATCCACCTCAATCCCTGGTCGTGATCATGAATCCAAGCATCTTTCCAGCGGTGACCTCGAACGTGCACTTCTGCGGATTGAGTCGCATTCTGTACTTTCGAATCCTCTCAAAGAACTTTCTCAATGCCGGGAGATGGTCTTTCCTTTCCTTTCCCTTCACTATCATGTCATCAACGTAAACCTCGACCTCCTTGTGAATCATGTCGTGCAACAGTGTGGTGGCACCCCTCTGATACGTTGGACCGGCATTCTTCAATCCAAACGGCATAACCCGATAACAATACGTCCCCCATTCGGTGATGAATGTGGTCTTTTCCCTATCTTCCGGAGCTAGGAGAATCTGATTGTACCCCGAGAAGCCATCCATGAAAGAAAGTAGAGCGTGCCCTGCAGTGTTATCCACGAGTACATCTATATGTGGCAATGGAAAATCGTCCTTAGGGCTTGCTTTGTTCAGATCTCTGAAATCGACACACACTCTAATTTTTCCGTCCTTTTTGGGGACAGGAACGATATTGGCCACCTAAGTGGGGTACTCCATTACAATTAGAAAACCGGCGTCGATTTGTTTTGTGAGCTCTTCTTTTATCTTTAATACCCAATCGGGCCGCATTTTTCTTAGTTTTTGCTTCACGGGTTTGGCGTCAGGGTAGAAAGGGATTCTGTGCTCGACTATCTCTGGGTCGATTCCGGGCATGTCTGCGTGGGACCAAGCGAAAACCTCTTTGAATTCCTTTAGTAAATCAGTGAGCTCTTGAAGCTCAGTGGGAGACAGCCCGGAACCTACCTGAACCAATCGAGCGTTGCCCTCATTACCCAAGTTTATTGAGATTATTTCTTCTTTTAGAGGCTGAGCATGCCTTTCATTTTCACGATCGATGAGGGAACGGATCTCCTTGGGAATGTCCCCATCAAGATCTATTCCTTCATCGTCGGGATCCAAACAATTTATTTCAAAAATCGGCAAGTAAGCGAAAACGTCATTCATTTCATTAACCAGTTCATCAGATGGGGGGAATACAGCGGTTGACTCGAATTCAAAGTAAAAGCTACGAAGTGGAGGGCCGATGGGCACAAACTCCGACTCTGTGCTAGACGACGAGTCAGTGTTGGACTCAGACTCAGACTCAGTGCAAGTGCTGTGAGTGCGAGTTACATGTGGAATGAAAGTGCAATTATCATAAACGCCTACGGCATCCACAATGAGCTTGGAAGGGTCTTCAATTTATTCTTCATCTCCAAGCATCAACACAGCAAGATCTTGCATCATACCCTCTGGATCCTCGCCCTTAAACAGGAGTTGGAGACTGCCCAAACCAAAAGCTTCCAGCCAGTCGAGTGCCTCAGACAGCTCTTCCACCTTTGCAACCTCTTCGTCACTCTCCCATGTATCATTGGCAAAGATTTCGAAGCCAGGATACTTCATTTTCGTCTCAAGGTCCACAAAGGGCTCAGGTTCTCCTTGGTACAGCGGCTCCTTCTCCTTTGATTTCATCTCCGTTGTACGGGCTCGGCCGCGATTGCGCCATTTCTTTGCTGGATCACCCTTCTTGGCCTCATATCCCAGACCAAAACGCTCGTTACTTCCAGGGAAATCAGGGAACTCAGGGACTCCTTGAGCATAAAGTCCCAAGCCCATGCCCGGCAAATACTTCATTCGTTTCATAATTTCCAATGCTGCAGAGCTCACCAAGAAACCGTCCTCGGCCCGAATGGTGCACACTTTCGAGGTCATAACTACAAAGCCTCCCATGGCAATATCTTCCTCTCCATGCATAATCTCAAGCAACGGGGAATTGTCCTCGGAGTGCGGACGAATACCTGAGTCCCCATGGATGATAAGGGTTCCAGATTCCAAACCCAGGATGAGTTTTTGATGTAGTGTTGAGGGCACACCCATAACATCCGGGCGATGTAGCCAAGGCCTTCCCAACAGGAGATTGAAAGATGCAAGTATTTCCAGCACACAGAATTCGACGGTGGTCTTGAACTTACCAGTTGCCAACTCCAAGTTGATTGTCCCCAAAACATCACGACGCGTATTATCATAAGCACGGACGCCCAAGTTCGACGGCGAGAAGTCCTTGTTCTTAAGGCCTAAGCAATAAGTAGTGCGGAGTGGACACACGTTAATGGCGGAGCCATTATCAACAAGGATTGCTGGGACCCACTTTCCCAGGCACTTCATGGTGATGTGAAGGGGCTTGTTGTGGTCGGTTCCCTCGGGCGGCAAATCTTTCTCAGTGAAGGACAAAGTATGCTGGGTGAGGTTCGGGGTTATAAGGGCAATGAGAGCTTCCGGGGCAATATCACAGGGGACTTCGAGCCTGGAAAGGGTGTTGACCAACCTACGACGGTGCTCGCGGGAGGCAGCTAACACTCCCCACATAGACATGCGAGCGGGGGTTTCTTGGAGTTGACGGATAATAGGATCAGCGGAGGCTTCAGGGTCAGATTCAGGGAGGGAATTGAGGTCGATGGACAATTTGGGTTGAGAAGGCGGGTTTGGTTTTGTGGAGTCAAGAGGGTTGTTTTGTGGAGCTTGAGGGGTGGTAATGCTCAGGTTTGTGGGGTTGACAGGGGTATTCTGCTGCGGTGGAGGGGCTCGGGATGAGCTACCCTGCTGGAGGTTGGCAGGCTGATAGACCCTTCCACTTCTGGTAAGGTTGCTAACTGTTTCCCGGAATGGGTTGCCACCAAGTACCTTCCCAGAAATCGAAGAAGTCAAAGTCACAGTCGTCCGCCTTACGCTTCCCTTTGTCAAGTGTTGTCTTCTCCAAAGTTTCGTTGAGAGTTTCCATTTCCAAGGCGTGCCAGATGCTATCTTCCTCCAGAGAATTCCAGAAGTTGACATTGTTCTTGTTGTCATTGCTAATCTTCAGAGATCCTTCGTCTAGCATGGCCTTATTGACAGTCAGTTCCTCGCCATCCATCCATACATTTACCAATTCAGACTTTCCCCACAGATCTTCTGGATCCAACACGCAGATGCTGGGCTCATCAGGGAATTGAACTACGGGTTTGGAAAAGAACTCCTCGACGATGAATTCCTGTGGGAAGAAAAGATAGTCCATGAAACCTTCCAGAGTGTCGGAGTCTCGAGCAAGATTGACAATGGTCCTGGCGTTGAGCCCTGATAACATACGGGGATTCATCAGATCCATTTCCTCCACCACTTCCTCTTCTTGAAAAAGGTACGCTAATGACGTCTCGTCTAGGGGGTCGGAATCATCCATCCAGTGCCATCCGTTGGGTTCGGGCTCCCATTCCCATTCATCTTCGTTCTCAACAGGTTCAGGTTCAGTGAACAGTGCAAACAGAGAATACCCATCCAAGGGATTAGCCATCATCTTCTCCCAGTCTTGCCTCCATTCTCCTTGTTCCAATTCCTCGACTTGGTTAGGGTTAAGTGCTACAGGCCATGCTCCAGTAATAAAAGCCCTGTCTTCCACTACCAAGAAATCCTGCACTAGGTCTTCCCACCTTCTCTGAAAGTCCCATTCCACGGTTTCCAATGCACAGACGGCATCCTCAGCTGGAAGTTCGACGGTTGGTTTGGGTTGGGTAGCAGGAATGATGTAATGGCTAGGGTCAAAGGGTTGGCTTATGGAGATAAGGTTGGTGTGGGCATTGGAATGCTTTGGGAGTGGGTTTGAGACGGTGTTTGGTTTTTGTGGTGGCATGGGGAGGGTTTTGTTGTCTATCAGGTTTTGGATTGCATGGCGGAGACGGAAGCAGTTGTCGGTTAGGTGGCCCACATTCTGGTGACAGGCACAGTACGCGTTAGGATTGTGGGATGCGGGTAGTTTTTGAGGTAAGGGAGTAGGGGTAAGTGGCTTGAGGGTGCCGCTTTCGACCAATTTCTCGAGCACGGCAGAGAGTGGTGTTGAGAACTGAGCAAAAGTGTGGGGTTGGGTACGCGGTTGACTAGTTTGGGTGGCTACCTGGTTTACCGGCTCGGCTTGGGCTGTGTTTGTGGAGGTGTTGGGCAGGTTGGTGTAGTTCGAGTTG
The DNA here is from genome assembly GCA_025413875.1 of Rhododendron molle. Taxonomy (NCBI): domain Eukaryota; kingdom Viridiplantae; phylum Streptophyta; class Magnoliopsida; order Ericales; family Ericaceae; genus Rhododendron; species Rhododendron molle. The sequence goes on along the minus strand of CM046396.1, from coordinate 7,322,932 downwards.
CCAAACAAAGCGTTGCTGTTTCCAGAGTAAACCTTCTTAGGCTTGGGAGCAGGCTCGGGTTTGTCAAGGATCCCCAATTGAACTGCTTCTTCGATGGCTAAGCCTGTATCGAAGAATGTTTTAAAGTCTGAGCATGCTTGGGCCATCACCATGTGCCTTGCTAGAGTGGGTTGAAGCTTACGGACGATCATCCGGATTTGGTCCCTGTCGCTCGGTCTATCTTTCATCTGTGCTGCCTTAGCCTTCCATCTCTTCACGAAATCGGCAAAGGTCTCTTTTGCTTCCATCTTTGTTGACTCCAATTCACGGGTGGTCACCTCCAACTGGATGTTGTAATCGTACTGCGCCACAAAAGCTGCGCATATATCCTCCCAAGAACGCTTCTTTCTCTCATCCAGTCAGAGCATGTCCCACCAAAGTCTGTGAGAACATCTGTGCCATAGCATCCTTTTCGACTCCCCACATGGACAGTGCTCCAATGTATCCTGTCAGGTGTGCTTTTGGATCTCCTGTTCTGTCAAACTTAGCAAAATCAATTGGTCTGAACTTTTCTGGAAGCTTCGCGTTGGGAAACAGGCAAAGCTTATTAATGTCAAAACCAGTCGATGCTATCTTCTCATTTCTTGCAACGGATTCCTCTAGTTGGGTGAGTTTTGCCAATACTGCTGCCATCTCAGGGTTTTGCGGAGTTTCCAAGTCGAAAACCAGCTGCTCCGGGTTTGGATTCGGGTTAGGGTTAGGGTTGAAGTTTAGGTTAGGATTTGGATTTGGGTTTGGGATAGGAATTGGGTTAGGCACCGGATTCTGGGTTTGCGGTGGAAGGCGTCGTGCAACTCCAGTAATCATTATCATGAGTTAGGCAATTTGGTTATCTGTACGCTCGCCCAGGCGTTGAATATCTTCTCTAATCTGAGCCATTTCTCCATTCAGATTTCCCGGGTTTAGGTTAGGGTTTGGACGAGGATTAGGAACGGGATTAGGGTTCTGATTTGGCTCACCTCCGCTCGGGCTTGGATTAGGGTTGGGATTTGGATTACCAGCGTTCGTGTTTAGGTTACCTTCGCTCGGGTTTGGACTGGGGTTCGGGTTTGGGTTTAAGCCTCCGATCAAGAGATCCATCTCCACTCCCAAATCTGATACACTGACGGAGTCTGCTTGTAGTTGAAGGCGTTCCAATCTCTGTCCCAAGGGTCTGGTCCAAGAGGGTATAATGTTCTTCTTTTTCGGCCCAATTGCTCAGAACTGACAGCAAAGCAAAAACTTGTGCTCAGACGCGGTTCCTGCTTGCATTTTTATGAAATTTGTGCATGATTTTAGAAAATGAGTGCCTCATCGTCACCGTCATCGACTCCGATTTTTCAAAAACGATTGACTTACGGGAGGTTGCCTCGATCCTCGGATTTTTGGGGCGTATCCTCTTTTAGGAACGGCCGATGCCCGAAAGATGCTAGGATAAGCTAAATATTTGGCTAATATTTCATCGACAATTTGACCATTGGTTCGGAATAACCTGAGGTGAACAATGTGATGCGATAACCGATGTGGCGTAAGTGGTACACTTGCTTTTAGCCTGGATGGTGTTGGCATCACAATGTTTTGCTCCCCTATCATTCCTTTCTTTTGGTTAAATCCCGATTGAATACTTAGTCAAGGACTTACCAAAATCTTAGTTTCCTCTAGGTTCGAGTTCGAGAACTAATGGGATTCGTCAACACGCGTTAGGGTGCGTGACTCTTCATCGGGTCTTGACAACCTTCCGAGGACCGCGCGAGCGAGTCTCGAGAACCGTGGCTGATAGCATGGTGATGATGCAATGCAGCACTTAAACAGATTATAGCACATAGTCCTACTTTGCAGGCTCCTGTCCTAGTGTGGAATGTTCTATGGTTTGCTACACATGTACAAAGACCGGTTTTGGCTTGAAGAGGGTTCCCCGGACTAGAGTCAAAGTATACCTCCCGTTATTGAGCGTACACCCAATAATGGTACAAACGGTAGGGATGACTCATCACGGTCGAGGGTTGCTGAGCATTCCGGGATTCCCTGTCACCGGCAAGTCGGGCAAGATTACCGAAACACAACAAATGGCCGCACAAGATATATATACAAGAAATAAAAGGTGAAATAAAATCCTTTGAAAATCCCACAAATGTTTTTCAAGCTTGGCTCACTAATTTAATTAATGCTTAAGGAAATCGGGACATTTTATCAACATACCGACTTTTCTCAAGTATCAATTAAACCATAATTATTTCCCCAGCGGAGTCGCCACTGTGGGCTACCACAGCCCCGGGTGGAATCGGGGCGGCCCGAAAAAGAGGCACCACGCCGTTTCTTGAATTTTGAAAAATTTTGAAGAGTCGCCACCCGGATTTGTGGTTCGTCACCCGAGAAACCGTTTTGATTGAAAATGATTGATTTGAATTGAAAATCAGAGATTTGTTTTGAGTGTTCGGAAGCCACGTTACGAGGGGGGAAGGGTTTTACGGCACCCCCCTCGCCCGATTTGAAATCGGTCTCTACTAAACATTTGTGGGATTTGTCAAAAGATTTTATTTCATTTAGTCACTTAGCAAGTATTCACAGATATACATCAAGTACATGAGGTGCATGCATGTGCATATGTACAATGAGTAAATGAAGAATAGTGATGAAATGCAAAAATGCTAGAAGCTGAAAATCCCTGTCACTGATCCACTCTCGAGCGCTCGGAACTACTCCCGAGCGCTTGGGAGTATTACATGTTCAACCTGCAAGCTTTTGTTAGCACAACAAAATACAATGCTGCAATATAAACTGGAATGAACTAGAACATCTTGTAGGTCCCACAGAGGGTTTACAAGACCGGGATCAGTCTAGTAAACAGGAATCAAATCCCATTCTTTCAAACCATACCTCTTTACTTTTCCGAAAATCATTTACAGTTATAAGAGCTGAAAGGGGCACATGCATGGACATGCAAAGGTAGTAGAAGGGCCAAACTGTGAGAAAAGTGGACTAAGCTTGCATGCAAAAACTCTCGAGCACTTGGGAACGATCTCGAGCGCTCGGGAGTCTTCTGTGCCTCAGGAATAGTTTCAACCAATTAAAACACTCAATGAAGTATGCTGATACACTAGATCTTATATCTAAAAGCATTAAAAAAAGAGGGTTTTTCTTCTTAGATCCAGACCAAAACTCCTTTGCATGCCTTAAATGCAAGTCATTTATTTTATTTTTCTCTGAAAATGGCAAGTCTTTGGTACCAACTTACTTCAAAAGAGTTGAAAACAGTTTTGAAACATATTCCGCCCATGCATACCCATTTAAACACTCAAACGAGGGAAAGTAATACTGGATTCACTCTCGAGCGCTTGGGAGTAGTCCCAAGCGCTCGGGAGTACTTCCAGTGGGCTGAAAACAGAAAACGTATTTGTATCCCTTTGCTCTTGTTATTACACTAAAGTCTCTCAACCCAAGCTCAGCATTGAAGGCTGAGAAGGGCTGAGGGACTTCCCTTAGAAAGGAAAACAGCCCTGACTTTGTTTATGTTTGACACTAAAGTAGAGAACTTCTACCTTTGGTTGAGGAGTTTGCTTCTTGAAAGGCTCTAGAAAGTGAAAGAAAGAAAGGTCAGGAAGATCAGAACATGCAGGTCTGAACTTCTTGCATGTGTATGGTGCCTTTGATTTTTTTTTGATTGCTTTTCTTTTGAAAATCAAGCTTTGAGAGAGATGGGAGATGGCTTTGTTTGAATGTGTCAAAGAGGTCTTTTTAGAGAGAGAGAATTCGTCCCCCCTTCTGTGCTGAAGTTCAGCCCCTTATATAGGCAAGATAGCCTATAGTTTTATTTTAGAAAATGAGATTTGGCAGATTTGAAAATCCATCAGGCCTGACTCACCTCTGACTGAGGTGGAGTGTTGCCTGAGGTTTGAACCGGTCAGGACGACTGTAATGATGGCCTGCATGGGAAGTGGGGAAGCTCCACCATCCATTGGGCAGTACGAAAGTCTCGAGCGCTCGGGTTCAGTCTCGAGCGCTTGGGAGTTTACTCTCGAGCGCTCGAGAGTTTGTCAAATCCCAGGTTTTGAAAATGGTTTGAAGCGCTTGGGATTGATCCAGAGCGCTTGGGACTGATTTTGACATTTTATTTTCCCTTTCAAAGTCTTCAAGAAGCAAAGTCCTGACTGGTCTAAGGCTTGTTTCGATCCAAATTCATCATCGGGGAGCCTCCGGGCCACAAATTAAGGAAATTCGAAGTGTTCAAATTGGGGTGTCTACAGGGTTGTATTTCTTTTCATTTGGCTTCTGTTTGTAATAATTAGTAATGTTTATTTACTTCCAGTCCTTATTAACTGCTTGGGTTGCCCCTGGGTGTGCACTGGTCCTTTCAGAACCCAAAAGGGGATGGAATTTAGCCTGTGGTGGGGGATGAACCCTCGTGCGAGTGAATGGGTGTCTCGCGCGACGATCCCCTTTGCACGCACGTAGATCCATGCATGCAAAGGTAGCTGTCATGTGTGATACACCCATTCCATTTGCTGTTTGGTTCATTTCTCATCAGGGGTTAGGTTTTGTCCCATTTCATTTATTGTCATCCATCCATGCCATATTCAAATGATATCCTGCAGACATGTTACAGTCTTAAATCCCCGATTAAACTGTTCCCCCGCCCTAACTGGCTTAAAATTGGTTAAGGAAGAAAACGAATCACAAATATTTTCACAAAATGCCAAAGTAGAGACCGATCTCTGGATTGGGCGAGAGGGGTGCCTTAAAAACCTTCCCCTCTCGTAACCTAGCTCCCGAACCCAGATATGGTTATGACGGACTGGTTCCATCACTTTTTCAAATCAAATAGCGCGGCAGGTGCTTCGAAATATGGTTCCTTGGGTGTCGGACCTTCAAACCCAAGTGGCGACTATGTATTTTTGGCGAGCGCGTGCACAGCCTCTGTCCGCTATCGCGCTCCCTCGATTATGGGACCTTGCTTCGGGAACCAAAATTCCCGAAGGCTCTTTGGAATCCGGAAATTCCAAGGGCATGCTGCCCACATACAGCTTGATAATCTGTTACAGGTGTGTGCTGTACAGGGCCGTGAGCTTGACAGGGTTGGCAGCCCTTAGAAAAACGTATACAATCCTCTAAGATAGAGGGCCCATAGTAACCATACCTTCGAATTAGCAACCTCATCTTGATACCGGACTGATGTGCTCCACAAATCCCTTCGTGGACTTTTGCCATCACCTTCATGGCCTCGGTGTGACATAAGCACCTTAATAGCAAGTCGTCCTCAAGGCCTTTTTTGTACAGTTCATCCCCAGGAAGAACATAACTCCTCGCCCTTCTCTTGACCTTCCTACTAGCCCCCAATTGAGGCCTCTTCAAATAAGCAATGATGGGATCACGCCTATCCACTTTACCCTCTTCTTCTTCTTCTTCTTCTGGAAGGTCTGAAGCAAATACTTCTAGGCCCAAACCTCTTCTCCTTACAGAAGGAAGTAGCCTTTTCTGGACTGTAATGATTTTATGAAAGGTTTCTGGTGATAGCTTCCAGCCTGTTGAGGCTTGAGCCATACTATTTGCTTATGTATTCATGCTTCTTGAAACGTGTTTGACGGTTACGTTATCAAAGTCTTGAATTAATTGCACCGCTGCCATATAATACGGAGCTAGCTCCTCACTATAGAACTTAAACGTTCCTGCCAAGTGGTTGATTACGAGGTTTGAATCCCCTATGACATTCACTTCTCTGGCCTCAAGATCCCTAAGGATTTCAAGGCCTATTACAACCGCTTCATATTCGGCCTGGTTATTTGTACAAGGGAAATCAAATTGAAACGACAACTCGATCCTCAGGCCTTGGGGAGAGATAAGAATGATCCCACAGCCTGAAACTTGGTTTTTTGATCCATCAAAGAGAAGAGTCCAAGGCTTGAGTGAGAGTTCAAACGCGCTCAGTCCTGAATCAGTTTCCTCGCCGATATCAACACAAGGATGATCGGCAAGGAAATCTGCTAAGGCCTGGCCTTTTACAGCCTTTTGAGGGACATATTGAAAACTAAACTCCATTAAAGCCACAGACCATTTGCCTATTCGGCCTCGCATGATTGGCCGAGAAAGCAAGTATTTAATCAGGTCTGTTTGACTCATAATGTAAACCACAACGGGAAGCATGTAGTGCCTCAATTTTATTGCTGCAAAGTACAAAGCAAGACATAATCTTTCAATAGGAGTGTATCTCCTTTCACAAGGAGTTAACAACCTACTTAAATAATAAACAGCTTGCTCTTTCCCTTGCTCATTATCTTGTGCTAAAAGGCATCCAATGGAGCCTTCCGCGGCTGAAATGTAGAGCTTCAAAGGCTTGTTCTTGATGGGAGGCATAAGGACTGGAGCCTTTGCTAAGTAGCCTTTGATCTCATCAAAGGCCTTCTGATGATCTTCCTCCTTATCAAAAACGTTTTGATCCTTCAGCTTCAAGAGTTGAGAAAAGACCTAAACCTTTCCCGCTAGGTTTGAAATGAACCTCCTCAAAAAGTTGAGTGATCCCAAGAGCTTCTGCAACCTTCTTGGTGGTAGGAGGCTTTGCTTCCATAATTGCCTTGGCCTTATTTTGATCAATCTCAATCCCTCGATTGTGGACCAAAAATCCTAAGAACTTGCCTGCAGAAACTCCAAAGGCACACTTTATGGGGTTGACCTTCAAGTCAAATTGTTGCATTCTCAAGAACAACCTCCTCAAATGCTCCAAGTGTTCATCATAGGACTGAGACTTGACCACTATATCATCGATGTAGATCTCCATGAAACGGCCAATGAAATCATGGAAGATGGTGTTCATTGCTTGTTGGAACGAAGCGCCAGCATTCTTTAGGCCGAAGGGAATCACGACCCACTCAAAGGTTCCCAAGGCTCCGCGACACCTAAAAGCAGTCTTAGCCGTATCGGCCTCATCGATGAAGATCTGATTATAGCCCGAATGCCCATCCATAAAGGATAGAACTTTATGACCGGAGGCCCCATCTACCAACAAGTCTGCTACTGGCATCGGATACTCATCCTTTGGAGATGCCAAATTCAGATTTCTGAAATCCACGCACACCCTAATCTTGCCATTCTTCTTAAGGACTGGCACAACATTAGAAAGCCAAGTGACATACCTAGCCGTTCGTATAAACCCAGCATTAAAAAGGCGTTCAATTTCATCCTTCGCTTGCAAGTAGACCTCGTTAGACATCCTCCTTGGCGGTTGTTTGAAAGGCCTGAATCCTGGCTGGATTGGTAACTTGTGTTCCACTAAGTCTCTGGACAAGCCTGGAAGTTCGTCATAATTCCAGGCAAAACGACTTGAATTCTGTTAAGAGCTGAATGAACTTTTCCTTCACGTCCTTTGGCAGAAGCTGACTTATATATACAGGCCTAGAATTTTCTGAATCTCCTAGGTTTACTTCTTCCAGAGGGTCTTGAACATCGGCCTTTAAGTCATCCAACTTGGCCGGGGCTGCTTCAAGATCTTCTAAATGGATTTCATCCAAGTCTTCAATCAAATCTGAGTCCTCGTCGATTACTTCAGCCGCGTGAGCCGAATAACCTTCTTCTTGTTCCTGTTCTTCCCTAAGCCTTTCTCAAGTAAATAGGCCTCAAACCTCATTAACATAGCCCGCAAGGCCATGTCTTTCTCTTTTTCTGAAGGCCTTATTGACATTGAGACAGTCGTTTGGTTGAAGCTGTAATCGGCCTACTTGTTTCCGTGATCATCGGGCTGATTAACTCTTGGTACAATGCCTTGACCTCCTCCACTGACTTGTGAGCAGAAACAGGTACAATTTTGTGACGGCCAAACTTATCCAGGCCTGCCACCTTCATTAGGCCGACGTCCTCATCGTATAATCTTGCCTCAGCATGATTGGTTGAGGCTAGAAAAGGTCTACGATCTGCCCAAATTACCTCCACATCCTCTTGATTCCAAAAAACCAAACACTGGTGTAAGGTTAATGGCACAGCCAAGCAGGCGTGCATCCAGTCCCTACCCAACAAAATGTTGAATGAAGACCGTGAATTCACCACAAAGAAAGGTGTGGTGAGCGTCTTTGAACCAACTGTCAAATTCATGATCAAAATCCCTTGACAATTCATTTCATGCCCAGTAAAGTCAGTCAACGTAGCCGTTGTTGAAACCAGGTCTTGATTTGTTTTACCTAGCTTGAGCATGGTGGATCTAGGCATGAGGTTGGCTGCCGAACCATTATCGACAAGGAGTCGATTGATTGGCATTCCATCCATGCATCCCGAGATATACAGGGGCTTGATATGCCTCGTCATTTTGGAAGTGGGCTTCTCAAATATCACGCTTGCTGCTTGGCTCTCCGTGTCATCTTCATCCTTCAATATTACCACCAAAGGCCCACCTCCATTCAGGCCTGAATTGAGGGACTCCTTCAGTATTTTCGCGGTCTGACCCATTTCTATCACGTCACCCTCCATAGCAGTAAGGTTGTTGTCTTTCACGTCCAACTCAGATGGAAGAAACACGACCATGTTGCACTGCATCTTTGAGACCTGTCCAAGCCTGAATTTCCTGGCCTGCGGATTCAAACCTGGCTTGCCCCCCGAGTCCAGCTTTTTTGGCTTGGGAGTTTCCATCTTCAACAAAGTAACCTGCCTTGGAGAAGGCTGAATTTTGGCCTCCTCAAGGGTTTTTTTCCAGTAAAGCCTTCTTCCCTAACAGACCTTGCTCTGAAGATGAACCAGCAACAATTTCCTTGTGCGTTCTCTCCACGGGCTTGTGTTCTTTCCTAGGCTTGTACGCTTCATCTTTCAACTCTTCCATAGGTGCCTCCATCATCTCAGCCCCCAATAAGTCATCTCCTTCCATCACATCTCCAAGCAAATCCGCTTCCTCTTGAGCTCTTCTTTCCGCCTACCTAAACCGTTGGCGGCGTCTTTTTTGGGAACGGGACAAAGGAGGTTGAGGAGCAGGAAACTTAGGGTGTTCGACCCTCTGCCATTCATTTGAGGGAATGACAGGAGGTTTAACAGTCCTAGGCTTTCCTCTGGATGGGGCCGAAATTCTGAGATTGTTGAGCTCATCTTCTATTTCCACCAGACCTGGCTGGATTCTGTTGAAGACCGATTCACGCCTGATCTGAGGCTACTTTTATTTAGGCCTGAGCACCTCTTCTGGCCTAGCTTCAGCTCTGCCCACAACTATGCTCTTCAATACAGGTCTGGGTGGAATTGCATGACGCCCGCACTCAGTGCAAACCAGTGAGCAACCCGGCCTCTCTAGCTTTCTGACTCCTTCAGGCCTTGACCACCAGGACTTCCTCCTTTCAAACCTCTTCACCCTTCCAGGCGTGAAATCCCCCTCATAATACGGATCCCCATAACTCTCTGATTTAGGCCTGAATGCTGCTCTAGAAGGTGCCCCCAGGCTCACTTTAGGCCTAGGCGCGGTTCTGGGCATGGACCTTGTGTTCATCGAGACCATATTCACACTTAGGACTGAAGGAAATGGATTGCCATCCACACCCATGGTCTGCTTGTCCTTCTCGGGAAACGTGAACTCTCCCCGATCAATCTTGTCTTGGATATCATTTCTGAATACGAAACAATTGTTGGTCGAATGACTCCAAGAATCATGGTACTTACTCTATGCCTTTTAGCTCTTCCTTGGCCGGGATTTTATGACCAAAGGGCAATTTCAGCAACTTATCCGCCAAGAGCTGATCGAAGATAGCCTCTGCCTTGCTAATATCAAAGGTGTAGGCCCTAGTAGGCCTATTCGGTGCATCCTGGACCGTTTGCTTCGTCGGTTCAACCTTGACAAAGGCCTTACATGCATAAGGCTTCCTATTGATGATCTCGGCTACATCAACATCAACACTCGCCTCTGTCCCAACAGTAGTGACATCATAATTAGGGTCTTGATAGTAGGTCCCCTTAGAAGCTGCCTTCCTATCCTTTTCTTCCTCTAAAAGCTTCTCGTATCATGAGGCCTTTGCGGACAGCTCAAACAAATCTCAGAATTCCGTTCCATGATACTTCTTCTTGAACTCGAAGTCCAGACTGTTCAGTGCTAAACGCACATATTCGGCCTCAGGCAAAGGAATCTTGCACTTAAAACGTGCTGTCTTGAACCAAGAGAGGTGGATTCCACGCCTTTTTGTGGAAGTTGACGATAGCGTGACAAATCCGCCATCGTTATCTCTGGTTCAACCCTGTAAAACTGTTGGTGGAACATCTCCTCCAACTGTGCCCAGGTCTGGACAGAATTGGGCGGCAGATTGATATACCAAGTGAAGGCCGTTACTGTCAAAGAATTCGGGAAAAGCCTTAACTTGAGTTTGTCGTTCGTCCCAACCTCCCCACACTGCACTTGGAATCGAGCGATGTGTTCCACCGTTGACTGCATATTCTCCCCTGTGAAGGTCTGAAACTCGGGCACTCGATACCCTTTGGGAAATTGTTCATTGTCAACCTCCTCCGTGTGGGGCTTCCTATACATGGGTCTGCCTACAAGCCTGAATCTAGGCCCTAACTGTTCCTGCAGTAAATCCAGGACTTGATCCCTTCTAATCATGGCTGGCACTGGAGGCGGCCGTGGGCCTGCCTTTTGAGCCTGCAGATTCACGCCTGGGCTTGCCCCCCGAGTCTTTGGGGCTGAATGAGCATGAGATGCATTTTTGTCCTTAGCAGAACCTTGTCCTCCGTGATGAGGCCTTTTGTCAGTCTTTTCAGGCCTGTTTGGGTTCTCCACCAAAACGGCCCTTTGTTCCTTATTCATTGGAGGCGTCGGTCCTCCTCCAATAACCACTCCCTTGCTTCTTTCCCCTGCCGGTGTAGGGCTGTTTGACGAAGAAGCTTGATAAAAAGTCAATGGTGGCGGTGGTATTGAGTCCTTCAAACCTGACTGTTCATGGCCGTTGCCATAAAATCCGAACTGAGGCATGACTAGCTGTTGAGGGACTAGCGGCAGCCTCTCCATCATTGTAGCAATTATGTTGTTGATTGATTGATTGAGTTAAAGGCTCCATGGACTAAGAAATCGTCTGTGACACGGTGTGTGAAATCTCCTGTCCTGCAAAAAACATATAATTCTTGACGCTATCCGTGGCGTCACGAAGCTCTTGTGCGCTGAGTTGAGGAGCGGCCTCCTCGCGCAGTGGAACGTCAACAGCAACTCCTTCAGGGCTGCTTGGACGATCGGGCAATGGCGGATCTGGCTGAGGCAGATCCGGTTGCGGCTGACCAGCTTTCAGTTTTGGCGGCATGATTGAACCTTTGATCGACTAGGGTCCCACCGGGAGTGCCAATGAACACTCTCGTTTTTGGCAAAGGCGTGAATGCGTGGCGCGCGGGCGTGCCAAGACTTGTAGTGCCTAACTCTTTGATAAGATTCCCGTGAATCTCGACTTCTATCTTGTGAGCGATTGCGTGTGATCCAAAGGTTAAAGATCACAATGTGGTTCGGGGTTTGCCACACGGTCGTGGACTTAAAATTTCCTAGTCGAATAAGAAATGGAATGTAAAAGAGAAACGTAACTTTATTACACCGGGATAATAAAGTTGGATTACAAGAAAAGTAAAAATCCAAACTATTTTGATGAAGTGAAGTGAGTTTGAATGAGGGGTGAGCACGTGGTACTCGATAATCTACTTTGCTGAAAGTAGGAAAGTGTTTGCTTCGCTGGGAAGGCTTTGGTTTTTTAGCGTTATGCTTGATTGGTGTTGGACCCTCTTTTCGGCCTTGTGAACTTGTATTTATAGACTCAGCAACCTGCTGATTCAGGTTTGAATCCGAAATCTGTACTGCACCATCAGCTGACAGGTGTCCCATGTTTTGTTTCACTTTCCATGCACGTATAGTAGTGGACGGTTTCCAGAGGTTAAGAGCAGTTACAATTGATCATGGGTAATGGGTCTCTCATGGATTGACATGTGTCCCGTACTTTGATAAAATATCTCCCCATTTCCTCTTTTTCCTCACGTTTTCACCACATGGCCAATTGACTAAGTCAATTGGCCCTTGAATTTGAAAATACTAACTGCCAGAAAATAACCAAACCCCTAAAATTATGGGTCTTGTCTCCTGCTCCAGATCAGCACCTTCTCATGGGGCTAAAACCGTGGGTTACATCCATGGACCAGATTAATGCTTTCCTTGTGGGCCCAACCGTGGGCCATTTTCCCAAAAGTCGTGGGCTGCGTTCTTCACCGTGGGCCAGCTTCTCACTCATCTTGGGTCCAAATTCCTCATATGGGCCGCATATCCCTTGGGCCCACATGGAAACAACCCATGGCCCGATCATTGCCCAATTAACTTACACGTCTCTCGGCCCAAATCAATTAAGGAATTAATTAAAAATTCAATCACGGCTAGCCCGATCCATGATGCCAAAAACGGGTATAAAGAGGATCTCAAAATTTGGGAAAATGGGAGTATTCCTTCGGAGTAATTTGAACGGTAAATGTGGTAGGTGGGCCAGGCTTTTAAATCTCGGCTGGTGTTGTACATCTTCGGTACATAAATGTAATACCTATAGCAAAATTGCATTTTTTATCCTAAAACACATTTTAAAAATATTTTAACACACAAATATACTAAATTCATTGCAGATACTATAACATCCTTTGTTCGTTGTCATCCGAGCACCATGAAATTTGGCACACTTAAAAAAACGAAAGGTTCCGACAGTCTAACAAGTGGGTTTAGAAAGAGCTCAGGAATGGACAAAAAAAGAACAAAACTTGACAGTCCTTTACATTTCAGATATTGGAGAGGATTTTCTCCTGACAAAAAAGAAACATCATCGCCACAAGAGGGATCGATCTTATCAAGAGTCATTATATAAATCAATGGCCTCCCAAAACACACAAGGGACAAGAAGTTGGAAGCTAATCACCCAAAGCAACTTAAGGTATGGACTGTGGACAAAAAAGAAAATTGATTTTTGCGCTCTATTTTTTGTTGATAGCGCTCAAATTATAACGTGACGTTCTCAAATTTTAACATGAAGTTAGTAACTTCAAGTTAAAATTTGAGAACGTCAGTAAAAAATAGAGCGCAAAAACCAATTTCCGACAAAAAATTATGACTAATTCATATATCGGCGCAAGTCCACAAATATCGTGAGAACTTCAATAGTCATATATCAGCGCAAGTCCACGAATGTCGTGAGAACTTCCATATGTTTACTGCTCTTAAAACAAGGTAAATTTTAAAAAAGCCCTGAATTTTTAGAAATTTTACAAAAAAAAAAAAATCTGAACTTTAATTAATGATAAAAAGACACCTGAATTTACCATCCGGTTAGCAATAAAGCCCCTGTCATCCAATCCCGTCAATTTGTAACGGATGGAGCTAACGGAAGGCGTTAAACCTTCTTTTTTTGACTTTTTACTTCAAAAAATTATTTTTAACTCTTTTTTAAGTAATAATTAACTTTTCATTACAATTTATTAAAAATTACTTTAACCCCTTTTTTTTAAGTTTCAATTTTTACCTTTTCCCCCTCTCTCTGTCTCTCCTCTTTTTTTTCAAATATTTTGCTACACACTACAACCAACCGCCAAAACTCCAGCCCCAATTTCAAAAATTCAAAAGTTACTTTTAACCTGCTTTTTTAACCTTCCCTTTTTAACTATTTATTTTAAAAATTACTTTTAACTCTTTTTTTAGTAAATAAATATGCAATAAATTTTTTTCCCTTACTATTTATCAAAAATTGCTTTAATTTCACTTTTTAATATTTAAAAAAATATTAATACTCAACAAATGGTACATTGAGGTGGCCAAACTCTATAATCAAGTAGGAACTTGCAACATAGAGCAAGCCAAAAGAAAGAGAAAAAAAAATGATACGTCCAACGCGAAATTGAATGAATCCACAAACAAAGGTGGAATCATCCCACCGCTATGAAAAAGCAATAAAATGCTAGCCCAAGGACTGGCACTAGAAAACATCTGTCTGATGAAACATTGATCAATAAGACCCAGGAGACTGGAGAGATCTCATAAAAGCATCAACTTGTAACTAACCAAGGTCTTCAAGAATGAGTATAAAACCTTTGAGAAGCAATCAAGCAACAAATCACATCCAGCAGCTTCAGCAATAGAGATTTAAAAGAAATACGTACGAAATTAAAACAGCACAAACCCAAATGATCAATTCTTTAGACTTAAAAATTGAGTACAGTGTTTCAAAAGGAGCTAGCTTAACTAAAGACGAGTCGTCATCTATTGCTGTAACAGACTAACAGCATATTAGTCTAAAGTCTAAATGAAACAATTCTATAGGAGTTTTAGTCCAGCCTAAATTCCTGTGATGTGTAGAGTCCATTAATATAAATATTTTAGAGTCTAGAGTCCGTGAAAAGATTAAATTATCTTTAATGAGATAAGTACTTTGTTTAGCTAACACAAAAAATATCTTTTTTCATTTAAATTGTCTTAAATGAGACAATGGCTTTGTTTGGCAAACACAAAATGTCTTTTTTGTGTTTTTCGATCTTATTGCACTTTCATAGGGTACCATAGGGTTTTAGGCACTTTCATAAAATTTTAGGATGCACTTTCCTATTATAAGGTTTTAACGGTTTAGGCACTTTTATAGGGTATCCTATGGTTTTATGCACTTTCATATATAGGGTACCCTAAGGTTTTAAGCATGCTTGACCGAATCCTAGACCTAAAATAATGGGTTGCCCCAAGCGTAGGGCTGAGAGCGATGTAGCACAATACCCGGTAAGACCGGAGTCGAATCCACTAAGGACGGTGAAGTGTGTGCTGTGGAACCTCGGGTTGTAGTCTTAAAATTAGCTCTTAGGTAGCCACCCCTTGCCTTTTGGTTGATTAATTAACTAAAACTAATAGATAACTTGCTCAAATGATTAAAAAGAGAGGCACGGTCGTAGGGAATCCGGCGTTTGCTACCCCAATCAGAATCCGCTCGCTTTTCAAAGTTCTAAAAAAACGGTTAAATTTTAGGGAGAATTGGAAACTCCGAAGGATGCGAATCCTAAGGTTGCCGGTCCCGTACACAGCGGCGAACAGGTTTTGGTCCCCCGCTCCCGCTCACAAGAGTCCCGGCAATGCCTCGGATTCGTCCAACGAACGTAGTTTTCCCCAACTAAAATTATTTAATTAAATTAATGAACGAAAAAGTTGCGAGATGAATCCTAATTGGGTCGCGACGCGCTTTTACCCAGCTACCAAACCTCAGAAAAACTACTCACTCATTATTAAAAATAAAAGGAATAAAACCCTAGAATTAATCATGCTTTCTATTACGCAAGATGAAAAATAAACGAAAGATCTAAGTTCAACAAGAACCAACAAACAACTTTTATTAGGAACAAAACGTAATACGAGTCACTGGCATGCAAGAAATTAAACGAAACTAAAACTTGAAGGAGATAAACTCTCCGCTGAAAATACGTACGGCTAAAAATTAAGTGATTTCCTCGTCGGAGGAAGCTACTGTTGTTCCTTCGAAAAGTAATCTCCGCAACCTTTTTTTCTTTGTTTCGTCCGTCTGGCAAAAGTGATACCGATCGCTGCCTCCGTTCTCTGTTCTGCGGTCCAAAAGAAAAGTCTGCGGCAATAAAAAAACTCCCTTTGCGCAGCTTTTTTCTCTTCCTTTTATAAGATGCTCCCCTAAATAAACCCTTTTTTTATTTCCTCCACCAGTCAAGGTTGTGGGCCATGCCCATTAAGCCTAATTCTCTTGCTTGGTCCAAGACTAAAAGTCAGACTATGTAGTAATGAATAGTAGCCCTTTGGGCCCACCAAAAACATGTAAAACTTATATTGTTCTGCTACCAATAACGCCTCCACGATCACGTGCACAGTAAAAAACATTTTTGAGGCCCAATCCTTGTAGTTCTAACCATGACTAGGAATGTATTCCAATCTATTCTCCAAAATACCTATAATACAAAAAATAAAGTATTAAGTTCCGAATAATAATATGAATGGGACTTAACAAAGATGAATTAGAGGCGCTAATGTGAACATTTACGCGCTTATCAAAGCACTTTCATAGGATACCCTAAGGTTTTAGGCACTTTCAACGCCGGTCAACTTTGGTCAACGCCGGTCAACCTTGGGAGGAGTTTTTTTATAAATCTTGGGCAGGATGTCCTTTAGATTTTACCGGAAAATATTTATGTCCTTATTATAGCAAAAATTCTTATACCCACTGCTCGACAACATCTGCAACCATAATGGAATCATCGTAGACTACTTCTGATTTATCGACACCTAGCCTAGAATACCGGGGCAATGCAGTACCGTAGTGATCACACTACAAGAAATTTTACATCTAGCCACGGTTAGAAGGGTCACTAATTAAAGAACGCAAAAAGCACTGCTAAAGACCCGTCTAGACAAGCGGCCAAACAACCGTCGGGTGCGTTATTTCACGTATAGCCCAGTAAGGAAAATATTTCTTGCTTTTGGATTTGTTTTATTATTTTTTTTTTAACCGAGGAACAACCCTGCAGCCGAGCTACTATTGGACCCGACTGTGCAATCCAAACCTCGTGAGAAACTAGCACAACAATCCACCGCCATGACCCCAACTTAAATCATGGTTTGTCTTCAGGGAGAATTGAACCCTGCTATATTGCAAGTGCAGGTTCGCCCTTACCATGTTAACAATTCATAGGTGGGTGCTTTGGATTTGTTTGCAGGGCAGTTTCCTGGGTGCATGGAATAAAATTGATTTTCTTTCTAGTAAGTAGTATATACTCAATAACTGACAAAATTTTACTCTATTTGAGTATCTGTCATTAGGACTGCAAATGAATCGAGCCGCGCGAGCAGCTCGTTAGTGGCTCGTTCAATCTAGACTTGGAAGTTAAACGAACGAGCTCGAGCCAATTTTTTCAGCTCATTTTGTAAACGAGCCGAGCTCGAGCTAGGATAAGCTCGGCTCGAGTTGGCTCGCGAGCCGGGGTTAGTAGACTTTTTACGTTAATTACTATAATTAGCATTAGCATTTTGATACACTGATACAGAATTCTTACAAAAACATACTCCCTCCGTCCCTTTTTAAGTGTCCTGTTTCGTAATTCCAACTTATTAAAAAGACATCATCATTATACCTTTCATATCAACTTTTTCCTCCACTTTCCCTACTTACCCATCATCATTACACTTTTACTCACTAACTTTTCAAAATGGAATATACTTTTAGGGGCAAAATGGAAAATTCACCAATTTTTACCCATTAACTTTAACAAATGGACACTTATTAAGCGACAGCCCAAAATGGAATACCGGACTCTAAAAAAGTGACGGAGGGAGTATTACATGTTATTATTATTCTAAAATTGAGATTATTTTCTTGTAGAGTATAAGAAAATGAAAGATATTTACCTTCACAATCAAAATAATTTTGGTTGTATAAGGCCTATGCGAGGATATATATACATTTTTCATTGGTCCATCACTACAACAAAATACACAATTCCCGACTAAATTTCCCGACTAAAAAATGTTTAGTTGGCAAATATAAGACAATCACCGACTAATTAATTTCTAGTCGGTAAAATATAAAACATTTGCCGACTAAATTATTTTGGTCAGCCAAAACATATATTTTACCGACTAAATTTAAATTTAGTCGTGAAATATCATTTTTTGAATTTAATAAAATAGAAAATTAATTCATAATTTACAATTTTGCCGACTAACTTCACATTTAGTCGTGAAATATGATTTTTTGAAATTAATAAAATAGAAAATTAATTCGTACTTTACTATTTTGCCGACTAAATGTATATTTAGTCGTGAAATATGATTTTTGAATTTAATAAAATAGAAAATTAATTCATATTTTACAATTTTTGCCGACTAAATGTATATTTAGTCGTGAAATATGATTTTTCAATTTAATAAAATAGAAAATTAATTCATAATTTACAATTTTTGCCGACTAAATGTATATTTAGTCGTGAGATATTATTTTTTGAATTTAATAAAATAGAAAATTAATTCATAGTTTACAATTTTGCCGACTAAATGTACATTTAGTCGTGAAATATGATTTTTTGAATTTATAAAATAGAAAATTAATTCGTAATTTACTATTTTGCTGACTAAATGTAAATTTAGCCGTGAAATATCATTTTTCGAATTTAATAAAATAGAAAATTTTTCCCGACTAAATTAAATTTAGTCGGTAATGTCTTTCTTTGCCGACTAAATTTAAATTTAGTTGGGAAAAATCATTTTATTCAAATTTAATAAAATAGAAAACGAAATTACATTTTTTGACCAAATATATTTTAGGCGGGTGATATCATTTTATCCGAATTAAAAAATAAAATAAATTTCCCAACTAATAGATTTAGTCATGGAATATCAACTTTTTCCCCTTTTTAAAAATTTCAAAGAAAGGAAATATTTGTTACAACGACATTGATCACGATGCAACCATTCCGATCACTACCGCTCATTTTTTTTCCTTCTTGATCGTAAGATTCTCGTAAAATTTTGGCTCAATCAGGCCAAGGAAGCCCCTTTATCGGCACAAAAATTCTTAAATGTAAAGAATTTTGTCGTTCGATTAAGTGCTTAACCATATGCGGTTAACTTCATTCTTGGTACGAATGTTCAAATTCGTATTACGTCAAAGATAGATGATTTCGATCGTGAAAAAATATCTCAGACGGGGCTCGGTTAGTTCACTATAACACTTAAACGTCTCCGAACGCATTAAACGTCTTTCAATAATGTGGTCACCAATACCAAACGATCTCCGATTTTAGTGACAATGCTATAATAAGTAAGACATGAAATCCTAACGGTTCAAATCAATCATTATAAAAAATGACTCAATAGTTACCTTAACTAGATATATGTTTAATGTTTTTTATAGTTAACTAATTCTTATGTTGTACTTGTCATTATAGTAGCCACAAGATCGCGAGACATTCTTGACGATCAAGTTCGTTGATTTTCTTGCAATTGTTGAATTATTCATTCCAGTAAATTTGCGGCTCGATCAGATTTAGAATATCCCTTTATCGAGACGTGAATTCATTAGAAAAATATTATGTTGTACTTGTCATTATAGTAGCCACAATATCGCGAGACATTCTTGACGATCAAGTTCGTTGATTTTCTTGCAATTCTTGAATTATTCATTCCAGTAATTTGCAGCTCGATCAGATTTAGAATATCCCTTTATCGAGACGTGAATTCATTAGAAAAATAGCATTTTTTGTTCGATGAATTGTCTAACGGATGATTTAACTGATAATATTAGCAACAATGATCTAACTGATAATATTAGAGAAGATAAATGGTTTTGATCGCGCAAAAAAATCTCAAGTGGGGCTCGGATGGTGTGTTATAAGTCTTTAATATTTTTGGACACAGTAAAAGCCCTTTTGACTCAAAGAATTATTGTCGACTAAATATTTAGTCGGCCAAGACAAAAAAATCACCGACTAAGTAGTATTTGGTCGGCAATGACAATTTTTTTTTGCGTCAATCCGAAATTTTCGTGGAAAAAAATGGCGGGGTTTGGGTAATTTCCGACTAATTATTTAGTCGGCAAATATTTTATAATACGAAACGACGCCGTTACACCATATCCAAACCCATCCGGTTATACACTTTCCCCATCTCCCTCACGCATCGTCTCTCATTCCATCCCCTTCCAATCGACCCTCTGACCCTTGCTCCAGCCGTGGTCGCTCTACCCCTCTCTCCAGCCGCGGTCTCCACCGTTCAGCACCGCTGCCATTGCCACACCCCCGACGAAAATCCCTCTCTCTTCTGACTGTGGTCTCAGATCCTCTTGCTCCTCTCAATCAAACCCCCGACGAAAACCCCTTTCCTCCGACTTTGCATCTCCAGCTGTGGTCGAGCCGTTGTGTCTCTCTCTCGCTCGCTCCTGCTAGGTACTCACTCTCTCTCTCCCCCCGCCACAATCTGGGTTTTCAGTGCTCCAAATGAACAAATCGATTTGGGCTTTTAGTGCTCCAAACAAAAAAAATCAATTTGGGTTTACTGGGTTTCTATGTTCACTTTGGGCGATTTTCTGCTTTTGCTATGGTGGCATTTCTATTATTTGTGATTTTTCTTATTTCTGAAAGTTTTGTTCGTTGGTTTTTATATATTACAGGGTTTGAGCTGTTTACTGCAAATTTGTAGTTTTAGGATATTTCTGTCAAAAGTATAGCCTATGAGTGCTAGTTTTGTCATGCGGTTGCAATCCAGTCTGGTTACAGCTGTGTGGGCTAAGTTTTAGAAGCTTTAATATGAGCCTTTGGGCTTAAGAGCATCTACATGTATGGCCCTTTGTTTAGAAGATCACGGCTGTGTGGAAGTTTCTTCCTTGCCAAAGGAATGAATAGGGAACTTTTTGTTAGTTGGTTGGGAGCTAAACAAACCTTTGTGTAGTCGGGTTTTCTTTTCTTTCTTTCTCAAAATTCTTTGAGTGCGTGGGAATTTCTTGTCAAACCCGTACTTCTTGTTTCTTCCGATTAACAGTTAATAATAGAGAATAATATAACTGAAAGGTTTGCGCGTATTTGGGTTAATAAAAAGGATGAATTAGTGTTTGAATAAGATTTGAAAGAGATAAGAATGGGGAGTTTGAGTGTATTCAAAGGAGTTTGTCTTACCTATAAAAGTTAAAAGAGAAGAATTAAAAGAAAAAAAAGAAAAGAAAAAGAGTTTTCTATTAATCTACGTGGAGGTGTGCATATGTACAAGGGGTGTGTGCACAAGTGAATTTCACGTGACTGGGATTATCAAACAAAACTTGTCGTGGATTTTAGAAGTTACATATGCCTTTTGTTAACTTGGTTTAGGGAGTATTAGATATACTCCTTATAAGGCTTGGCTGGTAGCCTAGTACAGGTGCACGCAGGGAGAAGTTTACCGCCTAAAAGTACTACACGTGCATGTGTGCATGGGAGAAAGAGAATTTGTGTGAATAATACACAAGATTAATAAAGATGGGAGAGGAAAAAAGAAGAAAAAGGGGTTCACGGCTGTGTTTTTTTTTTTTTAAAGTTGATGGGATATTATGGAAAGGGCCGTGGGCATATGAATTGGGGATGGGTTTCTATAGAGTATAGACTTCACCAATTGTATTGTGAGTTTTAATAATTTTGGCATGTAAGATACTGTCGTAATGAGAAGGACGATACTGTCGTAATGAGTTTTCGAAGTATGTGTGATGGTTTCTTGTGTAGGTATTAAGGAAATGATTTGAATTTTTAATTATTGATTATGATACTTTGTGGTGCTTATGGATCCGAGTCGTTACATTTCTGCTCCAGAGCTTTTCGGCATTTTTGCAACCCTTTGTTGCTAAAATCTGTATAGAAAATAACATGTTAATAAGACGTTTGTTCAATCCCAGTGCCTTAATATTGCGGTTTAGGCGTTTGGCTCTCAAACCAACATTAATTGTGCTTTCATTATCTGTTTTGAGGCTCTTTTGGAACATCTGTAGATTCTGTACTCTGTTTCTAAGGTTACATCTGTTTCGTGACACGCTTGTGATCTGTTTGTAGGGCATTGGTTCTGGTGTTTCTACACCTATCAGCGAAGCTTCTGAACTGAAGCTATCCATAGGCATATCTTCTCCGGCTTTAAAGGTAAGTTGGCTGGCCACGTTGTCCTCTTTCTTGTTTTGTTTGATCAGCATACATTGTCCTCTTATTGCTATGAATTTGTATCGTAGTTCTGGTATGTTGTGATTATCTTTTTGCAAGTATTTTATTGTTTTTAGTTTTAGTTTTACCTGAGTAACTTGTGACATAAGCAACTTCAGTAAACATCATGGGCAAGTGATGAGTAATCTTGAATTTTGTTTTGTTAACATGAAATTGAGTGAGTGCCCTTTTGCTGCTGGAACAGCTATTAATTTATCTGGGAAAGGTTGATGGTTAGAATTAATATCAGTTCATAGTGCAGTCATGCATGGTAATATTGGCTGACTTTGTTTTTGATGGCATATGGCTCATGTTTTGTTGCACTTTGTTATCCCAAAAGCTACAGGCTCTCATATTGGTTTTCCCCTAAGCTGCCATATGTAATTGAGCTGTTTAATGGTTTCTCAACACTGATGAAGATTTTTTTATCTTGATTCTGCTGGTTTCATTCTTTGTTTATGCCACCTAATTGGCCATATTCTTCGCAGAAACCCACCTAATGAAGGACTAACTGAGTAAAGCTTATCATAAGACCTAGTTACACAAATTTTTTTCCCCCTGATAACCAACCCAGTAAACAGATTGCCATTGGCATTAGGCATAGCAGCTAGATGTTGCATGAGGCACGATAAAGTTCTGTACACATATGAACCTACTACAATTCCTCACGACTGCATATACACACACCACACCACGTAAAATATCAACACTTGTATTTTCTATACTGATTCAGCACAATATGCTATATGACCATATATTCAAAAATATTTCTGAATTGGTTTAGCTAATCACAAAAAGATTTCTGAATTGGCATAGCAGCTAGATGTTACACAGATTTCTGAATTAGTTTAGCTAATTACACTGACGTGACTACACAAACACATACCAAAATCATTTTTTTTGATCCGCACCAAATGATATCATAACTTCAGCTGATTTATCACCTTCTTATTTTCATTAATATAGTCATATTGAAGGTAGCATAATAAAGATGCACAGGCAGAAATTCTTATATGTATATGCATGCAACCCAATTGAAGGTAGCATGATAAAGATGCACTGCTGTTGCGAAACTCTCAGTGCTGACAGCACCGTCGTACTTCACGGAAACGGCTATAACTCGGCCTAGAAAACTCGAAATCACATTCCGCTTTCTTTGTTGGAAACTAGACACATAGAGCTTCAACTATATGTAAGCCACGTGCCTTAGTTGTGCCTGACTAATAACATATTTCAATTTAAAGTTAGCCTAAAATCTATTTTCTGGAAATCATTGAGTTTTTGGTCTAGTCGGTACCTGTTAAAAATACTTCCCAAGGTCAGGAAATTCTGAAATTTTGACTAATGTTACTAGCCTAGTAAGTTGTAGCAGTGACTTCACTGATTCCTGAATATAAGGGGTTCTATCATGTGTATGTTAGCTGGGTAGTCCCCAAGTCCTTTCAAGACCAAACTGAGCATACCAAAACTGATAATTTCACTCCTCAATATCCCACTGAAGCCTCCAATCGAGTGAATTGGTGAAGAATGAAGAACTAATGCCTTTCGGATAAGAAAATGACCCTTGCTTGCTGTCTGGTGCGGCTTATTAGGGCAGTTCAAATCCAAGAACTTAAGCCTTATATAGTAGGCACAGAAAATAAATAGCTGCCACAATCTTAGTAAGTTAGCACAAATCTTTGCATAATCTTACCCAGTCCTTTAGCGTGGCTTCAATTGTGCATATCAGATTGGAAAAGTGCCATGTACTGTGTTTAAGATTACTGATGACCCTTTCACTTGAGTACCTCCATGCATTTTAGCTTCTCTTTCCTAGCATCCATATGCCAAATTCTTCTATTTGGAAATCAAGCACTTGTACGAAGGATATCCCTTTCGCAGTTTGCAGTCCACTTGTTGACCTTTTCCAGTGGTGGAATGAAATCGATAATAGGAAGGTTCTTAGTGCTTACTAAGTGGGCAAAAAGAACTGATGCTTGGCAAATGGCTGTTTAGTAATGGATACTGAAAGGTCCCTGGATTCAAGAGGACCTCAAAGCAAAAAGCTCAGCCAGACTGAGATGATGTCTACAGCAAACACTTGGTATCAAGCATTAGCGCCATAGTGTGCTTCCTCGTTGACAGGGATTTTCCCACATTTTCTTGTCTTTTCTTGTTTTTTTAAAGGAACTTTGCATCCACAAAAACATGCAATTTGCTGTACATTTTTCATTCTTAGGACAGGGCGCGCAGTAGCAATTTTGTTGGATAAAGCCCGTATTATGAGAAGTTTGTGGTGTGATGCTGAGAACTTTGTGGTGTGATGTTGGATAAAGCCCGTATATCCATTCCTTTGGCCGGGTCGAGATCACACCTATCAGTCACATGCTTTGCTTGCCAATGCATTTTGGATACGGCTATACGTAGCGCCCATGAGATAACCAACAAAATACTTACAGTTGCTCTCGACTTGAATTTGCAGTCCATTTTGTAAACCTTAATATGGATTAATACGATATGGATTCTGTTTTTGTGTGTACTGTTTGGAGGTTGGTTTGGTGAATGAGTCGACTTACCACTGCACTTTGAGCCATTTTTTTTTCTATTTTGTATTTCTGAACCGTCTACGGAACTAGCATTTTGGGTTTGGCATGTCTGCATTATGGATTCTGCTTTGCTAGAGTCGTAGTATGATGTTTCAACATAACCACCGATCACATCCATAGTTTTGTTGTTTGAACATGTGCTATGGAACCACTGCATTTGGCAATGATCACAGCCATGTAGTGCTGTACATGGCTGTTTTTTTTGGCCTTTCAAGTGTTGTACCTTGCTATTTTTTTGTGTCTTTTCAAGTGTGTAACATGGCTGTTTTTTTGTTGGGAGTTATAGGAATGACCTCATAGCCACGTCTATAACTACTTCTTTAGTCTATGGAATTGGTACCTTATTAGCCCTTGGTTTAATTAGCATTTAAAGGAACTTCAATGATCAATAGTATCTTGTTTTTCTATATAGCCCTTCGACAGTCATATTGTTTGATATTGTGGCAATGCTTTGAGAACAATGAACAATGGGTAGTATTCTGTTAATTTGTAGTCATAGTGGTTGTAGTTGATGTGCATATGTATTTGGTCAAACACTTCCATTTGCCGTTCATGCTTTGAGTCATGGGATACGCTAGTTCATAAATACTAATGGTGGATTGTTCTTTTTTCTACAGATCGACGCTTTAATGGAGTATCCCGTAGTTCTACTTCTGGTTATTGACTATGAAGATCAAAGTTATTGTGGACGTGCTTGGATGTTTCAAGGTTATCCGTTTGTTGATGTTGAACTTTTTAGTATTTTGTGGTCTAGGAGTTTGGATACATTTCTTGGAATTTGGATTTTGTATTAAGTTGGTAATTTTATGGATGTAATGATCGTTGGCTCAAATTTATAGGTTTTGTAGAATGGGACAAAAATTTGTAGGAACTTCTAGAATGAATTGCCGATAAAAAATATATATATATTTTCTGGAATGGTATTACGCAATTACCGACTAAACTATTTGTTGGTGAAAATAAGACATTCCCCGACTAACGTCTTGGTCGGCAAAAGGTTTCACATTTCCCGACTAAAGTTTAGTCGGCAATAGGCCACTCATTCCCCGACTAAAGTCTTGGTCGGCAGTAGGTTTCACATTTCCCGACTAAAGTTTAGTCGGCAATAGGCTACATATTCCCCGACTAACGTCTTAGTCGACAATAGGTTTCACATTCCCCGACTAAATTTTAGTCGGCAATAGGCCATACCTTAGCCGACTAAATAATTTTTAGTCTGCAAAACCCTTTGCCGACTCTCATTCCCCGACAAAGTTGCCGACTAATTTATTTAGTCGGGAAAACCATTTGCCGACTAAAAACGGGACATTAGGCGACTAAAGGGTTAGTCGGGAATTGTGTTTTTTCTGGTAGTGCATTAAGGCTCGTGAACAAGCTCGAGCTCGAGTCAAGCCACGGCCCGCTCGGCTCGAGCTCGACTCGTTAAGTTTTCACTGAGCTCGAGCTCGAGCTCGGGTTCATTAAAAACTTAATAAACAAGCTTGAGCACGGTAAAACTCGGCTCGGCTCGTTTGCAGCCCTATCTGTCATATATCGATAGCGATATGTAATTAGGTAAGTTCAAGTTGAAAAATGAGAAGGAAAAAAAAATCTTTTGTTACTCTTTTAAGATCACCTTTCCATGTCTAAAAATACAAATAAATTTATTTAGTTGATCAAAACGACACTTTCATTGAATTAAAATGGCTTGGATATTGATCTTGCACGTTCATTTTGAGGTAGATGAGGTGTCGATTATTATGACATGAAATGGAGATCTCCATTCCACCCATGAAATGGAGAGGATGTGTGAATCCGATATTTAGCATGTGATGCATAACAATCATTCAACAATAGATAATTCAAATAGCTTCCTTGACTCTTGAGTAAATGCTTTATTCGGCAAATCTTCACCAGATGATGGTAATAATGAAGAAAATAGTTTGTGATACGATGAGTACTTCAATTTCTAACGCTCAAGACCTATATAAAAGTGACAATCTTCTATCTGTACACGTAAAAGCAGAAGAGGCAAAATTCGTCTTGTCGTTAATTTTTATTTTCTCCTTGGCGGTTTCATGGGTTTTGTTAGGCCCTGCTACTCTTCTTCTCAATGGTTATCACCGCGAATTTTCGCATGAGAAAGTGGTTGTTGTTCATGTTATATCATCAAGTTATCGAATTCCTACTCTCGTTGATCTGGTGAACCCGGCCACCACATTGCATATATATATGACCGAAAAAATAAAATGATTCAATAAAAAACTATAGATGAAATGAATTTATGTTGTACCTTATCCCAACAATTTTACATGCATTAACTGCATATGTGATACAGCAAGGACTATTACAATGTCTTTGTGCCCAAGACACAAAGACATAAATTGTAGTAATTGCGATTTTTTCAACATGTGGCTATATAAACGTGCTTTCAATCTGTATTTCTTGCACATAGAAGCTGGATATATAGCAGAAGATGGGTTACACTCAGCTCATGGAACTTCTGGTCTCGTTGATGGGCGGTGGTCCAGTCTTTCTCCGCGTGTTTCTCAAGGGCTTCTGCATCCCTGGCCAAGGAAGTGGTTGTTTTTCCAATACTTGTTCATCCGCAGCTGAGGCAGAGAGGGTGGCGGCCGGTGGTTCATCGTAATCATATGACATGCAGTACTTAATGCATGTAAAATTGTTGGGATAAGGTACTAAATAAATTGCAAAGAGTGATATGAAACTATTGTGCTAAGCTAATGTTATCTGTTCGAATCATATTGAAGTAAAATAGTAAGAGATTGGTTTCTAGCCAGCTCCTCTAATGTTGCTTTTGCTTTTGCGTGTGAAGGCTAGGCCAGGAATTTTTATTTCTCAGGGGCGACTCTATGTGGGTGAATTAATATTGTGGCGTCAATTGACCCAATTAACCAATTATCGAAATAACTTATTTGACCCTACTAACGTTAATTGAAAGCTGTACGAAAATGTACCTATATGACATAAGAATTAGTCTGGATTCTTCATGGGTATTAATAACTCGGACTACATCTTGGCTTTCTCTCGAGGTACTTCTTGTCAAGTTTAAATTTGTGAATTTCCTCGTATATGTGTCCGGCTTCTCTATAATACTACTATTTGATAAGCAAAAGAGCATGTTAATGAGCATACTACTCTAATCTTTTCGCCGATCAAAAAAAAAAAAAAGAGCGTGTTAATGAGAAGCGCTATGAGTGTATCAGTTGGCATGAGTTGATTGGTTAACTTTAAAATTTTAAATTGGTACCACAAACTTCCGAAAGCAGAAAAAAAAAAAAAAAGAAAGAAACCGTACCCTTCCAACATTTAACTTCGAATTCTCTACAAAAAGATTAAAGAAAAATCTAAATTCATTTTAAGTTTGTCTCTCTGATCCGAAATTCGAAATCTAAAAAATTTATCCTCTTTTAGACATAGATGTCTCACCTTTGAGAGTTTCGATTTTAATTTTCTAATGTTTAAACCCATTTCAACCATAATGTTTATACCCTTCTCATTTACCAAGCTTGTCAAGTTAGCTGTCTCATTTCTCTTTCCAGTAATGACCTGAGTTCGAGTCCAACGGGAAGCAGGTTTGGGGTTCAGGGCTATGGATAGTCTTTGAACCCTCCGATGATTAACATACTGAATAAGGCTTGTATGCAATCCAAATTAATGTGGATTGGAGAGGTGCGGTTAGAGTGTTCACAACCGTCGGATGATGTTTTTAACGGTCAAGATCTAAAAAAAAACTTTTTTTTACAGTTTGGAAGGTTGGATGCAAAGTTGAACAACTGTGATTGGACTGCAAGGACTTTCTGCAGTTCAACTGCAGAGAATCTGTCTCCTAACATACTATAACGTACCGGTGATATAAAAGAAAGGGCATCCAAGATTGGTAAAGGGCCAATAAACAAGGTTATTGTCACCTATAATAATAAAATAAAATAAAATAAAATAAAAAACAAGATTATTGTCTTAACGGATTGAGTGTTGTATATAAGGTTTAACTTAGCAAGAGGCAAAAGATCGATGATCGAAGATAGGAGTGTTCAAGAAAACCGCTCGAATCGTAAAATTGGTCTGATCCAGACCGAACCGTCCTATTTGGTCCGGTTCTGCAGTTCTACGGTCAGGTTATGGTTCCAAAAAAATAAGATCCGTTAATTTTGGTTCGGTTACTGGTTCTCAATTAATGAACCGTGGTAAAAACCGAACCGAGCCATTTAAAACTAAGATAAATATAGAAATACATATGTGTGCGTAGTTAAATATGTATTTGAATTTGATAGATTAAGATAAATTAGAGATGAAATCTCATTTGTTAGGAAAGCTTTTATTTTCTTTCTCCCTTTCCTATTCCAACAGATTATCTTTTCATTTCTTTAATATTATGAATTCATATTTAATTGTGAATAAGTGTTTGAATGCTTATTGGATAGAACCGGAACCGAACCAAAACCGAACCGGTCTTACGGTTTGGTTCTGATTAGGTTCCATGCATATATTGGTTAGGTTTTGGTTTCCAATTTTCTAGAACCATTTGAAATGGCCCGGTTACTGATTTTATAGAGAACCGGACCAATCCGAATCATGTACACCCCTGATGGAAGATGTGTACTCATAAAATTAGTACCTGAACTCTACCGAACTTTTTGATTTTGGAAGCTAGGTTCTCTTTCAAGTTTTGTTTACTTCGTGAAAGCAAAAATAAAAAATAAGGCCCGGCCCGGCCCTACGGCAGCCGCCTATAGCCTCCAATCTTAAGTTCTAAGACGGGCCCCCAACTCGAGTAAGTAATAGTATATATTTTAATAGCCCAAAAAGTATCAAATCTGCTTAGATGCATTAATTATCGAAATACGTCATTGACCATCATTCTTCTTATATCGCATTGGTACCACAAAGCCATGACCCCGTTCTGCGAGATGGCTTACGGCCTCCATATCCCTTCCATATAGGGCCGAACTTGAGTATAATTTTTTTTTTAATAACTGAGGAACAGCCCTACAGTTGAGCTACAATTGGATCCGACTGAGCAACCCAAACCTCGGGGAATTAGCGCGGTCACACCAATCACGGCCCCCCACTTACTATCAGGGTACTCACCCAGTAGAGAATCGAACCCCTGAAAAAGAGTTCTCCCAAAGTCAGTCATTCACCTTTATCATTAGGACAACCCTTGGGGGTGACTTGAGTATAATTGTTATATACTTCCGTATATATTTCAAGTTCGAGAGAAGATGATCTAAGGTTGGACATATGGAAATTAATAACACCAATATAATTCTACTAGTCTTATTTGAAAAAATAAACATAATTTCTTGGGTATATTGAATAAAATCAATTTTCTTTCTAGTACGTGGTACGTACACAATAACTGACAATATTTTACTCTAAGTATCTGTCACATATCGATGGTTGCAATAATTAGGTCAGTTCAAGTTGAAAATTGAGAAATAAAAATAAAAATCTTTTGTTACTCTTTTAAGATCACCTTTTCATGTCAAAATTACAAATAAATTTAATTAGTCGATCAAAATGACACTTTCATTGAATTGAAAAGGCTTGGATATATAATTCGAAGATCTTGCACGTCCATTTTGAGGTAGATGAGGTGTCGATTATCTATATTACAAATCGCGACGGTGTGGTGGCCCACACATTTTTCCTACATAAATCTTCACCCTTGATTTCATCCAACGGTTGAGAGTTGCTAAATGGTTGAGTAATGATTTTTTCAATTTTGGTAATTAATGAACGAATTTTAATGACATGCTATAAACTCACGTGAATTTTATTGTTGTTTTGGTAATGAACGAATAAACTGACGTGAAGTTGAAACAAAAGTGACAATCTCTAAACTGACGTGAATCCTTTACTATTAAAACTCCAATAATTACTCCACGATTTTCTGAACAATTCATTGGTGGACTAGATAACTCCAATAACAACTCCACGAATTTCCTTTACTATTATTGATTTGCGTTGAATTTTTGGTAATGATTGGTGAACGAATTTTTGGTAATGATTTATTCAGTCGGATTGCCGTTGAAAGAGAATACAATTGAAAGACATGCTAAATGAATTTTTGGTAATGAACGAATTTTTGGTTAGGTCGAATTTTCATTGTTTGTTTCTTATTCCGAATTTTCAGTGGCCATGATTTCTCTCTCCCGATCTCTCCCTAAACGTTTTCTTTCCAGTTTTCTTCCCCGTCTTCCTGACTCTCACCCCTGTCTAATTCTCTCTCCATAGGTTTGGCTCTTTATTCTCTCTCTTTTTTAAACAGCTGTGATGGCAGTGAATCAAAAAATTAGTTGTTTAGAAAATTAGTTCATCATTCTCTACCCATGGTGAATTCTCTTCTCTTTTTTTTTTCAGTTCTCTTTGTTCTCATTTCAATTTACTTCTCGGTTCTAAGTGGGAGTTGGAGTGAATCAAAAAATTATTTCAGAAACTATATTGCACGGGCATAAGTCTCTTCAGTTCTCTCTCCACAGATATGGCTCTTTGTTCACTTTTTTTTAAACGGCTGTGACGATTGTGAATCGAAAAATTAGTTGCTTAGAAAATTAGTTCTTTGTTCTCTATCCATAGTGAATTCCTTTTTTTTTTCCCCAGTTCTCTTTGTTCTTATTTTAATTTACTTTTGGGTTCTAATTGGGACTTGGAGTGAATTGAAAAAATCTTTTAGAAACCATATTGCACGGGCATAAGCTATTAGTTGTTTTTAGGGTTGCAGTTAATATGTTTATGTTGATTTATGTAATTAGGTAGGTACAGTTCAATTCCGATTTCATCAACTTCGGTGCGTGCAAAGTCATGAGAGAAGTATGTTACTCCACTTCTTCTTTTTTCCTCATGTTTTGAAATTTGATCAGAAGAACATGTTTTGGAATTTGGTTTAGAAATTTCGAAGCTTCCTATTTTAATTTAAAGCATGGTACGTGTCCGTGTTCTCATTTCAATTTTGCATATCGAACTGACTCCTTATACGGAAGGCTAGATGAGATCGGGTCTATCATTATTTTACTATGACATCTATATGCACAAGATTATTTTCTATTTGTGTTTTGTGTTTCAAGCGTTCTTTGGTGTGATTAGATGAGAAGGGCAGGAGGATCAGGGAGCTGAAGGCAACATGGAGTTATATGCCGAGAAGGTGAACAATAGGGGACTTATTTGGTGAACAACGTGGACTTATTTGCTCAGGCTGAGTCCCTGCGTTACAAGCTTCTCAACGGCCTTGCTGTTAGGAGGTATATGTGGATTAACTTTGATACCCATTTGTTGAGTGGGCCTTGCTGCCCTTTCATGGGAGTATTGAAATTAAATTATTGCCACTTTCATATGAATATAAAGTTTATTTTCGTTGAGTTTCTTTTACGTTGTTATGCAAGGGGGAAATACGTACAAGTCTCTACTTCTATAGTTTCTTTGTGCTTAAATTTTACCCATTTTGATATGGATTGCCATAGCTTACGAGCCTTTCATGGTGTTTACTCCTTATGCATGCGGTTTGTATTCAAGGCTTTCTTTATCCTTTCATCTTCATCTTATTTCTCTATAGCTTATTTAATTTACCAATGACATGTTATTCTGAGTGTGTTTGATCCAACTCTGAAGTAGCAAAAAAGAAGGTTTGTGGCTCACCTTGCTTGACATGTATTGTTGGGTTTTCTCTCTTTCGTTCGATCACCCAAGTTGGTTTGCAGTTTTGGTGGCTACAAATACCTCTGGGCATCTACCCTTTGTTCAAACCTAGCTTCCATATACTTTGTTATTTGTAGTTTTGCTCTTTATATTCTTTGTCCCAGTTGACATGTGGGTCTTTTAAGATGCCCACTTTGTGTTTGTTAAAATGGATGTTTGAGAGAGTGAAAATAGTGGGGAATGAGTTAATTTATTTTTTCTTTTTCCGGAGGTATTGAGTTAATTCTTTATGATCCATTATTAGGAGCAACATATAAGGGTTTCAATTTTTAATTTACTTTTAAGTATTATTGGTGCTATTGGGTTTAAAATTTTTGATGGTACAACTTTTCAACTGTACTTTTTTTTAAAGAATAAGTGTACAGTCTTCTTAAGAGGTTGTACGAATCTATGTGTGCATATGTGTGCATTACCTATGAAGGTCTAATTTCTTGATGTAATGGACGTATATTGTGTTGAACAAAGTTGCCTCTTTTTCTTTTGGACCTTTATATACAATTGGTGATCTAAATATAGAGTGGAAAAACTCATGTGTCATGAGAACCAGAACCTTTTATTTTTGTTTCATGTGCTTCCTTTGGATTTATCATAAAGTCAATACCCATGCTGTAAGATTGATTTTTGGGAAGACTTTAGCACCAACGAATGAAGATAATTTTCTCCGAAGTGCAGTAGCCCGAGCCATTAACTGGGGGGTTACAGTGTGCAACTCTTAAATCTAATTGAAAGGAAACTTAGGTCCAACATAATAGCTTCTACCTGGGCTCACATCATATGTAGCCAATTTTGATGATCATCAAACGATACGCTTATACTATTCAGTGTCCAGGGGAAAATGATTTTGATCGAAAATTAAAAATAGCCTTGAAAGGTTGGACCTAAGAGGTTAGGAGGATGACACTAAATTGTTTGTTGATCATTCGAGCCGTACCTTCAGGCACGGACAAACCCTAGTTTATGACATGGAATGGAGATCTCCATATCACCCATGAAATGGAGAAGATGCGAATCCGATCGATATTTAGCATGTGATGCATGACAATCATTCAAAAATAGATAATTCATATAGCTGCCCTGACTCCTTAGTAAAAGCTTTATTTGGTAAATCTTCACCGGGTGAGGGTCATAATGAAGAAAATAGTTTGTGATACGATGACTTCAATTCCTAACACTCAAGACCTTTATAAAAGTGACAAAATCTCCTATCTGTACATCTAAAAGCCGATCAAAGAGGCAATGTTCATCTTGTCGATATATTTTTATTTATATCCATTGTATTGTGCATAATTCAGCACATAATTTGGCGTATTAGGCAACTTAATAACTATGGAATCATTTCGCAATACCATGCCTTCGAATTCTTGATCTCCCAAACGCTATATAAACCCGTCACCTGATTTTTCATGTACTTGAAGAAGAGACAAAGACAGTTTACAGTGGGTTCGCGACACTCCTCTTTTTCTCAATTTGTCCATCAAATAATCCGACTGAGGAAAAAGGATTGTTGTTCATGTTATTTCATCGAGTTGGAAAAAATTTTAAGTTGTGTGTTGTTAATTGCACGATGTTGAATGACTAAAACTGTTGAAGCAACACAATCAGATGGCTCATGTCGTTTTCGTTAAGAGGTTTGGTAGGGCGCATGAAAACCCATCCATAAAAGTGTATGTGAAAGAGGAACGGACGGTTCAAATTTATATTTAGAAGCTGTTTATTCTCTTTTCTTGTATACTTTCATGGATGCGTTTTCATGTGGCCTTACCATTCTCATTAATATACCAAGTGATACGAGTTTCTATCTGACCAAGTGGGCCTACATTTGCTTGAGACAACCAATCATATGAAGAATGTTAACTGGTGCTTATATCATTTGGCGTAGTACGGGTAGGCACATAATTGTACATTAAATATGAAAAAGAAACCCACCGTTTATAAATTGGGACCTTTTTTTTTTTTTTTTTTAATACAGGGTGTTTTGGGCAGCTTGCGCAAGATTAATCACTACAGCCCCTCCCACAGTCATTTCACACAATTACACGGGAGAGTGAAGTGGCCCCAAGAATTGCTGTCAAGGAGAATCGAAACTTTTTTATTTTTTGAACGGCAAAATAACAAATTATTAGGGAAAGGGGAAAAAGTTTTCAACCAAAAGTTGGAACCAAAGCAAAGGGACAAAACCCAATGCAATAGCTGAGGGTCTAAAGCGCCCAGATATAGAATAACTAGCACATAAAATCTAAAAGTCCTAAAAGCCCAAATACAACAAATGAAGCCTCAGGCCAAGGAGAATTGAACCTGAAACTTTAGAATAGAGTAAACACCTAAGTCTCAGGCCAAGAGCACTTGAAACCTTTTTTGTTTTTTTGTAATGCAGGGTTTCACACGCTAATGCGTGGGGTTGAGATGTCCCCAAGAGTTGTTGATAAGGAGAATCGAACCTGAGACTTAAGGGTGGAGTAAACACCTAAATCTCAAACGGACGCTACTTGGCCAACCTCTCGATGCTAAACTTAACCAAATCAGCGGGAAGTGTTGGGTTTGCAATCGTTTTGTAGATTCTTGTTCTGTCGTCTATGATGGGAGTGACTTTTTGTCAATTTGTTCGTTAAAGATTTCTGCATTCCAGGGGAGAAGTGACGAATGTTCGTGTTCTATCGACAAGTGAGACTGGTGCCGATGTTTTGAAGAAATTGTAATTGTTTAAATCAATTTTGGAATATAGAGATTGCCTTGATCTATAATGTTGCTTTTTTTTTTTTGAAAGAGTCATTCATTCATCACAAGCCCACCGGGTAAACAGATTTCAGAACAGATACAGGAAAGAACACCAAAGAAACCTAAACGTCGATCTCAGGTACCTACTACCGAAGCAGGCCCCACGATAATGCCAGCACATAAGAACCAATCTCGGTCTAGATAACAAAGGATCTAAAGAGATCTACAGCTCAAACCCGTAAACAATTAAGTATTGCTGAAATCTAAAGGTAAAACAACAACAAATCAACTAAAATCTAACAGGTCTCATGGACAAAAACCATATGGGTCACCGGCCTGAACAGGAAGAGAATCGAACACCACCGGACCACGGCGACCGAAGACCTGTCTTCTTCCAGCCGAAACTACTGCGCAGCCCAAACAAACACCACTGGACCACCAACAACCCCAACATCACCACCGAAACCCACCAATCCCAAAAATAGACATCCAGACACACAAAGACCACCAACACCAGACCATTCCTCAATAGGCACCGAGTTATTTGCCCACCACCAGATTTGGAACATCCAGACTTGTACAGAACCGGACGGGGGAAACCCGCCGGTAGAAGAGAAAACGAAAATAGCAGATGAAAAATGGAAAACCCCCTTACACCAACCACACACCTTATTAAGCTCGCCGCCAAACCATGAACTACAGATCTGGAGACGAAGGAAGATGAACGGGACAGAAGAACCACCGGCTTGAGGAACCCTCGCCGTCCAATCGATCAGAGCTGGTTCAAGATGGAGAATGATTGGCAACGCCTAACATAATCTGAGTACATATATATGGCGGTTCTAGAGTCTTGTGAAGATCGTCCGAGCAGAAGAGTAGGACGAACAATTGCATTTTGTAACACCGGCTAAGCCTTCAAATCATGGCCTAAGCAAATGCGAGATGACGGCAATTGCTGTGGCACAAGAAATTTGTCAAAGGATATAACGATCAAATGCGAGATGAAGCCAGTTCCATTTCTATTCAAGATCTAAGATGGTTCATGCCCATTCAAATATGCGAAGAAGTATTGAAGATCAACATTGAGGCTCTTCATGAAGATTATCCTGTACACCACCTTGGATGATGAACTGCAGCTATTGCAACTTGGAGGGGAGTTTAGGGCTCGATGAGCTTCGAGCAAGGAAACAGCAAAGCTCTTGTCTGATGTAATTTTCGAGATAGCATCTCTAAGATATTTTAATATTCCTCCTGGGTTCAGTGACACCAAGGACCGTAGAAAAGAGTTTAGAGATGCTATCTTGAAAATTACATTGGACAAGAGCTTTGTTGTTTCCTTGCTCGAAGTTCGTCCAGCCCTAAACTCCCATCCAAGTTGGAGTGGCTGCAGTTCATCATCCAGGGTGGTGTACCGGATAATCTTCATGAAGAGCCTCAACATTGATCTTCGGTACTTCTTTACATATTTGAATGGGCATGATGAACCTGCATCTCAGCTCTTGAATAGAAATGGAACTTCACCTCGCATTCTATCGTGATATCCTTTGACAAATTTCTTGCGCCACAACAATTGCCCTCATCTCGTATTTGCATAGGCAATGATTTGAAGGCTCAGCCGGTGTTACATAGTGCAATTGTTCGTCCAACTCTTCTGCTCGGATGAATTTCACAAGACTCCAGAACCGCCATATATATATATGTACTCAGATTATGTTAGGCTTTGCTAATCATTCTCCATCTTTAACCAACTCTGAAATTTTATTTATTTTTACTGGTAATAGGGTGGGAGGGGTGACCAGCGTAGCAATCCCCTTGGGCGTGACCATAGGGGCTCCCTACCTGCCAGTGGAATGTACGATTGAGCCATAACTACTGTCCGTGAGAACAGACCGTCACCACGGCACCACCTAAGTACACGTTGGTAGGAACACAAATTCCCCAATCCCATGCCACTTGCACGAATCGAAACCGAGCCATGCCTGCGGAAAGAGGGAGAGGCCCAACCAAGGAGGCTACCACCTTCGGTGGTTGAACCAACTCTGATTGATATGTAGAAAACGAAGGAATTTTGGAAGGAAACGAAGAGAGTTTTTAACTCGACCCAAACTTTTATAACTGAAGAGGGAGTAGGGGTTCGGATTATTTTCTGAGTCATATGAGGACCCATATAAATATACTCATATTAGCAACCACTTCCCATAAAATTAGGGCTCGATCAGAGATCGATATCCTCAACTGCCTCCTAGTTAACCTAGTCAAACAACCAATTGAGCTTATTAGCGATCGATATCCTCAACTGCCTCCTAGTTAACCTAGTCAAACAACCAAGTCAGTGAGATATACTTATTTACGGAGGTACTGTAAATAGTATGTTTGCAGCACCAAATTATAGCCGTCCAAAAGTGTTCTTAACGGTCTGGATTTTAATGAAACTTTTTCCTGGAAAAGCTCAACTCTTCTCCGAAAAAGTTTCATTAACATCCCGACCGTCCAAAACACTTTTAGATTGTCACGATTGAGCGCTGTAAACATTTATTTGATGTTTACAGCACCTCCGTAACAAGATTTTCTCCCAAGTGCGCTTATCAAGAACTATTAGTTGTTAACATTCAACAGTCACTTGTTTGAATCATCCAAATTAAACCTCCATCAAGTTGACTTGGTAAAACTCAATCCCTTCAATCTCTCAACAAATTAGTATATCACAACACTGTGAGGTTTTCCAATTCAATTGGTTTATCCATCACATAATAATTTATTACACAAAAAGTTGGGCTATTAGGCCACAACAATCTAGAGTTGGGCTATTTGGCCACAACAATTCAACAATTCCGATCCATCACGGACCACTTGATCGTCATATGTAATACGCTCCCACAGCCTTTTTTCCCATTTTGCTTAAGGGCCTGACATGCAATAACCCGACTTGGATGATCTTGCACGTCCATTTTGAGGTAGATTAGGTGTCGATTATTTATGACATGGAATGGAGATCTCCATTCCACCCATGAAATGAAGAGGATGTGAATGTGATATTTAGCACGTGATGCATATCAATCATTCAACAATAGATAATTCAAAGTGCTGCCTTGACTCCTTAGTAAAAGTTTTATTTGGCAAATCTTCACCGGGCGATGGTAATAATGAACAAAATCGTGTGTGATATGATGACTTCAATTTCTAACGCTCAAGGCCTTTTTATAAAAGTGAAGAGGCAAAATTCATCTTGTCTTCTTCTTTTTTCTTTTTATTTTTTTTTATATCTATTGTATTGTGCATAATACAGAACATTTGGCTTATTGTTTAGGCAACATAATAACTGTGAAATCATTTCGCAATACCATGCCTTGAATTTCTTGATCTCCCAAACGCTATATAAACCTGTCACCCAATTTTTCATGTTCTTGAAGAAGAGACAAAGACAGTTTACAACGGGTTCGCGACACACCTCCTTTTCTCAATTCGTTCATCAAATAATATGTCTGAAAAAAAAAAAGGATTGTTGTTCATGTTATATCATCAAGTTGGAAAGAATTTCAAGTTGTAAGTTGTTGATTGCACTACATTGGATAACTAAAATTGTTGAAGCAACACAATCAAATAACTCGGGTCGTTTTTATTGAGAGGTTTGGTAGGGCACATATAAACCCATCTGTGAAAGCGTGCATGAAAGGGAAATGGACGGTTCAAATTTACAGAAGGCGTTCATTCTCTATTGATCATGTATACTTTTACGGGTGGGTCTTCATATGCCTTACCATTTTCATTAATACCAAATGAGTACGAGTTTCAACTCTGACCAAGTGGGCCCACATCTTCTTGAGACAACCAATCATATGAAGAATGTTAACTGGTGCTTACATGCATTTGGCGTAGTACCTAATTGTACATTAAATATGCAAAAGAAACCCACCGTGTATAAATTGGGACCAAATTTTCTTATAGTGTA
This sequence comes from Rhododendron molle, assembly GCA_025413875.1. Taxonomy (NCBI): domain Eukaryota; kingdom Viridiplantae; phylum Streptophyta; class Magnoliopsida; order Ericales; family Ericaceae; genus Rhododendron; species Rhododendron molle. The sequence goes on along the minus strand of CM046396.1, from coordinate 7,284,319 downwards.
CTCCAAATTTTCTTATTTGAGAGTAAGAGGGAAAAAAAATGGCTAACAGTCGTTACGTAGATCTTGTTCTTCCTATGATGGGCGGTCCGTTATTTGTCAATTTGTTCGTGAAAGATTTCTGCATCCCGGGGAGAGAATTGGCAAAAGTTCGTGCTCTGTCGACAAGTGAGGCTGGTGCCGATGTTTTGAAGCCGATGTTTTGAAGAAATTGTTATTTGTTTAAATCAATTTGAAATATAGAGATTGCCTTTGCTCTATAATGTTGCTTTTAATTGCCGAGAAAAAACAGTTTGAGAGGCTCTGTTCGCACCCCCATGACACACCCCCCGTCCGGGCCCCACCCCTTTGCCCCCTCTTCCCGGCCTGCCCCTCCCCCCCTTCCCACCCCCTTTTTCTTTTACAGTTTTACTAGTTTTTTTTTGTTTTTTTTAATAGACTTTAATTGCTATTTTATTTTTTTTACTTTAAAAGACTTTAATTACTGTTTTAGTTTTTTTTTTCATTTTTTATAGTTTTTTTTATTTGTTTTACTTTTCAAAATTAAGTATTTTAAATTTCAATCCGTTTGAATCGGTGGAAAAATTTTAGTTTTTTGATCTTTTTATCCTAGATGGTCATAATTAAATTTTGACTCCATGACTCTCGTTGATTAGCCCTAAGAGATATTTGATTGTACGATTTTCTTAAGGCTAATCAACGAGAGTCCTAGAGTCAAAATTTAATTATGACCATTTAGGATAAAATGATCAAACAACTAAAATCTTCCCATCAATTCAAACGGATTGAAATTCGGAACACTTAATTTTTTAACTATATTTTTTAATATATAAACTGTCTAAAGAGGTTAAAAAAATTAAGTTTTCCAAATTTTAATCTGTTTGAACTGGTGGAAAGATTTTCGTTTTTTGATCATTTTATCCTGGATGGCTATAGTTAAATTTTGACTCTAGAGCTCTCGTTGATTAATCCTAAGAGATATTTGATTCTACAATTTTCTTTGTGCCAAAAATTTATTTTGACCGTTGAAGATAAAATGATAAAAAAATAAGATCTTTCCACCGATTCAATTGTATTGAAAATTGGAACACTAAAATAATATTAAATAAATAAAAAAGAAAAAAGATACAGAGTATAAACATTATTAAGTAAATAAAAAAAATAAGAGAAATTGGGTTGGGTATTTCTGGGAGTGCGGGGGTATTTTCGGAAGAAAGGAGGTGGGGTCGGGAGTGCATGTGTCAGGAGGGGTGCGAGAAGAGATTTACTTCTTTTAATTGGTTTGCTCTATAATTTCTTTCAATTTTCTTCTTGTTGTCAAAGTGATTGATGATGACGTTAACTCGTGGGGGTTTTTTTATCGGCAAAGAAATTTTATTTCTATTAATACTCGAAAGGGTACATCGAGAATGTTCAAGAAGCATCATATGCTTAGAACAAAGATATACTCGTGGGGTTTTTGTGAAGATATAAGCTTCTCTCTCAACCCAAATAGCATGACAACAAAACACTTGTTAGTAGCATTTTCTTAGATCTGAGATCAAGATAGAAAACCCTGACTGAAATAGATTGCGAAATTAATTATGTGTTACAAGTTAATTATCGAATGTGTTTCAATGTAAGATTTGCGCAGGTAAAAAAAAATAGATTGCGAAATTATATAGATTCAGTCAATTTTTCCCTATGTTTTTATCTTATTATTCTTTACTTGCCTCAAATCAAATCCAAAACATCTAATCACGGCCTTAATTTTTTGGCAACAATATGTTCTACGATTATTGATTGTTCAACCCCTGTTTAAATTCGAAAGGAAAAAACTCTTGAAATCAGGCCCGTTTAAACTGGTGCAAAGATAAAAAAAAAAAAAAAAAGATCTTTGTACCGGTTCAAATGGATTGAAAATTTGAGCACTTAATTTTTTAACCACATTTTTTAATATGTAAACAATCTAAAAAAAGATTGCTTCAATTTTCAATCTGTTTGAACTAGTGCAAAATCTTATTTTTCTGATCATTTTATCCTAAATAGTCATAATTATTTGTCTCTAAGACAATCGTAATTAAGTATTTGTTCTTCAATTGGGCGATCTCTTAGGGCTCTCATGCTCTCCCATGAGAGCTTTAGAGGCAAAAAAATTTATGACCTTTTAGGAAAAAACGATTAGAAAAATAAGATTTCCGCACTGATTCAAATGGATTAAAAATTGGAACACCTAATTTTTTTAGAATTAAAATCAGATAATGATTCCAGCACTATTACCATGCACATATAATTATTAATGGAACAAATTTACATTTCAACACAAGTGTTCATATATAATACAAGACATCTTTAAATATAAATTTTACTTCATTAATTGTTGAATAAATTTGGAATTCTTTCTTGAACTAATTTGATTTCTAATTCAAGAAAGAACGTCTAAATTTTATTTATGCGAGCACATCGTTTGTTGCTTCGATTAAATGACCATTGACACAATTGTTAAAAAATGCCCATTAATTAAATGGTAATTGAATTTATTTTACCTTCATATAAAAAGGTTGAAGAAAAGAAAATTAAAGGTACTTTATGGCCCATTTAGATAGAAAAAGTCAAACAAAAAACGAATAATAACTACAACACGAATCTTAAGAACTAAAAAGGCCGCAAGTGCATGCTTTGAAACCCGCTCGCCTAGTCCTAGCCCATGGGCTAGACTTGGGCTTACATTTTTGAAATGGGTCCATCCCACAACAAAAAAGCCCAAGCCCGAGGGTGGCCTGGGTAGTGACTATGCACACTTGCCCGGCCCGATGAAAAATTGACAATTCAACAAAGATGCGGTGCTTTTATTTTAACCTATACGATGCTCATACCCGATCAAATAAACGGATCCACAACCACTCATACCTGATCAACTAAACGGATCCACAACAAAAGGGTTGTGGACATTAGCTTCTTCGGTTTACGGAACTAATAGCGAAGGCATATACAGTTCATGGTTACTTTGTCATCAAATTAATAGAGATGGGATGGGATTAATAGTTCAACACCTCCTATGATAGTATATATCTCTCTCATGTTATAGGAGTAAGATTATAAAACTGAGATGTTTAGTTCATACAATAAAAACTTTATTTTTCTAGTCTAATGCTTAAAAGATCTCAATTATTTCATTAAATTGATGAAAAAGTTGTAAAGATTATGTAGGGAAGTACTTTATTGTTTATCCAAGATGTAGAATGTAACGTTAATCTTAACGGATTGAAATGGAGCGAGTATGTGACAGCTCCATGACAACAATGAATAAACCGTTCATATATATATGTGGCTGATCTTTCAATAGCGAAACGTGGAAATTGAAAGAACATAGAATTTCTCTAAGCTTAATGGAAAATTCTCGTGATTAACGCAATGATGATCATCTTTGTCCTTTGATACTCAATCAATTACTCGTAGTTAATTCAAATATTAACGTAAAACGACCAATTACAGTAGCTTGCTTTGCTTAAATGGAAATACTCGTAATTACCACGTGATATATGATACTCGATAAAACAATCAAACAGGGACAGTTAATCTGAATATTCATAACTTCGCCGTTCAAAAAAGAGGAAAAAAATATGAATATTCATAACGGCGTCTAATTGTAGCAAATTAATCATGCGATAGTAATAACGAAGTAAATTTTTGGATACACTGTGATTTCGGTTTATTGCGTTTCAGGAACAATATAAACTCTATATCCCAGTCCTCTGCACACGAATACGCAAAGTCGGCCACCATAAGTAAATTTTGTCCTAAAAAATTTTGACCCATTTTGTTCAAAGAGTAGGCAATAAACCACGTATGTTTTCAATCTAAAATTGTATGTGAAATCTCGAGTTTTTTTTCCTTCTTCCTCTGTCTCTATCTCTTTGGCACAGTTCACAATGGTCTCATGGATTTTCTTAAGGGGTTTTCCTTTTCTTGCTCGTCATGAATTCAGACAAGACATGAGTGGTTTAAAATTGGCTCTGAACTAAAACTTGAGATGCAGCTGATTTAGGATGCCAAAAGTTTACAAATTTTGGGTGCCCATCTTTAATCTTCGCTTTAGACTCCAAAAAAAGTCAAGGTCAGCTTTGGCACACGTCGTTCATGTTATTTTTCGTTTTGTTAAGTACGTTGTTCATGTTATATCATCAAGTGTGTACGAAAGTTTTCATTCTCAGTGGGCCTCATATGCTATCTGGGCCCACATTGGCGTTACACAACAAATTGTACAAGGAATGTTGGTAAATAGTTTACAGGTAAGAATCATTTAAACTAGGCCCAGTACAGCAAAGCACATTAAATAGGCGAAACAAACCAAGGGCTGTATAAATTGGGACCTAGCTAATCTTTCTGTTGTACAAAGTACAAACTGAAAGAGAGTAGAGAGGGAAAAATGGTTTACGGTCGTTTTTTCGATCTTGTTGTATCGATGATGGGTGGTCTGCTTTTTCTCAATCTGTTCGTCAAAGATTTCTGCATCCCGGGGGAAGAAGCGGCTGATGTTTGTGCCCTGACGACAAGTACTGATGTTGGCAGCGATTATTTTTGAAAGTTGTAATTTGATCAAATCAATTTGGAATAAAGAGATGCATTGCTTTGCTCTATAATGTTGCTTTGGGTTTGCTCTATGATTTTCCTCAATTTTTTCGTTCTTTTTTTTTTGAACGGCTATTTCAATTTTCCAGTTGATGTTAGAGTGGTTGATGATAGGGTTAACAACTCTTAATCTCATATAGTTTTTATTAGATTGTTAATTACCAACTCATATAAAATGCGTGCATCCACTTGAGCGTGGAGTTTTAGTGGTTTTTGATTGCATTGTCCGTCCGTTTATTTAAGTTCAAACACTTTTTTAAGCCATGTTAATGCTGGTTTCAGTCTCTGTTTAAACTATTGTGAGTCTCACATCTGGGCACTCAAGAGTCAAGACCAGTTCTTGAGTGCTCAGGAGTGCTCAAATCGCATGGATTTCGACCCTTGATTTGAGGTAGGAATTTCTTACTCTTGTTATGCATTTATGAGATGATTATATATATATGTGCCTAAATCGTACTTTCGTTCGTTGGATTTCGAATTTGTGCTCATTCTTAATTTTCTACAAATTGCCCGCTGTAATGCAATGGTACCGATACTTACTTTTTAAATTACTGATTACTGATACCTGCTTTTTGAGGTACAGTTATGCATTGCTTACAAATTAAAGAGAGATAGGAAAACCCCTATTTTTATCGAATTGATAAAATCAGCATCGGAAGGGAAGAATAAGAACTTAAATTTCCCCTTACATCAGTCTTTCTTATCCACCAAGTTTTAGGCCCCTTTAAAAGAAAGGGGTAACTTTTTTATTTAAACCTTAACACGCCCTTGCATGTGTAACCATATTCTCCTCCATAAGTGGGTTATATACCAGGGTCGGCTCATAAATTTTAGAGGCCGGAAGCAAACCTTTTGAATGATGCCACCCTATATTTTTCATACAAAAGTGGTCTACAAAGAGTCATTAAAAAAAAACATTACAAAATAGAAGCGTATAATTATCCCCAAAAAAATGCAACTATTATAATACCTCAAAATCTATCATTTGAAAATTAGTCTTCTCGCACTTTTTGCTGCAAACATACTGATTAAGTCTCCATAGTCAAACTGCTTTACCAAATCCTTCTCGATAGATAACATAGTCAATCCATTTAATCTTTCTTGAGACATGGTTGACCGAAGATAATTTTTGATGAATTTCAACTTTGAAAAGCTTCTTTCTCGCAATGCAACTGTAACGGGTATAGTCAACAATATTCTGTATGCAATCCATTCATTCGGGAAACAACCATCCAATGTCTTCAAGTAATTCAACACATCAAGCATCAAGCACTTGTTGCATTTCTTTCTTCTTTTTTGATCGGCCGCGCAATATATTTTCCTAGTTCCTGCCGTCCCTTTTTTTTTTCTTCTTTTTTAACGCCTTAGTGTTTCTAATGAGTAATTCCACCATATGACCCTATTTTGTGGCTCATAAATTTCAATTGAGCCTATTTTGTATAAATGAGGCTAGTGCAATTTTTTTTTTTGAATATATATATATATATATATAGGGATCCTAAAAATTTGGGGGCCCTCATTTTTAATTTTTTTCGGTGGCCGGAAGCGCAGGCTTCTCCGGCCTTGGCTATGAGCCGGCCTTGTTAAATACGTGTAAATATTTTACAACAACGCTACGTACACTCCTCCAACCACTCTTCTCTCTTACATGTGTGGGCCCACACATGTCATAGGAGTAATATTATAAAACTACTAAATGTTTAGTTCAGACTATTCAAAATTTAATCCGAATGAAAGCACAGTGCTTTCAGCAAATTATTATCGAATCATTGAAGAAAAAAAAATGGAATTGCCTCAATTTTGTGTCGAATCAGCTCCACAAATGCATGTCATATGTATTTTTTTTTTTTTCGACAAACAAAATCATCCCATTGAAATCAAACAAACTGCTTTACTTGACTCCAAGGTGGGGGTTCATGCTGGATGTTGGGCCCATCCGAGCCATCCATGCTCTGCAATGAGCGGCCGAGTTTCATTTCAGCCGAGCGGCTGAGATTTGTTTGGTCATGATAAAATATGAACCGTCCATTGGAAAGTATGAACGGCTCGAATTGGCACAACACGGACCATGCTCCCCGGGTTTGTCATATATCAATTTCCATAACACCAATACTAAAACCACTTATCATGGAATAAAATTTCGCGTAATGTTTTTCTTTTTTTAAATGGTATAATAAGCTATTTCGGTCTAATAGGTTTTTTTTTCCCTAATGGTGGGAAAATAGTATAAGAACTATGGATCCGTTTGATTAGAGAGAAAAATATAATAGAAAGTGAAAATGATAGAAAGTGAAGTAAAAGAAAAGAAAAAGGAAATGTATTTTAGTTCCTCACATCTGTTTGATTAGAATGAAAATTTTCCAAGAAAATAAGGAAGTCAAAGTAGTTATTGTTAATTCTCACAAGAAAATAAATTTTTTTGCACTTTTTGTTAGAAAAAATTAGGCAAGCTCTCTAGCTTTAGAGGGTTGTATAGAAAAATTTGTTTTCTACCACTTTCTATGAGATTCTTGCTAAGTGAATGCAAAAAAAAAAATTTTTTTTTTCTTTTTCTTGCACTTTCTATCACTATCTCGCTAATCAAACAGACTCTGTGTGTAACCGGAAACCATTCCACAATCACTATAAATCCAACCTAACTACGTGCCCAACAAAGGGGAGAAATAATCACAACAAATATACAATCATTATTTTTACTATTATTATTATTTTTTAAACCGGATGTCCACGCCAACTTATGCGCATTTCGACTAATTTTTGGAGCCCCAAAGATAACAACCAGACATAACCCAAAATGGCCCAAAGGTTTGAAATGTTTGACCTCCGTGGAAATAAACATGTGACTTCATGGATGAGCAATTATTAATTTCTCACAACCACTTGGTCAAACCCCTTTTATTAACTCTACAATCATTATTATAAGCTCAACCGTCAACTCACCTACTAGCCGCACTAGAGTTAGTAATTATCCCAACAAATCCAAAGGGAATAATATCTACTCGTCGGTGGAGTGTAGAGATTCAAATTTCTTACATCATAGTGAGATACAATAGTGTTGCCCAACTGAACGCGCCCTAGTTGATTGGTCTAAGCACATCGGTTTTCTTTCTAAGGCTTCGCTTGGATTCCCTTTGGCTCAACATAACCCTCGCACGTCACATGAAACAACAAGCGATTCCGAATTAATGATCTATGATAACGCACTTGGGAAAACGGTAATTATTTCGTATACTATCAAAGATTTTATAGCATTTTATAAGGAAACTAAAACATAATTAGCACGTACGCAGTTAATGATAGGAAATAGATTTTGATACTGTAACGTCAATTTAATTCTCGCCCTTGCGACTTATATAAACCTTTGTGACACAATCATATTTTCACCCGCACCTCAAAAAAAAAAAAAATTCGAATGATGGCAATCATCGTTTTGAAATGTAGATACTTTTCATCCCGCTCGGAAAATATTTTTTCAACCAAAAGTTTTGATAAAAATCTTTAAAATTTTCTCCTTCGTCTTTTCTTGTCTCATAGATCCAGTATAAAATGGTCTCGTTGATTTTGTTGCGTGGGTCCTCCTTTCTTTTTTCATCATGTATTTCTTCTAGATAAGAGAGTGGTGGTTGTTCATGTTATATCATCAAAGGAGTGAAATATTTTTTTCTAATCAAGTGGCCCATATATTTGCATTTTGTATTTTAGCCATTAATGGCTCGTTTGGAAGGGGCATTGTGAAGGGGTATTCTCCTATACCCCCTGTAAGCATGTGGGGCCAGACTTAAGCCCTGGTTTGGCAACGCATTTTCAGGGGGTATTCTGCTATCCCGGTCTTGTGTAAGACCCGCTAATACCCCCTGCGGGGGTATTATTTATGGATGGGGTTTGAGGTGTTATTAGTTAATACCCCCTATAATACCCCCTCCTCCTCTATTTCAACTACAAAATAATTTTATCCCCCATTTTATCCCTCATCCAAATCAAGTACTATTTAATCCCCCCGTCACATCAATGTGGACCCACCCTTCTTACATAATACCCCCCTACTATCCAATCCCCCCTTCTTACATAATACCTCCAAACCTAATCCCGCATCCAAACGAGCCCTAAAGTTGCTCTATTCAACACAGCCATAAAAACAAGGTTATTTTGAACGCTTACAGCAGTGTACCTTCTGAAAATGTGTAACTTGGTTCGATGGTATTGAAATAAGGAGATTGCTTTATTCTGAAATATTTGCTTTATTTTTCCTTGTTCTGCATGTGGAATTCGTTTCTACGTTTTTCCCATTTTTCTTCCTAATACACTTGAAAACAGTCCAGCATAAACATAAGAAACAAAGCGGAAGAGCAACAGGACATAAGGGAACATCACATATATCGGAATCAAAATCCTCTCCTATGACTGTCCTCGTATGATTTCTCATGTGAATCAAAACTTGAGTAATTACGGTCTTAATTAATTCATGATCCAAACCGTACATTTAATAGGTTTTTATGTGCTTAACGTTTATGCAAAGAATAAAGTTGATCGAAGACTGGAAATGCGAGATTAAGGCAATTCCTGTGGCACAAGAAATTTATCAAAGGATATCACGACCAAATGCGAGATGAAGGCAGTTCCATTTCTATCCAAGATCTAAGATGGTTCATGCCCATTCAAATTTGTAAAGAAGTATTGAAGATCAACATTGAGGCTCTTCATGAAGATTATTTAGTACACCACCTTGGATGATGAACTACAGCTACTGCAACTTGGAGGGGAGTTTAGGACTAGACGAGCTTCGAGCAAGGAAACAACAAAGTTCTTGTCCGACATAATTTTTGAGATAGCATCTTTATGCTCTTTTAATCCTCCTGGGTTCAATGACACTGAGGATTGTAGAAAAGAGGTTAGATCAATTAACAGCAATAATTAAACAGCAGATGCATGTTTACAAAAAAATAAATAAATTATATAATGGTTAAGAGTTGAATACATTTTTCCTGGTTGACATATCCTTTGACAAATTTCTTGTGCCACAGCAATTGCTTTCATCTCGCATTTGCTTAGGCCATGATTTGAAGGCTCAGCCAGTGTTACATAATGCAATTGTTCATCCAACTCTTCGATCTGCTCTAATAATCTTTACAAGACTCCATAATCGCCATATATATGTTCAGATTATTCTGATCCATCACGGACCACTCGATCATCATATGTAATACGCGTCACTCAAATTATGGAAGATGGGGAAATAGTAGTTGGTGAATATGCAAAGTTCAAGGGAGAAAAAGAATTGTGGGTTCAAATGTGGTTTGAGGAGTCGGGAAATCTGAATCGGTACAGTGTACCAGCATCAACGTTGAGGCTCTTCATGAAGATTATCCGGTACGCCACCCTGGATGATGAACTGCTAATCATTCTCCATCTTGAACCAACTCTGATTGATCGATATGTAGAAAACGAAGGAATTTTGGAAAGAAACGAAGAGAGGGTTTAACTCGATCCAAACTTTTGTAACTGATCGAAAAGGCAGAAGGGGTTTGGCTTTAGAAGCTTTCTTATGGATTGGATTATTTTCTGAGTCATATATGAGGATATAAATATACTCATATTAGCAACCACTTCCCATAAAATTAGGACTCGATCAGATATATCCTCAACTGCCTCCTAGTTAACCTAGTCAAACAACCAAGTCAGCGAGATATACTTATTTATGACGGTGCTGTAAATAATATTTTTGCAGCACCAAATCACAGCCATCCAAAAGTGTTTCGAACAGTCTGGATTTTAACGAAACTTTTCCCTGAAAAAGTTTAACTCTTCTCCGAAAAAATTTTATTAACATCCCGACCGTCCAAAACAATTTTGCATGGTCACGATTTTGAGCGTTGTAAACAAATGCTTAAAGCACCTCCATAAACAAGATTTTCTCCCAAGTGCGCTTATCAAGGACTATTAGTTATCCTCATTCAACAGTCACTTGTTTGAATCATCCTAATAAAACCTCCATCAAGTTGACTTGGTAAAACTCAATCCCTTCAATCTCTCACCAAATTGGTAAGTATATCACAACACTGTGAGGTTTTCCAATTCAATTGGTTTATGCATCAAATAACAATTTATTACACAAAACGTTGGGCTATTAGGCCACAACAATCTAGAGTTGGGCTATTTGGCCACAGCAATCCAACAATTCCGATCCATCACGGACCACTCCAACGTCATATGTAGGCCTGTCAATGGACCGGATCTAATCCGGATCCGATCCGAAAAATCCGATCCGAATCCGAATCCGATAACGTCGATCCGATAATCCGAATCCGGTAACGTTATCGGATCCGGATTGGATCCAGATCGGATCGGATTAAATCCGTTATCAATCCGAATCCGAAATTTAATTTTTTTTAACTTTTTGTAAATTTTTGAAATTTTTTTTAAAAATACAGTAAATTTTTTATTTTGAAAAAAAAATGTTTAAGAAGTTGTATTTTTTTTTTCAATTTTTTCGTTTATTTTTTTTTGGAAAATATTTTTTTTCGAAAAAAAATTGTATTTTTTTTTAAAAAATATTTTTTGCTAAAATTTTTGAAGTAAAAAAAGTTTTCGGATCGGATTCGGATTTTCGGATCGGATCCAAATTTTTCGGATCGGATTCGGATTTCCACTATCGGATTTGAGTCTTATCGGATTCGGATCGGATCCGGACCCGATCAGACCCGTTGACAGGCCTAATCATATGTAATACGCTCCCACAGCCTTATTTTCCCCATTTTGCTTAAGGGCCTGACGTGCAATAATCCGACATGAATGATCTTTGCACTTCCATTTTGAGGTAGATTAGGGTTATCACATGGAATGGAGATCTTCATTCCACCCATGAGATGGAGAGGATGTGAATTTGATATTTAGCACGTGATGCATAACAATCATTCAACAATAGATAATTCAAAGTGCTGCCCTGACTCCTTAGTAAAAGCTTTATTTGGCTAATCTTCACCAGACGATGGTAATAATGAACAAAATAGTGTGTGATGTGATGACTTCAATTTCTAACGCTCAAGGTCTTTTTTTTATAAAAGTGACAAGGTTCTACTTCTATCTGTACATCTAAAAGTCGAAGAGGCAAAATTCATCTTGTCGTTTATTTATTTATTTATATCCATTGTATTGTACATAATACAGCACATTTGGCTTATTGATTAGGCAACATAATAACTGTGAAATCATTTCGCAATACCATGCCTTGAATTTCTTGATCTCCCAAATGCTATATAAACCCGTCACCCAATTTTTCATATTCTTGAAGAAGAGACAAAGATGGTTTACAACAGGTTCGCGACCCACCTCCTTTTCTCAACTCGTTCATCAAATAATCCGTCTAAGAAAAAAGGATTGTTGTTCATGTTATATCATCAAGTTGGAAAGAATATATTTCAATTTGTAAGTTGTTGATTGCACTATGTTGAATAACTAAAATTGGTGAAGCAATACAATCAAATGACTCGGGTCGTTTTTATTAACAGATTTAGTAGGGCACATGTAAATCCATCCGTAAAAGCGTACATGAAAGAGGAATGAACGATTCAAATTTACAGAACCGTTCATTTTCTTTTGATCATCTAAACTTTCATGGGTGGGTCTTCATATGCCCTTACCATTTTCATTAATATTACCAAATGAGTACAAGTTTCTACTCTGACCAAGTGGGCCCACATTTTCTTAACTGGTGCTTACATGCATTTGGCGTAGTACAGGTAGGCACATAATTGTACATTAAATATGCAAAAGAAACCCACGGTGTATAAATTGGGACCGTGTTTTCTTATAGTGTACACCAAATTTTCTTACAAGAGAGTAAGAGGGAAAAAAAAAAAAATGGTAACAGTCATTTCGTAGATCTTGTTCTCTCTATGATGGGTGGTCCGCTTTTCATCAATTTGTTCGTGAAAGATTTCTGCATCCCAGGAGGAGAAGTGGCGAACATTCGTGCTCTATCGACAAGTGAGACTGGTGCCGATGTTTTGAAGAAATTGTAATTTGTTTAAATCAATTTGGAATATAGATCGGGATTGCCTTTGCTCTATAATGTTGCTTGTAATTGCCGAGAGGAAAAAAATAGTTTCTTTTAATTGGTTTGCTGAAAGTTTGATCTACAATTTCTTTCAATTTTCCTGTTTTTGTCAAAGTGGTTGATGATGACGTTAACTCGTGGGGTTTTCAGGATGAGAATAACTTATTCACGGCTCTTCCATGGGATCGATAAGTTATTAACGGAAGCGCACAATCTCATCCGTCCATCTTGGCAATCAATGGTTGAGATATGTTTTTAAACTTTGACTAGTAATAAATATCCTTGACCGGTAATAATTTATTTTTAATTCAAATCGAACAAAACGCTTTTAGACGCGCGAAATTGAGCGCTGTAAAACATAGTTTACAGAGCCTCGGCAAGTAAATTCTTCTCTTTCACGATACATGCATGCTTCTCTCATTCCAAATCGCATGACAACAAAGATTTTTGGAAATTTTTCTTCTTGTCTTTTTCCAATTCTGTTTTACAAGTTAGGCTAAGTTGTGCCAAGATTTTTGGGAATTTTTCTTGTTGTCTTTATTCAATTTTTTTCCCGCATTTACTAGTTTTGCGCCTATTTTTTTTTTTTTGGTAGATTATTGATTTGTCCCGTCAAAATGAATTGAAAAAGTAAAAAATTATGACTTTTACCCAATTATTTTTTCAAATATCCAAGATAAAGCTCAAAAAGCTAAAAAAATTAAGAATAAGGACAAAACAAGAAAAAACCCAAATATCTTATCGAAACTTAGCCTTAATTATTGAATGTGTTTCAATGCAAGATTTGCGCAGGTAAAAAAATGGATTGCAATATAAATTTTCCCTATCTTAATTTTTATCTTATTATTCTTTACCTCCCTCAAATCAAATCCAAAACATCAATCACGGTCTCGATTTTTTGGCAACTATATGTTCTACAATTATTGATTGTTCAACCCTTGTGATTGTTCAACCCTTGTTTAAATTCAAAAGAAAGAAAAACTCTTGAAATCGAGCCATTACTCAAAAAGGTTAACCCATTCAGTATTTTCGCTTTAATTTGGTATAATTGGTCCGACGGTCAATAAGAATGATGAATACAGACACAGCGCTACCGATCGCTAATAAAGCAAACCAACTAATTTACAGAGCCAAAGACATATTAAAAAAAAGAGAGCATCGTAGAAACTTTTATTGATAAAAAAGAGAGCATTACATTACATCAAATAAGATGATTATCGTCCAACAGAGGATTCAATACATTATATTACTGATCAAGAGGTCTAGCTACTCAACTACGAATACCAGAACCTCGCAAACCCGAAATTGCCAAAGCGTGCGCAACTGCATTTACCAATTTGCGGAAAAAAATCACAAATCCGAAACGGATCAACTTCTCAATTCTCGAATGACTTTGATGACAATTTCTGCTTCAAAATCTAAACCAACTGTTGCGAGTCCCCTTCTGCCGTAAGCGAATACAAACCCAACAACCTAGCAAGTTGTAAGTCGGTGTACTTGCACGACATGGACGTAGCACACAGAACCGACAACAACCTCCCCAAATAAACCGATCAGGTAGCTGATCAAACTTATTTGACTCGTCATCAGACCACCAATCAGCACTAAATTAAGAGCCATCATCATCACTATTGTCAAAAACTGAAATAGCACCTCGATGATGAAGAAGAAGCCGATCGAGAGAAAGAAAAAACTGTAGGGTTGCTCGCGGTCCAATTCGGTGCTCGGATTCTTAGAAATCCGAGTACTGTGCAAGGGGAAAAAATCCACTTAGTGCTAACTCTAACTTTTTGGTGAACAGCTTCACGTGCCTCCTCGCCGGAACCCTAGCCTTTCGCCGGAATCCTAACTGCAAAACAAACAGGGGTGAGCGCACCTTTGCCTCTCGTCGGCAAAGGCCCTCCGATGCCAAAGTCAGTATCACGTACTCTTAAAAAACTCTAATTATCAGTAGGTAAATAACTCGATTACCACAAACTGCGTACCTTGTACCTCTAGGTTTACCTCGTATTTATAGATGTTCGTATGCTTGTGGCCCAAGCATCCTAATTGCCCTAGGTTTCCTACCACGTATAGGAAACCCAGAATATCGTGGATCTCGTTCCCTTATTAATTTATTACCTTAGTCCTTTTAGGATTTCTTTCCATAACTGGACGAACATCCCATTCTCATTGGGTACCGTCTCCAGATCCTATTTTATCGAGATCCTATTTCTTTACGGGATGTCATCGTTCTGGAACCTTCCAGAGTGTTCCCTGCAGCTAAGGCTGCTTCCCCCAAAATACTGCTCTTGTTCGTCTCTCTCATTGCCGAACAGACCATCTGGACCAGCGACTTCACATGTCACTGTCCCTTACCAGACTCCTGGTCCAATAGCTCCTCGTGTTTATTGGATCAGGCCCCTGCTCGGATAACTTGGACCAATGACCTCTCATATTACTGGTCCTTTATCAACTACTTGGACCAATATCTTCTCAGGAGCTCTCCTCCTGTTCAGCCCTTTTGTTGCCGAACAAACTACTTGGACCCGTGACTTCTCATGTCACTGTTCCTTTATTAGTCTCTTGGTCTAATAACTTCTCATGTTTACAGGGCCAAGACCCCGTACAACCTTCCTGGATCAATGACTTCACATGTCGCTGGTCCATATTACCGACCACCGTCTTGCATGGCGATTGCCCCTATTATATTTATACCATGGTCCCACGTACCACGTGTTCGGCTAACTCATTGAACAATATCATGTGTTCGGCCATACCAACGAGCACCTTTATATGGTGCAGTCGACACTGTTCAGCGTCACAGCCTAGCAACCTCTGGTATTGCGCACCTGTTCGGCATCATGTCCAAGCACCTTCACACGAGGCCGCCTACCAGCGCACCTGTTAGGCATTTTCACCTAGCACCTTCTGCCTACCAGCATGGTGCCGCCTATCTGTGCACCTATTAGGCATTACTACCAAGCACCTTCACATGGGGTCGCCTACCAGCACACCTGTTAGGCATTATTCCCTAGCACCTTCACATGGCGCCGCCTACCAGCACACCTGTTAGGTTGTACCGTGCACCCTCACTTAGTGCTCCCATGTGGTCATGTGTTATGCACGTGCTCAAGCTGTGTTTCCTCTGTTTGGGAAAACCTCCCTACAATTGCTCCCCAGCTTTGCCTCTTGCCATTGTTCGGTGGCAATGGGTAAAGCTTCATTCGGTAATCCTGCCCCACGCGGCACTTACTTTTAATTCATTACTTTCAGCATCTCTTGGCAAATAATCTTTGTCTTTCGCGTCTCTCAATTTTAGGCTCTCAACTCTGCCATTGTTTATGCTCAACACAACCAAATACAATGAAGTTTTTTCGTACTCTTACTGTTTGAGACTATCCATGTCAGCGATTCATCTAAGTTCATTCGTACTTAGGTAGCAACCCAAGTTTATTCGTAGTTGGCTTTTCTCAGCATTATTCGTTGCTGTGAGTGTACTTTATCCAAATCTCAACATTATTCGTTGCTTTTTGCGAGAAAAATTCCCTTTAATCGCCTTTTATTGGCCCTATTCGTGGCTAGGTTCTTTCATACTCAGCAGATACTTAGCAATTCTTTATTGCACTAGCATAAATGTTTTAGCCATTATCCAAGTTTATTCACACTTGGTATGCCTAAGTATATGCATACTCATGTTTTGCTTGTACTTGTTCAAACTCGGTGAACTATCTAAGTTTGTCCGTACTTAGCAATATTCTGAGTTCAATCATACTCGATTGGATTTCGGCACCCTTCATGGTCTTGGCCGAAGTTTATTCTCACTCAGCCGGATTCTAAGTTTAATCGTACTCAACGAATATTGTTGATGAATGCTCTTTGCTCCCCAATATGGAGGCAAAGTGTCCTCAACATGCTCTTGCTAGGAGCGAACAAGTACAATATTCGTGCTCTTACTAAGTAATCTCATTACTTGACCTTATTTTGACTGATGGCCCTTCGTGGCCATAGTATACAATGATTGAACGCCGATCACAGCAGCCCAAATTTCGTGTGAGCTTCTGAAATTTTTCATTTTTATCAATCTTATGTATCTCATACATAAGCTTAAGTTTTTCATTCTTATCTTCTTCTGTGCCTAAGAGTTCCATATATACTTGGCAACTCTCAAGCATAGTCATTGTTCGCGCGTGACTCGATCTCGTGCTTGTTCATGCACATATAACTAAGTGTTATTAATAAACCGTTCTATGCGTATTCGAGCATAAACTTAAGTGTTTCATACTTAGCAAGTTCTTAAGTTTCTCATACTTAGTATTGTTGTGCTTATATGCACACTCCCTAGTTTCGTGTGTTTATTCATACACATCTAAGCATCCGTACTTAGTCAGGTTTGTGTGTATCTTCGTACACCTCAACCGTACTTAATCCTTACCAGATTTAAATACAGACCTAGGCCCTTCGTGCCTGGCCAATTTCGTGCGTTCATTCATACACACTTTTTGTACTGTGCTTGCTCGCCCAAGAGTTTCATACTTGGAAGACCTGTGTGTTTATTCGTACACAGTTAAGTATTGCATACTTTAACAAATTTACGTGTTTGCTCATATACGTTTAAGTTTCTCATACTTATTCACACACCTCTAAATTTTTCATACTTAGCAAATTTGTGCGTCTATTCATACGCACCTAACTTTTTAAGATTTAGCAAAGTTGTGCGCTTATTCGTACGCACTTAAGTTTCTCAAACTTAGCAAATTTGTGCGTTTGTTCGTCACCTAAGTGTTTCAGACTTAGCAAATTTGTGCGTCTATTCATACGCACCTAAGTTTCTCAGACTTAGCAAATTTGTGCGTTTATTCGTACGCACCTAAGTGTTTCAGACTTAGCTAATTTGTGCGTCTATTCATTCGCACCTAAGTTTCTCAGACTTAGCAAATTTGTGCGTTTCTTCGTACGCACCTAAGTGTTTCAGACTTAGCAAATTTGTGCGTTTATTCGTACGGACCTAAGTGTTTCAGACTTAGCTATTATTTTGTATATAGTATGGTATACCCAACCACTGCTCTCCAATATTGGAACGAAAAGTTCCATTCTTTTGGGAACCATATTCATAGTGAACAAACTTAATTCTCATTATCAAAAAAGAGAATTTTATTCATAACTCAAACTCAAAAAAATGTTATTCATAACCCTTTGAAACTAACTTGTAGTTTAAAAACGTAACAAATGAATTTATTCGTAACTCCTCATAATCATGTAATGTTCATTGCTTAAACCTAAGTTTATTCACATTTAGTCAAATTCGGAGTATGTTTGTACTCAATCGGATTTTGGCATTATTCATTGCCATGGCCTAAGTTTATTCATACTTAGCCAAATTCGGAGTATAATCGTACTCAATCGGATTTTGGCATTTATTCATTGTCATGGCCTAAGTTTATTCATAATTAGCCGTTTTGGAGTATAATCGTACTCAATCGAATTTTGTCATTATTCGTTGCCATGGCCGAAATTTATTCATACTTAGCCAAATTTCGAGTTTGATTGTACTCGATCGGATTTTGGCATTATTCATTGCCATGGCCTAAGTTTATTCATACTTAGCCAAATTTCGAGTTTGATCGTACTCGATCGCATTTTGGTATTATTCATTGCCATGGCCTAAGTTTATTCATACTTAGCCAAATTGGTAGTATAATCGTATTCAATCGGATTTTGGCATTATTCATTATTATGGCCTAAATTTATTCATACTTAGGCAATTCGGAGTACAATCGTACTCAATCGGATTTTGGCATTATTCATTGCCATGGCCTAAGTTTATTCATACGTAGCCATAATTTCGAGTTTGATCGTACTTGATCGGATTTTGGCATTATTCATTGTCATGGCCTAAGTTTATTCATACTTAGCCAATTCGGAGTATAATCGTACTCAATCGGATTTTGGCATTATTCGTTGCCAGGGCCTAAGTTTATTCATACGTAGCCATAATTTCGAGTTTGATCGTACTTGATCGGATTTTGGTATTATTCATTGCCATGGCCTAAGTTTATTCATACTTAGCCAAATTTTGTGTTTGATCGTACTCGATCACATTTTGGCATTATTCATTACCATGGCATAAGTTTATTCATATTTAGTCAAATTTGGAGTATAATCATACTCAATCGGATTTTTGCATTATTCATTGCCATAGCCTAAATTTATTCATACTTAGCCAATTCGGAGTATAATCGTACTCAATCGGATTTTGGCATTATTCGTTGCCATGGTCTAAGTTTATTCATACGTAGCCGTAATTTTGAGTTTGATCGTATTCGATCGGATTTTGGCATTATTCATTGCCATGGCCTAAGTTTATTCATACTTAGCCAAATTTTGAGTTTGATCGTACTCGATCGCATTTTGGCATTATTCATTGCCATGACCTAAGTTTATTCATGCTTAGACAAATTCGGAGTATAATCATACTCAATCGGATTTTTGCATTATTCATTGCCATGGCCTAAGTTTATTCATACTTAGCCAATTTGGAGTATTATCGTACTCAATCGAATTTTGGCATTATTCGTTGCTATGGCCTAAGTTCATTCATACGTAGCCATAATTTCGAGTTTGATCGTACTCGATCGGATTTTGGCATTATTTATTGCCATGGCCTAAGTTTATTCATATTTAGCCAAATTTCGAGTTTGATCGTATTCGATCGCATTTTGGCATTATTTATTGCCATGGTCTAAGTTTATTCATACTTAGCCAAATTCGGAGTGTAATCATACTCCATCGGATTTTGGCATTATTCACTGCCATGGCCTAAGTTTATTCATACTTTAGCCAAATTTCGAGTTTGATCGTACTCGCTTGTATCTTAAGCTTCTCATACTTCGTTGGGTTCTCAAGTTTCTTCATCGTATTCATACTTAAACTTGAAAAACAACAATTTTTCAAATTTCGTGTTATTATTTTCATTCCAAGTTTATTTATATTTGGATGCACACTCTCCCTGCTCCCCATTATGGAGGCAAATTATGTGAGTTTGGATACAAACTTAGCTTATTCGTGCTAGGATCGAACACAAATAAAATTTTCATAATTCTGTCAGAAAACCCCTCGTAGCTAAATTCTTTCTGTGGAATTCTAATCATATTTCCCCTATAGCAACTCGTAGCTAATAAATCACAATAAGCAATAGTTTTCACAGAATTCTGTTCACAATTCTCCTATAGCAACTCATAGCTAAAATATAAATTGCAATAAGTAATTCGACTACTTATCTGTATATTTCATGGCATGTGCATTGAATTCTCATCCAAGATTTTGAGGCGATAAGCTTCAATCTCAGCTATCACTGTAACCTTGTATGGTCTCTCCCAGTTTGGACCAAGCTTCCCATTCGTGGGATCTCATTCAAAAACTTCCTTAGTTTTTTAACTTTCAGTACTTTGGGCACTTCGTAGCCCAACCAACAAGGCTTTGTATTCTACGACATTATTCAAAGCACTGAGCAGATTCAAACTGCTCCACCCAATCGCCTAACAGATTCAGACTTTGTTGCGTAGCTGCCTAGCAGATTCAAACTGCTCCTTAAGATCGCCTAGCAGATTCGGACTGCTCTGCTCTGCTACCGAGCAAATTCAGACAGCTCCTTATTATCGCCTAGCAGATTGCGCTGCTGCCTAGCATATTCAAACTGCACCTTAAGATCGCCAAGCAAATTTGGACTGCTCCAAATAAGCTTTTGTGAGCGCATAACGGGTACAAACTGCTCTTCGCGATTGCCTAGCAAATTAAAATACGCCTTTGTGGCCGCCTAACAAGTTCATATTGCTCTCGCAATCACTTAGCAGATTCGGACTGCTTCACGCGATTGCCTACTATTTTATCCTTAGAACTCTAGGATTGAACCAACGAGTGACTCGTACTCGCCGCGCCCTTCCTTTTCTATACCAGCAGCTTTTTTGGAGCCTGCAGTGGCATTTTGTCATGACGCACTCAGGACCACACATGTTCTTTGGGTCGTATGGCTCTTTTTCCACTATGGTTTCAATGGGAACTCTATCGTTTCCCACAGACGGTGCCAATTGTAAGGGGAAAAAATCCACTTAGTGCTAACTCTAGCTTTTTAGTGAACAGCTTCATGTGTCTCCTCGCCGAAATCCTAGCCTTTCGCCGGAATCCTAACTGCAAAACAAACAAGGGTGAGCGCACATTCGCCTCTCGTCGGTAAAGGCCCTCCGATACCAAAATCAGTATCACGTACTCTTAAAAAACCTTAATTATCAGTAGGTAAATAACTCGATTACCACAAACTGCGTACCTTTTACCTTTAGGTTTTCCTCGTATTTATAGATGTTCGTATGCTTGTGGCCCAAGCATCCTAATTGCCCTAGGTTTCCTACCTCGTATAGGAAATCCAGAATATCGTGGATTCTCGTTCCCTTATTAATTTATTACCTTAGTCCTTTTAGGACTTCTTTCCATAACTGGACGAACATCCCATTCTCATTGGGTACCGTCTCTAGATCCTATTTTATCGAGATCTTATTTCCTTACGGGATGTCATCGTTCTGGAACCTTCCACAGTGTTCCCTGCAGCTAAGGCTGCTTCCCCTAGAATACTGCTCTTGTTCGGCCCTCTCATTGCCGAACAGACCATCTGGACCAGCGACTTCACATGTCACTGTCCCTTATCAGACTCCTGGTCCAATAGCTCCTCGTGTTTATTGGATCAGGCCCCTGCTCGAATAGCTTGGACCAATGACCTCTCATATTACTGGTCCTTTATCAACTACTTGGACCAATATCTTCTCAGGAGCTCTCCTCCTGTTCAGCCCTTTTGTTGCTGAACAAACTACTTGGACCCGTGACTTCTCATGTCACTGTTCCTTTATTAGTCTCTTGGTCTAATAACTTCTCATGTTTACGGGACCAAGACCCCGTACAACCTTCCTGGACCAATGACTTCACATGTCGCTGGTCCATATTGCCGACCACCGTCTTGCATGGCGATTGCCCTTATCATATTTATACCATGGTCCCACGTACCACGTGTTCGGCTAACTCATTGAACAATATCATGTGTTCAGCCATACCAACGAGCACCTTTATATGGTGCAGTCGACACTGTTCAGCGTCACTGCCTAGCAACCTCTGGTATTGCGCACCTATTCGGCATCATGTCCAAGCACCTTCACATGAGGCCGCCTACCAGCGCACCTGTTAGGCATTATCACCTAGCACCTTCTGCCTACCAGCATGGTGCCGCCTATCAGTGCACCTGTTAGGCATTACTACCAAGCACCTTCACATGGGGCCGCCTACCAGCACACCTGTTAGGCATTATTCCCTAGCACCTTCACATGGCGCCGCCTACCAGCACACCTGTTAGGCTGTACCGTGCACCCTCACTTAGTGCTCCGATGTGGTCATGTGTTATACACGTGCTCAGGCTGTGTTTCCTCTGTTTGGGAAAACCTCCCTACATAGTGAACCGCTAGTCACGGTTCTTACAAAATGAAATTCATGTTCTAACCAAAAGTTCTATGGTTCGGTTCCAATTCAATCCGTGACTCGCAGATTGGTTACGGTTTTGTCCACGAATTTTAGTAAAAATAAAGCTTAAGCAAATATTCCACAGGGAAAATTTCAAAAAAACACCTGACCTTTCGACCGTTTATCACATAAACACCTGGATTTCAAGAAATATCAATCCCACACCTAACCTTTGGTCTCCGTCATCAAATAATCCCCTCCGTCCATTTTCCGTCCAATACTTAACGGAACATCCATTTTCCATCTAATACTTAACGGAAAAGTAGCAAAACGGCGCCGTTTGGTTTAAAAAAAAATTCTTACCACCAATTTGTAATCTTATGGAGCAGAAACGTGATTATGGGAGACTTAGAGACAAAATTTAATTATGTCACTTTAGAATAATATGATCAGAATAAAAAGATCTTTACACCCGTTCAAACGGATTAAAAATTGGAGCACTTAATTTTTTAACCATATTTTTTAATATATAAACGGTCTATAAAAAACTTAAGTGCTCCAATTTTTAATCCGTTTGAACGGGTGTGAAGATTTTTTTATTCTGATCATATTATTCTAAAGTGACATAATTAAATTTTGTCTCTAGGCTCTCATAATCACGTTTCTCTTCCATAGGATTGCAAATTGGTGGTAAGAATTTTTTTTAACCGATAAAAAGATCTTTGCACCGATTCAAACGGATTAAAAATTGAAGCACTTAATTTTTTAACCATATTTTTTAATATATAAACGGTCTAAAAAAACTTAAGTGCTCAAATTTTCACTCCGTTTGAATCGGTGTAAAGATCTTGTTATTCTTATCATATTATTCTAAAGGGTCGTAATTCATTTTTATCTCTAGGCCTCTCATATTAAGTATATGTTCTTTATTTAGGACCATATGGAGCAGAAACGTGATTATGGGAGTCTTAGAGACAAAATTTAATTATGTCGCTTTAGAATAATATGATCAGAATAAAAAAATCTTCACACCCGTTCAAACGGATTAAAAATTGGAGCACTTAAGTTTTTTAGACCGTTTATATATTAAAAAATATGGTTAAAAAATTAAGTGCTCCAATTTTTAATCCGTTTGAACGGGTGTGAAGATCTTTTTATTATGATCATATTATTCTAAAGTGACATAATTAAATTTTGTCTCTAGGGCTCCCATAATCACGTTTCTGCTCCATAGGATTGCAAATCGGTAGTAAGAATTTTTTTTTAACCGAAACGTTGCCGTTTGCTACTTCTCCGTTAAGTATTGCCGTTTGCTACTTCTCCGTTAAGTATTGGACGGAAAATGGACGTTCCGTTAAGTATTGGACGGAAAATGGACGGAGGGGGTTATTTGATGACGGAGACCAAAGGTCAGGTGTAAGATTGATATTTCTTGAAGTCCAGGTGTTTATGTGATAAACGGCGGAAAGGTCAGGTGTTTTTTTGAAATTTTCCCTATTCCACACTAAAAAGGAAGAAGATTACACTCAGAATTAAGTTTAACACTACCAGAAAGTATTTGTTACATAAACTATCAAAGGCCTACTTCAGAAATCAGATTCAAAAGAATCAAACACTAGTAGATTGTATCATTATAGTAAATAACATAAAAAATAAATTGGAAAAGACACAAACTACTGAAATTGAACTAGAGTTACCATAATTTAAACAAAAACTACAATTTACCCCATATAATTTATATACATGTACACTATTTTCCATTAAACCTCCTGCCAATTCGAAGACCACGACATTGAGGGGTTTATACTGGAAGGGAGCTATGTCTGACCCATTATTTTACAGTTCGGTTCGTGTATCAATAGCTATGTCTGACCTATTATGGGAAAACCTTCCGCTTTCAATACAGAGGGCTTAGCGAAAAGGAAAAGAGTGACATCCCGGCGTAATCAAATTACGAATCCTGAGTACCATAGTCCGACTCCTCTTGATTAATTGATTAGTGGTTTTTTTTATTTTTATATTATATTAAATCTTACAGAGTTTTTAGTTTGAAATAGTTGTAATACGACACAACGAATTTTTTTGAGACTTTGTTATTTTTGTATTTGAACAAGTAGTCAAGTTTATGTGCTACAGATGATCAAATTTATAGGCAACGAGCAAACATCTGATAGTGATTCAAAATATGATCACTCGCAAAAGCTTTTCAAACAAGGATGCCATAATTGACAATCGTCACGCCTCCAGGCGTCCAAACTTAGCTGTTTGGCTTTGTTCAAGATTTTTATAATGAACTCTCCGCCGCTAATCTCAGTTATTGAAAAAAAAAAACTCGGCTGTTGGCAGCTAAGGTTGACATGGAGGGACCCCTGGTGGGTCCTATTTTCCTAATTTGAAAAAATCAACAGAGAGGCTTGAATACTTACTATATAAATGATGAGTCGTATCCATACCCAACCAATGTGTGACTATCATCATGTAACCGTATCTCTGGCCGGTTTTGAGATTTTTTGGGCTTAAGACGAATTTATGAGAGAAAAAAATATTTATATGGGGAAGAATAAAAGAGAGCCTTAAGACTTGAACCATGTAAATCTTGAGTAGAGGAATTATGCTTTTTCGCTTGGCTAGCTAGCTTATTTGTTATATAAATACTAGATTAAATATATATTACATGTCTGGCCATACCTATTTAGGGGCCTAATTTCGATCCAAAATTTGAGGACTTAAGTCTGCCGCCTTGTTCGTCTCGGCTTAGCTAGAGCCGGCCCTGCTCCCATGTCCAATTGTATATATATGAAGTCTTTCACGGGTAGCCTTTTGGGTACGTATTATCATCATTTAGTTTGTTTGCGGGTCGGTCTATCATCGTTGATTGTGAATTGCATACTTTTAAAATATGGGATCAAACGAATATCGCTTTGATACCATGTAGAAAATTATAATGAACCAACTAACTTAACCTACTAGGCAGAGAGATCCTAAAATCACATATTAATGATTATAATTACCCATTCCATACCGAATCAATGTAGATCACTAATATTATCCCAGAAAAGAGATAATAGGGGCTTGGATACACCGGTCTGACCACTTAAGACTCTCTTCTCTAAACACACGAAAGACCTGATTTAGGCCGAACAAGTTGAACCCAAACCATGAGAAGAACCTTAAAAAACCACACGGTTGGTAAGAAACCAACCCAATCCTATACAAATGAATCTAGCCCAAACAAGTGGGCTAGGCCGAAAACAACCCAAAAACAAACGAGCCCAAACCAAACTCCTAAGCCCTAAGCAGCTTCAACCACGCCACCACCGCCTCTGCTCCTCCGCCGTCCGAGACCCACAATTTATCCTTGTACATGATTTTTCTGATAAGATAATCGACGTATTTCTTATTGCGGCATAAGTTTTATTCTGAATGTGCGCAAAGAAATTAATAATGGAATAAATTTTAATTTCTTTCTATAAGTACATACCATAATTTATTGAGGATTGTGAATTTGGCGCTTTAAAAATTGATGGAGGGGCTCTAAAATTGAACTGTATTGATATACAAAACGACGTTGTTTTGGAGCCCCTCCATCAATTTTTAGAGTGCTAAAATCAATTTCCATTTATTGATGAGAATTTACTCCCTAATTTGTACCATGTTTGCTGTGCATTAAATCCCAACAACCTTGACACTAATCATAATTAGTTAAGATATTTGATTTGGTGCAAGAAAAAGCAGAAAAATCATGCGCAAAAGTTCTGTAAATATTACATCCGATTATGCCACGACTTCTGAAAAATGATACTGAATATGGGATGGAGATACTAATAGCATGGTTTTTCTAAATGAAAACTAGTTGCGATAAATATTACCGTGAATATTAATCAATTCAGATATTTGCACCGAGTAATTGCAATAATCTTATTTGGCAACATCTTTCTAATCCTCACATAATACTAACGTAGAAGATAGTCTATGATATGGCGACTTCAATTTCTCGCGCTCTCAAGATCTATAAAAACGCAACTAATCTTTTCTCCGTGCGTCGAAAAGCCAAACAGGCAAAATTTATTTTTTCCTTCTTTTTTATTTGTTTTCCCTTGTAGTTTCATGGTTTTGTTGGATAGTCAGCTAATTCTGAATGTGTTTTCATCAACAATTTCAGCATGACGAGAGAATGGTTGTTGTTCCTGTTATATCAAGTGAGTGAATTCCGTATTTTTTGACCTATCGATCCCCGCTACTATTTTGTGTATCCGTCCAGAAAATTGGTTAGTTTCAACGAATTAGTAGAGAAGTTAAGGTCATTTAATAACTTACTGCAATGCATACTCTCTTACCGACATACCACAACGAGGACAATCATATTGGCTTTGTGGGCAAGAAATCATCCATATAAATGTAATAAATGCAATTTGTTAAATTTTCCCTATATAAACTTTGTTCATTACCCTGGTTTCATGCACCTAGACTCTCCAGGTCCAGAGGAAAAAATGGGTTGCTGTAACTTCATCGGTCTTGTTTTGTCGATGATGGATGGTCCTCTCTCTCTCATCAGTATTCCATTGCTCAAGGGCTTTTGCATTCCTGGCCGAGGGAGTGGTTGCTTCTCAATGTGTTCTGCTTCTTCTGCAGCTGAGGCTGGGAGAGTGGTTGTCGGTCGCGGAGATCGTATCGCCAAGTGATGGGCGGAATTGGTTGTGCTTGTATATATAAGCTGTTGTAATGATCTCTGCTGTTACCAGAATGAAATAAATTTTGAGATTGCTTTCGTCTGCTTTTTATGCTAGGATTTATGATTTCTCTTCGATTAGGAAACTAGCAGCAAACTCGTGCTATGCACGATAATTGCAAAACACAAAAAATTACATTTTTATGTACTTTTGACATTAAAAGGTTTTTATTCTGTTAGTTCCAAAAAGTGGCACTAATTTTCCGTTGGCAATTCCATTGACAAAATTCATTTTTCTTTGTATCTCATTCTTTATTGAGTTGTAATTTTCATTTTCTAAGCGTAGCGAGTCTGTATAGGATTAGAGTGGAAGGAATCTTTATTTGTAATTGAGAGAGACTGAATCGAATGACTATAGGCCGAACGACTTCGCAAATGGAGGGAGCTAAATTAGAATGGTTGGATCGGGATATCAATCGGATATCCATCAGGAACTAATGTGTATTGCTCGATTTGTTATGTGATATCTAATATAAATAGAAGACTTATATTAATTGGAAGCTAGGGTAAGCACGTGGAGCATCGTAGTCACGACATTGAAAGCACAACAGTCAAAACATTAAGCTGCTGGTGGTTTTGTTTTGAACAAAAAAGCTGCTTTGGGTTTCTATTGAACGAGAGAGTTCTCCAAATATTTTTGCCGTCGTGGGTTAAAAAACAAAGATCGAAGTTCAAATATCTATATCGTTGAGTTGCTTCCGGTGGATTTCTGGAAGGGTAATTGGAAGGCTTGAGTGTGGTGGCCTCGGTTTCAAGCTCGGTAACCGGGCCATATGAGGTGACTCCGGCACTCGAGGAGCTCTAAGCCGAAGCGTCGTGCGAGTTCCACACTTCGGTTTGTTCCTCGGAGCTTCCCTCGGGGTCTGTCCCCCGCATGCTGCATTGCTGACAGCTGTCCCGTCTCTCCTGAGGATATTCCTGAGTCAATCAACAGAATGCTGTTACGCCATGCGGTCCCCATGAAGATCATGCAACGGATGCAATCATTGGGGATTTCCCTCTCCCATATGCTCCGTAACCACTTCGTCCCTCCCATCATCTATGACGTCACCCGAGGCGGTTACCTGAGCGTATACTCCACGCGCTAGCTTGGAGTCCAAGAAACCCTAGGTCTATAAATACAAAAGGATACTCACCTGAGAGAGGTATGCCATTCTACCTTAACTCTAGACCTATACACTTTCCCCTGAGATCTAACTTGATCGTCAGAGGGTCACAGGGCTGTCCCAGCCCTAGTGACTTGTTGCAGGTCTTAGCGGCGGAAGTGCGGAGCAGCGGGGGGAGGAGCCTAACCTGAGCCTTGGATCTGTTCCCGTTAATTCGAACCCTGACAATTGGCGACTCTGCTGGGGACAGCCACTCCCACCTCCGTTCATCTCCCTCCACCCAAAAGAGCTCCGTCAAGACCCACCTGTCGCAGCAATGGTGGAAGTCGAAGATCCACATCCCAGTGAAACAACCCTCGGCCTCGGACCGTTCGGAGAACCACTCTTGGTTCCTGGCGGGGCCGGTGCCCCAGGGAAGGCTCATATGTCAATCGGAGTCGAAGCTGGAACTTCAACCCAGGACATGGGAGCCGGCACCGAACTCCACACCTACATTCGTCACCTAGAGCGGAAGATCGACGACTTGTCAACAGCCGTGGAACGAGACAAGCACGTCCGCGACGAGCTCGCTGAGATCAAACATCTCCTTCAGATCTCCACATCCCACTCCGCAGGAAGCCGTGGCGGGAGAAGAAGCCACCAAAGCCCTTCCCGCAGTCGCGAGGGGGGCCGTTTGATCGAACACTAGTCTCGACCCTCTGTCAAAGACCGCCTCGAGCCTCCTGTTGCAAGGGATGGTCGAACTGAAGGTGGCGCTGGGCGTAGGGAACTCTCCCGTTCCCCTGACCCCAAGGATCCATGACGGAAGCGATCCGCCGTTGAGAGGCTCGGCGTTGGCAGTGACTCCGCATCCTCCACACACCCGGTCAGAAGAGGGAAGGGGACTCGTGAGCCCACCCCAAGCTTCACCAAAATTGCTAACGACGAAGAGGGCCTCCTGGAGTTCCAGACAAAGGGGTATCGCGAGCGCCTCAAGAACGCTCGAACCAAAAACCCATTCGTCTCGCACCCAAGAGAGAAGGTGGCGGAAGCCACGTCACGGAGCGCCTCGGGCCCTATGCCCGAGATAGCTACAAGAAAGGCCAACAGGAGTGACCTCATCAGAGATCAGGAGGCACCCCACCGAAGAGGAAGGAGTACGAACGGCTGGACGAGTCGGTCCCAAAAAAGCGTCCCGCGACAGAGCGTCCAGACGGTCTTGACCGTTCGATCCGACCTCATCGCGACGCCCGATTCAGGAGACTCACAACCACCCCCTTCACGCGGGAGATCGACTCGGTCACCCCCCCAAAAGGATTCACCCAACCCAAATTTGCCAAATACGACGGCAAAACTGAGGCGTACACCCACCTGGTACAATACAAGCTCGTAATGTCCCTCTCCCTCAGAAATGAGCCCTCGGATGACGCCTTCCTCTGTAAGGTCTTCCCTGCCAGCCTCGGGAACCTAGGCCTTACATGGCTTAACCAGCTGCCTGACAGATCAATCTCATCGTTTGACTCCCTGTGCGATGCCTTCATGTCTCGGTTCGTCACGAGCAACAAGCACGAGAAGGAGATCGATTCCCTCCTCTCTCTCCATGAAGCGACCCGGACGAGACGCTCGCGCGATCGCGGTCGTATCGGAGCTATTCAACGAAATCGAAGGCTGCGACGGTGTCATATCGACCCGAGGTTTCAAGCTCGGTCTCACCTCCCAGGACGAGCAAGTCTATGACGACCTTGCCCGCAACAAGCCTGACTCCATGAAGGACCTTGTAGACATCCCAATTTGAACATTTCGAATTTCCTTAATTCGTGGCCCGGAGGCTCCCCGATGATGAATTTGGATCGAAACAAGCCTTAGACTAGTCAGGACTTTGCTTCTTGAAGACTTTAAAAGGAGAAATAAAATGTCAAAATCAGTCCCAAGCGCTCAAAACCATTTTGAAAAACACTGGATTTGACAAACTCGAGCGCCGAGAGTAAACTCCCAAGCGCCGAGATCGAACCCGAGCGCCGAGACATTTGTGCTGGCCAATGGATGCTGGAGCTCCCCCACTTCTCATGCAGGCCATCATTATAGCCGTTTTGGCCGGCTCAAACCTCAGGCAACACTCCACCTCAGTCAGAGGTGAGTCAGGCCTGATGGATTTGTAAAGATTCCAATATCATATTTTTTTAAAAAAATGGGACCTTATGTTAGTTTGCCTATATAAGGCCTCATACCAGCTCAAACCAGGACGTTTTTCTCTCTCTCAAAAACCCCCCTTGACAGTTCAAACAGAGCTGTTCTTCCTGATCTCTCTCAAAAAAAAAAAGAAGCTTGATTTTCAAAGGAAAAGCAAAAAAAAAAAAAAAATCCAAGGCATCACACACATGCAAGAAGCTCAGATGATCTGCGTACTCTGATCTTCCTGGTCTTTCTTCTTTTCACCTCCTGGAACTTTTCAAGAAGCAGACTCCCCAACCAAAGGTAGAAGTTTTCTACCCTAGTGTCAACAATCAACGAAAGCAAGGCTGTTTTTCCTTTCTGAGGGAGGTCCCTCAGCCCTATCAGTCTTTAATACTGAGTATGGGATGAGAGACCTTGGTGTAGTAACAAGAGCAAAGGGGCATGAACGAGTTTTCTGCGTTAAGCTTACTGGAAGCACTCCCAAGCGCTCGGGACCACTCCCAAGCGCTCGAGAGTGGCTCCAACATTGTTTCATTCTTTTAAACACCTAAATGGACATGCATGGGGAGTAGGGTGCATTTTAAAACTGTTTTAACCTTTTTTAAGTGTGTTGGTATAAACAATCTCCCTTTTTGAAGAAGAACAAAGAAGATGACCTTCATTCAAGGGCATGCAAAAGAGTTTTACTCTAGATTTAAAAACACACATTTTCATACTTCAAAAGCACAAGATCTGATGTACCAGCATTCTACATTGAGTGTACTGGATGGTTGAAGTAAGTTCTGGGGTGTGGGCATTCCCAAGCGCTCGAGTTCACTCCTAAGCGCTCGGGAGTGGCTGCATGCAGCCTTCATCCATTTTCCTTCCAGCTTGATCCTCCTATTGCCTTTGTATGTCCATGCATGTGTCCCTTCTTGCTCCTCGCAACTGTAAAATTATTTTTTTCAGAAGGACAAAGATGCATGGTTCGAAAGAATGAGGCATGATCTCAGTTTTTCAAGCCTTCTATTGAGTCTGTGTGATGTTTCAAGTTACTTAGGTTTACATTTACAGTATTGTACTCTTTTACATTCTGTTGCACTAACAAAGCTTGCAGGGTTGGGACTCAATCACTCCTAAGCGCTCGGGACCACTCCCGAGCGCTCAAGAGTGAATCCAGTGACAGGGTCTAATTTTTGCTTTAATTTGTATATTTTGCATGGCCATCCTTTATCCCCCTTTGTATAGTTGCACATGCATGCACTTTCTTACCGGATATATCTGTAAATACATGCTACTTGTTTAAAAAGACAAAACCATTTTGAAAAATCCCACGAATGTCTAGTAGAGACCGATTTCGAATCGGGCGAGGGGGGGTGCCGTAAAACCCTTCCCCCCTCGTAACATGGCTTCCGACCCTCAAACGAATCTGGTTTTCAATTCAATCAATCATTTTCAAATCAAAGCGGTTTCTCGGGTGGCGAACCACAAATCCGGGTGGCGACTCTTCAAAACATTTTTCAAATCGATCCTAAAACGAGGCGCTTCTTTTACGGGCCGGTGGTAGCCCACAGTGGCGACTCTGCTGGGGAGAAGATTTAATTAATACTTAAGAGAAAATTGGCATGTCTCCAAAACGGTCCATTTTCTTTGAATATTAATTAAATTAGTGAGCCAAGCTTGAAAGATATCTGTGGGATTTTCAAAATAGTTTTGTTTCATTTTTTTCTATTCTTTGTATATATTTTGTGCAGCCCCGCTGTTGTGTTTCGACAATCTTGCCCGGCTTGCCGGTGATAAGGAATCCCAGAACGCTCAGCAACCCTCGACCGTGATGAGTCATATCTGCCGTTCGTACCGTTATTGGGTGTACGCTCGATAACGGGAGGTATACTTTGACTCTAGTCCGGGGAACCCTCTTCAAACCAAAACTGGCCTTTATACATGTTTAGCACGCCGTAGAACCTTCCAAATTAGGACAAGAACCTACAGGGGCAGGATTACGTGCTATAACCTGTTTACGTGCCGCATTGCATTATGCATGGTCATGCTGTCAGCCACAGTTCTCGGGACTCGCTCGCGCGGTCTTCGGAGGTTTGCCAAGGCCCGATGAAGAGTCGTGCACCCCGGTGTACGTTATCTAAATTACATAAAGTCCTTAGAACGAGGAGACTTCGGGAAATCGAGACATATTAAGCCTTTGACTAATATCTAATTGGAAATTCAACAAAGAACAAGGAATGGCAAGGAAACGATGTCGTGATGCCCACACCACCCAGGTTACAGTGCAAAGTCACTTACACCACTTAGGCTAATGGCACCATGCTACTGACGCCACTTTGGTTATGGTATCATGCTGTCTATACTAAGCTATTTCAAGTTCAAAATTGAAATTTCAAGTAGAGAATTAGTCGAATACTTAGTCTGTTTTGGGCATCCCTTAGAATCTGGTGTTCCAAGTAAAGGATACACTTCAAAAGAAAATCTGAGGATCGAGGCAACCTCCCATGAATCAATCTTTTTTTCGAAAAATTAGGGTCGATGACGATGGTGACAACGGCGCACTCATTTTCCAAAATCATGCATGAATTTTTATAAAAAGTGCAGGCAGGAATCGCGTCTGAGCACGAGTTTTTGCTTTCCTGTCAGTTCTAAGCAATTGGGCCGAAGAAGAAGAGCACCATACCCTCTTGGACCAGACCTTTCGGACAGAGATTGGAACGGCTCCAACTACAAGCAGACTCCGTCAGTGCATCGGATTTGGGGGTCGGAATGGATCTGTTGGTCGGAGGCTTAAACCCAAACCTGAATCCCGGTCCAAACCTGAACGGAGGCAATCCAAACCCGAATGCTGGTAACCCGAATCCCAACCCGAATCCAAATCCAAACGGAGGCGAGCCCAATCCAAATTCGAATCCCATCCCCAATCCCCGTGCAAACCCTAACCCGAACCCGGGAAATTTGAATGGAGAGATGGCTCAAATTAGAGAAGACATCCAACGCCTGGGCGA
The DNA here is from genome assembly GCA_025413875.1 of Rhododendron molle. Lineage (NCBI taxonomy): Eukaryota > Viridiplantae > Streptophyta > Magnoliopsida > Ericales > Ericaceae > Rhododendron > Rhododendron molle. The sequence goes on along the minus strand of CM046396.1, from coordinate 7,251,202 downwards.
ACGTACTGATAACCAAATTGCCCAACTCATGATGATGATCACCGGAGTAGCACGGCGCCTTCCACCACAAACCCAGAACCCGATTCCTATCCCTAACCCAAATCCGATTCCTAACCCAATTCCTATCCCAAACCCAAATCCAAATCCCAACCTAAACTTCAATCTTAACCCTAACCCGAATCTAAATCAAGAACAGCTGGTGTTTGATTTGGAAACCCCGCAGAATCCCAAAATGGCAGCAGTATTGGCGAAACTTACCCAGCTGGAGGAATCTGTTGCAAGGAACGAGAAGATAGCATCGACCGGTTTCGACATCAATAAGCTTTGCTTGTTTCCTAATGCGAAGCTTCCAGAAAAGTTTAGGCCGATCGATTTCGCTAAATTTGATGGAACGGGGGATCCAAAGGCCCACCTGACAGGATACATTGGAGCACTGTCTATGTGGGGAGTCGAGAAGGATGCTATGGCACAGATGTTCTCACAGACCTTGGTGGGACATGCACTACACTGGTTCACTTCGTTGGATGAGAGAAAGAAGCGATCCTGGGAGGACATATGCGCGGCTTTCGTGGCGCAGTACGACTACAACATTCAGTTGGAAGTAACCACTCGTGAGCTAGAGTCAACAAAGATGGAAGCAAAAGAGGCTTTCGCCGACTTTGTGAAAAGATGGAGGGGAAAAGCAGCACAGATGAAAGATAGGCCAAGTGACCGGGATCAAATCAGGATGATTGTCCGTAACCTCCAACCCAATCTCGCCCGGCACATGGTTATGGCCCAAGCATGTTCAGACTTTAAAACTTTCTTCGACACAGGCTTGGCCGTCGAAGAAGCAGTTCAGTTGGGGATCCTTGACAAGCCCGAGCCTGCTCCCAAGCCCAAGAAGGTTTACTCCGGAAACAGCAACAACCTGTTTGGTAACGCCAGCTACGCCAACCTACCCAACACCTCCACAAATTCAAACCAAGCCGAGCCGGTGAACCAAATAGCCACTCATAACAGTCAGCCGCGTACCCAGCCCCGTACTTTTGCTCAATTCTCAGCACCGCTCTCTGCCGTGCTCGAGAAATTGGTCGAGAACGGCACCCTCAAACCACTCAACCCTACTCCCTTACCTCAAAAGCTTCCTGCATCCCACAACCCCAATGCATACTGCGCCTACCATCAGAACGTCGGCCACCTAACCGACAACTGCTTCCGCCTTCGCCATGCTATCCAAGACCTAATTGATAACAAAACTCTCCCCACGCCTCCGCAAAAACCCAACACTATCTCTAACCCGCTCCCAAAGCATTCAAACCCCCGCACCAACTTCATCTCCACAAGCCAACCCTTTAACCCTAGCCTTTACATCGTTCCTGATTCTCAACCCAAGCCGACCGTCGAGTTGCCTATTGAAGATACTGTCTGCGCACTAGAAACATTGGAATGGGACTTTCAGGTAAGATGGGAAGACCTGGTACAAGATTTCTTGGCAGTAGAAGAAAGAACTCTCATCACTGGAACATGGCCTGTGGCACTTGATGCGCAGCAAGTTGAAGAATTGGAACAAGGAGAATGGAGGCAGGGTTGGGAGGAGATGATGGTTGATCCTTTGGATGGGTGCTCTCTGTTTGCTTTGTTCTTGGAACCTGAACCGGTTAGAGAAGAAGATGAATGGGAATGGGAGCCTGAACCCAATGGATGGCACTGGATAGATGACTCTGACCCCCTAGATGAAACATCATTGGTGTATCTCTTTCAAGAAGAAGAGGAAGTGGTAGAAGAGTTGGATCTGATGAACCCCTGCATGCTCTCAGGGCTCAATGCCAGGACCATTGTCAACCTCACTCGAGACTCCGATGCTCTGGAGCGCGCCACGGATTATTATTTTTGCCCCCAGGAATACATCATCGAGGAGTTCTTTTCCAAACCCATGGTTCAAATCCCTGATGAGCCCAACATTTGTGTATTGGACCCTGAAGACCTCTAGGGAAAAGCTGAATTGGTAAACATATGGATGGACGGTGAAGAATTAACCGTTAACAAGGCCATGATAGAGGAGGGGTCAATTCAGCATGGTAACAACAACCGCAGCAGCAATGACAACTTCTGGAATTCCTTGGAGGAAGAGAACATATGGAAGGCCTTGGAAATGGAAGCTCTCAACGAGACTTTGGAGAAGACAACAATTGACAAGGGGAAGCGTAAGGCAGATGATTACGACCTCGACTTCTCTGATTTCTGGGAAGGTACCTGATGGGAGCCAATCCCCAAAACGGTTAGTAACCTTACCAGAAGTGGAAGGGTCTACCAGCCCACCAACCTCCAACAGGGTAACTCATCCCGAGCCCCTCCACCGCAGCAGAATATCCCTGTCAACCCCGCAAGTCTGAACATCCCCACCTCTCAAGCTCTACAAAATAACCCTCCTAGCTCCACTAAAACTAACCCACCTACCCAGCCCAAACTATCCATCGACCTCAACTCCCTCCCTGAAGCCGACCCTGAAGCCTCCGCTGATCCTATTATCCTTCAACTCCAGGAAACCCCTGCTCGCATGTCTATGTGGGGAGTGTTAGCTGCCTCTCGTGAGCACCGCCGCAGGTTGGTCAACACTCTCTCCAGACTTGAGGTCCCCTCTGACATCGCCCCAGAAGCTCTCATTGCTCTCATAACCCCGAACTTCACCCAGCACACCTTATCCTTCACCGAGAAAGATCTGCCGCCTGAAGGAGCTGACCACAACAAGCCCCTTCACATCACCATGAAGTGCCTCGGAAAGTGGGTTCCCGCAATCCTTGTTGATAATGGCTCCGCCATTAACGTGTGTCCACTCCGCACTGCTTATTGCTTGGGCTTTAAGAACAAAGGCTTTGCGCCATCGAATTTGGGTGTTCGCGCTTATGATAATACGCGCCGAGATGTTCTGGGGACAATCAATCTGGAACTCGCAACTGGCAAGTTCAAGACCACCGTCGAATTCTGCGTACTGGAAATTCCTGCATCCTTCAATCTCCTATTGGGAAGGCCTTGGCTACATCGTCCGGATGTTATGGGTGTACCCTCAACATTGCACCAGAAACTGATCTTGGGTTTGGACTCTGGAACCCTCATCATTCATGGAGACTCAGGCATTCGCCCGCACTCCGAGGACAATTCCCCGCTGCTTGAGATTATGCATGGAGAGGAAGATGTTGCCATGGGAGGCTTTGTTGTCATGACTTCGAAGGTGTGTACTATCCGAGCCGAGGACGGCTTCTTGGTAAGCTCCGCAGCACTGGAAATTATGAAAAGGATGAAGTATATGCCGGGCATGGGCTTAGGACTTTACGCTCAAGGTGTCCCCGAATTCCCTGACTTCCCTGGAAGTAACGAACGTTTTGGTCTAGGCTATGATGCCAAGAAGAGTGATCCAGCAAAGAAGTGGCGCAATCATGCCCGGTCTCGTGCAATTGAGATGAAGTCGAAAGGGAAAGAACCACTGTACCAAGGAGAACCTGAACCATTTGTGGACATCGAGACAAAAAAGAAGTATCCTGGCTTTGAAATCTTTGCCAATGACGCTTGGGAGAGTGATGAAGAGGCTCCAAAGGTGGAAGAATTGTCTGAGGCACTCGACTGGCTGGAAGCTTTTGGTTTGGGCAGTCTCCAACTTCTGTTCGAGGGCGAGGGTCTGGAGGGTATGGTCGAAGATGCTGCTGTGCTTGTGCTTGGAGACGAAGAAGAGATTGAAGACCCTTCCAAGCTCATTGTCGAGGCTATAGGCACTTATGATAATTGCACTTTCATTCCACATGTAACTCGCACTCACAACACTTGCACTGAGTCTGAGTCTGAGTTTGAGTTCGACACTGACTCGTCGTCTAGCACGGAGTCGGAGTTTGTGCCTATCGGCCCTCCACGTCGTAGCTTTCATTTTGAGTTCGAGTCAACCGCTGTATCGCTGAAATGGTTAATGAAATGAATGACGTTTCGCTTACTTGCCGATTTTTGAAATAAATTGTTTAGATCCCGATGATGAAGGAATAGATCTCGATGGGGACATTCCCAAGGAGATCCGTTCCCTTATCGATCGCGAAAATGAAAGGCATGCTCAGCCTTTAAAAGAAGAAATAATCTCAATAAACTTGGATGATGAGGATGACCCTCGATTGGTTCAGGTAGGTTCCGGGCTGTCTCCCACTGAGCTTCAAGAGCTCACAGATTTGTTAAAAGAATTCAAAGAAGTTTTTGCTTGGTCCCACGCGGACATGCCCGGAATCGACCCGGAGATAGTCGAGCACAGAATCCCTCTCTACCCTGACGCAAAGCCCGTTAAGCAAAAACTAAGGAAAATGCGGCCTGATTGGGTATTAAAAATAAAAGAAGAACTCACGAAACAAATCGACGCTGGTTTTCTAATTGTAACGGAGTACCCCACTTGGGTAGCCAACATCGTTCCTGTCCCCAAAAAGGACGGAAAGATCAGAGTGTGCGTCGATTTCAGAGATCTAAACAAAGCGAGCCCTAAGGATGATTTTCCATTGCCGCACATAGATGTACTTGTTGATAATACCGCAGGGCACGCTTTATTATCCTTCATGGACGGCTTCTCAGGGTACAATCAGATTCTCCTAGCTCCGGAAGACAGAGAAAAGACCACGTTCATCACTGAGTGGGGGACATATTGCTATCGGGTTATGCCGTTTGGGTTGAAGAACGCCGGTCCTACGTATCAAAGGGGTGCTACCACGCTGTTGCATGATATGATTCACAAGGAGGTCGAGGTTTACGTTGATGACATGATAGTGAAGGGAAAAGAGCGAAAGGATCATTTACCAGTGTTGAGAAATTTTTTTGAAAGGATTCGAAAGTACAGACTGCAGCAGAAGTGCACGTTCGGGGTTACGGCCGGAAAGATGCTTGGATTCATGATCACGACTAGTGGGGGATCGAGGTGGATCCTTCTAAGATCAAAGCCATTCTCGAGATGGAGCCGCCTCGATCCGAGAAGGAAGTCCGGTGTTTTTGGGAAAGATTCAGTTTATCAGTCGATTCATCGCTAAGCTGACTCTAACCTGTGAACCGTTGTTTCGTCTGCTTAAGAAGGATGTGAGATTCGAGTGGAGCGATAAGTGTCAAAAGGCTTTTGAAGCAATCCGAACCTACCTACAGAATCCGCCGATCTTGATGCCACCCATTCCAGGAAAACCTTTGATCCTATACTTGTCTGTCACGCCCTCATCCATGGGGTGCATGTTAGCACAAGAGGGAGAAGATGGGGTTGAAAGGGCAATCTACTACCTGAGCAAGAAAATGGTCGGAAGCGAAGAGCGATACACTTCATTAGAGAAGACGTGCTGGGCGCTCGTTTGGGCCACAAGGAAATTGAGACACTACATGCTGTCTTATTCGGTGATGCTGATTTCTCGGATGGACCCCCTCAAATATCTGTTCGAGAAGCCAGCACTTACCGGTAAGTTAGCACGTTGGTTGCTCTTACTGGCCGAGTTCGAAATCAAGTATGTCACACGCAAGTCAGTAAAAGGAAGAGCAGTAGCAGAGTTTTTGGCAGATCGCCCGATCGAGGGTCCAGAACACACGGAGTTTCAATTTCCCGACGAAGACGTAATGACTGCAGTTGACGAAACATGGACGTTGTATTTCGACGGCGCTGCAAACCAGAAAGGTTTTGGGATTGGCATCTGCTAGTCTCACCTGAGGGGTCGTATCCCCTGGCCTTCAAATTGAACTTCAAGTCACGAATAATGAGGCAGTATGAAGCATGTATTGTTGGAATGGAAGCCGCATTGGAAATTGGAGTAAATACTGGAAGTCGTTGGGGATTCTAACTTGGTCGTGTCACAAGCAAACGGGAATGGAAGGTCAAAGACGAAAAGATGAAGCCATATCATCAGCGACTCTTATCCCGAATTTCCAGAAAGTGACTTTCACGCATGTACCTAGGATGAAGAATCGCTGCGTGCGCTTGCTACTTTGGCATCTATGTTGGAACTTCCGATCGGAGTGAAGTTAAGGCCTGTTATGATCGAGCAAAGAGGAAAGCATGTGTACGATTATGTCATGAACATTGACGAACCAAACGATGGACTCCCGTGGTTCCACGACATTTGGAATTTTGTGGAAAAAGGGGATTTCCCTGCAGATGCAACCAAGAAGGCATCGCATTGCATTACAAAGATTGGCGTCTCAATACATCATCTGCGGTGGACAGTTGTACCGGCGATCTCCATGCGGAATTCACAAGCTGTGCATTCACGGTGACAACACGAGAGCGGTTATGGAAGAAGTTCATGAAGGAGTCTGTGGGCCTCACATGAATGGGATGATGTTGGCAAAGAAAGTTCTGAGGTTGGGTTACTATTAGTCGACTATGGAGACAGATTGCGTCAAGTATGTGCGCCGATGTCATAAGTGCCAGACTCATGCTAATCTCATCCACGTCCCGCCCTCGGAATTACACCCAATGGCAACGCCATGGCCATTCTCCGCCTGGGGCATTGACGTCATCGGGAGGATCACGCCTGCAGCTTCTAACGGTCACAGGTTCATCTTGGTAGCGGTCGATTACTTCACCAAGTGGGTTGAAGCGGCTTCATACAAGACTTTGACAGCAGTTCAAGTAGCTCATTTCATTAGGCAGAATATCATTTATCGGTATGGAGTACCTCAAGCCTTCGTATCCGATAATGGTGTTCACTTCAAAGGAAAAGTTCTAGAGCTCTTTAACGAATTCAAGATTCAAGTGCATCACTCAACCACTTACCGCCCGCAGACGAATGGGGCGGTCGAAGCAGCCAACAAAACCATCAAGTCGATTCTTGAGAGGACTGTCGAATCAGCTAGGGATTGGCATGAACAGCTACCACTAGCTTTATGGGGATACCGGACGTCTATTCGCACACCGACGGGGGCAACACCCTATTCTTTGGTGTACGGTATGGAAGCCGTTCTCCCTATCGAGCTAGAAGTCCCATCGCTAAGGGTCATGGCTGAGCAAGGAATAGATGAGGCTGAATGGATCAGTGGAAGGTTCGAAGAACTCATGTTGTTTGACGAAAGGAGGCTGCGAGCATTGTATCACATTCAGGGTTATCAGCGAAGAATCGCCCGAGCATTCAACAAGAAAGTGAAGTCGAGGGACCTACAAGAGGGCGACATGGTAGTCAAAGAAATCCGTGCTCCGATCTTTGATTTACGGGGGAAGTTCCGACCAAAGTGGGCCGGGCCGTACATCATCAAGTCGATCCTTTCCGGAGGAGCAGCTTCAATCATCGATCTGGACGGCAACGAATTCTCGAATCTTGTCAATTTGGACCAACTCAAACGATATTACCCCTGAGAGAGCTCGCTGGGCCGAAAACCGCAAGGGCGGGCGGTACCAGGCAAAAATTAGAGCAAGCCTGCTAGGTCGAAAACCCGCAAGGGCGGTCTAGGCAAAAGTAAAGGCAAAAAGTTGAAAGAGAGCTCGTTAGGCCGAAAACCCGAAAGGGCGGCTCTAGGCAAAATTTAGAGCACAAAAGGAGAGTGTCAATACCCGAGTGAACCCTAGCCCGAACTACGTATGGGCCTGATTCCCTTTCTTAAGGGATACGTAGGCAATCTCACTCTGAGGTTCGGTCCTAAGTTTCAAAACTCAAATCCAAATTGACAAATCAAAGCTCTTTCTTTCAAAGTACATGCAATTAATGAACCGAAAGGGGGAAACCCTTAATCAGTCAATTTTATTCCGATGATTTCTTTATTACACGCTGAGCATGAAAATGGAAAACGCACAACGAGATCTAACTTTTATTTCAAAAACGGCAAAGTAAGCAATCAACCCATCCTTGCTTCCACATCTCTCCTTAGCCATTTGCGGTACCTTCCGGTTGAAGCAATGGAGTAGAGAAGATCACTTGGCTCAGTCCTACGAGCCTCCCATGTTCGAACATAACTCCGAAGGCCCGGAATGGTGAAGGGAGGGAGACGAAGCACTTCAGATCCTTGCGGCGGCACTTCTTGACTAAGTCCGAGCTGACGAAGGATGCGGAAAGGCAAGTAGAAAGTAAAGCCTGCCAAGCCAGCCATAAACACATGCATCGAGCCCATGTTGCTCACAGTCATCACAGGGAGCCTCAGCCAATGGCACCGCCAAGCAATATCATCTTCCTCTGCAGACGCGAGGAAATCAGCCCAGTCATCTCCACTACTGTACATCACCTGGAAAGGACGATCCCATCCGCTTGCTTGATACCACCAGTCATTCGCCGAGGGCGTTAGCAAATTCAACTTGTCACAGAGCCACATCTACCCAAAAAGAGAGAAAACAAGTAAGGAGCCAGATAAAGCCTAAACTGAGTGATGAGGTAAAATGAACGTGAGAAATAGAAAAGGAGAGGCGAGAGAGGTCCACTAACTCCGCGACAAGGCTACCACCAAAAACCCTTGTGCGACCTGCATGAACGGCATCCAACCCCATCAAGGTTTCCGCAAGAACCAAAGGCGCAACGTCTTTGCGAGCCTCGATCTGAGCAGCAACTCCCACCGACAGAGAACTGGGCTGACCAACAGATGGAACCAACAAGAAAGCCGCCAGAGGGCAAATGCAACAGGCTGTCATCCGACGACCTTGATGCTCAAAGTCCGTCAAGTTTCCAGTGGGATGAATCTCTCTGATTACCGCGATGTTGATGGCATTGCCGGTCAAGAACTCAAAGAACGTTCCCACCGACACCCAGTTTAGCTTTTACGATATTCTTCATGCTCTCCCTAAGCATCGGAACAATTGGCTCGGCGGAGTCATGGCTGCCAAGATAGGCATGAAATTCCTCGACGGTGGGACATAGCTCTTGTGAACCGAAGCGAAAGACATGCACTTCGGGATCCCAAAAGCGTGACGCCGCATGCAGCAAGACAGGACGGATGGCGATCTCGCGGAGAAACTTCAAGGCGTGGAGGCGATGCCCTCGGAAATTTAGCCAATCAATACCATCAAGGCTGTCCAACCAAGGGCGAAGTAAGGCTTGGTTCAACAAGGCCATGTGGAATGAAATTTTGAAAGGGGGATGATGGTTTGAAGCATGAATGACTTGCCAAAGCTAAACTCGGTATTTATAGAGGGCTGGATGAGACAACCCCTCACCCACCAGCATTGAAACTCAGCATGCTCATCCTTTCCAAGGCCATGTCTTTGTGTTTTCAAAGTGTCAAACCTTGAAAACTTGAGAAAACATTGGAAAGATGCTAGTCTTACCTTGGGAAATCACTGACCCTGGGAAATCAGCATAAGGAGAGTTACAGGACGTCTTGGAAGTGTACATGCAGTGCAAAAAGACACAGGGGAACTGAAAAATGATCTTGGAAATGAACACTGGTCTGTTGATCACAGTAGTCCCGAGCGCTCGAGAGTTAATTCCCAAGCGCTCGACAATACTCTCGAGCGCTCGAGAGTTCTGCAATTTTCAGCAGGTCTGATTTCATGGTTCTTGGCTCCAACGCAGCACCGCAATCTCAATAAGCCTGGCTCAGCAGCTTGCAATCTCTCTTAGAGGGAATACAGCATTTCCAGTCGTCAGTTTGTTCAAATGTTCATACATATTCCTTGAAAAACCTCAAAATTTCAATGGTTTCCTTCCCATCGATGTGTCCAAATTCATGTCAAGAGCATTCGTGTGACTCCAATGGTGTATGCAAGTTTTAATGCGTGTTTATAACTACGTAAAGCGATCAAACGCGTGTTAAAGCTTATGGAACCAATTTTTGCTGTCAAACACCTCAAATTTCATTACTTATGATGGCACTAAGAACATGCACCTTAGTCAGACAATCTCGTGTCCTATTCTCGTGTTTAATCCCGGTCAAGTCTTGTCATTATTCTCCTTGATGATTGTAAATTCCACATTTAAGGGCATTTCTGTCATTCCAAGTCAGTTTCCACGAGTCGAGTCAATTATGTCAAGTTTTATCCTGTTTTAAGAGTATCGGTCGAAATTCGCGTGCTCTTTACTTTCTTTCAAAGCTAGACGGACATATTTCATAAAATACAATTCTTAAAGGGAGTGCGAACGAAGGCAAATGAAGGAAAGTGCAAATTCTCATAAATCAATACGGTATTTACAATGAGTGAGGGAGGAAAGTACATAAACTGGGGCAAGCACACGCCCAATCCTACCTACCAGGGCACACAGGCCCAAACAAAATCGAGGCACGCAGGCCCGAAAGCTACAATTGTGATGGCACGCAAGCCCATGTACAAGAAAGTCTGACAAAGCAAAAACCTAACCTAGACGGGTCCTCTTCTGCCAATGTCCCTCCGACTCGGAGCTCTCGACCTCGTCGCCGTTGTCATCACTGTCATCGTCACTGGAAGAACCCAAGGCTGAACTCGAGTCTGTAGACCCTAAAGCTCGCGACTCGAGTGACTCCTCCGTGTCCTCCTCGGACTCTTCTCGAGCACGTCTCCGCTGTGGCATAGCCCTAGGGACCACCTCGAACTGTCGCGCTCCCGCCGTGGACTGTGACGCCCTCTGTGTACCCCGGCCTCGTGTGCTCGCGGGAGCCAAAACGCTCGTGGCACCCCGTGGCTGTGCCCTAGCTGAACGCCGTGGCTGTGCCTGCATGACATATGCATATATTCATACATTTGTTCTATAAAATTGTTGTTTTCAATAAATTGTGAATGCAGTGTCATACCTGAGGAGCAACAACTGGAACAGGCTCTGGAGCGGGTCTGGTCTGCAGGGCGCGTCCCTTCGCGCAATCCTTCAAGAGATGGCGCATCCCCACCATTAGCATGATCGCCTGCTCCGCCCACTCTCGCGGTACCTGCACAATGGTTCAGAAGTCAGAAACAGTATATGTGTGAACAGGAAACAGTTGAAGCATGAAAGAAGCGATGTCATGTCATACCTGTGTAGGAAGCTGCATCGGCCGGTGTGGAAGGCGCGGGATATCCAGAACCGCCCGTGCCCCAGCAGGGTCCCTCACGCTGATCGACCAGTCCAGTATCGGTAACCCTACTGGAGCAGGAATCTCGGACACCCCAGCAACCCCCGTGCTACCCTCACCTCGTCCTGAGGAACCAGCACCTCGCCCACCAGCAGGAGCCCTACCACCTCGGCCCCTACCACGTGAAGATCGACCGCGGCGACCTCGTCCTCCCTCCTGGACCTCAGCCGCGTCAACACTGATGGTCTCACCTCTCGCCCTCCTAGCCACAGTCTCGGCTATCCGCCTCCTCAGCTCTACCTCTACACCCAGGCAAGTGGCTAGGTACCTGTCTCTGTAAGCCGCGTAGTCCAGTGTGCGCCGTAGGTACTGCTCCAAGTCGGTGTCTGGCACCGTGTATCGCTCCAACTCAGCTCGAGTGTAGGTCATCCTCTGCACTCGTGGTGGAAGTGGCCCGGCACAATGAACTCAAGAGTACGCGATTGTCGTGTCACCCGATCCCCAAGTACCACTGCCACCTAAAGGCCAACTTCAGCAGGACCCGACTCCTTGTCACCTCCCGGCTGTGGAAAGAAATCACCTCCACCTGGCCCAGCGATCCCAGTGTACCTGCATTCAGACTTCTTGCATCAATAACCAAAGTTTACCAGAAGAAACATGAATCAAGAAAGGAAGGTCGAGGTGTATACCGTAACCCCAGTGAGTTATCCAGCCAACGCCGGAAAACCATCACTTGCCCCTTCTGCTCTTTGGCCTCCGATACTCTGTGCTCCATGCAAGCGCACGCGGAAGGTGGATTTGTGCAAGTGTTCTCGGACGGGAACATGCCCAAGACCTCATAAGCCCAAAGTTGCATATGTTAGAAGTCGATTCAAGTCGATACATATTCAAGTTCAATTCAATCAATCAAGAGCAATTCAAAGCAAAGGTGTGAAGCATACCTCTATCACCCTCCAATATCCGCCAATGGTGTTCCCCACCCCGCGTGTGGCAGCTCCTGAAGCAAGAGAGTGCACAGAGCAGCGGCGCCTCAGGTCGTATCGGCTCGCACGCCACAGATCAACCAGGCTCGCCAAGTAACTCAGTGAACCCGAGATCTCCGGAAGGGAACAAGAAGGCCCAAACAGTAATAAAGAATAGGCTCCTAGCCATCTGAGCCACCTCCGTGTCGTCTGGCCGGGTTCATGATCCCAAGACACCGTGGAATCGCCTGCACTCGACACGCCTGCTGTGGCGCAGAACTCCGGCCCAAAGAACCACCTCAGAGCTGCATCGTCCAGTGCTATACTCGGGTCAAATGGAATCGGCTCACCTCCAACTCTAAGCCCGGTAATCGCTGCAAAGTCAAGGGGCGTCACCGTCATCTCCCCAAAGCGGAAGTGGAACGTGTTGGTAGTGTCCCACCACCGCTCTACCAGTGCTGTCATCACCGCACGGTCTACCCTCACCGCTGTCAGCAACTGGATGAATGGCCCAAAGCCAGTCTCCTCCACCAGCTCCCGTACTCTTCGGGGCAACTCTCTGAAGTGTTGCAATGAATGACCTGAACCTCCATGGCCGAAGATATCCTTGGTACGCTGTTTCAACAACAGAGCAAAGGAATAGCGTCAATTAGCAAAGCAATGATTCAAGGAAGCAAATCAAGTGCAGAAAGTAAAATATTGAACTCATACCGTGGTCCATCCGGAAGAAATGTGTGAGGCCCGATCTCGGAGAAGCAGATCCTCAGGGTAATCCGTCCGAGCAGGAGTATAACCAATCATCCCCGTCGGCTCGAAAAAGTGCAACCGTGGTGCGTAAGTATCCGCCGTGAACCCAGGTCGTGCACGGGACAAGTAGGCCTTCGCCTCAGCGGCCGCTGTGACTCGCTCCTCGATCACCACCTCCTCCTCTGCCCCTGGCTCCTCCCTCAGCTCTGTACCCTCCATCTCTGCTTCCACTCCAAGCCCTCCAACATCAGATGCCCCCGCACCACTCAGTAAAGCTCCCAACAGCAAGGCCGAGGTCTGATCCTCTGCGCTACTCGCACCCCTCAGCACCTCCCTCATCCCGGCGTCAAGACCGAGGGCATCCAATATATCCTGTGGTCTCGCGCTGTCCAAGAAGTCCCCCTCCACGAAGGGAACTGGCTCCGAGGCCCCTATCCCACCGTCACCTCTCCTCGGCTCCACAATCGCCGTCCTCAATGTCGGAGTCGCAGCAACGCGACCGACTACCACTACCTCATCATCGTCCCTCCGCTCACCACCCGTCCTCTCAGCAACTGCAAGCAGCTCCTCCACCGTGGGAGTGTGAGGAATGTCTCGGGTGCCATCCCCGCTGCCCGTAGCCTCATCTTCTTCCCTCGCCATATCGTCCCTGCTACCCGTAGCGTCCGTATCACTGTCGGTCCTACTCTTGGCACCACCAATTCCGGCCTCACCACCCCTAGCCACTGTCACGTCCCCACCAACATCGTCCCTCGTCTCCTGACCACCACCAACATCTACCATATCCTCCTCGCTGGCCCCACCATCCCGTACTGTAGCGGTACAACTGCTAATCTCCTCCCTCATCACCCCTGGACTCTCATCAACAGCCATTGCCGCCGCCATGCCCTCGCCTGTGGCTCTCCTCTCTCTTGGTGCCGTACCCCCGGTCTCCCCTGTCACCGCCGTAGCTGCCACCACCACCGCCTCCTCGCGGTGGGGCATCTCTCCATCACCTCCACTCACCATGGCTGCCTCTCCTTCTTCCCACGAGGTCCTTTTCCCCTTTCTTCGAACCTCGTAGCACACCACTGCCCAGTACAGGATCGAAGGGAGATCAAGGTCTCGTCCCCGATCCGTCTTGGAATAAGAGATAGAAAGACCAGTCGAGGTGGAGAGAGTAGGGGGAAGAGTTGTCTGAGTGAGAGAAGGAGATTGCTTGAGAGAGATAGTGAGTTCGTGCAAGGATCGAAGGACGCACAGTGCTCTGGTTCTCGAGCGCTGAGGAGTGGGTTTTGAACCCCAGACCTGATGAAGAAGATGTAAGGACGGTAGGCCCCAGCTAAGGTCTCGAGCGCTCGAGTCCACTCCCGAGCGCTTGGGAGTGGTTCTGAGCGCTGGGATCTTTCCTCAGCCTTCGTGCCGGCCCCGTCGTCCCGTGCCTCTTCTCACCGACGAGGCTTGCTTAGCTTTTTCCTCCCTTTTTACAAAATCAATCTCAGTCCTGGCTTTGGCCGCATCAAACGGGACTAGAGGAAGCGAGTCCTAGACGGTTTTGGGATTTTTGAGCTCTCGCCCCTCTATTAGCTGTTTTACTTGGTGATCGATCAAAATTTTGTCTATTTACGCTAATCTCAATATGTTGGCAGGTATTTCTACCCTACATATGCTACTTTATCATCGTTCTTTCTGCCAAACAGAGCAACAGGTGGACCATTTGCATGTTTACCTTATCAAATTCGTGTCGATCATTTCTCGTGCATGCATCACACGTGTTTGCACTTTTCCATTCACCAAACAGAGCAACAGGTGGATCTCTTTGCACGTTTATCTTATTAAAGAATTGTCGATCATTTCTCGTGCGTGCACCGCACGTGCTCCTTTCCAACAAACAGAGCAACAGGTGGATCGTTTACATATTTATTTCATCGAGCTCACGTCAATCATTTCTTGTGCACATACTTGCATTTTCCCTTCACCAAACAGAGCAACAGGTGGACCATTTATATCAAAATTGTGTCGATTCTTTCTCGTGCATGCATTACACGTGCTTGCATTTGCCCCGAAGAACCACGCCGGTCTGATCCTTGCAGAAAAGGGTACGTAGGCAGTCTGAAAGGACACGACCTCATGCATGGGATGTATCATTTTGCATTTGGTTGTGGAATTGAGGATTTGACGTGGCTCGAATTGGGCTGTCTCAATCTTTGGACGTCACTCATATCCAGACATGATATCGAGCAACGCCCAAAGAGGGGCAACTGTAGACATCCCAATTTGAACATTTCGAATTTCCTTAATTCGTGGCCCGGAGGCTCCCCGATGATGAATTTGGATCGAAACAAGCCTTAGACTAGTCAGGACTTTGCTTCTTGAAGACTTTAAAAGGAGAAATAAAATGTCAAAATCAGTCCCAAGCGCTCAAAACCATTTTGAAAACCTGGGATTTGACAAACTCTCGAGCGCTCGAGAGTAAACTCCCAAGCGCTCGAGACTGAACCCGAGCGCTCGAGACATTTGTGCTGGCCAATGGATGCTGGAGCTCCCCCACTTCCCATGCAGGCCATCATTATAGCCGTTTTGGCCGGCTCAAACCTCAGGCAACACTCCACCTCAGTCAGAGGTGAGTCAGGCCTGATGGATTTGTAAAGATTCCAATATCATATTTTTTAAAAATGGGACCTTATGTTAGTTTGCCTATATAAGGCCTCATACCAGCTCAAACCAGGACGTTTTTCTCTCTCTCTAAAACCCCCCTTGACAGTTCAAACAGAGCTGTTCTTCCTGATCTCTCTCAAAAAAAAAAAAAAGCTTGATTTTCAAAGGAAAAGCAAAAAAAAAAAAAAATCCAAGGCATCACACACATGCAAGAAGCTCAGATGATCTGCATACTCTGATCTTCCTGGTCTTTCTTCTTTTCACCTCCTGGAACTTTTCAAGAAGCAGACTCCCCAACCAAAGGTAGAAGTTTTCTACCTTAGTGTCAACAATCAACGAAAGCAAGGCTGTTTTTCCTTTCTGAGGGAGGTCCCTCAGCCCTCTCAGTCTTTAATACTGAGTATGAGATGAGAGACCTTGGTGTAGTAATAAGAGCAAAGGGGCATGAACGAGTTTTCTGCGTTAAGCTTACTGGAAGCACTCCCAAGCGCTCGGGACCACTCCCAAGCGCTCGAGAGTGGCTCCAACATTGTTTCATTCTTTTAAACACCTAAATGGACATGCATGGGGAGTAGGGTGCGTTTTAAAACTGTTTTAACCTTTTTTAAGTGTGTTGGTATAAACAATCTCCCTTTTTGAAGAAGAACAAAGAAGATGACCTTCATTCAAGGGCATGCAAAAGAGTTTTACTCTAGATTTAAAAACACACATTTTCATACTTCAAAAGCACAAGATCTGATGTACCAGCATTCTACATTGAGTGTACTGGATGGTTGAAGTCAGTTCTGGGGTGTGGGCATTCCCAAGCGCTCGAGTTCACTCCTAAGCGCTCGGGACTGGCTGCATGCAGCCTTCATCCATTTTCCTTCCAGCTTGATCCTCCTATTGCCTTTGTATGTCCATGCATGTGTCCCTTCTTGCTCCTCGCAACTGTAAAATTATTTTTTTCAGAAGGACAAAGATGCATGGTTCGAAAGAATGAGGCATGATCTCAGTTTTTCAAGCCTTCTATTGAGTCTGTGTGATGTTTCATGTTAGTTAGGTTTACATTTACAGTATTGTACTCTTTTACATTCTGTTGCACTAACAAAGCTTGCAGGGTTGGGACTCAATCACTCCCAAGCGCTCGGGACCACTCCCGAGCGCTCAAGAGTGAATCCAGTGACAGGGTCTAATTTTTGCTTTAATTTGTATATTTTGCATGGCCATCCTTTATCCCCCTTTGTATAGTTGCACATGCATGCACTTCCTTACCGGATATATCTGTAAATACATGCTACTTGTTTAAAAAGACAAAACCATTTTGAAAAATCCCACGAATGTCTAGTAGAGACCGATTTCGAATCGGGCGAGGGGGGTGCCGTAAAACCCTTCCCCCCTCGTAACATGGCTTCCGAACCCTCAAACGAATCTCTGGTTTTCAATTCAATCAATCATTTTCAAATCAAAACGGTTTCTCGGGTGGCGAACCACAAATCCGGGTGGCGACTCTTCAAAACATTTTTCAAATCGATCCTAAAACGAGGCGCTCCTCTTATGGGCCGCCCCGATTCAAAACCCAGGGCTGTGGTAGCCCACAGACCTCATGACCCGCTCATCGAGTCCAAAGCTGAAAGGGGCATCGGGAAGTCCTCGAGCTCCAAAATCCATTCTGTCTCGGCGAACTCCTCGGTTCCCGCACCCGTCTCAACACCTAAGAAGCAGGTCAACAACATCAAGCAATCACCGAAGAAGGGACCGAAGCCAAGTGATTTCAACGCTGAGAAAACTGTCTTCACCATCCCTATTTACCGGATCATTGACCAGGTGAAGGACCAGCCCTTTTTCTCCTTCCCGAATTAGAAGCTCGGCACCGAGAACGGGAAGATCAAAAATCCAATCGTCCGATGTAGCTATCATAACGAGCAAGGCCACTTCACCACCGCCTGCAAGCCCTTTAAGGCCTACTTGGAGCAGCTTGTCGCCGGTGGCCACCTCAATCACCTCATTGATCAGGAGAAAATGAAGGCTCGGGCAGAGCGCACCGAGCATAGGACCGAGGAAGAAATCCAGACTATCCACGTTATCCACAGCCCTCTACACCCCGAGGCCGCTTGCATCATCCGCGCTGAGTTGAACGACGCATCCTCTTCCAAACAAGTTATGCTAGTCCGTCCCGACACCAAGCGCGCCCGCACCGACGACGGTTCAAAATGGACAATCACGTTTACCGAGAAGGACCTCGACCGTGTCCAGCTGCCACATAATGACGCCCTCGTCGTCACACTCCGCATCGGAACTTTCAACGTCCGCCGCGTCCTCGTTGACCAAGGCAGCTCGGCCGAGGTCATGTACTACTCCCTGTTCCAGGACCTGAAACTCTCGGACTCCGACCTCCGTCCTTCCGAAGTCCCCCTGATAGGCTTCAACGGGGCCCCAGTATGGCCTCTCGGGTTGATCACTCTCCCCGTCCGCGCAGGCTCGATGATCCTTGATATGGAGTTCGTGGTCGTTAACGTCCCTAGCCCTTACAATGCAATCGTCGGGCGCACCTGGCTCCATAAGTTGAAGGCTATCGCCTCCACTTATCACCAGGTAGTCCGCTTCATAGGCACTAACGGACGACAGGAGGACCTGTACGGTGACCAAACAGCAGCAAAGAGGTGCTATGTTAACGCAGTCCGAAGCAACAGGAAGACTTCCCGGGTCAACCTTATTGAGATCCCCGATGCTCCCGTCCTGGAAGATATCGGTAGACCCGCCAACAAGAAAGCAGTTGAAGAGCTTGTCACCGTACCCATTACCGAAGACGGATCGCGTTTTTTCCTTGTCGGTTCGTCACTCGGTGACACCGAGCGAAATGATATGGTGGAATTTCTCAAAAAGAACATCGAAGTATTCGCATGGACTCCTTACGAGATGCCCGGAGTCGATCCCTCTTTCATCTATCACGAACTCAACATCGACAAAACCAAGCGCCCTGTCATCCAGAAGGCCCAGCGCTCCTCTTCGGTTCATTCCGAAGCTGTCATTGAGGAAGTTAACCGCCTCCTCAACGCCAATGCCATCCGAGAAGTCCAATACCCCAAGTGGTTGGCCAACACCGTGGTTCTCAAGAAGAAGAATGGCAAGTGGTGCGTCTGCGTTGATTATTCCAACCTCAACGACACCTGCCCGAAGGATTTCTTCCCCCTCCCGAGGATCGACCAACTTGTTGACGCTACGGCAGGCCACGACCAACTCAGTTTTATGGACGCCTACCGAGGCTACCATCAGATTGCCATGAGTGAAGGCGACGTCGAGAACACGGCCTTCATTACCCCCCATGGAATCTTCGGATATCTCGTCATGCCCTTCGGACTCAAGAACGCCGGGGCAACTTTTCAGAGGATGATAACCAAGATGTTCGAGCGTCTCCTAGGTGATACAATTACTTCTTACATTGACGATATGGTGGTCAAAAGCATGCTCACTGGTGATCACCTCATCCATCTCGCCGAAACCTTTGAAATCCTCAAACAGCACAAACTTCGCCTCAACGCAGAGAAATGTGCCTTCGGTGTCAGCTCCGGCAAATTCTTAGGACACCTCATGTCCCGACGCGGGATTGAAGCCGACCCTGCTCAATTACTGGCCATCGAGAAGCTCTCGGCTCCCCACAACAAGAGGGACGTGCAACGCTTGACGGGCATGGCTGCTGCCTTGAATCGATTCATCAGCCGTTCTTCCGACAAGTGCCAACCCTTCTTTGCCCTCCTGAAGGGCAGCCGATGAAGCTTCCAGTGGACCGAGGACTGTGACCGAGCCCTACAGCTGTTGAAGACTTACCTCTCCAAAGCACCGCTTCTTGTCACGCCTCGAGACCAGGAGGACTTGTTCCTGTATCTCGCCGTCTCCTCACATGCAATCAGTTCGGTTCTCGTACGACAGGAAGGACGGGAACACCAACCCATTTACTACTCCAGCAAGACGATGACCCCCGCCGAGACACGCTATCTTCCCTTGGAAAAGCTCGTTCTCGCCCTCGTCTCGGCATCTCAGAAGCTTGCCCCATATTTCCAGTCCCACTGCATCATTGTTCTTACCGAGTACCCGCTCAAATCACTCCTCCGAAAAGCGGACCTTTCCAACCGAATCTCCCATTGGGCCGTCGAGCTGGCAAATTACGAAATCCATTTCCAGCCTCGGACAGTAATCAAAGCCCAGGTTCTTGCCGCCGAGCTCACTCCGGCAGACGTCTTGGCTTCAACCCCGCCCTCTCGTACCGAAGCCGTCCTCCAAGCCAATTCGAGCACTGCCTGGAAGCTTTTTCACGGTGATGTATGGAAAATGTACGTTGACGGTGCGTCCAACAGCCGAGGCGCTGGGGCTGGGATCGTGCTCCTATCCCCTTCAGGCGTCATGCATGAAAGCTCCCTATCCATCAACTTCCCAGCCTCCAACAACGAGGCCGAATACGAAGCACTCATCTCCGGACTCAAAACCACCGATGCCTAAAAATTGAGGAGCTCGTCATCTACAGTGATTCTCAGCTGGTGGTCAACCAGCTCTCCGAAGAGTATGAAGCTCGAGACGACCGCATGCGCACCTACCTCAGCTTCGCCATCCAGCTCCTCAAAGGCTTTAAGGCCATTCGGGTCGAACATATCCCTTGGGAGCAGAACGCTCACGCCGACGCCCTTGCCGGGCTCGCTTCGGCTTGCACAGCCTCGGAGCACCGTTCCATCTCCTTCAGCTCCATTGACAAACCCAGCTTCGAACTTGAAGTACTAAGCCACGAGGTTCTTAACATCGAGCTCGGTCCGAGCTGGATGGATGAAATCGTCGGTTACCTAAAGGATGATACCCTCCCTGCCGATAAGAAAGAAGCGCACCGACTCCGCAACAGGGCTACTCTGTTTTGGCTCAACCCCAATGGAAAGCTTTACCAATGGTCCTTTACCGGTCCCTACTTGTTGGTCGCCCACCCCCACCAGGTCCTCGGCATCATTGAAGAGCTTCACTCCGGCGACAGCGGTTGCCATTCTGGTGGGCGATCACTTGCTCATCGAGCCATTACCCAGGGGTACTGGTGGCCCACCATGAAGAAAGACTCCGAAGACTATGTCAAGCGTTGTCGCAAGTGCCAGATGTTTGCCCCTATCATCCACCAGCCGGCTCGGGATCTCAGCCCACTCACCAGCCCTTGGCCCTTTTCTCAATGGGGCATGGACATAGTTGGAAAGCTCCCCGTTGCACCCGGAGGCTTCAAGTTCCTTCTCACCGCCACTGATTACTTCTCCAAATGGGTTGATGCCGAGCCCTTGGTCACCATTGAGGAGGCTGATGTCATTCGCTTCGTCTGGTGCAACATAATTTCTCGCTTCGGTGTACCCTTCACCATTATCACCGACAACGGGAAACAGTTTACCGGACAGCGGTACCGAGCTCTCCTGGATGAATACGGCATTAAATGGGACACTTCCACACTGGGCTATCCACAGGGCAACGGACAGGCCGAGGCCGCCAACAAGGCCATCTCCTCCGGTCTTAAATGCCGACTCGAATCCCGCCGGGGCAAGTGGGCTGAAGAACTGCCAAGAGTCCTATGGGGCTACCGAACCACTCCAAGGCGCTCCACTGGCCGTACCCCATTCTCTCTGGCCTTCGGGATGGAGGCTGTTATCCCTCTCCAAGTCGGTCTTCCCACGATCCGTACTGAGAACTTCGACTACGAAGTCAACACTGAAAACATTGCTGCGGACCTCGACCTAGCCGAAGAAGAGCGTGAAAATGCCTAGATCAAGCTAGCCTCGTACCAGCAAGAGGTTGCCAAAGGGTATAACCGAAGCGTCCGTCTCCGGTCGTTCAAACCAGACGACCTCGTTTGGAAAAAAGTGATAGAGAAATCAAAGAAGAGGAAGTTGATGCCCAACTGGGAGGGCCCTTTCCGAGTCCTAAAGCACCTAGGTTCGGGCAATTACAAGCTGGAGAAGCTGGACGGTTCCCCAATAGCCAAGACCTAGAATGCCAACAACCTCAAGAAGTTCTATGGCTAGCCAGGATTCGGCCACCGAGGATCTATCCCTTTTTCCTTAGTTTTTGTTTTCCCAAGCAAACGCTTATGCGTCCCTATGTAATGGTTTGTCTTACTTCGTTTCAATGAGAATTTTGCTGACATCATTGCGTGTTACTATTCTCATCTTTTACTTTTACTACTCGGTTCAAACTTGCTTGAATCGTTTTACCTTGACTTCGGGACACCGTCCTCCCATGGGTATCCCCCTCGGACGCAAATCCCTACTAAGTCACCACAGCCTCCTTGGTCGTTCGGACTCTCGGTTGTTGGTCTTAAGGAAACTCGGCCTTTTCCCGAGCCCCTTATCCCTGCTTCCCTGTCCGTCATCTCCTGTTCCGGATTCGCAGATTTCCGAAGCTATGGCCTACGCCATTTCCCCTCGGGACTTTAGCCCTAATCCCTTCGCAGAATATCTCCCCTAAGTATCTATCACTCTGGCACCCTAACTAGCCAGCAAACCGAGGCACCTAGCCCAAAGCAGGGGCACGCGCAGTTCAATTTTTGATTCCTCTTTGCTTCGAGTTAGGACCCTCTATCTCCTTTGACAGGGGCTAACCAACGCTTCATTTTCTAAACACGACCTTATGTCTTCAGCGCACCTCGGTATATGCTTCGGTTACGATTTGGCTTCTTCCAAATACTTAACCAAAGCAGGGGCAGAGGCACCCTTCGGTGGTCATTATAAACCCATACATTTCGAAGACAAACCAAGTTCCGAAAACAGAAGCATTCATTCAAAAGAAGAAAATCATCCAAACCAATTTCCGAACACAGAAGTATTCATCAAAGCAAACGACAAGAACTGTTAAGTTAAAATCCTACTTGGTTATTACAAGTGATCAGGCTTCGGCCACTTGTTCGGCGCCCGTCACCGAAGTGATCCCTGGAACGGCAAACTCCAAATGTTCGGAGCCGTCCAACCAAAAAAGAAAAACAGTAAAGCAAAAGAAGGAGAAAATTCTAAGTATTTTGAGGGGAGGGGTCTCCGGTAGCAACATTGACAGGAGCGGCAATCTGTGAAGCAGTCAGAACCTCGGGATCAACCTCTGCCTCCGGATTCTGGGCCTGCTCAACTTCCTCCTCGGGCATGACAAGCTCTTCGGGAGGAGCCTCGGGTAGCGCGCGAAGAGGTGAGTCCTCTGGTAGGTTGAGCTTCTGCAAAAGGGCTTCGTGTCCGAAGCGCAGGCCATCCAGAAAACGATCCCGGAACAGCTCATTCTCGATCTCCCTCACCTGTTGCTTGTACGACGCGTCGGCTGCATCCCAGCCATCGTCATATCCCTTCTTCAGCGCCCCATCCACCTCAAGAGCTCGGGATGCCCTCAGAGTTTTGACATCTTCCTCGGCCTGACCAGCTTGACCCTCGGCCAGCACCCTCTCTCTGTCACACCTCTGGAAGTCTGCAAGGTAAAGCTCGCAGGTTTCCCGAGCCACCTTCAGATCATCTTCCTTCTGTGCCAGGGCTTTTTTCAGCTCCTCCATCCCCTTCTCCTGCGCCTTGAATCGGTCATTGATCACCAATGCCCGAGCGCCAGCCTGACAGCACAAAAAATTTATACAAGGCATTACAAAGTATGAGCAGATTAGCCAAAGGGAAAAGTCAAAGAGCAACGACTACTTACAGCAAGAACCAATTGTGCTATTTCCCCGGTCAGATCCTCGATCATTCCCTGGATGGCCTTCGAATCCCTCGGAAGGACAGTGCCCCGAAGCATACCATGCGCCACTCCAAGGTTAGCAATGCTGTCAGCATGGTGGATCTGGCGACCGGAGTAATGACGAAACTCCGGAGTCCACGGGAGATCCTTCGGATTTACCCAGGACTCTTCGTCTACGGTCCCCTCTTTCGTCTGCCTTTGTTGCTCATCCTCAATTGTAATTGTCTCGGTCTGTTTCCCCTTGTCACCATCTCCCTCGTCTGGGCGGGCCCTCTTCTGCGGAGGCTCCTGCGGAGAAACAGGAGTTACTCCAGAAGTCCCGGCGCCTGGTGCTCCGGTAGTAGCAGCAGCCGTGCTCCGACCCCTCTGTCTCGGTCGCCGAAGGTTTATTACTTCGCGAGTTCCGGGGCCTGCCATTTCGTCGCTGAGCCCGGTTCTTTCTGGGGTCTCGCGATCAACCTCCTCCCTTATGACTCCCTGAGCCCCGGAGCTACTCTCCTCGGTGTCGGGTCCGGTTCCTCTACTGCCTTCTCTTCCTAGCCCTGCACCCTGACCTCGGCCTCGTCCTCGGCCAGCCCTCGGAACGCCTTACTGCCTTGGTCTCTTCTTCAGATAACTCGTGTATGTCGGCTTGTACCCGAGCAGTTTCGGAGCGTATCGGCTGGTGATTGGGATGGCGTAAGCAGCGTCAATCCGAGCTTTTAGGGCTTTCTCCCGAAGACCAACTACGACTCCCTCGGCTGCAGCAGAATACCAAAAGAGAGAAGTTAGTGAATATTCAAGAAAGAATTGAAGTATGCAGCGTTAACACCGAAGCATAAAGATTTACCCACCAGGTTTCCCGGCGTCGAATTGAACCGAGGTGGTTGTGTCAGCTATCTCTCCGGGACCGAACATGAAGTTCTCGGAGACCGCGACGTATATTCCTGCCCACTCCTCGGAGTCCGGTAGGCGGTCAATCAGGAAGGTGTCATAGTCCGGTCTGCACGACAGGTAGTGTCGGCCGCATTCTCGGTTGATGCCTAGCGAATACACTCCGAAGAGTTCTTCAAGGCCGGAGGTCAGGTTATACTGCCTCCTCAACTCGATTATGCTGGTGATGATTCGGTATGAGTTAACCGTGAGCTGAGAAGAGGTGAGTGTGAGGGCCCGGAGCACCCGTCGGATAAACTAGTGGAGGGGGAATCTGATTCCTCCCTCGGTGATCACCATTAGGGGAAAGATCAACTCCCCCTGGTTGTATGGTAGATTTAAGGGGTCGGTGTCTCGAAGCAACCGAACCTCGACATCCGGAGGTATGCCGAAAACCCTCTTGAATTCAGCATATGCTGCGGGCGTGCCGCTGAAGTATTGCCCCAAGAAGGGGCACGGTCTCATAGGCCTCCTCCGACCCCGAACTTCCTCGGGAGCACCCGCATATGGCCCCAGGGCTTGATTTGTCGTGCTCTCGGGTTCTATCATATTTGGGTCAAAAGACGTCACTTCACGTTGAGCTCGGTCAGGGTCAGCCGGTTTGATGACGTCGATTGGGATTCGGTATATTCTTCGGTTCCAAGCTTGTCGAAAGATGCCCTCGAGCGTAGAAGAGTCCAAACTACTTGAGCTGTCCGAAGAGATATCAACGACCATCCACCCCGACCTAAACAAAGACAAGAACGTGCAAAAACCCATCAGCTATGTGCTTCGGGGAAGGCAAAAGGTCCTGACGCTCGGGACGGAATGGTCAACACTCTTCGGTAGGGATTAGCCTCGGTCGTCTCAGGGAGATCCCTCCTCGGGAGGAGCCCCCTCAGGTCACGCCCTAATCCCTATGGGTCTAAGTGTAAGGGCAGGCCTCGGGAAGAACTAAGACCTCGGTAAGAACATTGGGGCTTCAGTTTCAAGAACCACGGCGGAGAACGCCATTCACGCCGCAGGCCAGGCGGTTGCGAACGGCGTCTCCGCCCCGAGGGGTGGCAGAATCAACGCAAAAACTCAAAAAAAGCATCAAAACTTGAAGATCATGATTTGAAGAACAACATACCTGAGTTTCGTTCGAAAATCTGCCCTCAAACCGCTTGAAAAATCGATCAAAAGCTCGAATGAAATGGCGGCAGCACTTTGACATTTTTCAGGGCTCCAGTGTCCTTCTCTCTCCTCGTCCTTTCGTTTTTATAACGGAGCGGACGAAGGAACGCGCGGGAAATGAAGCGTCGTGCTTCGGGCCGTCGGATCTCTGACACGCGTCCCCATCGAACGGTCAGCGTTCGGTGCTCTGAACCGAGACAGACGTGCCGTTCCCCGGACCTTTTATACTTCGACACGTGTCCTTGATAGGACGGTTCGTACAAATCATCTGACGTTTCACATGCCGAGACAGCCTTTTCGATTCCAGTGCTTCGGCAGATGTTGGCATGTGGCACCTAGGGCTGGGGCTGGCTAGCTTCGGTTACCGTCATTCGGTTCACTCCTCGGCGCCTAGGATATCGGATATCCTGGTTCGGCCAGTTCACGCAAAAAATTAACTCCCCAGAACTGAAGCAAGCGTTGAATTCTGAGGAGTTGAGGGGCTATTGTGGTGGCCTCGGTTCCAAGCTCGGTAACCGGGCCATATGAGGTGACTCCGGCACTCGAGGAGCTCTAAGCCGAAGCGTCGTGCGAGTTCCACACTTCGGTTTGTTCCTCGGAGCTTCCCTCGGGGTCTGTCCCCCGCATGCTGCATTGCTGACAGCTGTCCCGCCTCTCCTGAGGATATTCCTGAGTCAATCAACAGAATGCTGTTACGCCATGCGGTCCCCATGAAGATCATGCAACGGATGCAATCATTGGGGATTCCCCTCTCCCATGTGCTCTGTAACCACTTCGTCCCTCCCGTCACCTATGACGTCACCCGAGGCGGTTACCTGAGCGTATACTCCACGCGCTGGCTTGGAGTCCAAGAAACCCTAGGTCTATAAATACGAAGGGACTCTAACCTGAAGAGGTACGCCATTCTACCCTAACCCTAGACCTACACTCCCTTCCTGAGATCTAACTTGAACGTCGGAGGGTCACTGGGGTGTCCAACCCCTAGTGACTTGGTGCAGGTCCCAGCGGCGGAAGCGCGTAGCAGCAGCAGGAGGAGGAACCAACCTGAGCCTTGGATCTGTTCCCGTTAATTCGAACCCCGACATTGAGGATTCGAGGCAGCGGCAATCAAGCACGGGGTACGGTAAACGAGGATTCGGCTATCATTCTTGAGTCAATTGTGAGGATTCTCAATTGTGTAGTAAGTTCGATTGTAACCATACAATGTTTTTCTATAGTGCTTGATTCCTTCCCGTGGTTTTTTTCCATTTAGGGTTTTCACGTATATCCGGTATTCATCGTCGTTTCGTTTCAATTCCTTACTTTTGCTTGATTGATTGAGTAGCAAAGCAGGATTTTTCATATTCCTTTTGTTAAAATATAAACTCATGAGTTAACATTTTGAAATGTTGCCTCTTGTATAATAGCGATACTGGAGTTGAGTTAACATGAGTTCTTTGATTCTTTAATTAGAGTTCAATTCGTTTTAGAAAACCTTATATTATAATATCTAAATATAATAACGAATTAAAGAATTATAACACTTGAGACCTGCAAGAGAATTAAAGGATTACAAATAGCATATCTAAAATAGGAGAAAACTATGATTGTCCATTATTTTTGAAGCCTATTACAACAAATTGGTCCAATTGAAATACTCAAGTAATTTCTACCAGTTAAAAAATTTATTCCCTCAAAAAAAAATTTGATGTCGTATTTGTAAAAGGAAATTAAAGTAAAACAGATAGATACTATATAGGAAATGAATGACACATCAGTCCTATTTTAATTTGATCCTATATAGGAAATGAATCACCTGCGAAAATTTTTGCATCTT
Source organism: Rhododendron molle (assembly GCA_025413875.1). Taxonomy (NCBI): domain Eukaryota; kingdom Viridiplantae; phylum Streptophyta; class Magnoliopsida; order Ericales; family Ericaceae; genus Rhododendron; species Rhododendron molle. Next base: position 7,224,367 of record CM046396.1, on the reverse strand, counting down.
TTGCTAATTTGCATTGGGAGTGGAGCCGTGGAGGAGATTAAGCACGTCGATCTACCGGGAAACAAACGCGCGAACATTTTTTGCTAATTTGCATTGGGATGCTTGTATAGTTAATAGCATTTTTTATAAAGCTCCGGCTTGTATTAATTTGCAATTCTGTGGTAGTTTGAATGGGCGTTTGCACCCAAGAATCTTGTATGCATGAGTACTCTTGATTCTATACATGCACTCTGTTTACCACACACACACACACACACACACACACATATATATCTACCGGGAGAACACTTCAAAAACATCTTCACTTGCCTTTGTCACAGTCCACGACCGACCTTTGTTGAAACTTGTGACCAACTTCTTGTCCATTTCAGGACACACGATGCCGTTCCACTTCAATGACTGTTGCCTCCTATCACACATTTGCTCCATCAGTTTAATCCTTATCGTGTCAATCGCATTCAAAATTGGTAAATGACGGGCTTCCAAAATCCATTTGTTGAAAGACTCAGCTGGATTTGAACACATGTCCCCATATCTTCTACCTTCAAAATATGCATTTGCCCACTTGTCAAGTGGCAATGATTCAACAAAGTCTTAGCTTTCGGACCACCAACATTGCAGAGTTCTTTAAAAGTTTCCTCATAATCAGAAATCGATGGTGCATATGCACAATAAGAAAACAACTCGACTACTATGTCCCTATAACCATTAGACAATCTGCCCTTATACTTGTCCCTCAAATTACACTTCAGATGCTGTAAACAATACGTATGATATCCATTGGGAAAAACCTCTGGAATACCTTTCAAAAGCCCAGAATGACGATCTGTTATGAATGTTATTGGACAAGATAACAGAATTGTTGACAACTTTCTCAAAAATCAAAGCCAATTCTCGTCATTTTCAGAATCAGCAATGCCAAAAGCCACTAGAAACAGACCTAATCCAAAAAAAAAAGCAACAAGTAACATTAATCTATATTAATCTATTCATGGTATAACATAATCAATGCAAATTAGTCCTTTGTATCTTAGAATCTATGGGAAAATATAACGTAATCTGTATTTATTTATTAATCTGCTCTGACTGTATATCAACAGAACACAATAGATGCTGTTATCTATATTAAACTTGTCTCCCAATCTTCCAAATAACATAAACAGAAAACCAATATTGAACAGACAAGAAGACGAATAAGAATAACTAACCTTGATCACCATCTTTTCCTATAGCTCCGAAAAGGGTTCCTATGTACCTCCCCTTCAAAAATGTCCCATCAAGTGCCAACAAAGGACGGCAGTAATTGAAGCCTTTGATACATGCATCAAATGCTACAAAAATCCTTCTAAAACAATTAGTTTTATCACAATACTCAACATCAATAACACTTCCTGGGTTTTTCTCCTTGGCTACATCAGCATACCACCTCAGTAGGTCAAAAGACAATGCATAATCTCCATACAACTCATCACCTGCCTTCTCAACCCTAAACCAAGCATGGTGATAATTGATTTTACTCCCATAGTACTTCTCAAAAAATTTCACTGCTTCTATTGATGCATAGTTTTTCTTAGTTCGAACTTCCTCCCTAATCTGTTTAGCAACCAACTTTGAACTCATCCGAGTATTCTTCGAACTAGCAAAAACGCCAACACAACTGTGATTCTTTTCAAACTCCCTTATACGAAAGAAACTGTTAGATCTCTCAATGGTTGCATGAATAAACCATTGACAACCAGATTCTGTATGTTTTTTTGAACACTCCGCCATAACTCTAGTCATGTCATTCTTCAAAAACTTATATTCAAATCCGACCTCAATAGCATACATTGCTAGACAATCCCTAAATTCTTTTACTCCGCCTCTAAACTCTTGGCCAACGTGAGTAATCAAATTAGCCCAACCAGTAGAAAGACGGACAGTCTCGTGGTGCTTACAAAACTTCTCAAGTGGATCTTCTTCTACTTCATGCATAGTACTACTTTGACCGACTTCAAAACTTCTTCGACATTCAACACTTTCAAAAACAATACTCCGATTATTATGATCAGCACAAGAAGAAAGCACTTCAACAACTACATCAATGCAACTAACCCCATACGCACCAGCCAATGCGAACATATTTACAAAATCGGCATCATTATCTAGAACGCAATTGTCATGTCCACCTACAGCATACAAAAGTTGAAAACTAGAGGTTTCCAAATTTGGCCACTTCTTAACCAGACTACGGACAACATCGTCAAAGCAGAAATCTCTTCTAACTGGTACGACAAGAGTTTTTGAACCATATTTGCACAGAAGAACAATAGAAGATTCCATACTGGAAATTTAACACCCTCTGCAAACAAATATCATAATCTGTGTTGATTTGTCCTATTAATCTGCTCAACATCGATCTGTTCTATCCATTCAGTCAACAAATATCACAAATCGCAAAAATCACAAATCTCACAAAAATATCATTGTCAACAAATATCACAAATCGCACAGATGCACACACACTCGAGAGAGAGAGAGAGAGAGAGAGAGAGAGAGAGAAACCTTCCAATCGCAGTGAGAAATCTTCGTCAGATTGCAGTGAGAAATCTTCGTCAGCAATGAGTGAAGCTCTCAATCTCCAAACCAAACGAGCGAGAGAGAGAGAGAGAGAGAGAGAGCTCAGCAATGGAAACCTAAACCATGAGAGCGAGAGAGAGAAAACATTGATCGTCCCCAAATTCACGACAGCAGCGAGCGAGAGATCTACTCTGAGAGGAGTTTGAATCTTGCCGTTATATATAAGGGTAGTTTGGTCTGTTAATGGACCTAACGCTTCATAGAATCTAGTATCATGGATCCGCAGCCTGTTAAAAGAATAACCCGGACTAGAAGGCCCAATAAGTCTAGAATGTGGACTCTAGTCCAATTTTCTGATATATATATATATATAACTGGGGAAGGGTAATCTAGAATGTCAACACCCGTAACTTGGTCCCCAATTATTTTTATTTTTTAGATTATGTGAATGCTGATTCTTTATATACCCCTGTTTCATCTACGTAATTCATCGCTTGCAGCAGCATCCCCCCCCCCCCCTCAGTTTTCTTCTTTCCCTTCTAATGGCAATGAAAGTTATACAGCTTATGCTTCTTCTGCTTGCAATTTCCTCGTGGTTATGTATGTCCTATATTAACACACAGACAGGACATAATTCGGTATCACTGTCCATCTTTATTTTCTTTGCTTTCATTCTCCCTGCACATATTTTCTTTAACAATTATTTCAAACATGTGGAACGGTTTTCTCCTGAATATTTTCTTTAAATGTTATGTTTCCTAAACAGGCCGGGGAACCCAAATCATACGCCACATTATGTCTTGTTTAGATGTTTCATTTTCTCCTCGATTTGCAATCACAGTAACTATAAATATACTATAAGAAAAATCACAATAGCTGACGTAAAATATGGTGACAAATTTTAATTTTACTATAGGTGACGAAACAACAAGATTTTCATTACCAAAAGTTACTATATGTGACGGAAAACAAGATTTTCATCACCAAAAGTAACTTTCCTCGACAATCTATAGGTGACGAAAGAGTTTTCATCACCTATAGGTTGTCTCGGAAAGTTACTTTTTCGTCACCTATAATATGTTTTCATCACCTATAGTAATTTTTGCTGACGAATGTTTTTTTTTGTTTCGCCAGCTATTATGATTTTTCTTGTACTTATAATGCCCACCATCTACTATTAATTCGAGGTTAATCTTTGTTTTTTTTTTTGTTGACAAATGTGAGAAGTTGTATTCAACTGTGAGGTATAAACCTACACAATAGAGAGGAACTCCATGCAGGCAAAAGATTGTTTACAAACCGGACAAATCATTAGAGAGTGCAATCAGAGCACAGTATGTGCAGTCCTATAACGCAAACTTGTCTAGCGAGATCATGGTCACAGAAAATAAACTTATACAAAGCACTTGACAAACAACTCACCGGACTAGATCCGGACAGAAACAGGACGAATCCGGACAAAACACAAACAAAAATAAAAAAACCCCCTAACCCTACACATCTGAATCACCAAACTGAACACTCATCGTCACCACGCCACTGCCGTCCCAAGGCTGAAGACGGCTGCTGCAACACCCACCATTAGCCACAACAAAAACCAGCCCCCACTGCATTCCTGCACAACACCTCGGTTCGACAACCCAAACCGAACCACCCACCACCGACACCGACTTGGGACAAAACATTAATTCGAGATTAATCTTTTGAGCACGTTGTTAGGCTAAGGGTTAGTAGATCATCTGATGCGGGTCATTACAATTTGGAACACTTTTCTCCCTTCCCATTCCCCAAATATTCGAAGGAAACGACTCTTAACCGTCTAGTTTACCAACTTCAATGATCATGTTCAGTCTCAAATATCATAGTGACCAAACACTAATTAATATGGTTGCGAAAAAAAAACCTTGGGAGCTTTTGTATTCTCCCGCTTCGTGCAACTAAGGTACGAACCAAAAATACCTATGTGCATGCCTCTTTCTTAAAAGGAATACTAATTTGGTTATCCTCTTTCTCGTATATAAAGCGGATTATGAAAGGATCTTAACGTGTCCTTTCAAAGCTAGTACCAAATGTAGAACATTAACATCCAAATAGGGGCTGCAATATAATTGCCACAAATACGTTAAAATAAAAAAAGAGTAGGCCCATTACACTTTCACTTTAGCTCATACAAATTGGATTGATAAAGGAGAAATCCAAGGAAAATGTCGCTAATTAAATTTGTGATGAGACAAAGAGAAAAAGATAGCAGCACCTCAGAACCTTACTTCATTTCCTCCATGTCACACATTGGAAACTAGTTTGATCACAATGATGTAATGCCAAAGCAAAGAGCACTTTCCTCCACAAAGTCATAATCCAAACACGGTCTAAATGATCGGCCATAGCTTCACACAATTTTGACCACCCAAGATCCGCCCACTTGAGAAGCCGTGCAATGCAACCGGACCAAAGTTGTAAGCTTTTACAAGTAATAGCCACATGATTGAGATTTTGTGATTCTTCAAGAGCTTATGCTAAGTAGAATACGAACCTAGAAAAATTAACCACTGAATAAGAGAAATATGCTGTAGCTTAGATGCTTTATAGAAGGACCAAGTACTTTATGATAGAAAGTGATGCAACAATATCACGTTTTTCTCTAGAAAGTAAACTCAAGGGAACTATGAATTTGCAAAATGCAAGTGAAAATTTTTAGCATCTTTGGCTAAACCACTCAAGAAAGGATCCAAAATAGTCTGAAATACATTACTCAATCAGACCTTCAGATTTCTTTCAGAAAAATCAGCCCTTGTGTAGCTCGGCATTAAACCAAGTGGAATGCAACACCATAGGACCAATTGAAAGGCGATTCTCCGCTGATTTATACAATTAAGAAACATTTTTTTCCATCTTTTGAAAAAAAATTCATGTCGACATTCGCGTCATTATTTCAAAAAATATAATTTCCAAGCCAGAAAAGAATACAAAGCGCACATACTGAAGAAAGATGAGAGATCAAACCTCCATAGTTGTACATGCCTCTAGGTGTTTGGTATTAGTCAACTAACTTCCAAACGCTGGAAATTGAAAACCAATTAAGAATGTCGGAAAGCTGCGGTCTTTGCCTAATCCGAATTAAAAAAGAATTTAGAGCAAAAAATACAGAGAGTTGCATGACATTGAAAAAGAATTTAACATGCAGGAAATAAGCACCAACTTCAATGGCAAACAGCTCAATATTCTGTAAGAGAATTAACAATGAAAAGGCTTATGATATCGAATTTCTTCAAGTTCTTCCACTTAATGCCTAATCACCCTGTATTTGGTACAGGCTTTTAATTTCAGCTTATAAACATGAGTATCAAATGGTTACTATAATTCCGAATGATCTTAGAATGGGCACCAAAGCCAATTACCTTTGTGGTTGTTATTTTTATTGTTTGTAGTGGTAGCAGTCGTAGTCCATATTACAAACTGCTTGATCAGATTACCTTTTCGGGTATGCAAAAATAAATTAAAATAAATAAATAACTAAAAAAAAATCACGAGGAGAAGAAATGAATGTGGAAACCCATACATCTACATGCAAAATAAAGAGAATTTAATAACAGAAGAATCAGAAGATGAGTGGAATGAAATAATGACAGGTCGATTTTTTCCTGGAAGTATATTTTATATGCAGTGCAAAAACAAATACCTGTATGGGAAGCTTTGGTTTTTTTTTTTTTTTTGGTAAATTAGCTTGAAATTAAAAAAAAGGATAACCGAATGTACATGTTTACAAGGGGCATACCCCAGGCAAACAAAAGCAAATAAAAAAACTACAAAAATCTAAACCAAGCAAAAAAGATATCCGATGACGCTCAAAGCACACTTCAAAGAAGCAACACAACTCTAAAAGGCAAGTCTCAACCACCTAAGTCCCAACTACCTAAGCTCTCGAAGCCTTTAACATTTTTATCTTCTCGCGAAGCTTCCTTTTCCCTGGCCAGATATCGTAGATGGACTTATTAGTCAGTGATTAGTTCATCGTCGATATATATAGAAGGGATGTGAGCAATCTTATGCCAGTCTTCTCCTTCCTCCCTGCGGCAACGAGGCTTCAGCAGTGGACAGTTATCAAATGACAATGCAATGAGGGAAGTGGGAAGCCCCTCTTCTGGCAAGGATTGGAGCTGAGGGCACTCGACAATAAATATCCGTTCGAGAGAGCCAAGAAGTTGAAGGCCCCTTTTGTTGAGTGATTTGAGATTGGGCAGATCTCCGAAGCAGAGATATGTAAGAGTGGAGGGCAGCAGCCCCTCCTCGGGGAATGACTCCAACCCATATTCTTCAGATCCACCGAGCAGTCCAAATGTTGTGAGAGAGGGTAGCGTTTGCAAACCCCAATCTCTTCGCCCACCAACAAGTTTCTTGCAATTCCTGATACAAAGATAATCTAATTTGGAGGGCAGACCCCCTTTCGGAAAAGACTCAATTTCTGGACATTGCATTTGTTCTGGAAAAGCCTTCAATTTCTTGCAACCCTTAATGGTGAGTGTCTTAAGAAATGTCAGATTTTGGAGCTCAATCCCGTCTGGAATCAACAGGGCCTCAAAATTTGTACATTCCACAATATCTAGATCTTGAAGCTTTGGGAATAAATCTAGTGGCAGGAATAAGAGACTCTCACACCTCACCAATTCCAACCTTTCAAGGAACATATTGCGGTTGCTCATCTCTGGGACATATAGCCTTGGACATTTCTCTACACTCAGCTCCTTCAGATTTGTTAGTGTTACCAGCTCGCTTGGAAATTCCTTCAAACTTGTAAAGCCTGAAATCGTCAGTTTTTGGACAGAAGAAACACTTTGCCACTCCAATTGTACCCCTTGGCATTCCTTCAACACTAGCTCGTGTATAGAAGTAGTCCTCGGAAGTGAAGTCACAAGTTCTGGGCATTCCTCTACCTCAAGCTTTTGAAGCCGAGAGAACTCTCCAACATCTAATATACACCAATCCACCCACCCCGACATTTTCTCAAAACGTAGAGTCTCCAAAGATTGAAATGGTTTGCTTAAAGAACCGCTCTCTCCATAAAATTCATGGCCCACGTTCGTTATATTGGGCACCCTTGCAATGGTAAGCTCCTTCAAAGAGGGCAGTTGACCAAGTGGTGGCAAGGAAAAGCAATTCTCGCAATTCTCCAAACGTAACGACACCATATTGCAAAACGATTGATCTCCTAACCAAGTAGGAAATCTTGTGCCTCCATAGTTTTTTATCTCAAGGTGCTCCAAGTTTGTATGAGGCTCTAGCTTTTCAAGCATATCTCTTGCAATCTATGAATCTTCTGTAATGTTATCCCATTTCAACACTAGCTTTTTAAGGTACTTTTTCTCACTCATCTTTGCTTCCAACGCATAGTTGCCACTTTTTACATTTTGCAATCCTGATATGGAGATGGTTCCGCAAAGATAATGAAACTCCCCCAACTCATTAAGACCTAACCCACTGCACCTTCCCACCACAAAAACAGTTAATTGTTGGAGATCTTTCAACCTACTTATATGCATTGGCATCTCTTTTAAGTTGGTTCCGCTTAAATCAAGATGACGCAATGAAATCAGTTTTACAATCCCTGCTGGTAATGTTGTAAGAAGATGACAATCAGATAACAACAATGTTTCTAAATTATACAGCGTACAAATTGATTCTGGCAACTCCTCGATTTCGGTGTCAGAAAGTTCCAAAAAGCGTAGATGTTTCAGATTGCCAATTGAATGAGGCAATTCCATAATCCTATATAGTGATAGCGACGACAGTCGTAATCGTGTCAATCTCGACATTATCTCATCCAAAACCCTTTTGCTCAACGACCAACTATAATTTCTATTCCGTAATGGTAGAAAAGTTCTTAAACACTTAGCCTCCATATATAATTCCCTTGAACTTCTCAAAGGTATCAAAGTGTTGAACATACGAGAAATGACGTACCTTATTAGAAATACCGTGTGGCTTGCCATCCTCTAGGCTATAACAGAAATCTCCCATCACATATTGAGCTAAATCATGAACAAGATCATGCATGACAAACAAAGAATTATTAGCACTTAATCTCTGAAAAAATGACCTTGAAAGCAATTCGCAGAAGCACTCACAACCTTCTTCTTCCACTGTCTTATTATTCTTGGGCTTCACCAAAAAATCTTCTGCTATCCAAATTGAGACTAATTCCTCCATGTCGAATTCATAATCCTTAATAAATATGGAACAAAAAGAAAAGCATCTTTTCAAATGGGAGGCGAGATAATTATAGCTCAATCTTAAGGCTTGAAGGATGCTACTCTTCTCCTCCGATAATTCCCATATGGCACTTTCCAATATACTATTCCAATCCTTAACATCTTGTTAGTAGCGCAAAAGAGCCCCCAGTGTTTTTGCTGCTAAAGGCAAACCTTTACACTTTTTCACAATCTCCTTGCCAATCTTTTCAAGGTTGGGATGTGCATTGCAATCTCCCTTCTCAAAAGCATGTTTAGAAAACAACATCCAACTATCTTCCTCTGGTAATTCCTTCAACCGATGAATAGGAACTGTTTGCATGATAGATGCAACCCTCTCATTGCGCATTGTAACAATAATCTTACTCCCGCATGCTCCAAGTCTAAAAGGAGTAATCAAGGCATCCCAATGTTCATAGTTCTCATTCCAAACATCATCCAAGACAATAAGAAACTTCTTCCCACCCAATGATTCTTTCAACTTGACCTGAAGCAAGTTTAGGTCTTTTGCATCAGAAGCCGGCCCATTGACTGACTCTACAATTGTTCTTGTTGTTGGGAAACGAATCCCAGAACCCAGTAATTATGCGTACAGGTTAAACAATAAAAATAAGTGAAACCCTACAAGGCGGAATTAGGGTTTCACCTCAACTCCCTGCGACACGAACGCTGGTTGAACTTGTTATAGCATGTCTTGCTATAAACCATGAATACTGCTCGACCGTACCTTACGATCTTCTATCGTATTCCCTGCACGTCTAGAACACGAACCGAGTGTGGACTCTCTCGCGATCTGTTTGCTCTCTGTAAGCCTGCCTCTATTTCGTGAATAATAGAAAAGGTGAAAACGTCCCTCTGACCTAAAGAGCATAACGTGTATATATAGGGCTACGATAGGGACCTAAGGAGTAATAAATCTGGGCTCCCAGTGTAAATAAGAAAACCTAATCCCACCAGGATTCTATTTCTTATTTCACTAATTATAATTCACCCCATTACAGAATTATAATTGCACTCCCGTCCTTATCTCAATTATATTACGAGCTCCATGATATTAAATACTTATTAATCTCCCCACGTTAAGATTACAGCTACCCGTTGATTAAATTAAATTACTAACAATCTCCCACTTAATGAACATCTTAACTTGAGACTATCCGCTTAACTTATTCGATATGTCGGATACAAATATCCACCTGCAGGGTTTGACATAATCGAAACTTATAAGCTTACTCAAGGGGTATCATCAATCCCTATCGGGACGTGGATTCCATTAATAATTAATAGTTGTCATATACATAATATTGCGACCCAACTCACCGAAACTATTGACCATATAAAGATCTCACTCTTTAATGAATCAAAGTCAACAACATTAAATATATACCTCTAATAATTATCTTTGGATTAAGAGCATAAGCATTTATAATAACCATGAGGTTCCAACTGTCTTATAAAATTAGTACAAAGACAATTACCTCAGTGCGGTCCCGTTCAATATACACAAAGTGTACTAGCACAATGAGTTAGAACTAAACTGTTCCCTGTAGTGAAGACAGACCTACTAAACATTGTACTACAGTCCTACCGATGGTGTGTCCAGTTCCATCTAAGACTGTGAACTATATCTTATATTTTACAAGAACCGATGATCCAATCTTCTGTGTGTAAGCCGTACTCTACACACTGGATTATCTACTATGTAGAATAAAAGACACACATGCACAACATAAAAAAATATGCAAATATTGCCCATAAAAGATTCTCATCAAAAAGGGATAAACCTGATTAATAATTAAATATTAATCCATCATATAAAAAGCATAATTTTTACATAACCTCCTAACAAACTCCCACTAAGACTCAAAACCGTACTGCCATGCATCTTACTCCCATTCCCTCTACGTGACTATCAAAAGTCTTAGCCGGTAAGCTCTTCGTAAAAGGATCTGCTAGGTTGTTTGTTGATGCAATCTTGGTTACAACAACATCACCTCTCTGTACGATCTCTCGAATCAGATGATACTTACGCTTGATGTGTTTGCCCTTCTTGTGAGTCCTTGGTTCCTTCGAATTAGCAACTGCACCACTATTATCACAATAGAGTGTAATGGCTGATTGTACTAAAGGGACAATTTCCAGATCCAACAAAAAGTTTCTGAGCCAAACGGCCTCCTTGGCTGCTTCAGAAGCTGCCACATACTCTGCCTCCATGGTAGAATCAGTAATACAAGATTGTTTGACACTCCTCCAACTTATGGCTCCACCTCCCAAGGTAAACACATATCCCGAGGTAGACTTTCTGGAATCCCTATCTGACATAAAGTCTGAGTCTGAGTACCCATGAGGTACCATACTATCTGACTGGAACACCAACATATGATCTCTAGTTCTTTTCAGATACTTGAGTATATGTTTCACTGCAGTCCAATGTTCTTTCCCTGGATTAGACTGAAATCTGCTAACCATGCCAACGGCAAAACAAATATCAGGTCTAATACACAACATAGCATACATCAGGCTTCCTACTGCCGAGGCATAAGGAACTGCCTTCATTTTCTCCATCTCCTCAGGTGTTTTAGGACACTGATCCTTGGAAAGGTAGATTCCATGTCTAAAAGGGAGGAACCCTTTCTTGGAGTCTTACATGCTAAAACGGGCAAGAATGGCATCGATATAAGTAGCTTGTGATAAGCCCAACATCCTATTCTTGCGATCTCGTATAAGCTTAATCCCTAGGATGTGATCGGCTTCTCCCAAGTCCTTCATTTCGAATTGGCTGGATAACCACTCTTTCACTGAAGACAACACTCCCACATCGTTTCCGATGAGCAGGATATCATCGACATACAGTACTAAAAACACCACAACTTTTCCGTTGCGCTTCTTGTATGCACATTATTTATCCGAACATTGATCAAAACCAAAAGACTTGATTACTTGATCAAAACGGATGTTTCAAGATCTAGATGCCTGCTTAAGCCCATAAATGGACTTCTTGAGGTTGCACAACATGTGCTCTTGACCTTTTGCTATCAATCCATCTGGTTGCACCATATAGATACACTCATCCAGATTTCCATTAAGAAACGCGGTCTTGACATCCATTTGCCAAATCTCGTAATCGAGATGAGCCGCAATGGATAAGAGAATCCGGATGGACTTAAGCATAGCTACTGGCGAAAAAGTTTCCTCATAGTCGATCCCTTCTTTCTGAGTATACCCTTTCGCAACAAGCCTAGCTTTGAAGGTATGAACCTTCCCGTCCGCCCCTCTTTTCTTCTTGTAGATCCACTTGCATCCAATGGGTTTAATCCCTTCAGGTGGTTCTACAAGATCCCAGACCTGATTAGAGTACATAGACTCCATCTCTGATTTCATAGCCTTTTGCCAAAGTTCCACATCTTTATCTTAAAGTGCCTCATTGTAGTTACAGGGTTCGGCACGTTGATCATCAGGGATCATTTCAAAAGACTCTCCCAACAACGTATACCGACTGGGTGGAACAATATCCCTCCCACTACGACGAGGTACCGGTGTGTGAATAGGTGCCTCTACAGATATCCCTTGTGGCGTTTCCTCTTGCACTATTGGTGGTAAAGAAGTTTGTGTCGGTCTCTCTCCTCTCAGTTCCTCTAGAACAATTTTACTTCTGGGCTTGTGGTCTATTACATAGTCCTCTTCTAAGAACCGGGCGTTAGTGCTAACAATGACCTTCTTATCTGTAGGACTATAAAACAGTCCACCTTTCGTTCCTCTAGGGTACCCCACGAACAAGCAAACTTCTGTCCTTGATTCCAATTTATCTGCTTTCCCATTCAGCACATGTGCTGGACTACCCCAAACCCGAACATGCTGCAGACTAGGTTTGCGCCCAGTCCATAGTTCTGTGGGTGTAGATGGTACTGACTTAGATGGTACCAAGTTAAGAATGTACGCTGCTGTTTCTAGTGCATGTCCTCAAAACGAAATTAGCAATTCTGAATAACTCATCATTGATCTTACCATATCCATAAGAGTCCTATTTCTTCTCTCTGCTACATCATTTTGTTGTGGCATACCTGGAGCTGACAACTGGGATGTAATCCCTTCAGCTGACAAGTAGTCCCTAAACTCTCCCAAGAGGTATTCGCCACCACGATCAGATCGTAGTGTCTTGAGACATTTACCCAAACGCTTTTCCGTTTCCGTCCTATACTCCCTGAAAAAGCATTCGGACTTACAGTGCATCAAATAAATGTATCCATACCTTGAGTAATCATCAATAAAAGTGACAAAGTACTCAAAACCACCTCTAACTTGGACATTCATAGGCCCACACAAATCAGAGTGAACCAATTCCAATGGCTCTTTGGCTCTATATCCTTTTGCTGAAAAATGTCTTTTGGTCATCTTACCTTCCAAACAGGATTCACAAACTGGAAGTTCCTCAACTTGTAATGAACCTAAAGGTCCATCTCTAACCAGTCTAGAAATCCTATTCTGATTAATATGACCAAGACGTAAGTGCCAAAGATACGTCTGGTTCAATTTAGAAGGCTCTTTTCTCTTACATGGTAAATTATTAGTATTATTCAATTCATGTAGTTGCACTGTAGGAAACATAGAATTAATAATGTAGAGATCATCCACCAATGAACCAGAACAGATAAAACGTTTATTTAACTTAATAACCACAGAGTTACTAAAATAAACCAAATATCCATCCTTAATTAACTTAGAAACTGAAACCAAGTTTCTTCTAATAGTAGGACCATAAAGACAATCTCTTAAAATTAAACTCCTATTACTACTAAAATTTAAGAAAACATTTCCTACTGCAACTGCTGCCACTCTCGTAGCATTTCCCATATGTAGATAAATCTCCCCATTACTGAGTTTTCTGGTTTCCTGAAACCCCTGCAATGAATTGCAAACATGATTAGTGGCTCCCGTATCTACACACCAGGTACCGGTAGATAACACCGCTAAACATGTTTCAACAACTAGTGAATAAAATTTACCTTGTTTGTTCACTTTATTGAGAAAAATCGGACATTCCTTTTTCCAGTGTCCTTTCTGCTTGCAATGAAAACACTTGCTCGCATGCTTTTTCACTCCACCTTGAGGCGCATGAACTGCCTCCACAATCTTTTTCTGAGACTTGTTCTGCTTCTTCTTGCCTTTCGGCTTAGAAGTAGAAGCCTTCTCTGCCACTAACACTGATGGTGATTTCTTCCCAGCCAAAAGACCCTCAGCTGCTTAGAGTTCCTTAAGAAGTTCCGCCAAAGATAAATGCATTTTGTTCATAGAATAAGTCAGGCGAAATTGCTTAAAACTCTCAGATTGCAGTGAGTTAAGAACAAAATCGACCTGGGTTTCCCCATCAATTTCAGCTCCTAGGATCTCTAGTTCATTAAGAAGAGCTATCATCTTCAGAACATGATCCCTAATCGGGGTCCTTTCAACATGGGTGATACTCACCAATTCTTTCATAGCAACTAGCCTTGCTGCCCGATTCTAATCCCCAAACATTTCTCTGAGGTTTAGCATCATATCGGAAGCAGTTTCCATAGCTTGATGCTGATGTTGCAATATATTTGACATAGAAGCCAGAATATAACACCGCGCCATCTCATCAGCCTTAACCCAATCTTTATAAGGCTTTGCTTCTTGTTCGGTGGCATTCTGTTCAGGTACAGGAGGGCACACCGTAGATAGCACATATTTGTGGCCCTCAGCAGTTAACACAATATTCAAGTTTCTTTTCCAATCAACATAGTTTGGTTCAGTAAGTTTATTTTCTTTGAGAATAATGGCAAGTGGATTGAAAGAGCCCATTTTTGAATCTGAGAATCAAATAACATAACAACAATTACGAAGGGCAATTAAAAAAAACCTTGAATTTCATTTTAAAATTGGTTCCCTCAACCATATGTTAAAAGAAAAACATTGGCAACCCTACACACCGTGAAGAGCATGCCTCGATGGGAAGGTCGCCTACTCTTCATCATTCATGTAGATAGGCACAACCTTTCAATTTTACTATCCAGACACTATACCATGCCAAGCAAAACTAAATAGCCAATATAGCTTCCATCTTGTAAATAATAATAGTGACTCAGATGGTGAGGATACTATTATTTACAGCTAAGTGTATACCATTTCCTAGCCCCATGACCCATTGTTTTGTTATGAATTACCTCAGATGGAGAAGTAATTCACACAACAATTATCACAGACCTATCCATTTGAGGAAGTCTGTATTGATGATACCATAATTAATTTTGCCCGATGGGGGAGAAGGTTCTAAAACCATCACACAAAACTAATTACATCATCTACATACTAGTAATGGAGACCGTGGGATTTATAAAAATAAACTCCCTCTCCCACTTAGTTATTTAAAAAAATTTGTAAGGGTTATCAAAATTTTTCGAGATTGCAAAACCATGATCTAGGTCAAAGCCAAATATTACCATGTTGTCCAATATGATAAAACTATCACAATTGCAAACACTCATGGAAACATTATGCATAAACATAAATAAGAAAACATAATAAAATATGCATCCCAACTATTATGGTCAATATCCTTGTTTCCAAAAAACAGCCAAAATTGCAGCCGCATCTTCCACACCAAGTTAGCCGTTTCTTCATTGAAAAGCGCATCTGCTCCTTTAAAAAGTTGATATTCGACCTCCAAACAGCAACTTTGGCCACCATACAGAAGCTATGATTTTATACATCAATCCTATGCCTCCTTTACAGAGTTCACATAATCTGGATCTAAAATACATACTGCATGACTTGTAATCTTACAACAGTTCTAGATATCAAATAATGATACAACTGGAGGAACAAAAACTACATCAAAAACTTATGCCTCCCACATACTACTATTACAGATTACAAAACTAAACTTGTAATCAAAAAACAGTAATAGTAACCACGCATAAAACAATTATAAAGCGTGGGATCCAATCACACAATCAAAAACATGCGTGACCATAATAGTGGGATAATCGATTCTGCAAAACAGACGTTAGAACAAGCTAGAACTCTGCAAAACGGTTAGCACAGTTCTATATCTATGTTCTACGGACAACATGGCTTGCTTAATCCATACGCATGATTACAGCCCGCTCTGATACCACTGTTGGGAAACGAATCCCAGAACCCAATAATTATGTGTACAGGTTAAACAATAAAAATAAGTAAAACCCTACAAGGCGGAATTAGGATTTCACCCCAACTCCCTGCGACACGAACGCTGGTTGAACTTGTTATAGCACGTCTTGCTATAAACCACGAATACTGCTCGGCCGTACCTTACGATCTTCTATCGTATTCCCTGCACGTCTAGAACACGAACCGAGTGTGGACTCTCTCGCGACCTGTTTGCTCTCTCTAAGCCTGCCTCTATTTCGTGAATAATAGAAAAGGTGAAAACGTCCCTCTGACCTAGAAAGCATAACGTGTATATATAGGGCTACGATAGGGACCAAAGGAGTAATAAGTCTGGGCTCCCAGTGTAAATAAGAAAAAACATAATCCCACCGGGATTCTATTTCTTATTTCACTAATTATAATTCACCCCACTACAGAATTATAATTGCACTTCCGTCCTTATCTCAATTATATTACGAGTTCCATGATATTAAATACTTATTAATCTCCCCTCGTTATGATTACAGGTACCCGTTGATTAAATTAAATTACTAACACTTGTGATACTTAAAACATCAAATACGTCAGAGACACAAACCCATGCTTTCTTATCCAAATGCGCATCCACACTGCCATCATTGTACAGAAGTTGAGCAAGAGTGGTCTTGCCCATCCCACCCATCCCGACAATCGGGATCATGTCTATATTATTACTGTTAGACTTGTCCCACATCGCTCATCTATGTCACCCAAATTTGATTAATAAATTCTAAAGGCTACTCCACCTATAGCCAATTGGTTTTAGGTTGGAATCCTCCAAAAAATCTAACAATTACTATTTTCTCCATCAGAGAGCAACAATCTCATTGTCTCTTCCTTGTCATTCTCCCGTCCATAAACACCGGATTCATCCACCAAAGAAGTTGTTGGCAACCTGGTTTGGGACCACTTCCGTGCAGCAACTTCTCTCAAACCAAGTACATCTTTAGCTTTCACGAAATGGTCTAACATGCCAATCATTTTCTCTAATTTGGAGTTCACACCACGGTTAAAAAAGCAAGTGAAAGTCGAGATCACAGGTCCTCGGCGTGGTAGACAGCATTGTAAACTTTGTTTGCCTCTTGGGTACTCGGCTTCCACCTTGCTCCGCAGAGCCTCGATCAGTAGCAATCTCATCCACTAGGTCCTCGGCGTGGTAGACAGCATCTTTAAGCTCGTCCAGCCAAGCTTTCACAGCTCGATCAGTGATCTGCCTGTCCTCTACATCGTTGAGCCCCTTATTAAGTTCAAGTAATGTCACCTCCAACTTCTTGAGAAGACTTTTGTCAAGCTTTCGACCCCGGAAGAAGTTGATGAACTCTTCGGAAGCCAAACGGTCGAGCAGCACTCCAAATGCAGCGCCTAGAAGTGCCTCTCCAGCCATGTTTTTTTTCTTTTTTCCTGTTTTTTGCAGACAAAAGAGATCACAACACGGTTGGGAAAGAATGCAGGAAACCAAGATTGAAAGTCTTTGCAACCTATAGAATGAATGAATGCATTTTTCAATTCATGGAGGATCTGTTTGATTAGCGAGAAAAATATAATGAAAAATAAAAATGAGAGAAAGTGAAATAAAAGAAAAGAAAAATAAAATATGTTTGGCCTGCATCCGTTTGATTAATATGAAAATTTTGCAAGAAAATAAGGAAGTCAGAGTATTGTTGTTGTTTCTCATAAGAAATCATTTTTTCTTGTATTTTTTATGAGAAAAAGGCAAGTTCTCGACCTTTAGAGGGTTACGAAAAAGTTTGTTTTCTATCTTTTTTTTAGGACATTTTTACTAAGTAAAAACCAAAAAGTACTTTTTTTCCTTTTTCTTGCATTTTCTACTATTATCTTGCTAATTAAACGGATCAAATCAAATGGACCCAGAGTGAATTGAGCGCATTAACTAGTGGGTGCAGGGCCGGCCCAATGGAAAGGCCCAAGAGGCCGCCGTCTTGGACCTCCACATTTTGGGCAAAAAATGGGGCACCCCTTCCTAATTAAGTATATATATTTTCTGTGCGCAACTATAATACAAACTTCTTTGGTGGTTCAGTGGTAAAGTGTTTATTTTTCCACGTAAGATGCCTGGGTTCAAGTCCTGATAAGATACTTTTTTGAAGTGTCTTTTTGCCCAAAAAAAAATTCTCGTCACACAAATTAGGGGCTACTGTGATTCAAACCTGAGTCCACTGAATATTATTGCAACCGCACAAGCCATAATTAAGGCCAGAATGTTTACTATGTTTAATAGTATAAACGAAAAATGATATATAGATAAGTATTTCTGTTTATTATATTTAAATTAAAAAATTTATGTAGGGCACAATTTCATCATTTGGCCTAGGGCATCTAAATACCTTAGGCCGGCCCTGAGTGGGTGAGTAGAATTTGTGGAATAAATGTATTTTTTTTATGAGCGGGATAAATGTACGACTAAGAGCAGGGAAACTTTGCAGGGATCCGTGCAGAGACAATCGTGTTTGGCTTTATTTCGGATCCCAAAAAAATCTAAAAAAATATCCATAAATTTTTGAATATTATTTTACAGGGCCCTGTAAAAAATCAGCTCATGCGGATATCGGTAAGTATTACTTTTGGATTCGTATGGGCGAACTGCTCACGAATCCCTACAAAGTGTCCCTGCTCGTAACAAGACTCATAAATGTATTGCTCCATCACATTTATGGAGAGCCATTGGCTGTTCGTTTGTGGGAATTTGTGGAATAAATGTATTTTTTTATGAGCGGAATAAATGTATTGCTCCATCACATTTATGGGGGCCCATTGGCACAGTTGACTCTCTTCGTTTGCGGGTCTCAAAATCTCTACACACAGTTTTTAATAAATTTATCTCTATCACTCTTCATTTATTATTTTTAAAAACCTCCATCTAAATCCAAATCAAACGGGACAAGAAAACAGATCAAAGTGGGAGTGTTGGACCAACAAAACAATAAACAGCAGTAAAAATAACGAATACGGAGTGATACAGGTTGTAAACTTACCTTGGAATTTTATGGAGAAAAATAAAACTGCTACACCTTTTTAAGTCCACGGTAACGAGAGAACACAAACCCTATTCTCCCTCCCGCTGCTCTCAACCGTAGTCACCACAACTCTTCCTTCTCCTTTTCCCTCTCTCCCCGTGGGTTCCATACCCGCGTGCGGCAGCATGAGAGGAGGGCCATGGTACTATCTCGATTCCAGTCCGTTGTTTTTTTTTTCTTTTCTTTTTTTTGTCTCTCCAAATCAACGACTCATCGTCTAATCTGTTAAAGTTTTGTCTCTTGTTTTACGAGAGTTGTTAGTTTCGTTTGTTGAACAAATTCTGTCTACAGATCGGGTTCTCTCAATCGATGTGCTTCACATTGATATATGTGCTTTCAGCCTGCTATTCTACACAATGTTTTTGGTGAGGCAACTCGTGAAGGCTTGTCAGATCTGTAGCTTTACGGAGTTTATACTCGGTTGGAATGCATCTGATCATCTGGATATTTTGTGTCTTTTGTCCGTAACTTTGCAGTTTTTCTAGTTTGAGACTCCTAATTAGATTCCCCCTCCCTTACGGCCTGTTTGGATGGGGGAGAAGCTCTCGGATTTGTGAAGAGCCCGGATTTCTAATCCGCCTCCTCGCCATCTCCGGTGTTTGGAAGAGAAAAGTGAGGCCTGATTTTAAAGGGGGATTTGTCACTGTTGGAATTACAAATCAAGACAAAGGTGGATTTGCCAAGAATGGGGTGTACCCTGTCGTTGCTATATCCATGTCCCAAATGACTGTTCTGCCCTAACCTTTTCTCACACATCACACACATACTTACACAAAGTGAGACAGAGAGAGAGATACAGACGAGGAGAGAGGGAGAGAGAGAGACATACCGGACTAATCGGAGTAAGAGGCGGCTGGAAGAAGGCAACGGCGGCAGTAGACGGCCGGAGAAGACAAGGGGTTGCACAGGAAGTGGGTTTTGTTGTTGACAGAAAGTGGGCGGGCGGCGTGGGTTAATGACAGAAAGTAGGTTTTGTTGTTATGAATGAAAGTAGACAGAGTGGGTTTTGTTGTACATGTAATGATTTTATAAATAAATAAAAAAACACGAAATCTGTTTTTCTATAGAATTTCATGATAATTGGATTATTTTACAAATATTATATCATTTAATCTGTTTTTCTTTAACCAAAAAAAAAATTAAGGTTTAAACATTTTAAAGATAACTTTATTTAATTTTATCCAGTTTTTTTAATAAATATGTATTTATTTTAGTTTTAATTAAATTAACCTATATTGCCCATTAAATTAATAAAATGGGGACAATAAAGTCATTTCACATCTTATCCCATCATATCCACCTTCCAAATCCCTCTTCTCAAAAAATCATCCAAACACCTCATTACAAATCCACCATTCTTAAGAGGTGGGGCCACCCTTCTTAACATATCACCCCTCATTACATATCCACCTTCAAATCCCCCTTCATTACAAATCCACTCAAAACAAATCCTCCATCCAAACGGACCGTTATGGACGAGCACTCAAATCGACTAAGATAAAATATTACAATCGGTAAAAAAAAGTTTTAACATTACTAACAATTAATTATATAAATACACACACATATATATATATATTATTTATTTATATAAAATAAATATCTCACGATCCGGTTCGGTTAATTCACGGTTTCGTGATGAAAATCTGTAGATCGAACCGCGAGTCACAGTTTTTTTAATTTTTCAATTCGTGTTCGGACCATTAATTTATGGACAAAATCTAAAAGGTACAGATCGTTTCGGTCCGGACCGATTTCACGGTAAATATAATGGCTTTTTTTTATTGAAAAATGAAAACCATCTTACATTTTGGAGGTGATTTTGGTCTAAGGGCCCATAATAATCTTAAATCTGATCTAATGGTTCATATTAAATGAAAGTATAATGCCTCAATACCACATTGGGGAGCATATAAATTTTGGATTTTTGAGCAGCCTTAGAAAAAAAGTACAAAAACACAAAAAATTGTCAGATCTGAGAAATGTACTTACACGCACAAAGTCGTACATAGATATAATATGTATGATAACACGTGATCTGACACATTTGTATTAGATCAATGCTCATAGATGTGCGTATCTATAATTGCTCATAGTATCTAATTAGCTAGACCTCACGGAGGTGAGATTTCTAGGTGTGATTCAAGCAAGACTCGGGGTCAATATGTCAAGGGGTCAAGTTTGGGACGGCTATTCGCAACTCCGTATTTTCTCTCTTAGCCGTTTAAAAATTTTTAACTATATTCACAGTTAGCTATCGAAATTGAGATACATTTTCAGCATCCAATTACCGAAATATAATCTTTTTTTAACAACTACTTACCGAAAATGTATGTTCTGCAGTTGTTTACCGAAGGTTGAATATATTTTCGACATGTAGTTACCGAAATAATATTATTTTCAACAGCTATTTACCGAAATGTTATGTATGATTTTCAACAACTATTTACCGAAATATAGTGGGCTAAGGAAAAAAATACGGGACTGCGAATAGTCGCCCCCTAAAGTTTTTCTTTTTTTCCTTTTTACCGAATGGATGATAACAAAAATATATTAACTGCAATCAAAGATTATATTAAGATGAAAACTCGTCCTTAAACCAAAGACCAATTAATTAAGACGATGGGGATTCATCTTACAGACTATATCCCAAACAAACTATCTTTTTTCTAAAGAAACAAGAAACCAAAAACAACCCATTTGGGAGAAATTCAGTAGGGAGAAAAACTCATGGTAAGAAATCAAAGAGAAAATCACCACAAAAGGGAGAAGAAGAAGCAAATGATCGCAAACCAATAAGAAAATGAAAAAAAAAAAAACTCACCATCATCAGTCACCAACATAGATCTCCAATGCCGGCAACCCAATCATGCACAAAAGCTTCGCACTCACAGCCGCACAATTGAATTGCACCACCAGAGATGAGTCACGAACGAACGACAAATATGATGGAGGAGATCCGGCGGTAGAGGAACCGAGGAGGCCAAAGCATTGGGAGGCCTGGGGAGGATGAGGTTGGAGAGTGATGGAAGGAGGGGAAAAGAGATTTCGATCGGAGGCCGATAGAGAGGTTGTTCTTTTTTCTTCTAATAAGTACTACATTACTGAGGCCTCGTTTCCACTATCAAAAAACACTAAAATTTTAACGCATTTTATATCTCATTTTTACTAACAAAAAAATTTCAGTATTTTATCATTTCGTTTTCATTAACAAACAAAATTTTACTATCAACTTTTTCATTCACAGACCCATCAATAATTTATTAACTACCGGAAATAATTTAACATTTCTCAACATCTTATGCACTATTCACTACAAAAAACACCTAATAACTTAAAAACTACAAATAAAAATTTACAAAATTTTTACTAGCTAAACACCTCTAAGTTGTTTGACTGGTTTGGCAATTTGACAAAAGGAAATTTTTGATTGACTTTGGACGGTACCAGGCCTTGTTCAGGGCAGTGTTAACAAGATCAGATCCATCTCTAAATTTTTGCAACTTTGCCACGAAACCGACAAGTGAACCAAATGGCCACGTGCCGCTGCTTTACACGGATAATTCAAGCGGTTTAATAATTAAAAAAACAAATGTGCCCGGGGAAAATCAACCCAAATTCGATATGTTTAGGTACTCAATCAAATCTTTTATTATTTTCATGAATACAAAATCTGAATGAAAAAATGAAAAATTAGATCGAACACCTACACATATTGAATTGAGATAATTTTTCACGAGTCCACTCATTGTTTTAAAATTATTAAATGATTCAAATCATTTGTGCGGGTCTAGAATGGGCCTTCATGGCCATCGGTTCCCACCGTCAGTCTCCCCGGACAGTTTCCTTGGCTTTTTGAAAAATTTTGTACCACAAACTTGGGTTGTAGTTACTTGGACTATTTTGTAGCACAAATTTGCGTTGAATAAAATAAGCAACCCTTTTCGTGGCGAAATTTGACTATTTCCCACTAAAATTGGTAGAAAGGAAATTGAGTACAAAAAAACAAAGATGCCTAACACATTTCTCACTCTTAACTGAGAATTGCCGAATGCATCTTTCTAGCTTCGCAAATCATAAAACCTGGAGTCATTTCTAAATCGGATCCCTAGATGCGTGTTTTTTCAAAAATAAAGTCGTTAGGCTTATGATTATCCTTTCAATTGAATTTACTTGAATTATTCTTTCTGAGCTAGGGTAATTAATTTATGGGGTGATCGGCACAGCTAAACTCCACGCCGGGCGGCTACTCTTTACATTTTTTCTTAAACTCGCCCTAGCTGCAACTACAAAAATATTTTTGAACTTCTTCGTATGTATGATTCATGAATCTCAATTCCTCACTTCCTCCGAAAAAGGGGATTGAACCCAACGCGGAGGACCAGCTAGCCAAGGCATCCTTTAGATATATATGGTTGCAGATCAACGCCAATCTGCGGACATTTTAGCTAATTTGCACTGGGATGCTAGTTTGGTTTTCAGCATTTTTGATGACGCTCTGACTTGTATTAATCAGCAACTATTCGATGATTTGAATGGGCGTTCGCACCCAAGACTTTTTTATATGACTCTTGATTCTATATATTCACTAAGATTACCAAAAAAATAATCCCACCACTTCAAACTGGGGAAGGTTGATGTGGAAATTCAACACCACTTCAAACTGGGGAAGGGTAATGTGGAAATTCAACACCCATAACATGGTCCCCCTTTCTTTAGGTTTTTTTTTTTTTTTTTAAGGATTTTGTACGTGAATGTTGATTCTATATATACCTTTGTTTCATCTATGCAATTCACCGCTTGAAACAGCTCTCTCTCTCTCTCTCTCTCTCTCTCTCTCTCTCTCTCTCTCTCTCTCTCATTTTTCTTCTTACCATTGAAATGGCAATGAAAATTATGCTTCTTCTGCTTGCAGTTTCCTCATGGGTATGTCCTAAATTATCACACACGTGAACTATACACGACATAATCCAGTATCGATCCGACACAGTCGACCGAACTGTCCATCTTTATTTTCTTTTCTTTCATTCTCCCTGCACATTTTCTTCAACAATTATTTCAAACATGTCGAACGTTTTTTTTACTAAATAAAATATAATTTTCATTAAATGTTACTCTATGTTTCAGGCCGGGGAACGAAAATCATACGCCACATTATGTCCTATTCAGATGTTAAATCTTCTCCTTGATTTGCATTCAAAGTAACTAATAAAAATGTGCTTTTGCAGGTTTCATCCTATGTTATAGCACATGACCATGGGGTAATTTCAAACACATACTTTCGTTACAGTGGATTCATTCTACATGCACAGAATTTGCCTCATATGTTTTAAGTTTCTGACATAATTAAACGACCATTGGAAAATTAATCAAATTTTTAGCCAATAAAAAGTTGGTGTTATGTTTAGCATGTTTATTCCCCAGCAATGGGTCTGGGGCTTGAATACTTAGAACATTACTTATATATCGTGCTCTTATATATACATTCATGAGAGGCTCATGATCGATCATCAGTAGGAGAATTAAACATCATGATGAACATTATAAACATTATTCTCATGATTCGATGCATCCGGCCCCCAACAGGCCCAGCCCTAGCTAGGCATTGGCTAATAGGGCCGGCCGCCAATCACACCATGACATAAGGTTTTATGTTCCCCTAATTTCTTTGCCTTTAGTTTTATTTTCCTAATATTTAAGATTTATATATGTTCTCTTCATTTTTCTATGAAGCAACCTTATTCTAATTATTTTGTGAAAAAAATACTTATTATGCCTTTTCAAATTGGTTTACAAAACATATAGGGGCTCCATATTACGGTCCCACCTGGGACTCTGAAATATTCAGAGCCGGCCCTTCCACCAGAAGCTCATGATGAGGATCACCATCATCTTGCTTATATTCCAAGAATCGCTGCTATGCATTCCGAAGTCAAGCTTCGAAGATTAATTGCAAAACCGGGTCCTATGGATGGTAAACTCTCAATATTTCACTCTCCCCCCTTCTTGCTACAAGAAAAGGCATATAATATTTGGAAAATGATTTTTACACTCACTTTTTCACAATCCACGCTCCCTTTTTTTATTTTATCCACATGAAATTTTAATATTGCTCTTGGATACATGTGTGAAAAAAGTGTATTAAAAAAATGGCAAGATATTAAATTCAAGTGGATAAAACTAAAAAAAAAAAGGAGTGGATTGTAAAAAAAGAAGTGTGAAAATTACTTCCCATAATATTTGTATTGGCTTTTATTCATTACAAACTCAGTGGCTTCTGGACACCCGCAAGTATGTTTTTAATTTTATTAGCAGAAAATTTTTTTTGAGAATTTTTTCGAACACTAATTCCTAAATTATGAGCAGTCATCAATATAGGTAATTCACAATCGAACACCTCATACATTAGCCCCCAAAAAAAGAGGACAGAAAGAAGGATCTATTAGTATCGGCATTGTGCTTTGGCTTCAATGAACGACAATCGACTTTATATCTCAAAAAACAAGAGCATAAGTGCAAAAATAATATTAATCAATTTATGAGCCTGTTTAATCTAGGGTGGCTCAAAATAGAAATTCGTCGAGAACAATAACAAAATTGAATGTATTTTTATATTTTTTTGTTGTCCTTTTTTAATATATGAAAAGTAATTGGGACCGTTTGGGACACGACATTATAAATTAAAATTTTTGCAGTAAACATTTGCTTCGTAACAAGTGGAGTAGAGTGCAGTTGGCCTCCCTGACATACTCATACACATGGGTAGAGTTCAATCTCCGTAAGCCCCCTCCCCCTCCCCCAAATCCCCTAGATAGTATAGACTAGTATTAACGAATGGGAAAAACACACACACACACTTGCTTTGTATTAATTAATGGTCCTGCTAATCTCCGCCAATTAGCCGGAGGATAATAGCATATAATGACAAACAAATCTTTATATATCAATATACATTTTTCGCATATCGATACATTTTTTTCGGATATAGATACATTTTTTACACATTATCCTCTGTCTATATATTAGGCTGAGGTTAACATTTACCTTTAACTAATTACTATTTTCTCGGATTATCAAGTAGAAAAAGCTACGAACTTTGTATGATTCTGGGTGTCTGACCCTGTCGACTTTTAGTTGAGGCTCTGTCCTTAGTCCTTGATTGCATGTTTACCTCTATTAATGGATTAATCATACGCATGTAAAATCTATAAATATGAGAATTAATTAATACATAATATCTCAATATAATACACAGATTGCCAAATATACTGTAAGAGGAAATGCCAACAAGCAAAGCCCCAGCCGCAATCATGCTTGCAGAACTGCTATAATGAGCAGTGTTAATGACAAGTGAAAATGGGTGCCTGAAGGTGAAGAGAGATCGATGCAAGAAGGCGGAAAATCATGTGGTATAGACGGTAGAAATGTCAATGGTTCCCTAAATCGGACGTCGATCTGCTCTCGCTTTCTCTATCATGATGTGATTTCATGTTATTGGGTATTTGTTTTGTCTATCATGATGTGTTTTTCATGTTATTGGGTATTTGTTTTCTCAAAGCGAGTTTGTTTTTTGAATATAAATGGAGTAGTTTGTAGAAGGCTGTTATAGGAACTATCTTTGGTTTATATTGTTGTAAGAGCTAGCATATCTCAAGCCCTTACTTGAATAAAAGGTTCATTTCGTATAAAAGACACGAATGTACAATCCCAAATCCAAGTCGGATTTGAGTAAAAGCTTTATTAATTATATATTGATATATAGTACATTATGATGGAAGGGCAAAATAAGCCTTCAAAAAGCGGAGTAAAATTTTGAATAAAACTCGATCTGTGTAACACCACAAAGATTGATTTGTTATTTCGAAAGGAGATACCCTTTTTTTTTTTTTGTCAATTAATAGAAGAGATCATTTTACATCAGATATGAAATATAGAGTACCCATGACAATATATCAATTGTGAGAGTTCACTAGATAACTAGGCCTAACAACTCAACCAATACAAAAAATAAGCTCATTATAAGGTAGAGAAACAAAGAAAGAAAGGAAAAGTTCAGTTGATGTTAGAGTGGTTTGTAAGACTAAATTTTAATTTAGTCATTTTGGTGGCCTACATATTTTATATGACACATATTGATTAATTATGAATTTAATAGGATTCTCCATATATTTATTTATTGTATTGGTCAAATAGAGAATCAATTTCCTAAATAGACTCTACTTTGATGGGAAGCGAGTATATTGTTTAATAAGAAAACCGTCCTTCACCTAGGGTTTAATGCTCTAGTAAAATTATGGTCACTACAGTCACTCACCGGAATGCTCAAGTTCCGCATAAATGGATCCGGATACGCCATTCTTGATTCCTTAAGTTCAGCTTAATGTTTGTATTGTGATAATTGTGATAGTTCTAAATCCTGACATAACGTAAGGTGTTAATTGTCTAACTCCATTAAAAATAAAACTTACATGTGGTGTCAGAGCACATAGGTTTATGAACTATCATGTTTGTCCGATTACGTATGACCGAATTTATTTTTGGCGTATGAATTCGTTACGTGAAACAATATGTCGGTAATTTCGATCTTGGTCGACATGTATTGGCGAATCAGTTTAACGGAGTAGCATGAGTTCTGTATTTGCAGTGTATCATCAAATAATTTTCTATAGCTAAAAGTTTTGAAAGCTTACAATTCAGTGATTACTTTCTAGCAATTTTACTATAGTGGATGAAATGAGCCACGTAAGACAAATTAGTGCATCGTTTGTTCTTCGGTGATCGATGGACATGAATCACAAGTATAGTGAGCTGGCTCATGTTTCTAACGGTGGCTCAGACAGTTTTTTAAACTGGCTAAAGGCTTATAATGGCTTAGTGGTGCAGTTTATGAATTATAATGATGAAAGACGGCGAATAATTTATTTTTTATTCACCTAATGGTTATGTGAAAAATTATTGTTTTGACGGATAATCTACATTATGGTCGATTTGATAATCACCAAGTAACTCAATCATAATGGTTCGTAGAATCGTCGAATTTCAGTTTTATTTGTGAATACTTCATTATTCGCTTTATGTCCATAAAGAAAGTTACTGATTTGAATCTATAATATGAAAGATTTGGCAGCAGTGGCGGAGCCAGGAATTGGCTGCGGGGTGGCACCGTTCAATGAATTTTTAATTACTTGTTGCGCGAAAAAATATGGTAAAGAAAATTATGTAGAAAATCATATAATTAGATTTTGTTGTACATTTTTTTTTGTGAAATCTGGGCTTGCTCCAACTCTCTTATGGTGTTCAAACGGAAGACATTATGGTACTGATTTTTCTTGATCTGAACTGACCATTCTCTAAATTGCGGCTTTTGCAGTATTAGTACAAAGTTTTTTTTTTTTTTTGCGTGCCCGTAAATATCTAGTCCAACCATTTTAGTATATAGAAAAAATTATGTGTTTGAAAGTGCAGGTGACATATACCCCAACCCCCTCTATGTGAGCACCGTCACAAAATTAAAATTTAGGATAAGTAGCTCCAACAAAAGGTTCTTTCTGCCTTAGCAAGCATCGCAAAAAATAACTAAATTGACAAGCTTCAAGAATGCCAAATGTAATCAGAAATCCCTCTTTCACTCTTAAGTGTCAAAAAAGAGTAATCCGTAACTTATTTATATATAAATGTAAAAATTGACATATTTGTAAATTAATTTTATATGTCCATTCACACACAATAATTTGTAAAGAAACATACAATAAAAATTGTGCTAAATTTAAGGAAAAAATTTAACGTACAAATGCTCACGTGCCTCTCCAATTAGTAAAATCTAAAAAGTTACAAAACACGAGAGAGAGAGAGAGAGAGAGAGAGAGAGAGAGAGAGAGAGAGAGAGAGAGAGAGAGAGGTTCCCAAAATACAAAAGGAAAGTGCCACTGGGAGACTCGAACTCCTGTGGCCAAGGTCAACAAGCAAGGTCTTTAGCCAACTGCACTAGCGTCGTTTTCAAAAAATCATCTCAGTTGTTTCATATTTAACATTATGTTTTGCAAATTTTTTGGCAATTTTGAAATCAGGGGGCCCGTGCCCCTCCCCCCACCACCACTGTTTGGCAGTCACCAAAATGACCCGATCATAATGATTCTCAGATATCAAATCATATTATAGAATTGTGAATAATCTAAGATTCACCTAATGTCCATGAAAATATTACTATTTTGATTTGACTCTATATAAGAATATGGTTTCGGCTAAACCAATCCAACCGACGTGTTGATAGATGTTAATCAAATTATGAAATTTTAATACCTATTATGACGAGGTGTTAAAATAGTGATACTTTTCATCTCATTTTTTCACCTAAAATTTATGCAAAAGTCATTATCTTGATTGAAATCTATATTAAGACGCGGTTCGATAGTCACCAAAGTGACCCAACTGGAATGTTTCATAGATTTCAATTAAATTACTGAAACTTAACACTTATTTAATTTATTTGATATTTATATTTATATTACGATACAGTTTGGTAGTCATCAAAGTGGCCCAACTGGAATGACTCATAAATATCAAGTTTTTTATGAAACTTATTCCCATTTTTAAGTGTTAAAAATAATAACTTTACAAATCGCAGTTCTCTAGTTGTATGGATATTAGGTAAACCCAAAGGTGCACCACTTGTAAGTAGTTAGTGAATTGGGATAGGATAATTTATAAGTATTCATAATTGAGATTGGATTTGGATACTCAAAGGTAACAAATCTATTAAATTGTGAATCCTTACCGATTAGTCCTATTGGTGAAAGGGAATCACCATAACTGTTAATAGTATAACATTAGATGAACTCAAATGCGGATCACCGTCGCACTATTTATTATTGTTTGGACAAAATTTATTTTGTCAACTTATTGATTACTCACAGCATTATTGTAGTGAGCATATATTATGTGTGCATTATTAATTACATTTGCTTCACATTCACATGCTTGGTATGTTTCATTTTAATTTAAATGATTGAATTTCTCATTTTGAAAAAGAAAAGGATTAGTTTCCTTTTGAATACTAGATCTTGATAAAGAATTATTATTATTATTATTATTATTTTTTGAGAAATTATCTTATTTTGGTGAAGTGTGAATGAAATTGAATAGACCAAACCTTATGTTTTGTGAATATTTAAAGTGAGCACTATCATGTTTATTATGCATAGAATGCTTGAGGATGCCATTAAAGTGTTATATTTGGCCTTCTCAACTAAAGTATTCGAGAATTAAAGCAGAGGAAGCCTAAATGGGACATAAAGTTGGCATTATGTAATGCTGATGAGTCTACTAATGATTTTGGACTCGAAAGAATGTAAGGGCAATGATATATGTCGCTTCTGTAAATAGTTGAGACATTATCAGAAAATTTGTCATAAACGTCGGAAGTGATTCGAAAGGGGAAAGTAATAACTAATGTTGTGTCTGTCGAATCAAATCTAACTAATTGTAAGTCCATCAACTATGAAGTGATTTGATTATGAGCTACGACTTATGTTTATAAATCAAGATGCGGAGAGATTTGAAGTTATTGAAAACATAAGCCCATTGAGTTCTAAAGAATTGGATTACTATTTTTATTATAAGGGGTTTTGTGACATATTGTTTCCTATTCAAGAATTGGTCATCATTTTTTTTTATTTTTCTAGAATGTTCATAAATTTAGTTTCTCAAGTCCAAACTAAATTTTGATATTATGTTTCGAAACCATATTTTATGGTGATTGGAAAATATCAATTATTGTGTTATGGTATTTTATTATGTTTGAACGAACCAAAGTTTGATAACCATTTTATTGAAAACTCTCCTTATGCTACATCATAATATTGTTTTGGTTAGTAACATCATAAATGAAAAATTATTTCATCTTGTGACATAAACGGTTGAAACATAGTTTCAAGAAATGTATTGAGAGTTAATATATAATAGAAATTTTATTAATCTCTTGTATGTGTAATTTGTATTAAGTACAAGCAAATCACATACATAAAAAAGTAAGTCACAAGAACTAATGGACTTCTTAAAGTGTTTCATATAGACATAAGAGATATTTTATCACTTGCAGGATGACCTTTTACTTTATGTTAACTTTTCTATTTTATGATGATCTCAATTAATAAATACTCCAAAGGTATACATTATTGAGCTAGGAATGACAAATAGAAAATAATGTAAAAATCATCAGACAGTACATGAGTGATAAATATTATGAGAGGTCTGTTTCATTTAGCATAATGTGATAGTTGAAAGGTAATCGTACATTATTGAATATGGTTAAAAGTATGTTTGTAACTCCAAAATACCCATCATGTAGTGGATATAAAAATTCTCTAAAAATCTCTGCATTTAAATGAATTTGATTTCTAGTAAGACAGTTTCAAATACTTCTTTTGAACTATGGATGGAAAAGAAATCAAACTCAGGACAGCTGAATGTTTAAAGTTGTGCAGTAGAGACTAGAATTTTTAATTCACATGACAAAATTTAAATTTTAGAATGAGCTATATATAGTGACCTTATTGGTTGCTTTAGAATATTCAAAGGATATGAGTTAAACTATTTAATCATAGTACGAGAATTATAGAAATTGGTCATTCAGATTTGTTAGGAATGGTGAAATCAGCGGGAGTGATATACCATGGAATGTGGTCACATAAAAGCTAGGGTATAAGTCCCTTTACCCATAACTTAAAATGATATTGTTCTTACTGTTGTTAAACAACATAATGATTTAGAATAATAAGTTGTTAATCACTCCATAATGAGATTAACACCACTGACAAAATTGTAGAACAATTAAAGAAGATAGCATTAAGAATATCTCAAAAAAACAAGAGATTTGCTATTTGAATGATTATTTCATTTATCTACAAGAATGTGTTATGATCCGATTTTGTTCTCATAAGCCTCATAAAGTGATAATTTTACTAAGTAGATTGATGCCATGGATGATGAGTCGAACCAGTGAAATATAATGAAATTTGAAATATCGTTGAATTGCCATAAGGATACTAAAAAGAATGTTGCAAGTGGGTCTTTAAGACTACACTTGACTTAAAGGGTAACATAGAACAATAAAAGGTCAAACTTGTGGCTAAAGGTTACACTCAGAAAGTAAGCGTAACTGTAAAAAAACATTTTCTCTTGTATCCGAGACAAACTCGCATAAAATTATCATGGCATTAATAGGTAACTCTTTATATTTGGGAGTTACGTTTGGATATGAAAATGATGTAGTCTATATGAATCAACCTAAGGTTTCTCAATTTAAGTAAAAGGGCACTTTGATACAAACCAAGGAAACCAACTTATGGATGTATGCCATGGGTTATTTATTTTTGCTGATACCATTGGTTTATTTATTTATGTGTGCATACCAATGCTCTGCACTATCAATGAAGGAAGCATGATAATATGCACATAAATTGATTTGGGTCTTTAGACCTGCCCTCTCTGATGCCATTTGACTTTGATTTAGGGGCATGATTCTACAACAAAACGTCCATGTAGCTCCTCGGTTCTTAGAGGTTTAGGGAGGCCACTATTTCAGTGGTATTCTGAGAGCAGTTACTTTGTACATATATTGCCAAAGGTTAGGTCTGTTTCTAATCATCCCCGCTCATACCCCTAATGATTGGGGACTAGATAGATTATGTTATGTTATGTTATTGGTTTCTTTGGAATTAAGAAAAAAAACATTATTAACTGGTGTATATATCCAAAGATCATGGGAGTTAGTTTATGTTTTTTTTTTACATGTATACTGATGGTGTTTTGCTTGCTATAGTAATCTTTATTATTTGCACTTAAAAATTTTTCTCATGAACTTTTAAATTAAAAATTATATACTCATATTAAGAAAGTCTGATGATCTTGAGTTTATTAGCTACTCAAATTTAGATTTTTGTTTGAAGTTTTGATAGTAGAAAGCCTACTTTTGATGAGTTGTTCTTATTATGCGAAGAAGCAAATAAAATTTTTAAAGTAGCTATCATTGCTTCATCGATTATGTTGATAGAATTGTGGCATGATTTGAGACCATATTTCATGGATAGCAGTTGAGAAGATTATCTTAGGACTTGGGGTTGTCGACACCATTACCAAGTTACTAGAAGTTTATGATTCTACAACTATTTTCTTCTCTAAGAAAAATTTCAGAAACAAAAGTGTCACTAAAAGCATAAGCACAAAGCTTATGATTGTAGATCCACTTATGACGGAGTTAACGCAATGACATTTAAGATATATGCTAATAGAAAGAGTCTAGCGTAACCCATAACAATTGTAACTTATGGACTGCAATATGATGACAATAGTGTTTGACACTTTGAGACATCTCAATTAAGTGCTTCTGATAATTTCCTATAATGAACAGTGTACGTACATGTATGTGAATGATTAGTAATTACAGGAATAGTCTTTGTCAAAAGACATTATTGTTGGACCTTATGAAAACGCTTCTCACTTAAGGACTATGTTAAACAGTTTGCTAATGTTGTGGTACATAGAAGGGATTATGTCATTGTGATGTAGAACCGCCATGACTTGCATTAACGGGTTGTTTAATAATAGTATTATAATTGTGACCAAATTAAGAAGAACTTGATATGGACTTATGCCGCGCCTTATGTTTATCTTGTTAAACTCTACTTAAGTTATCATATGGGCCAAGTGGGAGAATGTAAGATGATGAGCACATAATATTGACACTTAAAGGCCCCAATATCATACGTTGCTAGTTATTAAATGTGCTTAATTGAGTACTACTATTATCTTTCTGATAATTTTTGTTATATTGTTTAATTTACAGGAAAATATGAGAATAATAACTTTAACAACCGTTGAAATTACAAATATCGAGCTTGACGGATATAATTTCAAGGCAGGTGATGGTTGAAATAGTTCCACGTCATGGGGCCAGCTTACCCGTTGCTTTTATTCACTATGGCCAATTGAATTTTATAAGAAGTGTTACAAGGATTAGAGGCCAAGAAAAATTGGAGCTTGATTAGGCAATCCAAATCATTGCCTAAAATATAGGATTTGATTAGAGAAGGAAATTCCATTTGCATGAGAATTCCCGACAACCTATTTAAAGAAGGCAATAGGCCAGGTCTTTTGGAAGGAGGGACTTCGGCCAGAGGAGAGCACCAGAGGCAGTAGCAACATCATCATCTCGGAGATCTCGAGTGAGCACGGCTAGGAGAGAAAAATAAAAGAGCAAAAGAAATTATTGTAAGCGTATTATTTTCATGGATTCTAGTCGAATGCTTGATTTGTTTTCATCTATGATAGGCTAAAATCCTCTACTAGGGTTGAGGATGAAACCCCATGAATTTTATTGATTGGTTTTATGCACTTGATTTTTCCTATGTGCTCTCATAGTTATTGTTCTGATCCTATTAATTAATTTGGTCGAAACTCGGATACGGATTCAATCGGAATGGGTTTTTTCCATGATTTGATATCACCATATTAATCGAATTGCTTGGGTTGTCATTGTTAATATTTAAGTGCGGGATATCTAGTGTGATTTGTTTTACGCGAATACAGTTGATGATTTTGACTTAAACTCGCGGAGCAGAGGAGGAACATATTTTTGTTATAAATAAAAGGGCTTAACGATACATTATCCATGGTGGTTAAGATTAGCTTCTAAATCATTGTGCAAAAATAAAAGGAAAAATCATTGCATAAGATTAGTTGATAAATATTTGTGGGTGTGGATTCCGAAACCTTAGTTACTTTTCTCAACCGGCAATTTCACTATTTTTCCGTGTTAGTTTAATTATTATTTTGTCATTGTTTTATTTAAATTCTTAGTTTAAAAATCAATCACACATTTGTTAACTAAGTTAGGGTTTAATCAATTTAAATTTATCTAGTTTTCCTATAAAAAAAAAAAATCAAAAGTACCTGTGGGTTCGACCTCGCACTTGCATATCTATATTCCGATACGATTCGTGCGCTTACGAGTACATTAAAATTTCACATCATAAGACTAAATTTTAATTTAGTCATTTTGGTGGCTCACATATTTTATATGGCACATATTGATTATGAGTTTAATAGAATTCTCCATATCTTTATTTATTGTATTGGTCAAATAGAGAAGCAGTTTTCTAAATAGACTCTATTTTAATGAAAAGTGAGTATAATGTTTAATAAGGAAACCGTCTTCCACCTAGGGCTTAATGTTCTAGTAAAATTATGGTCGCTATAGCCACTCACCGGATTGCTCAACCTCCACATAAATGGATCTCGGTACGCCATTCTTGATTCCTTAAGTTTCACTTAATGTTTGTATTGTGATAATCGTGATAGTTCTAGATCCTAGGATAACGTAGGGTGTTAATTATCTAACTCCATTAAGAATAAAACTTACATAGTTGATGATAGGATTAACAACACTTAATCTCGTATAGTTTTTATTAGATTGTTAATTACCAACTCATCTAAAATCTTACGCTTTAAGAGAAAGGGGTAACTTTATTATTTAAATCTTTAATACGCTCCCGCATGAGTAACCACACTTTCCTCCATAAGCGGGCTAAATACGTATAAATATTTTACAACAATGCTTCGTACACTCCTTCAACCACTCTCCTCTCTCATATATGTGTGGGCCCACACATGTTATAGGAGTAATATTATAAAACTGATAGATGTTTAGTTCAGACTATACAAACTTTAATGTATGTCATTTTTTTTTTTTTACAAACAAAATCATTCTATTGAAATTAAACAAATTGCTTTACTTGACTCCAGGGTCATAGGAAATGGGGGTTCATGCCGCATGTTGGGCTCAAGAGCGGATTCAGGAATTAAATTTACCTTGGGCTAACCCAAATTACATATATATAAACCGAAAAGAGGCAAATTTATATATAAATACGTAAATGTTAAAAAATAAATAAAAGAAAAGTACAAAAAAACGTACACTATCAAAGTTGTACCCTATGATGTTTCACAGAATAGAAATCATCTATTATGGAATCTGAGTCGATGTCTTGAACAAATTCACTTTTGATGTACATAATCATAGAATCCACTAGAAAATCACCATCCATTTTGTTGTGCAAATCAGTTTTCACATGCTACATAGCTGAAGAGTTGCAACAAGGTGAATCAACCTTTCGATCAAATAATAGCTCTCCGACTTTTTTGTCTGAACTAACCCTTGACATAATTCAGAAATGGTGGTCATATTCTAGAATTTCTATTGATGAGGTACATCAAGTTTATAATGTTCCAACTGTAATCTTAAATAATGTCTCTCCTAATTTGTGAAATCATCAAGACAAAATTTCTCGACAAGAGTGCAAAATGATCAACGTGAATGATTTAAAGTCATCCTTAGGTTCTAAAGCCGAGCTAAGGGCAAGGAGTTCCACTATCCCCTCATTGAATCAGTCATTCAACTCCGCCAACTAAAAATCTATTGCGGCATTGAATGTATCAATGTGGTAATGATGCTCAACTGTGAGGAAATCCTTTTGATGACAAGTACGACCCGTAGCTATTTTGTAACGGGCGCTCATGTTGGGCACATCAATGTCGTACTCTGTGCAAATTGATTTCACATGCATCATAAGAGGGTCAAAACCTTCTTCTCTCAAGGGGTGAAGGAGTTCTTTTTTAGTAGAGACCAAGTCCATGGCATTTATGATGTCAAGAGATTTTTGTTGCAAACTCGACAAAGCAAATCAGTGATTCCCATCATTCTAGGCATCAAATGCAAAATAAATATGAACTCAAATGACTTCATCGCAAGCAAAGCACCTTTATCTTCCTCACGTATAGAGTTAGAGGATCCATTCTCAAACATCATTTCAAGAACTATAATAGTTGCAGTAAATATGTCAACCAATCTGCAAATAGAATCAAAATTAGAGCTCCAACGAGTTGTTCCAGGTCGATGCAAAGTACCAATTTGATTAGCCCCTCTACCCGTCTCACATTCACTGGTATCTAACATATGTTCAATTTCAATGGCTTGGGTAGATTGTAACTCGGTTTGTCATTTTGGAGAAGTATCAACAAGAGTGACAATGGAAGTCAACTTTGAAAAGAACAACTAAATAGAGCTCTTAGTTTCAGCAACTGCAGCTAATGTTAGTTGTAGTCGGTGAGCAAAACAATGTATACTATAAGCATACGGGCAATTTTTAAGAAATAAGGCTTGTAATTCATTCCATACACCACGCATATTGCTAGCATCATCATACCCTTGACCTTGCATATTGTGAATGTCCAAATTGTAACGAGTGAGGACATCCGATATCTCTTTTTTTAAAGTTAATATAGTGGTATCCTTAACATGCACAATATGGGAAAAGCGCTCGCGTAAAAACCCTTGGACATCAACAAATCCCAAAATAATTTCCATTTGCTCCCTATTAGATGCATCATTTGTTTCATCTACCAAAATACAAAATTTGGCATCCCCAATTTCCTTGCGAATCTTGTTTCTCACTTTGTTATCGAAAATATGCAAAATCTTCTTTCGAATCAATGATGATGTATACTTTGCATTTTTTTAGAACTTTTTTTAAAACAACATCAGTAATATTACTGTCCAATTTTCCCTTAAACTTTATCAATTTAATGAAATTACTACGGTTTGTTGAATCATCAGATTCATCATGACCTCTAAGAGCATATCCTTGCAAAGTAAGCCATCGAATACTCTCAATTGTTGCCATAAGCCGCAACCTATTTTTTTGAATGTCTTTTGAAGATTGTGCATTCATTACTTTGTCAATATGCCGACCAACATTCATTAAATTATCACAATAATTCACAACATTGGAATGTGGTGAATTGGGACCTCCGACATGCATCGAAAAGGCATCGAAAACCACCTTCCTATTTGTAAAATCCTCAATTAATGTAGAATAGTTTGCTATCTTCTTTTCAAAAATAAAGCATGGAAAACAAAATACTGCACCTTTTTTAGGGGAATACTCTAATTAAGGAAATTTGCTAAACCAAGAAGATTGAAATCGACGATATTGAATTCCAAACTTGGACTTTGGAAACTTCGGATAATTAGGTTGATATGGCCTTACTTGGATATAAGCTCGTCTAATCTCATCATGTTGATTAACAAGATGTTCACATTTCAGAAAACGTCACCCCGACTCCCGTACAAGAGAAGTTTCATCAAATTGGAAAAAACTAGGGGTACATATAAGCACGCACATATCATGCACATATGGATTTTGTGGGGCACACCTCGGGTCCCACAAAGACGATTCGAACAGCCCATTATTTTTAAAATATTTTTTTATGAAACTCTGTAAAAAATCAGTTCAACCCGATATCAGTAAAGATTTTTTCGAAATTTGTAGGGGTGAAACTAACTAACTGATCAGTTTTGCTCCAACAAATTCAAGAAAAATCCTACCGATATCGGGTTGAGCTGATTTTTTACAGGACTTTATAAAAAATATTTTAAAAATAATGGACAGTTCAAATAATCTATGTGGGATCCGAGATGAGCCCCACAAATCTCATATGTACATACCATATGTACCCATAGCAAGACTCGAGCATCACTTTCTGATATATTCACTCTTCATTTCACAAATGCCAAAAGAGTTTTTCCTCCCTTTTTTTTTGTTGTTGTTCCATTATAATTTAAACCTAAAAGAGTAACATTGTAAGAACCAACAATTTAAACCAATATAAGCACACCAGCCAGTGTTGTGCATCAACTAAATCAGTAAAAATCTAAGCACACTAGCCAGTGCTCTGCATTTAACAACATAAGAACAAATCTACGCACACCCGCTAGTGCTCTGCATAATAAGTGAATACTTACAAATATTAAACCTCGCCAGCGAATGTGAGACAGCAGTGTGTATGTAGTATATACTGGTTCAGGAGTCCTGCATTTCAAATTTCAAAGCACTATAGAATATGCAATGTAGAGTCTGTAGACTGTAGGGACGTTTGAAAATTGAAATCGTCGGTTGAAAGCCCTAATTTCTCACCGGTTGAAAATTGAAATTGTCTCGGGGCATTTGTGCGAGGGAGTTCCACGAACGTGGATGACGACAAGGGAGGAAAAAGAATATGGGGCTGAGGCGTTGTATTTTTATTGCTCGGCAATTGGGCTGAGCTGAATAAGGCTAATTCTACCGTCAGCCCTTTGGGCTGACTATTGTTTTGAAATTTTGTACGAATTTCAGACACAGTTCTGGCAGTGAAGCCTCATCTCTTCAAATGACAAAAATAGCCCTTTCTTTCCCTTCCCTCCTTTTCCCCAAAAATAACTTTTCTTTCCCTCCTCTTTCTTTTACTTTACTTTTTTCTTTTCCATTTTCAGACCACAGTTCTCTCTCTCTCTTCAGCTCTAAACTCAATTATACACCATTGGAGGGAAGAATTACAGAGGTAACACCCATTGTTCCCGTTTTTGTGATTTCAAATTCTCTGACTTTTGTTTCTTTTCCTTCGTTTTCCTACAACCAAATGGAACGCAGCATTGGTTGATTTTTGTTTTCCTACTTTTGTTTCGCTTTCGGCTTGCAGAAGACAACGGTTGCTTGATAGAATTAATTCTCATGGTTTTTCCGTTTTTGATTGATTGATTCCGTTTGAAGAATCTACGCCTATGTATCTCTGTTGGAATCACACCTGCTAGAGACATGTAAGCTCCATTCTAGAAGTCCTAAAAAAATAAGGTATGTTTCACTCTGAAGTTATGGTTTCAACCGGGGGGGTCTTAATCTTCACTTTAAATCATTCACAGATTTTAACCTTGTTTGTTTGTTCCTTTATGACAAGTAGTTGTGGATATCTATTGGTGTTCCTGTATTTGGCTTGTGGGGTTTATTGAATGTTAAAGGAAACTTTTTGATCGGTGGGTAAACTAATTTTATATGTTTTTGTCTCCATAACATTCTGTTAAGCTAAATCTTGAAGCTTTACATTTAAATTTACTGATATGTTTTTTGGGACATTATACTGGGTGTTGTAGGAGCATGGATGAAAGTATCATTGATTTTGACTTGAATGAACCTCCAAATGATGAAGTGGGGGTTATATCGTTCGAAAGAAATACATTCGAGTTGAATGAGTATCCCAAAGAAATTGATTGTTCAAGTGAAGATGACTTAGCTACGCAAAAAAAGAGTGAAGATGACTTAGTGCAAAATGTGTTTGATCCTTTTCTTGGTCAGTGTTTTTTAAGTGAAGAAGAGGCTTATGTTTGCTTTCAAAACTATGCCCGTAGGAGTGGGTTTTCCATTCGGAAAGATCGCACAAACAAAAAAAATGGAGAATTGAGACGACAAGATTTTGTTTGTCAATGTGAAGGGAAACCACGGTTGAAACTTGTGGATTCCTCCAAAGAACAACGAAATAAGAAATCTGTAAGGTGTGGATGCAAAGCTCGAATACGTATCACCTTAAAGAAATCATTTGATATTTTCCCTCAAGAATGGCAAATCACCGAGTTCATTACGGAGCATAACCATGAGTTGTTAAGTCCTGTAGAAGTTCGGTTTCTTCCTATCAATCGAAAGATTTCGGATGCTGATGAAAAGCGTATACTTTTGTTCAAAGAAGCTGGTCTTACAGTCAAGGAAATGATGCGCGTTATGGAACTTGAAAAAAAAGTCAAACATGGTTACCTTCCATTCCTTGAAAAAGATGTGCGGAACTTGTTAACTAAAATTGGGAAGAAGCATGAAGTTAACGATGCTATGGATCTTTTGCATCATTGTAAGGTTGCAAAAGAAGAAAATTCCAAGTTTCAATATGCTTTTACAGTTGATGAAGAAAGAAAGTTAGAACACATTTTTTGGTCTCATGCCCTTTCTTTCGATTGGTACCAAAAGTTTGGAGATGTTGTCGTGTTTGACACTACTTACAAAGTTAATGCATATCAAATGCCTTTTGGCATTTTTGTGGGAATCAATAATCATGGAAAGACGATATTGTTCGGGTGTGCACTTCTTCGAAATGAGACAATAAGTGCTTTTCAGTGGTTGTTTAAGGTAATTTTTAATTATATTTCTCATTATATATTTATTCTGAAAGTAATATTTGGATAAACTAATTATATTTTGTATTTTGTAGACTTTCACAGCTTTGATGAAGAAACAACCAAAAACTATACTAACTGATCAGGATCCATGGATTACTCAAGCGATTGCAAAAGAATTTCCAACCACAAAGCATAGCTTTTGCATATGGCATATTACTAGCAAATTTAGTGGTTGGTTTATGGCTGTTCTTCAAAGTCAATATCAAGATTGGTGTGCTGATTTTTACAAGTTATACCACTTGGACTCGCCTGAAGAGTTTGAACACCAATGGTCTCACTTGCTTGCCAAGTATAATATGCATACCAATAAGCATGTCATTGGTTTGATGCGATCAAGCACTTTTGAGTACCAGCTTATCTCCGTGATCATTTTTTTGGTGGGATGACAACTACAGGAAGGTCAGAGAGCATCAATGCATTTATAAAGCGGTTTATTGGCTCTCACAGCAACTTGAGCCAATTTGTTAAACAAGTGAGTAATCCTTATTTTTTTGAACTCCTTAGTTTCTCTATATTGCAATAAC
Organism: Rhododendron molle; assembly: GCA_025413875.1. Classification (NCBI taxonomy): domain Eukaryota; kingdom Viridiplantae; phylum Streptophyta; class Magnoliopsida; order Ericales; family Ericaceae; genus Rhododendron; species Rhododendron molle. Next base: position 7,182,726 of record CM046396.1, on the reverse strand, counting down.
TTTTTTTTTTTGGGGTAAATTAGCAATAACTTATTTGATTAAATATTTAGGCTGATCTTGCTATTGAAGATGTTCAACAACGAGAATTGCATGATACAATGTTAGAAAAATATAGAGGCTCTACTTTGAGAACAATGTCTCCGTTGGAAGAGCAAGCTCGTGGTGTTCTCACACCATTTTGTTTTAAAAAGTTTCAAGAAGAGTTCGGAAGAGCAACTTTATATTCATTGCTTGGCGAAAATGGTCATGAGTTTATAGTAAAGTATCACGAGGAAACAACTACGAAAAAGCGTATCGTGTTTTGGGATGGTGAGACGGCAACATGTAGTTGCAAGCACTTCGAATTTTGGGGAATACTTTGTCGTCACATTTTGAGTGTGTTTCTTCACAAGGATTGCTATGCAATACCGTTCACATATTTACCAGTACGTTGGAGTCGTGAAGTGCCACAAAGTGAGGAAGCACCGCAAGTGCTAGAGGAGGAAACTTTATCGGATACACCGATTGATGATATTCATTGTCCTCCGATTTCAAAAATCAAAGGGCGTCCCAAGACAAAACGATTGAAAGGTGGAAAAGAAGCACGAAAGGTAACCAGGTCTTGTGGATTTTGCAAGAAAAGTTGGCCATAATATTACGACATGTCCGGAGAAGGAAAATATTGATTTTGTCAACGGTTCACAGAAAAAGAAAAAGAAAACTTCAAGTAGCGACATTGACTTGAATCCAATCTTTTCTCTGAAATATTAGGTAATGTCCATAACCCTTTTGGCTTTGGCTTGAGCTTAATTATCTTTATTAGTTGTATAGATTTGCTAAGGTAAAAATGCATATTTGATTAAGGTAAAAATGCGCATCATGTTTTTATTTTTCATGCAGGGTGGTACATATGGAAGTTGTTGGGATCTACATTTATTTTGTTTTTGAAGATCTCAGTTCAATTTGAAAGACTTTTGGCCAAAATGATGGCAGGAGCATGACTATTTGGGGATTAACTATATTTTGTTTCCATAGATCCCAACTCAAGTTGTAGATTTTTGCACAAATAGTAGTAATATGGGTAGTTGGGAAGTAATTTTGTAAAGAAAGATAAACTGTTTATGCAGATTGATGGTTATTTTGGATACTCAATTGTAAGTTGAATTTGATTATAATTTGCATTTTATATTTGTATGTGCCTTGCTATTGATGTTGGAAATGTGCGATTTTTGTATGAATTTAAAGCCTTGAATAGTTTAGTATAAGATTTGGTGAATTTTATGCGTTTTGTGATTAGTTTTGAAAAAATCCCTCTTAAGGGCAAAAAGAAGTCAATAAATACAAAGAAAAAAGAACGGATAAAAGTAAACCTCGAGGTGTTGGCCTAGTGAGTAAAGTTTGAGACTTAGGGTTTGCTTCTTCCAAAGGTATCAGGTTCGAAACATCACAAGTGCTGTTAATTTTTTTGTGGTTAGTCCATACAGGGCGGTGGAATTAGGCTCCCATGATTAGTTGAAGTGCGCGTAAGGTAATATGGACACTTGAGTTATAAAAAAAAAAAAAAGGAGAGCAAAAAGTAGCCGTGAATTTAAAACAAAAAAAGGGGGTAGCCGTGGACTTACAACAACAAAAAGTAAAGGTGAACAAATAAGGGCAAAATTGGTATTTAGGTCAAATAAAAAGTAGATCTGACATGTAGGGAACAAAATGGGCTTTATTTCTGGTCCTACTTTCTTTCCTTTGTTGACATGTGGATTTATATTATAAAATAATAAGTATTATTATCAACCCAATAGGTTGATTATAGAAGGACCCGAAAACAAATGGATTGTGCTAAACATAAGTGGACTGAAATTTTATATATAAATTATTTTTATTTTTTTTTGCTTTTGAAAACCCACCTGAGCTTCAACCTATGGCAGCCCATGCACACTTCCGCCTCTGGTTGGGCCCATCCGAGCCGTCCATACTCGGCAAAGAATGGCCGAGTTTCATTTCAACCGAACGGCTGAGATCTATTTGGTCATGATAAAATATGAAACGTCCATTGGAGAGTATGAATGGCTCGAATTGGCACAACACTCAGCATGCTCCCTTGGTTTGTCATATACTATCAAGTTCGATAAAAACCAATACCAAAACCACTTATCTCAAGTAATAAAATTTCGCGTAATGCTTTTCTTTTTTTAAATGGTATAATAAGCTATTTCGGTCTAATAGGTTTTTTTATTCTTTACCAAAGCTAGGAAAATATTATGGCTTATTTACTTTTTTGGTCCCCAAAGTATTTCTACTATGCGATTTTGGTCCCCAATATTTCAATTGCTAACATTTGGTCCCCAAAGTATCAATTTTGTCTTTAAATGGTCCCTGCGGCTCACGCCGTTCCTTCCCTCCGTCAAATTGGAGGGCAAATTTGGTATATTGGGGACCAAAATGGCACAGCGAAAATACTTTGGGGACCAAAATGGCACAACAAAAATACTTTGGGGACCAAAAAAGAAAATAAAGCTATGGGGAGGGCGGTGAAATACCAAACTTGCCCTCCAAGTTGACGGAGGGAAGGAACGGCGTGAGCGCAGGGACCATTTAGAGACAAAATTGATACTTTGGGGACCAAATGTTAGCAATTGGAATATTGGGGACCAAAATGGCACAACGGAAATACTTTGGGGACCAAAAAAGTCAAAAAGCCAAAATATTATACTAAGAACTATGGATATCCAGTTGATTAGATAGAAAAATATAATAGAAACGAAAAGAAAAAGGAAATTTATTTTAGTAACTTGCATCTGTTTGTGATTAGAATGAAAGCTTTGTAAGAAAATAAGGAAGTCAAAGTAGTTATTGTTGATTCTCACAAGAAAATAATTTTTTCTACATTTTTTATGAGAAAAAATTAGGCAAGTTCTCTAGCTTTAAAGGGTTGTACGGGAAAATTTATTTTCTACCACTTTTTGGGAGATTCTTGCTAAGTGAATCCAAAAAAGTATATATTTTTTCTCTTTCTTGCACTTTCTATTACTATCTCGCTAATCAAACGGACCCAATGTGAAACCGAAAACCATTCCACAATCACTATAAATTCAACCCAACTACTCGCCCAACAAAGGGGAGAAATAATCACAACAAATATACAATCATTATTATTATTACTATTATTTATTTATTTTAAACCGAATGTCCAGGCCAGCTTGTGCGCACCTCGACTAATTTCAAAGCCCTAAAGATAACAACCAGACATAACCCAAGGTGGCCCAGAAGTTTGGAATGTTGAGCACTTATTGCTTTCTCACAATCATTTGGCCAATCCCCTTGTATTAACTCTACAATCATTATTATAAGCTCAACAGTCAACTCAACTACTAGCCCCACTAGAGTTAGTAATTATCCCAACAAATCCAAAGAGAATAATATCAAGACGTCAATGGAAAGATTGAAACGTCTTACATTATAGTGAGATACAATAGCCTTGCCCAACTGAACGAGCCCCAGTTGATTGGTCTAAGGACATCGGTTTTCTTTCTACGGCTTCGCTTGGATTCCTTTTGGCTCAACATAACCCTCGCATGTCACATGAAACAACAAGCGAATCCGAATTAATGATCTATGATAACGCACTTGGGAAAACGGTAATTATTTCGTATATTATCAAAGATTTTATAGCATTTTAAAAGGAAACTAAACATAATTAGCACGCACGCAGTTAATGAAAGGACATAGATTTTGATATTGTAACGTCAATTTAATTCTCGCTCTTGTGACTTATATAAACCTTTGTGACACAATCATATTTTCATTTTGAATGACGGCAATCATCTTTTTGATCTGTAGATATTTTTCATTCCGCTCTGAAAATATTTTTTCAACCAAAAGTTTTGATAGAAATCTTTAAAATTTTCTTCTTCGTCTATTTCTTGTCTCATAGATCCGTTATAAAATGGTCTCATCGATTTTGTTGCTGCGCGGGTCTTCCTTTCATTTTTCATCAAGTATTTCTTCTCGAGAAGAGAGTGGTTGTTGTTCATGTTATATCATCAAAATCAAGTGGCCCGGCCTCTATTTGAATTTTGTATTTTAGCCATTAAAGTTGCTTTATTCAACACAGCCATAAAAACAAGGTTATTTTGAATGCTTACGACAGTGTACCTTCTGTTTTAGGTATTTTACACCGAGGCCATTAAGTGCATTGCTTGGGCAAAACGAAAATTAATGAAAAGGAAAAGCTAGCTAACCTGATTTTTCTTAACTCAAAAGATCTACATAAACTGTGACTAATCTTTTGATGTGCACTTAAAAAGGAGAACAGGAAGAGATGGCTCATTTTCAGTTTGTTGATTTTGCTATCTGGATCATGGGTGGCTCGCTTTTCCTAAAATTGGTTTCGAAAGACTTCTGCATTCCAGGATGAGAATTGACTGTTGTTTGTGCTTTATTGATGAGTGATGTTGGTGCCTGTGGCTCTGAAAATGTGTAACTTGGTTCGATCGAATTGAACTAAGGAGATTGCTTTGTTCTGAAATGTTTCTCGCCTGTTGTTCGTACTTTTATCGATGAGCGATGTTGGTGCCTATGGCTTTAAAAATGTGTAACTTGGTTCGATCGTATTGAAATAAGGAGATTGCTTTGTTTTGAAATGTTTGTTTTGTTTTACCTTGTTCTGCATGTGTAATTCGATTCTACGTTTTCCCCATTTTTTTCCTAATACACTTGAAAACTGTCCAGCATAAACATAAAAAACAAAGCTGAAGAGCAACAGGACATAAGGGAACTCACATATATCGGCATAAATTTCGAATCAAGATCCAGTCAATGATTTCTCATGTGAATCAAAACATGACAAATTACGATCTTAATTAATTCATGATCCAAACCATACATTTAATAGGTCTCGATGTGCTTAACGTTTATGCAAAGAATAAAGTTGATCGAAGACTGGAAATGCGAGATGAAGGCAATTGTTGTGGCACAAGAAATTTGTCAAAATATATCACGATCAAAAACGAGATGAAGGCAGTTCCATTTCTATTCAAGATCTAAGATGGTTCATGCCCATTCAAATCTGTAAAGATGTATTGAAGATCAACATTGAGGTTCGTCATTAAAATTATCTGGTACACCACCTTGGATGATAAACTATAGCTACTGCAACTTGGAGGGGAGTTTAGGGCTGGACGAGCTTCGAGCCAGGAAACCGCAAAGCTCTTGTCCGACGTAAATTTTGAGACAGCATCTGTATGCTCTTTTAATCCTCCTGGGTTCAGTGACATCGAGGACTTTAGAAAAGAGGTTAGATCAATTAACAACAATAATTAAACAGCAGATGCATGTTTAAAAAAAATTATATAATGTTTAAGAATCGAATACCTTTTTCCAGATCGTGATATCCTTTGACAAATTTCTTGTGCCACAGCAATTGCCTTCATCTCGCATTTGCTTAGGCCATGATTTGAAGGCTCAACCGGTGTTACATAATGGAATCGTTCATCCAACTCTTTGATCTGCTCGGATAATCTTCACAAGACTCCAGAACCATCATATATATGTTCAAATTATTTTGATCCATCACGGACCACTCGATCGTCATATTTAATATGCGTCACTCAAATTATGGAAGGTGGGGAAATAGTCGTGGGCGAATACGCAAAGTTCAAGGGACAGTAACAATTGCAGGTTCAAATGTGGTTTGAGGAGTGGGGAAATCTGAATCGGTACAATGTACCAGCATCAACGTTTTTTTTGCTCGGCTTCAACGTTGAGGCTCTTCATGAAAATTATCCGGTACACCATTCTAGATGATGAATACGCAAAGTTCGAGATTTTATATTTTTGTTTTGAATTTGAAATCCCCATTAACATATGTAGCTGAGTTTTTTTTAATATGTTTCCTCTTGTTAAATAGTGTAGTGGTCAGGTGGATTTGGGGCTGTAATTTTTTTCCGGCGGTCAAGGATCCTATAATTACTCCAAGCCATTTGTAATCTGCATGCGAAAATTGTTTCATCCGTCTGCTTCGGCAGTAGGTGTCTAGATTTACGTTTAGGTAGTTTTGGTGAGTAAATCTGTGTTTACCTTCGGACTCTCCATGTTATATGGATTGAATCGATTCAAAAAATAATAATTATCTTCTAATATGTTGACTAATTCTAAATCCGTTATTTATTTTGTCTAATGGTTGAGGCTCATTCTCCTCTTTCGAGTAAAGCGCGCAAACTATGCGCGATATAAGGGGATTATGTGGTTGTGTGTAAAAGTCGGGTGGCAATCCGCACGAAGTCTAAACCATTTGGGGTAAAATAGAATTTAGTCCGAACAATCGGAACAAACTGGAAAAATAAAAAAGGTAATTGATTTTCACAATTCTTTTTTTTTTATTGCCACTCACCATTTTTTGTAATCTTGTGATGAGAATTTATAAAATTAACATTTCATTTTTATACTCTTTCACATTTTTTTTGGGGTAAATACTCTTTCACACTTGGAAGAACAATAATGTAAGGGGTAAAAATGTGAGGGTTAAATTTTTAAAAATAATGTCTCTTGTTTACTCCCTTTAATTTGGTGTACACTATAAAAAAAATTAGGTCCCAATTTATACACGGTGGGTTTCTTTAACATATTTTTCCAGTTTGTATAAATTGGGATCTAATTTGGAATCTTGTAAAACAGATACTTAATTATGAAAGTCTTAGAAATAAAAATTAATTATGATTTTTTTAGGATAAAATTATTAGAAAATAAGATTTTCGCACCGGTTCAAACGGATTGAAAATTGGAGCACTTAATTTTTTCACTATATTTTTTAATACATAAATAGTTTCAAAAGAATTAAGTGCTCCAATTTTCAATCCGTTTGAATGTGTTTCAATATAAGATTTGCGCAGGTACAAAAATGGATTGTGAAATTATATAAATTCAGTCAATTTTTCCTTATCTTTTTATCTTATTATTCTTTACAATTGCCTCAAATCAAATCAGAATGATATCGTTAGGGTACTGGGAGCTACCACGTGCTTATAGATCTAATGGTACTATAATAAGCTAGTATTTCGGTCTAATAGGGGTTTTTTTTTTTTTTTTTTAAACGGGAAACCATTCCACAATCACTATAAGTTCAATCCAAATATTAGCCCAACAAAGGGGATCAGAAATAATCGCAAACAAATTTTACAATCATTATAAGCTCAATCCAACTACTTACATCATAGTGAGATCAATGGCGATTGCAGGAATATATGAAAATAAGGTCATTCATAAACTTATAAAAGTCAGCGATAATATATAACAAAAACATCCATGTTATATTAATGAAATGATTTACAATCTATTTTCAACAACTCACATATCGCAAGTGGAGTGGAGTACAATTGGTGTATCCCTTATATTCTCATATACATGGGTAGGATTTGATTCCAATAAACGCCTATCCCCCACCGTAAAGTCCCCTAGGACACAGTCAACTACATAGTCGCCTCTGAATGAAATGCAATAGTCCTGCCTAACTGAGCTATCTGGTTAGTTGGTCTAATGACATGGGCTTGGGCACAGAGGCTTCGCTTGGATTCCTTTCGGCTCAACACTTAGGAAAACAATAATTAGTTCGTATATTATCAAAAATTAATACAGCATTTTACAAGGAAACTAAATAGTAGTATAAGAACACATTTAATAATAGGAAATAGATTTTGATACTGTAATGTCAACTTAATTTCTCGCTCTTGCGACTTATATAACCTTTGCGACACAATATTTTTTCACCCACACCTTAAAAAAAAAAAAAAAAAAAAAAAACCAGAACGATAGATATCATCTTTTTGATCTGTAGATATTTTTCATTCCGCGGGGAAAATATTTATTCAATCATAACTTTTGATAGAAATCTTTAAAATCTTCATCTTCGTCTATTCTTGTCTCATAGATCCAGTACAAAAAGGTCTTGTCGATTTAGTTGTGCTGGTCCTCCCTTCTTTTTTCATCAAGATCGAATTTCTTCTCGATAAGAGATCGAGCGGTGGTTGTTCGTGTCATATCATCAAGGGAGTGAGATATTTCATTCTAATCAAGTGGCCCCTCTATTTGCATTTTGTATTTTAGCCATTAAAGTTGCTTTATTCAACACAACCATACAAAGAAGGTTATTTTGAATGCTTACAGCAGTGGTATTGTACACCGAGGCCATACAAAGAAGGTTACTTTGGGCAAAACGAAAATGAAAAGGAAACGATGGCTAACCTGATTTTTCTTAACTCAAAGGGTTTACATATACAAACTGTGACTAATCTATTAATGGATGTGCAGTTAAAAAGGAGAACAGGAAGAGATGGCTCATTTTCAGTTTTTTGATTTTGCTATATGGATCATGGATGGCTCGCTTTTCCTAAAATTGGTTTCGAAAGACTTCTGCATTCCGGGACGAGAATTGACTATTGTTCGTGCTTTATCGATGAGTGATGTTGGTGCATGTGGCTCTAAAAATGTGTAACTTGGTTTGATCGAATTGAATTAAGGAGATTGCTTTGTTCTAAAATGTTTCTTGCCTGTTGTTCGTGCTTTATCCATGAGCAATGTTGGTGCCTGTGGCTCTGAAAATGTGTAACTTGGTTCGATCGAATTGAAATAAGGAGATTGCTTTGTTCTGAAATGTTTGTTTTGTTTTACCTTGTTCTGCATGTGTAATTCGTTTCTATGTTTTTCCCATTTTTTTTCTTAATACACTTAAAAAACGTCCAGCAAAAAGCAAAAAGCCAAGCGGAAGAGCGACTGGACATAAAGGGAACATCACATATATCGGCATAAGTTTCGAATCAAGATCCTCTCCTGTGACTGTCCTCGTATGATTTCTCATATGAAGCAAAACATGAATAATTATGGTCTTAATTTATGATCCAAACTATACATTAAATAGGTCTCGATGTGCTTAACGTTTATGCAAAGAATAAAGTTGGCGGAGATTGGAAATGTGAGATGAAGGCAATTGTTGTGGCACAAGAAATTTGTCAAAGGATATCACGATCAAATGCGAGATGAAGGCAGTTCCATTTCTATTCAAGAGATCTAAGAAGGATCATGCCCATTGAAATATGTAAAGAAGTATTGAAGATCAACATTGAGGCTCTTTATGAAAATTATCCGGTACACCACCCTGGATGATGAACTACTGCAACTTGAAGGGGGAGTTTAGGGTTGGATGAGCTTCAAGCAAGGAAACAGCAAAGCTCTTGTCCGACGTAATTTTCGAGATAGCATCTCTAAGCTCTTTTAATCTTCCTAGGTTTGGTGACACCGAGGACCGTAGGAAAAAGGTAGAGATGCTATCTGACAAGAGATTTGATGTTTCCTTGCTCGAAGTTTGTCCAGCCCTAAACTCCCGTCCAAGTTGGAGTAGCTGCAGTTCATCATCCAGGGTGGATTACCGGATAATCTTCATGAAGAGCCTCAATGTTGATATCTTCGGTACTTCTTTACATATTTGAATGGGCATGAACCATCTTAGGTCTTAGAAATGGAACTTCACCTCGCATTCGATCGTGATATCATTTGACAAATTTCTTGCACCACAGAAATTGCCGTCATCTTGCATTTGCTTAGGCCATGATTTGAAGGCTCAACCGGTGTTACATAATGCAATTGTTCATCCAACTCTTCTGTTCGGATGACCTTCACAAGACTCCAGAACCACCATATATATGTACTCAGATTATGTTAGGCTTTGCTAATCATTCTCCATCTTGAACCAACTCTAAAATATTTTTTTCCCTGACTGGTAATAGGGTGGGAGGGGGCGACCAACATAGCAACTCCCCTTGAGCGTAATCATAGGGCCTCCCTACCCGCCAATTAAATGTCTGGTTGAACCATAGCTATTGTCCGTGAGACCAGGCCGTCACCACAGCACTATCTAGATACACATTGGTGGGAGTACAAATTCTTCAATCCCATGCCACTTGCACGACTCGAAACCGAGTCATGCCTGCGGAAAGCGGGAGGCCCAACCAACGAGGCTACCACCTTCGGCGGTTGAACAAACCTCTGATTGATATGTAGAAAACGAAGGAATTTTGGAAAGAAACGAAGAGAGGTTTTAACTCCAAAATTAAGTTTTATTACTGAAGAGGGAGTAGGGGTTCGGATTATTTTCTTAGTCATATGAGGATCGATATAAATATACTCATATTAGCAACCACTTCCCATAAAATTAGGACTCGATCAGAGATCAATATCCTCAACTGCCTCCTAGTTAACCTAGTCAAACAACCTAGTGAGCTTATGTAGCTCGGCATCAGGAATCAATGACTTTTTCAACACCCGAAAGTAGCCGCACAAGCCTAAGAGAGAACGTAAGGGGTGCTATTAGTTATCCTCATTCGATCAAATCTCCATCAAGTTGACTTGGCGTAACTCAATCCCTTCAATCTCTCAACAAATTATATCACAACAAGACAATATGCCACGTACTTTTGAGGTAACAACGTTTGAGATTTGACTTATCCACGGAGGAGCTATGAATAAGTCGTTTCCGGAGCTACACGATCTCAGTCGTCTGTTTTGGCATTGGACGGTCCGGATTTTAAAATAACTATTCGCACGTAGAGTTAAACTATTGATTTTAAAAAAAAAAATCGCTGCGCGCGAGTTGGTTTTTTTTAAAATCCAAATCATCCAATACACTTTGGACGCACACAATTTAATTTCATAAACGTTTATTCATGGTAAGTTCCATATTCCATAATAAAGTTTTTCTCTTCAGGTATTTCTTCTCTGCCAAAAGAACAAAAGGCCCGCTCTGCCTCATCGATCAACGATTGCCCCACCAAAAGCCCACCTCGATCTCAAATTTCATCACCAAAATTAAAAGACTGATCATATACAAAGGTTTTGAATATGATTTCATTTTCGGCTCATCGATCACTTATTGTAATTTAGTTCAAAGTCAGTCTTACATGATTTTCGAGATTTTAAAAAAGGTCAAATTTTACTCCACTTTTTAGATTGTGAAACTGCTTTTGTTCTATTTTGATGGATGATCAATCTTGAAAAATACTAGGTTTTTATGTGATAGATCTTTTATTACATTTGAACAAATTACCTACACAAATCCATAATGCAAACACATCCTAAATGAAATTGTTGAAAAAAAAAACCATACATTGTGCATGTGGCTTAATTTGTGTTAAAGAAAAAAAATGTGTGATTATGATTGTTTAAGTAGCATAGTTTTTTTGTTTTTTTTTTCCCTTTCGATAAACCTAATCTACTCTATCCTAAGGGACTATGTGAGGGGAATGGATGCTTACGAGAATTGAACGTTGCCCAAGAGCATGGGAGTATAAGGGAGACACCAACTATGCACACTTCACTCCACTTGCAAGTAGCATAGTTTATAAATGAATTTTATTCTAGAAATATATTCTGTCCGTATCATTCCAACGACCCATTTTCATACCTCAAAGACATGCTTGCCTGGTCCAAGCCCATGGGTCTAAGTGTGGCTGTCCCGGCGGACCCAAGTCTAAGCGTGGCTTTTCCGGCCTGGATCAGTCGTCATTCCGGACAAGTCAACAGCCCTCAGCTGTAGGTATGAATACCACCGAGGCCGAACCTAGATACCGAGCCTATAAGCCCATTGCCCATTTAGAGCTTCGACCATTCCAGGCAGGACTTAGGGGTTGGGTCTGGCCTTCCGCCGAGCATAGTGACTGAGACCGAACCGTCATATTCGGCCCACTACAATTATCTCGTATAACACAATCACATGATGATGGTAACTTTATTATTGTAGGTTGGTTTGCTTAAGCGGAACTAGCTGCAATTACAATCTGGTGTGAGCACTTTCATAAAACAATCAAACAACGAAAGTTAATACGATTTTCTATTTTCTTGCTTGGCAGTCAATACGAATATTCACCGCGACGTCTAATGGTAACAACAATGGAAGGGAAAATAAACACAATTAATCACGCCGTAGTAAGTAAATATTCTGTCATAACGCGCTTACATTTATCGATCGCATTCCTGGACTATATATATGAACTCTGCGACCCAATCTTTCATATGTGCCGCTAAAGCACGAATATACAAACATGGAAGTTATAGGTTTGATACCGTAGAGTACAAAAATAAATCGTGCAGGTTTTTCAATCACGAAATATTACGGGAAATTCTGGAGTTTTTTTTTTTTTTTCTTCCTGCATCGAATCCCGCGGTTAGGTACAGTCTACCGTGGTCTGATGGATTTTGTTTGGTGGTCCTCCCGTTCTGCTCATCAAGAATTCCTACATGACGACAGATCGATTGTTGTTCATGATATATCATCGAGATTAATAAAATCCTTTTTTTGCCGTCAAAAAAAATTACATATCATCGAGAGAGTTAATTAATTAGGCCCACCCAACAATTATGTTACACAGCAAAATCATAGAAAGATTTTAAAGCATTGCTTACAGGTAAGCATTATTTGTTCGATCTACAGCGAGGCGTATATTTATTGCGTTGAGTAGGGAAAAAGAAAGCAAGCTCTATATATATATATGAGCCCTTTTGATATGAGCACTAGAAGGAAAAGAGGTGAGTTAGGAAAAACTGAGCAAGAGAAGAGAAGCAGAAGAGATTACTGAGGATGGTTTACGTTCGTTTCGCAGATCTCGTTCTCTTCATAGCGGGTGGTCGACATACTTTCGATTTGTTCGTTAAACGCTTTTGCATCCCTGGGCGAGAAATGACAGACGTCGATGATGTTCGTACTTTATCCACAAGTGATGGCGGTACCGATTGTTTCTAAACAATTGTAGTTTGGTTGAATCAAATCGAAATAAAAGAGATTGCTTTGATCTGTATATGGTCTTGCTAGATTTTGTTTGGCTCTATGATTTGGTTCATATTTTCTGCTGTTGTCCTTGTGGTATAGGTTGTTATTTAGGTTAAATTTTAAATCTCATGGGATTTTGAAGATCTAAGCCACTCTACCACATAGAGCACAAGAGCAAAAACACCTATAGACTACCATGACCTATTCGAATCCTCTTTCACAACTTAAATTTAGAATGACTTTAGATTAAAGATTTGGGAATTAAGTTAGTGTGTGGAATTACTCTTCTATCCTTCCCCCCAAAAAAAAACATGCTTTCCCACTTGTTGGGTGCAAATTAGGCTGTCTCCCACATCAAGAGTTTAGATTGTTGTGTATTTGTGTATAATGGTTCTCCACCATTTACCTGGTCAGCAATTGCCTAGGTAAGTTAGAGCGTGAAATTACTATTCTACCCTTCTTAAAAAAAGATTTGGGAAAAACAAAAACAAAAACAAAACTATGGGAATCATTGAATTACTAATTTAATTTAATCTTTTCCTCGGCTTACCAACTTCTTTTTTTTCCCGAGCTTTCCCTTAATCCAATCCGAAACATTTTAATTGAGGACTCGGGGGAGGTGGTGTGCAGTGCGCCAAAACGACAGTCGTGTATTCCTTTTTCAGCTAACAAGGCCCTGTTTGGTTCCCAGCTTTCTCTCTCGAACAGAAATAAGGATTCTCACTCTTCTTTCTCATCTACCTCTTCAATCAAATCCCAAATCTGGTCCCAAACTACACTTTGTAGAATAACACCTCATCTTCAGCCTTTTTCGCGTCATCGTCAGTGAAATTAGAATCAAGAAAAAAACATAAGCGAACTCTAATTTTGCTCTTTGCATTTGTACACAGGTCTATATCTCACATGAAAAATACTGGATTTGAAAATTTTAAAAATAAAACTAGACAACGTCGTGATGTTCTCTTCATCTTCCTCTTGGGACAGAAAAATTGAGTGTTTACGTACATTCGGAAATGGGGTATCTGTACAACTTTCATTTGGAAACTTACATGGAAAGGAGACGTAAATGGCTTAGTATACAAAATCAATATGTTTGTAGAAACAATCTGTATGTATATATTTATACAAATTTGAAGTCTGATACCTATTTTAGAGCATGAAATTAGTAAAATTTGAATTATGACACTTAATTTGAACTTGAATTCTTGCACCTAATTAATTTTGCTAACCGATTCCATGAATAATTTGTGCTATTTTTTACGTTGAATTTCCAAGAGAAAATGATTCCTTATCTCATCTATGATTCCATGATTTGGATATCATCGTATAAGCTATAACGGTTAACTATATGGGGTTTAATTTGTTAGCTTAAACATACGGCATCATCTGTAATTGCCACATGATGATCTTTGTTAAAAAACAATCAACGGTACAAATATTCGCATAGCTAATTGTAGTAATATACTTGAGGCAAAATAAACATAACTAATCAGGCCATACCCAATTCATATCGAAGTAAATATCCTGTGACATTGTGGCTTCGGTTTATCACGTTCCTAGCCTGGACTATATAAGATTACCGATTTGGGCGTACATTCACCTAAAACACGCACATGCGCATGCGGTTACTTTTAACGTTTGGTCCGATAGTTTTCGACTCCTTTGTCTGATCGAGCAAAGAGTACGGAACAAATCATGTAGGGGTTTTCTTTGTCAGACTGTGAAATCCTCGATCGATCAAGCTTTTCTTTTCTTCCTCCGACTCTATCTCATTGGTACAGTTCACTCCACGGTCTCATCAAGAATTCTTACACGAGATTGAAGAGAGTGGTTGTTGTTCATGACATATCCTCGAGTGACTAATTAATTGGCCAGGTAAGCACTATTTTTACAGCGAGGAATACATTTAATGCATTATGTAAGGCAAAAGAAACCGAGGTCTATATAAATTAACCTCTGGATATGCACTCGATGGAGAAAAAAAAAGAAGAAGAGGAGGTAAGTGACAATGGTTTACAGTCATTTGGTGGATCTCGTTGCCTTTATGATGGTTGGTCCGTTTGTTTTCGATACGTTCGCGAAGGGCTTTTGTATCCCGGGGCGAGAAATGGCCGAGGTTCGCGTTTTATCGAAGAGTGATGGCGGTGCCCGTTACTCGAACCAATTGTAATTTGCCTTCACCTTAAATTCAGAGTGTGTTGAGATTAAGGATTTATTATTGGAGAAAGAAATACTTAGATTGGTTCTCATCTGGCGATTTCGCCGATCTTGCTTCTGCAAGAGGTGCTTGTGTCAAAGTCTGGATAATTTTGGCTCATTTTTGTATCTTTTGATGAAATCTGTATTGTCTTCGGATTTTGTTATGAAATGAATTGAATGTCCTTAAATTAAAAAAAAAAAAAAAAAAAAGAGATATCTTTGGAATTTGCTCAATTTTGTCCCTCATCTTTCCATTGTGATCTTCTTCTTCTTCTTCCTCTTTTACTTTCCTCAAATTCAATCCGAGGACACTGTTTGAATACAAAATCACTCAAAGATTGATAGCAACTAGCTAGCAAACATTTGACAGGCCAAGCTCGTATTTCGAAGTTGCCCTTGTTGCATTGGTGGTACTTAGTCCCACCATTCTCTTTCAAGTTATTCATTTTTTTGACAATAAAGAAGAACTTCATAGATAAAAGAGTCATTATATCACATAGTTCATTACAACGCAGAGCACTAGGTTCAAAGGAACAAAATACATCAAACATAACATAGATACAATCTTCCAAGGCAAAAAGAACAGAAAATTACAAAAGGGATAGTTCATCCAGTATCAAAAGGATAAGAACTATCTACTTCTGAATGGATCCTGGAAGATGCCACAAACTTAGCCAGAAAAGATGCTTGATGTAAACTGCTAGGGTCACATAAAGATAAGCTGCAGAAGTGAACAGATGCCTCAATTAAAGGGAGAATAGAGGCGCATTCTTTTGGAGAGGAAGAGCTTCTGAAAAGAGAGCCCACGGTCTAGTTATTCATTTTGAATGCCTGTAATCTCAAGGACCAGGGATCATCCAATGAGCAACTCAATATAAGGGTGTAGTGATCATCCGGGCCATTGGTTTTCCTAATCGGTGGTTTAGATTCATTGTAAAATTTTACCGGTCAAAGTGAAATTAACAAACATATCTGAATTATTGATTATCGAGATGAACGGCTTGGATTGTGCACTACAGGGGTATTGTGATTGATTCAAATACAAGTAAAGTAATTAATACGGGCAACCTCATTAGTCATTTCAATCTTTGGATTATTAGTTCAGAAATTCTATTAATCCAAAAAAAAAAAATTTTGAGAAAATTCATTACCGTGGATATGTGTAGTTTCTTAGGAAGGCTGCATGCGTTGGATGAGTGAATGGACTTGTAAAATAGGAAATGTTACTAATTGAGATTTTTCACTTCCCTAAAAATGGGGCCCACACTACCCGAGAATGATTCATACAGTGCTACCAACAGCTAATTAATAAAACAAAGATGCTAATTTATAGAGGCAAAACAAATGGCAAAAAAACTACTACAATAATTACATGAAGAAGCTAATTTAATTCCTTATTTATTTTATCTCTCATTCACCATAGATTAAACGTTTCCCGATCTTCTTCACCGTGTGTAGCTATCGACGTTATCAGGCCGTTTCCGCCCATGTCGTTCTGGGCGTCGCGTAGTTCGAGTCCAGAAGAGGTCGTAGTTTTTGGGCCGGAGGTAGCTGTTCGTGTTGTTGAATGGTGAGGTGTGGCTGCTATGGTGGTTGGGGATCAGATCCGTAGTCTTTACTATGGTGGCAACAATGGTTGCGGTCCTAGTCGACTGTTGGGCGACCGGATTTAGGTGTGTGGATCTGTTGTTTCTTGTAGGTTTTTTTGGATTGTTGTTGTTTTTGGGCTCTGTCATTTCTCATTTCTTGTAGATTTCGTTCTCACTCCTTGTGGGTACGTAAGGTTGTTTTTCCTCGTCTGATGAACTCTATGTGAGTTTTTCAAGACTCATTGTAACTTTGTGGCTCAGTATATATGTGGCTAAGAATTCTGTATGAGAGAGTAGTTTCGATATGTGAAACGCTCTTTCCCTCTATTGTAATGATTTCTTCTCTACAATTGAAAATCTTCTAAACTTTGAAAAAAATAAAAAAAGATTCCCGGACCAACTGCGGCCCAAGCATTTTTTTTTTTTTTTTTTTTTTTTTTGCTCGGTAACGGAAATTTTATTAAGTTCGATCGGTGAGAGCGCAATACAACAATGCCAACAAGAGAGGCATCCAAATACTACGAAACCAAAAGCCATTGCCACACCCCCAAAGGAAACATCCAATAAGGCACAGTTGGATGAAACAGTACAAAGAAATCAGAAAACGATATACAGAGGACTCAACCATTTACTTAGTCAGCAATTGCCTAAGTAAGTTGGTGTGCAGAGTCACTCTTCTACCCTTTCTAAAAAAATATATTGTGGAATAACTACAAAACAAAACTATGGTAATCATTGAATTACTAATTTAATTTAATCTTTTCCTCAGCTTTCCAACTTCTTGTTTTTCCCGAGCTTTCCCTTAATCCAATCCGAAACATCTTAATTGAAAAACGTCCAATTAGTTTGCATACATTTTCTAGGATAACAAGAGTGTTCAAGATCTCTCAATGAATAACCATTTTGCGAGTGATTCTTTAGTATTCTGGAATCCAATCCGAAACATCTTAATTGAAACGTCCTATATTAGTTTGCATACATTTTCTACGATAACAAGAGTGTCCATAATCTCTCATTTGAATAACCATTTTGTGAGTGATTTTTCAATGATTATGAAGCACCTCCACATACTGCTCTAGGGGCCTCCACCACCACACGTTCACATGAGGTTCATGCACCATGTTTTGGGCTCCGTGTAGATGTTTTGTGCATATATGATTGATGCCCTTGAAGAACCACGTGGCTGTCCTCAAAGAACAAGCACTATTTTTTCCTTTTACACAAGCCAAACTGATCATATCCCAAACAAAATTGCCCTCAATACTCGTTTTTTTTTTAATGGCAAAAATAATAGTGATCTATAACTCGAAGAAGGGTACATAAAAAAAAGGAAAAGGCCCAATTTGTGAGGTCTCTCACCTAGATAATACAAATACAATTATATGTTGTGGTATAATGAGTAATTTAGTCATTTTATAAATCTTTTTAAGAAGATTTCGGTCACTCACCGACTTAAGGAATCATAGAAACGAGTCGTTTTGATGATTCGACGGCACCTTCCAAACAACCTTGTGGATAGCCTATAAATGATTTTCGATCGATTTAAATTCGTCTAGTTCAGGAATTCAGTATCGAAGGTAGAACGTCACCCGATTCTGTCTGACATTGTGTATCGACTACGAATCAGGCCGCAAGCACGTTTCTAATTCGAGAGGCCTGTTGGATTAAAATTTTGAAGTTTTGGATTTTTTCTTAGAATTCTGAGAGTAGGACGATTCTTAAAATTTTCTAATTAGTCTACAGCGCAAATTTGGTATTTTTCTGAGATCGAATCCCGGACAGATTTCGTAGGCGCGTGCGTGCCTATGCACCGACTTTTTGCATGGCTAGGTGGCAAGAATGAGACAACATGTGTCCAAGTCTAGGACACATGTCATAATCCACCCACCATTTCTCTTGCTTATAAACAGAATTGACTTGCATGCTTGTGATACTTTTACAAAACAAATCAAAGCACATAGAGAGAGAGAGAGAGAGAGAGAGAGAGAGAAGGCCGAGAGAGAGAGAGAGAGATAAGGGGGAGAGAGAGAGAGAAGGCCGAGAGAGAGAGAGAGAGATAAGGGGGAGAGAGAGAGAGAAGCTCTTTTGAGTTTAGGTACAGCTCACCCTTTCTATCGTCTAGCTTGTTTTGAAGAATCTTGGTGATTTGGTTTGCATGCAAGCCAAAAAGGATGCTAAGACATGTTGTAGTTCTAAGACAGATTTTCTGAGCTTCAGCTTTTGCTCTTTTTGACCTTTTTAAACTAAGAATTTTTACTAGGTCCCTTCGAGTAAGTTGTAGATCTTTTTGTTGGGAAGATTTGGCCACTAGAATCAACTAAAATGGATTTAAAATGAATTAGTTATGGTTCTTTTTCTACAAGCTGCCCAGTGTAGGACGAATCTGGAAATACCCCTTTTGTTTTGAGTTTTATGCTTTTGTTTTGCAAAGAGGGTCACTATATTATTTTCTCTAGAGTTACATCTATGGGTTAGTTAACTTTGGGGACTAATTTTATTTTTATTGGATCAAAAATGAGTGAGTTATACTCTTTTTGTTAAAAGGTAGCAATTTTTCCTTGAATAGTTTGTAGTCATTTTTGTGAAATTGTGTTATGAACTGATTTTCTCCGAATTTTTAAGAATTAATTGGACATTTTACTTTTGAGATCAGAACCTTAATTTTTATTTTGGTCCCAAACAAATTATGATATTACTTTCGGTCAAGTCGTTACGCTACCGGTTTTAAAACTAGCCTAGAATTTGTTATATGCATGTATACGAATCACCCATGTCTTTGCATGCCTTACTCTTTTCATTCTTTACTTTATGTTGAGTTGTATTATGAACTTTTAAGTTGGTTGCTTAAATCGGGTATGTCATTTGGCGATAAATAGACGTACAGTATCAAGAACGGACCCTGACACCTCCTATCGACTAAATAAGTTTCTATCATTCTAAA
Organism: Rhododendron molle; assembly: GCA_025413875.1. Classification (NCBI taxonomy): domain Eukaryota; kingdom Viridiplantae; phylum Streptophyta; class Magnoliopsida; order Ericales; family Ericaceae; genus Rhododendron; species Rhododendron molle. The sequence goes on along the minus strand of CM046396.1, from coordinate 7,163,213 downwards.
ATGATGTATGCACAAGATTTGACATAGTGTGGCATGAAATTTGTGTTATATACCAAGGTATTTACAAAAAATATAACAAAGGGAGTTTAAGTTACCATTTTGCTCTTGGGCCCATTTTGTGCCTACCATTTTCATGTATTAACCGATGAAGTTAATCTTTTATGTCAATTTTCTTTGAATTCTTATTTTTGGATTAGATTTTCATTAGTTTAATTTTTGTTGATTAAGGTAGTTTGAGTCTACTATATTAAGGTTAATAGACTATTTTACTCTTTGGGGAGTAATTATACTTTTATACTCATTCTTTTTACTAATTTTTTTTCTTTTGACTTTTAACGTCTTAGTTGGTCGATGTTTGACTTTGGTTTTACTTTATGTTTAGGTTCGGGTGTGCGAGGGTGAACTGTAGGACACTTCTAGCCTTAGCTACGTCGGCAGGACGAGAGGTGAAACATACACTATCTGTATTATGCTTCATTTAAATACCGAAATCACCTTTGCATGCTATAATGAAGAAGAAATTACTTATGAAGTAATGCTGAAAAGGAATGTATAATTTTCTTGTCGATGCATCTGTCCATGTGTCCCTACTTGATCGAGGACGGTAAAAAAACAAAGTAGAATTGGAGTAATAAGGTTGGAGGCTATTGATCAGATATCCTGATCCTGATGGTTTGACGTCATTCCCTTTTATGTAAAGGTAGCTCCTCTCGAATTCTGATTGAAACTACTTCATGAAAGAAGCATAAAATCGAGGAATATAAAGAATAATATGTTATCTTGCATATTTGGAGGGTTTTCTACTTTAACCTATAAATGATAAGATTTTATTTTACCGGTTTAACTTTGGGTTGATGAATCCATGACGTAACAAGGATGCATGGTTTTGGGAATGGAAGAAAGAACTTGTTGTTTTCTCAAGAAGTTTTTCAATTTAAACTTTGAGTTCGATATGTCATGTTTCACATGAGCTTTAACTTATGAGTTTTCAAAACAACCCTTTTCAGCTCAGCAGCAGTAGATGGACTAAGGTTCTTCTAAAGTCGAAGTTCTTTTTGTTGTGTGTATTCTCAGATGTGCTGTTGTGGTTAAGCTAGATCTGTTACATAGAATAGTTTTTGTTAGCCGGTTTGTTCTGGTCTATAATGACTTATGATGTGTAATCTATGTACTCATATAACTTTTCGCATCCGCACGTTAGAACTCCGAATATTTTGTGATATGAAAATTAGTAATTTTTCATTAAAAAAAATGCTACACTTATAATCTCAAGTTTTAAGTCTTTTGGCAACTCGTAAGAAGTGGTTTTAAATAAATCTTTCCTTAACTGTTTACAAGTTTAGACCTATAGTGTCTTAATTGCACTGGTCGGTCACTAACCCATATCTCGTTGGTTTGGGTCGTGACAATTATGGTATCAGAGCTACAGTTTTGGAACTTCATTTAAAATTCAGAGTTACAGGGATTAACACATATGTATTTCCACTTATGTGATTCTTGTACAGTTAGTTAACAGGATTAATTATGTCAACACGTATGTTGAACTTTTGGGCATTAGACCTACTACACCGTAAAAGATATTTTGTGATTTTGATTAGGATTGATTTTGTAATTGTAGAATGGACTCTATTGACACATATGACTCACGTGGAGATCATCACATGAGTTACCGACGTCCACGTCCGCGAGCCATACCGCTGAACCCTAACTTGTACCGTCTGAGGAATGAGATAGTTGCAAAGGAAATAGTCTATAATGCAATCTCCCATGTCTTCCAAGCTAGACTCATGCACCACGAAATGATAAATCGGGTGAAGACTTTATATCGAGTAGAAACCCAAATGCGTAAAGTCTCCGCCCGATTCATCATTTCATGGTACATGGGTCTAGCTTGGAAGACATGGGAGATTTCGTCATAGACTATTTCCTCTACAACTATCTCATTCCTCGGACGATACAAGTTAGGGTTCAGTGGTGTGACTCGCGGACATGGACGCCAGTAACTCATGTGATGACTTCCACGTGAGTCATATGTGTCAATGGAGTCCAGTCAACAATTACAAAATCAATCCTAATTAAAATTGCAAAATATCTTTTACGGTGTAGTAGGTCCAATACCCAAAGTTCAACATACGTGTTGACATAATTACATTTAATCCTATTAACTGTACAAGTATCACATAATGGCAAATACATATGTGTTAATCCCTATAACTCTGGATTTTAAATAAAGTTCCAAAACTATAGCTCTGATACCACAATTGTCACGACCCAAACTAGCGAGATATGGGTCAGTGACCGACCAGTGCAATTAAGAGACTCTAGGTCTAAAGTTGTAAACAGTTAAGGAAAGATTTATTTAAAACCACTTTTTACGAGTTGCCAAAAGACTTAAAACTTGAGATTATAAGTGTAGCATTTTTTTTTTATGAAAAAGTTACTATTTTTCATATCGCAAAATATCCGGAGTTCTAACATGCGAATGCGAAAATTCATACGAGTACATAGATTACACAGGATAAGTCATCATAGACCAGAACAAACCGACTAACAAAAACTATCCTATATAACATATCTTAACCACAGCAGCACATCTAAGAATACACACAACAAAAAGAACTTCGACTTTAGCAGAAACTTAGTCCATCTACTGTTGCTAACCTGAAAAGGGTTATTTTTGAAAACTCATAAGCTAAAGCTCGTGTGAAACATGACATATTGAACTCAAAGTTAAATTTGAACAACTTCTTGAGAAAACAACAAATTCTTTCTTCCATTCCCAAAATCATGCATCCTTGTTACGTCATGGATTCATCAACCCAAAGTTAAACCGGTAAAATGAAATCTTATCATTTATAGGTTAAAGTAGAAAACCCTCTAGATATGCAAGATATCATATTATTCTTTAGCTACAAGCATTTCTCATCCAATCTTTTATTGGATGTTTTTTGTTCTGTCTTTGGGCTAGCTTTGGTCAAATCTCCTACAGCCCTTAAGTCAAGCCCGAAATTACCAAATTAGCCCCGAAGCAGCATGCACCCATACCATGCCTTAGAGGATAAAGTAGCCCCACAAATCCCCCAAATATGCCACTAAACAGTTCCCAGAACAACACCAAACCAGCTCCTAATAAATGTATCATTGTCCATACCCTTAGCAATTGCCTTGGCAAATACATAATCCAAACGAGAATAAATTATATCCATCGCTGGTGGAATACTTCACTTTTTCACCACCGTTCATGTTGTAGGACCTCAGAGTAGTATTGTCAGACAAAAATCAACTTAATTGAATATCGATAGGTATATCAAAATCTAAATTACATTCAACGGTTTCATACATGAACCAAGCCGAACATGGACATCGGACCATATCAAGTATTAATATATAGGAGCTCAATGCTGATCTTCTTTACATGGCAAACCAATGTAAAACTAAAGAATGTCTACTGTTTTGTTTGCTTAAATGAAAATTCTTGTGATTACAAAATTTATGGCCTTGGATAACGCAATAAGTACCTGTAATTACCAACCGATGATCTTTGATACACAAAAAAGAAAATCGGGTAACGATAGTTAATTCGAATATTCGAGACGGCTAATTGTAGTAATATATCATGAGGGCAAAATAAACGTAATCAGCCAGAGTAACAATAGTAAATATTATCGCATTTCCAGGGCTATTTAAACTCTTTAAATCGTATATTTTCTGCTAAGTCCCGAATATGCGAAGCTGATTATCATAGCTAGGCTTGATCCAGATTATCTTCTTGAGAAAGAGTACATAATCAAAATCTTCTTGTTCTTTTCAATCAAAAATTTTCGAATTCGTCTATTTTTGTATCTTCTTTTTCTTCCGGATAAGCTCATTTCGTCGGGGTTTATTTTCTTCTTACTCTATTCCCACGTTAATGATGGTCTCATGGCTTTTTAATTTGGTTCCTTAACAAATTCGATATGACGGAAGAACGGTTGTTGTCTATGACATATCATCTAAGTGAGGGAGACATATTGATTTCATTTTCCCTGTAAAAAAAAAGGGGAAAAAGCGATTTAGTGAGATATATTTATTTTAACCTAGTGGGCCCTCTCTGTCACAATTATAAAAGCAAATTTATTGAATGATTACAGCCTAACAGGTATGCATCCCCTGTTACAGGCCAAGTACAGCAATTTGGCTAGTTAATGCCTGACTTGGGGAAGAAAAAACCAGGTGCTATTTAATCCGTGACCTAATCTATTGAATTTCACGAAGAAAGAGCAGACCAAAACATGGTTTACAGTAATTTTGTCGATCTCGTTGTCTCGATCATGGGCGGTCCGCTTTCGCTCAGTTTGTTCGTCAAAGATTTCTGCATTCCAGGCCGAGAAGCGGTTGTTGCTCCTGTTTCATCAACAAGTGATGGTGGTACCCATTTTTTTTAAGCAAATGTAATTTGGTTAAAGCAAATTGAGAATAAGAGATTGTGTAGCTCCAGCTTAAGTTTGCTATTGTTATGTCCTGTAGTTTGGTTATTTGATTATTTGTTGTCCTTGTGCTAGAATCTATTTAGAGATTATTTTCGTACTTAATAAGTTTGGATTTTGGTTTTAATAAAATGATTTTTACCACACAAAAAAAAAGTCTGGATCTTCGGTTTATAAAGGTATGAACCTTACAAGTTGAAGTTTCCATGTAATGATCCCTCATGCGACACAAAATTGAATCGATCATGCACGGATTTTTTTGACGATCCGCATAGTTTATTTCCTATGTCTCAATGCGTTTAATGTCTTTGAAGAGAGTCAATTCCATTGGATATTGGTATCTAGTTAACAACTATATACGACACAAGTGAAATTCCTAGCATGGCTTCTTCTTTTTTTTCCTTATATTTCTATCCTTTAAGTTTTTACTTGTAAAATATGAGAAGAAATATTTTCTGACCTCGGTGATAAAATTATACAATGAGGTCTCTATTTATACAAGAGGAGGGAGCTTAACTATGGAAGAGAATAATTATCCCAATTATAATAAAATCGTAATCAATCACAATCTCAATATCACGATATGATCACGATACTATTTTGTATATGTATTTGTTCTAACATTAGTTTCAATAACTTTTGTCGTTATTGAACTTAATTTCAATAAATTTTGGGAAATGATTTTGCCACTCCCTTTTTTATTAACGCCACTCCCTGCAAATGTATTTTTGCACCAAAAATACATTTGCAGGGAGTGGCGTTAACAAAAAAGGGAGGGGCAAAATCAGCAGCCTCAATTTTGTTACTTCTTCAATTGGTCGAGATTAATTTAAATAATCTAATTTTTCAGATTTTTTTTTAAATTGGAGAGATACTTTTTTGTACGAGTTCTCTATCTACTACTATAATAAAATTCATAAAATTACTTAGCTCGAACTTTTAGTATCAAGTGCTAGGGTTGTCCACGGTCCGGATCGGATCAGATTCGTATGAATCCAATCCTAATCCATATCTCACGGTTTTTAAAAAATGCAATCCAATCCTAATCCAAAAGTCTCACGGTTCGATTCGGATTCCGAACTATGAGTCACGGTTCGGTCCCGGTTTTATCCACGGATTTCCTTCCAAAAAAATAAAATGATGCTACTATCATGATCATATTTCAAATAAAAATGCAAACACTAATTTCCATAAACATGGTCCAAATTGTAAAGGCATTAAGGCAATAATTATGGTAAAGGCACCAAGGCAGCAACCAAATAAAAGTAATCATCGTCCAAAATACACAAATTCTAGTCAAGCATGATCTACTTATTACATCCCATAAAAACCAAACAAAAAAAAATGCAAATTGTTTCTCAAAATAAACAAACAAATTAGTAAAATTATAATTTTATATATATATATATATATATATATATTACACACACATATCTATATTTTTTATTTTTTTAAATATATCACGGTCTAGTTCGGTTAATCCACGGTTTTGAAATGAAAATCCAATCATAATCCGTATCTCATATTTTTTAATTTTTAAATCCGTATCCGGACCATTAATCCACGGACAAAATCTAAACAGCACAGATCGGACCGGTTGCACGGTTCTCGGTCTTTCTTAGACAGCCCTATCAAGTGCTAAAATAAATCACTTAAAGGTCAATCAAAAAAAGCATGTTCTGTGTTTTGTAGTCGGTACAATTATTTATTTTGAATTTACCTTTGTTTTTTTTTTAATTCATTAAAAATATGTATAGGGTCCAATTATATATTGGAAGCTCACAACTCTCTCCACCGCCACTCTTCTCCACCTCCTTCCGCCCTTCCTCAGCCGTCTCTCCGCTGGCGCCCTCCACCACACCCACATCATAAATCCTCCCCTCTCTCCTCAACCAACTTTTCTTCTGAAATTGTTTGTACCCCAAAATGACCGTCCAATAAAAGCGTGCCACGTTACGGGTATTTGGTAACACAAGGGAGCAGCACACAGGAATTTTTCCCATGCCAAGTAGCTGTGGCTATAGCAACTTGGTTTCCGGATATGTGGAAGTCGGAATGCAAAGATTGTGATTTGATTGTCTCCCTGAAATCATGGTTAGGTAAACTGCATGCCAAAACATGGCAGTAGTTGGTTACAACTATGGTGCATGATTTCAAGCTCTACGGATGTTGTGCACCATGATCCTAAGAATTGGGTGATAAACCGTTCACGGCCATCTATAAAAGCAAGAAACGGAGAAGAGAAAAGCCCTCCAACACAACTTCAATCTCCAGCTTCAATTATCTTTCTTTTGGCACCCTCCAACACACTATATTTATTTTTGGCAACTTCGTATAGTTGCTTGTAATTTTTTTATTTTTAACGGTGTTCTTTACGTTTGAGCACCGCACTCTCTACTTGTTGTACATCGCTTGAGAACTTATGAGGTCCTCTTTGTTGACGCAAAAAAGAACCGTCAGTAGATTCCGCGCACAAGCTGATATATTTGTTTCGCTTTTTTGAGGGAAATGTACAGAAATGTCTCCATTACATTCTCAACACAAGGCGCCACTAGTGGTGCCAAAAGAAACACCCCCATTCCAATCACAACCAAAAACGGTGGTAACTGTCTTGAAATTTTACCGAAACTCGAAATCACTGTGAAAATTCCAGTCCCTATAGTTATGACACACATCACAACAAACCCACCTCCCAATCTCCGAGACACCCCATTATTCGCACACCAGACAATTGGTGCGCCGAAAACACATACAACCAAAGGAGATACAGAGTTCAACAAGAGGTAAGCTTTGGCTATTCCGATAGAGGAAGAAGAAGATGGGAAAAAAATACTGACCAAATCTGTATAGATTTCAGCACTTAACCCTATATAGCTAGCGTTAAGTGTTGAAATCTTTACGGATTTGGTTAGTGCTTTTTTCCCATCTTCTTCTTCTTCCCCTATCGGAACAGTCAAAGCTTACCTCTTGTTGAACTCTATATCTCCTCTGTTCGTATGTGTTTTCAGCGCACCAATCGCACGGTGTGTGAATAATGGGGTGTCTAGGAGATTGGGAGGTGGGTTTGTTGTGATGTTTGTCATAACTAAAGGGATGGAATTTTACAGTGATTTCGAGTTTCGGTAAAATTTCAAGACGGTTACCACCGTTTGTGGTTGTGATTGGAATGGGGTGTTTCTTTTGGCTCCACTTTTGCCTTTGGTTGAGAATGTAATGGAGATCTTCTAAAATTTGATCACCCATTCTCGCACCCTCCACCAAAGCCGAAAAATGGCAATGCATGCTCGCACCCTCCACCAGTACATATCTTGAAGGCCGTTGAACGGAGACGAGGCTGGCCCGGTTGGAAAAGGAGGGTAACGAAACAAAGGCCACGAGGGTTCCCTCGCTGACTCGCTGTTAAGCAAAAAATGGGTTCCCCAAGAGAAAGAACCAGTCGGAGAACCCAATCGCCCAAACGAAAACCGCCACTCGGAAATCAGAAACGAAAACTATTGTGTGGACATCTATTGTGTGGTTTTATATTTAGGTTTGATTGTTTTTTGCAACAAGAATAGATGATGGACATCTATTGTGTGGTTCTAATGTTCAAAATTTCTTCGTATTGTTTAGTACTACGTATATAGTTTGTGAATATGATATCTCAAGTTTTAGTCGATGATTTGATTTGATTATCTATCTAACTGTTGAGTACTTTGATGTCACTTGAAATGCGAGTTTACATTCATTTTGTAAGATCCTATAACATTGTTTCCATAGGTTCTTTACTTATTTTCAATTTTTGCTATATTTCCTAATTATTTTTGATAAACAGTTTTTTACTCTCTATGGAGCAGGAAGGAGATGATGATCGTGCTTTTTGAGGGAGCCCTCAGAGTTGAGCAAGAAGTATTCTTGGTAGTGTTTTGTTATTTCTGAACAGCTTCTTTCGAAACAAAAGTCAAATAATTCTATTTAATCCTGTTGCACCAACGTTTAAATTCAATATGCAGGTATCCAGTGATGGAAGGTGGTTTAGGTCATACTGTTAGTTATCCTCTTCCGAATGACTCATATTCTATCTTTTTCAATTCATTTTATACTACTGGCTACCATTCTATCTTTTTTGTTGGTAGCTGTTAAGTTCTACATCAACTATGGTGGCTTTGAATTTTGGTGGGTAGACCCCCACTTTGTACTAATTAAATTCAATAGTCTTCAGTCATATTGAAAACTCTTTTGATTGACTTATAGTGAATGTTTGTGATTTGAATAGTAGCTTCGAAACGGTTGTGATTCCTTAAGTAGTAATATTTTTGATTGAAAGTATGCAATTTCATTGTTGATAGTGCAAGAAACTTTTATTAGATTAATGCTTTTTAATAAGTGCTTTCAGGCACGGGCTCATTTGTTGAAAACGTATTGCATTGTGCCTTCAGGCACGGGTTAATATATTGCTTGTGAGTCTAGAATTTATTTGTGTGCGCTGACCGTTTGAGTCGTGCCTGAACCAAAACAATCGAGCCAATATTAAGCAAAATACAAACAATTCAAGCAGGGCTGAAAAAAATAACAAATGAAAAATGACCATTAGAATCTCACATGTGGTTCCAAAAGAATTATTCAAGGTATGTATTCCTCTCACGTTTAAACGTGAGATGGATAGTTTAAAGAGTTTGGAATAATTTGAAACGAAAATCAAACTTAAAGGTCAAAAAAGTTCCAATTGATACTTGGAGGACGAAAATGAGAATCGGGTGAAACTCGGAAAACCATTTCTATAAATTTCCCTTAAATACCTTGGACACCCTTCGAAGCATACCTATTTGTCTCGCTCACCCCTTCTAAAAATTTCGCCTACAGATAGACCTCGTTATGCAATGATTGTACTAATCTGCTTGGGCGTATGCATCTAGTCGTGGTCTTGCGTAGAGTACTTGATAACTCAAGATGGCAGGAAGGAAAGTTTGATGCTGATATGGCTACTAACGCCTTGGAGTTTTGTTTGGAGTTAATTGGTTCTTCTTCCTCTGTTTTTCCTTCTTTCTTTTCATTCATCTTTTCGCTGGATGTATTTTCCTTTTGGTCTAACCTTTTGTCTCATCATGTTTTGACTATGAGGCTTGTGCGTGGTTTGTTCTCGATGAATCATTTGTTGAGTTTTTAAATAAATTTTGTAGCTGATCAAAATAAAAAAGAATTATTTTATTCTCTAGTTTGTACAAGCCAAATGTGGTATATTAGGATTCACGCTATTATTCGATCAAGACTTTTTTCTTGGACGATCTACATGTTGGGCTCTACAACAAATCCACGGGTATTGTATCATTAGAATGAGATTCATGGTAAACTCCGTTAGCCTCTCGAGTTTCCTCAAGTTTATTTTGGAGATTTGAAAGAAGCCGTGTTCACAGAAAGCGACCTAATTCATGTGATTAGTATTTCCAACCAACCCAACAAACACCTCAACAACCCCCAAAAAAAGCCTCATCTTTCTTGTCACTCTCTCATCACCAAATACAAGTGGATTGTATCTACGTTTGCAAGATGTAGTAAGTAAACAGTCTACAACCCTCATTTTGGGGATTAAAAAAAAAGAAGGAAAATCAAAGGTTAGAAGTACAAGGGGCAAGCAGAAGAAGAAGATAGTTATTGTATCCATCTGTGAGTATGCAGGGCCGGCCCCAACGTTTGGATTGCCTAAGCCCATCTTAAATTTGGTTGCCCGCTTATTAAAAAATAGTCAAAAAAATAATATCAAGATTACATTGTGCTTTTAGTTTGAATAATATCAACAACAACAACAAAAAAAAAACCCTGATTATAGTGCTTTATGATTTAACATGATCTAATTAAAACAAATTATGATGTGTTTCTATTTACTGTTAGCTTTCATTTAGTTATTTTTCTTATTTGGATCATTGTTCAATGTTTAATGAGAAAAGAAACATTACGGACCAACTTGCAAAAATACAAGCCTGACTTAAAAATTGATTAATTTTTTCATTGAAGTTTTAAATTGATTAATTTTTTCATTGAAATTTTTTAAAGTGATGCCTGTGCTGTATATGAAGGTATTTTTTTTATATTTGCATATATGGACAAATACCCCTCCACTCTATGGACAAAGTAGAAAAAAAGGAGAGAGAGAAGTGGGTGCATGTGCAGTCAACGAAGGGGGGTGGGGGGTGACCAAAAAGGAAGATTATCTCTTTCCGCCACTATTTTTGAAGCAAAAGGTCTAGAGTTCAAGACCTTGGAAGTGAAGATTTTTATGCCTTTCATGTAAAAAGCAAGAGCGCAAAACACCGAATAATTTTCTTCAATTGCACCACCATGAGAAGCACTGAATCATTTTTCTTGGTTCTAGAACCCAGGCAGCCAACGATTTTTTCTATCCCTGAAGGATGGCTTTAACTCCTCATCTTCCCAATTACCTCATCTCCTCTTCCTTCCCATTTCTCAATAACCACATTTATTTCTACCCATTTCCCTATTGACCAACTTGGACTTTCATACATCTTTAAAAAGAGAAGTGTACATAGGAGGGGGGGGGGACCCAGCGAAAAATTATACTCCATTTTTTATTTTGTTTTTGCTTTTCTTATTCTTTGATACTTTGTCATCAAAGAAATCAAGGAAGACAATTGCTTGTAAGTTTATCTCCTTAATGCAATTCAATAAAATTATTTTCAATTATTGTCTTTCATTTGGCTTTGATTCTAAGCCTGCTCTCTCTAATGTCATTTGGCTTTGATTTGGGGGCACAGTTCGACAACAAAACGTCTCTGTAGCTCCTCGGTTCTTAGAGGTTTAGGGGGGCCACTATTTCAGTGGTATTTTGAGAGCAGCCACTTTGTGCATATATTACCAAAGGTTAGGTCTGTCTCCAATCATCTCCGCCCATACCCCCAATGATTGGGGACTAGATGGGTTATGTTGTTGTTGTTGTTGTATTTCAATTATGAGTAGCTAAATTAGTTGCTAGGATTAGGATGAAATTTCATGCTTAAATATGTAATTATTTATGTGACTTAATTTCTCCAAACAAAAGCATGATTTAAATTGTTAAGAGTTCTTCTTATTCACTTGCCTATTTTTCATCGAACCATTAAAATTGGATTTTCATTGTGTTTTGTTGGATTCAATTTATAATTTGTGAAAAATGGATATAAATTGTGTTTTGATGGATTCAATGAATGTTTTGATTTTATACATCTGTTTGGCAAAAGAAGAACTAAAATAGTAAAAGTTAAGAAAAAAAGAGTTGTCTTGTATATTTTCCACAATAAAAAAATTTTGCCACCAACTTATTGTGTGGAGAAATTGGAGAATTGAGAAACATAAATATTATAGATATGATGCATGTGATGGATTCCAATGTCCTAGTATTTTTATCATCATTTTAAGTACCTTTAATTCTTATAAGCTTATTTTCTCAACCCAAACAAAACATTGTTGAATTAGATTAGGAAATTTAATTTGAGATTCTTAGAGTTATTCAACTGCGTTCTATCCGTAATAGTCCCTGTGGGTTCGACCTCGCACTTGCTAAATTATACTTTGGTACGATTCGTGCATTTGCGAGTACAGTAAAAATTTATGCACAACATTAGTCCACATGACGCCCTCTCTTTTTGGTAGAGAAACTAAAAAATAAAATTGCATCTACGTACACGTCTCCTATCCATTCCCCAACCTACTGTCTCCAACCTCATTTTTTACCTTTTTCTTCTTGTCCAGAAACAAAGATAGTTGACCACCATTTGAATTTATTGATAAGGTGTTTTCACTAGAAAAAATACTAAAAACTTAACGTATTTTATCATCTCATTTCTACTAACAAAAAGTTTCGATGTTTTACCATCTCATTTTCACTAATAAAAAAATTGTCAACAAAAATGTTTTTTTCTACATTAACTTTACTCACAAATCCATCAACAACTTATTCATTACCGGAAACACCTAATAACTTCTCAACCACAAATAAAAATTTACAAATTTTTCACTACCGGAAACACTCCGACTTCACAATTCCAAAGGACAACTATCTGGCGGTGAAGGTCTCCATAAAGGAAACATTAATAAACTTTACTCCTATTTCTTAGATCTCGATCTAAGGCTAGGTTTCGCTGAGCAAATTTTTAGCATTAATAAATTATATTTAGCAATTTTTGTTCTTATTCAAAAAAATTATTTTTTATTTTTGCATCAAAGATTTTAGGAAAAGTAAAATAAATTCTGCTCTTACCCAAATATTTTGAAAAACGTCCACTTTTTTATGCTAAAAAGTGCCACTGTGGAGAGGTATTTTGGGAGGTATCCTGAAATTTTCCCTCCAATAAATCTAAACTTGCAATCAAAGTAGGACAAAACCTTTAATTATTGTGAGGTTGTTCAGAACATTATTCAACTCTCCCAAACTCTTCAGGTTCATCATTCACCCTCTGGCTTTCCCTCGTGTCTTGGAATTCCCGAGGAGTATGTGATCTAGGGAACCCCTCCAGCAATCCAACAAAACATGACACCAAATATATGCTCAACAATCCAATAGTCTTGGCCTTTGTCTGTTTTCATTCTGTCTAAGAACTTTGTTGGCATAACATTGAAGAGAGAGATATTTGAGTTCTCTAAGATTGCTGATACCGGAGGGCACCTCCTTATCCAAAGCTCCTTAAGAATGGGCAATCCTCCTTCCTCTATTATAACCGAATTCAATCCCTTTAACAACTTTATATTAGAGTAACGACTTAAGCTTCAAAAACCCTTTGAAGTTGAAATACAATTGTTCTCCATCATACCCGCCATAAATTTCAGGTTTTATCAAATTAGGTAATGCTTGAAGAGCTTTTATTGCATGAGCTCCAGTCAACCCTGTCCTACATAGATCTATGGAAACTAGATTATTGAGTCTTGATTTCAAGTTTGGCAACGTTTCCAAACGTCTATCCAATTCAAGACGTTGAAGAGATTCAAGGGGAGAAGAAAAAGAATACAAATCCAGAATCTCGTCGCTGCCTATAGCCCAAACCGTTAAAGATGGTTATTTATCTTCTCGATGGCAGCCTCCTCGTGTTCTCTTTTCTGGTTCTAAATACCCAACTTGCTCAATTGCCTCAAATTTTCTAGCTCTTTGATTAAATCATCTTTTGCCTCTACACCCCACAGTGCCTGCAACTCTTCTAAATGTCTGATCCCTCCTTTTATCTTCATTCCTCTTTCACTATATCTTAATGAGGCAATAAGATGCCTCGTTAAGTGTGATATTTTAGGTATTGGGCAGGTTTGGGTAACGTTGTAGCGGGTGGTGATCAGAACTAGGTTTGGACGTGCGTTAACTGCAACGATGATCGAACATTTCTCAGGGCTACAGATTTGGAGAACCAGGTCAAACACCCAAACATGAAGGTGACGTGCGATACGTGTATGAATGTCTTTGATTGTCAAGCTTCTCTGGAACATGGAAATGTCCACTTCGAGAAAATGCGGCACCAATGCCTTGGCAAGCGGCGTAGATGAAACATTTACTGTCCTTTGTGTTGATGAGACATTTCTCCAAAGGAGGTTTTTTCCTACGACCGAAAAGGATGCTAATCAAGGAAATGTTTTTGTTTGTTTGTTTTTGTCACTTTTTGAATTTAAATTTATAGATCAACTACGAAATAGAAAAGACCCACCATATTTATACTACTACATAGAAGGTTCTAGTTTAAAGATATTTTTATGCAAAATAAATTTCAAAGTAGATTCTAGAATTATACATGAGACTTATTTCTTACAAAAATATCTAGATTTTCACTAGAATTTTCTAGAGCTTCTAGAAGTTAGGTATTTATAACTCATCCAAGATATCTTTCAACTTTGCGCTTGTCAATTGAACTTTGTCTTGCATTTTTTATTTGATTTACTGGCTAAAAATACTATTCCCTCTGTCCCTTTTTTATAGTCCAGTATTCCAATTTGGACTGTCCCTTAATAAGTGTCTATTTTGTAAAGTTAGTGGGTAAAAGTTGGTATATTATCTATTTTATCCCTAAAAGTAGATTTCATTTTGAAAAGTTAGTGAGTAAAAGTGTAATGATGATGTGTAAGTAGGGAAAGTGGAGAGAAAAGTTGATGTGCAAGGTATAATGATGATGTCTTTTTAATAAGTTGGAGTTACGAAGCAGGACACTTAAGAAGAAACAAAAAGAGTAAATCAAGTTTATACTCCAACGAATTTTTTTTTTTTTTTACACATGCTCCAACAGGAATGACATTTATTTGTACGAGGGAGTCCCTCTTTCTCACGGATTTTATAAGATTCCCTTGATCTTACAAAAATCTATTCTTTATTAAGTGCAAGTAGGCACAGTTTTCCTATTTTTGATAGCTCTAAGAGCATCCTCGTCTGTCTGATGCGTCCATTCGGTAGTCGTTAAATTTTACCAAACGGTCGTCAAATTCAATTATTTATAAACCGGACTATGACTAACGATTTGCATAGTATAGCGAGAACGTCCGAATCGATCCACAGGGAGCTCGAATATAGCTTAATCGGATGGTAGGTTTTATGTAAGGTTTTCGGCGTTTAAGACGGCCAACTTTTGGTTTTGCTTTGAAATGTGATAAACACTTATGAAAAGGGCTAGAAAATGAGTTTTAACTAGATTAAACAAGCGGCAAGGCATTGGAGTAACTAATGCCCGTAACTTAAGCCATCTAACCATTCTCAACGAAAACACGATTGAATCGCACGGCTTAGGCTATCAACCGGAAGATTTTGCTATGAAACCATTAAAGACTAGAAATGTAGTATGGAGCACAAATGAACTCTTTCATTCTTTTGGCAAATACGAACCGAGACATCGCTCCGGAACCATGTGAGCAAGCACATGATCACCGAAGATTAACATCGGCAAGTTTTGTAACATAAAGGGCGAACCCTTCTCATTTTCCATAATAAACCTCAAGTCATGAGTTGAGAAAGAAAAGATTAACCACAGTCACGAGGCATTATTCACCCCGATGCCTAGCCTAATCAACTACTCACACATCGTTAAAAGACTAGAAATTATGCTAGTAAAGGTAAACATGATTTAACCGATAAAAATGGAATAAACTTGATTTATATGAGGATCCAAACCATAGCTACAACATTAATAAACGAGAAATTAACATAAGACAACTACTTACTTGAGTTCTTGAAGAAACTAACTAAGAAAGCTTGAAGAACAACTATAGAAAATCCTAGAGAGCAAAAGAAATGCTTGGGCCTAAAAAAGACTAGAAATGGCCATCCTCCATATATGGCATATAAGCCTATTTATAGAGCTAGCAAAATATCCCTTACAAAAGACCAAAAGGTCCCTAAAATATTCCAAAAATATTCCACAAATGGAAACTTTTCATAAAAGGAAAGTTGAAAAAATGAACAAAACGTGGACATTTCTGCAGAGTATGTACCGGTACTGGCCGAATCTCAGTACCGGTACCAAGTCTTAAAATTGCTCCCAAAACACCACTTCTGAAGAGTAGGTACCGGTACTGGCCAAATCACAGTACCGGTACCAAGTTGGCAGATTCCAGATTTTGTTTTGCCTTGGTCTGCAAGGCCCGACGATGACCCGACGCACTCCCGTCTCTCAATTAATCACCCGACGTGACTTGGTGGGAAGCCATCACACGGCCTCAGGCACTTGGATACTTCCGAGAGCTATCCTTGGCAATAAAAACCGCCGTATAACCACGTTTAACCTGAAACTTGGCAAAAACAACCTTACGTGCAAAATGGAATAAAAACAATAACTTATATGTACAAACACAACATACTAGAGGACTTAAGCACCAAGAATATGTATTATTGGGTGCTTATCACACCCCCCAACTTGAACTTTGCTAGTCCCTAGCAAACTAAAGTAAAACATATTTAACTAAGCTATGCAACCTCCTAAAATTCAAGACACAAAAACTATGCTCAACTACTACAACTAGGCAAGAGTCAAAAGCCATCCCTTCAAATTCGAGTACATATGCAAATCACGCACAAACATGTCATGAACTAGGATGAACAAACTATGCCATATTAGAGTAGTCAAGCATGTCTGCACCACAACGAGTTTTGACTCCAAAACTCACAAGGATACGCTCTTATTTCGACTTTTCATACATTAAGATACAAGATACATCCCATGATAAGCGCTAGCGAGTAAATGCAATAGACAGAGATAAAAAGCTACGCATGCTATAAAAAGGTACTAAAAATGAAAAGAAATCTAATTATCGACAAATATGAAAAGACTAGGAACAAATCATACTCAAAAAGTAATAAATATCAATCATGCATCAAACAGAGTTAATAGCTTACTACAGATCAACGGAGGACTTTTATTAGCTTATAACGACCTTAGATACAAAGGGAAAGGGACTACAAAATTGTAGTGGCCATATGCTAGCACGGTTCATCTACCCTTGGCCATTACCGACCTTAAACTACCCAAGGCATGACCATATATCGGCCAAACACTAAACAAAGTTACGAAGAAGAAATAAAGAATAACTACTAGATAAGTCCTACAAAAACTACTACCACCGACTCCACCACTCATAGATGTCACCCTCATCCGGCTCCACAAGGTATTGAGCATCAAGCTCCCCCTCCTCATTGGACTCTTTCTCATTCGAAATGCTAGCTTGGAGGTCACATCAATCCTCTCATCATAATATTCAACCCTCTTTCTAATATGCTTTTGCTTCATAACATTTCTTTAATTTTTCTTTGAAGAATAGGGTCATTTGAATTGAGATTAGTAGTGAGAGAGATTGGAGCCAAAATTGAAGGCTTTGGAGAGGGAGATGAAAATTTGGGGCTTTGGCATTTGTAGTGGGAGAGGAACGATAAGGAATCACGTATCGATTCCTCGCCTTTTTACATTCCAACCACTTCTATCACATTCACACCACCCCCAAACCTTCTTGAAACATTGAAAATTATAGACACACAACCCTCCGAACATCCGATTACCTAGGTTTGAACAATGAAAGAGACTCGAACTATGGTTCAAAATAAGGACAAGGTGACTCTTATGTGGTTTAATCAAGCAAAAATGCCTTGAATCATTTCCTAAGTTCGCCAATAACTCCAACAAGATGCAAGAAAGATATATACACTACTCAAGCATGAACAAAATATGTTCTTTACGCAAATGCGGAATAGGAGAACAAAAAGCATGGGATGCTTAAGAAATGAATCTCCATTCTAGCGATGCACACTACTTGACTTTTAGGCTCAACTTGGTCATCAATGTTCATGTATATGCAAATGACATGGATTAAAACACATAACCAAATTCGACGGGATACACGACTCTGGCCATATTGACACAATTGAGCATAATCAAAGTATCTAATATACGAAAATACTACTAACAAAGGAAGATTGCACAAAAAATTTGAAAATTTTACCAAAAACAAAAAAAAACATGAGACAAGTCTCATGAACAAGTCTCATGAACATATATATAACATATATATATATATATATCCCTCCCCCCCAACTTAAACGATGTTATGTCCTCATAGCATGAAGAACAACACTATTGAGAGGAAAGACCAAAAGAGTGTACCTCCGGGAGAATGTCAACCCCCGTATACCTCGACCAAGTTGGAGGCTTTCTTGTCATTGCTTCCATTCGTCATTGGAACTGCTTCTAAGGCTCACTCTTTCGGCTCCTCCATCAGAACCATAGCTAGTCACACAAGGTCATCGCCGGGGCTTTCTTGGTCTTACAACCGCGACACATAGCCGCACCCATGCTTAGGGCTCATGAATGCCTCACTCACCCTAGCTTTTAGACCTAAACCACCAAAGCTGGTGTGGTAGCATGCTTACCCTGCAAAAGATTTAAGAATCAACTACCTACTAAGAAGCAAATGACATTAGAACCGCCCGGCTCGTGTTATCCGGGCCCAAAAGTAACCGAAAGTAAAACACAACCAAATCTTCACGCGATTACACGGGTACTACTTTTCTCCCCAAATCCAACTCAGAGTGCCGTAGAACAAGTCATGCAACAACTTTGAGTTAAAGATGGGTGGCTATACCGGACCATCAAAAGAGAAAAAGAAAAGAGAGAAAGAGAGGGAGAGAAAGAAAGAGTGTGCACGTTCAGCCACACGTGGCCTGCGAACATTTATCATACCAACAAAGATTAATACCATGAACATAGCACTCCACACTGCATGCTTTGCCAAAAATTGAACTCGGCCATTCCACAAGAAAAGATAGTTAGAGTAAAGCATTGGCCGAATTCGTTGAAAAAATTTACGCTCCTCTAAGCACATGGCCCAAACTAAATCAATTTTCGAACTATTGAAAAAATTGACAGGATAAGAATGGTAAATAAGTTCAAAGTCATCAACACCTAGAAAATCAATTACTTCAACCTCCACAAAAATTGGCTCCTCACTTAGTTCCACTCCAATGAAGTCATGTTTCTCAATTAGCTCCACTCCCACAAAATCATGCTTCTCATAAGTAGGAAACCAACTTTTGGTCTCACACTTTCTGTCCTGCTCTTCTAATAAAGAGTACAAATAATCTACCTACTCGTCCATTTTCTTAACAGTGCTACTTTCTCCAATGGGTAGATACCACAAGGAGAGGATACTTGGTCGATCATGCCTATCACAAGAGCCGATTCCTCACACGTAGGAGACCCATTATTGGTCTCATCCACTTCCATCTCTTCAGCTATGAGATGTTTCTCCTGTGGAGCCTTACACAGAGGCAAAAATTCAAGGGGAGGGGAGGACTCAAGGGGGAAACATTGACCGTGAAGATCATCATTCCCTTCAAACTCTGAGGAGTTTTCAGAATACGAATCAAAATCATCCATGAATTTAGGTTGCACAAGAGGAGAATAGTGGAAATTAAGTTCATCACTCCCTCCAAGCTCGGAGGAGTCATCAAAATCTAAACCAATGCTTCCAACAAAGTTAAATGGCGCAATTTGTTGTTCCATGGCATTCAAGTTGGTTTGTTCAAAATTGTTAACAAAAATCGGTGGCTCACTTTCCTCATGCATGGCAGTTGAGTTAGACTCTTGGCAATGTTGAGCATACACCCGAGAACGTAAAATTTCGGCCAAACGATCAAAGAAATCTAAGGCTTGAGCGGGTTCTTTTTCAAAAAGTTTGCCATCGCACATCTTGTCTAAGAATCGTTGACTCGTTGGAGAAAGTCCATCATAAAAATAGTTAGCAATTTGAAAATTTTCATAGCCATGATTCGGGACCGCTATGAGCAAGTCCTTGTATCGGCCCCAACATGCATAAAATGACTCATTCTCTCTTTCGGCAAAAGTTTGAATTTGGTTCGTGAGATCAAGCCAAATGGAAAAGGTCATACGACTTGTAAAAACATTGGCGTCATGAGTAGCTATGCAAGGGGGTGTGAAGATTTGATTGGGACAAAGGTACTCCCGCAAAGTCTTGTGGGGTGGTCTAATAATTAGAGTGGGACAAAGGTAGTCCCGCAAAGTCTTAGGATAAGCATGAACGGTATTCCCACATAGGCATGGGGGCTATTTCCCATTTGCCGCCATTCTATTAGATGGATAAGACAAAAAGTAAACAGGCTAGAGGGGCTATGCCGCCACCTCGTTCAAAATACTTCCGTGGGGTTAAGCCACCACCACGCTATATAATAAAAATAGTAAAAAGGCAATTGATGCTCAAATTAGCTTCGTTACACCTCAAGTCGAATTGGTGGCTCAGTTAGAGGTATCCGCTAAATTGAATTCAAATTACACAAACGAGAAATAAACGGAGTACTTACAGTGGTTTGGCGAACCTCCAAATAAGCTATACAAGAATTCCCCGGCAACGGCGCCAAAATTTGATGCGCCCATTCTGTAGTCGTTGAATTTTACCAAACGGCCGTCAAATTCAATTATTTATAAACCGGATTATGACTAACGATTTGCATAGTATAGCAAGAAAGTCTGAGTCGATCCACAGGGAGCTCGAATATAGCTTAATCGGATGGTAGGTTTTATGTAAGGTTTTCGGCGTTTAAGACGGCCAACTTTTGGTTTTGCTTTGAAATGTGATAAACACTTATAAAAAGGGCTAGAAAATGAGTTTTAACTAGATTAAACAAGCGGCAAGGCATTGGAGTAACTAATGCCCGTAACTTAAGCCATCTAACCATTCTCAACGAAAACACGATTGAATCGCACGGCTTAGGCTATCAACCGGAAGATTTTGCTATGAAACCATTAAAGACTAGAAATGTAGTATGGAGCACAAATGATCTCTTTCATTCTTTTGGCAAACACGAACCGAGACATCGCTCCAGAACCATGTGAGCAAGCACATGATCACCGAAGATTAACATCGGCAAGTTTTGTAACATAAAGGGCAAACCCTTCTCATTTTTCATACTAAACCTCAAGTCATGAGTTGAGAAAGGAAAGATTAACCACAGTCACGAGGCATTATTCACCCCGATGCCTAGCCTAATCAACTACTCACACATCGCTAAAAGACTAGAAATTATGCTAGTAAAGGTAAACATGATTTAACTGATAAAAATGGAAATAAACTTGATTTATATGAGGATCCAAACCATAGCTACAACATTAATAAACGAGAAATTAACATAAGACAAATACTTACTTGAGTTCTTGAAAAAACTAAGAAAGCTTGAAGAACAACTATAGAAAATCCTAGAGAGCAAAAGAAATGCGTAGGCCTAAAAAAGACTAGAAATGGCCATCCTCCATATATGGCATATAAGCCTATTTATAGAGCTAGCAAAATATCCCTTACAAAAGACCAAAAGGTCCCTAAAATATCCCAAAAATATTCCACAAATAGAAACTTTTCATAAAAGGAAAGTTGGAAAAATGAACAAAACGTGGACATTTCTGCAGAGTATGTACCGGTACTGGCCGAATCTCAGTACCGGTACCAAGTCTTAAAATTGCTCCCAAAACACCACTTCTGAAGAGTAGGTACCGGTACTGGCCAAATCACAGTACCGGTACCAAGTTGGCAGATTCCAGATTTTGTTTTGCCTTGGTCTGCAAGGCCCGACGATGACCCGACGCACTCCCGTCTCTCAATTAATCAGCCGACGTGACTTGGTGGGAAGCCATCACACGGCCTCGGGCACTTGGATACTTCCGAGAGCTGTCCTTGGCGATAAAAACCGTCGTATAACCACGTTTAACCTGAAACTTGGCAAAAACAACCTTACGTGCAAAATGGAATAAAAACAATAACTTATATGTACAAACACAACATACTAGAGGACTTAAGCACCAAGAATATGTATTATTGGGTGCTTATCACTGTCTCTCTTCTTTCCTATTCAAACTAAACTAAAGAGCCAAAATTAAAAGAGAAAAAATTATTAACACTGGCGATGTAAACATTTGTTTCCTCCAAATCAATTACATTGCACCACATCGTCAAAACAATGATCTCAATTAATAGAACAAGGCGGCGTGGCGCTATATAATTAATTTGAAGGAAACAAATGTTTACACCACGGGTGTATATAATTTAATCTTGAACTAAAAAAACACCCCAAAATCAACCTCCTCTTCCTCCTTTTTGGGGAAAAAAAAAACCTCTCTTCCTCCCTCGCTATTTTAAAAAAAAATTTACATTTGCTACAATGGCTCATTTTCTTTGCTGAGCCACTGTTCACTCGCGTCCAAATTTTGTAATCACTCCCTCTCTGTGGGCCTGGTTGAAATCGCCAACTGACGACGATGGCGACGAAGACCTGGTTGGGGAAGTAGGGCGTTGAAGATGAAGGCGATGGCAATCCGTTCGTGTCAGAATTGAAAGCTACGGTTTCGCTGTAGAGACCCATATTTTATTTAAAATTACTTAAAGGATTATATAAATGCAAGGAATTGAGAAAAATGTGAAATTTGTTGATTTTGTATGCTTTGGGGTCAATGTGATAAGATTGTTACTTGAGAGAGTGCAAGTGTGTTTAGTATTTGTGCCAGTATAAATAGATGTATGTGTAGAGGATAGAAATACAACTCCCTTCTCTCTCTATCTTACATCTCTCCCTCTCTCTCATATGGCTCTCTCTCATTCTCTAACACTCCCACAAATTCTCACCCAAGAACTCAAAACCCATGAAGTCTAACCTCCGTTCCATTTTCTACTCATGATTATAAGTTTGTAGTTCGTTGGATTGAGCTCGGAGAGGAGTATTCTTGGTTGATTTCAAATTTGGAGTCTAGGGCTTGCTTGGGTTCAATCAATCGCTCGGGTTTCGTTTGAATCACTTGAGGTAGGGATTTCTTGCTTGTTCTATGTGTTTTTTAGTTGATTTCATGCCTTGATCATGCCTTAGATCGTTGTTTATTGTTGGAGGTTCATTCATGAAAATCTGCAGAAGTCGCTGCTTAAAGCCCCTGGGTATTGATGCCCATGATCAGAGGTACTGATACCCTTGCAATCTGGATTCTTGTCGTCAGGGTATCGATACCCAAGATCAGGGGTGTCAATACCCATGCTCTCTAGACCGATTTGAACCATTTTGACCCATTCTCGATTGTTTTGACTCCCGATCACTTCTAACACCTTTTGAACGTCTTCAAACCACCTCTAAGCTTGATTGTTCGTACTCCAATGATTCATTGATCATCCCCATCCCTAAGGTTCTCGTTGTTAGAAAGAAATGTGTTGAATTAAATGAATATGGTATTCATTCGTTGTCTATGCATTTGAATGATTATGTGGACATTGTGGCATGTTTTTATGAACAATATGGACTTTTTATAAACCATTGTTTTGCCTTGTCTTTCAACGTGAACGGAAACAGCTTGAGACGAGCCTGATCAAGTTGACCTTAAATAGTGACAAAGGAATGCAGAATAATCTCAAATTCGCGGATATGGGAATACGGATCCTCTAACTCACACCCCCAAAATTCAGCAACCACACGAAAGTACTCAACTTTGAACTCAAAAGTATTCCCGGCGGTAAGAGTCGGAATCGCTAGAGGCGATACTTGAGGAGTTCATTCTAGATTGAGATATTCACGCAAAGTACGGACAGCAGCTTATTCGGCCATTGGGCCTTTCCATCGACGATGACGAAATAATTTGCGAGGAGGAGAATGTGCGGGATATGCCCGAGTAATACTCCGGATTTTTGGTGCCGTTGCCGAAGATTATCTTATTATGGCTTTTTTGAAAGTTCGACAAATCGCTGTAAGTATTCTGCTTTTGTTTAGGTTTAGTAGTTTATATTTTGTTGCTCATATTTAGTTAGCGGATACCTCTAACCGATCTTCATATCATAACTTGAGGTGTAACGAAGCTAAGCTAAATATCAAGTTTGTTTTTAGTTATTGTAGTTGCTTTAGCTGCTTGCTTTGCTTAGCCGATGGTGGCATAACCCCTCGCAATCTTGTTGAGAATAGGATTTTGGTACACAGGCATACACAAAACTACGGCTTCGGTACACAGGCATACACAAAACTATTAACTAATTAACTACTAGACTAGAAGGACTATGCCGCCACCTCATTCTCAACAAGATTGCGAGGGGTTATGCCACCACCTCGGCTAAGCAAAGCAAACAATTAAAGCAACTACAATAACTAAAAATAAACTCGATATTTAGCTTAGCTTCGTTAGACCTCAAGTTATGATATGAAGATCGATTAGAGGTATCCGTTAAACTAAATATGAGTAACAAATATAAACTACTAAACCTAAACGAAAGCGGGATACTTACAGCAGTTTGTCGAACCTCCAATAAAGCCATAATAAGATAATCTCCGGCAACGGCACCAAAAATTCGGAATATTACTCGGGCATATCCCGCACATTCTCTTCCTCGCAAATTATTTCATCATCGTCGACGGAAAGGCCCAATGGCCAAAGAAGCCGTTGTTCGTACTTTGCGTGAATATATATCTCAATCCAAAACGAACTCCTCAAGTATCGCCTCTAGTGATTCCGACTCCTACCACCGGGAATACTTTTGAGTTCAAAGCTGAGTACCTCCGTGTGGTTCCTCAATTTCAAGGGTGTGAGTTAGAGGATCCGTATTACCATATCTGCAAATTTGAGACTATTCTGCACTCCTTTGTCACTATTCTGGGTCAACTTGATCAGGCTCGTCTCAAGCTGTTTCCGTTCACGTTGAAAGACAAGGCGAAACAATGGTTTAACTCTCTAAAGCCTCAGTCACTGTGTAATTGGGGAGAGGTTCAAGATGCCTTCATAACCAAGTTCTTTCCGGCTAGCCAAACAAAGTTGCTCATGGATCAAATTCAGAACTTTGAGCAAAAGGACGAAAAGACCTTTCATAAATATTGGAAACGGTATAAAGACTTGCTCATGGCGGTTCCACATCATAATTTCCCTTTGTATCTACGGATCAACTACTTCTATATGGGGTGTTCTCAAGAGAGTAAGAAACTTCTAGACACAATGGGTGGTGGTGACTTTATGGGGAAAACACCCAAAACTGCTTGGGATTATTTCGAGTCATTGGCGGAGAAAACTCAAACATGGCAATTTGCGGATCCCGAGGAGAGAGCAATGTTCAATCAAGGTCCTAATGGTTCGGGGAAGTTCTCTATTGCCGAGCATAGTGCCTTTGAGACTCGTTTGGAAGAAATAAGCTAAACAAGTTGGAGTTGAAGAGCGCTCAAACTCAAGAGGTTAAGGTAATACGTCAAATGGAAGAGGTGTGTGTCATATGTGAAATGGTGGGTCATTCTACCGAGGCGTGCCCAAATATTCCTGCTCTAGAGAATGTGATTAATGGAATTGATCCGGAGGAAGTGCATGTGATAAACCAATGGTTAATTTGACCCTTTCTCTCAATCATACAATCTGGGGACATACTAGATTACATTGCACTTTTCAGATCTAGAATAGGATTTACATTTCTTATTGATTACTCTTGCTATTGTTCCTCATTGTTCTTGGTGTTCTTAGTTAATTCTGCACTTTTCTCCCTTAATTAGTTTTAGTTTGTTATTTTACTCTTCATTAAAGTTGTAGCTGCACTCTTGATTTATCTTAATCTCTAGTTTAATTTGAATTCCATTATGTTTTCAATATTTAGCTTTGTTGATTCAATTTCTAGCATGAGTGAGTAGTTAATTAGGCTTGGTCATGGGGTGATTAGCACTCCATGATTTGAATTGATCATGCTTTTCTCTCAATAAATCGTCATGTTTAGTTGGAAAATCAAGGTAGTTCGTGTTTGTCTATCAAATCTTGGCGGTGTTAACCTCTTTGATCATGCATAGGCAAAAGCGAGCCTACTTGCCATGCATCGATGCTTAGAGTTGTCATCCTTTGCATTTGCTAGATGAATACTAGAACTCTTTTGGTGTTTTGACTCCTTTTCTAATAAATGGTCTTAATGATACATCCTTCGGGTTCGGAGATCGTTGACGCGTATCTCATCCCTAGTAATTTGCGAGAAAAGCTGATTGATTCGAGTTGTGGGTATTGAAATCCCCTAGACCTAGCCGCTTAGTTTAAATCGTTTTCAAATCACACTTTTATCGCACATTTTCTTCGTTTCGAATTCTCCTAAAGTTAGCCGTCTCAAGGCCACAAAACTTGCTCCTACAAATCCAATCGAGTCATGATGATAGTCACTTGGTGACGATCCCGAACTTCCGAATTATTATGCTTCAATGGACGTATTAACCCTATGCTTGGGGTGATCATATATTGATTGTCGAGATGAATGATTCGGATCCCATGAAAATTCTCACTTGATCCTCACAGGATAAATTCTCATAGAAGATCCGGATCCTAGAATAGAAGGATATTTCTGTAACTTTAT
Source organism: Rhododendron molle (assembly GCA_025413875.1). Lineage (NCBI taxonomy): Eukaryota > Viridiplantae > Streptophyta > Magnoliopsida > Ericales > Ericaceae > Rhododendron > Rhododendron molle. Next base: position 7,136,934 of record CM046396.1, on the reverse strand, counting down.
GGAACACAAACAAAAATGTACAGCTTAAATATCTTTTTCTGCCAGAGATTATAAAGAAAAGGTTAACAGTTCGTACTAAATTCTGCTTTGCTCGTCTCTTTTATAGATCTCATTTTACATCCAAGTCAAACCAACCCAAACCGAGCCTTTATGACATGAATCCAAGCATCCAAGCCAATTATTTAAATTCTTCGACTGAAACTCGAAATATATATATATATATATACACACACACTCACACTTATCACATGAGGGAGTCCTCATTTTAGTTAAAATGGACCTCCCCATTTCTCAATTGAATTTCGATGATCCGAGTACATAACAAATCAGATTGATCGAAAATCATAACATATGTGACTAGATTGTCTAAGTTCAAAACTATTGTCTTCCCATTGAACAACACATCAGATTCCCTATCAAAATATACACACACACACACACACACACACACACACACACATATATATATATATATTAAAAAGATGATGTGTTTCCTGAAGGCCCTACAGGGCTGTAGATCAATAGAAGTTCGGATTTAATTCGAACCGTCGGCGTTAAAATAAACGGTCGGATCGGCCGTCATACAGTTCTATAGTGCGGACTGCACTATCGGATTTCCAAATTCCCCACAATGACAGGGGCGGTTCACAGCCTTCACTGTATAGAGGAATACCCTAATTAGGTGTTCACTTTTAAACACAGGTGGTAATTTCTCTCCATTAATTGTCGACTCTTTTGAAACTTATTTTGATAGTTGAAATCGTTGAATCACTACATGTGGGGCATGTGGGGCCCACTTTTAGGTCTCATACGAATAATCAAAATTGTTCATTAACTAGCGCATGCCCGGCCTAAAAGGCACAGCTCGAAAAATTCGGTATTTGATATGGTTTCGAGTGTCGTAAGTAAAAATGTGAGCAAACTACCCAGCCATACCTAAAGGCCCAGCGCAACTTGATATTGAGTTTGTAACAACTGAATCATTCAAACCAATTACGCACCAATTAGAAGACATTTGTGAATTCTAATCATCAATTGTCCATGATAAACACAATTTTCAACAATTAAACACTACATCCAAGCATAGGATTTTCCGTTGCCCGTTCTTACCTAAAGTAACTGTCCTTCTTACTATATACCAGCCTCACAAACAAACTTAAATCATCACAAAAGCTGTTTTATGATATCCATGATCTACAACATGCCAACCAAACCAAAACAGTGATGGCTACAGTATTCTTAGAAATTTCTCCCCACCGAAGAAACCACGATCGCACAATTAAATCTAGTTAATATGATGATATCAAGTTCACAATCAACAATTACCTATAAGGGTTTCTACGAGAATCTCGTATTATCTATGGAATTCCTATTTTGTTATTGATTTTGTAAAGAATCGGAGGGAGAGATTTGGATTCTTCAGCCCAATGGAGAGAGAGTTTTGAATTCTCTCAAAAATGGCCAGCCCAAAAAATTAATCGTTTGATTCAAAGAACTACTCAAGAACTCAAAACTATGAACTGTAAGATAATACAACAAATATATCAAACCACTACAAAAACAGGGCTACTGGGCTACATTACATCCCAACTAATACCCCATCAGATTCGTAAAAACTTTCCCACAAACTTTCAGACCATTCATTAATTTTTCTTCTTTTGTTTTTTTGCTCTTTCCTCCTTCAATAATTGTTGGAGGCTTTTTCACATAGCATAGTACTCCTAGAACTGAGCAAGGAAATAAGAGAGCATAATTAAAAACAGAGGAAAAACAAACGTGGAGTACAAAGACGCCGCGCTTGACCTGTGAGACCCTCCTCCATGTCCGGCTATGACTCCAGCACCGCCACGTCTACCACCAAATCCATGACCACCGCCTCCATGACCACCGCCACCTTTGGCCATCGCTGAAGTTGCCATTGTAGCAACCACAACAATAAGCGCGAGAACAACTTTGCTTGCTGGTGACAAGGACAACTTCATCTCGGTAATCTTTTCACTCAAGCGACTGCCCTCTGGGATGGCTTTAGTATCGATAGGCGAACACTAACATATTTCTCAACTGTGTTTGCCCCGCAAAGATTTGAAGTAGTAATTTGGAATGTTCCCTTTTTCCTTTTCCCTTTTTAGTGTTCTTAGATCCACAAAGATTTGAAGTAGTAATTTGGAATGTTCCGTTTTTCTTGTCCCTTTTTAGTGTTTTTTAGATTTGCAGAGGTGTTACTATACTATTAAATAGTAGCAGATTGCCCGTGTCTATAGACACTTTCGACGTAAATTTCATATAATCTCGTAATTCGCGTGCATGAACACATTTGTCTCTAAAGTCACATCAATGTTTCCATCTTCACAAAAATCCAAATCAAAATCTTTCCATGCTGTTCAAAAAAAGAATCTTTCCATGCCCAATAATAAATTCACATAAATGTGCACCCCACCAAAAAAAAAAAGTATAAACAGTCAAAAATCTAACCAGGAGAAAGGCAATTACTGGTATTTACCAAAAATTGAGCAAAGTAACGCAAAGGTTAGGAGAGAGAGATATTTGGTAGAGAAAGTATGTGATTAAGTTTTTGTTTTTTCCCAGATCGTACTGCTAAAATTTGAACATGAAGTAATCAAACGGCTATAGAGATTGTTCTCATTTGTATGCCTAGATATTTTCAAAAGATTCTACTCCAATATAATATATATATATAAACACACACACACTAGCGACCGACGCCCATGCCTAAAGGCACGTCCAAAAGAAATACAGTCCCAACTTAAATAAGTTGTCTGCTCTACCTGTCCAATATAACCTACTCAACTTCAATAAGTTGTCCGCTCTACCCGTCCAATATAACTTACTCTCTGACTCACTTTAAAAAGCTCATGCCAAGGTAAAGAGAATAAATAAATAAAAAGGCAATAATTTATAGGTTAATTATCAACTCTCTTGAAATAATATCAACTTAAAATGGAAAAAACCAAAAAGGTAATAAATTGGAAAGGAAAGTGTATATATTACCACAACAGCAGATCAAAGTATAACTTAAGGACATTCTCTTAATCGGACGGCTACGATCTTAGCTTGAAGGCGATCAACGGCTGTAGAGGTGCTCATGTTTGTATGTGTAGACAAAAACCGCAATGTTCTATTATATAGATTTTATAGAATAATTTTTCAAGTGGCCCTAAAAAAAATCAACCCAATTGAATATGTGTAAGTTGTTAATCTAATTTTAAAACATTTTATTCAGAATTCAAGATCTAAATTATCTTGCAGCGCCTGTTTAGAAGTGCATTCATTAAAAAACATTATCTTGATTGGACATCAATAAGCATCGTAATAATTCATACTTTAAAGGGCAAATTTTCGTAGTTATCCCTCTAGTTTTACGATTTTTTCAATTTCGTCCCTCTAGTTTCAATTGTCTCAATTTCGTCCCTGTAGTTTGTTTTACGTTCCAAATTGGTAAAATCGTTAACACCGTTAATGAAACTAACGGGAAAAAATGATTAAAAAATTAAGTTCTCCAATTTTCAATCCGGTTGAACCAGTGCGAAGATCTTATTTTTTTGATCATTTTATCCTAGATGGTCGTAATGAATTTGTGGCTCTAAGGCCTTTCAACGAGCACTCAAAGACTCCTTATTTAGTTTCAGGGCTCTCTTAGGGTGCTTATTGAAAGGTCTTAAAGCCAAAAATCCATTATGTCCATTTAAGATAAAATGATCAGAAAAATAAGATTTTCGCACCGGTTCAAATAGATTAAAATTGAAACACTTAATTTTTTAACTATATTTTTTAATATATAAATGGTGTAAAAAAATAAGTGTTTCAATTTTCAATCCGTTTAAACCGGTGTGAATATCTTATTTTTTTGATCATTTTATCTTAAATGGTTATAATGAATTTTTGACTCTAAGGTCTTTCAATGAGCATCTTAAGAGAGACTTGAAACTAAATAAGGAGTCTTCAGGTACTCGTTGAAAGGCCTTAGAGCCAAAAATTCATTACAACCATCGAGGATAAAATGATCAAAAAAATAAGATATTCACACCGGTTCAACCGGATTGAAAATTGGAGCACTTAATTTTTTGATCATATTTTTCCGTTAGTTTCATTAACGATTTTACCAATTTGGAACATAAAACAAACTACAGGGATGAAATTGAGACAATTGAAACTAGAGGGACGAAATTGAGACAACCCTAAAACTAAGGGGACGACCACGAAAATTTACCCTACTTTAAAATAATCTTTGTGTTTGGATACCTATCGTTGTCCGACCAACATAATTTTTCCTAGTAAATGATCATCTCAACAAGCCCTACAATGTCTGTGGTTCAGATCAAAGAAATACCGAGCACACATTTGTCTAACATTTTTTAAATATTCATTTAGATTTTAGGATCATAAATTCAATCGGAATGAGAAATTGAAAAATTAGACTATATACTTGCAATTATTTGATTGAGCTGTTTTTTTTTTTTTACTCCTACAAAATCAATCGAACAAATTTTCTAAAGTTATTGAACAGCTCAAATTTTTTGTATAGGATTCTGAAGTGAGGCCCCACAAAACCATCAATTTCCTAGAACAAAGAGTAGCTCAAATTGACTATTTGTGCTATTTTTTTATTGATTTCTCTTGGAGTACTATTTATAATTAGACCGAGTCAATTTTTTGGGTTAATTGTTCGTTTTGTTGTGAGGAATCAAAAAAGTAGAGAAATGTAAAACGAAAGTTAAGAAGGAAAGTCTTTTTGTGTCTTTAGCGTCTTGTATGAATTTTTTTTTTTAAACTTTGGTCTACATTATTATATTTTTTGATCTGCCTCACCATGGCCAACAATGTGAAGTAATAATTATGAATAAAAAAAATGTAAGAAAAAGTTAAATATATAACACCAACTGTCTTTAACAAAAAAATAATTTAGACCAGAGGAACCTAACTTTCTCTTTTCTTTGTACACAGAAAGGGAACCAAACTCTCTTGCTTCGATTTCAAGAAAAAAGCTGACTATTACTTTACATGAAATATAGAATAAAGTTGAAAAAATTGCTAAGCAAATGAGTAAACAAAGTGTGAAACCCGACAGGCCCTTAGTCACTCTCTTGCTTCGATTTCAAGAGAAAAATTGACTACTACTATTTTACTTAATTTATTATATAAAAAAATTTATTCCAGTAATTATGATAAACTAAAATTTCAAAATCGCATAAACTATCATTAATCGTCGAACATAGATTATTTTTTAAGCTACTCGTGTGTCAAAATTAGACATGGCCTAGTTTTTCAAAAGCGCTAAAAGTACTAAATGAGCTTTTTGTCATCACAATAGGGATTTTTCCTTCACAAAATACAAAGGAAAAAAAAAAGTCTCTCTAGTTCTTTTAACACTTTTGAGAAATTATGCGTAAATTGACAAACAAATTAAAATTTTGAAAGAGTATTGAGAGTTTATTGGGTTGTCGATAAATTTAACAAAAAAGTAGAATTTTTTTTATCTGCTAACCATAAATTAGAATGAACAGTATTCTAATAATAAACTTTTTACATCTTACGATATATTTTCACACTTCGATGCACTTTTTAAACATTTGAATACATTTTTTCCAATTTTAACAATAGCCTACTATGTTATCAAAAAAATAAAAAAACAACAACAGCCTACAATGTTATAAAAAAAAAATGGCTTATTTTTTATCCTTATTTAAATTTTTTTCGCATTTGTAAGTTTTTTGATAATGCTTCGTCATGATGAGAGAAATCTAAAAAGTAAAAAAATTACGATCAAAACCTAAATTTTTTGAATAAAGACAAAAATAAGCCATTAAGCCAATTTTCTCGTCTTTTTATTAAAAATTTGAATTTTGATTGTAATTCTTTTATTTTTTAGATTTCTCTCATCATGACGAAAAGCAATAATCAACTCAAAATTGACAAAAAACTAACAAATGCAATTTTTTTTAAATAAAGACAAAAAATAAGCCGTTTGGCTTATCTGGCCAAACAATCCCTAATTATGTTTTTAGCATTTTCTATTTTAAAATTAGAAAGTTGTAATTAGTAAAGTAACCTCATTCATGAGGTGACCCAACTTGGATTTTCGTCAAAAATATTATACTCCATAAATACTTTACACACATATTAATATTTTTTGTGTGTGGGTCCGAAGGTGAATGTGAATGTGAATGAACTTGTGTAAATGTATGCGGTTGTGGTTACGATCGTGGTTGTTGAATGATTCTTGTCGTCATCTAAACAAATAAAAAGAAAGGTGACCCAACTTGACCGTCCGGTTTCTTGGGACAGGGTCACAGGAGAGAATATGCTCCAATGTCAAATTCCTCCTCCCCGTGCTCCCACCCTCTCTCCCATATCCCCAAACCCTCCACCATTGACAATTGACAAACTTCCAATTCTCTCTCTCTCTCTCTCTCTCTCTCTCTCTCTCTCTCTCATGAACAAGTCATCTTCTGCCCCCTCCATTTCTCCATCCATAAGTAATTCTCTCTCTCTCTCTCTCTCTCTCTCTAACAAAATAGGTTCATTTTTCCCTTCACTATAATCCCCAAATTGAAACCAAAGCTCGAACCCTTCCCAACCCCAGACAGCCTTTTATTGACTATCTTGGTTTCATTTCAAAAATAAATTTAGGCTATGTTCGGAACTCAAGGAAAATTTTAAAAAATTAAAAAAAATCCTTCTATTATTTGATTGGAAGAAAAAAAGAGAAGAAAATAAAATTTTCAAATTTAGGGAATAGCAAATGTTCTCGCCCATTTTCCTTTTCTTTTCTTTTCATTTCCTTAAGTTCCAAACAGAGTCTTAACCATTTTACTTAATCTATGTAAGTAGAAACTTTCAAATTACTATTGTTAATAGTGACCCTCTATAATTAAACGGTTATAAGGTTCCGTTCTGCTAAATTTTTTATTTTTTAAGTATTTATTTTTCGCGTTACGAGGCTTGTCATTCTCTCATAGTAATATATTACAATCAATTCAAAAAATAAAGTCACTTATTTTTTTTAGTAGAACAGAACCTAATTACTCCTTCTGTCACGCTAAGATTGTCTCTTCTGAAAAGTCGTGTAATTTTTAATAAAAAGTAAAATAAAGATTGTCCTTTATTCTTTATTTAAAGAAAAACGTACTTTCATATATGCTTTCTTCTTTGTGAGTTCTTCTATCGAAAACTAAATGGGCTTTCATTAAACTAAAACAAAATGACTAAAAACACGAACGATAATAAACTTACACACACTTTTATACATTTTTCACATTTTTTAATACATTTTTTCAACCTTAACAAATGTCTATTGGACTCTTTTTAGCATTTTCTTTTGTTTTTGCATGCCAAATTATCTTAATTAAATTTTTAACTTGATGCAAAGATATTTTAAAAGTATGTGCCAAAGTAACTTTGTTTTATATTAAAAACTTATGAATCTTTTCAAAGAATACGAGTATCTTTCGTTTGACAGTGAAACAAATAATGTTATGGACCCCACAAAAATATGTGAAAGAGAAGTTATTGAGACACCAACGGACGTACGCCCAACATTTTTTCAACCTTTATTTTTTATTACAAAAGTATGCATTTTTTCCTAGAATATTACTCTCTCCGTCCCTTTTTAAATGTCCACTATGATTCTGCGTGTTATTTATATTTGCCCATATCTTTCAATGTATATTGCTAAAAATATACAATATGGGTCTTGTTTGATAGATTTTAATTATTCTTATAACACAATGATTTTTAAAATATAAAACATAATATATATGTTGAAATATATAAGCCACTGAAAATGATATACAGAACCGTAGTGAACACTTATAAATAGACAGAAGGAGTATTATTTTTATTAATATTCGGGACCCACATAAATATGTGATAGAGAAGTTATTGTGATGGCGGTGCACCTAATTATTCGCGATGGAGGGTGTTTAAAAGGGACCTATGCTCCAATGCACTTCAATTATGTAGGTGTCTTGGGGTGCTCAAATAAAATTTCTTCACCATGATCTATGTTGTTCAATTTATAGAGCTTGTTGAACACTACGAATCTACAATCATACCAAAAATCAAATTAATCGAACATCGATATCTACATGATGAATATAGATTTGTTTTCACAGTACAGTTTTTTAAATCATACCGACCACCCACTCATTTTCATATACTTCATGTCACATGAAAAATAAGCTAGCGATAAAAATTTAATTTAATTTTTTTTACCGAATGATCTGTCTAGCATAATTTACAAAATAAACGGTTCAGATTACGATGATAAAATTTCGATTATACGCACCGATATGCCTTTGCATTGACGCCGTAGTGCATTGCATCGCCGCACCACGGAATCCGTCTTTATTTTAAGTAACGTCACTCTTGAGGTGACCTAAGTGAACCGTCCGGTTCAGTACAGTAGAGAATATGCTCTAATACCACTGTTCCTTCTCTCCCACCCCCCAAAGCCCCTTCCACCATTAACGACAACAAACCTTCAACTCTCACTCCAAACTGAAACACCCTTCTCTCTCTCTCTCTCTCTCTCTCTCTCTCTCTTCCATGAGCAATCCAGCATTTCCCCCCTCCATTTCTCTCCCCAGAACTCTCTCTTAAACAAAAACCCCAACAACAAAATGGGTTCACTCATCCCCTTCCCAGATCTCAATTCCTTCCCTGACCCCACCACCACAACCGCCGCCACCGCCACTTTAATCCCCAAATTAGAACCCAAGCTCGAGCCATTCGACGAACCACAGCCAGGCTTCACCCAACCCCTCAATTCCATACCAAACCCTAACCCCAACCACTCCCCTCAAACCCCACTCGACGAAACCAATGTCTACTCCGAATTCAATCGCATCTCCGAGCTCTTCCGCACCGCCTTCGCCAAGCAAAACGTCGACGTTCCGAATCCGAGCGCCGACGACGTTGTGGATCCCAACCCGCTGGCCATCGTGGCCGTACCCGACCAGAACAACCAGATCGCCGTCGTTCCTCCGAAGCGGCGCCACCAGCCGAGGTCGTCGGAGCTGGTTAGGGTTTTGGATTTGGGGTTGGACGACCAGAGGTACTTTCGCGATTTGGTGAGGAAGACGAGGATGATCTACGACTCGCTGCGGGTCTTCGCGGAGGAGAAGCGGCGGGCGCTGGGTCTGGAGCGGCGGACGGCGGCCCGGGGGGATCTGAAGGCGGCGACGGTGATGAGGGACCGGGGGCTGTGGCTGAACCGGGACAAGAGGATCGTGGGGTCCATACCGGGGGTTTACGTCGGAGACTTGTTCTTTTTCCGGATGGAGCTATGTGTTGTGGGGCTGCATGGGCAGTCTCAGGCCGGGATTGATTATGTCACGGCGAGCCATAGCTCCAACGGAGAGCCGATTGCTACCAGTGTTATTGTGTCAGGTGGGCCCAGAAAGTTATTACCCTCTCGAAATGTATATGTATCTGGGGGTTATGTAAATCAGTTGGATTCTCGAGCTTGGTTTGAATCTGGACCATTCATTTCTCATTTCGGGTATTTTTGGGTAATAGCATTGCTCGAAAACTTATCCAGGAAAATTTACGAAGTTTTAAAAATTATGTTCGGGGTTAAAGGTTTCATAAGCATCCGAGTTGTTGCCCTCTGAAAATGTATATATATCTGGGGCTTATAAATGAGCGAGCTTGATTCTCGAGCTTGGTTTGAAAACTTACCGATCGAAATTTATTACCTATTACGGTAAGGAGAAGAAGGTGTTTGGCACCCCTCATTTCGGGTATTTTTGGGTACCTACCATTGCTCGAAAACTTATGGAGGAAAATTTGCAAAGTTTTAAATATATGTTCAGGGTTAAAGGTTTTCGATAAGCATCCGAGTTGTTACCCTCTGAAATTGTAAATATATCTGGGGCTTATAAATGAGCATGATTCTCGAGCTTGGTTTCAAAACTTACTGATGGAAATTTATTAGGTTTTAAAAATATGTTTTGAGTTTGAAATGTTTTTGATAAGTGGCAATTTAACGATAAAATTTTAACAAGGTTTAAAATAGATTTTTAAAGTCTGGCCTATTTATCTGGTGTGAAGGTTTTTTTATCACAGCGAAATGTGGAACTGATGCCTGTGTAGTTTAAAATTTTAGAGATATAGACTGAACGTGCTACCAATGTGCTTCAAAATGTGTTTACACCGGATTTATTTATGTAATAAAAAATTAGTTTTCTAATGAGCTGAACACGAGCCCGAATTCGTTTAGATTGGGTGCCTTTTGAAAATTATTTTTAACACTGGAAAATTAATTTATGATTCGGAAATGGTCAAGACTCAAGCTGCCTCTTGGAAATTTGTATTGCGTTTGGAGGCCCCCGGCCTTGTACATAGGAGCAAATCTTGTTGTCTTTTAGGTTTCTCATGCTTGATAAGGCGTAATCTAAGAGTTGTTTTTGGCATTTTACAAAATGCAGAAAGCTTTTTAGCAGTTAGAAAATAATTCACCGAAAATCGAATGCAGACATTGAGTTTGTGCTTATTTTTTAGTTGAACAAGGAGGGAAAGTTTGTATTTGATAGTCGTCCTCACTAGCAAACTTTTTTGGTCCGTCATTATAGGTGGCTATGAAGATGATGAAGATGCTGGCGATGTTATAATATATACGGGTCATGGGGGGCAGGACAAGACGCATTCGAGGCAATGCGCCCACCAGAAATTGGAGGGTGGGAATCTGGGACTGGAGCGGAGCATGCATTACGGGATTGAAGTGAGGGTGATTCGTGGGATGAGGTATGCAGGTTCGCCCAGCGGTAAAGTTTATGTTTATGATGGGTTATACAGGATTTTCTATTCATGGTTTGACGTGGGTAAGTCTGGTTTCGGAGTTTACAAGTTTAAACTCGTGAGAATGGAGAATCAACCTGAAATGGGTAGTTCTGTTCTGAGGTTAGCTAAGAGCCTTAGGACCGAACCGTTGTCTGTTAGACCAGTGGGCTATGTTAGTCTTGATATTTCAATGAATAAGGAAAATGTCCCAGTCTTATTGTATAATGATATCGATAGTGAGCATGATCCAATGTATTTCGAGTATATTGCGACGGTCGTGTTTCCTCCTCATGTGTATCAAGGGGGTAATGGTAATGGGTGTGATTGCATTTCTGGGTGTACGGATGATTGTCTTTGTACCTCCAAAAATGGTGGGGAATTTGCTTATGATCAAAACGGGATTCTCATAAGAGGGAAACCTTTGATATTTGAATGTGGAAGTAATTGTCGTTGCCCCCCGAGCTGCCGTAATCGTGTGAGCCAAAATGGCGTGAGGAACAGATTTGAGGTTTTTAGGTCAAGGGAAACCGGTTGGGGAGTTAGGTCGCTAGACTTGATTCAAGCTGGTTCCTTTATTTGTGAATATGCTGGAGTAGTTCTCACTAGAGAGCAAGCACAACTTTTTACAATGAATGGAGATAGTTTGGTGTATCCGAACCGGTTTGCTGACAGATGGACTGAATGGGGGGATTTATCGCAAATATTTTCAGATTATGTGCGTCCAGAACATCCGTCGATTCCTCCTCTGGATTTTGCAATGGATGTTTCAAGAATGAGGAATGTTGCTTGTTACATAAGCCACAGTTCAAGTCCTAATGTTCTGGTGCAGCTTGTGCTATATGACCACAATAATCTATTGTTCCCGCACATTATGCTATTCGCGATGGAGAACATCCCGCCCTTGAGAGAGCTCAGTATTGATTACGGGGTGGCTGATGAATGGACGGGGAAGCTTCGTATCTGTAACTAGCTGAATTTTGAGGAGTTGGTGCTTTTCTGTTTGTGGTGCAATGCAGTGTTCTGGGGCTGCAGTACACTGAGGTAAGCTCAAATTTCTTTGTAGGTAATTGTTCTTTTGAACTTCATAGTTATAGTTACACGAGCTTGTATGCATTATTCATTTATTTTATATGCTTCATTTATTTTATTTTATGAATGAATATTGATGTTGACAGAAAGGGCAAGAAGTGGCTAAATATGGCCTTTTATCATTTATTTTGATGTAGACAAAAATGTGGGTCTTTTGATGATTTCAAATAGGGCAAGAAGCGGCCAAATATGGTCTTTACGCATTTTCGGTGCAAATATGCCATTGCAGAGAATGAATGACCTGTCGGGGCCTCAGAGATTCTGGATACGATGGAACTTTTAATGCATTCACATAGATTGTCCTCTTTCATATTGTATCGGCCTTTCTGTTACGTCTTGTCGGTCACTTATGTCTATTGAAGTCAAATTACAATTCAACCATGTAGGTTGAGCCAGGGATATCGTAATTGCCGTCCGTATACCTAGTGCTTATTCCGTTCGATTCATGTTGATATTGGGATTCATAAACCCTTCATTATCGCCTTGAGAACTCCAACTTTTATGTCTAGCCGTCGATTTTGTTATATCCCGGAGTTAGCATTCGCCCCGTTTTATCCGGATATTTTTGATAAGTAGCATGCTTTCCTTCCATGGAGTCGTGTTCATGAAGTGTTGGGCTAGTGTGGCGGTGACACTAGCTGCCGTGGTAGAGTTAAACTGTTAAAATCCATGTAGTTGTTTGCCTATAGTTGTTTGTAGGATCCAGGTGGGTGTTTATATAGCCTTAGAAGCTTCTCGTAGAATCCTTTTTGTTTCTCTTGGATGAAGAGGCTTCCGCAGAGCTATTCAATTCTTCATGGTTGGTGTCGTGAAACACATTTTTGTCAGGAATCTAATCTAGTTTTGTGGGGCGTTGATTGCTTGAAACTTCACCAGGTTTAGTTCGAAAAACTTGACAAATATGACTTTCCCCAAGCTCTTATTTTATTTGGTTTGCACGATGTTACTTCATATATTAAGTGCAATGCTTTCTGGCAGTTCTATTCTGGTGGCTTTATCAGTCCCCTCATCTGACTTATCTATTTTCTTTTCCATTAGTTGTAAAGCTACTCTGTATTTGTCTTGGGAAATTATTGATTGCTGTTGCCTTAAATGTCAATACTCAGACTTCTAGCCTTGTAAAGCAAGTGTTTTTTATCGGCAAGCTGATACATCTAGATGGTATAGTTTTCTTAGAATGTTAGTCTTGTGTATGATTTTCCATTTAGGCAAGCATTGGCTGGTTGCAAGGAGTTTGCTGGTGATATCATGTTCTCTCTTATTGCACAATTCCTAGAACTAAGATAAAGTTTTGCTTCTGAAAATATTTTCCTTTTTAGGAATGTATTTGAGATTTCATTCCTTTTATTTAGTCTGACCAGAAATCAAAAGTTGAATCCCCCCTTTAGTTTCAAGTAATGCATGCGTGGTCTATGATACATAAAATCTCTATACCCAAGGTCCTAACGAAGCTTTTTTTGCAAGCGGCAAATCTGCATGAGTGTGACTTTCGATTTGCACGGAAAGGGAGTGAAGGAGAGAAATTGAGTTTTTGGTCAACGGATGCAAACAATTGGGATCATGAAGTATGTGTGGGGTAAACAGATGAGATTAGCCAATTTTTTGCGAAGTTCATGAAATCAATGAGAATAAACATGGGTACAAGAAGAAGGCTACCCAAGGATAAAGATACATGACACAAGTTTTAGTTTGATAAAGATACATGATTTTACTTTGTTAAAATCATGACTAAGAAAAGTTATAGTTCTTAATTGGATGCATCATTAAAGGAAAATCGTAGACTAAGAAAAGTTTGAGTTCTTAATTGGATGCATCATTAAAGAAAACATTTTCCTACTTCAATTTGAGTGCGGTGGAAACAATGAGAAGGTTCCTTGAAATGGCTTTTGTTCATACACAGATATCAGGTTTATGGAAAAGTTAAGGTGTTAAGAGTTAGATTCTTTACTATTGTGGGGAATATTGTTTCGTAAATGCAGAGGAGAATCCTCTGCTGTTTGAAGTTGACAAATCTGCAATTGTAAGGTCTGGGTTGGCATTGGCGAAGCCAGAATTGCAAGAGGGTAACTGTAGGGTTGCCAGTGGGAAGACAATGTTGGTCAATTTTGCTCTTGCATGTGACATGGCTGAGTGATAATGGGAGGTTTTTCGAAAAACTTGACGATATTGGTTGCATACATGCATGCGTATAGAGGACCTGTGGATTCTTTTGTGTGGTACCCTGTGGCCTTCTTCTACACCCTTCTCGCTGGATTCTCAAGCTGTATGGATTGTTTTCGTAAAATATACTAAGAATTGCCCTAGCCTATTGCAACAAGCAACAAAATTTAAAAAATAATAATAACATGCATATTAATTCTGATGTTAGTGGTCATAATAGATCATTGTTTTTGCATTTATATTACCGTAGTGCTACATGATATCGATTTTAAAACAACAATGACAAAAGAATACATATATTTTCTAACCCAAGCCATGAGAGCCCTCATGATCTCCAGCACATTGAAATACACCATATCATAAAGCTGACCACATAACCAACAAGTTTGCAAGAACAAACCTCTGATGACAATAACTACTTAGAAAATCACCTAGATTAATACCCAAAGATCTAGGTAAGGAAAGAAAGAGAATGGTTCCAAAAAGAGAGAAATAATCTTCTTTCTCAGTGAGATCAATTAAAGTCTAGTCCCTGCATTCACTTGTAAAATGCACTTAAGACCCAACTTGCACTGCATTATTGTGCCACAATCTGTTTAAAAGTTACTGAAATTTGGTAAGTGGGAAGAGGCAAGTTAAAAAGCTTGTTAAGCGTTAGAATTATTTGATTTGACAAAAAACAAAGCGTCAAAGACCCATAATTATCATTAGGATCTCGAAAGTGGAATCAAAGGGAAACTGAAGAATAAGTTGTGAACCTCACAATTTGGAATTTTTATCAATTAAGAACATTCAATAGTTGATTTCATTCTTCTGTAAAGCCATCTTCATGGGAAAAGACGATACCAATCAGGGGGTGTCAAAATCACCATAGAAAATGTGAGTTTCCTTTCCTATTAATTAGGAACATTCCTTTTAAAGGTTAATCACCATCAAATTGTGATAAATTCATGTGTGTTACTAAGTCAATTGGTCTACATCCTTTTTTGTAAACCATCATGATGACTCTACTCCCTAAAACCAAGAAAGGCAGTTTTTCTGTTCTTTCCATGACTTGCAATTCTTTTACCCACGCGGCACACATGTTAAATTCCTTCAAAATGACTACAATTTACATCCGACATTGGTAACTACCAAATCCAACAATTAAAATGCCTTGAAGTAAATGAGAAGACATCAACAAATATAAAAGAGGTGAATCTCAACATTTCAAGCCTTGAATGTTTTCCTCTTTCTCGTACTAAGATTAGTCTCTTATCCCAATGAGGTAAATAAGAAGTGACCACAAAGTGGATTTCAAGCACCAAAGACTCTTTTAATTATCTTAATCACAACAACATGACAAGGAACAATAGTACCTAATGCATCGTCAATATGGCAATGAACAAATGAGTGGAGAGCTTGTTGCAAGTGGAAAGTAGTATTCCCTTCGTTGGAGTTCTCAAAGGCGCGCCTAGGCGCAAGGCGAGGTGAGGCGCACTCCCAGAGCCTTGCTGACCCCCAGGCGAGGCGACTTGAAAAAGGCGAGTAAAAAGCGCAAAAAAACGATAAGGCGAGAAAAGCGACAAGGCACAAAAAAGCGCACATAACACCATTATTTTCATAAATAAATATTTTTTTGCATAGGTGCACCGCTCTTCAAAAAGGCACACACCTCGCCTTGCACCTCTCGGCTCAGGCCCAATAAGACTTTACGCCTCGGTGCACCTTTCGCCCTTACAACTATGCTCTATCCAAAATGTTGGTCCCTTTTGGGGAATCCAACTTTTTAAGAAAACACAATCATTACACTTCCAAATAAATGAATTTCAAAATTGCCCTTCTTTAGAAAATGTAATGATTACTTTTTAAACTCTATTCATTTTTCCTCTATTTTTGTGTTTGAATTTGAATATGGGAATGAAGGGTGAACAAGGATATAACTCAATTTTTTCTTCTTGTCTAGTTAAGATGGACAAGAATTTTGGGACATCCCAAAAAAGAAAGGTGGACCAACTTTTCGGGATGGAGGGAGTAGTTAAGAAAAAAGATGACTAGTAAAATAGCGAGTGACCCATAGTGTCTTTGAGTGAGCTAAATGTAGAACGGAAGTGAGACCTTAGTTGCACGAAGCGAGGGCATGGGAGTGGAGGAACATCGAAGCTTCTCGTTTGGAGCGCCGGGGGATCATTTAGGTGTAATTTATAGAGCCGAAGCTTGGCAGATCCACCCGATTAATCAATTGCCAATCATAGAAGCTCCTAGCTTAGACGATCTCTCCATTTAAGAATTGGAGTCAATTGCAAATGCCTTCTTTCGAAATATAATCGAATCTTGTGTTCATACTAAGTATTTCAGTAAATTTCAGTCAAAGGGTATCTTTGATCTTCAAACCAGACTCGTAGTGTTGCGATTCATGGATATATGATAAATGACTCCATTGCGTCTTCCCATTGGTTTATGGTGACTAGCGAAAGGGTGCGGTAGAGTCATTCGAACCTCTTCTCTTCCTCCTCGCAAGGATATTGGTTAACCGAACTTTGTCTCCATTCGTGCTTCTTGCACAACGTCATCTCATTCGTAAACATCCACAACAGTGGCTTGTCAACCACCCCGTCTACCACATTCTTCGGTTCTAGCTCCTTCACGAACCTTCTTGAGGATTGAAACTCGAGCTCTGATAAAAAAAAAATTACCAAAACCAAAGATATGACTCAAGACATAATGCCAAAAGAAATTCCTTAGTCAAAGTAACTATATCAAATCTCCCTAGAATGTTGGCCTTCATATTATCAAATTATTGGCATTCATATTCAATTAATAAACTATTTTAGTTTTCTTTATGTTCCTTACTTATTCATGGTGATCTATTTCTAATGGATTCAACTCGTAAGCTAGGACAAATCTAACAAAACACACTATCGAATGATACCTTACTCCTCTGTTTAGTAGAAGTCTAGAACAATAAGTTGTTCTTTAGGCCTACTAGGACTTACTCCTTGTTAAAATTACATTTTTGGGTTTTATTTGAAGGCTTCTTTCCCCTCGCCGTAAATATTTCATTAGTCTAAGTTTGATTTGTGTATGAAAGGACACTGTCTTCTAGGCTTTTTAATTTTGCAGGGAAGTGATGCGTGCAATAAATGGTTGATGCTTGTAAGGTTATCTTTGAAAGTTTTAAATCATCCCTTGTCTATCTACTTTTAATTTTCCTGGAGACATGATAACTTTGGGTAGCAATGCTATGGGGAGGGGTAGACCTAAATTGACATTAGATGTTGTTGTGCGCAAAGATGAGTATAATAGGTGTGTGTGAACAAATGACCCTTGACAAAGCTCAATGGAGGAAAATGATTCATGTAGCTGACCCCAAGTGACTGGGACATAAGGTTCGGTTTGGTTTTTCTTTTTATTTTATTTTATTTGGGGGGGGGGGGGGTGTTTATTGGTTAGCGTCCCATGTTGAGAAGTTGTTTTGCGATCCATGAAAATTACCTCTTCCCTTTTACGTACTAATTCCGTAGGAGGCTTTACATTGTGTAACAACTTAGAATGATTAGTATTAAGGAAGACTTCACTCATTAAAAGCCTTTTTACGGGGTATAATAGATATTGTAAAGGGAAACGAAGGATACGGGATGAGAAGGAAAATAATTACCTGTGATGCGTTTCTTCTTTATATGGTAAGTTTATTCTTCTCAAGAAGTCAATTGATCTTCATGACGAAATCACTCTCGTGTAAATATTTTTGCTTTGTAAAATGTGTCCTTAATCATGGATAACAACCTAAACCTCTTTTTCATTTGCTCGCTTTGATGTGTCCTGGCCCCATTTACGCATCTTTATTCTCTTTAAAGCATCTAGAATTGTTATGCTATTGCCCAGCTTCCATTTCTTGGTGGGGCTTTGTTTGAGTACCATTAATCATTCATGTACTGGTAGAATATTTACCATTTATTTACACAACCTTCTCTAACCATTGGAAGTTCATTTATTGTGGTCGGGAAACTTTTCATAACTTCCTGTTTTCTGTGTAATTTTATTTAACAATCCAATACCTGGAAGCACTTTTGGAATCCAAGCAGTTGGCTTTCTTTGTTACAATATGGGTTTTATTGGTTTGACTAGAGTATTGTTGTACTCTAGCACTGATCTTATTAGCAAGTTCTCCAATAATTTCTTCTTTGTTTAGTAAGTTGGATTCCTTTTGGGGTGATGCCATAGAGGAAAGACGAACCTTTATTATCTGTTGCTTGATTAGACGTATAATCCTTCGAAGGCCAGGAATGGGCTTTCGAGTTTGACTTATTCAATCGTGAAGTGTATTTTGTCAAACAGATATGAAGTGTGGTCCGGAGGGGCTACATGTTTCCTCTTTGCCACAAACCGTATGCTCTTAAACTATGGATAAAATACATTTTAATGGGTCTTTTTTTTTCGTTCTCATTGTTATTTCTTGTTGTTGCAAATTAGACAACTCAGAAATGGATTCCATGATGGAAACTGAACTACTATGTAAGGTGTTTGTCTGTTTCCATGGGAAGCTATGTTTAACGTGGTTTATAAATGCCTTGTTCTCTTGGGCATCTGGTTCCCTGTTATGGCTATCTGAAAAGACAGAAATGATAGGGGCATTATTTCACCAAATAATAGTCCACACTCTTCTTCTTGGATGTCCTGAAGCTATTGTCCACACTCCACTGTCAAGGCACCAAGTAGTTTTCTTTAAACTTTTTGCCCTGGATTCTGAAATGTTATAGTACTTTTAAAGACCCTTTGAATTACTAGTTGCATTCTCAAGGTGACCATTTTATGCGCCTTCATTACTATTGGTTTGTAATCCATTGTCTTGGCCCCATGAATCAGTAGGGTTATGTGTGTGTCTTTCAATTGGATGCTTGCTATGGTTTACGGCATGGTATGGGTTATCTGCTTTAGAAGTCTCAAGTAAAGTCCAACGGTCCAATGCATGGGAAGAAGCCATTTTGGTCTAATGTTTGATAATCATTTTTTGTTTATTAATATCTGTTTAGAATCTAATCAAATAAGTAGGCAGGTTATTTCATAAATGGATTGTCATAAAGTTTTGGCATTGTATTTGTCAGACTTGATCATATCTCGTAAAGTAGTAATATTGAACTCAGCAAAAGAAGATTAATAAAAGTGAGAGCTGTTTAATGTGTGTCTAGGGTTCCTTGTTTTTCTCTCCCTTTCTCCTTTGCAGTTGTGCATCACATGGTCTTGATGGCGGTGAGACTGTTGGTTGTGTCCGTGTGGAATGTGAGTATCCACTATCCGTTTATCCTTTGCTTGATATTTGATTAAGTAGAACATGAGTTAGTTTAACAGAAAAGGCAGACAGGGTTAAATAAGGTACTTAGCAGTTAGCACTGTATATTTTGGAGTACTACTAGTACTATTCAGGTGGAAATTCTAAAATGGATTCTTGCGAGTTACAACAGTGGAGGTGGTATGAAGGAAATTTGATCTGTTGAGCAGCTTCAGAAGAGTCAGCAGAGGCCTGGAAATAGGGAAAATGACCGAGAGCTACTACCTGTCTAATTATGATGAGCAATGGATATCCATATGGATTTTGCACAGAATGTTTTATGATGAGCAAATTCCTTATGAACTGACTACCTCCTGTGGTGGCTTAGGAGCCTTTGTTTGATGAAGTGGGATCACGTGCAGAGGAGGTAGAGGATAGAGAAGAATTTAAGGTTGGGAGTGTCTATAGGAGCTTGTATACGGATACAGGTATCTATAAAGGTCAACATATAGAAACACTAAAATATTATTGTATTGTATTTTGCAACTCGGTATCCGGCCCAATGGACCGACTAATCAAGGGGTCCAAATCCCACTGTCCACTAGCGAGGGGCTTAATTGAAGGCGGGACAAAGCCTTGTATAGACTGGCCTAACACACGAATTGGTTCCGTGTGGGTGGGAGTCAAACCCCTTATTAGAGGTTTCTTGAGGCTTCTAGTTGCCAGGTGAATACCACTGCGCCAACCCATAGGAGGTTTATTGTATGTTATCATTACTTCATATTTTCCTACTTAGGTTGCTTTTATTTTGTTTCTTTTGGGATTTATATGCTAGATAGGTTCTATCCTAGTTGCGAGCGTGCTCCTTTATTGGTAGAATGAGGTTTCTAGAAGATTTTGACTTCATAGCGCAGGAGCAAGCTTTTGATGTAGATTTGCCACCTCAAAGGAGGGTCTTGCATCTAAGCTAAGAACTCCCTTTGATGTACTAGTTAGAACAACTGAACATGCATGCAGTCTACTGTCTACAAGATGAAACATGGGATGAAATGTTGAAAAGTAATGGTTCTACCGCAAAGTTTGTCTATATATTGATTTTCTTTTTCTTTTTCTTTTTTTCAGAATGTTCATCTAGCCTCCTTGAATTTATGCTCCCTGAAGTTAAAGTTATTTCAAAATTTGGGTTGTAATGATAATAATTATACTCCTTTCAATTGCGTACTTGTTAAGTTACCCCAAAGGTAAAAAAAAAATGTAAGGTTGTTGGAAATACAATGTAACCCTTATCTTCAAAAGTTAAAACGGTCTCAGTTTGATGATGACAAAGTTGGAACAAGCACGCAGAGAGCACTGTACACCAGAGAGTTGTAAGGTGTGTTTGTTGGTTAACTTCTCTGTTGCTCTTAGGATCTTGTGACATAGCTTATTTAGTTGATATTTGTCTATTTAGTAATAAAAGTACCTTTGGTTGATACATATGGATTCTGGGCACATAACTGTGCGTGCAGGAATATGAGGTATCATTGGTGTTCCAATTGGTTTTGTTTATTTTCTATTCTATGCTAAATTGACTGAAATGCAGCAAAGTCTTGTTGTTTCTGTTTTTTCTTTTATCATTCATCATCGAAATTGACCAAATTCTTAATTTTCAATTGATTGCCTTGTGCAGATGGAGTTGCGACAATCTTTAGGCCGCAGCTTTCTCTGACCCCATTTCCCAGACTGTGGTCTCCAGCACAGAATGCTTTATATTTATTGACTAGATTTTACAAAGGAAAAAAAAAAATACCTGTTGTGGCTTTACCTTTGCTTTCTTGGTCTTCAGTTCGCCAACAATACCGTTCCCAGATATTGTAGAGAGGGAATCGAGTTGATATGAACTGAAAGAGCTTGCCCTGCAATTCCGCCGGATGGTATCACTAACACCTACGAATCTCACCAGCTTCAGATACGAGTTTGTTGCATGACTGTATAAACTCTCGTAGTTACAACTTGTGTATATATGAATTACATGGCGTTTGGATAATGTTTGTACAGGAATTGTAGGCATCAATGCATTTGCGGAATGATGAATGCAATCCAATTTTATTTTATTTTTTTAAATAATGTTTGTAGTCATCTTGTGTGCATAAATTGACTCAGATTTGTAGTAGAACACCGATTTGTTGCAGCCTATTGCTTTCGTCTTTTGCGTGAAACCGGCTTTGAAGAGCTGGGGAAAATGGGATTGGATCCGGTCAATTTGGCTTCGGATCAATTTGTTACACTTTTCGATGGCTCGGATGCACTAAATGGACCAAACTGGTCCGAGTCAAATTGAGGGGACACGGTCCCGAAGTTTGGGGCTTGAGTTTTTAATAGCCACACACCAAACGGGTGGTTCCTTTTTTTGGTTTATTAGAGTATCCGCAATGGGTTTGTTAACTAGTGTGTTAATTATATGTGTTAAGACTTAACAAACAAAATTGTATTTTTTGGTGCCACAATGCATGTGTGTTAGAGTGTGTTAAATTTAGTAGTGTGTTAATATGGTTATTAAGTTTAGCAATCAAGCTAACAAATAATAAGTGAGCCCTATCTCTATAAATCTAAACTTCAACCATAAAACATAAATGCCCACACTATTTTTTTTTTTTTACTATAGCCATTGTTTTGTCATTATTTTAAAAAGTTAACACATTTTTAACTAACCCATTGAGGTACTCATATATATACTAGCACACTCCTAAATTAACACACATTTGTGGGACCCATTTTTTATCCTAACACATACTTTTAACAAATATTTTGATACACAAATATAACACACCCATTGGGGATGCTCTTAGTAAATTCTGCATAGAGATTCCGTTAATTCTGGGAAATTCTAACCACTCTTGGAAAATTCTGTGCACGATCTGGTCATTCACGGGGTACGTAGATCAGTACCGTTTGGGTTTTTTCTGTTTTAATTTGGTCTTTCCTTGATTTCTTCTTTTTTGGGATGTTAATTTGTCGATTATTGATGTAGTCACGTATTTGTATGGGTTGTATTTAGTGGGTTTGGGTATAAGATCGGTAGAGAGTGCACATTTATTGGTTGATTTTCAGAAATTCGGTGTCTCAGTTTTTCCCATGAATTCAAAAAACATACGTATCGATATGCGATTGAATTGATTTTTTAAAAAGTTCTGTAAAAAAAAAATTATTTAAAATTTATGAGTTTTTTTTTAAAATTTTTGTAGGATCCGAAGTGGACCGCAAATAGAAATGGTGGAAAAGAGGGATGGAAAAAGAGGATTGACCATAGCACCTCTGGAGAGAAAAGGAGATGGTCAACAGATTTTAGTTGCACCTTGTGTGTTTCCTTGTAAGCTTATGTTCGGTCCATTTTTCATTGGTGCTCCGTGTAAAACTTAATCTCGTTCCATAAACACCTGACCTTTAAGTACTACTCATGTGATGCCATCCCCAATGTATAAATCAAACAAAAAGTGCAATTTTTTGAGTCAACAAATAAAATATTTTCTTGAATGGTTTTATGAAATTCTTCGCTTTAAGCCCGTTTGTTACTAATAGGTATGCGGAGCAATTTAAAAAAATTATGCATAAAAGTATTTTTTCAGGTAATTGACTTCTACACTCTCCTTTTTATCACATACACTCCTTTTTTTTGTCCTTGTTCATCTGAATTTACCCTTTTGCCCTTTCATAAGTTCACTTTTTTACACATTAAGGGGCAATAGAGTAAATTCACAGCAAATAAATAGAAAAAAAAAAGGAGTGTATGTGGTAAAAAGGGGAGTGTAGAAGTCAATTTCCTTTTTTAAATTTTGAATATTCCATGAACTATAATTTTTCAGACAAAAGGAGTATCAATCTCACTCTGCTACTACGCGACCATTGTATGTCTAGTCCTATTTTAAGCTTGGATAGATTATAGATAAGAGGGCATTAAGAAAGAATTTAATTTGGAATTGTGTTAGATTAATCTGTTTGGAACTTAAGGAAACAGAAAGGAAATTTTAAAAAAAAAAATCTCTTCTGGTTTGGTTGGAAGAAGAAGAGAGAATAAAATTTTCAAATACGGTGAATGGTAAATTTTCCCTTTTATTTTCCGCCCATTTTCTTTTCCTTGGGTTCCAAACAGAGCCGAAAGGAGTTGATGGTAAGAATTATAATAAGGAATTTATAAGGAATTGTTAGGTAATTCAACATTCAACGTTGAGTTTTTTTTTTCTTTTCCATATAATAATACAGCTAGTACTACAGTATAAGAATGTAATACACCAAAAAAAAAAAAAAACCATAACGTTCGTAAGTTACCGAAACATAAATAACTTCATTTTTTTTCTCCGGTATACACTCAATTGTAATACACCAAAAAAAAGAATGTATAACATGTAAAAAGTAACGTTTCTATTGTACAAACTGTGTATACCATAGCCTTCTCCCAAACAAATCAAGAATCCAACAAAGGTAGTATAAAAGTAAAACCAGTGATGAGACCAAAAGGGCAAATATGGAAGCCCACTCCACTCTCCTCGTGTGCATGTGGGATTTGATTATTTTGGTGGAAAAAGAATATGGAATCAGCATCTTAAGCTATGGATGCTAATTTTCAAGAGTAATAGTGGTAGTAACACAACATTTTGGACAACAAATATACCCAACAGGCTCGTGTCGCATGGTTTTATTGGCAAATATTGAATGAGATGCTATTTTGTGATACAGAGCCGCATTAGCATGATGTGCATTTTGGTGCGCAGAATGTCGTGCTTGTAGTAGACTTTTCCAATTTATAGTAGGGCACCAATCACTTCCATGCGACTGAATCAATCTCGTCTCTAGCCGACTTGTAAAGCTCAAGCCTCTTAGCTATTTGCTCTCTTCTTGCCATCAGTGATGGGTCCTCATCCAACATTTTGCCAAGCTGCTCCTTCTGCACATACCAAGCACAATATTTTCTTTCTTTGGTTAATCTGTCCATCTCTTGTTCCCTTTTTTGCAGGTGCTGAATGTCTGGCACTTTCCCATATGGACCTCTTCTAACATAACCAGGTTAATACAAGTATTTTTGTTCATTCTTGCGCTTGTTACATTAGTTTATTGTCAAAGAGGCACTTAAAACAAAAGATGAACCCTAGGCTGTGTCTGGCTATCTAACTAGTTCGTGCCAATGTCAATTGTAAACAAACTAGGACTTGTAATACTGTCAGACTAAGAAGCACAGCCACATATTGTCTCATGTCGGACACCGACACTCGTCCATAGGTATCTTATTTAGTTTTTTTATTAATTCAGAGCTAGACACTAATCAGACACTTCCGGACAAGAGTTTGTATCTTTAAGTGATCCATGAAACACATTACTCGTTTTGGAAAAGTAATTTGTTGTATGATTATAACATAAGGACCGTGTAGATATATACCAATTCAACTCCAGTCATTTGGACTACTTAGTAGTTTTCGGAATGTCGTGTTAGACAATGTGCACCAATCTATGTATAGATCAACAGCATAATTTCTACATAAATGAATTATGGTTTATATCATTGGTTTCAAGGTAACGCAATTAATATTTCGCAGATGGTAAAATGAAATAAGTAGTCTACTTGATATCAGACAGTCTTATGTTGCTATATCTTAATAAATATTTGTTTAACTCATACATATCATATGTTCCTACCTAACGTAATGTCAGCGTGTCATGCATTTTGAGGAAAATAGCATTGTTGGCATGTCAATATAGTGACCGTTTCCATGCTCTTTAGCTGTTAGAGGACAAAGACTCTATTTCAAGTGTTCTCTTTTTTCATTGTTGATATGTATCTTTAGTCTCACCAGTGGTTCGAAGATTATAAGCAGAACAGACAACCCAAAGGAGCATATGTAGAATTCTTAAAATGATATCTAGAAGTGTTCAAAAGGTAGTTACTTAGAGTTGCATACATTTCAAAGAGGCGAGGAGATACACAAGATAAAGTTTACGGGTTATGCATTGCTTGTGAATAATACTGCAAGTCTGTGCACCACGTGATATAACATTTAAGTAACTTTACCTCTCTCCTCCCAACATTAGCATAAAACTGGTTGAGCAAAGATCTCTTGGCCTGTAGGACTTGACAATAAACAACAGCCTTGGGGATCGAAAGCCTCAATGTATCACAAACCATATTAACATAAGCTGTGACATTTGATCCTGACAAGAATAAAACATCATATATCAGAGTCTCGGTTTCCTTTTTTCTATGCATGAAGTACGATTGTATTTATCTTGTGTTTTCTATGCATTTTTTTTCTAAATTACGGTTAGCTTCTTAAATGACTTCAATTGTGCAAGTAATCCAATCATAGTGTTTTATATGCATCAGACGAAATAAGAGTCATTTCAACAGTGCAACTGATGTCAAAGCAACCAGCAAATTGCTCACCGATTCTCCTAAGATGGTTTTCTGTGAACCGATCCAGATTTGAATTTGCATTTGAATTTGGCTGGTTTGAAGGTGCATTTGTATTCTTCTCTTGCTCAAGATGAAGCTTGCGGAAAAATTCTACCGTCAAATAAGTAGACTCCATCTCAACAAGCCGTAAAACTGTTTTCCGGCTTTCATCCCGAAATTTTTCCAATGAATCATTTGCAGATGTTGCTATATCAGATTGAAGTGATGGGAATCGCTTCAACTCCTACAATTACCATGACGCACTGTTAGGAGGAAGCTTAACAATTTGCATTTCCTAATGCTCTCAAACTTGGCTTTATCGGGCAGATGAACGATAAGAGTTCATACATAGAAGATCACATTCATATACCACAAAACATAAATAGATAATTAGATATTAAGGCAAGGCACACGAAACAACTCAGCCTTGTTTCAAGCCAAAAGAGGGAAAGAAAGATCCACGTAGAAATTTTAGGTGTATGTGAACGTCTAGTGCATGTTATTTTTCCTATTCTTTTTCTTAATTGTACATTTTCTTAGTTTGCTTTTTTCCTTTATCGTGTCCATAAAATGAAAACTGCCCATTCTATTGAAGGACACAAATCAGATTATGTGAGTGTGTATCTAATAGTAATATATGAAGACTAGGGGCAAGTTGTAACAAGGAGGCACAACTGCAGTGTAAGGAGATACAATAGATATATCAAACTGTCAACAGGTGTCTTGATGTTAACAGAAAAAATGAGGCATGTCGTTGGGAAAAATAAATGAGACGG
This sequence comes from Rhododendron molle, assembly GCA_025413875.1. Lineage (NCBI taxonomy): Eukaryota > Viridiplantae > Streptophyta > Magnoliopsida > Ericales > Ericaceae > Rhododendron > Rhododendron molle. The sequence goes on along the minus strand of CM046396.1, from coordinate 7,110,440 downwards.
CAAAAATGGAATCTTAATAAAACTGTCTGACGTCCAAACTAAATTTTTTGAATTACAATTCGTGCAGTATGTCGACGATGTGTCATCAGAGAATATTGTATTGATACTGAAAGTTCAGATGCAGTGTATTAGTTCAGTATTTTTATTTCTTCTAGCCTTAGGAAGGAAAAGACGCTAGTATTATTTTGTTCCTCTTAGTGTGTTCTTAAAGCCAACGAGAGTGATGTGACAGCATAAGAATTTGAAGCCTCAGTAGAGTCCATGCTTCGATTTGAAGGAGTTGGCATTCATATACTCCTGATAGTAGGCTGTATTTGGATCATGGATTTGGGTAGGTAGAAGGGAGAAAATGGAATAGTTCAAGGATCTCATCATCCATTACCCATTAGATCCTTTAAACAGAGCCTTTCGGAAACTACATTAAGGAAAGGCCGTTTTATCCATCTTTTTGGACCTGATCTTCTAGCTAAGGCAGGCATTCATTCCTCAGCAAAGTGTTCACTTCTTTTTTGCCAAGTTCCATTCAATTTGTGGTGGATGATGGAAAAACCAGCAAGTTACGGCTTCAAAGCAACCACGTTTATTAAAAGGAGAAAGGGCTTTAAATTAGAGAGAGAGAGAGAGGTTTAGTAAGGTGGGCAGAACTTGAAGAGTGAACCGAGCCACACTAGCCAATAATGTTTTTCAGTAGCAAGCTAGGTCTAACCCTAGGACCTAGGTTGGGGCGAAAACTCCAAAAGTCAGGCCTTTCCTTAATAATAAGGTAAGCTTTCAAGCCACTTTACTTTCTTTAGTAAAGGACGCAGTGAACTGTAATTGTGAAAAGGATGGAAGACCTGCCTGCCCAAAGAAGGTGATAGAACTATGTTTCAATCGTATTAAACTCTGGTATACCCCCAAGACAAGTTTAGAAAATATTATGCTAAGCAGTTTGCGGATCGCTTACAATGGGAAGCTAATTTGTTTAACAATGAAATTGAAATCATGAACTTGCATATGCAAAAAATTCAATGGAAGATATTGGGATGGCCTATAACATATCTTGACATACTTGAATGAAGCTAGTAATTGTTAACCATTCCGTAGTAATTTTGGTAATAGGTGAATTAAATTCCCAATGTTGGTTTCTGTTAATGATGATCAAGTGTGCTGGAAGGGGTGTGAATTGATTCAAATACTAGCAATGTTATTTGCCCAATTATGTAACCCAGATTCCAACCGAAGTTCCAACACTTGGTCACCTGACATTTTACCACTATACAAAGTTGAATGCCAAAAATGCCTTGATTACACTATGTTTTATGCCGAATACCAACCCATTCATATGTTAAAACGAGGTAGGATTTAAGTTGGCCTGTTCAATGTTGTTACTAACTAAAGATTGTTCACCTCTGTTGCTGCTATCGACTTCCTTACAAGTTCTTTCAGAATGAAATGTACCTGAGGAAAACAAATTAGAAACTAATCAATGACAAGAACTGGAATTAACTAGGGTTTATATTTGAAGAGGATGACAAGATACTTAAGTTCCATTATCTCCAAACAGTGACGATTTTACGGCAAACAGAAAAAGGCACTGAATATAGCAGGCAATAGAAATAGATAATCGTGCAAAGAACTAACGCCTGCATTGCACTATCTTAAAAATATCAAATGACTGCATGTCAATCCTCAGACTTGACCTCGAAATTGAACATACAAGCAAGTGTAATATGGGGGGCAGCCATTTTGATGATAGCATTTACGCTCTGAGCCTGAAAATTAAATTAACATATGGTTCTGGCTATATTACGTAGATTGTCCTAACTGCATAAGGTAACCCTTAATTTTGACAGGCGGGTGGTATTACATATTTACCAACACATTCAACTAGATTTGTGATGTTCTAAATTTCCAATTTACCAGGGACTGTGCAGAAAACTTTTATAATACGCATCAAATGCCCCAAGATGCTATGGATCATCATTTCTGTACAAAAATAAAACAAAGATACCGAGCAATATGAATAGTTAGGCTCATCCCTATGTTCCTGATATAGAAACTAGATGATTCCCATACTTGGACACATTCCGTATCCAACACCCCTAACGAGTGGTCCCAAACACATAAGTGCATGTGAAAAATTGCAGACTATCAGCTAACCTAATTAGCATAGACATTCATATTCAAGAAATCTACACAGCCATGGAATCAAGTAGATCAAGTAGGATAATGAATAAGTGGAAACATTACGGCATCAACAGAGGCTTCAGCCGGGCCTTTGAAATAGCCGAGAGACCCATCGATGAGTCTTCTGTACCCTTGTTCAGGAGCAATCAAATGAGGCTGATAGCCATCTGCCTCGGATATTACTTTTCTGACATTGTTTATTGAAAGATGGCGATCCAACGGAAGCTTTTTAAAAGCAGCTGGTAGTTGATGATCAAAAACCCCATATATCCGATCTCCACCTGGCCGCCTAATAAGCAACTCCTTATGTTATAACAGATTACAAGAAAAGCAATTTTCTTATAAGAAAGCTGAAAATCTGATGTAACCTGGAACCTATAAAGCACGGGTACAGGGATGACGTGTGGGGGCACTACATCTGTAGTATGTTTTAAAGAAACCTATCATTGTTGTATTCTGTATCTAAAAGACAATTTAGCAACAAATGCCATAATACTTCATCTCAATCTAGATAATAGGAACACTAGTGTTCAATTACCCCCTTTGGCATGGTGTTAGGTACGGTCTGATCTATTTTTCAAATACTCTGTATTTAAGTAAATATGCCTTAACTACATAGTAGAACATATGCGCTCAATATCATATAGTAGTCCTGACTCTTTCCCCTTTTTTTCCTATACCTTTTTTTCATAGTTCAAGTTCATTGAGAAGTTCTATAAGCATCGAATCAACCTCAGGTATTCCACCTCTTTCTATGTTATCAGTTTTATTTTCATAATGCAGTTCCTAAGAAGGATGCCACTCTTCATGCATACATGTCACGCCTCCACTCATTAAACTTAAACTTCCCATGCTTAAAAAAATGTGGCGGGTACTCCAAGCTAGTTCTTTTGGAAATATTGAGGTATGTAAGAACAACTGGACAAAATAAGAACTTAGAATTGAAGAACTACACATGGGGATCAATCCAGAGAGTTTTGCACAGAAGGCTTTGAGAGTCAAATATTAGTTTCTAGAGGTAATAACATCATGGCCTTTTGCAAACACTTGTTTTTTTTTTTTTTTTTTTGAAGATTCTATGTAACTTTACAAAGTCATTACCACATGAAACCTCTTTACCATTCTTACTTTGTTACAGAGAATTTACATATTACAAAAATTTTCCTTTTAGCTAGGGAAATACTTGATCTGTGTGACTTACGCTTTACATGCCTGTTGTTTAACATTCAAACATAGAGTGTCTTTGTTGTCTTGTGTTAGCCGGTGAAATAATGTACAAGAATTTGCCATACTTGTTGATATTCATGTATTCTTTGTAATTTGGGATTAAACTATCCACAATTTCCAAAAATGATCTCCCTCTAACTAGCTGTTTCTTGTATCAAGTTTGGTTACTATATCAACAATTTTATTACTTCTACAAGTTCTTGACTTTTTTTTCTTTTGATAATCGCAAGTCCTGACTTTTTGTGATTGGACAGAGAATGCTAATAGTCATTTTCTTCGAATGGGTACGATGGTAGTTAGTAGTGTGCTTTATAAAAAGAGAGATATATGATTCTTCTCAATAGGTTCACAGGAGATTTTAGTGAACTTGCGAAATTGCTTTCATAATTTTCAACAAGTGTTTTGAGGTACCCCTTCACTCTTCAGATAAATGTGTTCCACCTTTTCTTCAAAGAGAAGTTCTAGATCCCTCCAAGAACATATAGACATGACTCACTTGACGGTCTCTATCCACAAAGTCTATTTGGCTTAAAGATACAAGGTCACATCGACATCAATTTTGCATTGGAACCAATTCATATCCGATACTTTGATAGTCCCAGAACCATTGAATCATATGCGATCCAAATAGAGGCTCTTGCTTGAGTACATGATAGTATCTAGTTCCACACATAGGAAAGACTTGTAAGATAAGGATTCAAAATGATTATCTTTGCTGGATTATGATTCCATTAGCATTTCTTCCCAAGCAGCACATGCAATAGCAACCAAAACACTACCACAAGAGCTTGGGAACAGCATTGAACAAGTTGGAAATACCAATGCATCCTAAAAGAAGCTATCAATTAATGTCATTATACTACCAGCAAAGACAGCTTGAAACTTCCTAAACAAAAGATAACAAAGAATGTGGCATTACCCTCCATCCAGGTGTTCCTTAAATATTTTGTCAAATGCTCGACACATTTCCAAAATTGTGTAGAGCTGAGCCTGCACATAAAGGTAAGATTTCCCAAGTAACTAACAGGAGCAAAGGAATGTTAAGAATAATAACAAGGAACAAAGCAATTTCTTCATGTGACTGTGACATAAATCCAGTGATTACCCCTCCATCTACTCCGACAGGCCTTCCAATACGGTCCAACTCCGCATTAAGCTCATCAATTGTCTTATTGATTAATGCAATAATGCTTGGTATGCGCTGCCTGATAACAGTCTCCAAATGCTGGTCAACATACCAAAAAAGTGAAATGTATGAGATGAATGTAGAGATGATTTAGGTAACCATAAGATAAAATGTAACTAAAGGGAGGAGACCTTCGATAAAAGTTTTGCTAGATACTCGGCGCCCATTTTGTGTGACAAGTGCCCATACTCAGGGCTAGATTCAAAATACTCCTGCTCCTTTCTACGAGCAGCAAGCATGTCAACATTCTTGTTGATATCTGCTTGTGAACGGTTCACAATTCCAACCCAGGGATGTTGAAGCCTGTATGATCTTCCTTCAAGAACCTTAAAACAATTAAATAACTTATTGTCATGTGTTTCGTTTGGCAACTGAAAAACTACACAGAATTCAAAAGAAAAGTGCACTAGAGTTTCAAGGAGTTGAAAAGAAAAGAGAAGATAACCATGACGAGATAAAGATTCAGGATATTTACAGGAAGTACACATCCTATGGTTAAGAAATTGCCAAAACGGAATATCAAGTACATACATCCAGAGCATTTGTGCCCTTGTCCATTAGATCAAGTTTTGTTACCACTCCAAATGTTCTGTCACCTAAAAATAACAAGTTACACAAAAGAATAATTAGCTACTGACATTCGGCAACAAAAGAACAAGAACACGAAATGTTGTATCCAGCCTTAATATGTAATAGGTAAATACAGCAATAACTGCACACGTACCTGTTGGATCAACTTCTTTTGCTAGCTTTATAGCATCAGAAGTGGCAATATCTTGATTAGCAGGAGAAATGGCCAGTATAATGCAATTGGGCTACAAAACGAGAATAATACATTAGTTGACACAACTGCAATACTAATTCAAATATGAGGCTACAACTTGCTTTTGCAGGATATGGTAAGACCTGCATTAAATTTAGAGACTCAGAATGAACTCATAATTTCCAATTTTTGTCAGTTTGTGAAGCGGGTAGAAGAAAAAATAAGTCTCTTCCCTCTCAACAAAGGACACATATGCATCAACAAATGCGAAGCTGATACTATCCCAAAACACACCAAAAGCAAGACACTTCACTAACCTAACACCATTGGCACATCCATATCATGTGTACATTTCTTAGTGGCTTTCTAGTTTCTCCAGAGATAAGATGCCAATATGGTATCTGTATCTGGTAACGGATGTGTCATTTTTTACTTCAGTGGTTTTCCATCTCTAGTAAGTCTACCAGGTAACACTTGGTATGTTTCTTTTTCAGGGAAATGCCGCAGCAGTAGCAAGGGGACTAAGTGGTGTCATTAGTGTTGAGTAGCTTCATATACATTATTGGGACCATTTCGTAATAGCTTAAGCTCTTGGGACTACTCGTAACTTAACATCTTATTTGATCTCAGGTTGGGAGAGGTCTTGGGTTCAAGTCTATTTGTAACCATTTGTTCCCCGTTTGCATTATGCATCTCCCCTTCGTATTCTATTTCGCCCTATCTATGAAAATTTGCATCTTCACGTGCCAGACGGGGTTGCACGTGAGGGAGGATGTTGAGTAGCTTGATTTGGGCCAATTCCTGATAGCTTAAGCTTTTGGGACTGCTAGTAACTTAGCAGTTGGGTGCCAGGGGATTAAGTGTTGTTGCTGCTGCATTATATGATTGGGACTTCTTATAGACCGAAAGATACATTAAAGGTCAAAATAGCCACAATTGAAGAGGGATAGAATTGAGGATTAACTGAAACTAGGACTGCTTTAATTTCCCATTCCTCTAGAAGGAGGACTGCTGTAAACTAGGAAGAGGATTGACTGAAAGTCTTCTGAGATATCAACAAGTGCAATTTGCAGGAAGTCATGTGAAGCTTTAAGACAAACACGAGGTAGGTTATAGATTATGATACTAGCTAGGCTAAGAAATTGCATATGTAAGTTAGTATTTCTTTTCAACGGAGCAAAAGTTATTAGCTGTTCTTGGAAAGGTGAAGGGTTTGTTCTGTTGACTTCTTAGAATAAAATTTCCAACTCTAAAAACACTCATTGCCCCTACTTCCAATCATTACTCTCATTTCTCTCCACTCATTACCCCTATTTCCAGTCATTTCTCTCTCTATCTCTCTCCACTCATTACCCTTATCTCTAATCATCACTCTAATTTCTCTCCCCACTCATTACCCAAAAAACCAAACCCAAAAATTTCCCAAAAGCCAACCGAACAAGGGCAAAGAATCCTTACCTTCTCAACATAAGAACGGACCATTTTTTCAATATCCTCAACGATAGACTCTGACTGTCCCTCTGGAAAAAAAAAAGTTTTCATTATTCACCGAAAAGCACAACTAAATGGATTATCTTCTTTATGTTATGTTGCAAAAAAATTGTCATTCTGATACTTACCCACGGCAACCTTTGTCAGCCCAGGAAGATCTATGAGAGTTAAGTTTACAACTGTAGAAACAAAATCATGCAGATAAGTAACAAAACCAAACTAAGAGAAACCAACCTTTGGCTTGCAATTTAAAAACGCCAAGAAAACAGGAGAAACCTTGAAGAAATTCAATACAAATGACAACATGAAGTTTTTTTTTTGTTTTTTGGGCAGATGAAACCATCTCTCAACACTTTTCTTGTCTTGTGCCACGTTCTATTACATTTGGAGGGGGGGAAACATTGGAATCTTCAAGAGTACTCAAAGAAAATTAAATCTTATTATCTGAGATAAGATGGAATCTTAGATTCCATCCTCCTGCATCAAGGCACATCCCTCCTACCACAATAAAATAAAAAAGGTAGAACATATGTCATTATGCCAATATAATTCTGCTACCCAAACTAACAAAATACCTAGACCTAGGAACTGATAGGGTCAAGGCAATTACATACCATTTGGAGAATAAATGCTCAGGTGAATTGGAATGTTAGAGATTTGCTTAGACTTCCCTGTAATACGGTCTGTTTCATCTGCGATCTCCTTACGCACTGATGCTGCAAGGGCCAAAAAAAACACTCATCCATTAATGCAAGAGGTAATTATTCAACTTCACTAATTTCTTATACATTAAACAATTAAAGTTGTTAAGTGTTCCTAGCACCAGAGTTTTAGAAGAAAAAGTCTTAAGAGTAATTGCTTCATACATAGTGACAGTCACAGAAAACATGGAAAGGGATGACAACTTTCAACAATTCAGGTTAATTAAGTGGATGATGTACTCTTTATGGTTGGATAGTATTGCGAAAATAAGGAAGCCACAACATCAACAGATTGGTGGGGTTTACAACTTGGAACATCGGTCATTCTCCAGTGCTTCCAAGCGAAATTGGTGGCAGCGGTAGACTCTATATAGACCTAACCTATGCTACATGCACAGCTCGTAGATATGAACCCGTGTCCACGATTTCCAGGCCCAACCTTTCACGATGCACCATGAAATATGTGCAAAAGAGATGGGAACAGTTGGCACACCTTTTACATTGTTCGGTGGCTTGGGAATCTGGAGTTCAGTTCTTTGTTGGTTGGGCAAGCATTAGATGGCAACAGTGGTCCAGTACATCTGGTTGATTTTCTACCCTGCCAGCGGGGGGCAAGGATTGGGAAAAGGAGGAGAAAGGTTTGGGATACGACTACTTAGTGTTTTATGTGCCTCACATGGTATGAAAAAATCAGCGCCATTTGACCATATTGAGAGTCCTTTGCCTATGGTGAGAAACAACAGAGACTATCTTGCTTAGTTGCAAATGTAGAGAGGGAAATCCATCTCATGACCAATTTTTAGAATTTACAGAGCATTTCCATACATATGGTAGTGCAGATGCCCTCTTAGGGTGACCATCTATTTGTATATAGGTGGCATTCCCTCAAAAGCGCTTTTGTAAAAATTTTGGTTACATATCAAAACAAAATATGGAAAAACAACCACAAAAGTCGAGCAACTAGAAGCTGTAGCTTCGCACAAACCCTAATGTATGTCGTTCTGTAACAAGTGGGAGATTCAGAAGAGACGATGTTTTATAATAACACCAAAAAAACATGGCAATCAAGGAATTCAAGTGAGGCAATAACAAAGCACAAGGGCTGTTCTCATTCGTTTCAACCATCGCATTTTTGTAATTGCTGCTGCTTCTTTTTGTCTTTCCTCTTTTTTAAACTTGTTGATGTTGGTTACTGAAGAGCACAGGAAGTTGCCATATGCATAAAGAGCACATAATGTTGCAACTGGGCCAACTACCCACAAAAAGTTATGGGAGTTAACTAAAAAGGGATTTTGTAAGCTATCCTCATCCAAGAATATTCAATTTCTTAGCCAGTTCTTCTAGAAGAGAGCTTTTGAGACCTCTCTCGAAACATGCATAATAGATGAGATTTTCCACTATATGTGAATGAGAGCTTGCTGATATGCTCATATGGAAGATTCAGCACCCATAATACATCCATAAAGAAGAAAGACGGAAGACGGATTACGGATATCGCCTCTTCCAACCAGCATTCTATCATTAGCTTTCCTTTCCAATGCAGTCTGAATGTTAATCCTAATAGGCAATAACTATTATTGGAACACAATCAAGTTCATCACATTAAGGAAGCCTCAAAAACCCCTTGATACGATTTCAATTATTTGAGCCTTACGAGGTTGACTTGGTAATATGAATAACCAAATGAGTCATTACATCTTCTTCAGTGTCCAAATAGGAAAAGGTCTTTCTACCTTCACCTTGAAAGATGGGCACCCACACAACAGTCATGCAGAACACATGGAACCGAATAATATGCCAGGAAAAGACACAGGGTTATCTACCTTATTGCATGTCAATTCATACATGTTACATAATGGTTATAAGGGCACATAGGATAAAAACACACTTCTACATAAGTAACTTCCCACATTGTCCTGTAACTACCTCAGTTTTCTTAGTCTTGTCAGCATTATTTACTTGCTCTTTCTTTGCAACCTGGATTTCAAAGACAGTTTTTCTCTCTCCTCGTTCTGGTCAACAATTCGGGAAACGTAGATCCTTCTACATAACAAAATGCAACTAAGTTTGAATAATTATTTTTAGAGTTGGTTTATTGTCCACGCTTTTGAGTTGGGAACTTTTTATTCATACTATTTGGATATAAGTTCTGGAAACATGTCTTATGAAGGGACGAAGGAAGTAAGTGTTCTCTCTATTCAAGATCCTAGGTTCTATGTTTTCAAGTAATGATCCCTCTCTATAGGTATTCAATACGCACATCATCAGGGTATTTGGAGAAGCCATTGCTCTGTTTACATTGTTATCAGATGTAAATTTTTGACTTAAAAATTTGTTCTGAGAGACTTCCAGTTTGTTTATTATCCGTGCAACACGATTGAAAGGTTGTAATGGAGTGCACACTAAATACACCTGACAGAAACCCAAAACAAAAAGAATCATTTGTTAAATCAGACTTACCAAAATCAGTAAATCTCTTCTTTGGTGCATGCAGAAACTCGGCATATTCAGTTCCCCCTTCTATCTTATGCAGCTGCAACACCAATGGCCTCCTAGTAACGATACCTTATAAGTTCAAGGGAAAAAAACATTAGATATACGTGAAAGAAGGAGTGGATACTGACCATTGGCTCGTACTTTGAGCTAAAACCAATGAGAAGGAAAAAATACCACAAAATTTCCACTTCACCAAATGGTTTTTGGTTAAAGTTTTCAAGTGCTAACTTGTATCCAATTTCTACCATTTTCCAGTATGAACCATACACATTGGGTAATCACATTAAGATAAGCCAACAACTTAGAATGCACAAGGTTGCTTGAGGGATAAAAATAGCGACTTCTAATCCTTTTTGCCAAAATAGTCAAAAATATTCAGTTATATTCCAACTAGCGATGGGTGAATATGCCACCCTGATTCATATGCCAGTTTATAGATAACATTTAAACAATGTAGGATAAGCTCTTAACACTCTTTGCAGGTGCAACCTTGACTCCCACGGGAAGGAATGAACATCAGATCCTCGTGTCCACGTTTTAGCACAAATAAGGACAATCAAATAGATTGTAAAGAAACAAAGATTCCCAACGGCCAACTCCGTTGCTGTAAAACATCCATCCCAGAACCAATGGGCAGTGAGTGGACAGCCGCCCATGACCAGATACATATTTGGAGGTAATAATTAAACCAATGTGACCCTACATCTTGACTCTTTTACTTATAAGTTCTAATTCCAGTAATCCGAACAGAAAGGGAAAAAAAAAAAAAACTTTTTTTCTCAATCACAAATCCAATCATAGAGAGCCGAAATTACCAGATCCACGAGGCAGAAAATCTCTCCCGACAACACTTTCCAGCACCGATGATTTTCCAGAACTCTGATTGCCACATAAAAGCAAGAAATTGAAGCAGGAAGACATAATAATCAAGGACCCCCGTTCAATTGGTCAAAACTGCTAATGACAATGTATAATCAAAGAGGATAAGTAATTGCATAGTACTAATTAGTTCTTTGGAATCATTTTCAAAAGGAATGAAATAGGCATTCTACCTATCTAAATTGGTGAATGACGATTCTAAATCTAGAAGTACCTATTATTTTTGTAGCAAACAAAACATCGAGCATTACAAAGAAATGATCATTCCATTCTAGCTCCATCCCACTAACAAAAATTCTACAACCACACCCAAAATCACACACCCAAATACACACCCTCTCACAAAACATAAGGGTCCCACACACTCTATGTGTGCAGTACCAAAACACTTCCTACTAGTACTAGTGATTGGAATTAGGCATTATACATTCCATATTCAGTGCTATTGACAGTCCAATAGATTTATCAACCTTTCACCTATTGCAATCTTTATCTTTTTGAATATCGGAAATTCCATTCGTAACGCCAATCCAACTCCATAAATGAGATCCCAACGATACGTCAACAAATTCACTTCAAATCCGATCAATCAAACGGTTCCTAATTGAAGAAACAAATACTCCATCCGTCCTAAAAAGAATGTCTGATCCGCATAAGAAGCCACAAAATGCCAACAAATTCACGTCCAATCCGATCAATCAAACGGTTCCTAACCGAAAAAGCAAATACTCCTTCCGTCCCAAAAAAAAAATGTCCGTCTGCAAACCGAAGACTCGAAAAGAAAATATTTTTATACGGAAAAAATCAAACTTTTTCTCAAAAACTGAAAAAACTCGTTGATATCTAGTATCTTGCGAAAGAAAGTTTGAACTTCTTTTGAAGCAAAATGTATTCTTTTCTAAGTTCTCATTTGCAGACGGGACAATCATTTCGGGACGGACAGAGAACAACATTTGGGAGCAAAAGAGGTGACCTGGCCTCCGACGACGGCAACAGAAGGGAGAGCTTCCCAAAGGGACATCCCTTCACCACCATGATCGCCCAATACAGTGCAAGCTCTCTGGATTCTGTTAACCAGTCCAATCAAGCTCTCCATTGTCGCCATTGATGCGGGAATGGGAGATGGAAACAGGAATGGGAAATGCGATCGAGATCTGATCCGATCTGATCTGGGTTTGTGTCAAAAAAATATATCAGTGCGAATGTATATGTGTATGTGCTATATGTATGGGTGTAGGCGTATATAGGAACGGTCGAATCGTGAAGGAAAAAGAGGACTATTAAAGCACCGTTATTAAAGAATGCGGTAAGAAATAGGCTATGAAAATGCAAGGGGACTCTCAGATGGAGGAGATGCAGAGGTGGGAATGTTAGAAATTTAGAGTTAGAGAGAGAGAGAGAGAGTAAACGGCAAAACGGTTTGAAGGAGTGGGGTTGCATACAGATGTTGGAATCTTGTCTTTTAAGTCTTTTGATTTGTTTTATTTTCTGGTTCATTTTGGAGATTTTGGAAAGACAATAGGGAAATGGTTTGCGCACTTCATTTCTTTTATAAATTCACTCGAAATTTTGTCTTTTAACGTACTTTGAAAAACGAACAACGGTTATTTTGAAACGCTAAAAGACAAGTTTTAGAGTGCATTTATCAAAAAAAAGTGAAATGCTAAAATTATATTCCAAGAAAATGTGGTATTGATATTAGGCTTATAAAAGATATTTTCTCAAGAAAACATGAAAATACACTGAAAGAAGATACAAATAAAGTATCCCATGCAATGTATTTAGAAGCATAGATCACCAGTGAATATTCATCTTTTATTTTATTTATTTAAAATCTGAAACCATAAAATAAATTAATAATAATAAAAAAGTAAAGCTAGCTATCGCATAGTTACCATTTACGATTAAAAAAAATTAACTTAATCATCTTGCTATAGAAGCAACTTAAACTATTGAATACATGGTAATTTCAATTATGCGATATAGATATAGAAGTACTAATAGTTGAGAAAGAAATGGGTTGCTGGTGAAGTTCAAAACGTTAAGCATTACAAATTTTGATTGTTGGGATAATGGATATGATTCGTTAGTAAGTGGTATTTTTGCGAGTATATTGTGTTTCATGAACTGAAAAGTGTACCGAGAAATCTACCCATAGCCATAATATGTGTTGATCCTACCCCAAATATCTATCAATAAATTAGCACCATTGTTTTGTAGTATTACTTTTAGAGTTATTTGAATTGAACAATACTATGAAAACATAGTGAATTTCATTAGTTCAAATATCCTACCCATAGCCATTGTTTTGCCAAAAAAAAACACAGTTACGAGGTACTTGTCATGTAAGAGCAAGTCCAACAGTGCAAAGGGAAGTTAGATAGAATTATTGTTATAGTAAGTAAAAGATTACAGCTTTTAATTACCCTTGTAAAAACATAAAAACATATAAAACTACAATTTACAACATTTTAAAAAATATATAAGAGCATATGAACGTGCACAAGTGTCGCTTAAAAAAGAGAAGAAAAAAGAAAAAAAAAACACAGTTACGAGGTACTTGTCATGTAAGAGCAAGTCCAACGGTGCAAAGGGAAGTCAGCTGAAAAAGGGGATACAAAGGAAATTTGGAGAATTAAATGTCCTTGTGGAATTGGAAGATGCTGCGAAGCGGAAGTGTTTGGCAACGGTGTCGAGTAGCCGATTTGGCCGTTTACATTGAAAATTCACATCTTAAATCTTGACCGAATAATAGTCGATTTAGATCTATATACGCTTAGATTCAATCCAAACCGTCTGTACCGAGATAAACGGCGGGATGCCGCTTGATACCAACAATAACATTTTACCATCCATTGCCATTTTCTCTAACCAACCAAACCTTGCAATATATTTGTTAGGTGATAGGTGGCATAATTGTTAGGTTCCTACTTTAATTAGTAGCATACTTAAATAGCTTAAATACTCCGTAACATTTTATAAAAGTAGGTTTAGCATTGAAACTACACACAAGCATCACTTAAAAAACAGACAAAAGGGTTGAGGAGTACAATATTAGTCTCAATAAAATAAAAACTAGTTAGTTTTATAAGCATCTGAGGCCCTATTTTCACTGACAAAACACACTAAATATTTAACGCATTTTACCATCTCATTCACATTAACAAAAAGTTTCAGCATTTTACCATCTCATTTTCATTAACAAAAAAGTTGTCAACAAAAACCGTTTTTCTACAATAACTCTACTTACAAACCTATCAACAACTTATTCACTATGGGAAACACCTAACAAATTCTCGACCACAAATAAAAATCTACAAATGTTTCATCGCATCACCGGAAACACCCCCTGAATACACATACCATAAGCGTGCTTATAACAAAATTGGTACTGATTAAAAAGAAAAATGGTGAGGGCAACCACATCTCGCACAAAACATAAGGCCAAAGTGGCACAGAAAGAATAGTTTGATCCAGCAAAGATCAGACTATGAGCCCATATTCATCTTTTTCAATAGAACAGTCAATGCAAACAAAACGGACAGAGTTTTTACGTTCCAATAAGGGTTTTTAAAAAATTACTTATTTGCGATTTTCAAGCTTAAAAATAATCGACTCACTAAGTTCATTATTTTTAAGCATAAAAATTACAAATAAGCACTACTTTTTTAAGAACCTTTAGCGGAACAGATTGGGTCCCGAAAACCTTCCGGACTTGAAAATGCGTGATTGAAGTGTGAATCCTGCACGTTCAGGTGAATCTCAAATCCACAAATCCGAGTGAATCTCAATCACATATTTCTAACTCCGGGAGATTTTCGGGGACCAAATTGGAGGACTGTAATGTTCCTGACTTCCTGTTCAAGTGTAGACATGTGTATATAACTGAGAAACAAAGTCTAGACTAATCACACAGTCATGGGAACTGTGAGCTTCATCTGATTACCAGAACATTGACAAAACTGAACGAACGACACCCACGCTAGCTGCAGATTACAAATTTAGACCGCAAATGAGAAGCAATAATGTAAGGAAACGCCCACAAGCTACCTATACAACAAACGGTTACGACCACGCAAACATTAATCCCCCCAAAGGTTAGCTGATCAACATTGTATCCTTGCTTTTGTGCTCTGCTGATTTCTTAGCAAAAGGATGGTGGTCTAAGTCAGAAGCATACCAACATCTTCCCCTGGTTTTTTCTGATTTCGAGTTTCCTCTTCTTGCTAAACTCGGAATAAATGACCACTGGCATGCTAGCAGTAGAATCAACCACTAAATAGGAGAAATCGGGGAGAGGAAGAGGGAAATGACCCAAGAAAAGGCCCGTGCTGAATTACTCCTTCCATCTGTTGTTGGGGCTTCTTGTTATTGGGTGCTACGCATCAACCCGCCTCGTCCCATGTTTCTGCACAAGAGAATTGTGTGTTACCGTTAAATTTTTTAAGACAAAATAATCCGAGCAAAACAATCACACCACTTTAAGCAGTGTTTGGAAGGTTCAATAAACATGGGATCACAATCCTAAAAATACAACATGCCAAACATTAGACTATCTTGTCTTGGAAAAGATGAGTACTTTCGCAAATCTCTAATTTGGTCAATAAACTAGAAATTTGTTGTATAACAACACTTTCATAGCTAGTTGTTTTGACATTGTATATGAGCGACCATATTGCATGACATGAGGGCATTCAGAAAGGGAGAAATTGAGAATCATCGAGACATACAAACGCAACTTCCAGACCAAATTCTAGGATGTTTAGAGCTGTTTCTATCCATCTTCTTTTTATCCATCTTCATAGGTTTTTGAGCAAACAGTCCACTAAAATTTTGGGGTTCACACTTTACACAGAATTTTTTTTCCCCACTATACCATTGAAGTAAACTATGTTTATTCACAAAACGGATGACATACAACTATTGGTAACCAAAAACCATTATGGAGCAAGAACTAATTTTATTTTACGAGTCTTATTAACATATAAAAGAACATACTAACAACCACCGTTTGTATGAGAACATCATTCGGTACTTGAAACTTCAAACAAGTAGATGCTAAAAGTTCCCATTCACTAATCGGAATCTCATTAGAGCATCTCCAACCCAACACCCTCCGACTCTAGATGATCAAGATATAATCTTTTATTCAAAATGTGAACTAAGAGGATTTTGCTATTCATATTCACTCCAACCATGTTTTGATAAGTATATTCACTCCGACCAAACATCTCCATATCTCTATGTTCCCTCTTCATTTCAAATATAATCTCTCTTTTTATCCAACCGTTGCCTATTTTCATTCCCAATTCAATTACTTCTCTCTTATTATATTCAAAAAGAGAATATGGAGGATCTTCCATTCTTTTCTCCCATACTCCATATTTGAGGTACCAAATTCCATCAAATAGATGAAGAAATAGAGTATGGGCTGGAGC
This sequence comes from Rhododendron molle, assembly GCA_025413875.1. Taxonomy (NCBI): domain Eukaryota; kingdom Viridiplantae; phylum Streptophyta; class Magnoliopsida; order Ericales; family Ericaceae; genus Rhododendron; species Rhododendron molle. The sequence goes on along the minus strand of CM046396.1, from coordinate 7,094,090 downwards.
TTGGTTTTCCTCTAAAATAGAGAGATAGAAGAGAAAATGGAGAAATAGAGTATGGGTTGGAGATGCCCTAACAGAAAGAAAGCTAATCATCCAAAATAGGGAGGTGTGTACATGGGCCGGAAAGCCTAAAGGACTTCTCGTAACTTAAGCAGCTCTAACCCCAGGGCTGCATGCTTCGGTTCTTTTATCTTTCCGGCTGCTCAGCTTCAACCATCTCAAGCCTCAACTACTCAACATGCCTTTAAATAATTAAACTTTTCCTCTATGTACCCACTACGTCATTCAACCAGTTAAAGTATTCTTCTCTCAGTTTATGGGAAGTAATTGACATAAAATATAAAAAAAAAATGCTATATCTAGTTATAATAGACAAAAAGCAGGGAGAACTGCTTAAAACTACAAGAAAGCTACTACACTCAAAGACCAACACGAGACATCATGTAATCGAAATCCAAGTGTACTATTTTCCTCCTGTGTCAGCACGTGTGTGAGGAAAGAAGATATACCATACCTTGCAGGCAGAGCCTGAGAACTGCCTACAGGACCCTTGGAATTCCCAAACCGTTTGGCCCTGTTTTCATGTTCTTTATCCTCGCGCATAGAAGCTACCTCCTTCTCCATGGCAGCAACCTCTCTTCTCATCTTCTTGGCCTCAACCTCCATCGCTTTAGTTAAAGTATCTACCTTCTTTGCCAACATCTGAAAAAGAAGTAAAATCCAACTTCAACCAAGGAAATACAAAGGAGAATCCTGACATCAGTGGGACAGAAAATCAACCTCAATTGCATCGTCCTTGTCTTTAAGACTTTGATCCTTTTCATGACCAGCTTTCCTCAAAGTAATCACTTCTTTTTGTAGCAAATCATACAACACTACAGGCACACTATCCTCCGTATCCGTTGCAGGGATGTCTTGGGCTTTTTCTTCTGGATTCTCTTTACAGGTATTACTAGTGGTTGCAGCATCCTTCATGCCCTCAAGATCAAAATTTGGAGAGGTTCCATTCAAAAGGATTTTACCCCTATCTAATGACCGTGTACCGCCATCAAATGATTTCGAAGTCCCTCTTGCATTCCTTAATATTGAACTGGAACCAGAAGATGAGGTTGATCTCAACTGAAAGGATGGAGATCTCTTGGGCAAAAAGCCATTGGAGGCCAATTTAGAGATGTTATCAGCTCCACCCAGAGATTGGCGCCGCGAAGGGCCACTGTTTATATTACTTCCCTCTAAGGTGAGACGATTGCTACTGTTTGATGATCTCAAGCTATCTTCTAGTACTTTGAGTCGCAGTTGATATTTTTCCTACAAAATGCAAGAAATTGTCAAATTCCAAACAAGACTACCAAAAATGGTGAACAACTATAGCTACAATAGGGAAACCAGATTCTCACTTTCAACTGAGCTTCGTATTTAGCAGTTCTATCAGCTATATTGAGCTTGTCCCGGAGTTGCTGCATCTCTCCCTGTCACAACACATTTTGGTTATAACTTCTATCTATTAAATCTATATAACCCAATTTTACGTCTCCCATGATGCCAAAACAAAATATCAGAGAATAACATTTACACGTAATCAGAAACCAGCAAATACCTGCAAAAACCTTCTTTCCTCAAGCCATTGCTTCACGGGCATTACTTTGTCATTAGCATCTTTCCATTCATTAGCTACAACTGTAGCCACCCTATTTGCTGTCACTTTTGCACGTGCGAGCTCCCTATCAAGAGTTTTTCTCTCCTCCTGGAAAACATAACAAAATAAATCCAATTTTGAGAATCATTGACAAGCATCTCAACTGGAAGAATGTTTAGAGGCAAGTATTGATAGAAACCAAGGCTCTTCAATAACTACTGGACATTACATTCATCTCTTGAACTTTGCGCTGGTAATCCCTCACAGCATTTGCAGCTGCACCCCCAGCAAGGACAGCCTCTTCAAGCTCATGCACAGTTTGGGTAAGCTTCTCAACCTCAGCAACCTTTTGGCGAAGCATTTTATCCAAAATTTTATTTTCTTCCTGATATAACAATGCATTAGGCATACTTACATGTACAAGCTAATAAAACACGCTATCATGCAACTATATGCCCAAACATTCAATGAACTTAAAAGAAAATCAGCGCCGTCAACCACCATACCTGGCAAATTTCTATCTGCTTCATCAACTCTTGGTTCTTATTCTGAAGGTCGTCCACCATGGAAGCCTTTGCCAAGGCAACCTGAACAGTTCGCTCAGCTTCAAGCAAAGCAGCTTCTTTGGATTTAGTGAGGCGATCTAACGCCTTGTTGTCATCCTGCAGCTTTGCAATCTGAAAGGAAAAATCACATCCAGTCAGTTTACCCTTGGGATAACAATAATTTCAGTTGTTTGCCTAGGGAACACCATCAAGAATCAATGATCAAAAACAGGAACACACACAACCTCTTGACGGGCAAGTTTGAGTTCAGCCTCCAGCGGTGCAAGGATGGCTTCAATGGGAGGCATATCATCATCTTTTTGGGCAGCATGAACCCTTCGGAGAGTGGCTTCTGCAGCAAACTGAGCTGCCATAGAGGCCTTCTTCTCATCGTTGATTTTCTTTATCTCAAGATTCTGCAAGAAGAAAATGTCACATTGATGTATTAGAATGTTAGACCAAGAAAAAAAGATACAACAAATGGAATGGGTTTTGTGTCTTACTTTGCTTTCTAGAAGAGATTCTGCTAACTTGAGCTTTCCTTCAACCTTTGCCAATTCTTCACTTAGCTACAATGAAAAGAAGCACCGAAAACATCAGCTTCCATTCCACATTAAACGCTGTTAAAAAACATACTGTAAAGAAAACGCTCTGCAACCAAACAATTACCTCTCTCTGCTCTCTCTCCTCCCAAAGCGCGTATATGCATATTTGATTCTGTTTTCAATTTTTTTCTATGTTTTCTTAACCTTTCATCATTCACATTGAAACAGTTTGACCAGAAACTTAATATCTAACTTACATCAATGGATTTACGAATTCAATTTTTAGTGGCTTGTATAAATGGACAATTTGCATAATAATGTCCATCTTCCCTGCAGAAACCCAATCCCTTCTAGTTACGTTGACAGCCACAATCATGTTCATTCCTTCCTAGATAAACACTAGGTTAATTTTGTTGTTGCACTGAAACCATATCCAGCAAATATTGTTTAATGAGAATCACAATTCACAACCACCAACAGAATCAGCTGGGATACTGACACCGTAACCAACACTAGAATTAGCAATATTGTCGAATGGGAGCTCCCTCAATTTTGATACCAAAGTCAAGACCTTTCAAATAATAAAAAGAACAGTTTTGGAAATTGTCCCACATCGGTTAATTATCTCCTCCAAAACTAGTACATGAGCCTAGGCGGCCACTCCACTCATTGCCAATTAGTATTGAGTTGGATGTTTTAACATGGTTTCAGAGCGAGGTTTTCGGAGGCTTTTCCCCTTTGTTTGTGACATAGTTGCACTTTGTTTCGTTGTGATCTGTGCGTTCCAGATCCTTTGTTGACCTCTCCACGTGCAAGTCGGGGGTCACACGCGACGGGGAGTGTGGGAAATTGTCCTACATCGGTTAATTATCTCCTCCAAAATTACTATATGAGCCTGGGCAGCCTTTCCACTCATTGCCAATTAGTATTGAGTTGGATGCTTTAACAAACAGGAATACCCTTGACCCTTTCCAATGAAGGGGAGGGCCATACTTGGCAAAGCACTTAGTTTCCATATCCAGTGGCTGTCGACCGTTCACTAGAACTTTGTAACAGAAAGATGACTCGTTTATCTGAGAATTATTGCTGCTCCAGGTTTGGGATATGCAAGTCCAAGTCATATGAAGAAGTCAAATCCAAAACTGGCTGAAACTTTTTGGAATCTGCATGCGAAGGGGAGGTCACCCCATCGGAGCTAAACTATCCCTACCAGCCATCTAACATCTGTCCCATTAGCCATTCGATTTAACTAATTCTAGGGAGAAGGCAATCAGGCAGCAAACAACTGCATAAATATGACACTTGCAAAAAAGACGACATTTGAATCATCTGCGATGATGAATTATGTACATCAGAAACATACCAACTTCAATACAACCTCATTCGTAAAGTGCCAATGGAAAGACAAAACAACAACAATGGAAGATCCTCTAAAGTGGATATTTTGAGAGAAGTATCAGATAAAATGACAGCTCCTAACGTGTGAAGTTTAAAGAGAAATATGTTTGATAAACTTAAGTTGCACTGAGAACAACATTAGCGAACACCATCAGCTAATTCAGAAAAGCCAAACACAACACCAGCATAAGACCCCAATCTAAACACAACACCAGCATAACACCACCATTAGGTCAACCGCATCAGAAATACAGCAACCTGCAATATCTAAACTCAATCTATGAGTTGATCGACATAAATTCCTTCCCGGCTTTGGCGTATTATCCCTTGATTTGATTTGTCTGGAAAGGAGGCAGCTGCGGCATTTTGATGGACTCAAAGTTCGACTTCAGAGGTCTTTTATTAGTAGCTTGTATAGTTGGAACTCAAGGGTCCTTCCTCGACGAATTTCATAACACGCAACTCTTTCCCACTATAAGGTAGTGTATGTGGCTTTTTTCAGTTATTCGACCTCTTTCTATATACAGGTGGCATTCCTTTAAATGCATCAGTTAATCAAACTATTTTCTTGAAAGGGAAATTCTAGTTCATTCATCAACATGGCAACCCCTCAGAAACTAGCAAAACACAACACATCAGCATAAAACCCCAATCTAAGAAAGCCTACAAAATGAAGGCCACCACTAGGTCAACTACATAAAATAATACAGCAACCTGCATACGCCAAACTCAATGTCCAAGTTCATTGATCGGCACGAAGTCCTTCCGTATGCAGGTGGCATTCCTTTTAAAGCCTCTGTATGAAACTATCTACTTGGAAAGAAAATGCGAGTTCATTAACCAACATGGCAACTCCTCATAAACTAAAGCATTTCGAAAGAAAGATAACCTCTTCAACTGCCTTCTCTCTTAGGCGATCTGAAAACCTCAGTGCCTTGATCTCCGCATTCGCTTCCCCCAATTCTCGATCCTTATCTGCAAAAAAACAAAACAAACACACCTCAAATCGACAACCAAAAAAAAAACCCAAGCATTACTACAATTACGGCTGATAAATGAACCAGCCCGTTCGCGTTGGACTTTGAGCTCGTGTTCGCTCGTTAAAAGCTCGTCTATGATCGGTTTGTAACAAAAACAAACTAAGCTTGAACTATTTTGAAGCTCGTTAAGCATTCAAACTAAACTCAAACAAACTATTTGATCGGCTCGTTCAACATATGATGTTTGGATTTTCTAAGTTACTCAAGATCAGTGTTCTAAAAGTCGGTCTTGAATGGGCAGCCTAGGCGCTAGGCGGCCGACTGGTTACCGCTAGGCGCCACTTTCCGCCCGACCAGTGCCTAGCAATTTTTAGAACATTGCTCGAGATCGGTTTGTGGCTCGATTAAGGTTCATTCAAGATCGGCTCGTTTCATAAACAAGCCAAGCTCGAACGTATATTTTACAACTGTTAAAAGATAGATTTCAAACCAAGCTTCAACAAATATCTCGTTCGCTTCGTTTATCCGCCCTAACTACAAGTCTACAACACAAAAAGAGAAAGCACAAATCGAAAGGTCCACCGGATCTCACCCCTGACTTCATTCTCCAATCGATTGAGCTCCACCTTGACCGGATCCGAACCGTGGAGCAGGTTCATCAACTCGTCGGCGTCCATGCTCGGCGGCCGCGCCGGAGCTCTCCGCTGCCGCGAACCCCTGAAAGATCCCGACGCCGACAATGGCGCCGCCAGAACATCCGCCGGCGACATTCCCCCTCCGTCGCCGGGAACCTCCGCCATCTCGGATCTAATAACACTGTTTCACTGCCACTGCACGACCTCAGTCTATGGTTTCTAATCTGTCGTAATGCGCGCAGATAGATGGAGAGAGAGAGAGAGAGAGTCGAGATTTGGAGACGTATATTCTATTCCTTTTGGTGTTGGGATTGTGAGCTGCTTCTCTCTAGAAAATGTGTTTTTCTTTGGGGAGAGAGAGAGAGAGAGAGTGTGTGTTTTTCTTCGGAGAGAGAGAGAGAGAGTGTGTGTTTAGGTGTATGATTATAAACAAACAAAATAGACTTGAGTGTTAACAGAGATGATTAAGGAAAGTTTAAACAAAAAACAGAGATGATTAAGCAGACAGTGCTGTATCTGAAGTGGGTGTGTGTGAACTGTGTAACGTAGTACTCCATCGAATCTTGCTACGGGTACATATCATATGCACATACATTACACATATGAGATTTGTGGGGCCTATCTCGAGTCCTACAGAGATGATTTGAATCGTTCATTATTTTTAAAATATTTTTTTATAGAACCCTGTAAAAAATCAGCTCAATCCGATATCAGTAAGGATTTTTCTTGAATTTGTAGAAACGAAACTGAACAATTAGGTAGTTTCGCCCCTATAAATTCCGAAAAAAATCGTTACTGATAACGGGTTAAGCTGATTTTTTACGGAGTTCCATAAAAAAATATTTTAAAAATAATGAGAGGTTCGAATTATTTTTGTGGGACCCGGAGTGGGCCCCACAAAATCCATATGTGCACGATATGTACATGTTTATATGTGCTCCTAGTTTTTTTTGTACTCCATACTTCCATAGTAAAGTAAAGGAGGAGGATCCTCTCCATAGTTCAGGTCCCGTTCTATTAAGAAAAATAAAAGAACGACTTATCTCATAAAACGGAGAATGAATACTTGAAAAATAAGAATCATAGTAGAACGGAGGAACCTTATTAGAACGTGGAACGGGGCTTAAGTACTTACAAAATAAGAACTTTAGCGGATCGAGGCCTCACTATCTTGTCGGCCCACTTTTGGGCCTATTTCGGGTCCAATTTAATGATCGAAATCGTTTCATTTTATTAGTCTTATTGAGACCATTAACCGCGTCAAAAATCATGTTGACCAAAAAATTTGATGTAATTTCGGAGCACATTTATGGGTTGTGATCTTGTGTTGTAAGCCCTTTTGTTTTCTCAATATATTTGTGCTCTGAAATCATATATATCAAATAATATCTTATTAACATGATTTTTGACGTGATTATTAGTTTCTACGAGATCTAAAATATGAACAATTTCAATCATCTAAGTGGTGGCCCCAAAGTGAGTCATTAGAAAGTATAAAGGTATTGAGTATTTTTTAGGAGTTTTTTGAGTTGATTTTTTTTTTCTTCAAATTAGCATCCAAACAAGGCTTTCAGTCTATTTACATATGATTCGAGAGGACTGTATCCCATTGTAACTGTGATGCCGTTTGTATTAGATAGGGGACAAAAGGAGGATATTTTCCGCCCCAGTTTTTTTTTTTTTTATCCTTAAAAAGGGTGGGAGAGGGCAACCAGCGTAGCAACCCCCCTTGGGCGTGACCATAGGGTCTCCCGACCCGCTGTAAAATGTCCGGTTGAGCCATAGCTACTGTCCGGAAGGACAGACCGTCACCACAGCACCACCTAGGTGCAGAGTGGGCAGAAGGCTTTATCCCGCACCCCCTGCCACTGGACAGGACTCGAAACCGAGACCTGCCAGGGAATGAAGGGGCACCTGCCCACTCGGCTACCACCCTCGGTGGTATTTCCGCCCCAGTTTCAGCTGGAGTTTTCTTGCAGTGCACCCAAAAGGAGGAATTTTGTTTGTTTTTTCAATCGATTGGAGGGATGATTATATTATGAAGTACATATAAAGTATAAATCACGAGACACTACATCAATTATATGAAAATTTGTGAGATAACTAAAAGTCCAACGACCCAACCACTATAAACACAACCTAACTACAAGCCCCCCATTTTAGGAGGGGAAATAATCCCAACTGAAGAACACCCATAAGTGGGTGGAAAGACTCAAAATTATGACCTCTTAGTGAGATGCAAAAGTTTTGGCCAACTGGGAGGTTAGATGCACAAGTTCTGACCAACCAAACTAGTCCCATTTAATTCAATAAACTCAAGTTAGGCAGACACTTTATAATCACTTGATCGGGGTTAATTTGTCTTCAAGTTCATTCTTGAAATCATACTCAGCATCCATTCTTTTCGAAACATGTCGATATCCGATTGAAATGTTTTTCTTATAGAGACCGTAAATAAAATATTTTGAACAAAATGAGCGACTCCGATAATGTTTGTGGGACCCGTTTCCATCCGTGCATGGAGTATGTACTCCTTTGTCTTGGCAGGTAGCGCAACTCCTACGGAGCCCACCTCAGGTCCCCACAAGGATGATCCGAACCGCTTATTTTTTTTAAAAAGTATTACTTTATGCATCTACCTAATAAAACACAAGGGTGTGGGGACCACACAAACATAAGTTGAAGGAAGGACTGAGATTCATCTGATCCAAGGGCTGATGTGTGCTATCCTACTCTCTTAAAAAAACACTCACACTCTTTCAATTATATTACAAAAATGTCATCCGTTCTTTTTAACCACTACTCGGCTTCTGACGTTGGCATAAAAAAACCAAAATATATTACAAAAATGCCTAGGCACGGGCACTACCGGGATGCGTAGTGCCGTAGGTACGGACAAATACTAGTTCTTATAAGAATCATCTCAATTGGATATTGGTAAGAGCAAAACTAACTACTCAGCCCTGTTAATTTTAAAAAAGCCCTTATCCATATCCGATTGAGATGATTTTGTATAAGAACACATACAACAACCTTATGAGAAAAATGAGCGATTCGAATTGTTCTTGCGGGATCCTGAATGAGCCCCATAAAAAATATGTGTATGATCTGTACTTAATTTACCCGTGCCACCAGCACAGTTCTATCCCCTTGGGTAGAAATGTGAAAGACTAGTACCATACTATGTTTAAAACAAAAAAAAAAAAGTATTGGGGGGCCCGTTAGTAGAAGATAGGGTGGGTCTCCTAGCGAATGGAATAATATATTAAGGTGCACGTAAATTGATTCGAACTCCCGATTTGTCGAAAGAAAAAGGAATTGGAGATGGGTCACCAGTCACCACCATAACTTGAGCCATGATTTCTTCTTAGATTTGGCTCGAAAATTGATCCCAAAAAATGGACCGATATGGGATCACTTGGTAACAACCCAATAATAAATTATTAAGCATTAGAATGAAGGATAATAGTCCGTGTCTTGGAACTAAAAAAGCCGTTGAGCACGGAGGATTGGACAGGAGGTTTGCGGGAATTTCTTGCCCTTTCCTTTTTTGTCAAAGCCTGAGGCCTAGGTATCATTTGAGACTTGCATTCTAAGTTAGGCAAAAAAGTTAATTTTGATTTGACTGTAGATTTACCCTAAATATTGTTTTGGGTTCACCCGATAATCGATAGAGCTAACCAAACAGCCCCACCGACAGGAACGTGGGGTCCGCTCTGAATCCTCTACGGAGCCCATCGGTATGTATAGTGGGATTCTCCGATAATATGGTCTTAGGATGAGTTCATCTTATACTCTCTTTTTTTGGTCACTAATAAAATACCACTCGGTTCTACAAAAGTACCAAAAATACCATTTAGTTATAGAAAAACGTCGTTGTTTTGAGTAGTGGGTATTTTTAGACTAAATTCCAAAAATATCATTTAGTCCATAGCATGAACTGACTCTAAGCTTAAGGTTAGGTACTCCTAGCACCAAGAATGGTAAAATTGAAAATGCAACAATTACCGTAAATTAACTTAAACCGCTGTTTTTCTAGGGATTGTGATAGAGGGGCTCCAAAACTAAACTGTGTTGATACACAAAACGAGGTCATTTTGGAGCACCTCCATCAATTTTTGGAGTGCTAAAATCAATTTCCTCTAGTTGAGATGTTTTCCTTTGCGCTGTGATGCCATTTTGCGTTGTCCCTTTATCCTAGTAATCCTTATCTTTCGTTAACAAAATTTTATTTTATTAGATGTTAAAAAAAAAAAAAATTTTAAACCACAGTTTTAGTAGATACTAGTTAGTCTTGAATAAAGACGAAACAAAGGGAAACAAATCCAGCTAGTTTTTTTTTAATTAGGGGAACTGCTTGAAAACTTGTAAGGCTTTAGAAAATGTAAAAGCCATGTTTTTTTGGGCGTAACTCAAATTGTCTGCACTAACTTAAGTGCACCACGATTAATTCTTTTACCGAACTATGAAGATGCATTGACAAATGCAATGGCGTATCCAGCACGTGCCCCACTGGATTTTTTTGTTTTTGTATTTTAACCACCAGCTTTGCTTACCAAAAAAAAAAAAAGTTAACTCTTTGGTTTTAACCTATGCTAAAAAGTTTTTACCTAGTTTGTGAACTGCACAAGAGTCGGTGATAATAAGCCAACATCAATTCATCAGAATGGCATGCCGGAGCTGTTGGAAAAGCTACATAATCTTTTAGGGATATCTCACTGAAATCATTAAGGATGAGGGAGAAGGGAAAATTCTTTGCACATACCTAGAGTGAAATTCATCATCTTCAACTTGGTAAATCAAGAGTGATGGTTACTTCTAGAACCAATGGGATAAAAGTGAACGTAAGCCCTCTATTATAAAGGGAGAGGGCACACAAAAATAACCTCACCGGGGACGACTTCTTTACAACTGATACACCATCTGTTTCCCTTCCCATCATAGAAACAATGAAATCAGTGGTGGAGATTTAATCTCACCAAATATTATTGGGAAACCACCGACCCCAATAGGAAAAACCATGTTGCCAAGTAGATCGCATAATTTGACTAGCATAACCCAATCTATTAAGTCCAATAATCACATTGCAACTAATCCAATTTTAAATATGGAGTACTCTTTATTTTTTCCCCAACATTCTCCCACTTGGTCCATGCAACTTATATTGTACATACATAAACTAATACCCTACTTGGATTGCAACAAACATAGAAAACTTGATCGAGTGGCCACTCATTTTGCTTTAAAAACACTTATCAAACCATTAGATTGGTACTTCAAACACTTCTTATCCATAGACTTCCTTGATATAAGATTACTAGTGTTAACCCGTGCCTACGGCACTACGCATCCTGGTTGAAAGGGGATGGCAGTTGTGTGATTTAGGTGAAAAACCATGGGCACTTAATCGGGAAGTGGGAGGATGCACTATAGCCTTTGGATCAAATGAATATAAGCTGTTGCAACAATTTGTCCCCACACCCTTCTGTTTTATAATAGAGATGAATGCTTAGACAAGTAATATATTAGTCTAAACAGTTCCATAATCACAATATCAAATCTTTCTAGCACTTGAGCAGTTATACTTCATGTGATTTTTGTTTCATTTAGTGATGATGTGTAAACTGCATCTCTGCATGTGATCTAAAACACATCTCACTGCTGTCTTGCTTCATACCACAATGGCATGTCACCTAGACATACACATCAATATTCAATCTTTTGTCTAGTGTGCAAATTTACCGATATGGAGGCCATCCCATAGCTAGCTTCATGAGATTGGCTCATGCTTAAAAGTTCGAGATCGACTCGCACATTTCATGAGCTAAACCAAGTTTATCTTGATCACAAATTAAAATACCTATTGTGAGGCGCTTGGACAATTAATCGAGCTCCAACCGAGCATGACCAGGTGTTAAAAAGAGTTCGAGCCAAGCCTGAACAACACTGTATCCGGCTATGTTTGCTTGATTAGCACCGCTGGGCTTAGCACTCTTCAGACCTCCCCAACATGTGCTCCAAGTGTCCGACTGGTGCTTGGGACTTGGCGGGCCTGCTATGACCATATAGCAAGCCTTGTTGTGACCTCAATGTATAGGAGTTTCATGATTCCATCCCGACTCCAAAAATTTTATTCTGAATCATTCATACTGTAGGACTTTGCTAGTATTAAATTGATACAAAATTCAAGTAGATACGACAATGGTAACATCATGTTCGCTTGAAAGTTATTGTAAAGGACATTCTCAAATTTACATTTACCCTCCATTTTATCAAGAATTACGTTCTTGGGTCAGTGATTAAGTTGATGTCCGATAGAAATATGTTTTATATAGATGTTCTATTCATTGAGTTCTACATTATGGACAGCCCAGATTGAATCTTTGAGCTAGGATGAGTTTCGTATTAGAGGGACAGCAGGCTGCTGTGCCTCTAAGCAGGAACCGCTCTTCCTCTCGGACCATCCAAAGTTGCTCAAATGAGATTCAAAGGGAAGAGCCATCAACCCAAAAAAAAGAAGAAGATCAGAACGGAGTAGTATCTATGATTGAAAAAAAGAAAAGAAAAGAAAAGTGAAGAGTATCAAGTGTTCACAGAAGAAAAGAAAACCTGTCAAGATTGTTATTCCAAGCATGAATTCAAGCTTGTTCTTTCATTTATAAGCTGCTCCTAATTCATTTTGCTTCTACAAGAAATCACTATCATTTTATACAACTCAAACCTCATTATGTGAACATTTAAAAAACCCCTGAGCAAGTATTGATCAGTTAAAGCTTCACAAGGCTCTAGCATTTCTCCCACCTCTTCTGCTCACTGCCTCACACAACCGACACGGTAACGTGTCCAAGCTTGTTGCACGTGCTTTTACGTAACTACCCATCACACCGCATCTTCTCCACGCGTGGTACTCCGCATAGGCAATAGGGTCATTGGCAAGGCCCTTCACATAAGAAGCGAGTTCTTCCATCGATGCAAATTTAGTCCCGTCTATTATCGAATGAGGAGGGACAAAATCCCACACATTTGGAGCACCAAAATATATAGGTACTGCTCCAGAGTCCAAGGCGTAAAATAACTTCTCCGTCACATAACTTTCTGTCACTGTGTTTTCGATGGCAAGGACAAACTTGTAGTGGGACATGGCACAGTGTAAATGGTCCCACCATTGAGGGGCAGAGTTTTGATCTTTAACACAGTCTGGGTAGAGAGTTAGGGCCATATCTAGGCCGCCGACGTTGTTCAAGCACTTGCCAAATGAGTGGTGAGGTAGCAACTTGAGGAGAGCCATGGCAAGCTTGTTTCTTTGAGAAAGACAACGTGACGACGACCAATAAACCAGTGCATCCTGAAATTTTAGGTATCCCAACTTATCTACCAAATACAGACACAATTGATAACCAAATTGTTGCAATCAAACTAGTTTGTGTTTGAATCAAAATTTGTGAAAGTATTTTACAAGGGGAGAGGAAAAGATAAGTAACAGTGATACAAGGAAGGTACATTTATCTTTTCAACTTTGGATCATTTTCCTTTCTTTCAGCGTCCATTTGAATTCCGAGAAAAAATGACAGAAAATGCAAGCGAACTGAATTCTTTTTCTTTCGAGTAAAAATTACGTTCTATAGTTGGAATGAATGAGAGTCTCACAGGATAAGCTGGTTAAGACTAGTTTACAGAAAAATAGGGGCTAACTTTTAAATTGAATGTTTCACATAATAATCACTCACATGGAAGTATGGAACTTCTTTTAAAATTTTCTTCCAGTTTCCATTGTCCTCTTGCTAGTCCATCAAATAATTTTCCGTCATTATTTGCTGATGGGCCCAGAAGGGGCCACGTCATCACTTTCTAATAAATGGGCCCTTAATAAATCCCTTTATGAATTCCACGATCGGATGATCCAAACAAATGCAGAAATTCAAAGATATCAAAATGCCCAAGATAAAGAAAGGGGAGGAGTGTAGAAAAAGAGAACCCCAAAGGCATTTTAGTAGGGTGTCGGAGTTAGAAGCAGAATGCTTACATTGTTCTTGTCGGAAGACAAATGGTAGTTTCGGTTATTATGAAAGAGGGCACCAGCATAAGTGGCCTGAACATCATCCTCTGCATGATAACTAATAAACAGATCCTCGCGATCTGATCGCTTTCTGCCAGCTTCAAGATTCATGTATACGCGAAGCGGTTCTCCATTGCGTCTCTAATAACATAAGAAACAGCACGGTATGAGAAGCTCGAAAAGCCGTCAAGTACAATACAAATTAAGATGGAGTCTAAACGTAAAATGCATTATCACTAAGAAGAGACATGGCATACTCCATCGGCAGTTTAGGGAACTGAATAGGTGCAGGTATGGGCTTCCTAACTCAACGAACTTCTGGAAACATAAGAAAAAATTCTCTGTTTTGCATACTCCATCGGCAGTTTAGGGAACTGAATAGGTGCAGGTATGGGCTTCCTAACTCAACGAACTTCTGGAAACATAAGAAAAAATTCTTTGTTTTGCAACTTAGATGTAGCCAACGCTTCTTTGATCATCTCCCCATCGGGGATGTGGTAAAAATTACAAGTCCTCTTTTGTGTGACTGGTTTTACTTTACTTGCATTTGTGCAATTAGACCAAATACCATTTAACATCAAATCCAAACCACACAATCACATGGTTTTCTCAAGTTGAGTCCCCAATAAGTAAGTTGTATGCAACAGAAACTACCGATGAAAGTCTCGCCTCAAGTGACGGATATTTTTCAGAAAATATCATGTTTGGTCAAACATTGGGACGTTCAACTAGAAAAATGACAAACAACAAATGGAGTCTTGGAGATGCCAATTATCCTGCTCCGCACACAAAGAAATCCTTTTGCCTAAATCCAAAGAAACATTTGGGAGAGACTACATGAAAGTTCAACTCCACTTCAACGAACTCGCCAAATGCCACAGTTTGGTCGAATTGATAGGAAGAAAGGAACTTACTGAAGCAAAGGCATTCAATGGGATGGAAAGACTGGGTCCGTGGCCAAAATCATAGTTATTCAATCGAGAATGGTAAAGTCAATTGAAAATTTATAATCCTAATTTTGTGAATCAAGAATTCAATCGCAATGTGATTTGTAAGACTCTGCAAAAATACTATATTTGATACTAAACAATCCGCAAATACATTAAAATAACAAAATATGTTTACTCTAACATATATAGTTTAGTATTTCTTCCATAGGGACATAAGTTGTGACTTGTGAAGGCATTTTCCTTCAACATAATGAGGTGCTAAAGTGACAAAACATGTTATTTTGAACCGCAGTATGTTTTTTGACATTCAAACTATCGTTTTCTCATCCGAACCCTTCAAGAGGAAATACGTTGCGAATTTTCTATCTTCCAAAGCCTCAATAACCTTAAGGCCCTATTCATTTGGTGAGAAAGGAAAGGGAAAGTATGGGAACATCTAACTTTCTTGTATTTCTGCTTGTTTAGTACAATAAACTTGTAGGACAGCCAACATCATTAATTTTTCCATTAGGATTAGTTTTCCCTCAAAACTTTTATCTCATATTAAATTAGTTCGCTACAAAACTAAACAACTATATCTTATTTATCTTACAAAATCTTTTTGTCAAATGAACACCTACAAGAAAACAGATTTTATTTCCCATTACCTCACTTCACTAAACCTTTCTTAGGATTAACTTTGCTGCGCCAAACTCTTGACAACTAAGGAACCTAATAGGAAACTACAAAGTTCATAGCCAAAAGTTAGGGGCTCAAGAGGTTGGCTAGTATAGAATATGGTTTCGGTTTCCTAGGGAATGATCAATTGCCTGAAGAGAGAAGACTATATCTTGGTGAATTGACCATCTCATCCAATGTTACCCAAAAAGCAAATAGCCTATTGTTTTGCAAATAGGAACGCAAGTTCAAAACAGGTAATATCTGCATCCCATAAGAGTGAAATTTTAGTGCTCCCTATTCCGCCATTTGTTTCTTACACTTTTACTTAGGAGTAAAAGGTTTAATTCTGATTACATAATGAGCGATTCTATATAATTTCCGGACGAAAAAAAAGAGAGCGATTCTATATGAACCGTAATTAATCCTCTTTAGCCCCAATTACTCTCCACACCTGTGTAAATTTATCAATGTAATCCTTTAATGCCCTCATCTTCAACAAACCCTAAAACTTTTTTTTTTTTTTTTAAACGGTCCCTCCTCAACTATTACCATCAGCTGCCGCCCTTTCGTTCTCCTTCACCACCATACCCGCCATCCCACCAGCCCAATATTTTATTTTCGTGCACAAAATACATGGTAAGCTGTTGATTCTCCAAGAACACAGTGAGGTTTAGAAACCCTTTCCGCAATTGGACATGAAGGTTTAATGATGCCATAATTTCTAGTTGCGCTCTGCTAAAGCATCAAACTCAAAATCAATTGGCAATGAGTGGAGAGGCCGCCCAGGTTCATATCCTAGTTTTGGAGGAGATAATTAACCGATGAGGAACAAGCTCTAACACGCTCCTTCCTTGTCTATGTGTAGTGCTATATTTTCCATATAAGCAAGCTAAATACTAGCAACTAAAAACTGAACCCTTTAATTCTGATCAAAAGATATACAGGAACTGATTTTTATGCATCAGTGATGTTATTTGTCCCTTCCTGATCTTACGGACAAATTCCCTTCATTTGATATGTCAACTATGAAATTAAGACTAGTTAGCTAGTCACAACTTTAAGAAAAAGTCCCTTGAATTCATTCCTCGACAATTATAATACAATGAAGTTAGCATTGTGAGCAATTTTAGTTTATTTAAACATGGACAAGCATGAAAATGGGTGGCAGACTGGTGGAAGGGTGGAGAGGACTCGGGAGATGGCTGATTTTGCGGATGGGTATCGAATAAATTAGGTTTAGAGTTGGTTGAAGACAAAGGATATTTTCGAGATTGATTAAACTTTCTTAGTGGAAGATAAGTGGACCAGAGAAGAGGGTAGATCTTGGGAAGATGCATTTAAGAAACAGTTTTCAACATACACTATTTTCCAATGGGTGCCCATCACTTGAAAAAAGTAAAATTTGAAATTATAATTAGAAGCCCACCCTTTTGTACCCAACTATGGAGATGTCGCATACTGCAACCCTATTCTCGGTTCTAGAACTGGAAAGACCCAAAGCCAAGGTAACCAAGCTCTTTGCTGATAAAAGAAAAGAGGGTAACCTAGCTCTTCATCAGTATCCACTCGAAGCCTATAACACGACTTAAAATTTCAGCTCCAAAAGAGAATAAGCATGTCAACAAATCATAATAAGCCCATGGGGGGTGACGATTTCTGTGTTCGAGAACTTTAAGCTTGCGAATTCCATTGTCATGACTCATGACTTAATTAACATGTATCTATGTTTGAGAACTTTAAGCTTGCAAATTCACTTGTCATGACTCATGACTTCATTAACAGGATTAGCAACATCGATATGGAACTTGAAAGCTCTAATCCACTTTGACCATTTCTCACCAAAACCTTCACTCCATAAAATATCCAGAATTCTCCATTCAGCATGACCATGCAACTTCTTTTCGCTACTAAATTTCAAATCACTGGCCGTAGCCTCTTTCGACTCATTCACTGCCAAAATGGCATATAACTTACATTCCTCTGATGCAAAAACAGACTGACAAGAAGAGATAGCCAGGGAAAGTAGAATTATAAGGCACCTAAGAGGCTAAAGTGCTATAGGTCCTAGATCCTAAGGGCTGAATGAAATATGGAAGAATATCCAAACTCGGTTTCACAGTTCAAAATCACAAAATATGAGACTACAAAATTAACATTTTACAACCTAATAGCCAAGTTCAAGAAAATAAAATATCACATTGATATATTTGGGTGTTCCAAAGATCCACATCATCATATGAGTAAAGATTTATTTAAGCAATCTGGAAACAACCATATACACATGGATCTGGCTTCTCTGCAATTGGACTGCAAAGAAGCCTCTGCAGTCTCATCTCATTGGTTCATCTCAACAATCAATGGCTCATATTTTAAAAAGACTCTTCGCGGGGAGAATAGTTTCAACAAAATCTAACCAATAAATACACTTTTGGACGGCTGTGATTTCACAAATTGCTCTTCGCCGTTTACCGTCCAAAAGCACATACTGCAGAGAAGCCATTTCCAATCAACATAACTCTAATTCCACAAGTGAACCAATTACCCAAATAAGTAACAATTGAACAACACTTACCTGAACCGGAGGCGACACAGTCTCAAACAACAAAGCATCGGGCTTGTCAGCAAGAACAGACGACTTGGTCCACAAACAGCTCAACCCACACCGGCACGAGTACAAATTATCCAAATTATCAGGAACCCAAGTCCACCCTTTCACCAAAACACTCACATGGCCCATCTCCACCTCACCACAACCCAACTCACCATCAACTTCTTGAAATGCCAACGACCCATTTTTCACCAACCCCTTGTGTTTCTCTCTGAACTGAGAGCAACCCACCTGAGCATCCCATTGCCTAAATGCACCAAACAGATCGCTGAAGGGATCCAATGTGGATTTAGCTTGCAATCGATAGCCCTTAGCCGATGGGATCAAAGAAGAGACTGATGGGAACTCGAGGATCCCAGATAAGAGGAGGATGAGGAGAGCGAAGCCCGACATTAGTGCGATGGTGTAGGAGTTGAGGGATTTCAATAGCATGGTGGGGTGGGGTCATGATTTTCCCAAATGGGTGCTTGCTCTGTTTCTTCTCTCTCTTGGTAGAGAGAGAATTGGAGAGATTGGTGGTGGGATTTGGCCAGTGCACTGACGGATTTTACATTACAGCTTTGTTTGGTAAAACTACCGCTTCTCTGTTTCCTGTTTCCTGTTTTCCTAAAAAAAAAAGTGAAAAGCAAAAAACATGTTTGTGTCAACCTGTTTTAAAAAAATATATATATACCTAAATATGTATTTTTTTTTTTCTTTCTAAACAGCCAAAACTTCTCAGTAACTTCCAAAACTCAACAAATTGGAATTACAAAGATTAGAAAGCTGAATAGGATGGGAACAAACCCAACTGACTGGTAAGACTTCCCTATGAAAAGTTGAAGCTATCCAGTGAGCAACTCTATTACACTTCCAAATTATTCCAATAGCTTATGGATCTATATTCACATTGATCAACAGTCCAAAGAAAGCCAATAACTTTGGATATCTACCATGGACAATAATATTTGCTCCTCCTGCTGTGACTGATTTTGACAAGTCACAGAGCCAAAACTGAGTCTGCTTCAAAGGATTCAAATCGATTAGCAGTTAAAGAATATCATCAAATATGAATCCAAGGGTTTGGATACCGAATCCAGCATGCCTGTGAAAGGAACAACCAAAGCCAGAAATGAAGGGAAAAACAAGTACCTTACATCTCTTAATCCAGAGAAAGCATTAACTAATCATCATATTAGATTCGACCCGTCAAGTTTCATTCTGACAAAGATAATACGGAAAACCAATCCTGTTGCGTTTACTATCAAATTACAGCAATTCCAAAAAAAATAGAAACACTATATGCAGTGAACACAAGGGCCAAAATTTCGCAGCCTCAAATGCTCAAATCAATGCCTTTTTCATAAAAGCACAAATTGATACTTCTACGTGAATGAAACCAAGAACAACATATCAAGAACATCACCACGCAATAGTACTTACCGTACGTATTCCAGTGATCAGAATCCTTGGACACCAAGCGTGGGCAAATACTAGTGATACTTCTCTGGAATCAAACTGCAGCAATTCATATTAACAAAATATTAGTAGAAATCATTTGCAATGGATGAAAGGTCAGCTACCCCAACTCAATCCCAAACATGGGACTAATATTTCAGAAAATTATTGCCCAATATAGATGATTTGATTCAAGCAAACTGGAAATTATAAATCTGCCCTAGTTATTGAAAAGAAGCTGATTTCACAGGGAATGCACAAAAATCTCAAATAAGCAACAAAAAGCTAAAAGAGTTTTAATCGGAGACAGAGAGAGAGAATCCAAGCCTTGAATGGAGTTCGTCAATCAGATCGAGGGTGAAAGAATCAGATCGACAATGAGAGAACCACAACTCTTTGTAGAGTTCTTTCAACCAGATCGAGAGAGAGAGAGAGAGACTTCAATGGCCTGGGTTTTGAGAGAACGTTAGATGTCGACGATAACCGTTGAATGGCTTTAAAAGCTGAAGACCGAAAAAGAACTGTTCCTCCAAGACTTGAAACTGCGTCTTCCGTGGGTAAAGGAACTTTCAGTAGTGAAAGTGATTGCCAACGAGCAGGGTCTGCTCCGATCTCGCTTCGATGATCGAAAATGTTCACTTCGTAGAGTTCGTTGAGAAAAACAACTATATAAAAAATCAGCTTGAACGGATATGGGCCTCATCGAAATATTGTTTTCTTAAAGAGAATAAATCCGAAACACTAGATCAAACCCATTACTGCCAAGTATTTGTGTTCAAGATAATGCACTAAATAACATTCGATCGAGCTATTTTTACATTGTTGTTTTACTTGACGAGCTCTACGATGTGAACGTTTTCGATTATTGGAGCGAGACCGGAGCAAACCCCATTGAGAGACAGCACCTCCCCCAGTTAGTTCCAGTGATTACAAGAATTCGTAGGTGAAAGTAGTGCATCAAACAAACTTCCAAGCTTAATTTTTGAAAATTCTGAAAACGAAAACAGAAAACTGAAAATAAAAAATGGTTACCAATACAACAAAATTTCTCCACAAAAATGATTCATTCTTCGATGTCACCATATTTCTTTCCCTCGACAAAAAGTCCACAAATGTGTTAATGACTTTATTAAGAAAAGCTCCAACAGTTTCTAAATATGCATACAGAATTTGAGAAACTTCTCTCAGTCAATCCATTAATACTCAAGCTACAATGGTCTTACAGGAGAAGTTTTCCGGTGCCGGTGGGGTACCACGTGTCCATCGATAATCCGAACCATCCGATCGTATTTTGAACAATCCAAATTTTAGAGAGAGAAAAAGAAGGGAGAGAGTGGTAGGGTGGGGTGAGGTGAGAGAGGGGGAATAAATATGAACCGTCCAAAACGCATTTGTAAGACGGTCCAAATCGCCAACGGGTACCATCACATGGTACCCACTCGGCCCCCAAAAATTTCATAATGATATATGGTGTGGCTTCATTTTCCCAGGGTGGTTATTCTACTGCTGCTGCACATCTTGTTGGGTATTGCGACCTATTAGAATTAGTTTCCTTCATGTAGAAAACCATTTCCAGTGACCTATCTCTTTCTGTTGTCTCGGCAATTACGCCTAGCTTCCCACAAAGGGGAAAAAAAAAAAAAGAAAACCTGGGCTTTTTTCTGTTTAGTCCTTATTCAATTTTTTCCTCATTTATTAGTTTTACGTCAAATTTTTGTGAATTATTAGTTCGCCTTGACAAGAAGAATCGAAAAAATAAAAAATTATGACTTTTACCCTCTCTTTTTAAAAAATAAATCCAACATTTAGCAATTTTAGCCCAAATTTGAATAAGGACAAAACAAGAAAAAAAGCGCCAGATATCGGTATTCCAACTCACCGGAATCCAAACTACTATATGTACTTTAAACAAAATGGAAAAAGTAAAAACCCCATTTCTATGCGATGAGTACAAAAGAATAGAATTACAAGACAAAATAGGGGATGAGGGGAGGAGAAATGTAACCACAGAAATTGAAACAAAAGCTTCTTTTCCACAGAAAGGCATGGCTATGGGATACCCTCCATTTATGCCACTGAGCGGTT
This sequence comes from Rhododendron molle, assembly GCA_025413875.1. Taxonomy (NCBI): domain Eukaryota; kingdom Viridiplantae; phylum Streptophyta; class Magnoliopsida; order Ericales; family Ericaceae; genus Rhododendron; species Rhododendron molle. Next base: position 7,072,558 of record CM046396.1, on the reverse strand, counting down.
TAACAAAATACGGCTCGCACCGCATAAATGGGAAGCTATTCACAGTTGACTCGAGACTTCTTTATACATACACTCCAAAGTTTGTCTTCTAGTGCAAAAAGTTTGAGAATAAATTACACAATGGCATAGACTCTCAATTGACACCAGTAAACAACATTGGGAGTGCATTTATAAAGTAGAGCGGGAAAATCCTTTCCCCTCAGAAACTAGGCGATACGATTCTTTCCAATAAAGATTCACACATCTCTTGAAGAATCAGCGAACCTTACCATACAGAGGTCAAATTAGCAGAGTTGAAACTATTTACTGAGCATAGGCCTAAAAATCCAAACAATAGGTTCTTCCATTGACGCATGTTGCAGCTTCTGCCCTTAAGCAATTCTCAGTAGGCAACGAACGAAGTCAGCATGTAATGCATTGCCACTCTGCGCCACATACAGTGAATCAGTGAACCTTACCATACGGAGGTTAAATTAGCGGAGTTGAAACTACTTACTGAGTATAGGCCTAAAAATCCAAACAATAGGTTCTTCCCTTGAAGCATGTTTCAGCTTCTGCCCCTAATCAATTCTCAGCAGGCAGCGAACGAAGTCAGCATGTAATGCATGGCCACTCTGCGCCACATACAGTTCACTTAGCAAATTTATCAACTTGATAAGTTGTAACTAACCAAGAAAATCAACTGCGAGAAAGAATCATAGAGACCATTTAAGGATAGAAAATCTGGACAATTGAGATAATATTAGCCAAACGAGAGGGTTAAATTTGTGGTTGACCACCATTCTAATTAAATTGCATATTGCTCATGGAGCTGATGTAGATATACAGGAAATATATTTAACGAGTTCTACAAATACCAACATTATGTAGGACAACTACAGTGAAGCCATCTAAGCAAATAGGTCGATGTTGACTATCAATAATAACTGCTTCTTTGCTTAAACGCCCAGATATAGTTATGCACAGTGATAATAAATAAATAAATAAAAGAAAAAAGAAAAAGAAAACAAAACACATGATCAAAAACATGCAAGCACACAAGCAGTCTTGCCCATTGTGTCTATTTTTTTCGTTTGGATTAAACTTAGACATGCCCATTGTTATAGCCAGTTAAGTTGCCAACTAGTCCCCAACACCATATTGCAATAGCATTTGCAGTTCATAGACCAGACTTTATGAGTAATATAAGAGCTACCAAAAAACATGGAACAAAAGAGTTCATAGACCAGACTTTGAGTAATACAGAGATGGAACAAAAGGGATACGTGCCTTGTAAGCCACCAAGTGTGCCACTGGCAGCCCTTGACTACCACACCGTGCAAAAAGGGAAAAGTCACCAATAAGATCTAAGACCTTATGTCGACAAGGTTCGTCCTGGAAGCGCAATGGTGGATTCAACCAACCTCTAGTGGTACTGTATAACACGAGGTTAGTGATTTAACGATGCCAAACCAAATTTAAATTCAAGAAAAGAATAGACAGAAGTCATGCAAAAGAAGAAAAGAAAAGAAAAGGACAAATAAGCAGAGAACATTACAGAAACAAAATACAGCTCCTAAACTTATACGAGTGATTCCATTAAACAATAATAGAATCCAAGAATTTCGCTAAGCAAAGAACTAAAAGAGAGTACAAAGAAAGTAATGTCTTGGCACCAGGAATTACAATATCCAGGTGGTTCCAAAGGTGCAGAAAACCTTTATAACAGGCCAATATGAGAGATTATAAAGGATAACAGGAAGGAAAAAAAAAAAAAGAACTTTAAGTGGGCACCCAAACCCTAGAGAAAATAATGCAAAGCTGGAAATTTAGAGGCTTGCTGCGGCACTGCCAATAGGTCTACATAATGTTTTAAAACAAGTTAGACAACTTCCATCTTGCTGAGGCCAAATCTCGAAAGTGGTGCAATAAAACAAGGTTAAAAATGAATTGAATTCTTTACAAAAGAGGGCGGTGATGGAGTAGTGTAACAAATGTTAGTGGTTAGTGGTTACAATTTAAGTTTGCATAACTAAAAACATGATTTTTTTTTTTTTAAATTTGATGTGCCCCTTGGGGTGTCAGGGCCCCTATTTTTTGAGAATTGTCATGTCCTGTATCCATGTCCGTGTCCCCACTGTGTCCATGTCAACATCCGTACTACATAGATGAAGAGTGATACGTACAGCAACCTTAGCATGCAGAAAACAGAATCACTTTGTACCAAGGCATGGGAAAGTTCTGAATCCAAAAGCAGCGCATCAGCTTAAGCATTTAATTTTGTGGCTGACATGCGAAATCTAAGAACCAAGGCCTCATTTGATAACTGTGATAGATGGGTGGGATTCCTAAGGAGATGGGATTAGGATTGGGATTGGTAATTTGCATGTTTGTTTTACACCGGATTAAAAGATAGGATTGCCATTACCATGTTTGTTTCACATGGGACAGGACTGGATTGAAAGTATACATTTCTATTTTTACCCTTATGCAAAACTGAAGCATAACAACCATATCCTCCTGTTTCAAATGCCTTGTTTGGTACAGAACTAATACATAGTATCTTTCTTTCTTTTTAATGTTGGTTTGGGAAAACGTCAAGGTTAAGTATGTCACACCAAATCAATTTATTGTTGAGACAAAAACAGGACGTACATTTTAACCTATGTGTATTTTTTTTTTTTTTTTTACCATGACATTTTAATCAATTGTCATTACTCTTTTTTTTTTAAATCAATAATCATATGTAAGAGATAAAAAAATATGACAAACGCATACACTTTTTATTCATGTCCCCCAAAGAGGAGAAAACAGAAAGGACAACATTTTATTTCCTCACAAAATGTAGTCTAGATTGAAACTTATCTTGAGCCAAACTAAACTTAAATCTCATTATAAACACGGTATTAAGTTCATATTATACTAGTAGTTTTATTTTTTTGGTTAGTGAGACATAGGGCCCAAACACTTAGAGGTAACTCCGGACAGGATTGGCAATACCTACTCCCCCACGGTATTGGCAGTCCGGGCTAGTGGTGGGATTCCCAAGCCGATGGACTCCGGGGACTTTTGGAAAACCCAAACGTGAGCTTAGGGGCCCCACGGGCTTCGTAATCCAATCCCAAGTCTTTGGAGACTTATCAAACAGGGCCCAAACACTTAGAGAATTCTATACGGCGTGTAGTCAATAGAACAAAATGAATAGTCAGGGGATAGGTTTAAATTTTGGTACCTAGCCATGAAAATATCCGTGGTTCCACTGACAATCTTTCTGCATGACGTTGCTATTTCCTTTTCTCCAAATTTGGTTCTTGAGAAGTGATGCAAATATCCAATTGCAGCCTAAAGATGGATATTGTGGATTTAGAATAGTTTGGGCAGGTTTCCTATTTCCCGTACATCCGGCCAAATGCTCAACTATGTTGTAGGATACTGGTATACATTTATTTGATTTTGTTTTTAAAGGTGAACTCTGGTTTAGAGAACATAAGAAAGTTCAACAATGGTAGCCCAATGGTAGGCACCATGTACTCTCATGCATTTGACTGGGGTTCAAACCTCACTAACTACAACTAACACTACTAACTTTCGCCGACCAAAAAAAAACAATGAGAAATTCACCCTTTGTTTTAAATGGTACCTGATCTGAGCGAGCTTTTACCAAAGGCTTTCAAGCTACGATTTACAATCTCACATCTACGAGTCTTACAGTCGTTCCACAACCTTATCTCTAAACCGCCTAGTAAGTGGTTAAATTCTATATTAGAATACAGTCTTCAGCTATAGCACCAAACCGCAGCAAAGGAGTCCTAATATCATGCAAGAAAAGAGTCAATTCCTGAAAACAATAAAATGCATCCTCGCTAAGTTATTAACAAAACAAAAAATTAAGCTCCTCACCTACAAACAATGGCATTTTCTTCTGAGCCACCTTTAATGAGTCCTGCATTGCGCATACGCTCCACCTGAAACAATATCAAAGACGGACTTTGGAACTACAACATGAAGGGCAAGAAGATTAAAATAGAAACAATACAGATCACTTCTTTCTGAGCTTCTAAACTCAGCAAAACAACAGGTTCTTCTGTTCAGTGGACATTTAAATGATCTAGAAAGCATTAATTACATACAAACCTAAAATAAACGGTAAAGACGAAAACCTCAAGTTGAGAAGGGTTACAGGTGCTTGGGCAAAGTTCACTTTCACCTCCTGTGGTTATCGCCATGTGCGGATACCCCCCTCATGGTTCAAAACTGAGCACATAACCTGTGGTTTTGAAAATGTGCGGATAGACCCCCTGCCATCATGTTTTCCATCCATATTAACAGAAGTGTATCTCATACGCCTCTAGAATGTAATCTGAGTAGTTCATAATGTATTAAATAAACTTAAAGAATAGAGTATCTCTGTAAAAAAATCATCTCGATCAGGCATCAATAACCCAGTGATCTAATTTTTAGTAAATTCAAATTTGAAATTTTAATTTCATAACAAAATCGATTCGACCATGAGCTTTTCATTTTTTGATTGACTTGAATTTTGGCATAGATGTAGTACTCGTCAAAATTTACAATATCAACGGTTTGGATTCAATTTTTGGTATAGGGGATGGTGTGGTTAAATTAAAAAAAGAAGAAGAATCAAGGGACATAATGGGGGGTATATTGGTCTTTTAATGTTGTGTTCGTTAATATGGTTGAAAAACATGACGGCGGGGGGTCTATCCACACATTTTCAAAACCACAGGTAGGTTATGTGCTCAGTTTTGAACCATGAGGGGGGTATCCGCACATGGCGATAACCACAGGGGGTCAAAATGAACTTTGTTCAAAAACCAAATAGCATAAACCAACCAGAGAGAGAGGCCGTTCCACTTTAAAAAAAAAAAAACTTTAAGAAAAGAAGGTAATTTCAAGGTCAAAAATCATGTGTTTATGCAAATAATTTTCCTACCAATATGGATCTTGTTTGATAGATCTCATTGAGATCTTTTAAACGGTGCAAAAAAAATTAAAAAATTATTTTTTATTTTCGTTATAGTTGAGTTTGAAATTAAATTCTTCTTGAAAAAAGATTTTGGGAGAAAGCAAAACAGGGCCAGGGCATATTCAGGTGAATTGAAACGTGTCACTCTCATTATTTACTTACAGAGGATAATCAGAAAGACAACTTCGATCATTGCACAGAACCCATCCATTAGATTTGCTTCCAATTCCCTTGACACAATCAGGAGGTGGCAAAAACAAGAACAATAACATGTAGTAGGTAATAAACACTAACATCGCTATTTCCTTTAACAGTCGAAGTCTGCATTCGCATTCATTGTGTAATAATGGATTTTTACCTCTTCATAAATGCAAAATGTTCTTGAAGGGGCTATTTGTTTAGCATAGAAAGAATCGCCCACTGAGAATGAAGAAAACCACTGGCAGCCGATAGCAGGCACCTGAAACAAATTATTGTTCAATCTCATCATGTGTAGCATGTGAAAACTAGCCAACTAAAAAATGACGTCACTTTTCCTATTTATACAAGAGAGTGCACATAGACCACGTTAAATCATCCAACTCAAAACCAATTGGCAATGAGAAGAAAGACCACCCATGCTCATTACTAGTTTTGGAAGAGATAATTAACTAATGTGGGACAAACTCCAACACTCTCCCGCACATGCGACCCCTGACTGCACGTGGAGAGGTAACAAATGATCCATAACACATGGATCTCAACAAACAACGGTGCACTTAAGGTCGAAACCCTAGCTCTGGTACCATGTTAAAGCATCCAACTCAAAACCAATTGGCAATAAGTGGATAGGCTATCCATGCTTAAGTTTTGGAGGAGATAATTAACGCTCTATGAAACAATCAGGCTAGCAATTCTGACCCCATCCCCATTGGAACTTAGGTACCCTTGTACGCATAAAGTGAGTTTCAAGATGTTCAGTCCCCTCAAAGTTTCCAAAGTTGGGCATTTTGAAATTCTCAGGCAACTTGGCACTGGGAAACGACCAGAGTTTATTCGTATCAAGGGTGCGAGCCCCTAAGTCTTTGGACCTTTGAAGGGCCTTTTCAAGCTTCTCCACTTTTGGCTAGAATATCAAGTGTTTGGTCCTACTGTCAACTTGTGGGTTTGCACGGGGTTAGAATTGCTAGCCTGATTGTTTCATAGGGCGCTGATTGGCACTGTGCTTCAATGCTTCATGTCCTCAGACTCATCCAAGAAAAGAACATTGGATGACCTTGGGAACGTCTTTGTTAGTCAATAAACTTATAATGTGCTCAAGACAACTTGGAAAGAGTCATAGGCAACGAGAATAGACTCCAAGTTAACGTTCACCGAATTTGTGATGAGCTGGACACCTATGGTTGCTAAGATGGTAGAGCAGCCTAGAGTGAGTAAGACCAAGTCAAAATTGCCATTAAGAACCTCTATCCTTCTAACACAAGGTATGTTTTAATGGATTAGTAGTATTTTTATTTGTTTGTTTGTTTCATTTTATTTTTTTATTTTTTAATTCATTTTATTTTTTATTATTATAATTTATTGTTTTCATTATTATCATTATTTATTATTTCTGAAAAGTATCCTAACACACAAACACACACAAAGAAATTGAAGTTCGTCAAAACCTGCTATGCATGCCTAGTGGTTGCACTATCAAACAATAATACTACATACACAAAAATTTACCACAACCAGCCACAACCTCAGCCTATAATTGTGTTGTGGCTAGTTGTGGTAAATCTTTGTGTATGTAGCATTATTGACTATCAAATGCTTAAAAGTGGAGGTGGCAAATGGGCGGGTTAAAACGGGCCGTGGATTGAATATGGGCGGGTCAAATACAGGTCAATCGTAGGCGGATTGAAATGGGTTGGGCCAAATATGGGACAAGCCATACCCAAACTCGACCTGACCCATTTTCCTCCTCTCTTTTTTTTGTCTTAATAATCTTGCAACACTTTACTTTTTCTCTGTCTAAAATTTAATTTTTGAACTTTGTGTTGATTTCTATTCAAAGACTGCTTTGGAATCTTTGGATTAGTTTTTTTATATTTATTTTTTTAGTTTGGTTCATATTTTTTAGTATTGCTTTGTCGGGACGGATAATCCTTAAATAATTAAAGCAAAACTAATGAATAAAAAAATAGAAATAATAGTTTGACTTAATTATTAGTAAGTAAAAAAACTGTTGTAATCCATTTATGTGGAGGTCCTTTCTTTATTGTGTGATAAACATAATTTTTCAAATTTCCAACTCTGTACGAAACGAAACAGCTATTAAAGTCATAAGATTGAGTTAAAATAAAAATTGTAAACATTTTAAGATATAAAATAAAAATGGGGAGAGATGGAGAGATGGAGAGAGGGGGGAGAGAAAGTGTGATGGAGGAGAGGAGAGAGTCAAGAAAAGAGAGGAGAGACTGTGTGTTTTGAAATGATGGTCTTGTGAAGTGAATAGAGGAGAGAGGAGAAAAATTATTCCATGGTAATGATAGTACTCCGGTTATTAGATGATTGGTCGACACTACGGGGTCCATGTTGTTTTGGGAGACAAATTGCCAGGTGGCAAATTTTGAATGGTGCGAATTATTGTTCCAAGACCACCAAATAACTTTTCCAGAGAGAGGGATCCGTTAAGCCATGAAACAAAAAACTAGGACCGCCGGTCATTTTCCGTTCTCCCTTCTCTGGGTCTTTTAATTTCAGCCCAAATTGAACCCATTTTCAACCCACGATACCCATCTAAACCCATGTAAATATGGGTTGATATGGGTTCAATCCATACCCATTATACAATATGGGTGGATTGGGTTGGGTTATAAGTGGACGGATTTGGCGGGTTCAAAAATATGGGTTGGGATTGCCACCTCTACTTACAAAAGCAGAAACAATTCAACTTAGTAGAAAATTCTTTCAACACACCCATGAAAGAATCAAGGAGAATAGCAAAACACCAATCTTCTATAATGCCGATAATTTTTTTGAAAATAATTCCTGAAATTGCACTCTCTGCGTACTGGGGAAAGCAAGAAAGCAAAGGATGTTACTCACAAGAACATAAATAAACAAAAGTTTTCACAAGGCACTACAATGAGTCGCTTCTGATCTATTTTAGCAAAGCTGCAGAAAATATACCTGTGAGAAGTCAATTCCACAAGTGATGTGAACTTCTAAAGAAGGGATTGCGGCCACAAAAGAATCATTCTTCCTCACATGAAGAGTTTCATTAAGAAAAGGAGCCATTTTTTCACAACTGTTCCCACCCTGATCTATGGCTACCTTTAACCCAACTTGCTCAATTGCTTCCACCCATTCCCTCGCAGACCCATCAAGAATAGGAACCTGGGACAATTTGAATGCTTACTATTAGTCTCCATGCTACATTGAACATTTCCGCATCCTGGAACTCAACCCAGCTACACAAAACTAGTGAGCAAATAGTCATGGTTTTGTTTACACGATTTCAAATTGAAGTACAATGTTCATATGAATTGAAGAAATGTAGAAGCATGTGATAAACCTCCCAAATCCTACAGAGGCTACCATATGTACAAAATGCATATATATGGAAGCCGAAAACCACAAACAAAACCAAAGATTTTACGCAATGTTGTGTGCCCATATTTTTGGGACCATTATCCATGAACTCCTTGTGCCCATAAAGAAGTGGCAAGTGAGTACAAAATTAGTTGAATAAACACCAAGATTATTTCTTGCCATTTTGCCAATGACATGCAATATTTCTATAATTGAAACTTATTCTTAGAAGCCTGAAACTGTCACAACTTTTAACCTAGAGTTGAACTCACATAGCACGAATTTGCTCTCTCCAGTTCCACAAGCTTCTTTAAAAGCTAATCCTATATTCTTAGTCCAACTGATAGGTTGGACAATTAATGAGGAGATATACAAGCACATTGGATGAGTAATCCCACCAGACCAACATGAGGGGGATTACCTAGAACGCTACACAGACGGAGGCAAGATTGATTGGGTCTGCGAAAATTAAAGAAAATTACAACATATAAAATGCCAAATTTATTTTGCCAATATCAAGCATAAGAATACATACTTCTAAAAAGATTATTGTATATATTTTCGATCAACTTATTCATTTAATAAGATATCGTCATCTACAATTTTAACTGCATACAATCTTGTGCATCCCTATGGAACATGTGAAAAGCAAAATAATTTCACAAAAAACTTTTGTTTAAACAACTTTATTTTTTCTAAAACTTTTGGTTGGGCAAGTGTTGAGTTGTTCAAAATGATGTTGGGCGGGCGAATTTATACTATTTTAACGTTTTTGAAATAAAAACTACTACCATCCTGGCAGAATATGAAACATGGGTAGGGCGGTTGCCTGGACTCATCTGGGCCCTCAGTCCATCTTTGGAAGGCTATAACATTGGTCATGTCTTGTGGTACTTTTTCCTAGACCAATTGCTACCGATTGTTCCACTGAACTAATCGACTAAACCCCATGTTTTCTCAGATTTCTAGGCAGGTCATTCTCCTTACATACATCAACTAAAATACTATTTAGCAGGAACAACTTTGACCATTGTAATTAGCCTGTAGTCCAATAATATAGCGAAAACGCACCCTAAATATAAATTCTTAGTTGATAATTTCTATTTTTTATTAGGACAATATTTGAAATCTCTTTTGCGAATTGCGTCACAGCTTCGAAAATTTGTTCATACCAATTCTAGGTTTATTTAAATTAGAATACACATCTGTATGTGAACATGTATGTTTGTATCCAAGTATGTTAATAGCTTTTTTGCAACCTACCTCAACAGATGGACCCTCAGAGTCGGAGCTCGTGACCTCGATGCGGCAGTTATCAACGCCAGTGGCCTCCAAGGCGGAGAGCACGTGCTCGACGGTCCAGACGCTGTGCCCATCCTTATGCAGAGTAGTACAGAGAGGGCTCTCTCTCACGAATTCAATCGACGCCGGAATCAGCCGCGAACGACACACGAAGTACCTCCCTACGCCAGCGGACTCCGGCGAGATCTTGACTGTGGATGTGCTGCCTGAATGCAGGGCCTTTCCGGTCCTCTCTATGCACTTGGCCAGGGTTTGCTGTAGCTTACCTGTCTGGAATCACGACAAAACAGATGTATGTGGATGTTGGTGTGGTGAGAGAGGGGTATTCATGGAGAGAGAGAGAGAGAGAGTACCGATTTCCAGGAGATGAGAGAGGAGGACTTGAAGGCGCCGGCGAGAGTCATGCGTCTGGAGAATGGGGGACTCTGTTGTGTGACTGTGTCAACGTTCGTCTCTCGAGTGTGTTTTATTTATACTTTTGGTCTGTTTGGAATTTGGGGATGGAGGTGGAAATGGAAAGAGAATGAGAGGAATAGTTAAAGAGAAATTGGAGGAAAAAAAGATTCTTTGGAATTTTCTACGGCTGTGCAAAAAATCTGGTGAACCGGGAAATCAGTCCGGACCAAATCAATCAATATCTTTTGGGTTTTGTCTGTGGATTAATGGTTCGGACACGGATTGAAAAATTTTAGAAACCGTGACTCGCAGTTCGGTCCACATATTTTTATTACAATACCGTGGATTAACTGAACCGGACCGTGAGAATTTATTATCAATAAATAAATATATTAATATATATATATATATATATGTCTATACATAAATAATTTTCACATATAAATAAATTAATAAAATTTTGTATACCAATTTTAGTATTTTACGTAATAATGGGATATAATATGTAAGTCTATGTAAAATTTCAGTATTGTTCCTTAGTTTTAATGAACGTCTTGAGACTAGAACTACATGTATTATTTTCATTTGGTGTTCGCTTTCATTTGGTGTATATTCTATTCTAGAACCGTAATGCAGCATTAGTAATAATTTAGTTTGCGAGATATATGATTATATGCTAGTGTTTAATTTTTGTTTACTTACGTAACAAAATTCGTGGACAAAATCGTAATCGATCCGCAAGTCACTGATTGGATTGGAACCGAACTGTAGGACTTTTGGTCCGAACTCAGATTTCATTTTCACAAAATCGTGGTTAGCGGTTTGGTTCTCGGATTTCTAGGAATCCAAACCGAACTGCGATCAGCCCTAATTATATTCTCACCTCTTTCCTTAAGAACAAAACAAAGGAAGATAAAAGTTTTAAAATTTTCCTTCCTCTGTTTTTTTCATCCCCAAGTTCCAAACTGAGCCTTTGTTTTAAAAAGAAGAGAAAGGAAGGGAAAAATTAAAAAATTTCTCTCCCATTATTTGGTTTGGAGAGAAAGATGAGGGAAAGCGAGGGAAACAAGAAATTTTTAAAATTGTGTACAACTAGCAAATTGCCCGTGCCTAAAGGCACTTTCAACATAAATATTGTACTTTCTCTTAATTCTATGCATGAACACATTAACCTCCAATTCCTTTGCTCAACTATAAGTTCACACAAAACCCACCTAAAAAAAAATTCAAATATTCAAAAAACCGGCCATAATCATCCAAATTTTAGTTGTATAAGGGTTACCAGTGTTTATGCGTACAAATACAGAAATACAACGTTCTCTTAATTCTATGCATGAACACATTAGCCTCCAATTCCTTTGCTCAACTATAAGTTCACACAAAGCCCACCTAAAAAAAAATTCAAATACTCAAAAAACCGGCCATAATCATCCAAATTTTAGTTGTATAAGGGTTACCAGTGTTTATGCGTACAAATACAGAAATACAACGTTCTCTTAATTCTATGCATGAACACATTAACCTCCAATTCATTTGCTCAACTATAAGTTCACACAAAGCCCACCTAAAAAAAAATTCAAATACTCAAAAAACTGGCCATAATCATCCAAATTTTAGTTGTATAAGGGTTACCTGTGTTTATGCGTACAAACACAGAAATACAACGTTCTCTCAATTCCCCTATTTTCAAATGAATAGTAAAATGAATGGATTGGAAATGCAGAAAACGCGAGGAGAGTGAGATTTTAAATGTTTAAAAAAAAATCTTTTTCAATCAAAATGTATAGAGTAACGGTGATTATTAATGTTACCAAAAATGGAGAGAGAGAGAGAGAGAGAGAGAGAGAGAGAGAGAGAGAGAGAGAGTTTAAGTTTTCCTTTTTTGTTTTTGTCCCTAATCGTGCGGTTAGAAATTCAGGAGGAAATGATCTAACGGCTATAGTGGTTACTCACGTTTATATGCCTAGACATTTTTAACAGAAACCGCTCTGTTTTATAATAGAGATACAATTTTTCTCTCCCTTTTCTTTTCTTTTCCTTTCACCCATTTTCTTCAAGTTTCAAACAGAGCTTTCATCTTAAATACAACTTCTTAATTTCAAAATCATTTTAGAAATGACATGATTTTGCGCCCCACTTTTTAATAAATATATTCCGAAAAAATCATTTAATATTTAAATCTATACTGTACATTCAAACAAATTTAAAAATTATTTATAAAAAGGTGAACTGCAAAATTGGATACTTAGAGCATCCCCAACCCTTACTCCTTTTATACTCTAATAATAAATTTGAGTCAAAATTTTGAGAAAAAACTCAATTTGGGTATGCATCTCTAATGACAAAACACAATTTTGTACCCAACTTCAGTCAGCTCCGAAAGAGCTCCACAACTTTGGTGAAGCTCAGCAACATATCAAATCATCAGATCAAACAAAGCTTTGGCAACTCCACCGATCATTAGGCCTTGTTCGATTTGGAACTCCAAATCCAAAATTTTGGAAAAAGTAACTTTTCTTTTTTTTCTCTCTCTAACTTTTCAATCATTACTCTAATTTTTCACTCTATCTCTCTCTACTTTTTACCTCTCTCCACAATCATTACTCTTATTTCTCTCTCTACCTTTATTCAAAAACACTACTCAAAACTCACAACCGAACAAGGGCTAAATGTCCACCACTGGTTTTTGTTTTTTGTTTTTTTTTTCCTGGGTATTTTGCTCCATCAAGCTTAGACTAACAACCCACTAGAGTAGTTGGATCAGTTTTGAGAATTAATAAGTTTTTAGCATTGGAGAGGATGGATTTGGGTAAAGCATTGCAGATAGATTTTTGAAGTTTTTACTTAAATTTTGAGTTTGGATTAAAATGGGTAAGAATAAAAGATCAACCCTTGTGTCTTGATTTTTGGGCACTTTTACCTAATTTCTAGATGTAACCCAACAAAAGTCAAAAAGCTCCTACATGACCTTAATTTAGAACCCATTTTGATTTTTCCAAAATACCATTGGCCCCAAAAAAAAAAAAAAATTGAAAACGAAACGATGGATTTCCCACCTCGCCTCTCTGTCCCCTCGTCCCTCACTCTCTTCTCACCTCCCTCCCCTCACCAACAAGGCAACAACCTCAACATCAGCACCCACCGTCAAGTCAAACGAACCGAGTAAAAAAAAAAGGGTCTTTCTTAAATGATTTCAAATTTAGGCTCTGTTTGGAACCCAGGGAAAAAAAAGAAAAAGAAAGGAAAATTAAAGAATTTTTCCTCCCATTATTTGGTTAAAAAAGAAAGTGAGAAGAAAATAAAGATTTTGAGTGCAGTGAATAGTATATTTTTCCTCCTCTTTTCCTCTCATTTTCCTTCCCTTTTCCTTTCCTTTCCTTTCTGCAGTTCCAAACAAAATTCGAGTTCAGTTCAAAAGCGAAACTTCAAAAAATATTCAAGCTCGGTTGGTTTGTTAATGTGACAAACCTGTCTCAAACGATTTTTTAGTGAGCAACCACTATTATCAGCCTTTAATTCCATACACTTGTCTCTTGATTGTTAACAAGAGATGTTAAAACTATCCCAAAAAGCCCATGGGTATCTCCTCCAAATCCCCAAACCCCAATCCATAATCTGTAGTCTTCTCACACCCATCTCTCATCTTCACATCCCCATCAAAACCCTTATCACCGATTCAGAGCCAAAATCCATATTCAATGACCTTGATGAGGCCCCGTCAACAAAACCCTTCGAAAACAGAGACCCATTTGCTGTAGAGCATGTCGAGCAGTTTGATCAAAGCAGGTCAGTGAATACGTGCACGGTTTGGATCTCTCGTCACCCGTGGCCTGAATGGGTCGGGTTGATGGAACACTTGTGTAGAAGTGGATACTTGGAAGAAGAAGTTGGGAATCCGTTTCGCTATAATAGAGGATTGGATTCTAAGAATTCGAATCGAATTCGGACGGCTTGTCTTAATTTTGCTCGCGATAGGGTTGATCTTATGAGGTAAGGAACTGAATGAATCATTTGGGATATTTTGCTTTATATGTTTTTGTGATCATGCTAATTTGTGCTGTTGGCTTGAATGGGGAAAAGGGGTCAGATATTTACTTCGTTTGGGTAATGTGTAGTTAGTAATTTGGTACTCCTGAGGGTGCATACAACCTGTTTGATGTCGGTGTTGAGAATACGACCAGACCAACAATCATGCAATGCGCAAAGATCATCAATAGCATAAAACAAAAACGCAAGACAGAGAGATTTTTAAGTGGTTCCCCAATGGTGTAGTTGAGTACATCTACAGCTCATACCAGTTCCACCATGTAATTTGAATGAAGAGAGTACAAGATGCATCGGCTGTTGCGTATAACAACTATTTATAAGCTAGGGTTTACGTCACCAGTCACCAATTACCGTAATACACCTGTCTAGCTAATGGTCAGCGAAGTGCGACTCATATTGAATCGGGCTCCACAAGCCCAACAGTTGGAACTAAGAGAGAGATCTGACTCACATTTTAAATGTTTAACTATAGTAGTTTTATCAATGTAATACCTTTATTTTCATATGGTACTGCTTGGTTTGTGACAAGAGTAACCAGTTCTTGTGGTAAGTTAAGTTCTGTTAGAAATTCTCCATGCATGTATTGGCAGTTTGGTGTGCCTTTATTGACGTCTATTTGCACCCTTAAGTACCATTTGAGCATGACAAATGAACCATTAAGTACCCATAATATCGATTGATAAGATTTGATAGAGTTTAGCTGGAAGGAAAAAAGAATAACTGGAATCCATTTTTTGTTTTCGCTATCCTCGTTGGTCTGGCTGTTGTTGTGGTTTGTTTCTTGAAGAGCTCTATTGCTTAGTTTGTATTTTGAGTGGAGTAAAAATGTGTTGACAAGAGAGAAGCATCATACTATTTTTTTTTGCTTAGAATCCTAATTTATTGGGATGCGATTGTTCTCTCTTCTCTTTGATGCTTGGAAGAATAATTTTTGTTCATGAATGTTGACCTGCCATACAACTAGTGTTCACTTCTTTTCTAAATGCCTTCTTGGAACTAATTTCAAGAGAATAAGTCTTGGACTAGGTTGTTTTATACAGGTTAGCAAAAAGATTGCATGTCCCTTTTGGGTTGCAACGGTGATTCCAGTGATGCATGAGATTTATCACAAACTAGTGTTGAAGTACAATTAAATTAGTTGTTTGATAAGTTGTTATACCCATTTCTTGACAATTTAATCTTGAAATCCACCAGGTGGCTTAACATGGTATCAAAGCTTGGGTTCCATAATGTTTTCGGTTTCATTCTTGTTGTTTGTATTTGTTCCCGTGTTAGGTTTGTTACTGTGCACTTTGCTCTCTGTGTGTTTGTTCGATAATTTTTTTTTTGAAGGTTATAATTTTCTTTTGCTCATTGTGGGCCATGAATCACATTATTAATCGACATATGCGTGAAAGTAAGTCTTTCATAATTTTACACGATAAGTTGTAGTTTATCATCCGGTCCCCAGTTAACATGGGAGATGGAGTAACTTCTTGTCAGGACATGCATATTTTTCTGGAATGCATATATTTGGCACCTAAAAAGGCACTTTTCTGAACTCTTGTGCACTTTTCTCAACTCTAGAAGCCCCACAAGTGGAGGACCATCTTCTGGTGTGGGAGAACGAAGCCATGAAGAATGGAACAACTCTACATTTAAGACCATTAGTAGTACCTCAATTGATCACTTTTTGTTAGTTTGAGTTTGAGGAGTGCTTTCACCGTAAGTTTGAGGATTCGGATCACATCCGTTACCAATATTTGTAAAGACTTAATAGATTGCTGTGTATGTTTACCTCAGCTTTCTGTGTGTTGTGGTGTGTACAGGAATTTCGGTGGGTGAGTGTTAAAATCAGTTAGATCAGCGGCTTATCCTTGGTTATTTCATCTGTGGCTTATCCTTAGTAATTTAGTTAGACTAGCACATGTGCAATATTCTTTCAGAGCTTGGAGCTGTTGCTAAGAGAGACTGCAATAATGCAAGAGAAACATTCTCCTTGGTTTTCACTTCCAGTCAAAACGGATACATTGGATGTTCTGGGTACCTTGATCCCAAATGCTCTGGGATCAGTTCCATTCACAGTAATAATATAGCTCAATTGTCTGTCCTTCCACATTTTTAAGTGCCACTGCTGAATAGGCCAGATGGATTTTAGCTCTGAATTGACTTAAAACCCTATCAAAACGCTTGGCATCTGCAGGTTCATCTTCTTACCATAGGAGATTTATTTGCTGATTTGCAGACTTTGTGGGTGGAATCTTTCCCTTATAGCTTGCACTTGCAGAACTGAAATTTCCCATTAACTCGAATTTATCAGCCACAGCATGCCTTTGCCTTCAGGTACTTCTCAAGTAAAGATATCCAGATGATAGCAGGTTCTGGATGTCCAATCATAGATAGGAAAGTTGTTAACTCAGGGAAGCGTCTAAGGGCACATGTGGGCATTGATGAAGGACATGTATGTGTTAAAGTTCATTTAATTCATCTCTCCACATTAAAGTTCTCTTTGTCAAGCGAGTAGGCATTCAGCACATATCTAACTAAACAAATCTCTTGTAGTAGGTTTGTGGTTCCTGCAGTTTGAGGGGAAACTGCGACAGGGCTTATGTGAAGGCACGTGAGGGTGAAGTTGGGCGGACTGTGGATGTCATGCGCCTATTGTTAACATATGGGCTCGATCCTGTTACTGGTATGGTAGAGAATAAGTCGTGTCTAAACAAATTTGTTGTGGAAACAGCAAGAAGGTTGCTGAAAGAAATTGTAGAGCATAGCACGAAGGAATTGAATTCTGAATCCCCAACTGCCACTTTTACCAGATGGAGTGCTTCTGTGCAAGAAAGTTCAATTTACCAAGGACAAGGTCATAGCAGCGTCTCAACGAAGCAAGGCGATTGGATATGCTCTAAGTAATTTGGAGATGTCAATTTCGTTTGAAGTAGTGTTCATTTATTTTTTCAGTTTTGATGATTGATATCCAGTTTTTTCTGTCTTATAGATGCAACTTGAAGAATTCTGCCAAAAATACCAAGTGCGTGCACAGTGGTTGTCGATTCTTAGACAGACACAGAAAAGTAGGAGAAGATCAGGATCTTCTTGCTTTAAAGAAGGGAGACTGGATATGCCACAAGTAATCATTTTTCAGATCAATGACTTTATCTTCCTTGTTTTCTCTGTAACTCATATCTGCTCGGAACATTTTACAGATGCAATTTCTTGAACTTTGGAAAGAATATAAGATGCTTGAAATGCGATGAAAACCCTCCAAAGCGGCTAGTAAATCATGGAGAGTGGGAGTGTGACTCGTGAGTTCTCTACTTTCTTATTTCCTTGGATGCTTAAGATAAGTAGTATATCTAAATTGAACACTTTCTTCTACGAATGATGATCCTCTCATGTGACTCCCCTCAATTGATCCTCATGTGAAGAGAAATGAGACCCACGCAGTCTCGTGTTGATGACCTAAGTTGTTCATTTTGTAAGTCTCAATGGGTATATTTTCCACGCCAGAAAAAAATTTACATCAATTGAACATGGGAAAGTGCTTGGTTGAACCATATTTGCCTCAAGATGAATAGACGATCATAATTTGTAATGCAATAAAGCTATACGTACGGATGCCTACCGTTGGGAAATCGTACCGACGGCCGCGCTGGGCCGTCTCAGGTCACCGGACAACCGATCCAAGCCGTCCAAAAATTCTATAAAAAAAAAACGAGGGGGCTTACGCGGAAATCAACGGCATCCAATGTGTGTTGGGTGCTTGATCTAAACACCCTATTTTTCGTGTGCCCTACACACATCGGATGCCGTTGATTCCCGCGGAGGCCCCTCGTTTTTTTTTTTATAGAATTTTTGGAAAGCTCGGATCAGCCGTCCGGTGGCCGAAGACGGCCCGGCGCGGCCGTCAGTATGATTTCCCTACGGGGGCGTCGGTACGTATAGCACTACTCTTTGTAATGGACCGTAATATTTTGATCCTGCATTTCTCTTCAGACAAACATGATTGTTGAAAGGGCTATTGATGTCCGATTAACTTGATTTTTTTGGCTGACAAAAAAAAAAAAAGATTTTTGTGAATAATTTGCTCATTGGGATTAGCACAATGGCTGATTTGGATCATCAATTTTGACCATGGCTGATCCTATTTTCCTTTCATGATTACATGAGAAGATCACATGAGGAAGTCACATGAGAGGACCAATTCTCGTCTTGTATTTAGGAAAAGCATGTTACGGAATTATAAGTTTGTTGTTGTTCAGGTGCAACTACATCAATTTCAGAAGAAATGTGGCATGCATAAAATGTGACCACCGACGGTCAAAGAGTGTAGTATTGGGAAGACACTAATGATCCATCTCATCAGGCACAGACGAGACAAACCAAGGATAGACGAAGGAGTTAATCTGGGGAGATTCGTAGATGATTAAACATTGACCACGGTGTCTGAAACTCGTCTAATTTGGGTCCATGATTTCCACATTTTTCCTCTTGCAAATTTGAGCAATTTGCGTTCAAAAGCACATAAACAACATGGAATGACGGAGGACAAAAAGCTGGGTCCATGATTTCCACATTTCCCCCCCTGCAAAATTGAGCAATTTGCGCTTGAAAGCACAGTAACAACATGGAATGACGGAGGACCAAAGGCCGGTGCTGTGAGAGCTAAAGTAGGCAGTAACAACACGGAATGACAGAGGACCAAAGGCCGGTGCTGTGAGAGCTAAAGTAGATGGCGCGGTATTTGAGAAATAGTTTGGATCCGAAGATGATGAAGAGGTTGCTGAATGGTTTGCATAATGAAGAACACGAACAGCGGAAAGCATTGTGTTGGGGTTTTAGTGCACGATCCAAGCCGTTCGTTTCGATAATCAATATCCATATTTCATCTTGGCTCTTGCAGATTTGAGCCATCTATTGTTCAGATGAAGGGCTCGATCGGGCATAGCCTATAGTGCAAACTTGCCCGTTGCGAAGACTTGTTTCCTTAATCTCATAGTGAAGTAGTAAAACAATTACTGCCGATTAGACTGACATCAGTTTTGATTTTGTTGTACCGGTTTGGTGACATTTTGACACAATTTCAAATTGATACTATTGAGAGAAAATCATCTCATCTTTCAGTGCAAATAAATTGGTTTGGATGATGGGGCCCATTTGGCAAAGCCAAAGTTGGTGCCAAATTTGGCACTCTACATAGATATTCCATTTTACGACAACAAAAGATAGCTACAGACTGATCTTTTGCCAAAATAATTGTCAAATTAAGATTTTTGTAGCATCTATAGTATAAAACTTACTACTAAAACAGAGCGATTTTTGTTAAAAATATTTAGGTATATAAATGAGAGAACTTCTACAATTGTTAGATACGATTCTGTTAACTTTGTACCCATCAAATCATTTCTCCTTTTTAAAAATACAGGAAATATTCTTTTAATAAATCCATACATCCCTACCCTCACTTTTTAGGCAATATATCTTTTATGTAAAAATGTTTACTGTTGGGAAACAATTCCCAGAACCCAATAATGACGCGTACAGATTAGACAACAAGAAAATCGCAAAACCCTACAAGGCGGAATCAGGATTCTACCTCAACTCCCTGCGAACACGAACGCTGATTGAACTTGTTATAACACGTCTTGCTATAAGCTACGTATACTGCTCGACTGCACCTTACGATCTTCTATCGTATTCCCTGCACGTCTAGAACCCAAACCGAGTGTGGATTCTTTCGTGGTCTGTTTGCTCTCTCTAAATCTGCCTCTATTTCTGTGAATAATAGAAACGGGAAAACTGACCTAGAAAACATAACGTGTATATATAGGGCTACGATAGGGACCTAAGGAGTAATAAGTCAGGGCTTTCAGTGTAAATAAGAAACCCTAATCCCACCAGGATTCTATTTCTTATTTCACTATTATAATTGCACTCCCGTTCTTATCTCAATTATATTACGAGCGCCATTATATTAAATACTTATTAATTTCCCCAGGTTAAGATTACAGATACCTGTTGATTAAAATAAATTACTAACAATGTCTTTTATTATCAAATAAAAATATATATATTTATATATATAAAAGCTTCTAATGCGTACCTCCGCATTCAAGCAAAGTGCGGACCTCCCCTTTTCTGATCAAATTTCGATGATTCGAGCCGCTCAATGTGTTCAGAACGTGATTTTAAGGATACTCGCGAGAAATCAGCAAAAAAAAAAGACCGGGAAGGGCTTCATCCGAGCCGTTTTTGTTTATTTTTTATTGAATGGTTCAAATAAAAACTGCTCAAATCAAATCCTTCCCGGTCATTTTTTTTGCCGATTTTTCGTGGGTACCCTTAAAATCACGTTCTGAACACATTGAACGGCTCAAATCATAAAAATTCAATCGGGAAATGGGAGAAATGAGGTGGTCTGCACTTTGCTTGGATACGAAGGTCCGCATTAGAAGCTTACTCTCTTTCTCTCTCTCTCTCTCTCTCTCTCTCTATATATATATATATATATATATATATATACACACACACACACACACACACATACATACTAGCGAATGTCCGTGCCTTTAGGCACGACGCAACAATCCGTACACACAAATAAATACTGGACATTGAACCTCATACTATATCAACCTTTGCCCAATGAATTCAATTTTGCGGAAAACAATAACCCAAATATATTTATTGACCTGTTTAACTTCAATCCACAAGTAAAGAGCAAATAATTTTCCAATCCCTAACTTCTGCATGCACAACTCAAACGCATAAAACTTTGATAAAATAAAAAGAATCATCCAAACACCAATTCAAATAAAAAATAATACATAACAACAAAAATGAGTGTCTCGAGTAGATATATAAAAAGAACACACTAAGATTTTCTCCCTAAGAAAGTCTATCCACAAATAGTCAAACACAATAAATGTCGAACTTAATATGGTCTTCCACAAACACAGCTCTCATCTCTACTATCAATGAAAAAAAAGCCAAATTAAATTGTCAGAAACTAACCATTAATTAATAGGTAACAAGGTGAATCAAACTGTCAAAATAAAGGGTGAGACGGGTTCAAAATCGGTGATCTTCATGGTCTTATTGTTGTCTCAGTGAAGTTTTAGAGCACATTTCATTACTCTCTATCAAAAAGCTTTAGTAAACTAGAAAATTCAATAGAGAAAAATTGAGTCGTAAATGGTTCTCAAATGCCAGCATACAATACAAATACAGCTAAAGTGGGGAAAAAGAGAAGCCCAGTTTGTACCTAGTTTGATAGTCCATTACCCACTTTTTTTTGAACGGCACTCCATTGCCCGTATTTTTTTTGAACGGCGCTCCATTGCCCACATGTGTTGCTTCCCTTTGCTAGCGAAAAAGAAAAGCTCATACACGTATATGTACCGATACGCTAATTTGAAAATTGATTTAGAAAAACTCCACAAATGAAAAACAGTTTCTAAATTTCACCTTCGTCAACCACAATCAATTATTCGATTGGTGAGTGAATGACAGTTGCTCTTTAATTCTTCAGATTGGCCAATTCCCAAATATAAAATCAAGTTCTTTATCATCCAAGCCCAATTAATGAGTCTGTGTGAAATAGTTAGGATTGAAATGGCTTACATGAACAAAGAAGCGGTGACGATGAGGCCAATCGCGAGCATCAAGACGGCTAGGGTTGGGAACCACTCATCGGGGACCGGGCTTAATATGGGTTTCACTGATTGACCCTGTTTGCAGTTCCAAATCGAAAACACATAAAGCAAAAATCAGAAAACAGAAACAAAATAGAAGAGAGGAGGCAGAAATTTGAATCAACCATTTTCAAATTTACAATCTTCTTTTCTGTTTGACTGAAAGATTTTGAACATTCGATGATTATACTCTGAAAATACAAAATATGAAACAAAAAATCAGAGAGTGGTTGGGGATTGAAGAAATGAGCTTTCGCACTGCATATTCTTTGAATAGAGAGAGAAGCGTGAACTACGTGTGTTTGAAATTTGAAATGAGAGAAAAAAAACTAATCTACCGCTTCTTCTTCTTTTTTCATTTTTGGCTGTGTCCATAATTGATGGCTTAATGGCAGCAAACTATCCATATTTAGTGTTTGGGTTAGATTTCAAATCCAAAAAAAACTGATCTACCGCTTCTTCTTCTACTTTTTTCTTTTTTGGCTGTGTCCATAATTGATGACTTAATGACAGCAAACTATCCATAATTAGTGTTTGGGTGAGATTTCAAATCCGAAAAGAAATCCTGGCTATTGGATTGTGGGGTGAGAAGGAAAGAAGAGAGACCAAATCTAAGTAGAATATGAGGAAATCATCCACCAAAATTTGCTTTGTCTCATGCACCAAATTTTGATCCCAAAAAAAAAAAAAATCATTCTGAATAAATGTAACCTATTTTCGGGAGAGAGAGAGATGGGAAAATCAAATTTCCAAATTAGGCACGGGAAGGTGTGTTTGGGAGATGCTCAAAAAATGTGAAGTATTTACGGGTCTGCCATTGTAGAATGGAGGGTGAAGATTTATGCAGGGTATAATTTTGAACCGTTGGTTGTCTTTTGAATTCAAAACCAGTCCTATCTTATTTTATATATATATATATATATATATATATATATATATATATATATATATATATATATAGTAACTGACGTTTTGTGGTGATTACAACTATCGCATAGAACAGTAGGGCAAAACAAATAATTTATTTAAGCTGAGACTATATTACATTTTAGCGTGCCTTTACGCATGGGTATGCGCTAGTACATGACTATGGGTGGACTTGCTATTTATACCCTTTACCAATATGTTTTTGAAAGTTTGGAACAACACAATTCCCATATTTACCCTCCGGTGCTTTTTCCCTTTTTTTTTTTTTCTTTTATCTGTCCATAGAATCCTTCAAGAATCTCACAAAATGTAATCAACAAAGGGAAAAATACATGCCAAAAGTAGGTTTCAAATTACCAACCCAATAAACAAGTTAGTGGACTCATATTGCTCCATAATTACTGCCGGCCACCTGCATCATTTAGAAAAATTTATAAAAATGACCCTCCTAGTTTCACTCGAGTCTTATTTTTGTTTTCCAAGTATCAATTGCAACTCTTTTCACCTTCAAGTTTAGTTTTTGTACCAAGTTGGTCCAATTGATAATGTTTGTCATCCAAATTGGACGAAAAAAATCAAATTAATGGCAGACGTCATTAATTGGACCAACTTGGTACAAACTGCAACGTCCAAACTGCCATCAATTTGATTTTTTCCGTCCAGTTTGGTGACGGAAGTTATCAATTGGACCAATTTGCTACGAAAACTAAACTTTAAGGTCAAAAGAGTTACAATTGATAGTTGGAAGATGAAAATGAGATTCGGATGAAATGAGAAATACCATTTCCATAAATTTCCCTTTTAACTCTGAAAGATATTTACCAGGCATCCTTCAATTGTTTCCTTTTTTTGGGGGGGAGAAATCATTCCATTCAATTGTTTCAAGTTAATGCGAAAGTGTAGATCTCACATGGGGCACTACTTTAGAAGTACGAGCAATAAATCACTCCCTGTTATGTTAAGAATTTTTAAAAAACAAGTACTTATTTATAATTTTCAAAACTTAAAAATATTTATTTACAAAAATATTTTTTTTCTCAATATGAATCTTATTTGATAAATTTTGATGAGATTTTTTGAATGGTGCAGAAACAATCGAAAAATTAAGTCCATTATTTTTAAGTTTGAAAATTGCAAACAAGTACTACTTAATTTTTAAGAAATCTCAGCGGAACACAAAGACGCCAAATTTTTTTTAAAAAAACGCATGTGTTTTTTTGAGCTTTTCTTTTTGTTGTTTAAAAATTTGAACAAAGACAAAAACAAAATGTCAAGTTGGGCTTTTTTTTTTTTTTTTTGACAACTAAGTTCGTCTCTAACCTTAGCTTTAAATTTGAGAATGTCAAATCTTTTTGAAGACTTATATTACGTGACAATTTAACATGTTAAGAGTTTGACATCTTTCAGGTACCCCCACCCCCGGCCAACATGCCAAATTTATCATTTTAGGAGGTTTTTGATTAAAGTAATCGAAGAAATTTTTTGACATCACATGTCAAATTTGACATGAGAAAGGAGATGATGTCAAACGATAAGTAACCATTTGACATTTTGGTTGGAATTACTTCACATGTCAATTTTGATGCAAAAGTAACAAATGCGAAAAAAATTTAAATAAGAATAAAATTCTTATATTTAAATTAAGTTCACATGATACATGGATACATGAAAATTTGGATAGAGAGGATCTTGGGTGAGCTTCGTTGTGTGTGTGTGTTTTTTTTTTACCGAACATGGTTGTTGCAGAGGATAGACGGAAGGTACGTAGGTGGGGTAGGTGTGAAGTTCGAACTCTTTTAAACTCTGCACCAAACTGAAGTAAAGGGCACCAAACTGAAAGTAAAAGGCATCAGTAGATCAGTATATTCGGTAGTAGAGATTAACTTTTTTCTTATACGGAGGAGGTGCAAACGGTGGGGTTTACACCCCTCCCTGCATGGACCCATCAACAGTTTATCGCAATAATCTGAACCGTTCATTTTGTAGGGCTCGCAAATTAGTGTGTATATGCAAAAAATCAGTTCGACCAACATCGATAGATATATCAAAAATCAAAATCTTGGTTTATAGAATCGATCGAAGCCGTCGATTTTATAAGCCAAAATTTAACTATTGATGTACCTATTGATATTGGGTCAAGCTGAATTTTTGTATTAATACACTACTCTACGGGCCATACAACATGAACGATTCACATGATTCAAATTATTCTGATAGACTGTCAATGGTGTCCACACATAGAGGGATGCAAACCCCAAGTTGGCACCTCCTTCGTAAACAAGTTAATGTAATCGTTGGACCTATAGCTTTAACAAATACTAATGGTAAAGTAACTCGGTACTCCAGTAGGTCATCTTATTTTCAAAGGTAGGATGTTTTGCCCTTAGTTCGGGTGTCGTCCCTAGCTCGAAAACATAATTTGAACCGTTCACAATTTAGAGGTAGACACACACAACCATCCTGAAAAAAGTTACATCAATCGAACATTGGTAGCTTACTGATCGAAGAACCTTGCTGTGTATTTTTGAAATTGGATAAGTTGTTATTGTATTGAATAAAGACGCGATTTGCTTACTCGGTTAACCATATTCGATTGACTGAATTTTTAACGAGTTTGTTATCCTCATCTAGCTCTAAACAGTGAACGGTCTGGATTATGTTTTCATACTCTAGACGAGACCCAAACTCAAGACACAACAGGCCCCTCAGTCCCCACCACACTAAAGGACATTTTTGTTTTTTTTTTTTTTTTTTTACACTTTCTGTAGAATCCTTCTGTGAGCAGGATTCATTTAAATGACAGCTCGAGATCCTATATTTTCTAACCGTGTCTCTTGTGGATATGTATTCCCTTCTATTAACCGGGGATGGTGTTGTGCGCCACCCAATACGGTGATGTGCTTCATCTGAGCTGTCCATTCGGCGATCCAACGACGGCACCATGTAGCATCCGACCGTTTATTGTCGAGATAAAATCTAGACCATTGAATCACCAAATGGATGGCTCGAATGATGCATAGCACCATGCTGTGCACCACCCGCACAACACGCATGCCATAAAAGTAATAAATTCTTTTAACAGATTCTAAATTCTTTAACAGATTCTCTACCCATCTCTTCCATATATACATCTGCACACTGCTAAATACTAAAGGTAGAAAGCTCAAACTTTCATTTTGAAGAGAAAACTATGAGAGAAGCTATTGGCATCAAACGACTTCAAGCACCAAAACATGATCAAGTGCGCATATCCTTTCACTTTTCACTTTTATTTTGCTAGTTTAATTTACAAGTTCATGTTAGATGAACTTTGGGTGAGTTTTCCCTAAATTTTCAGCATTTTCGTTCGTCTTTTTTGAATTTTAGTAAGATTCACGTTTTATTTTCTGTATAAATTATCCGTCTCGACGAGAGGAGTTTAAAAAAGTACTAGTAAAACATTATGACCAAAACGAAGAAAAGTTCAATAAAGACGAACAAATGCCAAACAGGGAATTTTTTTTTATTTTTTTATTGTCTCAGAGTCGTCGAATATGAACATTTTCCAACATGGGCTCATATTTTTGTACTTTTCTGATTCTTCTCATTAAGACGAATGATTCATCCCAAAAATTACGGTGAGAAGCTAAACAAAAAGTTATGAAAACTAAAATAAAACGAAAACAAAAAAAAAATACCATAACAAAATTTTTGGGAAGACTCTCCTTTAGTTTAGATTAGGAATTTGGCCATTGAAAATTGAACTTTGACGATGTTTCGCAAATTGAACTTATAGTTTTCAGCCTGATTTATTTGCGAATGCCGGCGATTTGTTCGTTTCGCTACTTGAAGAGTCCTAGCTTTCGATAGCGGCTTTATTGTGAGAATTTGCGGTTTTACTAGTGAAGATTGAAGTAAGCGATTCATCCTGCAGGAAGATTTCACACAATTGGTGCCTCCTTGGCTGACAACTATGTACAGGACCGTGTACTATGCGGCCTGCATCACGCACCCGGATACTAAGAAGAACGACTTGGATCGCTTTTGCATCGATTGCATTCGAGCTTTCTGTTACCATTGCCTTCCTGCTCATGCTCGTCACACATACGTTAAGGTCGGTCTCTTATACATACCGATTCAAATTCATTGAGTTAAGGGTTTTCGATCAATCGCGAAGTAAATACTAATTGGGTACCTTGTTTGTGCTGAAGATTAGGAGATACGTGTATTGCGAAGTGATAAATAAGCAAGACCTATGCAAGCTCTTCGATTGTTCCGGCATACAGGTTGGTTATGCTATTTGCATGCTAAGCTCTGATTTTTTTTTTCCTTTTTTTGGGAAATGGAAAACTTCATTGGCAATTGGTTTCGGTAGTGAAGTTCCAAAGTTAAAACATTTTGCAGCAGGGCAACGCCGACCTTGACATTTCGGAGGCCCAACACGAATTTTAAAAAATATGGTCCTCAATGTACATCGCAAACAAACAAAATGATAAAAGAATAAATTGACTCAAAAAACAATGATTACTAGTAGTCAACAAGATAAAATTCCAATATTATACCTCATGAATAAATTTTGGGGGATTTTTATTGATGGGCTCGATTTAAATTGATTTTTGATTTTCTAGGCCTATAGTAAATAAAGGTACATATTACAGTACATAATATTTGGGGCCCCTCTTTTTAAGAATCCTTAGGGGCCCAAAGCTATCTCGCTTTTGCTTAGAGCCGACACTTGCAGGGCGCTAGGCGCTATTGATACCAATGATAAAAGGTGCATAAGATTAATTTACTAGACAGTTGCTTCTGAAAAAAATGCGATGACTAGAAGGCTATTGATCTCATAGAAAGGAAGAAGTTTTTGGGTGCCGGGTGGATACCACACGTGATACTCCGTCGGCGATTCCATCCGTCCAAACGTATTTTGTGAATGACAAATAATTTACTTATACAGGACAAAAGTAGCTATTCGTTTCTGTAAATTATTTCCTCAAGCTAGCGTTCAGCTCACTTTGATCGCATCTTCGCGAAATAGAAGTAATACAGAGACTAAAGAAATGGAAAAAATGCATGTCGTGATATAAAAATATGAATGCTATATTAATTAGTTTCCAAAAAAATAAGTTATCAGCAGAAACACGCACTCGGGAAAAGAATCTCCCTAGTTGGATGCCCCTCTCCCCCCTCTCTTTCTCTAGATATACCTCTGTCGAGTTTCATTAATATATCCTCTTTTGTCGATTTAAAAAAAATATGTATCTCAAACTAGTTATTTCACCTCATATTTAAGTTTTACACGCTGCTGCCAAATGATGCTCATTTAATGGGTCTTCATCCCTTGGTTAGCAAATAAGTTGAACTATTACTTTCTTGCACCTTCCACATAGAAAGCACAGCACTTGTCATACATGGGTTAGCTTTGAACAATTAAAAGATCGCAAGTGGAGTGGAGTGTAGTTCGTTTCCTGTAAGCACTCATTCTCCTCCCCAAGTTCCCTAAGATAGAGTAGATTATGTTTAACAAATGAAAAAAAAAGCTCCAAAAATAGAAAAGTGTATCCCTGTTTGTTTTAAGCCATAAAGGCATAATATATAAGTGCAGAAACCTAATATGGATAGAATCAATCCACATTTATGATTTTCAACCAGAATTGTCTGCGTTTTTACCTACTCTAGAATCTTGATTTATTTTTCTTCGAGATCATGGTTTGATTTTTTTTTTGTTGTTGGGACTTAAGGCTCAGTTTGGTTTGGTTTATCATGGTTTAATTTTTTACGAAGGCTTATTAAAACAGAGTTAATTTTTGAAAAGTAAAAATGTAAAATAGTGGCCTTGTATGATTCAAGATATTGCGTTCCTTGTACAGTACACAGTCCTCAGCCTCAAGCAGCTCATACTACAATATGTCTAGAGCTCTCTAAGGGTTGGTGATCGGGAGGGGTTCCTCGCCGAGTCCTCTGGTTAACCTCTCATGCGACCTAACTCTGTCCATCTTAGCCTGCACAGGTAGCGCACCATTAGTGCCAAATCGGTCGGAGGCCAACCGTAAAGGCACTCCGACAGTATATTTAGTATGTGCTCAAGAGAGAGAGAGAGAGAGAGAGAGAGAGAGAGAGAGAGACTATATACAGGACTAGGGTTTTAGAGCCAAGTAGAATGTACCTCTTTAGGATTTATCATTGTACCTTATATAGACTCCTTTGACTTGCACTCCAAGTTGGAGCGTGCCTCGCACGCACGATAACCACCTTCAGTTGACGTCACAAATGACGTATTGGATAAGGTTGTAATCGTTCACGTGCGTGAGCTGTCATCACATGGGCCTGTGCCCAACTCATGCAGTAATCGTTTTAGCTGATGTCCATTATGACATATTGAACAAGCAGTAAATTGGTCTAAAGTCTAAAAGAAGAGGTCCCAAATAGATTTAGTCCAGCTTAAGTTTTAGTGATGTGTAAAGTCCATTAATGAAAATATTTTGGAGTTTAAGGTCCGTGAAAAGACCAAATTGTCTTTAATGAGACAAGGGCCTTGTTTGGCTAACACAAAAAATGTCTTTTTTCATTTAAATGGTCTAAATGAGACAAGGGCCTTGTTTGGCTAACACAAAATATGTATTTTTTCGTGTTTTTTGATCTTGTTGCATTTTCATAGGGTACCCTAGGCTTTTAGGCACTTTCATTGGGTACCCTAGGATTTTAGGCACTTTCATAGGGTTTTAGGGTATATTTTCTTATTATAGGGTTTTAGCAGTTTAGGCACTTTTCATAGGGTACCCTAGGGTTTTAGGTACTTTCATAGGGTTTTAGGGTGCATTTTCCTATTATAGGGTTTTAGCGATTTAGGCATTTTTCATAGGGTACTCTAGGGGTTTAGGCACTTTCATATATAGGGTACCCTAAGATTTTAGGCACTTTCATAGGGTACCCTAAGGTTTTAGGCACTTTCAACGGTGGTCAACGGTGGTCAACGCCAGTCAACTGTGGTCAACACCGGTCAACGGTGGTCAACGCCGGTCAACTTTGGAAGGGGTATAATTGGAAACCGGGTACAATTGTCCTTGCGGCAGCAAGGAAACTATTCATGTCCTTATTACAGTAATAATGCCTATGCTATGGACCTATGGCCGAAGCTCTCTTGAACAAGACGGTTAATTGCACGTGGGTGAGTTGGTGCTGATTAGTTGGCTGAACCTCTGCATGTGTTCGAAATGTGGTGCTTGTTCGGAGGTGAGTTATTCCTCAAGTAGGCACGATGTGGTAACGCCCCGACTTTTCGGGTGCACAATAAATAATTTCTTTGAGAAAATTTTGCTAAATAAATATAATTTTTTTTAAAACAATGGTTTAACTATTACAATTTCAAGATAAATCTACTGATTGAAAATACATTATCTTCAGAGCCGACTCTAGAATTGATACGGATTCCAAGCATGCTCGATCTCCATCCTGATATTCTTCCCTTGTCGAATTGCACCATCGTTGAATCCTTTCCATCGAATCCTGCGCCTTCTAGCAAATTGATCGCCGAAGCAATCGATTTGCCAGGATACAGACGTATCTGTGAGTGATAAATCA
The DNA here is from genome assembly GCA_025413875.1 of Rhododendron molle. Lineage (NCBI taxonomy): Eukaryota > Viridiplantae > Streptophyta > Magnoliopsida > Ericales > Ericaceae > Rhododendron > Rhododendron molle. The sequence goes on along the minus strand of CM046396.1, from coordinate 7,042,132 downwards.
CCCAGTAGAATAATCCAACCCAACCACCCCTCTTACTTTACAACTAGCAAGCAACAGGATATAATTGGTGCGAAAAAGTAAAACAGAAATATTTCACATAACTTGATTTATTGCTGTCTATTAACTTAATATGAAATCTAAGATCTCACCGCGAGATCTTTCCTCCCCAACCGCTAGCCATATCCCGTCCCATGAGATCACTTCCTTTTGCTGTCACAGATACACCTAAGTTATGTACCGAGTGTGCACCCCAATAACTACAACAAAGGGTAAGCTTATCATGCCGTTACATCACTAGGGTTCGCCTATCTTATATACCACTTCACAGTCATCACAATCACCACTGGACTCTCGCCAGTCTATCAATTCATCACTGGACTCTCGTCAGTTTTAATTCTCATCACAATCTCATCATTTCTCAAAATCACGCCTGCAAGCAACCTCTAAAAAGAAAGAAACTTCACAATTTATCCATTACTTAGCATCGTCTAAGTGATTTCTATTTCGTATACCACCCCATGTCCCTAGGGTCCAATCTAACATTCAAATTAAGTATCAACACAATATCATTCTCAATAATAATTAAAAAAAATGAATAACAGACGGATCAAAACAATTATTAGGCAATGCAATCACATAACTTTTTATGACTGGGCCGTTGCCCTTAATCTTGTATGGCCAAAAAATCATTAATAATGTATGAATTACTTAATAAAGATTTAAAAATAATTTTTCTAGGCTTTTATTAATTATTCTTAAGTAATTAGATCGATTAAATACTAAATAAATACATTAAATAGGTAAAAATATTAGAATAATTATTGTAACCTTAATAAGAGTACTAAGGGTCCTCTATAACAAGTTCGAGTGCTAAAAGTTAGGTTTGGAGGTCCGTGGAATTATTTTAAATAAAAGGATTAAGATAATTGATGAAAGAAGGATAAATAAATAATAAATAGTTAAATAATTAAAAATATGTTAATAATAACAAAATTTCATCTTAGGACTGTAAGAAGTCTAAACAAAATCATTCGAGCATTATTAATATCTTTTATAATATTTTAAAGTATTTTTATTTAGAAACAATGCGTAAATAATAATAAATAGTTAATTAAATAAATAAAATATTATTTTAATAACATATCATCTTTGAGATGTAAGAAGTCTAGGAAAAACAATTTAGATGTTAAAAACATTGTTTGTAAGGTCGCATTTATTTTTCGTTTGAAACTTTAATTAAAGACAAATAAAAATATAATAAATAGCTAATAAAATAAAAAAAATATGAAATCAGCAAGTTATGATCTTTGATATGCTAGGAATCTAGGAAAAATAGTACGGGGATTTATAAAGTAGTTTATAAGGTCAAGAGAATTATTAGTTTGTAAACTTTTACAAGATAACGAATAAAAATTAAATAAATAGATGATTAAATAAAAAAATATGAAATTAACAAGGTATGATCTTTGGGGTGTTAGAAGTTTAGGAAAAATAGTCCGGGGGTCAAAATCGAAGTTCGGAAGGCCGAAAAATCAATTCGAACTAAAACGGTCCAAACCGCAAGGTTGGACCTTGCGTTGACCTTGCTGCCGCAAGGTATGATTTGCTGGTTCATGCGGCTGGAATCCCGAAGGTCGCGGCCGCAAGGTTCGCGGCTGGGTTCATTTTTTTTGATTTTTTTGGTATGGTTTCGATGCATGGGACTACGGAGCCTATTGAGTTATGTCTATAAACATTAAATATACTTAGAGAAGGCTTCGGATCGAATTATAATACTTCGAATTGGGTGGAATTGGTTTTCGATCGGAAACTTGGATTTTGAAGAAGATGGCTTCGTCTCGTCGATTGGGGAGCCTTGAGACCGAATTGAATGGTGTTTGTGGATGCTTGGGATTGTAGAAGAAGATTGGAACAATCAATTCGGGTTCCGGGTTGGTCTTGGTGCGAAACCCACTTTTTTTTCTCCCACTTTCTCTCTCTAGAACTCCATAGATTGGAGCTTTGATTTCATTTCGATTTTCTCTCTTTTCTGGACTATTGGGGCGTGAGAATTTTCGTGGGGAACCCTACGGTCGATGTAATGAAGTATATATAGAGAATTGATGAGTGTTTTAATTAAAATCGGAGTTAAAGAGGTTGTATCCTTTTAGGACTTGAATTGGGACGTGATACGAACGAAGATACGATCACGGAGGAAGTATAAACGAATTAGGAGGGTGAGGGACGGCAGAGCGTGAGAGGCATACGGCTGGGAAAAGAAAATGGAAAAAATTTATGGTGTATGTGACACACAATACACACAAGGAACCCATACTAAAAAGAAATCTTTTATAACTAATTTACTAAAAATAATTTTACCGGAATAAAATTAAAAAAAAAATGGGTTGAAAATTCGGGTCGTTACAGATGTCATCCAAGCCACTATGTCCAAACCTTAGAATACGTATGACTGAGCGCCAAGAATGTTGATTGGGAGGTCGAGCTCACCATCTATGCCAAACAACCTTCCGCGTCCAAACCCTGATATTTTGACTCACTACAAGCTCCATGCATTCAAAAGGATGCGTCAGGCCACATTAGACTTTTATAGGTTCGAAACTTAGTTTTTCTCTAAATTTTTAGTTTAAAGCATCTGAAATTTTCTCTCTAAGAAACTGCCAGGCAAAATATAATAAGGACTCACCATTTTAATTAATTAGAATAAAGGTGTACCATATTTTTAAAAAATGCATTCTAAGTTTCTAACATCATAAATTGCTAGACTACCAATATTTTTTGGGAAAATTTTACAAATGGTCCCTTTACTTTGCCTGAATTCTCATTTTCGTCCCTCTAGTACCAATTGCATTAGTTTTAGCCCTATAGTTTATATTTTGCCTCAATTTCGTCCCTCATGCTTACGGTGTCAATGAAGCAAACGGAATTGAAGGGCAAAATTGTCATTTCTCCTCACAGAGGGACTAAATTGAGACTTCATACAAACTAGATGGACTATTTCTAAAAATATTCTTTTTACTTTTGTTTTTGCAAATATAATTAAAAGACACCATACATAATATATTTGTCATCTCAGCTTTTTTAATCAAAATATGTTGAAAATATTAATGATGTTCCATACTTAATATTCCATACTTAATGATATGGAATATTAAGTATGGAATATAAAAACGCAAGAGGAAACAATTTGCAAAAATTTTCAACATATAATAGGAGTACTTAATATTCCATATCACAAAATTTTTTGGAATATATAAACAATTTTAAAGCATTTACTTTTATTATATTCCATATCACAATTTTTTAATGATGTTCCATATCATTAAGTATGGAAATATAATGTTTTTATTATATTCCATATCACAAAAATTTTTGTTTTTATCATTTAGTATGGAATTGAAAATCATTATATTCCATACTTAATATTCCATATCATTAGTATCATGTTTTTATAATGTTCTTTTTTTTTTCACCCAATAAAAAATAATGTTCAAAATTATTTAGTTAATCTTGTAATCATTGATTAAGAAGTGGATCACTATTGAATAACAAATAAGCGAGTGAACTTTTGACTTGGGGGTGATATTTTAAGCCAACTCACAGCTTTGATATTGCTAACTTATATTGATCTGAAGATGTTATTTTCGTATTTCATTATGTAGCTATATGTCGTTAAATTATTTGAAGACTAAAATAAATTGATTATGTAGCTATTAATATTCAATCTGTATTTATTTGTTATATGAGTGGTCCTATGAGTAAGTCCCAAAAAAATACACTATACCCATGTTTTAATGCAATAGTATTTCATTGGTTAATTAAACAAAAATACAAGACACCTAAATACTAGTGAACAATTTTTCTTTTTAATCGCGTAACAAAGAAAATAACGAGATTGAAAATCCAATTGAAAAAAATACAATACATAGACATTTAACATAGGGGTTACTTTTCGAATTTTTTTCATATTTTTGTGATATAGAATATAATAAAAGCTTTAAAATTTTCAACATATTTTGATTAAAAAAACTGAGATGAAAAATATATTATGTATAGTGTCTTTTAATTATATTTGCAAAAACAAAAGTAAAAAGAATATTTTTAGAAATAGTCGCTCTAGTTTGTATGAAGTCTCAATTTAGTCCATCTGTGAGGAGAAATGACAATTTTGCCCTTCAATTCCGTTTGTTTCATTGACACTGTAAGCAAGAGGGATGAAATTGAGGCAAAATAAAAATTATAGGGCTAAAACTAACGCAATTGGTACTAGAGGGACGAAAATGAGAATTCATGCAAAGTAAAGGGACCATTTGTAAAATTTTCCCTTTTTTTGGTACTAACACAGTGGCAAACTCTTGCTTAGTTAAATCCTATTTCAAAAGTACCTCATTACTACTTGAATTGGTAATGGAAAAAAAATTATCTCACCTTGATACCATTACCACTCCACAGGCATATCATACAAACAAAACAAAAGTTCTGTTCTTGAAGCAGAGGTCCCAACAACAAATGCAACTACAAAGTCAACCAAATAATTCAAGGGACCATAGTTGCATCATTTGTCAGAGAAGTTTGCAAGATGTTTCCCTCTATTGTAGTATTGCATGCAAGGTAAGTTTTTCACACTTCTTCAATGTCTATCTCTTTTTTTCTACGTTATGTTCTTAAAACAGCTAAGATAAATAGAAAAGTTTTGTTACATGTTTTTTTTCTACTAAGGCCCCGTTCCGCTAAGATTTTGTTTTTTAAGTACTTATTTGAAAATGAGTATTTATTTTTCGCTTTACGAGATAGGTTATTCTCTCATAATACATCACCTTTAATTCAAAAAATAAGTACTTGCTTTTCAAATAAGTACTTATTTGGGTCAAATTATCAAAATCAATCTCGAGGTTTTTTCAAATTACAGATTGTCCCTAGTTTTGAGAAATTACAAATTATCCCCTATCGTGATGTAGGCGCTAGGAACTTCAACGGAATTCGTCTGGCATCATCAATCCTAATTACTATGGACCACAGTGTCCTTTTGCAACTCGTGAAAGGGTACAGAGGTGTGAAAATAATCTTCCACGGGCTACAAAAAGACAATCTGGTCCATTGAAATTAGGATTTGATGATGTCAGATAGATTTCGTTGAATTTTCTAGCGGCTACATCGCGCAAGGGAGTAATTTGTTATTCAACAGGGGGTATTTTGTAATTTCCTAAATGTGAGGAGCTAGACAATCTCTAATTTTTAGAAACCTCGAGGTGATTTTGGCAATTCACCCATGTTTTTATAGACATGGAATTAAAGGCATAATGGGAACTAAATTGGTTCTATTTGATGATGTGACCATTTCATTTTGCAGGCCTTGACATGCTCAATACTAGTGTAATAGGATTAAGTTGATCGAAAATCGATAAGAACTTGTTCGAACTGCATTGGTCATAAAAGAAATAGAGGGTCATACATTGACTGTCCATTTATCTTTGTGGCAATTATGCTTTTTTGAGGTGATTATTGATATCTGACCAACTAAATTTATTTCCCGCGTGATGAAAAAATCGAGACCTACAAAATAAATAGCTCGGACCGTCAAGTTGAACCGTGGTGGGTCTTTTTGCACTATCAAAGTCACATGAGAGGATATGAGAAATTTAATTCACTCCTAGAAGAGTCCACGTACTATAATATATAGCCTCGCGAAATTATATACAAGTTGCTTGTAGCTATTTTTTTTTTGGGTCCTAGCTAGCTCCAAATAGGAATACTACAAGCACAAACTTTTGCCCCATATCCTCATATTGGTTCTCTTCTTTTCTTAGAATTTCAAGTTTTCAACAGGTTACTGCTATCTGTAGAGGAGAAAACAAAGGGGAAAGCATTCATGACCATCATAATCTCACTATTGTTGAGAAAAATGAAGGCTTGAAGAGCCAAAAGGACTATGACAAAGAAGGCCGACTACTACTATCATCATCACCCAAAAGGCAGAAAGTTAGGAAAGGAGTCGCTCTAAGGGCTCCTTTGTTTTGAACCACTATAGTGTGAAGAGATTTGTACTCCCTCCGTCCCTTTTATAGAGTCTAGTATTCTATTTTGGTTTGTTCCTTAATAAGTGTCCATTCTGTAAAGTTAGTGGATAAAAGTTGGTATATTTTCTATTTTGCTCCTAAAAGTAGATTTCATTTTGAAAAGTTAGTGAGTAGAAGTGTAATGATGATGTCTCCATAGAGGGTAAGTAGAGAAAGTAGAGGTAAAAATTGATGTGAAAGATGTAATGATGATGTCTCCTTAATAAGTTGGAGTTACGAAGCTGAACACTAAAAAATGGACGGAGGGAATATTGTTTATGTGTACATTATAAGTTTTGGCCTCCTCTTAATGTATTCCTCTAAATCCTCAAAAGCTAAGAAAGTTCAAATGGTTGGAAAAATGTCAAAAGAGAAAGATAGACGGGATAAGAAGGAAGAAATCAGAATGGGAAAAATAAAAATAAATGTGAAAGTAGTAAAATTATTGCTTTACTTATTTGTTTATTTTTGTTACAGATTAATCAAGATGCTTGTGAGTCGGTGGTCCGCATGAGTTATCAATGTTTCTTTTTGGTATATATACATATGTGCATTTGTCTTTATATATTTTCCTCCTGAATTCTTCTCACGTGGTGCATGGTCGTCGTTGGTTTGAGATAATCGATCTCCATAGTTCTTTTGATATCTCGTGCTCATTTATCACTATTTTGAACTCTATCTGTGTGTCAAATCTTCGAATATTCAACTCTCAATTTTTTTTTTAAAATTTAACTAGACTTGGAAAAATTATTCGATGGTTTTAGGCCCAACACCTTCATGCGAGACTGAGGACTACATATATAAACCCCACATGATTTTGCAGTGAAAAAGGATGTTGGAGCATTACGTGATGATAGTACTCTAGGACCACTGAAAATTTTACTCCTAGACTTGGGAAGGCAGTTGTCCAAATATAAAGACAGTTATTAGATGTCCTATGGTTTGAAGAAACTACAACTTATACATATTGTCCACAAACCTAAGGTTTTTTTGGGTAACCAGCAAAAGTAAGTTACTTCTTGGTAATAACAATGTATAGATTTAAGAATGTTCGGAGTACAACTTATACCCATTTTTTTTTTAGTAAAATCGGTTGGTGCTTTATTGTTAGGGCATCTCCAATGCATACTCTATATATTCAAATCTCTCTCCATTCCTCCATTTTGGAGGAATTCAACCCATCCTCTATTTTTGCCTTTATTTTGGAGGATTGGTTTTGATACTCCATATTTGCAGGATAAAAAACTTATGGAGGAATAGAGGCAAAAATAGAGTATATTGGATTGGAGAGGTTGAGTTTGGTCCTCAACTCCAAATCCCTATTTTTGTTTTCTTTTGTTTCCGATTGAAGGAATGAAGGAATAGAGATGTATGGATTGGAAGTAATAGGAATTGTAAAATCCTTCAAAATCATTTTTTAATATAAAATTATATTTTGATCCTCGAAAATGGAGGAATGGAGATTGTTGGATTGGGAATGCCCTTAGAGAGAATTCGATAGTCGAGGGTAAAGTAGAGTGAAAAAAACTTAGCTTCCGTTAAAAGCGTTTGCCTGATAACTCTGACAAGGGAGATCTATGTCATTTTGGAAACTTGAGGGTAACTATCTGTTAATGTCAGATACCAAAGGGGAAGTCACTGGAATTTACCCTTTTTATAAAGATGTTTTTAATTAAATAAGGGGAAAAAAATTCCATAAGATATCTATTTTCCTTAACGTACCCTCACTGTTCAGTTTTGCTGGTTCGACTGCAAGGGAAGAAAATGGAAAAAAATGAAGCATCGAAAACCAGTTCTTTTTTTTCATGATGATCAAGGAGGGTTAAAGAAACAATAGTACTATATCCACCGTTCTGTTTCACTGCTTAACATTCATCACTCGTCGTTCGTCTTAGCAATCAATGATCTGAATTTAAAAAAAAAACCTCTTACAGCCCAAAAGAGTTTTTTTTTTTTAAATCTGGAAGAGCGACGGATGAACGGTAAATGTTGAGCAATGACGGAAGCCGGTGTGATTTCTAGAAGGTAAGGGATGGATTTCTATTAAAGGCATACCTCAGGGTTGGTCAGCGTAGTTCACCCTCTTCTTTAACACACGCTCCTCCACTTCTGGTTTCTTTCGTGATCAAGGAGAGGAGAAAAGGGTGGTGTTATTCGCAGCTACGTATTTTCTCCCATAGCCCGCTATATTTCGGTAGGTAGTTGTTGAAAATCATAAATAACATTTTGGTAAATAGATGTTGAAAACAAAATTATATTTCGGCAACTGCATGTCGAAAATATGTTCAACCTTCGGTATGCAACTGCTAATACATACATTTCGGTAAATAGCTATTGAAAAAAATATTATATTTCGGTAATTGGGTGCTGAAAATGTATCTCAATTTCGGTAACTAACTGTCGAGTATAGTTGAAAATTTTTAGCGGGCTATGGGAGAAAATACGTAGCTGCGAATAACACCACCCGGACAAAAATGGCGACTAGAACCAACTTTTACAAAAGTAAATTGCTAATCCCCGCGACCCCACCCCAATTTTCCCACATTATCCCCTCCCCCCCTCTCTCTCTCTCATTTTATTTTTTTGTTATAAAATTTAAAATGGTAATAACTTTTTCTTGACGTATTGTTTTAAAATAAATTTTATATTTTTGAAATCTACTCAACGAAACCTATCAAACGAGCCGAATATTGATGGTGAAATAATGGAAAATAGAAAAACTATATATTTTTGTGGTAGTTTAAATTGTATAAAGATGTTGGAAAATTAAGTGTTCCAAAATTCAATCCGTTTGAACGGGTGGAAAGATTTTAGTTTTCTGATCATTTTATTCTAAATGGTCATAATTAAATTTTGACTGTAGGGCTCTCGTTGATTAACCCTAAGAGATATTTGATTCTACGACTTTCTTAGGGTTAATCAACGAGAGCCCTACCGTCAAAATTTAATTATGATCATTTACAATAAAATGATCAGAAAACTAAAATCTTTCCACCCGTTCAAACGGATTGAATTTTGGAATACTTAATTTTCCAACCTCTTTATACAGTTCAAACTACCACAAAAATATATAGTTTTTCCAATTTTCCAACCTCTTTAGTTTCGAGGGAAAAAGAAAGTCTTTTCCAATTTGCCTTTTTTTTTTCCCCTTTTCTTTCTTTCTTTCCAGTTTGCTTTTTTTTTTTTCTGCTTTATTTCCTTTTATTTCTATCCAGTTTGAAATAAAAATGGTGATTTTTTTTTTTATCAAAGAAGATAGTGATTTGAGTTGGTCGTTCTTCCAAACTTTGAAGTCTTATTTGATATGGACTTGGAAAAATCAGAAATAGAAATTTGAAATTCTACGGAAACATACACTCTACTAGTAGTTGCCCTTTTGTTTGTTTACGAGGAGTTCTTAGTCTGTCTCTATCGGAAAAAAATTTCAATGCAATAGTTATTTGTAACGCTGTCACATGTGATCTCCACATTTTGTGAGATATGTATTATAAATAGCTGTTGCATTGAAATCTTTTTGAGAGATTTTATTTTTTGATCGGCAAGAAAATTTTGTTTTTTCCGAACCTATTCGGTTGCTCGGTTGCCTGGACCACTGACCATTTCTTTTTTTTTTTTTTAAATAACCGGATTAAGTTAACCCAAAAAAAATACAGAAGGGAGGTAAATGGGAAAAGAAACAAATAAAGAAAATAATTGAAAATTAAAAAAAGAAAAAAAATTTCAAATTGAAAAGAAAGAAAAAGAAATAAAGAGAAAAAAAAATTCAAACTGGATAGAAATAAGAGGAAATAAAGCGGCCAAAAAAAAGAAGAAGCAAAATTGGAAAATAAAGATAGAAACGGGGGAAAAAAAAAAAGAAGGCAAACCGTAAAAGAAAGAAAGAGATACAAGTTCAAGTATGGTGCAAAGGAAATAAAACAAAGCAGAAAGTGTCTTATACCGGTCCTGTCATCTGCTCTAGCTCTGTCCTCGCTGGCTCAAAGCGGACCGTGGCAGCTTCTCCCTGTGGGTCCCGTACAGACAGCGTCCACAAAAGCCGAGGGAACCCAGTCAACACTGCATACGCACTTCTTTCTCTGGAGCGGGCCGACCTGCCTCACTCGCCTCTCCTCTCTTCACCAGCTGCCAAGGCCTCGCCCTGCATTGCCAAGTGCTCCAGCACCCCAAGTGGTCCCGCCAAGTATCGTATCTGGTAAACGGCATAGTCAGACTGAGGTCTTAAAAAGGCAGCGACAGGCTGTGGAGCTGTGAAGCGCCGCAACTCGTCGAGAGTGTATCGGCCCGTGTGTGAAGCGTGAGGCGGAAGCGGCCCGAGCACTATGAACTCAGACGAGTCAAGTGACTGTCGTGTCACCCGATCGCCTAAGTACCACTGCCATCCGAAAGCCGACTCCAGCAGTACTCGGCTCGCTGCCACTACCCTGCTCATCCCCACGTAATCGGGCTCGGGCTCCGCATTCTTCCATGGGTCCCACTCCACCTGCACAACAATCAAAGAGCCAAGGCAAAAGACATCAGCGACAACATTAAAGCATTTCAAAGCACAATCTATGGTTTGCAAGCGAAATTGAATTCTTACCTGGGAACTTGACAGCTCGTCAAGGTAAACTCTGAAAGCCCGGAGTCCCTCTTTTCCCTTCTTCTTCCCTACGCGAAGCGGACCCCATATCATGGCACGTGGGAGTAGCCGTGGATTCGGACACCTATTCTTCGGAGGGTACATTCTCAGCACCTCGTAGGCCCACAGCTGCAAGGGTTTTAAGCAATCAAGGCATCAAAATACAGCATGAATACAATTAAAAGTACAAGTATGAAATGGAGTTGAACTATGAGTTTCGATTCATACCTATTACCGGCGGTAATAACAAACTGCCGCAAAAGGTAACTATAAACGCCGTTTATTAACGGCATGAGTAAAACCGCAGGTAAAACTAACTATTACCGGCGGTAATGTAAAACCGCCGGTAAAACTAACTATTACCGGCGGTAATGTAAAACCGCCGGTAAAACTTCCTATTAACGGCGGTAATCAAAAACCGCCGGTAATAATCTTCATATAATATAAATATTTTTATTCTTCTAATAAAACACATAATTTTAGGTAGCTCAGTGGTTAAGTGCTCGGGTATTAATCAACGGGTCGCAGGTTCGAATCTCGGCAATGTCATTATTTTTTCCGAAACTTTTACCGGCGGTAGTAAAACCGCCGTTAATAGTCCGAAACTTTTACCGGCGGTAATTTACCGCCGTTTTTGTATTTCCGACAATTGTTTTGCCGACGGAACTTTTACCGGCGGTAATTTACTTTTACCGGCGGTATTATACTTTTACCGGCGGTTTTTGGACTATTACCGGCAGTTTTTTAATGCCGTTAATGCAAAAATTTGGCGTAGTGAATACAATTAAAAGGGAAAAGTGCGAGTACAAAATGGAATTGAATTACAAAAGGTTTGATTTCATACCTCCCACACCCTCCAGTAGCCAGCAGGCGCCCTCGCTCCTCGTGAGAACTCACCCATGAACCCATAGCACACTCCCAGAGCAGCTCCTCCCCAGTCGTATCGTGAGGCTGTGCACAAGTCAAACAGGGCCGGCAGGTAAGACAAGTGAACCGTGGACCATTTGTTTGGGTACAGTGTGGCCCCAAACAGGTACAGCAAGTACACCCTCGCCATCTGCTCCTCCTCCGTCTCCGGTATTCTCCCCAGCAAGTATAGTCTGAACTGGTCGTATTGGACCATCTCTTTGCCACCCTCTGGCACCCTTCCCAAAAACCACATCAGCGCTTCCTAGTCCTCGTGGATCCCCAAGTCGAACGGGATCGGCTCACCTCTGACTCTCAGGCCAGTAAGGGCTGCAAAGTCCGCCGGAGTCACTGTCATCTCCCCGATTGGAAAGTGAAAGGTGTTGGATGTGTCATACCACCTTTAACCCAACAAAGTCAGCAGAGTGTGATCACTCTTCACCGCAGTCAGTATGGGGATGAACAAACCAAATCCCGCTGTGTCCACCAAGGCCCTGACCGGCTCGGGCAAGCCTCTGTAAAGATCGAGCGAGCTCGCCGGACCTCCATGCCCTCGTGTGCTAACCACTCCCTGCACATCACAACAGCCAAAACGGGAAAAGGGGTTATCAATAAAGCAGTTCAAATCCAGTGGACAGTCGAATCAAGAAGTTCTAAGTAAACAGAGGGTTGATGCATGCAATTTGTCAGTCAAGCATTATATCAGTCGATTCAAGCTACATGGCATCCTATCAGTCGATTCTCAATTATTACCAGGCATTCTATCAAGTTGTTCAAGCTACATGGCATCCTATTAAGTCAATTTTGAGTTCTAAGTTACGTTACCAGTCGAGGTACCTTACAGTCGAGTCAAGCTACATGGCATTATATCAGTCGATCTCAATTATTTCAAGCGTTCTATCAGTCGAATCAAGCTACATGACATTCCGTTCAGTCGATTATCAATTCAAAGGCGTTATCAGTCAATTACAATTTAAAGGCATTTTATCAGTCGAATCAAACTACAAGGCACATTATCAGTTGAATCAAGCTACAAAGCATTTTATCAGTCGATTATCAATTCAATGGCATACTATTAATCGAATCAAGCTGCATGGCATACTATCAGTCGATCCAAGTTCTAAAGCTACATTATCAAGTCGAGGCAACCTATATTCAGTTCAAGTCCTATGTACTACAGGCGATATAGTTCACAACTAAGCACGTGCAGATGCAATAAAGCGAATAAAACTAAAGCGAGTTCGAGGATATACCTGTGCCCAAGCCCTGGATATGTGCTGATCAGGGTCTCTCTGCACCAACTCTGCGTCATACGTTCCCTGCAGAGGGACGTAACTCTCAGCCCCTGACGGTGTGAACACGTGTGGCTCCGGCGGTACGTATGTTTCCGCCGCAAATTGGGTTCGGGGAGCCTGTCTAAAAGACTCAACCACTGCCGACACCGCCATGTGAGCCCAGGGCCCCTCAACCCGTATCCTCTCTGCCTCCTTCGTCTGGTTCCCGACCTCCCGTAGAAGCCTCTCTTCCTCATCGGCCCAGGCTATCTGTCGTCACCGTTCCTCACGGGCTGCCAATACCATCTCCACTACCATTGGGTTCTCCCGCATAAGCCGGGCAAGCGCTTCATCGCCCACAAACTCAGCCAAGTCACTGCTCATGGTGGGAACCTGACTGGACAATCCCACGGGCGGTACGAACTCAACCCGCTCTGCATGTACGTCCCTCGGTGGCTCGTCCTCAACCATTGGATCCTTCCCGCTCTCCGAGGCACGCGGTGGAAACCCCGGTCGGCTACCACCACTGCCGCTGCCGCAGGCTCCAGCCGAGCCAAAACCAGTCACTACCAGGCCCTCTACACCGGTCCTTGAGTCCAATCGATCAACCCGCAGCCCCCCGGTTGCCATCGCCGCTGGCGTACGCCCCTCATCGGCCGGCGTATACCGCCCGTCGCCGCCACTTGCCTCCGCTGCATGGCCATCGCCGCCGCCCTCACTACTTGAAACCCCTGCATTTGCACTCGACGAGGCATCAACTGTAGTCCGATCGTCGATTTGAGGACTTTCTACCCCAGTTTCAAGGATTCCCGGCCAATCATCGCTGCTACCCCTGTCGCCGCTCTTGCCGCCGTCGCCGCTGCTAATTTCAGCCATGGATGGCCGTGGGTAGGTGAGTTTTGTGAGGAGAATGTGAATGAGGGCGAGTTTGAGAAGTTTTGAGGGAGTTTGAGAGTGTTTAAGGGTCGAAAACTGAAGTATGGCAGTTCTCCTCACGTCCTGGGAGTTTATACGAAGTGGGGAAGTGTTGGGCTGGATCTGGGCTCGGGCCGCCGAGTTATCAGGTGTACGCCGGTGGATGTACTCCGTACTCTAGTGCATCCTGGGCCCAGGGCCTAAATCACTGCAAACATCAAAACCCATTCTCAATGATAGCCCGCAATACTCTGGTCTATGTTGGCACTCGTAATTAGCTATTTCCCCAAGCGGAGTCAAATCAACGACTATCTATTCGTCCAATTTCAAATCAACGATGGTCCACCCATCCAATTTCAAATTAACAACAATCTATCTGTCCAGATTCAAATCAACAACGGTCCGCCCGTTCAATTTCAAATCAAGCAAGTGACTCCGAGTTGCTTTCAATGGATTATTCCCCGAGAGTATAATTTCCATTCAACGACGATCTATCCGTCCAATTTTAAATCAACGATGGTCCACCCATCCAATTTCAAATCAATGACGATCTATCCATCCAGATTCAAATCAACAACGGTCTGCCCGTTCAATTTCAAATCAAGCAAGTGACTCTGAGTTGCTTTCAATGGATTATTCCCCAGGAGAGTATAATTTCCAATCAATGACGATCTATCCGTCCAATTCCAAATCAACGACGGTCCACTCGTTCAATTTTGATGTACGACGATCTATCCATCCAACGGTTCTTTCCCCAGTGGAGTCGGTCCGCCTACAAATGGATTATTCCCCAGGAGAGTCCCCTTTCTACGACAGCCTGTTCTGTCCATATTATCCCCAGCAGCGGCAGCCTGTTCTGTCCAACTTCGAGTCAGTGGTGATCTATCTATCCATTTAAATTCAAACCAAACAGGTTCTTTAAGTTTCGCGCTTACGTCGACTCGTATGTTCTGTTCTGAATGGCCCGGAAGGGGGTGTCTAGAAAACCTTTGACATTACTTGTACCAAGCCAATGGTGGTCCAAGTGCCGTCAAAGGGGGACTACTGTAGACACCCTATTCTGGACTGTCCAGATTAGTTTACTTACGATCTTTGATGCCCCAATGATGATTAAGGTCAAGAACACCCCGAGGTTATTGGTGTGTTTGAGCTTTGAGCGGCCCGAACCCCCTTCAAACCCTTCCAAACACCTTTTCAAACCCTTCAAGCCAGAACCAAACGGCCTCAGCAAAACTCTAAAGGCTTACGGTGGTACATTGCTGCTTTACGCCAGTAGTGTGCCACGTGTCAGTCATCGGCCGTTGACCCAGCTTTACTGGCGCACGCAGGTTGTATGTTGGCGCATGCCAGTCGATACCCGTCAGATCAACTTTATTCAACCACTTGCTCGAGACTTTTGTGCCACCCTGACGTGGGCTACAGTTGGCTGATTATTGCATTCGTGCAGCCGGCTCCCCTCCCTCCTACAAGATCCATCAAGCCTTGTCCCATGCATTAAGGCTCCCTCCTAACTCAACCAACCCCTAACCCAACTGACCAGCCCCCCTCTTCAGTTGTTCTTCCTCCTATAAATACCCCCTTGCATTTATTTGCAAGGGGTTAACCACCATTAAAGCTTTTCAAGCTCTCCCTCTCCTCTTTGCTACTTCTTCCTCCATTGCAAGGGCAAGCAAAGAACACCCCATATACATCCATCACACCCCATCCATCCATTCACAAACCCTCAAACTCAAGCTCAAACCCATTACCAACTTCATCCAAAAAGAGGTATACCACCTTTTTCTCTGCAAATTGTTTTGATCCCTAAGGGGTGGTAGCAGGGTCAGGGGCTGGTAACCAATACCAGTTTTGGTCCTAAAGCTGGCAAAGATACAAGATCGTGTGAGAGGATCAGTGGCACGCGCCAGTCGTGCTTGCATGGCAGGACTGACGTGGGGATCATTGATAACTCCTTTCTAAGCCTTGTTAATGTCTGATCACCTTATCGCATGCTAAAACCAGTCTACTGCTTTCTGTACTTCTCTATATCTTAAAATTACCTAGTTGTTTAGTCATAATTTCTGCTTTGCGAGGCTTCTAGGACCCTTTTGGTCATGTTCCAGAGCCCAGATGATGCAAAGTCAATCACTGGGTGTATGATACGACTGGCGTACGGCCATACACTACTGGCGTACGGATGTTGATCATCATCCAGTGGCTGGCCCTTGCATAGTTGTCAAGCCTTGGCCTTTATTTGTTTTTCCCCACACTATTTATGGGGTGCTCAGTTCATTTATTCCCTTAAGTTCATATCTGCTGCCATATATCTGTATATACCCTGCCATATTGACTATTTGGTTTGTCCTGGGTGAGCATTGGTCCATTCCAGAGCCCAGAGGGTTGAGAATAGAATCTGTGAGTTTGAGTTCACTGAAGTACGCCAGTGGGTAGTGGCGTGTGCAGGTCGTTCGAGCATGCAGTGGCCTGGCCAGTGCATGCTGGTATGTTCTCTGCGCACGTCACGTCTGAGCAACGTACTCCAGTTTGTTCAAATGCTCACAGAAGTGCTTGTTCTCAATCTATTTTCATTGTTCCATCCATGCCATTTTGTCATATAACTGCAACTTGTCACATTTCAATCCCCTTTAATTGTTCCCCCGCCCTAATTGGCTAAAAAATGATCAATGAGAGAAAAATGCAAATGTTTTACAAAATGCCCGAGTAGAGACCGACCTCCGGGTTGGGCGAGAGGGGTGCCATAAAATCCTTTCCCTCTCGTAACATGGCTCCCGAACCTCAGATATCGGAGGTGACAACGGACCAGTCTACAAGCCTTTTTCATATCAAAATCAAGCAAACGTAGCAAAGGGTTTTCAAGTTCGGTTCCTTGGGTGATTCCCGCAAAACCCGCGTGGCAACTCTGAATTGCAAGCGTTTCGCCGCGCTTCCCAACAAAAAGGGCACACCCAATTTTTAATTAAACGAGCAAAATTGGAAATTTTGGGGCGTGTGCCCACAGCTGGCTGGGATAGCAGATACCTTACCGGATCACACTTGATAACAATCTGTATAGGGAACGATAGGAAGTAATGCCTTAGCTGTTGTGCTGTGAAGACTAGGGCTAAGCAGTGCTGCTCTATGGCTGTGTATCTTTCCTCTGCGCCTTGGACCTTCTTACTGATGTAATAGAGTGAGCGCTCCAACCCATCTATATCTTGCACCAGCAGGGCCCCAATGGATCTCGGGGTGGAGGTCAAGTAAAGAATCAGCGTTTTCCCGCGACTGGAGCCATCATGGTTTGGGGGGAGGTTAAAACTGACTTGATCTTCTTGAAAGCCTGGTTATGCTCATTCCTCCATTCAAAACTCGTATTTCCCTTTAGTAAGTCCACGAATGGTGCCGCGAGTTCCGCGAGTGTGGGAATAAAGCGCCGGAGATAAAAGACCTTCCCCAAAAACGTTTTGAGTGTCTTCTGAGAGTGGGGCAGGGGCACTCCATAATGGACTTGATTTTGGCTCCATCTGTGTCAATCCCGTGTCTATGCACAAGGAATCCCAAAAATTCCCCGCCGTCACTCCAAACGCACACTTCAGGGGATTCATCTTAAGGTTGAACTTTCAACATCTGTTGAACACAGTGGCCAAGTCCGCGAGGCGATCACTTCGTTCCTTCGATTTTACCACCAAGTCATCCACATAATCCTCGATTATTTGATGCATTAAGTCATGGAAAATTGTTGTTATTATCTGTTGATACATTGCTTCCGCATTCTTTAGCCCAAAGGGCATGACGATGTAGTAAAAATTGCCCAGTGCGGTTCGGAACGCTATCTTTTCTGTGTCCTCTGGCGCCATCTTGATCTAGTTGTATCCGCTGAACCCATCCATGAAAGAAAACATCTGGGGGCCAGACGTGGCATCCACCAATGTGTCGATATGGGGTAGCGGGAATTCATCATTGAGACATGCTTTGTTGAGATCGCGGAAATCTTTGCAAATTCTGATTTGACCATTCTTTTTCTTCACCGGAACGATGTTCGCAAGCCATTCAGGATACTGTCTTGGTTGAATGAAGCCCGCTTTCCTCAACTTTTCCACCTCATCCTTGATCTGTCCCTTTAAGTCGGGGTGGTATTTTCGCTGGGACTACTTGATTGGTTTGGAGTTAGGAAAGACGTCTAGATGGTGTGCCATTAGCGCGGGGTCTAAGCCCGACATTTCCTCGTAATGCCACGTGAAGACGTCAGAGTTGTCGGATAACACCGTGATCAACTTCTCCTAGACTTCTCCTTCTAACGCTTTACTTATGAACACAGGCTTGCGTGGGCCTACTCCATTGCTTAAATCAATTTCCTCTAGCGGTTCCTGCTGCAGCTTGGGTTCATCCTGCATGCACTCTGGCGCAGGCTCAGGCTTTTGTATGACTTCTTCATCTTCTATTGTGGCACATGTCCCGCCGGGGCCAGCAGTTTCAGGCTTACCCGCTGCCCCAGTGGACCATCATAAATAGTATACCGTCTTTCCCCTTCCTTCACCTTTGTGATTTCCCTGGGGGTAGCGGCCTTTGCCGCGGTAGAGTCTCTTGCGAGTGTGCCTTCTTTCTCCTCTTTGATATCGTCCCATTTTGGAATTTTTACCCCGCGTGGCCTTGCTGTGATTGCTTGGGCTGCCTCGCCCATCTCAGAAAAATATACCACATCAAAGAAGTGAGCCTCATCGGCGTCGAATGGGTTTTCTGACACGCGAACAGTGACCTTCTTCCCAGCCCAAACTCCTTTCAAACATTGATGGTAACTCGATGGTACCACCGTGTATTTATGCATCCAGCTACGGCCTAGGATGATCTGATAATTCGGATCCGCATTGATGAGGTGGAACTTTGTGGCCGAGCAGATTGCCCCCACTTCGAGATCTACCACGACATATCCAAGGGACTGCCTCTTGTCTCCCCCAAAACCGGTGATCGTGATTGGGGATTCAACTATCCGGTTCTCCAGAATTTCAAGCTTCTTGAACGTTGATAAAGGCATCAGATTGATGAAAGCCCCGCCATCGAGGAACGTACGCTTTAGCTCCATCCCATTGACGTGAGAGGTCACATACAACGGTCTGTTATGGGGGTATGGCACCCTGCGGTCCGCATCTGAAAAGGTGACTGAATTGGACTCGTCCCTGATTGCCCACAGGATGGACCCTTCCAAGGACATGCATGACTCATGGTGGACTTTCGTGATACTGAAGATGGCTTTTGTGATCTCTAGCCTCGCGGCTGGGGTAAAATCAAAACCGTCAAAGAAAGCTCAAAACTTTGTACTGTTCTGTAAAGCTCTGGCTAAAGCATTAGGATCGGGCATAACCACGGGAGCCGCGTGGTCTCCAAAATCCTCAGTGATTTCATAGCAGGAAACCATATAGGCCCATGCCTCCTCATCCTTCTCATCCATGTAGGAGTAGCCATCCGAATCTTCCTCGTCTTCGTTCATGAACGGATAGCATTCCACCATATTGACCTCTCCTTCGCGGTTCCCGTGGACTGGGTGGGGCTCCACGCGGATATCGCGTTGCCCTATCCGCAATTCTTTAGCATTTTACTTCCTTCTGAACAACCTCTTAAGCAACCAACAGTCACTGGTTGGATGCTTCGTGTGGCAATGGTAAATGCAGTTTCTTGGGTTTTCGTGATCCTTTCGCGTAGGCTCATACTCGACACGGGGGAGCTCTAGCTCACCATCCGCTACCCATGTGTTTACCAGGGCTTGTACTTCATCCATGCTACAAGGGTAATCTGGCGCGGGTTCAAAATCGCAATCTCTACTCCTCCTTCCTCCGCTTGTCTGCTGGTTCCGCATAGTGTCTGCGACAGCGACAGAGGCGCCTGTGGTTTTGGCCTTCCAGCCATCCTTTTTAGTGGCTTTAACAACATAGCGGAGGTTGTATGCAGATTCCAGTAGAGCAGAAAAAGTTCCTAGCTTCAAATTGATAAGCAGCATCTTGAAATCATCTATCATTCCTCTGATGCAGATCTCAACTAGCTGGCCCTCTTTTACTGACTTGGTGCAATCGACCGCGCAATCTTGGAACCTCTTGATGTAATCCACCACATCTTCACCGATCGACTGAATCTCTTTCGTTAGGCTAATTACCGTCACTTTCTTGCGGACTTGGAAGAATTTAGCATAAAAGCAGTTCACCACTTCTTCCCAAATGGCGATCAAGTGGACTCCAGATTGACATACCTTGTATAAGCGCAGGAGGTAAGAGACTTTGAGAATTCGCAGAGTCGCAGGTTGGAGTCCACGACATGTGTCCCAAAAGATTCTATGAAACGAACGATGTGTTCCTGGGCACTCCCTTCCTTTCCATCGAACTTCACAAACTTTGGTTGAGTATACCCTTATGGGTAGGGTAGTGATAGAGTTGCCATGGGATATGGTGGCTGGATATTTGGGCTTGGGAGGGAGGGTAGAACAGTTTTGCTTTTTCCTTAGTCAAGAGAGCTTGTACCTCTACTAGAGTGATGAATGCCCTTGCGGATGGGGTGCTTACCTCAGCCGTGACAGGCTCTTTGCTACTAGCATCATTCGCCTTTTACTGTGCTAGAAGGGCCTAGACTTCTGCCAACGTGATGTAAGGTCCTGTGGAAGGTGTACTGGTACCATCAGTGGCGGGCTCTTTTTCGCGGGCCCCAACAGTGTTTCCAACGATTCCCCCTACAAGCACGCCACGTAAGGGGTGTGGTGAGGACAAAGGAATATGGGGCTGTGCCGTCTGACTGTTGCTGCCCCCAACATGGATCTGCTGGGGTTATTCGTCTTGACTGGTCGCAGCCTTCGGAAGGGCTGCCGAGATGAGCTCTGTGAGGCCTATGAAGGCCGCGAGCAGCTGCTTCTGAGTTTCTAGGAATTGTCGCTGACCGTCCTATAGGGTCCTCTGCGTCTGTGCAGTCGCGCATGCGCTGTTGGTCTCGCCTACCTCCTCGACGGTTAATATTGTTGTTTCGTGCTGCATCATCGCTTTCTTGCATGGTTGTAGACACCCCAATTTGGCCTAACGATTATTTCAAGTCCCACCTTGGGGACCATCCCGATGATGATATGGATATGATGATTGCTGATTGACTTCTTGTGAAACCCATGGACTTATGGTAAAAACTTTGAGCCACTTAGAGGACCCAATCCAAAACCAAATAGCCTTTCAGACAGACATACAATATCGTAGGAGAATCCATCTATCGGCCGTAACATTGATCTCACGGCTTCAACATCCATTCTTCACCCGTGAAGTCCATTGCTTGAAAATCTCCCTGAGAGATCAAAACCTCAGCCGCAAGATCTATCCTTCGGCCGCAACATCTATCCCTCGGCCGCCAGATCCTTTGCTCAGCCGCCAGATCGTCCTTTTTCCAGATTCTGGAACGTTCTGTCATACGTTCGATCCAATCCCCAAACCCTAGCAGCCAAATCCCGATGCGTTCGGGCTACGTAAGGAGATTATCTTGAGGAGATTGTATTGCTTTATAATTCCAATTCTATCGTGCATCGTGATTGGTTGAGGTGATGTCATCCGGTGCCTATATAAAGGACCCTTAGGGTTCCGAAATAAACACCACGAAACACACGAAATTCATAGACCTATACACTCTCATCAGCCACGAAGCTCTGCCTATATACACTCTCAAACCCTCTCTACAAAAGCCCTAACTTTCTGAAGGCAGCCATCAATCCGACGATCAAGCTCCGAAGTTCAAACCCTAACCCTAGGGTTTTTCAAGAAGCAATCAGTCAATCCCAATCAAATCCGAAGCAATCAAGCAACTGAGGGATCAAGGTGGTGAGGCCTAACGGCCTCTGGTTCGATTTATTTTCTGTCCATAATCTTAATCGTAGCATTTTGATTATCTGGTAACTTTTCTGTCTGGTGTGAGGAAGAACATCGGCTGGGGAATCAATCCCTCGGCCGGTACATCGAACCAAGAGAATCGCTCGGCCGTGACATCAATTCACCGGCCGAGAGATCCATCTCCCTGGCACAGATTTGTTTTGTCTCTTGCTTTCTGATGCATGCTTTACTTATCGTTTCGGCTCACCTTATTCACTGTTTAAAGGCATGAAAACAGACTACGTGTTAGAATTAAATAAAGCAAGTACATGTCTTATGTTAAACAACTATGGGCTAACCTTACGACTAGGTAGAGAGGGGCGCCTAACACCTTCCCCTTACTGTACTTTTGGCTCCCGTACCTGGAATCTCTATCTATTTTCCTAGTTTTAGTAAACTGGGTGGCGACTCTATTTTGATAATAACCGCTATCGTGTGGCGATGTTCCTAGCCATGGGAATATCCACGATCTTGGTTTATGAAGCAAGCAACCAAACGAGCAACAAACGATCAATCTGTATGGCAATGCCCCGCTCCAGGGAGGTGTCTACAATGGTGCAAACGGTGGTTCAATGTATTCCTTTGAACGAGTACTAACCATAAATCAAAAGACACCTCCCCAACAGAGTCGCCTAATGTACGTTGAGGATCTCGCGGGGTGTGCTTACGTGTGAGCCGGAGAGGTGCGATTGGTTGATGATTAGTGGAGAGGAGGGATGAGCAATCTTATGGGGTGAGGGAAGGAGCTAAAGGTACAGAAGAGACAAAGACAGCGTGTCCCTTGATTCTTCCGCGGGGGCAGTGATTGGCTTTTCCTAGACAGATTGGGTGATGTCACCTTTCACTGGGGAAGAATGTTCTATTTCCTCAAATTCAGTGCTCACGGCCTCTCTCTCTAGAAAAAGTCATCTCTGTCAAATTAGGGGAATGTCAGGGGTATTTATAGGGCACCTGGGCCTAGGTCAGGCCCATGACGGCATTCCTATGAAATCCCGACACGTGTCCCTCCTGTACCTCTAGGTCTAAGGAAAAAATGCGGTATCTCGCGGGTTATTCCCGCGGGGGGGCTTAATCCCCGCGATGCATCCTCCTTCCCAAGCCACCAAGCCACAAGAATCTCTCCCATTCCCGCTGGAGCAAGGTTGTGACCCACGGCGATCGTTCTCTTGTCGCGGAGCCCTTCCGGACCTTGCCTTATGGCCTGGACGGAACTCCAGACATTTTTTTAACTACATTTCCTTTATAACTCTGAAAACGTGGCGACTCGCGACACCATTCTCCGGGGTCCTTTACTGTTCAGGCCGTCTCGCATAAGGAGCCTTAATTGTCTTCCTTCTGCGAGCTTTGGTGGGTCCCCGCGGACCCAAGATTTTGCTACCCGGAAATCGATGTCCGCGGAAACTTTCTCTAGCATTTGCAGACATATCCATTCGTGATTGGGTGGTCAACCATCTCTCTTAGGTCAAATTTGACCAACACCTTATTTATTGCGCGGGCCCTGCTGCCACGTGCCCTTACTCGATTAGTGAGTCAAAAGTCTCCTTAAGCCAATGGTTGATAATTTTGACCGCACCTACATCCATGAAGCACGCTCTCTCTCTCTAGTATCAATTTTCTTGTTCTCAGACCCACAATGAGTACGTTCTTCAAAAATGTAAGTAAAGTACGTTCTTTAATCGAATATGTGTTTTCTGAAAGAGAAAAACTCTTATTTACGGCGGAGCAGTATGTAAACTAGTGTTTCACAGTAGCAACCAATTGTGACTGTCCAAAAATGTTCTGGACGGTTCGGATTTTAATGAAATTTTTCCGAAAAGTTTTTGGACGGCGGAGATTGAATGCTGTAAACACTTGTTTACAGCTACTCTGTGAACAAGATTTTCTCTTTCTAAAGAGAAATGATCTCTACATATTATTTTGGTGGACCATCCCATTTTTCTATGGCACCTTTCTTGAACAGCAAGACTACACCCACCGCTCTCAACATCTCACCGTCCGTTTCGGCAATTAATGACTCGGATTTTAAAAAAGCTTTGGAAGAATTTTTAAAATCCGGACCGTAGACTTCTTAAACGATGAATGTTGAGCGGTGAACGTAGACTTCTTGAACTGAGAAATGATTGCAATGTTTCGATATACTCCCTCAGTCTCAAAATATTTGTCCGGTTCGCAAAACTAGAACTTCAAAATAATGCATTTCTTTCAAGAAAAAATTCAATCTTTTTTCATAAATTAAAAGAACCCATCGATATCTAGTGAATTGTTGAAAGAAATTTGAATTTTTCTTGCAAAAATTGTATAATTTTTACGTCCTCTTTTTGTGAACCAGACAAACATTATGGGACAGAAAGAGTACAATTGCCTTTCAATTTTCCTTTCCTTTTCTGGTTGCCCATCTCTTTCCTCTTTCCCTCTCTCTGCAGCCGCATTTGTCGTCACGTCTTTTGGCAATTTTTGTACGTTCAGGCCCCGTTTGTTAATCAGATTCAGCCTTGAAATTGGACTGACAGTCCGATGGGACTGTGAATTTCTTGTTTAGTAACACAAAATCCCTCCGGATTATGAATCCCATGGGATTAGCAAGCCTCCTAAAGTGGGGAATAGGGGGGATTGGTAATACCTCCATGGACTTGGTATTAATAATCCAATCCTAGGTCTTATGAAGGAGAAAGACAAAATTGCCACCGGAGAAACAGATCAATCACCATCACCACCACCACTGGAGCAAAAGATCACCACCACCAGCACCACAAAATCACACACACACACACACAAAATATGTATGTATATGTGCAGATTGAGAGAGAGAGAGATCGACCTTGATTATGAACTGGGTTGGGTCATTGTCTTCGTCGTCATGGACATCGTCATAATCTCTGTTGGGTTGAGTTTTTCTATGGGTGTGGTGTGGATGTGGGAAGAGAGAGAGAGAGAGAGAGAGTAAAGTAGGGAAAAGTCGTTTGTGTGATGGGTGTTTTTACTTTTTTCCTTGGGTTTTTTTTTCCTGTGTGCGTGTGCGTTGTTGTATGGGTGGGGGAGGGGGCAAAAATGGAAATTGATACTATAATTCAATGCTATCCCATGTGAAACAAATACGATATTAATAATTTCATCATCTAATTTCATCCCAAACAAACATACTCATTATCAATCCCTTCTCATTACCAATCTCATCTCCTTACGAATCTCAACCATTTAACACCGTTATCAAACGAGACCTCAAAGTGCAAGTTGAAGAATTCTTACAAAAGATAATAAAAATATATATAAAAAACACAAGTTGTAGATATCTTGTGCATTAACTGACAAAACTGATGTGTTCATGGGATATTAAATACTCCTAAAGTTAATTTTTTTATGCTTAGTCGTCTTGGAAACCTTCTGCCGTGTCGAGTCAACCATAATAATTTTTGCTTCTACATTATTTTATGCTCATTAGTCTTTGGTGTCATGTGCAATGTTTTCTTTTTCCCGGCTTAAAGATATCTTGTATACACTACGCGTTTATAATGAAAAAATATGTTACCTTCTTTAAATAACTACGACTCAACAGCCCCACTATTCAATAAATATGTTCGGATCTATACCTCCTCCTCCATATGTATTCCCTATAACTACCAACTCTCGAGTCCTACACTTCTCATCAAGAACAGATTATCTTCAGAGTCCTTAAGTACTAGCAAATTGAACATGACTTCTAAGTTTCTTCTTTTTGTGCTTTTTAGTGCTCTTGTTTGCATTGGAGCTGCTACTCATGCTAAAGATGAAGCCGATGTCGCAGTTGCTCCAGCTGGAGATGAAGTTGAAGCTGAAGTTCACTATGGCTATGGTGGTCCTGAATATGATCCTGAAACTACATTTCCAAGCGATCAATATCAATATCAATTTCAGGGAAGTGGTGCACAACTTACTGCCTTGCTAAAATTAGAGATATCTCTATTTGTATTCATTTTACAACTTCTACTAATACCTTGTGTGTATTTGGAGAATTTTTTCTTTTAATACCTCGGATCCAATCTGGTCAACAGATAGCCCTACTTGGGCGTCTTTTGTTTTGCGAGTGGAAGTGATATCAACACATGTTTGTTTTACCATCCAATTATACATACATGGAGAAATAAGTCTTTTACTAAAAATATGCCCCATCCATGGTGTGTGCAGCATGGTGCTGCGTACACCACTGCACAGCACCATTCCTCAATTCCTCTGTTGGGATGTCATCTCTCTCTCTAGAGCGCGCGCTCTCTCTCTCTCTCTCTCTCTCTCTCTCTCTCTCTCTTACAAATAATGAACATATATACTCTTTAACTTTTTTTGTTGTTGTCATACGGTATACATCAGCGGAGGTTAGCGGGGTGTTAGGATGTTAGTCAACGGGGGGTTCAGAGGCTATTCATAACCCTGAACCCCAAATCTGCTCCCCGTGGGACTCGAACTCAGGTCACCATTGGAGAGAGAAATGAGACCACCAATTTGACAAATTTGGTTTCTTACATATATACTCTTAACTTACACACAAAATTTAATCTTTTTTTATTTAATGGCTCAAAACCTCATCTAATAGTGTATATGACTGGATATAAGTGGTATTATATCAAGTGGAGTGAAGTACAGTTGGTCTCCCTTATATATGAATATGGTTCGATCCCCATAAGTCTTTAATTTAATGACAACTATATTATTCAATGTATATGATTGGATAGCAGTGGTAAGATAGTATTGAATACCCTGTTTAAATTTTATGCAGCTTCCACGGCAAGATATGGAACTATATATTATGAAATGCTCGTCCTAAACATTAATTTAATAACAACAATATTATTTACAAAGAAGTTCAGATCTTGAAAGTCTTACCATATTTCATCATCCTAAGCGTTCTACATTCATGGTATTAATTTCATCATGAAAAAAATAAACAGTTAACATTTCATTTTCAAAATAATTATTACCACCACTTCAGCTTGTTTGGAGATATTATTGAGGTCATGATTTGGGTCATTGCTATGAATATCCATGAAGCGCGCGCTCTCTCTCTTACCAATTTTCTTGTTCTCAGATGCACAATGAGTACGTTCTTTAAAATGAAAGTAAAGTACGTTCTTCAATCGAATCTGTGTTTTCTGAAAATGATCTCTACATATTTTTTTTGGTAAACCATACCATTTTTCTATGGCACCGGCCTTTCTTGAACAACAAGACTACGCCCACCGCTCAACATCTCACCGTCTATCTTGGCAATCAAGATCCGGATATTAAAAAAACTTTGGAAGAGTTCTTTTAAAATCCGGACCGTCCAAAAGTGTTTTGGACGGTGAGATAAGAGCGGTGGTCGTAGACTTCTTCAATTAAGAGATTATTGTATTGTTTCAATATACAATTGACTTTCAATTTTCCTTTCCTTTTCTGGTTGCCCATCTCTTTCCCTCTCTCTGTAGCCGCATTTGTCGTCACGTCTTTTGACATATTTGTACGTTCAAAGTACAAGTTGAAGAATTCTAAATAAAAAATAAAAAAGGGAATTGATTTTGCCACTCCCCTTTTTGTTAATGCCACTCCCCTTCTCTCACAAAACAAATCATCTTATATAGACACAAAGAGGAGTGACATTAACAAAAAGGGAAATGGTAAAATCACTCCCCTAAAAAAATAAACACAAGTTGAAGATATCTTGCGCATTAAACCAAACCAAACCAAACCAAACCGAGCCTTATGTCCCAATCACTTGGGGTCGGCTACATGAATCCGTTTCCACCATTGAGCTCTGTCAAGGGCCACTTGTTCACACAGACCTAATAGACTCATATCTTTGTGCACTACAGCATCTAATGTCAATTTCGGTCTACCTCTCCCCGTAGCATTGCTATCCAAAGTTATTCTATCCGCTCTCTTAACTATCGCATTAACTGACAAAACTGATGACCCCGTTCATATTTGTAAGTAATGAGTGTAGAGAGAAATAAGGGTATTAATGATCAGAGAGAGATAGAGAGAAAAATGAGAGTAATGATTAGAGATAGGGGTAATGAGAGAAGAGAGAAATATGATATGATTAGAATCCAAAATCCAAAATCCTTAACCAAACAAGGTCAATGTGTTCATGGGATATTAAATACTCTAAAAGTTAATTTTTTATGCTTAGGCCTCGTTTCCACTAACAAAAAATACTAAAAACTTAACGCATTTTACCATCTCGTTTTGATAACAAAAAAGTTTCAGCATTTTACCATTCCGTTTCCACTAACAAAAAGTTGTCAACAAAACTGTTTTTGCTACAGTAACTCTAATCACAAACCATCAACAACTTATTTACTAGCGGAAACAACTTATATAACATTTCTCAACAACTTATTCACTACCGGAAACACCTAACAATTTCTCAACCATAAATAAAAATCTACAAATTTTTCACTACCGAAAACACCCTCTTATTAGCAGTTGGAAAGCTTTTGCCGTGTCGAGGCAAACATAATAATTTTTCCTTCTACATTATTTTATGCTCATTAGTCTTTGGTGTGATGTGCAATGGTTTTTTTTTTCCCCTTGATCGACAAGTATATATGTCATGTGCAATTGTTTTTTTCCTTGATCGACAAGTTATTATGCTGACTTGCAGTTCTTTGTTTAGTGTTACTAGTGTAATTCTCGTGCTTCGCACGATTTTGCGTGCTCATTGTATAATTGTTAGTCGGGAAGTTAATATACGTACGTTGTTTGTTCATGTAGTAATGAGTAGTAGAAAATGAACAACACGAAAATGGACTTCTCTACTATTGCTATGTCCAGAAATACTGGGAGTCATAGGTCTCGTGCATGATTTTCTTATAGCACTCATCCGCTTCCTTCACATTGCCGCACTTTCTCGATCTTTACTCTTTCATCTCAAGACTAAATAACTACTCCCTCCGTCCCTTTATTATTGTCCAGTATTCTATTTTGGGCTGTCCCTTAATAAGTGTCCATTTTGTAAAGTTAGTGGGTAAAAATTGGTGTATTGTCTATTTTGTCCCTAAAAGTAGATTTCTTTTTGAAAAATAAGTGAGTAAAAGAGTAATGATGATGGGTAAGTAGGGAAAGTAGAGGAAAAAGTTGATGTGAAAGGTATAATGATGATGTCCTTTTAATAAGTTGGAGTTACGAAGCAGAACACTTAAAAAGGGACGGAGGGAGTACTAATAACTTGAAGTAGTCATCCTGCCAACCCATTTAAACGACAAGACAAACATGCTACCCAGGGCCGGCCCTGGGCGCAGGCCTACCAGGCGACCGCCTAGGGCCTCCCCTTTTGGGCCAAATAATAGGGCCCCCAAATAGAAAAATATAATAAACATTAAGTATGTGAAATAATTTCAAATGAGGATGAAGTAACCTGGTGGTGAGCCTTGCGCGATTGGAACGGCTGGTCGTGAGTTCGATTCTCGTCTCCTTGCATTTTTAATGTAAAATTTTGGAGTCTTTAACCTAAAAAAGCTTCGAAAATGACCCTCAGAAATCTCAAACTCCAGACCTGGTGGTTCTAAAGCTTAGTACAACAACATTGCCACCAAACTACAAGCTTATCTGGTTTCCCTTATCAAACAACTAATTAATATACTTAAAAAGTAAGGCCCCATTTTCAAAACTCTGCCTAGGGCCTCGAAAATCTCAGGGCCGGGCTTGATGCTACCTGCTAGTTATAAGAGCTCACATGGACAAGCTGTTTAGAAAACGATATCTAATTCCCATCAATTTGTCTGTTCAGATACAATTTAATTTCTTTCCAAGGGGAGAAAGAGTGCGTCTCATCTCTTCTTCAGTCAAAATGGAACCACGACTTCCTATCTGCAAAGTAGATCAAAAACATAGTAATGTCACACTATGTTGCAACAAACCAGAGCAAAAAAAAAAAAACAATAATTGCAAAAATTATATATCTGCAGTAATAAACCTCCAAACCTAGGCTTCCAAACTTAACGTGATCAGATAAACCTACTTGAAACGAACAAATTTTTACCAATGACACCCACACAAACATAATAAGAAGAATATTGTTGGTACTTGGATTTTGAGGTTTGGAGGTGTTTTTGTAGCTAGGTTATGGCGTTTCTTTCTGTGGTTCTTTTTTGTTTTGGTGTGTGCCTTGCCTTCCTTTTGTGGGTCTCCAGTGACGATTGTTGTTGTGTCATTGGTCCGTTTATTCTTTGTATATTTTTTTCGAAGATTTTTGAATTTCCTTTGCTAAAAAAAATAAAATAAAAATATTATCATCCACACACCTCCCTTTCTATCAAGCTAAAATCCGAAACACTAATAATGAATTTTTGATTGTTAATTCCTTGTTAAGTGTTACAATGAGTTTTCATGGATTCCCTTGCCGAAGTCCCAAACAGCTCGAAGGAATTCCATGGAAATGGTTAGCCTCTCAAGAAAAATGAGCAAATAAGAGATGCTTATAAAACAAGCTATATGAGAAAGTAAAATGAAAAATAGGAAACCAATAAAAATGATTACACTTGTTCAAATATATATGAGAGAAGGAAATTTTTATTGAATTCAATATAAAATTATACATTGAGGCCTCTATTTATACAGGAGAGGTAGCCTAGCTATGGAAGTGAATCATTCTAATTAGAATGAAATCGTAATCAATTACAATTCAAAATAAAATCAAGAGAATCATATAATATCATAATTATATCAGGACATGATGATTATGATAATATATAATTACTATATTCTAACAACACCAAAAACAGAAAAACTCAACTCGAGGTTACTTCCCCCTCCAACTACCAATTGAACTTACTTCCCCCTCCAACTTCCAAAACGTTAGCCACTTCATCCAATCCCCCATTTTCCATCCAAGAATTGGACGGAAAACTTTAACACCTAACGCCAACTGGTATCATTGAAGGCTATTTATGTCTTTTACCTTCCAATATATGTATATGTATGTATACCCTTTCTTCTGCTTTCCCTGTAACTCACAGATTATTAATAACCCTTTAGATCTTCATGATCAAATGAACCCCATGCTGAAGAACTTAATAGAGGGGAGATACTCTGCAAAGGTCAGTTTTTCCTATTCCAGCTGGTCATGTTGGATATTGGACTTGCAAAGAGAAATAAAAGATATTGTGTTCTACTTCTTTGACTCTTTTTTTCTTTTTCTTTTTTTCCCGCGTAATGTAGTAGAATCCCTAACCATCTCCTGCCCCTCTATTCTCTCCCCAAATCAAAAGTTTGTATGTAGCCTTAAGCTCTATTTGGATCACGGATTTATTGAAGGTTTTATGGAAGGAGAAAGATAATTGACAATGAAATAATAGAACCCAGGTTTTTCTAACAATTTCCCGTTCCTTTCTTGAATCTTTCAAAGAATCCATAATCAAGCACAGACATTGATATTTACCCCAAAAAAAAAAAAAAAACACAGACATTGATCACAATTTTGTTTTCCCTTGTCCTTCTTGTTGAAAACTCTGTTTATGTAAACCCAAGAGAGAGGATGACATTAGAGGCTGTTGCGGAGCATCCCAAGAGAGAGCATGCCATTAGAGCCTTCTTCTGCTTCAATACATATACATATATTGGTAGGTAAAAGACATAAATAGCCTTCAATAATACCAGTTGGGGTTAGGTGTTAAAGTTTTCCGTCCAATTATTGGACGGAAATGGGGGATTGGATGAAGTGGCTAACGTTTTGGAAGTTAGAGAAGGAAGTAAGTTTAATTGGTAGTTGAAGGGGGAAGTAACTAAAACCGGAATAGTTTGAGGGGGAAGTAGATATTTAACCCTTCTAACAACACCAAAAACAGAAAAACTCAACTCGAGACTACAATTTATGGCTACTTTGAAATGAGACATTTGATTAGATTTCACTTACCAAATGTGCTTAGATCACGAACGCTATTCCCTTATCAAACAAGAAGAATAGGGGTGAGAAAATTTACCAGTTTAACCGAGGAGAGTCAGGAGACAGTTTCCTGTTTGAACACAAAATTTTACTTTAGAACAATGAGTGAAGAATTCTAAAACATATACTGCAAACTTGAGAATAACAGTGCTTTTGGATTTGCGGACAGAGGGAGAAGGGGTGTAAAATAACCTGAAAACCACACAGAGACTAACCCGCCTTCTTTCATAAAAGATTTCGCAAACTGAATAAAAAAAATGGTTAACTTCAACGAACCGCGGATTTTATGGAAATTGAATTGAACAAACGAAATGAATTTGGTACCTCTATCATATTCAAGGCGCAAAAGGAACCCTTATTTTGCTATTGAAATGTTTTAATCCTTCGATGACAGGCCCATCAAGAACTTCTACAAACATTCCACTTTAACAAAATTTCCCAAAAGCTGCATAAAATCAACAAAATTTCTAAAAAACAGGTACATTAAAATTTGACCTTTTCAGAGATTTAATCTTGCAATACGTTCTCCTCAAATGACTAAAATTTCAAATTTTCAACTTGAAGCCATCTATCCAATTGGATCCCCTGGGTTCAATCACCAATAACAAACACAAAATGATGGCAAAAGATTGGAACAGAATTAACACACCAAATCCAATTACAGAAATCAAATTTGGAGAGAGAGAAAGAGATGCACCTGAGAGGTTGAAAAGTGAGATGAGAGAAAGCGCGGAAGCAGAAATTGGCTCCGTGACGGAACACCACAACTCCCGTGCAAACCAGCTGAAAGAACTATACCATCATCTAAAATTCTCTCTTTTTCCTCTTCTCTCTAAATCTAATTCAGTACCAACACCCAAACAAACAAAACCCAATGAAATTTATAGATTAAAAAATGTTGATAACAATAGCAGATATGGTTCTTTTTTTTTTATTTTTTTTATGATCCGACCCATCACCGATAACAAAACCCCAAAATAAAATGGAACAAGAATACCATTGAACAGCTTTTGCATGATGTCGGAAGGTGGAAGCAGTGCTACAGTGGTTATGGCCGGAAAAGTGAAAGTGAAGATGGTAGCGGCGAGAGGGCTAGAGAGAGAAAGAGAGAGAGAGAGAGAGAGAGAGAGAGAGATTGGTTTCTTTCATTAGCAGAGACAGAGAGCTAGGAAAGAGGGGTTTCATTTTGGACTACTCAAATCGTAGAACAATTTTGCTTAAGGGTGCTTAAGGAAGCCATCTCTCTGTTCTCTCGGAAATTCAGGGAAAACACACTCATGACTTGAGACTTTTCTTTGCTTTGTCCCTACATTTCCACTTTCAACCCTCAAAATCCGGGAAGAAACGAGATGGCGCCGCATTAATTTATGGCCGAAGTAATAAACTACTATTCTTCCCAGTAAATTCCGGAAATGAATGTACAATTTCATTGAGTGAAATAAGGAAAACGCCGCATCGATTTATGGCTAAAGTAATAAACTATTACTCTTTTCAGTAAAATCCGGAAATGATAGTACAATTTCATTGGTGAAATAAGGAAAACGTATAATACCTAAACTACCCCCACCTCAACGCATGCAAGAACAAATTGGAAGACAAATCTAATGAGGGCAATTTCGTATTTTCACATGTCTTGGCTTACCATCATTGGTTCTTTTATTACAAGTGTATAGATAAACCATGTGTCGTCTACTAGACCGCGCGCAGCACCTAATTCCAGGATCTCCTGGATGGACTCGATGACATCGTCCTTCTCATTTAGGCGTTGCTCAAGGAGCCGGATGTACGCTCGTGAGTGTTTGCATGCTCACAGTGAGGTACTCCTGGTTTGGTGGAGGAAGTCCCGGAAGAACCACCGACGGCAGGGGTTCCCTCATGGTGCTTTCTACGCGCAATGAAGGGACCTCCCACCGCAGTTGCGCCGTCAACAATGTCAATAACGGGTTGGAGTTCCATTTCCTAGCAAAAACTAAGATCATGTTTACATCCGTTTTGGCACCAAATCTTGGACCAGCATTGGAGGGCTATTTAATTAATTTTTAATTAAATTGGGCCAATATTTATGAGTTTCTCGGGCTAAAATTTAATGGGCCACATTAATTTGTGATTTGGAGCAAGGCCTAATTAATTAAAGTCCAAGTGAAGCGAAACACACCGGATAATTTTTCCATTGAGATCAATTTGTTAAAGAAGGAAGCTGAGGTCTATTTTTTCAACTTTATTACTCCGATATAATAAAGTTCTTCTTTATTTTTCGATGTTCTCTTCTTTTTCTCACACTGTTGGGAAAGTCTAACTCCACTTCATTGTGGCAAACCACGAACCTCTTTATGACCTCACTCTTTGAGTCACACACAATCGCTCTCAGTTACGAAGTCAGATTAAAGGCGCTCTCAGTCGTTTACGTTGGACGCGACAAGTCCTGGCACGCCCGCGCTCACACTGCACACGGCAGTGATTTTCCGCTCACACCTACGCGGCGGAAAAGTGGGAAACAGATCGGTAATGAGAGAAAGAAGCTTTGATTTCTCACTTCTTTCAAGCTTTTGGATCAATCAATCCATTCTTCAATGCTCATGTCAAAGTGTCAAACTATCTAGGTATTTAAATTACTAGACAATAATCAATAAACCTACAATAATTCTTGGTAAATACCCCAGATTCTCTTGTGTGTATCTCTTGTACGACACTTTTATCATATCCTATCTTTCTTTCTTTCTTTCTTTTTTTATCCAAAACCCACTTCATAAAAGTCAAAATAGGCTAAATACAGCGAATTCATCGTAAAACAGAGAGAGGGAACCTACAACAAACCATCACTGAAGAAATAACACTAAGAACAGGTGACCCAGGAGCAGCGACAAACAACCGCAAAGCTAGTGACTAGACCTATGCACACTCACCACCACAAAGGGTCGGGACACGAGAGGCCAACCAACTAACCACTAGCCACCCACGCTTGGAACAGGAACCCAATCAGAGACTAACTATACAAACCGATGGAAACAGAGGTAATAAACAAACAAGAAAGAAAACACGACCACCGTGGATGGACTCCACAAAGCACGTCGGCCACCTCCAGCCGAGACGAACCACCCAATACCGACGATGGAGACACCGACTGGAACTCGAACCAAAGAAATGGAGAATCATCCCCTGCAAGCCTACGCTGGCACGACAGGCTCCGGGCACGGGGATCAAAGTACGAATCCTGGGCTGGATCTCCGATCACCGGCCACACGGCGCCGATGGCAGTGAAAACTCCCTTGCCGATCACCCCCTCTGCTGACGACAATACATGGCCTAGGGCCACGCCCCGAAGCCTTATTCTGTCCCCACCAACACCCGCTAACCTGCCGCGACACCACCTCGCACCCTGACTAAACGCCGGCCGGCCACCAAACAACACCACTCCAAATAAGACGAGAACTAGTAGCAAACAGCAACCAAACCATTATTTACCCACCACCGCTCCCACCAGATCTGGGGAAAGCCCAGACTGGTAACAGATCCGGACGGGGAGACCTGCCAGAGGCCAATCGGACAAAGCCGAGAACCAAACCAGAAAACAGAAAAACAAAAAAAAAAAAAAAAACCCGTTCACTCCAAACCTCCTATCCTATCTTTCTATCTATCACATTTCTCTCAGTTAAAATTCCTTCTCTTACCACCAAATTGAACTATTCTCCTTTTGCCCCAAGGTCAAAGGCTCTATTTCCTACTCCTCTTAAATAAGAAGCACTTTTTGCTTGGCAATTTTGAGCCAATTTGGACAATTATGTCCCTTAATTGTAAAGATGTTGTGTTTGCTTCCTTGGGTAGAATGGTCATTTTATCTCTTGCATTTAGTGGGTTACGTGGCATGAGGGATTACGGTGGGGTTACATGAACCACTTCGCTTCGTTAGCTCCGCCTCCTCCTTTTCTTGCTCTGAACCAGAGAAAAACAGAGAGAGAGAGAGAGAGAGAGAGAGAGTGTGTGTGTGTGTGTGTGTTTTTTTTTTGGGCGAGCTGAATCGTAAGAGCATGGTGTTCCTCCGCCTTCAAAGCTACTGTGTCGCCGTCGTTGTCGTTAACTCCAGAGAGGGTAGGTCCAATTACTGCGGTTCCGACAAATGTTGTCGTCTAAAATCGTAAACGTCGCTTGCTAGGTAAGTTCTTAATCGGTGTGGGTTTCGATTGGCTGATTGTTGGGTTTAGTAGTAATTTGTGAGAGTGGGTTTCGATTTGTGAGAACCCGACTTCCATAAATTGGATAAGGTATATAGATTTTCTGTGGGTGTTAATCCTTTTTCGTTGTCGATCTAGGGTTTTGTTTGAGTTTTGTTTCTATATATCTGATTTTCCCGCTTTGCATGCGTTTGTTAGTGCTAATTTCTCTGGGTATTCGGATTGTGATTGTTGGTGTTGATTTTGCAGAGAGGTAAAGTTGGTTTTATGGTTCTTTGGTAGGTGAGGGGGGTCAGAAGTGGAGAAGAAGAGTTGAAGGAACGAATTTGGATTGTCAAATCTTGATTTGCTTCTCTTGGTAAGATGTTATGTACTCTACCTGCCAGTTTGATAGTAGATTGTGTTCCAATTATTCGTTTCAGTGGTTTAATTTTTTAGGATCTATAATTAAACCATCATAACTTGGGTTAAGATATTATGTATTAATCTAAGCAAATAGTATCTTAACTCCAAATTGACCATAATCTTAAGACGTACTTTCTGCTTGCATTCAAATTATGTGATAAGAAAGAGTGGATTTAATCTAACCCAGCCAAATACCTGATCAACAATAAGGTAGCTTCTGATATTTTTTAGACTATGTAAGACACAAAAGTGAAAAAGAAAGTGTTGGTTCAGATGATGTTATTACTCTATTCTCGTAAAGCTTGACACATTGAAATAGGGAATCCAAATTTTAGTAGTAGAACTAAGAAAAGTGTTTACGATTTACGATTTAAAGTTTACGATTTACGCTTACAAAAACGGAATTTTTAGTTCCGGAAGATAAATTTTGGCGAAGAGATCAACGTGTAATTGATCTGATAGCCTTTCAAAAAAAAGTAATTGATCTGATAATTTACTTTCTTATGTATGTTTTCTTTTTCATTAAGTACTTTGTGGTGTACGTTCGTTAAGTAATTTGTAGTAAAATAAGTTACGGTTTTTAATTAGATTTCATCCACTTTCATGATTATTTTGTTGTAATTTGTGATTGAGTTCGTAATATCTTTGTTGTGTACTATTTTTCTTTTTTGCTTCAGCGATGGAAGACGAAGAGGACCAGGGGTTCACTGATTCATTGGATCTTGTACAGAAATCCAGGGTCAAAGGTGAGATTTTTATCTAAAATTTTAGGGCCTCCAATTTTTTGTTGAAAATTTGGGGTCACACATTGACTAATTAATTGCTTTGGTCTTGGTCTTTCATTTTTGGGGCTAAATGTTGCATATTCTCTTTGATTAGTGTTGAAGTATTAAGTATCCAATGTGCTTTTTAACCTATAATGCAACAATTACTCATGACCTTGCTTGCACGTATAACTTCGAAAACGCAGCACCTTTGGGGATGATTTTATGGAGGTGAAAGGAATAAAGGATTTAGATGAGCATGAGTCACTGTACAAGAAGTATAAATATATCAAGGATCCTGTTCATACTATTCATGTTAATAGTCATTCAGTTTTTAAGATCACCGGTTACACTTCTAATTTAGATGACAATATTTAGAGAAACTTCTTGATCAATCATGGAGATCTTTGATTGGGAATAGGTTTTGGTTTGATAAGCACCCGATAATGCAATGTAGGGTGCGCTAGTATCTAGATTTGGTTAATTTTATAGCTTAAATTAGTTGTTTTAATGGCTTTCTTGCTCGAGTGGTATTTTGGTTTTATTTTGTAGGAAATCGCCTAATAACGGAGTTTTGAGGCCCGTTGGTGTGCAATGCCCAAGCAACGCCTAGGCAGGCCACTAGCAAAGCAAGCCGACGCCAAGGCAACGCCTAGGCGTGGCAAGCAAGCAAAGCAAGCCAAAGCACCCGAAGGCAAAAAGCAAGGCGCGGCCTAGGCAAGGCGTGGCCAAGGCAGGCAAGGCGTGGCCAAGGCAAGGCAAGGCAGCCTTAACCACTTCGGTATTGCTACCAAGCGAAAAATGGTAGCAATACCGAGCCTCTTAGCAGTCAACCCTTGGTATTGCTACCACTTTTCGCTTGGTAGCAATACCGAGGGCCTTAGCAGCGAATTTTTGGATCTTTGGGCGAATATTCCGTACGGGTACAATGGAGGATATTTAAGGAGTGATCTCATTGTACAAAAACAAGTAATTTTTAGATTTGCTCACGTTTTTAGGATCTAGATCTAGTTTTTGAATTGTTCTTGGTGTTCTTCATTGCTCTTTATTTTCAGTACTTTAAATTTCATTTTCTGCTTTATTTAGTTAATTTTTGATAATTTCGTCTTCATTAAAGTTGTAGCTCGTACCCCGATCTATCTTTTAATCCAATTTCCTTCTAGCGTTGTTATGTCAAATTTGCTAAGTAGATTTTTACTTGCTCTTAACCTCATAGTTATGTGTGAGTAGTCTTTCAAGGTTAGGTCATGGGGTGATTAGCACCCCATGGCTCGAGTAAAAATTGCATTTTTCACCAATAAAGTTTGAATCTTTGGTTTGAAAATTGATGTGGGGCTTGGATTTATTTGTCAAATTGCCGAGGTGTTAACCTCCTTGATCATGTGTAGGTAAGAGCATCGCCTACTTACCACACATGATGCTTGGAGCTCTGTCGCTCGAGGTGTTTGCTAAATGAATTCTATAGCTAGCTCGATTTTTGAACCATCTTATCTTCCGGCTTAAGAACCTTACTTGAGTATCTTAAATCGCGTAGTTGGTTGAAAAATGTAATTTAGCTCGAGTCGTGGGTGTTAGGCATTCCTAGACCTAACCTGCTTTTTAATCTAGTTTATTCTCGTTTAATTTAGCTTTTTTACTTTCCACCGCAAACGAAAAACAAAGTTGGCTGTCTTAAGGCCGAAAACCCGTGCTTACTCCTACAAATCCAACAAAGCCGTATTAATTATTCCCTTGGGTACGATCCCGGTCTTCCGGATTATTATGCTTCAATTGGACGCTTATACCCTACGCTTGGGGTGATCTTATTATATATATCGACGAACGAAACAAGGTTTCGCCGTTGCCGGGGATTTCTTTTTATGGCTTTTCTTGGAGGTTCGACACACCATTGTGAGTATTCCGCCTTTTTCTTTTAGTGGTTTTAGTAGTAGTTTAGTAGTTTATTTGTTTATAGGTCGTACTTAGCTTGGTGGATACCTCTAACCTGGTCTTATGCCAAACCTGAGGTGTAACGAAGCCCGGTTAAGTATTGAGCTATCTAGTTAGTTAGTTAGTTTTCCTTGCTTTATTTGATTGCATTCTTTGGTAGGCGGTGGCGGCATAACCCCTCGCACATTCTGTTTCTTGAGTTGAGGTGGCGGTCTAGCCTCTCAAGTCTAGTTTGCCGGTAGTTAATTAGTTAGTTAGTTGGTAGATTTGCTTCCCGTACAATTGTACCGAAGCCCAATTTTCAATCGGCTTCATCGTTCTCGATTCCCCGCGAGAATCCGTAGCATAGTCGGGCGTATCTGCCCACTCTCGCCTCGCAGATTTCCAATCGCATTCGCAGGCCCGAATGGCGACGAAGCTCGATTCGTACTCTTAGTGATTATTTTAATCCAGAAAAGGCTCCACAAGTATATACTATCGTTATTCTTGTTCAAACTGCTGGCAACACATTTGAATTCAAGGCCGAGTATCTTCGGGTTATTCCAGAGTTTCGGGGGCGAGAATTGGAGGATCCTTATTTGCATATCCGAGAGTTTGAAAACATCTTGCATTCCTTTGTTACAGTTCCGGGGCAACTTGAGCAAGCTCGCTTAAAGTTATTTCCATTCACTCTTAAGGACAAAGCAAAGCAGTGGTTCAATTCTCTCAAACCTCAATCATTGCGCAACTGGGGAGCAGTTCAGGATGCTTTTACTACTAAGTTCTTTCCAGCCAGCAGGACCAAGTTACTTATCGATCAGATTCAAAGTTTCAAGCAAAGGGATGGGGAGACTTATCACAAGTATTGGGAGCGCTACAAGGATTTGCTTATGTCGGTTCCTCACCAAAACTTCCCGTTGTATCTTCGAGTTAACTACTTCTACACAGGGTGCTCCCAAGAGAGCAAGCAGCTGTTAGATACTATGGGAGGAGGTGACTTTTTGGGAAAGACTCCGGAGGATGCTTGGGATTTCTATGAGACACTAGCTGAGAAGACTCAGACTTGGCAGTTTGCAGACCCAGGAGATAGGGCGATGTTCAATCAGGGGCCATCTGGTTCAGGAAAATTTTCTATTGCGGAACATACAGCTTTTGAAACCCGTTTGGAGGAGATTGCCCGTAAGTTGGATAAATTGGAACTTAAGAGTGCTCAGTCTCAAGAAGTGAAGGTGGTTCGCCAAGTTGAGGAAGTTTGTGTTATTTGCGAGATGGTGGGGCACACTACCGATGCTTGTCCTAATATTCCAGCTTTGAAGAACGTAATCAATGGGATTGCTCCAGAAGAGGTTCATGCAGTTCAACGTTTTGATCCCTATTCTCAATCTTATAATCAGGGGACACGTCAACATCCGGCTTTCCGTTGGAATCAGTCTAATGAAGGGAGTTCCTCTCAAGTTCAACCTCCCGCTCCTCAATTGCCTTGGAAGCAACCTCAGAATGCTTTCCGTTTCCCTCAAGCTCAAGGTCCGCCAGGGTTTGCTCCTCCTGCTCCATTCCCTCATGCAAACCAATTTCAGCAACAACCTGTTCAATTTCAACAACCCTCTCAGTTTCAACAACAACCCCCTAAGCGTTCTTGGGAAGATCAGTTCAGTGCTCTCTTGCAAGGCCAAACTGCTATCAATGAGCAACAAACTCAGATGATGAATGATATTAGAAATCAGTTGGGTAAATTGACAACAACTGTGGGGATGTTACAACAAGAGAGAGGGAAGTTTCCAACACAGACTCAACCTAATCCCCAAACGACTTCCACTCCAACTTCTCAAGGTGTTCACTTTGCTAGCTCTTCGGTGACTTTCCCCGAGCAAGCAAAGGCTATTATTTCTCTTCGAAGTGGGAAGGTTGTGGATAATCAAGTGAAGATGCCTCCGGAACCTACTTTGTTGCCTCCTTCTATCGATCATTCAGTTCCAACACCAATCCTTGGGGAATTTCCCAAGGAAGATGCAAGCAAGGAGGATTCAGAAGATAAGGAGAAGGAAAAGGGTAAAAAGAAGGAAAGTGTACCGGATCCTCAAGTTGTTCCAACACCGGCACCTTATCCTCATCGCTTGAAGGCTTTGGCGAACCCGAATCTCAATGCGGAGTTGCATGAGCTGTTCAATCAAGTGAAGATCAACATTCCCCTTATGGATGCCATCAAGCAGATTCCGTCTTATGCTAAGTTTCTTAAGGATCTATGCACTCGGAAGCGGAAATTGAATGTCCAAAAGAAGATCTTTCTGACCGAACAAGTGAGCTCCATCATTCAGACAAACATTGCACCGAAGTACAAAGATCCAGGGAGTCCTACTATTTCAATTACCATTGGAGGAAAGCGTATCGAACAAGCTTTGCTAGATCTTGGTGCAAGTGTCAATCTGCTTCCATTTTCTGTTTATCAAGAGCTTGGGTTGGGAGAAATGAAGCCTACTCGAGTCACTCTTCAATTAGCTGATAGGAGCATTCGCACTCCAAGAGGGGTAGTGGAAGATGTTTTGGTACAAGTGGATCAATTTATCTATCCAGTGGACTTTGTGATTCTCGATACAAATCCGACTGATTCTTGTGTTGCTTCTCTGGTGATCCTTGGGAGACCTTTCTTAGCTACAGCAGATGCAGTTATCAATTGCCGGAATGGAATGCTCAACATGACCTTCGGTAACATGAAGATGGAGGTCAATGTATTCAATGTGAGCAGTCAGATAGGGGATAACGAGAATGTGAATGAAGTGAGCTTTATTGACGCTCTAGTGGAAGAACATGTGGATGAGTTGCTTTATAGTGATCCTTTGGAAGTTACTCTTACTGCTGAAGAGACTGAATTTCTCGAGGCTTTTGAAGTCAGTTATTTGTATTCTTTGCTCAAAGACGGGGATGAAGCTTGTGCCATGACCTCTTGGACTCCGAAAGTTGAAGAATTTAAACTACCCCCAATAGAAAAGAAGGTTCTTCCCTCTCTTGTGGATCCCCCTTTATATGATGATTCGGGGGGAAGATGCCTCACCGCTAAAGTTGTCTCTTCCGATCTCCCGTATCTTGATTCTTCCCCAGAAGAATTACTCCTTGCTCACGAGATGAACATGTTTGAAATGTCGGGCATCTACTATGAAGATCCGTTGGCAAAACCTCTCACCGCTAAGGAAATGGATGCCGAAGTGGATTACTTGTATTCGTTGTTGGCTAAACAAGATGCTTATGGACCAATCTTTGAAGAGTTGGAGCCCATGGAAGCTATAATTGTCCCTTCGAGTTCTCCGTGCCTTGATCTTCTCACTAGGAAGGAAATGGATGGCGAGGTAGATTCTTTACACTCTTTGATAGAAAAACAAAATGCATGTGGGCCTATTTTTGAGAAGTTTCCAATCGTAGAACGAATTGATTTTCTTGGTGTTGACGATTTTCTTCTGGTTTATCATCCTTATATTGTAGATTTTGTCAACTACTTGAAAATTGATTTTGCTTGGGCTATGCACTTGGTGGAACTTAAGTTTTTAAAACGAATTAGGCAATTGGTTTACTCAAAATATCTTATCTTGTGGCATGGTAGAGTTCAATTTTTGGCAAAGACTGTAGTTTGGAGTGCTCTGTTTCTTCTAATAATTCTCAATGGCGTGCTAATTATTCAAAACCATCATGGTGTTGTTGATGTTGTGAATCCTGTTAATGGTCAATCTTTTAAAGTAAATGGACAAAGGCTTAAACCATTTCTCGGCAGTTTTGAGGTTGGAGAGTCGGATGAGGAGCTAGTCGATCCAGTTTACACGGTTGATTAGCTTGTTTCTTTATGTTTGCACGGGGAGCGAAAGCGTAACCGCTGAACTTAACTGTTTGTCTTCATTGTAAGGGGTACCCACCATTGACTTGGGTATATGTAGCTTCGCACGCCGCTACTAAAAGAAGGATCGTGTGCCCAGCTCCGGTTCGAAGGGCAAAACTTTTGTAAATATTGTACATACTTGTCTTTCTTTCTTGCTTTATCATGTTTTAGTTAGCTATGCATGTTTAGTTTTTGTGTTAGCTTGTTTGTTTGCATGTTTAGTTTTGTTATGTTTTCTTGCTTTCAATAAAGTCTTGGAGATGTTTCACATGAAAAGATTTCACCTATGTTAGTGAAAAAAGGGCTTTCATTAGTTCTTCTTGGTAATAGTTTATCGGTAACGATCCATGCTCTCGAATATGCCCCTATCGGTGGCAACTTAGGTCTGTGGATGAGGTGTGATATTGCCTGGAGTGCACGCTAGGTTGTATTGTATCTTGCTTTGTTTTGATCGTAGGGGACG
Source organism: Rhododendron molle (assembly GCA_025413875.1). Lineage (NCBI taxonomy): Eukaryota > Viridiplantae > Streptophyta > Magnoliopsida > Ericales > Ericaceae > Rhododendron > Rhododendron molle. Next base: position 6,999,047 of record CM046396.1, on the reverse strand, counting down.
CTGGACTTAATTGTTTGGCGAGGTCGAGCGATAAATTTTATTACGGGCGCTAGCATAACACATTTTCGACGGTCTAGTATAGCCACCCATTTCATACCCCACCGGTAAGGAATGGGAAGAAAAGTATGACTCGTTTGATCGCGTGATGATCGGGTGGTGCATTTCATTCTGTTTTTGCATGTTTTTAACTTTTCTGCATTTCTTTGTTCTTTCATGTTTTTAGTATTGTCTTTACTTTCTGTTTTTTAATTTTGTTTTGGTTTGAAACCGGATAACACGAGCCGGTGTTTCTAATGTCATTTGTCTTGTGGAAAGTCGTTCTCTTAAGTCTTCTGCAGGCTACCACACCAGCCTTGGTAGTTTGGACCTAAAGCCGGAGTAAGTGAGGCATTCAGGAGCCCTAAATATGGGTGCGGCTATGCGTCGTGGTTATTAGTCCAATAAAGCTTTGGATATGGTCCTGTGTGACTAGTTGTGGTTCCGAGTTGGCAGAACCGAAGGAGTAAACCCTGGAAGCATCTAATCTGGCTGGAGCAAGGCATTGACATGAAATCCTCCAACTTGGTCGAGGTATTTAGGGGTTGACATTCCCCTTGGACGGTACATTCGCTCACTTTTTTCTCTCTTCGCTCTTGTTCTTAATGCTATGAGGGCATAGCATCGCTTTAAGTTGGGGGGAGGGGTTAGCTCATGTACCAAGTTGCTTCATTTTTGTGCTTTTTGTTTGATTTTGAGTATATTTGAAAATTCAAAAACAATAGAAATTTTAAAATCCAAAAAAATGAGAAAATAGAAAATTTTAAAAATAAATAAGGCTTTTTACTTGCAATTCTTCCTTTTGTCACGTTTTTAGTTCTTTTTCATAGCTTGTTGCATGCTCAATAATTGTTAGTTGACAAGAATTCGTAGCAATCTTAAGAAATTTTGTGCTTCTCAATTTGCATGCTTAGTTGAAAATTGAACGGTCTAGGTTTTGAGTTAAGTTTTTGAGCAAGTTTTGGCCCATATCCCCACTTCTTCCCAATAAAATGCTCATAGTTAGGAGAATAATCGCATGTCCATCTCTAATTGTGTTTAAATGTCGATTTTCAATCATTTTGGAATCCAAAGCGCACTTAGGGGAAGATACAAGGCATTTTTGCATGATTACACCACAAATGAGTCCCCTTGTCCTATGTTGCATCCTGTTATTCTCCTATTCTTTGCTTAAACTTAGGTAACCGATTGTTTGGAGGGATGTTCGGATGAGTTTTCATTGTTCAAGAAGATTTGGGGGTGGTGTGAATGTGATAGAAGTGGTTGGAATGCGAAAAAAGCGAAAAATTGTTACATGATTCTATATCTGTCCTTTCCCACTACAAAAGCAAAAGTCCCAAATTTTCATCTCCCTCTCCAAAAAGCCTTCAAATTTAGCTCCAATATCTCTCTCACTACAAATCCCACCTCAAATAACCCTATTCCTCAAAGAAAAAAGATCAAAAAAATACTATGTTAGAGCAAAAGTGAATTCGAAAAAGGGTTGAATACTTTGAAATGAGAGGATTGTGTTGACATATGGGCTATTATATATTCTGGATGAGAAAGAGTTAAATGAAAAGGGAGAGCTCGAGACACAATACCGTGAGAAGCCGGATGAGGATGATGACTTTGTGTGATTGAGTCGGCGGTAGTAGTTTTAGTAGGACTTATCTAGTAGTTCTCTTTACTTCTTCTTCGTACTTTTGTTTGGCCGGGTTGGCCCTTGACTTGGTTGATCTTTGTGAGTCGGCGGCGGTCATTCGGGTAGATGACCAAGCTAGTATAGGCCGTCGCCCATTTTTGTGCTAACCTTTTCTTTGAAACCAAGGTCATTACAAGCTGAAAAAGTCCTTAGTTGATCCTTTGCGCGCATGGATTCCATCTTGATTGACTGTCTGATAGTTGCATAATTAGTTGAATGGCATGCTTTCCTTTCGTTATCCAAGATCATCTGCTAGTTTGTTAACTCTGTTGAATAAGTGTTGTAGTTGTTGAGGCATAGCTTTTCTTTTTCGCTATTGCCTGGTTATCAAGCACTCTCTTTGGTGGATATGGATTTAGTCTGAATTCGCAAGTTTTGTGTCCCGTATCCTTCCCTTGTTCGAGGACACAAACCTTTTTAGCTTGCTCTTAAACTTGCTTGTTACTTAGCCTGTTTAATTGGATGCTGAAATTGTGAATTGTAGAAATGAAATAAAAAGCAGGATTGATTAAAACTCTTGCTAATTTACAATGTTGAGCATGTTTTAAGTTATGATAGCGGAATGAATTGCAAGTTGCTTGTTTCTAGTTTTTCATGTTTTATTTGCTAGGGACTAGCAAACCTCAAGTTGGGGGGTGTGATAAGCACCCGATAATGCAATGTAGGGTGCGCTAGTATCTAGATTTGGTTAATTTTATAGCTTAAATTAGTTGTTTTAATGGCTTTCTTGCTCGAGTGGTATTTTGGTTTTATTTTGTAGGAAATCGCCTAATAACGGAGTCTTGAGGCCCGTTGGTGTGCAGTGGCCAAGCAGCGCCAAGGCGTGGCCAAGGCAGGAAGGCAGACTAGGCAGCGCCCAGGCGTGGCCAGGCAGGAAGGCAAGACTAGGCAGCGCCCAGGCGTGGCCAAGCAGCGCCAAGGCGTGGCCAAGCAGCGCCAAGGCGTGGCCAAGGCAGGAAGGCAAGACTAGGCAGCGCCCATAACCGCCGGTATTGCTACCAAGCGAAAAATGGTAGCAATACCGAGCCTCTTGCGATCAACCTTAACCGCTTCGTGTATTGCTACCACTTTTCGACGGTAGCAATACAGAACTTTGGCCTTGAAGAATTTTTGGATCTTTGTTTGAATATTCTCGTGCGGGTACAATGGAGGATATTTAAGGAGTGATCTCATTGTACAAAAACAAGTAATTTTAGATTTGCTCACGTTTTTAGGATCTAGATCTAGTTTTTGAATTGTTCTTGGTGTTCTTCATTGCTCTTTATTTTCAGCACTTTAAATTTCATTTTCTGCTTTATTTAGTTAATTTTTGATAATTTCGTCTTCATTAAAGTTGTAGCTCGTACCCCGATCTATCTTTTAATCCAATTTCCTTCTAGCGTTGTTATGTCAAATTTGCTAAGTAGATTTTTACTTGCTCTTAACCTCGTAGTTATGTGTGAGTAGTCTTTCAAAGTTAGGTCATGGGGTGATTAGCACCCCATGGCTCGAGTAAAATTGCATTTTCACCAATAAAGTTTGAATCTTTGGTTTGAAAATTGATGTGGGCTTGGATTTATTTGTCAAATTGCCCGAGGTGTTAACCTCCTTGATCATGTGTGGTAAGTAGGCATCGCTTACTTACCACACATGATGCTTCGAGCTCTGTCGCTGCTCGAGGTGTTTGCTAAATGAATTCTATAGCTAGCTCGATTTTTGAACCATTTTATCTTCCGGTCAAGAACCTTACTTGAGTATCTTAAATCGCGTAGTTGGTTTAAAAATGTAATTTAGCTCGAGTCGTTGGTGTTAGTCATTCCTATACCTAAACAGCTTTTTAATATAGTTTATTATCGTTTAAATTAGCTAATTTACTTTCAACCGCAAACGAAAAACAAAGTTGGCTGTCTCTAAAAGCCAAAAACCCGTGCTTACTCCTACAAATCCAACAAAGCCGTATTAATTATTCCCTTGGGTACGATCCCGGTCTTCCGGATTATTATGCTTCAATTGGACGCTTATACCCTACGCTTGGGGTGATCTTATTATATATATCGACGAACGAAGCATGGTTGCCACTCAAACACCAGGAGAAGCGGGAAAAAAGTGGTTCCAAGGAGCAGCTGATTATAATTTACGTGGGTATTTGAGGTGTGTGCTAAGCTTAGAATGCTTCACTATCAATCTGTTTTTAATCTTTGGAACTTGAAAAGAACTAATTGTGGTATTGATGATTTTAATAGGATGCCAAGAAGAAGAACGTGGAGCACATACTAATTTTGTCCGGTGATCATCTCTACTGGATGGATTACATGGACTTTGTGCAGGTACTTACATTTTTAAAAAAATAATGTCACATCCAGAGTGTTTAGTTGATTTCTTATTAAGCAACTCAATTGCATAAGTATGTCGACTCACAAGCTGATATCATGGTTTCATACATGTGTCCCCATGGATGATAGGTATTTTATAGTCTTCAGGTTGGACATAGTTCCAACTCATTCGGAGGCCTCAAACTCATTCGGAGTTGGAGACTCGTCGCCAAAGAAGTCAGTGAGAGCCCGAAAAGGTGGAGATAAATGTATGTCGTCTTGATTTCATCCTATTCATGTAACCAGGTTTTATTAGAGAATTTAGAGTCTTGTTTTGATAGATAAATACTAAAAAAAAAGGAGCTTTGATGCCTCTCAACAACTACAAGGGTTTCCTGATTACTGTATTCTTCCATCCAGGAAATGAGCTCCTTTGTCCCTCGACACAGCAGTCTTCTCCTTTACGTTTCTTTATGCTGAGGCCTAAATTGTGTGTTCAATACACAAGTAGCACGAAGCTGCCATGATTGAAATTGACGTTCTGCCAAAACTTGTGACGCACGATATTGGTGGTACACGATCCGGATCTACTTTCTATTTGTTTGCTGTTTTAGTTTGAAGTGATTGTCTTTATATGAGATTTCATTGTCATTTGAATTTTGCCTTGATGTGTTGATGATATTTTTACATCTATTAATCTGCAACAAGAAGAATTTTAATTCTTGCTCCATTGCATGTTTAAATTGAGGCAATTGTCAAGGACTTTGTGTGTATTACTGTACGAGCTGTGGTTTAGCACTGATTTTGCTAGAGAATGAAATTGATTGCTTTCAGATTTATAAGGTTTTTTGCTAGAGACTTTTTGTTGCCAAAACACTTCAAAATGAAATGATGAACTATATTTTCTTATTCAAGTTCATGGCATTTGATATAGCTGCAATTTGCATGAAAAGACTGGTGAATTGAATATACATCACTGAGTGACTGGAAGGGGAATAAATTGATATTTTGGTTGCCCAGCGAGCATTTTAGTATCATTGGACCAATATATTAGCATCTATGATCTACCTGGTCTTGCTAGGGTGTTGTGACGTAAAGTAGTAGATCTGAAGTAAAGCCACTCCCGAGGCTGAGACTGATGAAACAATCGAGTTAAAGGTTTTGATAAATCCCTTCTTCTTTTGTCACTGTGCCTGTGTACGCCGTCTTTCACATAATTTTGTACTTAGACAGGTGTATGACTGAATGAAATAGACATTGTCACCGGTAATAAGAAAATAAACGTGCTAGAAAATAGCTAATAATTGCGGCCATGTTTTCAGCAAAATGGCTAGACATCTTCGTAACCATCTTGAACCTATGCCTATGCATTTGAAGTGTAGGAAGCAGTTTTATGCATAAGATATGAGACAACATATGTTACAAGCATTTTTTTGTCCACCATTTATGTTACAAGCATGTTATAAAACTGTCATTTTGCCTCCTGGACCAATACTCTTGCAATGGAAAATATTCTCCTGTGAAATGGGGGGCCTCTGTTACGTAGTTGTATGTGTCAAGATTCTGATGTGTAGACTCCCTCGTTCTGTTGTGCCCTTGCTTAAGTATCATACCAAGTCACTGATTTGCGTGTATCCGTAAGTTTGATCTGTTTAACTATGGTCAGGATGGTTCACTTATTGGTGAAACTTTTGCCATAATTTTCATACACATAATTTTCTTTGACCACAAGATCTGTTTTATTGCTTTCCAAATAGTTTATTCTCAACAACAAACAACCAAGCAAAGTGAAGAGGATTCTTGATAATATGATGCCGAAGGCTGTACATGCAACTTTCCTGCTTTTCCCCATAATTCATGAATTCCATTGGACATTGCTGGTGCTTCATAACGATGAGGGAAAGTGGATATTCTACAATTCTTTGTTGAAAGGGCAACGACAAGATTTTTACTGTGAGGCAACAAACAATTTGGTGAGCAAACATCTATCATCTTTTTCCTGTTACGCACTTATGCTTTGAATGCTAAACATGTTTACACAAACTACACAGAGAAAACATATTGCAAATTATATCAATAATAGTCATTCCAAATCAAGTGCTGATAAAGCTATTGGTAACACAATCCACATTGATCAGTTTTCTCCGCAACAACCAGATGGATTGTAAGTACTACAAAATTTGAAACCTATTCTCTTTTTACTGTCAAAGAATGACCAACAATAAGATATCATGGCACAATTATATTGTTGCAGTGTTGAGTGTGGGGTCGTTGTTGTCTTCTTGATGAAGCAATATTTGATGAACCAAGAACGCATCAAAGTAATAAGTATTGAGGAGTGCAGGAAAACAAGAGCTGGGATGATACTTGCTTTTTTGAGTGACCAAAGCAAGTCAAGCACTTCAAAGGTTCCACAACCATCACAAAACCTCAAGCAAATTGCAGAATCTTCAAAGGCTCTAAAACCACAGCTCAAGAATACATATCAACTTAGGGTGAAACAAGGCCCTAAAATCAAATAGCAATGTCAATTATTTATTGTACTCGTTTTTGGAAGGATTTTGTTAAGTTGGTTTTTAGATTAGACTAATTATAGTTAACATGGGATTATACTTCTTTAGCTCTTGACAAAAGAACATGGGATTAGTGTTTTGTTGTCTTTTTCTTGCCGTTATTTGGTTAAAATATGGTATTGTAAGCACTTTTAAATTTCAATAGCCTATTATTCTACTATCAATTTGTTTTTCAGATGGATATGAATGTGGTATGGCTGGTATGTTTGTGGGGTTTGGGTTCTTGCGTTGGAAATTTCAGCAATTTTTAATTTCAACACTGTCAATTTTCTACTGCACAAACACTGTCAACTTTAAACTACGCAAACAATCATTTTATAAAATGCCAACACTGTCATTTTCACACTATGGAAAAATGTTTGTGTTTTAAAGTTGACAAAATTGCCAGTTTTTTTTAATCCGAAAATTGCCAGTGTTTGAAAATACAATTAATAATACAAACTAACTCCAAACACTGTCAAGTTTATATTTCCAAACACTGTCAATTTTAATTCCTATACTGTCAATTTTAAATCCAACAATGTCAATTTTAATTGCTATACTGTCAATTTTAAATCCAACACTGTCAATTTTAATTCCAACACTGTCAATTTTTATAAAACCCTGTCAATTTCAATTCCAACACTGTCAATTTTAATTTCAACACTGCCAATGAAAAAATGTTTGTGTTTTAAAGAGTTGACAAAATTGCCAGTATTTTTTTTTATCCGAAAATTGCCTGTGTTTGGAAATGCAATTAATAATACAAATTAACTCCAAACACTATCCAGTTTACATTTCCAAACACTATCAATTTCAATTCCTACACTGTCAATTTTAAATCCAACACTGTCAATTTTAATTCCTACAATGTCAATTTTAATTCTTGCAAGTTGCAAACCCGACAAACAATCTCTTGAAACGTCGGGCCTCATCACACTCCAAATCACATGCACTATTAGGATTCGAAGCCTTAAAGGAAAATCCACAAACCATCTTAATTCCTTAAATGATTTTGTATAATCCCCATACAGAAAACATATAGCCTTCTCAACACCCATCCACGCTCTTCGATAAGTCACATATACCCCATAGTCTTTCTTCAACTCCTTCCTAACATCCACTGGACGTTTCAACGGACTCGACCGAATAGCTTCTGAAAATATTCTGCCTATAAACCAAAACTACTACGAGAACTACTAGCCGGCAACGCTGCAGCCCCACAAGAATGCTCATTCATCAACTCTTTTATCCTAAACAGTCCACTTGGCTTCTCTACCTTGGCCTTCACAAACCATGTGCAATGCAATGTACGACAACATGCTTTCACAGTCTCAGAATCATTCTTAGCATAAATGTATTGAAAGCCATGAAATAACGAATATGTAGAGACCCGGATAATTTTAATTATCGAAATATTTATTAAATGTCAAGTTGGAAAAATGTGGTTTATTTGGTGGTTATTTAAATTGAGGATTGAAGTGAAAGAATAGGAGATTGAGGGAGTGTGAGTGTAATATATAGATATAGGGGTATAAAAGGGGAGTGTGTAGTGTAGGAGATCATTTTATCTCCCCTTGTCTCTCTCTCACCCTCCCATCCTCTCTCTCTCTCCTCCAACCTCTCTTTCTCTTGCTCCCTCACTCAAAACTCCACTCTAACTCACAAAAACCTTAAAGATCAACCTCCCTCCGGCCTTCCAATCGCGTTTTTGAGCTCGGAATTCTTTGGGTTAAGCTTGGAGCGAAGCTTTGGAGTCTTTGGAGCTAGGGCTTGTTCAAGTCGCTTGAATCTCAGCCATTGTTGCGAGGTAGGGATTTTTTTGCCTCTTTTATATGTAAATATGTTGATTGGGTGTAGAAATTGTGCCTATAGTTGTTGTTTTCGTTGAGCCCTCAAAATTCTGAGAAATCCCTGCTCGTGGCATTGCTGTATCGATACGGGCTTTTCGCCGCATCAATGCCATTTCAAAACCATAGCCTCAAAACATTCTGATTTGAATGTTGTATCGATACGGCCATTTTGGCTGTATCGATACCAAAGCCTTAACTCATTGCTCGGCTTCTGGCGTTGACATAAAAAAACAAAAATATATTACAAAAATGCCTGTGCTTACGACACTACCGGGGTGCGTAGTGCCGTAGACATGGACAATCACTAGTTATATATATTGCAGGTCTATTTGCGTCGAATTTAGGAGGAATTAATGAATTAATGCGGACTGGCCTCTCTAAGAAGCCCAATTAAAAATCCAAAATAAAAACAACACTATGCAAGGCTTGCAAGCCAACACATTTCCTCCTAGAGCATTACGGGCTTTTTTTGGTTATTGGATTATTTTTTATCCTTATTCAAATTTTTTTTACAATTTTTAGTTTTTCGTGAATTATTTGTAGATTATTACTTCATCATGACAAGAGAAATCTAAAAAGTAAAAATTACGATCGAAACCCAAATTTTTTTTTGAATAAAGACAAAAAATAAGCGAATAAGCAGCTTATTTTCGTCTTTATTAAAAAAAATCGGTTTCGACGTTAAATTTTTATTTTTAGATTTCTCTCATCATGATGAAGCAATAATTTACAAAAAATTGAGAAAAACAAACCAATGCAAAAAACATTTGAATAAGAACAAGAAAATCATTCCTAAAGAACGTATCGGGTTGCAAGCCGGCGTTATCAGGCGTAGGAGTGATTAATGAGCCAAACAGATAGCTGATCAAGCTCGGTTTGATAACTTAACAAGTTTCTGAAATATGTTCAAGCTTAGTTTGTTTATGAGACGAGTCGATCTCAAATAAGCTTTAATTAAGTCAAACACGAACCGATCTCAAGTGGCTTAAAATTTTTATACATAGTAAGCCAAACGAGCTAACTTAGTAGTAGCGTGTTCAAGCTTGGCTTGAAATCTTAACGAGCTTCAAATAAATGTTCAAACTCGGTTTAATCATATAGCAAATCAATCTTAAACAAATTTTTAACGAACGAACATGAGTAGCTTGGTTCGTTTAGCGGCCCTAATCGGCGAGCGTTATCCTATCTCACAAAAACTCAGCCTTTTTCCAATGCTTTAGAAGCTCGTCAATGACTATTTGTGGGACCACATCTCCTGAAATCTTTGCCTTCTTTCCTCCTCCGTCTATGTCAACGGAATCCACGCCTTGTATTTTCAGTAGTTATTGTTAGTTTTTTTCCATTAGTGTGGCCCACTAGCCTCCACGTTTTGTACATGTGGGACTCCTCTATCAGATAAGCCAATGAAGTGATATGGTTCATTACGATAACTAATTAGAATTATAGATGAAGGAAAACTCTTGATAATAAAAGAGACCTTGATGGACTATGTGTCTTTTAATAATTATCTCTAAGGCCCTCTTCTCTCCTCTATAAAAGGTAGAATACCCACTCCTTATTCCTACGGTTTTTTCCATCAATTAAAATACTGGGGTATTCTAGAAAAGTAGGGACAGAGAGAAAAAGGTGAGCCATCAATTAAAATACTGGGGTATTTTAGAAAAGTAGAGACAGAGAGAAAAAGGTGAGCCAAGAATTAAGATGTTTCTAATTAAGGGGTTTGTTCTCTCTCATCTCGATGGCCGACAAACGTACGTCATTTATTGTTCTTGAGATGTATTGAATTCAAGATCCTGCTATATCTGTTTTCCGCATAATAGTTTTAATACAGATATAGATTTACAGTTGGTATCAGAGCATTAGGTTTTCTGAATCAATGCATCTTGGAATAAAGTCATCTTCAACATACTATTATACGGGGATTAATGGTATTCTCGCATATCAATTTACGTACCCTTACGGTAAATCGAGTAAATAGGTGTTGTTTATGAATGGAATACTTTATGCGACTGCGTTGTTCTTCATTCGAATAGAAAAGAACAGTTTTATAGCATTCAATTGCCTTTAATTGCCGTCACTGATTTATGGGCTAGCAATTGAATATAGTAAATCCTTGTAGTTGTTTTGTTGATTGCTATTACTTCGGATATGATTAGTCCATACGGTGAACCGAGTAGATAATCATCGTTTAAATTGATAGCAGATTTGAGTACCACTGCATCGTCCTTTCAGATCGAAAAGAATCGTTTTATCTCATTTATGCCGTTATTGATTCACGGGTTAATATAGTAAGGATAATCAATTTTTGTTGGTTGTTAATGTTTCGATCAGAATGGAACGTGATCTCGACTCCGTTTTTGTTTATTAACTAAAGGTTCACCGTCTGTTATATATGGATACCGCTTGTGGCAAATTGATTGAATCATAATTTGGATTCAGTTCTTGGTCATGATTAGTGGACTAGAAAATCACATTATTGTACGTACTATTTTATGTATTTGTGATTTTATTTTTATGTAGTCAGTAATAGAAATAAGGATCATGATCACATGCTTACGATAAATTAATCTGTTTTTTGGTCAGATTATGTTTTCTGCAATTCTGTATGATTATTTTGAAGCATTTAATTGGGAAAGTTATCTATTACTTTGCTACTGTATATGTAAGAGTTATGATTATATTGAATGTCATTGAACGGATAATCAATCACATAAAAGAATACTTAGTTGTATATTTTATTTTTCGGTAGTAGTGATTGAATAAAAGAATGACACCGGCATAACTCGAATAAAAGAATAGAGTATATCATTGGTTAGTTTAATACTCATAGGAATAACTAATTTGGTAGTCACCAAAGTGACCTAGGTTGGTGAAACTTATGAATATTAAACTACATTAAAGTTTTGTTAAAAGGGTAACAATCAAGTCAATGATATTCTCGATTGCAGTCATAATTATAAGAATGGGACTAGGCCCAAAGGAAAGTCACATTTAAATAATTATGGACTGGATAGGGTGAATAATTTGTGCAACTTAGCGGGTTAGGATTGGATATCCAAAGATAATATGACTAACTTGATAAGTTGTATAAATTATTTAGACCTACTTAGGTGATTATGATGCACCTAATT